>CM060935.1:202451384-203831384 GCA_030765085.1 Allium cepa
ATCAGAAATTTTTTACAATACGGTGTATATACCAAATATATTAAATATAAATCTCATCTCAATTATGAGGCATCCCGTACGGAAAAATATAAAAGTGCAGTATGTAATCTGAAATTTGTACCTTATTATTACTAATACTAGCGAGTTTGCGAGCAAGAAAAAGTAAATAAAATCCGTTTATACATCCAAACGGTCTTCGTATCTACCTATCTTAACTCAGATTAGAATATTAGTTACTTATTGAAGATATAGCAACATATACGAGTCTAATGGAACCATATATCATGTATTATGAATCCAAACCATAAACATGAGCATGAATACACAACAAACCAATCATATGCAATCGAACAGTTATATTAATGATTTACAAATAGAGAAGTCGTCCAACATTAATATTTATCCAATTTGTTCATAAAAATATGAATTTACATTATCCAGTGTCAATATTTAATTTATACACTATCATTTCTTTGAACATCCAATATTTATTAACATTTAATTGGCTCATTTCAATTTATTTGTATTCAACCAACTTACATTCAATTTGATTCACATTCAGTTTATTTTCATTTAGTTTATTTACTTTCAATTGATTGGCATGCACTTATCAACATTAATGAATTCACATTCTATTAATATACATTCGTTGATAGTACATTCATTTTTCACTTCCATTAGTTCATTTCCGTAATCCATATCATTAGCTACACTTAATTAAATTTTGATTTCATATCGCATTTCATATTTTCTTTTCATATCATTCATATTTATCAAATCTATAATTTACAAAAATTTAGCTTTTATGTTTCGCAAAACATTTAAATAATAATGTTCATATTTCTTTTCCACATTAACATTATTTATGAATTTATATCTTTTATCATTACTTAAGTTCCTTTGCAACTTATTTCATATTTATCTTCACATTTTCACTTAATGATAAATTTATATGTCAAACACTTCATTAATCATTTTCTTAAGTTTACAAACATTTTATTAAGACTCATTTCTTTTATATAGCTTTATTAAAATTTACAATTACCTCAGAAAGTCACTATTTAATTTTAACATCCTCTGCAAGTTTACTTTTTTTTACAACAACTTGCAAAGATATGGTTTTATTTATTATTTATTAATTTACTCTTTAGTTCATATTCATTTACCTGTTCAATTTAAATTTTAATCATTTCATAACATTAACCTAAGTTTGTAAATCTATTTAATTTTTTTAAAAACTTATCTTTATTTATAAAATCACATAATTTTTAATCAATTCAGAAAGTTACATTTTATTTACAAAACATTATATTAGCTTAAGTTCATGTTTAACTAATTTTTCTTTTACTTCTCAAATTATCCATTTAATGTTCTTTAAAACATTTACTAAGTGTATAACATTTATTATAACAACTTAATTCTTATTTAAAAATCATTTCTTTAAACACTCATTTACTTTGAAACATTTTTTTTCTTTTTTTCTTATATAATTTCCATTACATATTCATATTACATTTAACTTTTTAAACAATTCTGGTAAGTTCTATATATGTTTTTAGAATTTAATTGGGTATTATACAAATTTATCTTATTTATTTTAGTTAACAAGAATATTCAGTAACTTATATAAGTTAAATTTCCATTATCTTGAAATTTAAGAGTTATAATTCAAATTATCACATTTTATTTAAACACTTCGCTTCAATTTATTATCTCCCATTTTAGAAGTTCCAACTATGTAAGAAATTTCACTTCATTTCTACAACAGAAAATCATTAATTAACAAGAACTTAAGAATTCAAATACCAGGTTCATTTTAAATCATTTTGAAGTAATATATATACTCATATCTTTTATATATATATATCAAATCATAACAATTTTTTTAATTAAAATCTGCTTGTTGAATCAAAAGCGTAGCAAAGCTACTAAGTGACCTCCTCGCTTTGAAACTCGAAAGAGAATGTTGATGATGCGGCCATCATCACCAAAATTATGCTCCAGTAACAGAAGATAGAAGTATATGATTTATTTCCTTTTAATTCCATTTTGAAACAATTTCTATTCGTAAATATTTTTAGATATTACTAATATTATTTTTAAAATCTTAGAAACAATTTCAAAAACGCCGAAATTTATATTCTCAAATTCTCAGTTTAAATCCATTCTTTTAAGTTAAACTAAAGTTAGATTTTTATTTCATAACTTATTATTTAAGTTTATAAACATCCATACCTCAAACTAGCTAAATTAATATTTCCAAACTTGGTTTTACAATCTATTTACTTCATATTCAATTTATTTTATAAATCTACTTATTTCATAATTTAAACTTATATTTCTTACCTATTATTTCATTGGCATTCAATTTATTTACATCCAATTTAAATCAAATTCAATTACTCACATTAATTTCAATTAAACATTTATTCTCATTCAATTTCTTTCTAAATATAATATATAATTTAAGTAAAATTATTTCATTTATCCTATCTTAAAACAATATTATGTCGACTTGCCTTGTTTAAGTGTTTAGAAACCCCTATCGATAACATGGCATCCCATGCACCGACCAGAATTCATAAACAATTCAATGGATAAGAAAACACAATATAAAACATTTTATAACATTAACATGTATGCGCTCTCATATATATATATATATATATATATATATATATATATATGCTCAAATAACTCATTCTAGGGTATTACATCCATATCTCGAATGAGTCAAACCCCGTAAAGCTAAGGTTATCACTAAACCAAAGCGCTGATACCAACCATGATAACCCACATTTCGAAAGGTTTAAATCGACACTAGTCTATACATGTCCAACTCAAACAATCCAAAACACATATAATCAATGGGTTTAATTAAGAAAATTATGAAAAGAAGAAAACAAACACAGAATCTCGTAGTGGAACGACAAAATAATCAATTAAACAATTTATGAAGTTGCTTATATTATACATTTGATTATAATTTATACAACATGTATCAGAGTTACATATACAATAGAATAAAATAAACCAATGCAGCATAACAACGGTGTAGTGAAAAAACACTAGTAGTAATAATATACCAAATCGTCATCTTCGTCCTTCGGAATAATGCTCTTCAATACGCTGGAAATTCAGGCCTGACCCAAGCGTAATGAAAAGGCAAAACACTTGAGTCGAGACTAAAATATCCTTATGCAAGTCAAATCAATATCACATATAACAAGAGTGTAATGGCGTCAGAGATTTTTATAGGATTTCACATCTTCTATCTAGTGTATAACGTGCATGCAATAACTCAAGAGATGTTACGGGATTTTCCATCTCTTAAGGATCCGTCAAAATATTATATATATTAGAATATACTATGTATTTAATGTCTAACCAGTAAAATAAATATTTTTCTTAACGATAAGGCTTTACATTAAGCCCCCTTAACGTGTTTTTAAGCAACGTCTTACAATTTGCATATAACTCCCAAGTAGCATGTTGGGGGATAGAGATGCACCGTGATACAAAAACACTAAACCAAAATCGAAGTGGTCTCATATAGAGATTAAAGCACGACAAGACACATGAGGCAATGCCTAAGGTAGGACACTACCAGTTTGGGTCACATGGCTGGTGGTAACGCATCATAGCCACGATTGCCCACCACGTACATCAATCCTATATTGAATCAAATGGGGTTATCCCATAATCAAGGTGCAATAGTCGAAACCAATATCAACGAAATAGTATGGACTGAGTCCAAGAAAATCGAGGAACGAATGTCTGTTAAGGGTAGTTAGCCCGCTTAGCCCTGTCAAGCCGTCTTGTTTTAGTCATTTCAAATTGACATAAGTGCCCATCATCGTTCTCTTTCTTCAATTCCAGCAAACGTACGCCAATCCTACCACTTCGTTCTGGATTCTCCTCTGCGTACACAATAGTTAAAGAGTTTCCAACATTTATAGAGAATATGTCACTTAGAGAACTTGTCTCTCCAACAACCAAATGTCATTTTACACACCAATTGTAACGACCCGCTATTTTGGACCATTCAAATCGATAATAAAACCATACATATCCGACTTGAATAATTCAAAATACCGAATTGTTAATTAAAATTTAGCAAAACTTAAAATATACAGTAAATAAATCAATCACAAATCACAGACTAATATAATGCAGCGGAACTGATAAAGAATAGTAGTTCATGAAGCTACTATATACATCAGAGTTAGAAAAAATACAACCGAATAGTTCAAATGCAGTGAAGTCTCCAATGCAACAGATGACTTCTCTGAACCAATCAACTGGAAAGGCTGGAATCTGAATCGATAGCTATATTTCCAAATGAAGCTCCGAACTCCAAAGGTGAGTCTCAAATGTTGTATCACTCAGTCTGACCCGAGCATAAAGCAAAACACAAAACGCTCAAGTCAGGATTAACATTCTATTTATCAATAAATCCAACTCAAGTGAAATATCAACTAAAATACAAATAACTTAAAGGATGTTTGGGATAACCATCCTCTAAGGGTCCATGGAACTTTCTACAAGGTAGAAATATACACTATAACACCGTGGTCATTTCAGCTTAATTTATACTTCAAAACCAAATCTCATTTTCACTTCAAATATCTCTATATTTCCCAAAATAGTATTTATAAAATTAAATAATTTATATAGTAAATTATTTTCAATTTCCTCAACTTAACAAATCGTTCCAACATCAACTCGACCTTCCCATTCAAATTAAATTCAATCTCAATTTATCAATTTAAATTCAACTCAATTTCTAAAATAACCACTTAAATTTTTCGATCTCAAATTTGGATTTATAATCACAACCCTTTATATTTCCATATATTTCAAAATTTTAAGTACTCAACGTTTCATCTAAATTTTCATTCAATTTAGTTTTCTAAATAATAAGTTCAAATTTAGTTCAACCTAAATTTTCATTTTAATTCAATTTAGTTACTAAATAACAAATTCAACTATGTTGATTTCAAATACAGAAATGAATCTCAACATAAACCATTTAAATTCCAATATAGTTCAAGGCTTTAATATTTAAATGTTCTATATAACAGTTTCATATAGATCTCGATTTAACCTCATTATATTTAGTCTTGAAATACCCCCTTATTAGATTCAGTATCATTTAAGTAACCTTAAATTACATTTTACTCAATATTTTCTTTAATTTATTTAAACGTGAAATATTCATTAAATCACTTAAATCAAAAATCCAGTTATAAAATCATACCCTTTAAATTTCCCATTCAAAAATTTCAAATCGATTTAATAAAATAAATCCTTATTTAAATACCATTTTTATAAACCCAAATTTATCTCCTAATCTTAATTATTCAATTTGTTATGAGAAAATCTATTTGAGATATAGATTTACATAAATACTTAACCATATTATATGTATTAAATCAATCTAATTTAAATCAAATATTACTACTAAATCTATATATACAATTTTCATTTATATAATAACTTAAGAATCAAATTTATTAAACCATATATTTCTTTCCAAAATTATAGAAATTATTTTCAAAATATTTATATGGACCAACGGTGTCTGTATATATTTCCTATCATATAGTCAAGTGCTATGGATATTTATCATTTCAATCCGTATACTAAATATATACGGGTGGATATCATTTCAACCCGTAATCCCAAATTCAATTAAATGAAAATCGCTTGGGTTTATCATTTCAACCTATAACAATTTTCTCCTATTCTAAAGTCTGTTCGGGTATGTATCATTTCAACCCATAGTGATTTCTAAACTACAGGGAACTTGCAGAGTGATAACAGAAAATACAATAAAATAACAAGCATATATCATCAATAACAGTATAATACAAACAACAGGATATGGTGTCATATCCCACAGGTGAACAGTTACAGATAATAGCATATATAAAAATTTAAATAACTACAGCCTCATATTTCAATTGTCGTTTCGATTGAAATCAATTTTAATAAATAAAAGAATGTTAATCGTGAGTGATTGCTCACCTTTCGAGGCTAGAGAGATGGACAACGAAGCTGATTTGAGTTACGAATCAAAGCGAAGAAAGATCGGCCCGAATCCGACGATCAAGGCTGATAACGAGAAATTGATGAAATCAAATCAAAATTCTGGTTGACGATGATAAATTGGAACGAATAGTGTATTATATTATTATCTTATTTACCCTTTCAAAAATCAATGTTTAAATCAAGACATGCATTTTAAAATGTACCATATGTACATTTGAACATAACTTTTAAAACGCAACATTTGCAATCAAACTCTACAAACACTCTCTTTGGATTATTTTATAAATGAAAAAATATAATATATCTCATCTGGCCAGTAAAGGAAATGTGCACATGCGAAAGTTTTTTATTCGAATAAACAATATGCAGACCAACTTTAAACCAACTAACACCTATACAAAACACTTACAAATCTTATAAATTAAACTGTTATTATTCTCAAAACCAAAATTTTAAACTTGGATACCTATTAGTACATTATACTTTAAGACCCAACACAATCATCTCTTGTATACCAGTATATATATACACACTATGTCAATGTACATATACACGTGTATATAGATACATGTTATATAAACACAAGTGGACCCCAACTATTATTATAAACTGGCATCCCGTAAAATATATACCCAACTAACGTATATAATATATATCACTTACAATATTATATTATATTATATAACAAATATGACACTATTTACACAATCAGAACCTATACAACAGGCTTTATATAATATTACTTATAGTATGTACTAACAAACAGGTATATAAACCCATATCCTCAATTCAAAGTTTGACAAACTTACATAGTATACTGCTTATAGAAATAACATATTTTACTGACTTAAAACCTCTCATATAACTAAACTGTGATATAATATATAAACTTTATAAATAACCCAATGAAGATAACATACGTATAAACTAACATGTTATACCTATTATAAAAGAACAGCCAATACTTTAACCCACATATAAACTTTTAAACTTTATTTACCCTATAAAATATAAATTGTACCAACCTTTATAACTTAATAGGTTCTATATTATATATATACTATATTCACCTAAAATCTGTACATGTAATACTTATATTTTAATAATAATAATGAAATAAAAGAAACTCTTGAACTAAATATAAAATATTGCTTTATATATTTTTAACAGTTATAACTTATGTACTGAAATTAACTATTATAATACATTCACATGTTATAGAATATAACATAGCCTTTAAAAAAATCAGTTTAATATTTATAAAATTTGACTATTTTAACTAATATAAAATTTTTATTCTTTATATACATACCATAAACAAATATATGTGTATGTACTTGCAATATATATTCCAAAGCATGCAACATATACCATCAGTATACACATATGAAGCTATTACGGGAAGCATCTACATAAGAATATACACTCCAAAAAAGAAAATGAATTGCATACAAATACTTTAATATAAAACGAAAGGCCAAAAGCAAAACTGCACCATTCCCATATGTAAAATATTACACTACTTATATAATAAATAGCAGTCGAAAATACAGTATTTATTATATTAACGAGGAGACAAGGCTGAGCGTCACGCAGCCATGGTGGCTCGGGAAACAAGGAGAAGATGACTCGGCAAGGGCTGGTGCAGGCGGTAGGTGATGAGTGCAATCGGGTTTTTTTTTGATGGGCTGACAAGTGGGTGTGCTCAGTTGCGAGTGCCTGGGTGGTCGGAGGCCAGGCCAGAGGGTAATGTGAGACCGAGGGCGTGGCATCGACTTCGTGGAGGGAGGAGGCGGACGGGGCTGCTAATGGCACTACAGAGCGTTGAGGAAGAGGCGGATCTGGAGGTGGAGGGTGGAGCTTTGGGGACGGTGGCCGGCCTGACGTGGGGAGAGGCTAAGGTCGGAGTTGCGGTTAGCTTAGGCCGAGGGAGGAAGATGGTTTGTGAATAGGCTTTGCGTCAGTATTATACTTTTTTTTATATATAGATCTGGACATTTGTTTTCGGCTACAGGAAATATAAGGAGGAGAGGACAATGAGGTAGAGGGATTTTATGTTTTGCAGAAAAAAAGGCAATGAATGGTTTAGAAGTAAATAAATATGTAAAACGTATACGTTTTAATTTCAAATAAAAAAGGAATAAATACGAGGATGGCCAAAGTCAAAATGCACGTTTTAGGCATAGTAAACGCTGCATATAAATGAACCGTATAGTGTAGAAAAAGGTAGAATGAATATAAATATGGAAGCTAACAAAAGTAATAGCAACGGTCACGTGCTTGGATTCAGCTGAAAAGATATTAAATGCAATTGATTTTTTGCTTGTGGTGCACGGTAAAGGTTTCAAAGCAATAAAATTTGAACGGTAGAAAAAGTAACAGCTATACACTAATTCAGAAAACAATTAAAGAAATTAATAGCTTGATTGGACAGCACGTTTAAATTTTGAAACGCAAAAGGAAAAGTTAAGTCACAATTTAGGGTACGGTTACAACGAACAATTTATTGCTTCCGTTGTACACCAGATCCCAAAATACAGAAATAAATATACTTATTGAAAATTTACCATCTGCTATGTTTAATTGGACGTAATCCAAATATTAAATTTTTATTCCAAAATATTATTATTTAAAAATTTCACCAAAATTCAATTAAATACGCTAAATATAAAGACCCGTAAATCTGTACTCCTTGAATAGACACTAATCTCCATTGATTAATTCAAGATGAACGAAAACACGAACCCTTAGGGGTTTAAGAAAAATTTAGGAAAAGAAAAAGGCAGAAGAAGAGCGGAAAGAAAATAGAAAATTTTTTAAAATAGAAAGAAAAGAGAAGAGAAAGAACATAGAGAATAGAACAAAATTTTAAAATAGAACGGAACAGAAAGAAAACAACAGAACTACAACTGAACAACATCAGAATCTCACAATTCGCAGCGGAACAACATATAATAATAAATGAATAATCTTTAAACAAAGAACTATATCAGTTATTACATTTTATACATTACATTTCATTACATCATATCATCAGAGTGTACAACAATATACAACATCAAACAGTGCAGCGGAAAAGAAATACTATATAAACTAGTAATACACCATGCCATCCAGCTTGCCTCTAGCAACTCCAGAATATCCAGAATATCCTGATAAACCTAACTCTTAACTGCCCGTGTGGAAATTGGTGGGCACCCAGAGTTTAGGAAGGAAAACAATAAACTCCGAATCAGTCATGTGACTGGTGTGAGAACTCAAAACAGTTTATTTATCTTTAAAATCAAAATAGAGGAATATTTTTAAATTTAATTCGCAATGCTTTTAAAAATGAGACTACCATAAGGCCTCCCGCACACACACACATGCAAACGCAAAATCGGAGGAGATTTCTCCTTATGATAGTCAAAGATGCTTGATACGCATTAAAAAGAAGCATTTGATATTATTACTAGTGCATAGTGTAGAGAAAAATTCATTTCGAAAGTAGAATATAAATCTTAGCCAGCATAGACATTTCGAACTATGCCTACTATAGCTAACTATGTTCAATAGCAGGTTACCGCCACATTCCATAGCAGGTTATACAACTAAAACCGTACAAGTCACGTATTGTTTCTTTGGATTTCCAACAAATGGTCAGGCCAAGGAACTTCCCATTGCCACATGAGAATGCCTCTGGAAAGACATCCCCGAGAACCAAACCGGAACTCTGCCAACACAAGGCCGGGTTACCCCTAACTGGGTAACTACTGACACGAGCACGCCATTCCCCGATCGTAAACGACCTTTCTCACGGGATCCCGATAACCAACAACCACAAAGTAATAAATTCGCAGTAACCACATAGGTTAAATATCTGGGCTCCATACCATGATACCACCTCTATCCAGAAGGAAATGTACATACCCTAAAGGGAGCTACCCCTCATAACCTTGCCGCATCTTTCCTATTTTGACCATTTCCGGGGTGTGAGGCTCGACGAAGTCACGTCCACAAAAACATACTTTATACAAAAGCCATGCTTTGGGTCAACAAATGATCAACACAATGATCACCAAGATAGACGATCAAATAAATGATCCTATCACAAATAATCAACACAATGATCATTTCAGCAACACTCAGCATGTCACATTACCAAATTTGGGAATATATCGCTGATAACCTTCAACTATATAACCTCTGAGCTCGTACGTCTCAGAGAAGGGTGTTAAGCTAAAAGAATAAATTCTCCGCCACCAACAGAAATATATTTGAAAGAAATCGGCTTTATATCTCAACTTTTAATGTCAGACATACAATCCATACAAGTCTGTTCCGGGCTCGAACAAAACCGAAGGCACTTACAAAGAAGTCCTTGCAATCCGGATATTCACAATCCCGATCGGATTTCCCATCACTTAGGGAGTCTCTATACCGCTGCAACTCAGTGCAGAGACAATCGACAGGTCATCCTATCACTCTCGCAAATACCGGGTCTTCAACACCGATCTTCAATGCAATTATAACGACGTATCACATATTCGGAATGGGTTATACGACCCCATGGTCCTTTCCCGGTTAACCCGAATAGTGAGCGCTTATTCAAAAATAAGTGTGGCATTCACATTCAAACAAATCACATCAAATACCCATTCAAAGGGAAATATTGATAGTCGGCTATTGAACTATCAATGGATATGCACACATCACCATATTCCAAATAATTTTCCAAATTATTTATTTTCCAAAATATCTTTACAAGATATATTATTTCACACTTCAAAAATAAATCAATACTTATTTTTAAACAAATTCCACTTGCTTTTATAAATTCAATAGTGAATTTACATTCCAAAATATCCATGCATATGATTTCAATAATTCATTTCAATTTATCTTCAAAAGGATAAATTCTCAAAACATTTCATTTCACATTGGAAAAAACATTTCCATACTTATTTATTCATAAGTAATTCACAAATTTTATTTATTTTCACCCTTGGAAAATATTCAATATACTTAAATTGAAATTTAGTATATATTTCTTTCTATTAAGGAAATCATTCTCTTCAACATATTTATTTGGGCCAAAACGAATGTTACGTAAAACATCGTTATGACAACCCAAAACCACTAGTATAGGGATTCGAAATTAAAATAGATATATAAATCCCAATACTATACAAAACATTTCCTTTCGGAAATCATTTACTATAACAACAGTGTTATAGTCCACTATTTCCTTTTCATTTCTCGAAAAACGTCTATTTCAACAATTAATGTTGAAATCTATGGTTTCGAATCTCAACACAATTAAAACTTCGTTAGATCGTTTTAATTCAATTTAAACATCAAATCTAAACATTTTCTTTAACATATTGTTCACCATTCAAAAACGTGAATATATTACGTTTACAAATTTTCATTCTTTTATACATTTCATTTTAAAGGATTATTCACAGTCAAAAATGTGAATATAACTCCATAAATAAGTTATAACCATTTACTTATCAAAATAAGTCTTTTGCGAATTTATAAAACAACGTTTATAAATTCCATTTCTATTTATTTCATAACTATTTCCTTTATAAATCTCCTTTATTAACCTATTCGATTTATAACTCAATTATAAACCAAAAGTTCACATTATAAGTTAAATGCTTATAAAACGATTATTTTACAAAATCGTTCTTTTAAACTTCATAGTTATAAATCTTATAACTTATAATTTTAAATTATTCATCCAAATATATTCTTTAATAATTTCACAAAATTTATAAATCTTACTATTTATAAATTTCATTTATAACTTCACTATTTATAATTTTATAAATTCCATTCATTTACAAAATTTATTTTCACTTCATTCAAACACTTATAAAAACTCGTTTTATAATGTCAATATTTCAACTTATAAATATCCATTTATAAATCTCGTAATATAAATCAATTTATATTATTCTTTAAAACGACTTTAATCTCCTTTATTATTTCACCATTTTGATTCATAAAATAATTAAATTTTATAAATCCTATATTTAAACTTTTCACAACAAATTCTAAAATCCCGATTAAACTATTTTATAAAATCAATAGCATCGTATTCTCAAAAATCAGTTTTTAACTATATTTCTCAAAAATCATAATTTTTATAACATTAAAAATTATAACGTTTATTTATTTAAAATGGATCAATTCCAAAATTATTTTATAAAACGTATACTTTCTAAAATCACTTTAAAATCATTTTAAAATCCCAAAATTTGGTCCAATGATGCTACACACCAAATAGTCAAACATGACTACAACGATATCACATATCGATATGATAATCAATCAAATATCAAAATATTTGAAATCAAATAAAAACTGTTGAGGAATCCAGTTGGATCCCTCCAACCTGTTTTCCTGCATCCAAAAACATTAGCACAATACCAATTTTGCTCCAGTATGAAATTATCGCGGTATATGGGATTTAAATATTATCCGCTTAATAACGGCGTAATAGGGTCTCATCCGCTAAACAAATAAATGCGGGAAATCAATAACTCCAATATATACATATGCCAATATATATATATATATTGCTATTATATATATAATACCAATTTCACTGTTTATGAAATATTCGCGGTATATGTTTTTAATAAATAACATCCGCTTACTAACGGCGTATAATGTCTATTTTAACAATCAATATATATCAATCAACATTCAAACATGCATTCAAATATTTTAAATCTAACTATTTAAAATAAAATCGAAACTGATTCGATTGAGTGAGAAGTTCTCACCTTGATTTTAAATTCCGTTTTAGCGATTTATTTCGAATAAAATTAAACGGACGTTTAATTTTACCCAAAATTCTCACTGACTCCAAATGACTCCAAATCAACTCCATCGCGTAGTGCTCGTCCATACGATTCCAACGCAACTGGTTTCGCGCGTTTTCGACCTCGTATGAAAAAGTTATGAATTTTTGAAGTTACACGAGTTTTAATATATAAATTACAACTTAATTTAAATTTTATAAACCCACATCCATTTCAGGCCGTTAGATCCTTCATCATGCAATCACCACCGCACCTTGCTTTCTTCCTCTCCCCTTCATTCACGTACAGGCCGCACACCCAAACCCATCAACAAGCAACTAGGGTTTTGATTTGCACCATCAATACTCAACTAAACCTCATCAAACCACTGCCATGTCGAAGCCCTTCGCGAGAGCTACCTCCACCACCAACCACCTGAAGTTCGGCCACCTCGTGTTGCGCGCGCACGTCCATGAACAGCCCACGCACGCGGCTCCATATCTCCCCCATCGTCGCTCCAAACACGATCTCCACCGTTGAACTTGTAGATCTTGATGTCCTCTTCAATTCTCTAGTTGAAACCTAAGGCTAATTGTCGACGGATTTGGAATAATCGAGGGAGGAAGTTGGGAGTTTTCTGGCCGTTCATGGCTAATGGAGGCGGCTGTGCATTGCTAGGGTTTAGTTTTCTTTTTTTTTTATTATGTGAGAGGTATTTATAGAGAGAAAAATCGAACACTATTCATCCGGAAATTCCGAACTCCGATTTACGCGCCGAAACTGACGTTCCTAGGGTTTATCCCGCGTTCCGGACACAATGGAACAGGTTTCGAAAGCTAATTCGGAAGTATGTGCGAGTTATGGCTATAAACGCTCAATTTGAATTAAACCGATTTAAGCGATTTCTAGGCGTTTTAATTTGTACCGGACAAACGGTAAATCCAATCGACTTGAAATTTGAAACCTTACAATAATATCACATTAAGGATCCGATGAAACTGGTTTAGTCGAAATCCGAGACTTTTTGAAAAATGGCTATTTTCACTCGTCAAATTTAAATTAAAAACAAATCGATGCGTTTCGAGCTGCCACGATCAAACGGTAACTCCGATTGACACGAAAATTGAAATCCGGTAATAACTAACTATTACGGATCCAATGGAACTGGTTTCGTTCAATTCTGAGACTGTTCAAAAATTGGCTATTTTTACTAGTCGATTAAATATTAAAATAATCAATTTTCACAAATTTACTTTTAATTCGATTTTAAAAGTTCTAAAATATCCTTCTAACTTCAACATGATAAAATAAAATTTTACAAATCATTTTCAATCATATTTAACTCAATTTTCCATTATTTCCATAATTTAACATATTAAATTATCGATTTAATTATCCAATTAAATCCAATAATTCAAATTAAAATTTATTTGACTTAAAAATTCACTTATTAATATTTAAAATAAATTAAATATTCAAATTTTAATTATCAAAAATTCTGGGTCGTTACACTAAATAAACCATTTAAAACTATTAAATTTTTACGGGTTGTTACATTCCCCCCCACTCAAAACTTTTCATCCCCGAAAAGGAAGGAGGTAGGAGAAAAAAACAACTGGAATAAAAGTAGAGTGAAAGTTAAAATTACCAATTAATTTAAAACTATACAAATTTTATTTGAAAAATTCATTTGAAATTCAAAATTTATATAACACTATGATATTTTAGAAAATTTCAAAACCCATTGGAATTAAATATGTTTAAATAACACTTAATAAATATATGAAAACTATTTGAACCATTAAATCCATAATTTATAAATTTACCAATTTTATCTCAAAATGCTTTTCAATTATTATTAATAAATCAATCATCATTTATTTTAAATTTGTCTTACATAATTAAAAATCCTAAAATATTTATAACACTAAAATTTCTATTAAACCATGTAGTATATAATTAAACAATATTTTAAGGATATATCCAACAAGGAAGGAAGGTAGATTTGGAAAATAGAATTAAGGTGAATAACTAAACTGAGCAAATAAGGTAGATGCAAGGAATCGTATCGGGCACGAATAATTAATCTAGAACCATAAGAATTTAAATTCCAAATATAAATTCAAAATTTCTTTGTTGGGAAAAATACTTTTATAATAAATACCTTTATAATAATACTTTTATAATAAAATACTATTATATCGAAATAGATTTTCCTTTCAAAAATACTTTTATAACTTGATGTTTCAAAAAGTTTACCCTCGTTCTTGCAGACTCTGGCCATGCGTTGATCAGGCGCAAAGCTAGCATTCTTCAAGTACTTAGTAGATTTGTTTCAACAGTGAAAATATTTGAAAAACCTTTAAAAACAGATATGGAAAGTACAATCCAAACAAACAACCAAACCAAAACCTTTGTCCAACCATGGTTTGCAGATACACAATGGTTACGCCTGGGTCCCCTAGGAAACAATCCATATCCGTAAGCTTTCTCAGCCCTGCGAGTTACGCCATGATGACTAGTAGAGTGCAGGATACACAATGGTTACGCCTGGATCCCCCAGGAAACAATCCGTACCCTTAGGCAAGATTCGGCCAGGCAGTTTCGCTACTATTCGCGACCTAAACAGATTGCAGGATACACAATAGTTACGCCTGGATCCCCCAGAAAACAATCCGTACCCCTAGACAAGACTCAGTCAGGCAGTTGCGCTATGCAGTCGCGAGAGAAAAAAGAAACCATGGATTACGCCACGGTGGGAACACTCTAGTATTACATCCGGAAAACCAAAAATCAGAGAGAACAATATCGATAGAATGAATCCACGATGTGGCCACAAAGCGGATATCAAGCAGAAGGCACTTTCCATATCTTTACTTCGAAAATATATATCATATAGTACATTTTCAAATCACTTTCAAATATCTCTGAAAGTGACTCACCTTAGAGTACGATATTTGAAAGTGACTCACCTTAGAGTACGATATTTGAAAGTGATTTGAAAAGGTACTATATGATATATATTTTTGAAGTAAAGATATGGAAAGTGCCTTCTGCTTGATATCCGCTTTGTGGCCATATCGTGAATTCATTCTATCGATATTATTCTCTCTGATTTTTGGTTTTCCGGATGTAATACTAGAGTGTTCCCACCGTGGCGTAACCCATGGTTTCTTTTTTCTCTCGCGACTGCATAGCGCAACTGCCTGACTGAGTCTTGTCTAGGGGTGCGGATTGTTTTCTGGGGGATCCAGGCGTAACTATTGTGTATCCTGCAATCTGTTTAGGTCGCGAATAGTAGCGAAACTGCCTGGCCGAATCTTGCCTAGGGGTACGGATTGTTTCCTGCGGGATCCAGGCGTAACCATTGTGTATCCTGCACTCTACTAGTCATCATGGCGTAACTCGCAGGGCTGAGAAAGCTTATGGATATGGATTGTTTCCTGGGGGACCCAGGCGTAACCATTGTGTATCTGCGAACCATGGTTGGACAAAGGTTTTGGTTTGGTTGTTTGTTTGGATTGTACTTTCCATATCTGTTTTTAAAGATTTTTCAAGTATATTCACTGGGTGTTGAAACAAGTCTACTAAGTACTTGAAGAATGCTAGCTCAGACGAGGATTTAGAATTTTAAAGGACGTTTGGGATAACCATCCTCTAAGGGTCCATGGAACCTTCTACAAGGTAGAAATATACACTATAACACCGTGGTCATTTCAGCTTAATTTATACTTCAAAACCAAATCTCATTTTCACTTCAAATATCTCTATATTTCCCAAAATAGTATTTATATATATTAAATAATTTATACAGTAAATTATTTTCAATTTCCTCAACTTAGCAAATCGTTCCGACATCAACCCGACCTTCCCATTCAAATTAAATTCAATCTCAATTTATCAATTTAAATTCAACTCAATTTCTAAAATAACCACTTAAATTTTTCGATCTCAAATTCGGATTTATAATCACAAATACCCCTTTATATTTCCATATATTTCAAAACTTTAAGTATTCAACGTTTCATCTAAATTTTCATTCAATTTAGTTTTCTAAATAATAAATTCAAATTTAGTTCAACCTAAATTTTCATTTTAATTCAATTTAGTTGCTAAATAACAAATTCAACTATGTTGATTTCAAATACAGATCTGAATCTCAGCATAAACTATTTAAATTCCAATATAGTTCAAGGCTTTAATATTTAAATGTTCTATATAACAGTTTCATATAGATCTCGATTTAAGAAATACTCCCTTATTAGATTCAATATCATTTAAGTAACCTTAAATTACATTTTACTCAATATTTTCTTTAATTTATTTAAACGTGAAATATTCATTAAATCACTTAAATCAAAAATCCAGTAATAAAATCATGCCCTTTAAATTTCCCATTCAAAAGTTTCAAATCGATTTAATTAAATAAATCCTTATTTAAATACCATTTTTATAAACCCAAATTTATCTCTCAATCTTAATTATTCAATTTATTACGAGAAAATCTATTTGAAATATAGATTTACATAAATACTTAACCATATTATATATATTAAATCAATCTAATTTAAATCAAATATTACTACTAAATCTATATATACAATTTTCATTTATATAATATCTTAAGAATCAATTTTATTAAACCATATATTTATTTCCAAAATTATAGAAATTATTTTCAAAATATTTATATGGACCAACGGTGTCTGTATATATTTCCTATCATATAGTCAAGTGCTATGGATATTTATCATTTCAATCCGTATACTAAATATATACGGGTGGATATCATTTCAACCCGTAATCCCAAATTCAATTAAATGAAAATCACTTGGGTTTATCATTTCAACCCATAACGATTTTCTCCTATTCTAAAGTCTGTTCGGGTATGTATCATTTCAACCCATAGTGATTTCTAAACTACAGGGAACTTGCAGAGTGATAACAGAAAATACAATAAAATAAAAGGCATATATCATCAATAACAGTATAATATAAACAACAGGATATGGTGTCATATCCCACAGGTGAACAGTTACAGATAATAGCATATATAAAAATTTAAATAACTAAAGCCTCATATTTAAATTGTCGTTTCAATTGAAATCAAATTTAATAAATAAAAGAATGTTAATCGTGAGTGATTGCTCACCTTTCGAGGCTAGAGAGATGGACAACGAAGCTGATTTGAGTTACGAATCAAAGCGAAGAAAGATCGTGTGACGCCCCACCTCTATACCCACGCTAGACAAGAACACTACGGTGTAATGCTGTCAACTAGCACGGAGAGTAAGGCTGTTGAGGAGCGACCATCCATGTAATTGCTTTGCGCGAGCACCGATATGTCAGATAGTATAACATGCATTTTATTTCAAGAGGAAATCCGACATACCGATACAAACACAAAGCTACTACACAGTGGCTATAATAATCTTCGGAAACAAATATAGAAATAAGCATAACACAAATCAGTCACAGATAATTCATATCACAAAGGCAGAAGAAGATATGAATATATAACTAACACATGAAAGTGTATATCAGAGTAGTGGTCAAAAAGATCCACAATAATACAAAAGAATAGCAACACGTGCTATACAAAAGAATACAACTATGAGTCTATATCTCAAGTGTATACAACAAAATAAACTACTAATCTAAGTAGTTTGCCAAAAGTCAGAGTAATGAATCCCTGGGAAGAAGTCAAGCAGAAGCACCTGCAACATCTCGGTCTGACTCGAGTATTATTTGATAAGAAAATAATAAATGGATCAGTCTAACTATAAATATCAGATGACACGATATAGAATAAGAGATATGACTAAACACATAATAATCACAATGCCAAGCTGTGATATATAAGCAGTTGAAAATCATCAAGGGATTATTCAATGTCACAAAATCTACACAAGTATCACAGAAACGTCATACTCCTAATTTAGTTCACCAAACCATAAATATTGACGATAATATCAATGTCAATCACAAAAGTCAATGACACACAAATTCCAGAATTCAACACACGAAATCCAGAAATCACAAAAGTCAATGACGCACAAATTCACCAATGCACAAATATCGATAAAGCTTATCGATGGAAATCACGAAAATTGGTGAAACACAAATTCTAGAAATCATCTCAAGAAATCCAGAAATCACAAGGAGGGGGAGGCCTATCACAAACGGGAGCATAAAGCCCGCCAACACGTGTATCACAAACGGAACGCTAATTTCATGATTGCTAACCATCACAAATTGAGCCGAAGCTCCACAAACGGCCCGAAGACCATGGGTTGCTACCCCACCAATTTGAGTCGAAACTCCACAAAACGGGGTTTAGTCTCCCTCGCAGACAAAGAGACATCACACATTGCTAGTCTAAATCACAAAGATGATCGTCATGATCAACGAGAAGTGTCAATTACACTAAGCTAGTAAATATATGAGTTTAGCTTCATGTCCCATAACCACTTGCTTAGCTTAAATATTTACGAACAAACTGTAGATCTCCACTATAAAATTGTCACAAGGGATTCAATCGAACAAGTCCAAGAATTAACCGACGAAGTAAACGCAAGCGTTTCATACCACTCGTTTTACTAAGTCGTTTAATTAGATTTCTCATACGAGTGAGGTAAAGGCTTGTGTATACTAATAGATTGGAAAACGGTTTAAGAAACGAGCTTTGTACTAAAATAGAGTTGAAATCATTTGAAGAAAGAGTTTTGATATTTACTACTATTATAGAAAACCTTTATATTTTTAAAGTGACAAATCACAAAGAAGATTGTAGGAACAATCAATCACTAAAATTCACATACGAAGATGTGAATAAAAATCCAACGAAACCGATAAAGAATCCATCAAAATGGATATTCAAAAATCCCTAAAAAGGAGTCATCAAAGTCATAACAAATGATAACAACACATAGGAAACAACAAGAATCGATTAAAGTTGGAAATTCAAACAACTAGGCGAAATAGGCAAAAATGCAACAGGTCGGTCGGCCGGCTACAGAGCTCGGTCGACCGGACCCTGTTCTCAAAATTCCTCGGGAAGCAGGTCGGTCGGCCGAACCCTGTACTCGGTCGACCGACCTTAAAGAGGGAAGTGCTTATGCACTTGACACCAGGTCGGTCGGCCGACTACAGTGCTCGGTCGACCGGACCTATTGCCAGTCGCCTCCCAGTCCATCCAATTGAGGTCCAACCTCTACCAAATTGCATTCTCTCGAGCAACGACACTAAGGGATTATGCCAATCAACTACCCCGCCCTATATGCTCCTCGATGCATCACCAAAAACATGTTCAAACATCAAAGTTATGATTTTTAAAGGATTGAACCCAAAACACCAAAAATTGGAATATTCACCAAATCAATCCAAACCAAAAGCAACTGCACACGAATAAGTGTTAGGAATTCATACCTAATAATCGAAGATAAATATAAGCATAGATGTGAGATAGAAATCTCACCTTTGAACCCAAACAAATGAAGATGAAGCTTGAAAGCAAAGGAGAATCAACCACTCTTCAAATCCAACTCAAGAAGCTTGATTCTAAGCTAAAAAGAGAAACATTTTCCAAACTAGGTTTAGGAATTTTTCTGAAATCAAAGAGAGAATGAGTTGGAGAAGAAGAAGAGAAGCTTACTAATGGGTTCTTCTATTAGTTTGGAGCTAGAGCTTGATTTGCAAAAGAAAACTAGGGCTTGGAGTTTTAATTTCCTCTTCCACTCTCCATTAACATAAAAGCTTGAGTATTAGTAAAATAGAAAAGAAGTGAATGAAGAGGAGAGGGTTGGAACTGAGTTAAGTGGGGTTAATGGGCTCAGCCCAAACCAAAGCCCTAAGTAAAAAGTAGCAAAAAATCAACTTACTCCAAACATATCGAAGCTTATACTCAAAAAGGTCGCAAACGGCATTTTAAACTCAATGGGAGTGGTCCCGAGTCCTAATTCGACCATATGCAAAAAGTAGCTTTTCGGACTAAATTCTGAGTATCGATAAAATATTTAAATATAAAAAAATCGACAAATATGCGGGTTGTTACAGACTCCCCTCCTTAAAGAAATTGCATCCTCGCAATATTTAAGAAGAAGATATATAGTAACAGCCATAAAAGCATGTTCAACACAAAAGAAGTTTGAAATAAGAAGTTCACCTCAAAGAGCACGGGAAAGTAAGCCCGGATGTGATCGCTCGATGAACTCTCTAGACTCCCAAGAACAATCCTTAGGATTTGAAGACCATTGAACTTTCTTAAGCGGAACATCTTTATTTCGAAGACGTTTGACCTTCGAAGCAATAATTCGAATAGGATGCTGCTCATAAGTTAAATTCGGTGAAACTTCAATCTCCTCCACAACACCGGGCTCAAGAATAGAATCAGAATTTCGAAGACATTTCCAAAGTTGAGAAACGTGAAACACGTCATGGATAGCAGAAAATTGAGCCGGTAATAAAAGGCGATAAGCCTGGAACCAATACGTTCAGTGATAGGAAATGGCCTAATATATCGAGGCGCTAACTTTCCCGATCGACTGAAACATACAACACCTTTCATAGGTGAAACACGAATGAACACAAGATCTCCCACAGAAAATTTTAACTTCCTTCTTCGGTTATCGGCATAGGATTTTTGTCTACTCTGGGCTTCTTTCATTCTATGTCGAATAAGGTCAATTTTCTCTGTGGAATCCCGAATAAAATCTGGACCTAAAACCAGCTTCTCACTGGCCTCAAGCCAACAAGAAGGAGATCGGCATGGCCTTCCATAGAGTGCCTCGAAAGGTGCCATACCAATACTAGATTGGAAGCTATTATTATAGGAAAATTCAACAAGTGAAATATGATCTTCCCAACTTCCACCAAAATCAAGCACACAAGAACGAAGAAGATCTTCAAGAGTTTGATTCACACGCTCAGTTTGTCCATCGGACTGGGGATGATAAGCGGTGCTAAAATTAAGCTTCGTTCCCAAAGCTTTTTGAAGACTCTTCCAAAATCCACTAGTAAACAATGGATCATGATCGCTAACAATAGAAGTAGGAACCCCATGCAATTTAACAATCTCTTTGATAAAGAGCTTGGCCAAAAGAGGAACGGTTCGGTTAGACCGAACGGGAATAAAATGGGCAGATTTAGTAAGCCTATCAACAATCACCCATAAGCTATCATGACCCGAACGAGAACGGGGAAGGCCATCTATAAAATCCATGGAAATTTGGTCCCACTTCCAAATTGGAATTTCTAAAGGTTGCAATAACCCACCGGGCCTTTGATGTTCGGCCTTAATGAGTTGGCAAGTCATGCAACGCTTAAAGAAGTTAGCGATGTCAAGTTTCATTCCCTCCCAATAATAAAGTCGCTTCATATCCGCGTACATTTTACTACTGCCGGGATGAATGGTAAATTTAGAACGATGTGAATCTTCTAAAATATATTTACGAAGATCACTAATATTTGGCACGATAAGTCTACCAAATTTTCGAATGCCGCCACGAGAATCGATATCAAAGTCCTTCAAACCTTCAATATCAATCTTATCCTTAATATTTTGGCCAAGAAGAGCCAATTCGGGATCTAGCCTTTGAGTTTCAAGAATGCGGTCTAAAAGAGAAGGATGAGCCTCGAGGCTACATAAAACAAATGATGAGCATAAATCGGATACGCGGTCTCGAATCTCACAAGTGGATAAGATCTCGAGATCGTTCCATTCGGATATCATCATAGAAACAACAGCTTGTTGTTTACGGCTAAGAGCATCGGCGACACGATTACCCTTACCGGGGGTATAAAGGACATCAAGATCATAAGGAGCAAGGAACTCGAGCCAACGTTGTTGATGCAAATTAAGTTCCTTTTGAGAGAATAAATACTTCAAAGACTTATGATCAGTATGAAGAACAAATTTCTCTCCTAAAAGATAATGACGCCAAATCCGAAGAGCGAAAACAATAGCCGCGAGTTCTAAATCATGAGTGGCATATCTAGTCTCGGCAGGCTTTAATTGCCTTGAAGCATAAGCAATAACGCGTTCTTTTTGTATAAGAACGGCACCCAAACCAACGCGACTGGCATCGGTATAAACAACGAAATCCTGATTCCCCTTGGGAATAACAAGAATAGGAGCATCAGAAAGAAGTTCTTTCAATTTCCGAAAAGACGTTTCACATTTGTCCGACCAAATGTATTTAACACCTTTCCTCGTTAAGCTAGTGAGAGGCACGACAATCTTAGAAAAGTCTTTGATAAAACGGCAGTAATAACCTACCAATCCAAGGAAACTACGAATCTCTGTCACACTCTCCGGTCTCTTCCAATCTTGAATCGCTTCAATCTTCGAAGGATCCACGGAATTCCGGATTCGGAAATAATATGACCGAGAAACTTCACAGTAGATTGCCAAAAATGACATTTAGAAAATTTTGCTTTCAAACGATTACTTCTAAGAGTTTCCAACACAATCCGAAGATGCTTCTCATGCTCCTCCTCGGTTTTTGAATACACAAGAATATCATCAATAAAGATGAGGACAAACCGGTCGAGGAAGTCTTTGAAAACTCTATTCATAAGGTCAACGAAATAAGCCGGAGCATTCGTTAGACCAAATGGCATAACAAGCCATTCATAAGATCCATAACGAGTACGGAACGATGTCAAAGGAATTCTATCCTCTGCAATACAAAGCTGATGAAATCCAGTAGCTAAGTCTAATTGTGAAAAGACTCTAGCACCAGTAAGTTGATCGAATAGAACATCAATCCGAGGTAAAGGATATTTATTTTTGATAGTAAGATCATTAAGCTTGCGGTAGTCAACGCAAAGCCTAAGTGTACCATCGGATTTCTTCACGAAAATAGCCGAAGCTCCGCAAGGCGAGGAACTAGAGCGAATAAATTGCTTCGTCTCCAATTCGGATAATTGTTTGCGCATCTCCTCGTTTTCTTTATTGGACATACGATAAGGAGGGCGAGTGATAGGTTGAGCTCCAGGAATGAGATTAATTCTGAACTCAATTGCTCGCTTAGGTGGTAATCCTAAAACGGGCTCAAATATGTCGGAAAATTCACGAACGACGTGAATAAGAGAAATAATATCACCCTCATCATCATCATCGTCATCACGAGGGTTTAAAGAATATAAAGAGCAACCAAAGCGGAATCTGAATCTTTAAGAATAACAGAAACCTGATTAACAGATAGTGGATGTCGAAGATAAATAGTCCGCTCAGGACATAGGATGTGAGCTTCATAACGATTAAGCCTATCCATTCCCAAAATCATTCCAAAGCCTAAATATCGCATGACATGCAAATCGGCTAGGTAAGGAAAATCACACAAAATAATCTCGACATCTTTACACAATAAACTGATTGTTGCGGATCCACCAACCGGATTCGCAATTCTCAAAGAAGTCATTAAACACAAAACATCCAAAGAAAAAGTATCAACAAGTTCTTTTGATATAAAAGAATGAGACGCACCCGTATCAAAAAGAACTCGAATAGGATGATCATGAAATAAAATAATTCCATCCAGAATAGAATGAGAAATACCTTGGCCACGAGATGTGTTGCCAGGGGCTTGAGCAATATTAAGCTTTCCCTCCTTCTTGCCCTGAAGCTTGGGGCATGAAGATATAACATGACTGGGAACTTTGCAGTAGCGACAAGAGAGGGACTTTGGGCACTTGTTCGCATAATGGTCCTTCGAACCACAATTATAGCATTCCCCACGACCAAAGGAAGAAGTCTTTGCCACAGAGGTTGCTTGCTTCCCTTTCTTATTGGGATAAGGGCCTTTGAATTTGTTTGGCCTTTTCTTGTTGTTGAAGTTTGGTTTGGAACCCACCACTTCAACATCATTCTCCTTATCCGCCTCTTCAAGACGAAGAGCGATATCAATGAGTTGGTCGAAAGAAACTTCTAATTTTAGAAGTAATGGCTTCTTGAGATTTTTGTTTAAGCCATAGACGAACCTCTGATTTTTCTTCAATGGGGTGTTGATGTATTCAACCCCATATTTGGAGAGAGATTCAAAAGACGCGACATAATCTGCCACTGAAGATTCACCTTGAACAAGGTCTATAAAACGGCGAGCCAAAGTCACCTTCTCAGCTTCTGGTACGAATTTCTACTCGAAGCGTTCCCGGAATTGCTCCCAGGTGAGATCCGCTTCATTAATCTCAGAAATAAGAAGCTCGTACCAGTCCAATGCTCTTTCTCGGAGCATACTAGAGGCCACCTGAACTCGGTGAAGGTCAATAAGATTCATGCGAGAAAAGATTCGATCGCAAGACCTTAGCCAAGCCTGTACTTCAATAATAGTTTCGGAACCTTTGAATGGCTCCCCATCCAAATTAGTGTAATCGCTACACAAGCGTGCAAATCCCGACTTTGGGTGAGTAGGTTCCGGGTTAGCTCCAGCTGTTTGAGCATTTGTCACTAAATCAAGAAGCTATTGAGCAGTCATAAAAACTCCATCTTGGGGTGGAGTGCTAGATGGTACGGCTCTGAGGCGGCCTGGTCTAGACATTTCTCTTCCTTTAGAAAGAAAGAAGAAGAAGAAAAAGGTTATTCACCAAATTGAATATCAAGAAATCTTGATAGATAAACAAAGAATCATAGGGAAAATAGAATGAATCGGTACGAAGACTCGAATTAATCCTAAAGCACGACTCCTAAGATGGACTTAGGACGATGATCCATGTTATAATATTTCATATTGTTCCGAAGTTTGGCTCTGATACCAAGCTGTGACGCCCCACCTCTATACCCCGCTAGACAAGAACACTACGGTGTAATGCTGTCAACTAGCACGAAGAATAAGGCTGTTGAGGAGCGACCATCCATGTAATTGCTTTGCGCGAGCACCGATATGTCAGATAGTATAACATGCATTTTATTTCAAGAGGAAATCCGACATACCGATACAAACACAAAGCTACTACACAGTGGCTATAATAATCTTCGGAAACAAATATAGAAATAAGCATAACACAAATCAGTCACAGATAATTCATATCACAAAGGCGGAAAAAGAAATGAATATATAACTAACACATGAAAGTGTATATCAGAGTAGTGGTCAAAAAGATCCACAATAATACAAAAGAATAGCAACACGTGCTATACAAAAGAATACAACTATGAGTCTATATCTCAAGTGTATACAACAAAATAAACTACTAATCTAAGTAGTTTGCCAAAAGTCAGAGTAATGAATCCCTGGGAAAAAGTCAAGCAGAAGCACCTGTAACATCTCGGTCTGACCCGAGTATTATTTGATAAGAAAATAATAAACGGATCAGTCTAACTATAAATATCAGATGACACGATATAGAATAAGAGATATGACCAAACACATAATAATCACAATGCCAAGCTGTGATATATAAGCAGTTGAAAATCATCAAGGGATTATTCAGTGTCACAAAATCTACACAAGAATCACAGAAACGTCATACTCCTAATTTAGTTCACCAAATCATAAATATTGACGATAATGTCAATGTCAATCACAAAAGTCAATGACACACAAATTCCAGAATTCAACACACGAAATCCAGAAATCACAAAAGTCAATGACGCACAAATTCACCAATGCACAAATATCGATAAAGCTTATCGATGGAAATCACGAAAATTGGTGAAACACAAATTCTAGAAATCATCTCAAGAAATCCAGAAATCACAAGGAGGGGGAGGCCTATCACAAACGGGAGCATAAAGCTCGCCAACATGTGTATCACAAACGGAACGCTAATTCCATGGTTGCTAACCATCACAAATTGAGCCGAAGCTCCACAAACGGCCCGAAGACCATGGGTTGCTACCCCACCAATTTGAGTCGAAACTCCACAAAACGGGGTTTAGTCTCCCTCGCAGACAAAGAGACATCGCACATTGCTAGTCTAAATCACAAAGATGATCGTCATAATCAACGAGAAGTGTCAATTACACTAGCTTGTAAATATATGAGTTTAGCTTCATGTCCCATAACCACTTGCTTAGCTTAAATATTTACGAACAAACTGTAGATCTCCACTATAAAATTGTCACAAGGAATTCAATCGAACAAGTCCAAGAATTAACCGATGAAGTAAACGCAAGCGTTTCATACCACTCGTTTTACTAAGTCGTTTAATTAGATTTCTTATACGAGTGAGGTAAAGGCTTGTGTATACCACTCTTTTCTCTTTTCTATCCCTTTCTTTCTTAAGAATGATACGACTTTTTGTGGAGAAAAAGCCTGGTCGTCTCAGCTTGGTATCAGAGCATTAGGTTGAGCGAATACCTAGTCTCTGTAGTGGTGTATATCTTGAGAGAGCGTATTTGTATTTTGTTACATATATATATATATATATAAATTGTTTCTACCTATTTGTTGGATTACCTGTTCAGGTTTTCCAATATAAGTTATAAAGGTAGATGAGGTAGAAGTGTGTGTAACACGACTACCATTGGTTGGAGTTTGATAGATGAGGTTGGAAGTGTATTTGTCAAGACCGTAGACTGAATACCATCTCGAGTGAGTATTGCTTGGTGAAGGACTTCATAGATCTCTGAAGGTAACCTATAAAGGTTCGGAGTTCATCTTTGAAGTGCAGAATTGAGTTTGGATCTGTCGTTTAGGCAGAAGCAAGCGAGTAATGATATTTTGATATCTCAGGAAGTTGTAGCTGCGTGATGAGATGCAGTGACTATGAATATTTTTGAAGATGTTTCTTTGGAACAAGAGTAAGAAGTGAGTCAAATCAGTGATGTGGCTGAGTTTAGCAGAGTGTTCTGAGTTGGTAAGGAGTTTTTTGGCTGAGTAGTTTTTCTGAAGTGGAGTTCAGAAGCAGCAGAGTGGATCATTTTCTCTGGTAAGTTGGCTAGGCCAGCATAAGCTGTTCTGTTTGGTAGAGAGAGCAGTTTCTTTGGATTTAGGCTGAGTTGATCGCAAAAGTGACTTGCGATAGTATGTTCTTTTGGATTGTTGGAGATTGTCCGGATTTTTTTCCAGGAAGTCAGAGTTTGTCTTCATCTGGAGATCGAGTTTTCTTTCCAGGAATGGGACTAGTGGTTCGGTTAGTAGATTGATGGTTCTTTGAGATAGAAGTTGGTGAAGTAGCTCAGGTTTCGGAGGAACATCTGAGTTTTCTCTATGGATATGTGGAACCATATTTCTGTGCTGGGTTGTCTAGTCTGTGCTCATATTTTTCAGTATTTTCTTCTGCTTCAGATCAGAGTTGTGCAGCGGAAGCAGTTTGGGGGTGTTTCTGTTTTTTTTAGGGTAATAAGAAGTTTGTTCTGTCTTATGTTGTTGAGAAGCAGGGTTTGTGTTCTTGGTTTTTGAGTGATCTTGAGGAGATCATTGGATTGTTATGATTCAGTCTGTTTTTAATGGAATAAGCAAGAGTTAAGCTGATTAGGATAGATGTTGGTAGCCCAGGATCGTCCGAAGAGTTTTTATGGATAAAAGACTGAGAATTTGGATTCTGGAATCGGAGATTTGGTTTGGGATAAGTTTTTCTCTGATCGATGGAGCTATAAGATTTGGAGGGTCTGAAGCTAGCTCCGTAGTGTTTTGGTTTCTTCTGTGTTTTGGGTAAGATCAGTGTTTGGTTTTCTAGAGTTAAATTGCCAGTTTGGATAATTGGGATTCAGTGTGTTTTCACGTATCTCTGAGGGAGTACGCGTTTGATATTTCTGGTTGTAGAACCAGCAGTTTAGGATGGTTTGGTTGTTGAGTCAGACTCGTTTGTAGTCTGATATTCTGTATAGAATTGTTGTTAGGAGCTCTATAGTTTAGTAGTATTGATTGATTGGATTCTATAGAGCGAGTATCCCGATATATATATACCGGGGAAACTCGTGAAAGTTTTATCCAAAATTCTTTTGGATAATTAGATTTGTTCTGATTGTGTGAATTGGTTGCATTGGTTGTCAGCATATGATTAACATATGTTGTGTTTTAAAATAAAATCTGTTAATGGATTATTAAATTACCTTTGTTTTAAATTTCGGGGACGAAATTCTTTTAAGGGGGAAGGAATGTAATATCCCAAGAATTTTGGGCAATATGAATTTAATAATCTGTGTTTTAATTTAAATTGAATTGATAATTTTTGTTGATAAATTTGATTTGATTTAATAATCTTCTTTATTTAAATATTTAATTTGTGAATTTATTTTTAATAAACTAATAAATCTATTTTCTATTTAATAATGTATATGTATTTATATATATATTTTGAATAGATTAGTTGTTTTTAATTAAATTAGTATAACATAATTTTAATGTTTTGAAAACAGAAATTGTGATTTATTTTTATTTTTAAGCTTTTCAAAAATATTTAATAAAATACTAAATGATTTTTAAATATGTGAGATAAATGTTTTTTTGGTTTAAAAATTCATTTTTTAACTTAAGTTTGAATATTAAAATGATTTATAAAAATGTTGTGTTATTCTTTTTAAAATTTTGATTTTTAAAATGTGATTTGTTTATTTAAATATGAAATTTAAAATACAATTTAAAATAAGAAACATGTGGTCATTTAAATTACAAGTAAGTTATAACCTCTTTCATAAATCTATTTAAATGATTTAAAATATTATTCAAATGATGTATTTTATATTGTTTTGCTTTATTCTTTAGAAATTATTTATCTCCATAACTATGTATAAAGAACTAATTAATTAAGTTTAAAACATTTATTAACACTTAATTTAAATAACAAAATCATTTAAAGAGACATGTGTAAGTATATAAAACACTAATCTAACATGTGTTGAGAGAATAAGTAAGTAAATTTACAAGTGTCATAATTATTTGTATTTCTCTTTGATTTTTAATAAACCATAAATTTAGTCTATAAACACTTGCATTCTTTCTTCCTTTGCCTTTTTCTCATTTTCATTTCTTAACTAAAGAAAAATATTCTCAGTTGAAAACATTCACTTCAAAAACAATCTTCAGTTCATTCCTCAAATCAGTAACCACTTTCAAAACCCATAGTTCATTTTCAAATAAAAATGTAAAACCTGCAAATCATTCCCTGTAACTCCTCAAAACCAGAAATACATCTGCAATCCCTGTAAACCAACTTGCAAATCTATGCATTTTACCTTCTTCAATCTGAAGTCTACATGCATGTACTTTCCAATCTGCATCCTCCAAGACAAAGCCTGCTTTTAATTCTTCCAAAATATGGAAAATTAAGCATGATGTCTGCATTTTCAATCTGAGGGCCTGTATGCAACAAATAAAATCAGAAAGATCAAGTTTTAAAAGCATTTAACAACTAAAGAAAGTTTTAAAGGCAATCAAGCAATTGCAACAGCAGTTTCAAATAATTCAAGAGCTTTTCAAAAACTGGTGCTCTGCTCTGCATTTTTGAATCTGTGAGTAACTTTACATTTTAAAATTTAAGTATGAAATATAGTTGTTTGATTTATCTGTAGAAATAAGTAGAATTTCATATATTTATATACTGTTAAATATTGTCGTGTTTATACAAGTTTGGACGTGATGCATGTTTAATTTCCTAAGCTACTGTCTGTACAATACAAGCTCATATTTGATCAAAAATTCTTTTCTCTTGATCTTGTTGTTATTATGACTTAGTGATTGAATGAAATTTGATTATTACATGATAAAGTAAAACTTAAAAATAAATTATACAAGTTAAATAAAGGTTTGTATTGCCTGAAAAAAATATAGCAGAGTAGAAGTAGTATAAGTGAAGAATTCAAATGTTACGATTCAATGCTTCAAGGTTATAAATCAAATCATAATACAAAATTATGATTTTTAAAAGAAAGATTTAAATTTTTAATATCAAAACTAGAGGGCAGTTCCCTTTTCACTGTATTTTACTTTTTGAGTTCTAACTGATGATCTATGGGCTCGGATTGGTTGAAATTCCTCCTGTAGGTGGGGGAACGATCAGGGGTGAGGAGAAAATTATTAGTTTATGGTGTATTTCATTTTGGAAGACGAGATTGTGATTTGCAGTTTTAGGCCCTAGTTTTACTAGGTTTGAGAAATTGGATCATTTCGGCTAATATAATTGTTCGAGTCGCTTGGGGTCTTGGGCATTGGAAGATGATGGGTAGTTGAAGTAATCGCCGTAGTTGCAGAGTTAACCGTGGTCGGTGTCGCATGGACGAGGCCGTTGACAGGTTGGAGTGTTTGGGTTCTGTTTGTTCCATGAATAGAAATTTGGTCTCGATCTCGAATTCAAGCAAGTAATGATGGGATGGTTGTTTGGTTGGCCTGTGTCGTTGATTATCGACTGTGGGAAGGTTGCGGAGTTGGCCAGCATTGGCCAGAGAGGGTGTGCAGGTGCACAGTGTAATGGTGATGTTGGTGATGTTATAGGTTCAGGTTTTGATGCCTCTAGTTGGTCTCGGGTAAATCTGAGTAGTGACTCGAAGAAATTGTACTTGTGACTCGAAGTAGAAATAAAGGAGGCTCGAGTATACGTGTTTGTTTCAGGTTTTAGGAATTAGCAGAACTTGTTTCCAGTTTTAAAATTTAAAAGTGAGATTTTAAAGTGCAAACCTAAATCTGAACTAAGTTTAAAATTTAAACCGAATTTAGATATAAATTCTATTAGTATTAAATTTTGGATCTTTGAAATAAATTTGAAATTCTTTTAAACTCTAGTTTGATTTTAAACCAAAACAGAAAACTGTTTTTTGATTTTAAATTTAAAAGTAAAGTTTAAATTAAGTTGAAGTTCAAACTGGGTTTTAAACCTGAAATTTAAATATGAAATCAATAGTTTAAATCTTGGTTTTTGAAATATTTTTGAATTCAGAAATTCAGGTTGTTTAAATCAAGACGGAAAACTGTTTTTCTGTTTTTAAATTTAAAAGTAAATTTTATAATGCAACTGAGAATTTAAAACAAAGTTCAAATCTGAAAACTGAAATATGAAATTCAGGAAGAAGAATCTGAGTTTGAATTTAATTTAAATCTGGAATTTAAATTTAGACTTTAAACTTTTTAAAGTATAAAGGAACATTGGTTTTGAATTTAAAACTATGAGTTTTAATTTATGAAATAAGAATTTAAAATAAGTTTAAATTCAGTTTTGAAAATCTGGAATTTGACTTTAATGTCAGTTTTTTAAAAAAATTAATGAGTTTTTAAATTTAATTTTTTTTAACTATTTTAGAAAGTTTAAATAATTTGAATTTGAAAATGAAGATGGAGATGTAAGTAAAGTTTTAAATTTTTAAGTTTGAATCTAGAATGAAAAATTTGAATTGTGTTTCAGTTTGAGATTCAAAAAGAAATTTTAAATTGAATTTTGTTTTGAAACAAATTGTTTAAAATTACTTTGTATAAAGAAGTATGTTTCTTAATTTTGAACTTAAGAAAATTTGTTTAATTTAAATTATTAAATTAATTTAAATGGAATATTAATTATTTAATTAATTAATAATGTGGATGATTAATTAAGTAATTAATAATTTTTAAATTAATTAGATTTGAGATTAATTAATTAAGGTTAATTAATCTATAATTAAGGATGGTTAATTAAATTTTAATTTATGATTAAGATTTACTTAATCAAGTGATTAAAGATAATTCAGATTTTAATTAACACTTAATTAATTAATAATTAGAGATTAATTAAATTGTAATTAAATATTAATTAATTGATTATTAATAATGATACGTATAAGTTAATTATTAATTAAGTAATGTTAATAAAGGGCATTAACTTAAGATTTATTTAACAATTAATTAATGTGATTAATTTTGATAATTAATTAGATTAATTAATTAATAATAATCAATTATTTATGTTAATTACTTAATGAAAGTAGTTAAAGAATTAATTACTTGGTGTAATTAATTTGATTAATGTGATTAGTTTAGATTAATTGAGTTAAATTAATTTAAACATTTGTGTATTGTTGATAATTACTTTATGTAATTTATGGATTGTAATTACTTAGAGAAGTAATAAATTAATAATTACTGAATGTAATTAAGGATATTTATTATAGTAATTTGGATTTAAATTACTTTGAAATTCATCAAGGATTAATTGAGATAATTAATTAAGATTAATTAATTTATGGGATGGGTAATTAAAGCAGTTAATTACTGAATGGCTATTAATCAAGGGTGATTAATATATATGGTTTAAATTGAAGATTAATTACTTATGTAATCAATTTATATTTAGAGATTGATTAAATATAATCAGAAATCATTAATTAATTAAAGAATAATTAATAATGAATAAATGATTAATTAATTCAGTAAGAACAAGTTAATTATTTGCAAAGGGTTTAATATAATTAACTTGTGAAATTAATTAGAGATGGTTAATCAGTAATGATTAAGTGAAATAAATATTGAGATGATGATTTATAAATTGATTTGTAATCAATTAAAGATTAAGATAAGCAGAATTTTAATGATGAAGTAATTAATTTAATTCATTTTAAATTAATTAGAGATTAAGTAATTAATTTAATTCATTTTAAATTAATTATGAATGGTGTGATCATTAGATCATTGCTTATGTTTGATGATTGGTATTGATTGCCATGTATGGGTTGTAATCTCAGTAATGGGATGAGTAAGGATTATTGAAATGGATGCATTGGTTGCTTATGAATGATGATATGGATTATCTGATTATGATATGAATTATCTGTTGATAATGATAAAGTTAATTATCTATTGTGTTGTGAATTATCTATCTGTGTATATTTAGATAATGAATTGAATTGTTTTAAACTCTAAAACAACTTGGACCTTAAAAGACACGCTTTGGATTTCTATGAGACCGGGATCGGGTTTCCATATTTGGGATCCGAAAACCACATCGATTCCAATTAAACGTTAGGTCGTTAATCCAAGTGGAGCGAGTGAAGACTCGAGGTGTAAGGGCTATACGTCAGTATAACTCTGTGAGTGATTCCGTAATGAGTTGACAGAATAGTACTTATAGATTCGAGATGGTGATTCAGAGTGCAAGGGTTATTGTCGTTAACTCTGAGGGTGATTCCAATATGAGTGTAACGAGATAATGCCTTCGGTTTCGTTCGAACCCGGAATGAACTTGTATGGATTGAATGCTTTCAGAACATCGTCAGGTGGACGATGAGCATTCTAAGTGATATGTCCTATAAAGGTAATCGTAGCCTCAAGCCTCATCAACCGGGAATGGCTAAAACAGGGGAGGTGCAGCAAAGCTTCGTGGGTAGCCCCCACTTGAGAGCAAGATTTATCCCTATCTAGAGGTCCCTTTATTTTCGGCTTAGTGGTGCAGTTGCTGATCACAACTGCGGGGTTGTCTTGTTTGGAACTGTTCAGTAAGGAATGGGTCCGGCTTTGTGTTGCAGTGGATTGGGAGTAATCCTCGGTATGGTGCTCTAGGCCACGTACTGTGACGGGCGGTACCCCAGTAGCCCAGCCATTGTATGGAATCCAAAATCCAATAAGTGCCAACGGTTTTGATTGTATTACCCACTTTTGTGGCTAGTAGCTGGAATTTAATGAACGTAACAATTTCGGCTATTTCTTATTTACTTGAAAACCCTAGACACTATTATAATATCATTGGATTTCCTATCAAATGTTTTGGTTAGCGTAAGGTAAAAACTTTTCCATGTTTATGTGTGGGGACTCTTACGTGATACCTTTTCTTTTCAAAGGTTTTTCAAAGTTAAGCAACTTTAACCTGTTACTCACACCAGACCCATGTCTGACCCGGAGTTATTTCTGTTTTTCTTTAACTCTTGGGTACTCAAATTTTTACGAGAAGCCAAGGGAATTCAGGTTAGGGTTCAGGTTAGCTTTGACAAATTGTGGAGGAGCAAATGGAGCAGGAGGCTTCTGCGTGTAGTTATATAGTTTTTTGCTGTGTTGGTATCTCTGAGTGTTTCTGTATTGGCTATTGAGTTGTAATAACTAGAGAGGTGTTTATAACTGTCTAGTATGTGTTGAATTGTCTGTGTAACTTTGATATTTGATGTATACTATGTAATACTTATGTTATTAATATAATTTATTCATTCCGCTGTTGAGATTCTTGTGTTGTTTCTTCTTTCTCTCCTTTCTTTTCTCTTTTCTATCCCTTTCTTTCTTAAGGATGATACGACTTTTTGTGGAGAAAAAGTCTGGTCGTCTCACAAACTGCATAGAATCTCTGATCGTTGATCACTCTATCTTCCACATTTCTCAAGCATATTACACTATACATCATAAAGGAGAAGATTATAGGAAGATTGTTCTTAATTGACTTATGTGATATTTAAAGAGCACACTACAATCAAATACTTTTGTCTAGTTATAAAGAAGTCTTGTTCAGTTAATTAGGCGGTAGAAGTCATATTTCGTGGCTTAGGCCGTAGAAGTCTTATTCGGTTGCTCAAGCGGTGTAAACCTATTCCTCCAGGTTAAGTGAGGGTTGCTAGTTTAATTCCAGAAGGAGTCTGGGACTGGACGTAGAATGGAAAGTTCAAACCAATATAAAAATCTCTGGTGTCATTTACTTTATTACTTTATTTATTTACTTACTTATTTTGTATTCCACACAAGTAGTTTATAAATACATCTATATTACATGATCCTATAAGCACAGTAACTTTCACATTTTATACAACAATTCTTATTTTTTTACACTTTACAACTCAAATTCATATTCAACTCTATCAAACAACATCCTAAAACATATTCAATTCATTTTACAGCTTAAGTTGAATTGCATTTTACAGTTTAAGTTCATTTTCATTTCATTAGCCAATTTCTATTTTGTTTAACTTGTTTTTTATCCACTTTACTTAACCTTGAGTTGAATTGCATTTTAGAATTCAAATTCAGAGTTATGTTTCTTTTCTTCTTGAAATTCTCATTCAACAAATTTTAATTTTGTTTTTTTAGCTTAACATTATTCAAATCCATAAGTTATAAAAACTTATTTACTTAAAATTTCATGAGTTTATTTGATTTAAGTTTATCCACATATTATATTTACAATTCAAGGTTATATAATCATTTTATGGGTTAAGTGTATAATCATCCCATTTTTTTATCTAATTCATTTCAAATTTAATTTACTTTCATTTAACTTTCTTAAGATAAACTTCATTTCATTTATTTCATTTCACTAACTCAATTTATTTAACTTTGCTTTAGTTGATTCCTTTTTTCCATATCTCAAATTCAAATTTCCTTTTGTTTGTTTAAGCAAAATGTTCAAACATTTTGAAATTCAGTTCAACTTTCTTATTCAAATTCATAAGTTCTAACTTATTTCTTACCTAGACTATTTCCAAATTATAAGTTCAAAAAACTTTTTTTCCCATATATTCATCAAAGTATACATGAATTTTACAATTTAAACTTGTTTTACCAAAACAAAACTTCAATAGTAAATTATTGAAGTATAAATTTATCACTTCAAGACTCGAAAATGAACACCGATGATGCTGTAGTCATCAGCCAAACTATTTTCCAGCGACTAAAGTGAGTTTAATATTTTTAAATTATCTATTAATTTATAGATCTTAGTTATAAATTTGCACTTATATAATTTCAATTATTTTACTTTGGTTATATAAAACCATTTCTTAAATTGTTTGTCTTTGTTTATATTATATTCATGGTAACTTTATTATAACACAAACAACAAATGATAATAATCAAATATTTCCATTAGTTAACAACCAACACACCATATGTAACTTATAATAATTTATGAAATGAAAATTATTCCTTTATATATAATATAATTTAGGAAAATTTATTTCATTTACCAACTATAAAACAATACTGTGTTGGTATGTCTTATTCAAGCGTATAGAAATCCCCATCGATAACATGGAGTCCCACTTAATGACTAGAATTCCTAAGCCACTTCAACAGATAAATTAACACAATATATAATACACTCAAACTCAATCTAGGGCTTTACCAACCCTTACTATAATGAGTATGTATCAAACCCTGCGTGTATTGTAAAATCCTAATCTATGATGTGACAACCTGAAAATTCGACCTGTTTAGAGTAAATAATAAACCACAAATGTCCAACCCAAACTGAACTGAAAGATGGATAATCATGGGAAAGAAAGAAGAGAAGAGAGAAGAAAAGAGAAGAAGAAGAGAAAAATAAACTAAAACAATAAAAGAATCTCACAATCACAGCTGAACAACATGTAATATAAACTTTTTTGAGTGTAATATTTGTTTGAATGTTTATTTATTTGATAGTTTAATGACCGACTCGGGTGTTATTATATTACAAAGCTTGGGTCAGACCGAGCATATTACAAAGGGTAAGTTTGGCTCACATCCCTAATATGTTTCAAAATAGAGAAAACATCCTTCCAAAACTAAACTTACATTTTCGGTCCCTATTTTCAAATTCGTGCAAGCAAAAACACCCAAATACCCCTTATGTTTTTAACATTTCAAACGCGTATAACTTTATGTTGAAAAATCGGATCAACATGCCGTTTTCATCAAAAAATCGCAAATTTTATGAAACTTAAAAATGAGATCCATTGTTGATACCGAAAATTCATATTTGTAGTAAAGATGCAATGATTTCATATATTTGCAGACAATTCAGCAAATTTTGAACACTTTCGATTTTTTTTTTAAATTTACAACATTTGCAAATAATTGCAGACATTTCTGCAATTATATGGTATAGTTGCAAAAATGTCTGCAAATATTGTATATAGTTGCAGAAATTTCTACAACTATATGGTATAGTTGCAGAAACGCAACTATATGGTATAGTTGCAGAAATTTCTACAACTATATGGTATAGTTGCAGAAACGCAACTATATGGTATAGTTGCAGAAATGTCTACAACTATTGCATATAGTTGCAGACATTTCTACAACTATTGCATATAGTTGCAGTTTTCCATTGAAATCGAGAAAGCTGAGCTCGTCATTGAAGAAGAAGATGACATCAAGAAATATAAGTTTTCCAATGAAGAAGAAGATGAAATCACGAAAGAAAACTCATGATTAAATCAATTGTGTAAGAAGCGGAGGGGTATTTTAGGAAAAAACAACCGAAATGAAAAACAGCGACCTGCAACTTATGTTTTCTTACGAGAGGAGTTTTAGTGAATTAATTTTTCTTTTAGGGATGCATTCTAATATTCACTATTACAAATTAGTTTGGATGCTTTGGAGTTTCAGGAGATAGGTGGAGGCCTAGAGACGTATTCACGTAGATAGTTATTTTTCCACCTATTCGTTGTTGTATTTTTTATCAATTGTAAGGACATGTTATTATAACTATCCAGGATGAAATAGGTTAGTGTATTCTAATTGACATATGTATATACATATATTATAGTTTGGCTTTGTGCAAAGTTTATCGTATATTATAGATTATTCGTTCCGGTGTGAGATTCTGTGTTGTTTAGTTTTCTTCTTATCTTCTTCTTTTTTCCTTCTTCCCTAATAATCGGGTTTTCTGGCATTCGATTTCTTGGCATGTAATATAGTGAATATATTAATGTCGATTTTCGAGGGTCAAAAAACCTCGATTGTTACATTTGGTGTCAGAGCTGAAGATTAAGCAAGAGCCTTGGCTTTGATGGGATAACTCAATAGAGATAGGGTCAGTAGCATCATAGAATGAGTTATAGCATGTATATGTATATGAGCACGTATTTGTTAGTGATATAAAAATACTTTGTATTGTGTTGGTTGATTTGTTGAGTGGCTTATTGATTCTGGTCAATACGAGTAATTACGTTATTGATAGGGATCTCTAAACACTTGAACGAAGAAGTTCGACATGGTATTATTTTGGAAATTGGGTAATTGAAATAATTTGACCTTGATTATATATATACAAAGGATTAATTTTTAGAAATTATTATTATATGGTATGCTTAGTTGTTAGAAAAATGATAATGTTGATTATGATCATTTGTCGTTTGTTGTTGTGCTCAAATAAAAGTTGGTATTATATTGAAAACAAGATAAACGATTAAGGAATGATTTTATATAACCAAAGTAAGATTGTATAACTATATGGTTTATAAAAGTGATTTATAAACTGAAAGGAAATGAAATTTCAAAAGTGTGTTATCTAAATATGATATATAAAAGCGTTTTATAAATTAGAAAGGATTTGAAAGCTCGAAATTTTGAAATTTAAATTATGATGGTTTTAGAATTGATTTTCAAAGTTTGGAAAATATTAATAGTATTATTTGGAAAATATTTTTGGATGGAAATATTTTTAAAAGGGGTTTCAAAAAGGATAAAAGCACTAAACTAACTTTGGACACTGAAAAATAATTTTGGTGATGACTGCAGAATCATCGTCGTTCATTTTCGAGTTTCCAAGACAGGAATTGCTACCGTTGGAATTTTGTTTTGGAAAAGTTACTTTTAATTTTAAAATCCAAAAGAATGATTTGATAAACAAAAGGAAATTATATTATTTCAAAATGGTATGAAATGAATAATAATAAGATATTTGTACTTTGAAAATTTTCAATTAAGTATTTATAAAAATATGAGAAAATAAGTTTGATAACTTATATAATTCGAAAATTAGCAAGTTAGAGCAATGTTTTAAATTGTTAAATATGAATGTTGAAAAGGTAAATTTAGAACTGAACATGAAATGAAATTTAACTTAAGATAAGTTAAACAAAATGAATCTTGAAGAGGAAATTGACCTAAGTTAGGAAATGAGATAAATTTTGGAAATAAAATTGATTATGATTGAATGAATTATGATGGAACTAATTAAATTAGTTAGTGAATTAAATATGCTTTGGAATATTGATTGATTAAAATTGAATGCTGAAATTGGAAAATGGAATTGAATTTAGTTAGAGACGGATAAGAACTTAAGTTATGAAATAGGAATAAACATAAAAAGAGTTGTGTAAAATGTTTATAAATTTAAGTAAATTTTATGAAATGATTCTTAAATGAAATTAACATAGAGTGAAATGTGTTAAACATGAATTTTGATGAAATGGTCCTAAGAGACATTAGTATTAAAAAAAATATACTAATAATTAGGAATGTGGATAATTGCATGTAAATCAATTGAACATGAATAAAATGAAAGAACGAGATAAAGGTGAGTAAAAGCAATTTGGTATAGCTAAGAACCAATTGAAATAAATATATGGGTTGTACGTATATTATTTTATTCGCATAAAGGTTTAATCTAGATTCGAGCATAAAATTTCGAGATAATTTATATCGATCCGAGTTAGGATTTTTCACTCTATTCTCGACGGCGAACACTGGATATGGATTTTTGATTGATTCTGGAATTCTCTATCATATAGCCATGTAAGAAGAATGGTGGCTTCTAATCAAGGAACCACATCTGAGTCCGCACTAGAGTGGTGTGAATGGTACTAGTTTGGAAGTGAAATTGTGTGATCAAGTGAGCGATCAGATTTGATATTCCATACGAATGATCGTGCGGGCTTTAGTAAAGTAAATGTTGAAAAATTAGAATTTCAAATTAATATGATTATGAATTATATGTTTGGATATCATTGGTAAATAAGCTGTAGGTATATACAAAAGCAAGAGCTAATTTGATGCATTTGATTTCATAATAAAAATTGATTGTCCAAAAAAGAGGCACACGTTTAAAGTGTTGTTTGAATTTGATGGTTTTATGGTTGAGCCACTTGGCTTTTATTTTATTTTTCTGGTTAGGGATTGTAGTGGCGATTAGTGGTTGTTCTGATCGAGCCACACGAAGGAGACGTTGATGAAATTTTCCAAAAATTTAATGAGTCAGAAATTTGAAGAAATTTTCGATAACTGAAATTTGATTTTGGATTATAACGTGAAATGATTGTACGGATAATATTACTTGGAATCCATAGATGAAATCAAGCAAAAGCAGTAACAAGGTTTTCGATAAATTGGTTTTGGAAAGTTAAAGGCTTAAAGGGATTTCATAAGTTATTTGAACTAATTGTTTTTTAAAAAAGTAATGGGTTTGGGCATTTTTTCTCCCTTGGCAATTTCGAGGATGAATTTTTTTTAAAGAGGAAGAATGTAACGACTTAAAATTTCAAGTGTTTGACTTTGAAATATTTAATTAATTTCAAACACAAAAAAGTTAATTTTATATATTTAATAACTCAAATTCGAAATATAGCTATTTATTGGATATTTTAATTATTGAAAATTAATAATTGAAATTGTTTAAATAATTGAATCTGTGGTTTTAAGTTGGATAAAAATGATTTAAAGGCTTGTTTAATTTCTATTAGTAAGAATGAAGATAATAGAACTTTTAAATTGGCTTAAAAAGAGATTTAACTAATTTTGAAATTTACTCGTTTTAATTCATGAGTGAAAATAGCCTTTCGGGGCGTTGCCTTGGATTTCGACGAAACCGATGTCATTGGATCCGTAATAAAAAAGCATAATACGCAGTCAAGTTTCATAATGATTGGATGTATCCTTTGGTCATAGGGGATAGAAACCCGTTGAAATTAATGTTGAAAATTTAAAATAATAATTGGATTCATAAAGCTATCTTCCGCATATGAGAAAATTAGACCTCGAAACTAGTTCCATTGCATTCGGAATAGAGCTATAATATATAGAACGCTAGACGGCACATCATGACCGGGGTCCGAAATTACATAGATTTGAATTTATATAATATATTTACTTTGATTTGACCATACACCGGTTTGATCCATCGGCTTCAACCTATACTGCCTCGTACAGAGCCATACGCCCCTGTCTTCTCTGCTATTATAAAACCACCTCCAAAATAATGGAGAAAAAAATGAGTATTCAATTATTAAAATAAAAATCTATACTAAACTTAAAATCAAAATTATCAATTCATTGAACTCTTATGGCCATGGGCTTGAATCCTATATCGTTCATTGTGTGTGCAAAGTAGTTTGGGATGGTGGAAGTTTTGAACAGCCAAGCTAGGGTTAGGTTTTAAAGGATTTTGGATATCAGTTCGACGAGACAGAGTTGGACTCGCGAAGGGAAGGGGAACCTTGGGTCGAATTTTCAGTTGGTCCGATCACCATTGGGGGGTTCGTGATTTTTCATAGTAGTAGCTCCAGGGGTCGATGTCGCATTTTGATGTGGGGCATCGGCCATTGATTCTTGGGGATGGTCGGATCGGGTTGTTGATCCGTGGTGTGTTGCTCCGTGTCAAGTTGAAGCATGCACGGTTGAAAATTGAACGTGTATAGGCGAGAGGAGGGGAAATGGCTTTTTTTGTAATTTGGGTGAAGATTGAGCTTTGTTTATCTATGTTATTTTTAATTTAAATTGTCGATAATTTATAAAATTTATAACTCCTTCATACTAGGTCCTATCGAGACGAAACTTTTTGCGTTGCACTCGCGACGACGAAAGCTTCGAATGGAACTTGTTTGAAGAAATTTAGAGATTGTCAAAATTTGGGCTAAAATTGGACGTCCTCCGGTTTTAGTTCCAAACCGGAATGCCTCGGCGATAACAGAAAATTTCGGTGAGTTAATCTCATTTTTTTGATAATTGCTATGATATATAGTTGATAAAAATTGTTGAATGATTGTTTATATGAATTATTATATTTATTAGTTTGTTTAGATATATTCCCGCATATTGGAGGGGATGAGACCCTATTATGTTCTCATGTAAGAGCAGATGACCATTTGTATACAAATCCCGCCTCAAAGCGGTTGATTTATACTTTATGATGATATAACATTTGTGACGTTAGGGGAACAGGTTGGAGGGATCCAATGGGATTCCTCGTTACTATTGAATTATATTGTAATGACTAACATTTTTGGACAGTTTAAATCGACGATAAACCAAACACGTCAGCCTCAAACCATTAAAAAGGGAGGATTGGTATAGGGTAAATAAGAAAAAGCAGAGAAAGATAGAAAACAAACACAGAATCTTACAGGCGAAAGACAAAATATAATAATCAAATAGACAGATCATGAAGCTGTTTTACAAATAACATTTGATTATACCTTTACAATACATATAAGAGTTACATATAACAGGAATAAATTAAAAATGTAGCAGAACAACATGATGCAATGGAATAAATATAATAAATAATAATAATATACAAGTCTCCGTCTTCATCCTCTAGAAAAGCAGTCTTCGATATATAGAATAGATCAGACTGACCAGAGCGAATTGAAAAGACAAAACACTCGAGTCAAAACTAAAAGATCTTATGTAAGTTAAATCAATAGTAAATAAATATGAGTGTAATGACATCAGAGATGTTTACGGGGTTCGACATCTCCTATCTGGTGTCTAACGTGAGTGCAATAACTTAAGAGATGTTTGGGATTTCCATCTCCTAGGGATCTGTTAAACTATCTACATACATAACACAATAGGCTGTTATAATAGTGTCTACAGTAAAGTATTAAAATAGCGTTAAGGCGTTAGCCATATCCCCTTTAACATATTTTGTATATTCCCATAATCTATACAGTACCGTGATTCCCCCGTAAACTGGAGGGCTATCAGAAGGCACTCCATAGGTATGGTATCAAGCTAACGTGTAGAAGGCGCGATAAGGCATGTAACATGGCAAGTGAGGAAATGACCATGGTAGGATACTACTGTTTTGCATATACAGATTGATGGTAACGCATAGCAGCTACTACCGCCCACCTCGAAACACACTCCTATAATCAAAATCAAGGGGTGGCCACCAAATAAATCACAAGTCATAATACGGTATTGAAGAAGCATGTCCGATCGGAGGTGCGACCTCACTTAGCCCAACATGACTCCTGTTTTAGTCACCTCAAGCTGACTTGCGGGAGTTAAGGCTATGTAAATACCTCATATAGAATCGTTCGCCAAATCATCCTACTTCATTCTGGAATCTCCACCACGTACACAATAGTTAAAGTGGTTTTGGTACTGATAGAGTATAACAATATTCGATCCCGGTCTCTATAACAACCAAATTTATTTCACATCAAATGGTTCTCTTGCATTTCCAAAACCGATTCATAATTGATATCTAAATATCATATTCAAATCAAACCTTATCACTTTTGAAATCATATTTACTTTTAAAATCATATTCACTTTGAAATTATCAATACAATAGGCTGATTAATTCCTCATTTAAAAAATCATCTTACTTACTCAAATACGTCATTTTAACCTCAACTTAGGTTATCGCATCATTCAACCATATTGGCTTTTAAATCAAGGATTTAAATATAACCACTTCCACTCTATACGGTATGAAATTTAGAAAATAGTTTTGGATTGTTTTGGATAGTTATAAATAGTTTAGCATAGTTTGCATAGATTTAAAATAGTTTAAATAGATTTAAAATAGATTAAGTAGATTTAAAATAGATTAAATAGATTTAAAGTAGATTAAATAGGCTAATTAGTTTAAAATAGGTTAAAATAGGTTAAATATATTAGAACAGATTAAAATAAATTTAAATAGTTTAAATTGATTAAAAATAGTTTAAAATAGTTGAAATAGATTTAATTAATTTAAAAGTTTGAAAACCTTAAAATTAGGATTTTAAAATAATAAATCTTTAAACAGTTAATATTAAAATAATTAATTTGGAATTAATATCAAAATTAAACCATTTCTTCTATTTCAAGACATTTGGACCCTGTCCGGTTTTAAGTTCAACTAACTAACTAAAACTGGATTTTCAATTCAGATTCCCATTAAACCATTTATTCAATATTGATTTCGAACCTATGTTTGAATTATCAATTTAAAACGCTTTAAATTAAATAGATTTCAAAGTTATATTCAAACAATTTCAATAACTCAATTTCGATAAATTTTATTTATGCTCCAAAAATTCAACTTTCAAATTTTCATTTTAATTCTTTAAACAATTCATTAAATTGTTCCAATTTTAAACATTTAAAGCTTGGATTTCGAAAATAATTCAGTTAATACAAATCAAATTTTATTTCAAATTATCGTTTAACTGAATTCAATTTTTGAGGATTTAAAATCGTCTAATTTAACCAATCCGGTATCCGTATATAATTCTCTAGCCTATGGTAAAGTGGTACGGATATTTATCATTTCAATCCGCAATTATTTTATATTCACGGATGTATATCATTTCAACCCGCAATCCCTAATTTAATTACAAATCCAGGAAACCGCTTGAGTCTATCGTTTCAACTTATAACAATTTCTCCCTAATCTATCAGATCATTCGGGTATGTATCATTTCAACCCATAGAGAACTTTCAGTGTTATAACAATATAGAAACGTAACATCCAGTCATCCAATATCAAAAATCCAACATCCATCAAAATCATCATTCAAATCAACCAATAAACATCAATAGATAACTAATTATCGTAACGGGTATACACTGGAAAATTAAAATTTAATATTAAATTAAATAACGATTATATTCAATAAATTCAGATTTAACTGCAATGACGATTTAACTATATCAAACAGTAGTCAATCAACTTCTAATCACATCATAAATTTAATTTAACTAACATAAGATAATTTAGAAGTTGTAAGTGGGTCAAAACACTCACGTTTGATTTCAAATCAATTTGAAATCCAAAATAAGGCCCAAATTTGGACAGTCTTAGAATTCACCCAAAATAGTTTCCAAATGTCTGAAATTTCGATACGATCCCAGCGGAATGAACCGTGCGTAAATCCAACCTCGTACATAATGTTATGGTCATTATAAAATTATACATTTTAAAATAAAACCAATGAATAAATAAAATAAAAAGGAATTCTAGGTCAACATCGTTCCCACGAACCCTAGTCCACACATGCACTCATATGCGATCCACCTCTAGGTTTCAAAGTCGCTGCCCAAATCGCCGCGTTCAAGCTCATCTCGCTGCCACCTCACGCCACATGACCCATATCCATCACCAACCACACCCCCACCATGTTTGACCAACTATGGCCACCCATTTGAACTGCGCCGTCGCCTATAGAATATGCCACTTTTTGGAAAATCTCCAATAATCGACGAGGAATGAGTAGCAGATCCCAGACCTGCTCGACGAGCTCTACTACCTCATGTCCTCTGATCGTTGCCAGGACAAAGATCCATTATTAAAACCTCGAACCTTAAAATGGACGGTGGAGGTTCATCCTCAATTTCTATCCCAACTGAGAATCAATTGCAAAATTGAATGGAAGATTTGAGTTGCGCTCTTCGAGAGCTTCAAATCGGTATATAATATGTTAGTATTTTGGGGAGTTTGATTTTGAAATGAATTCGAAATGGTAGTAGGGTTTTGAAATTGGGATATGTTTCTACCATTGAGAAGAAGAGCAGATAGATGGAATTCTACGTACTGAAATTAGAAATGAGAAACAATTGGGGTTTATAACAGCCTATATATAGGCTGAGATGAAATAAAAAGGATGTACCAGATTGATTTAGATTGAAATGATAACAACGACCAGAAAAGCACATTTCATTTCCGAAACAAAAATTAGGTCATCCAATATATTGAAAAGATGTTTTCGATATTTTTAAACTCAGTGGAACAAGTTTTAAGTCTAATTCCATCATATACAGAAGTTGGCTTTAAAATCAACTTATTTTAAATTTATTACAATAATATCGATTTTTGTGTGTTTCAAGTCTGTACGATCAAATGACAAGTCCGATCGCTACGAAACTTGAAATCCTATAATAATTCACCGTTACGGATCCGATGAAGTTTCATCGAAATTCGAGACAATGGCCAAAATTGCCATTTTCACATTAATTAAATAAATTATTATTAAATTTACTAAATCACTTTATAAATTCAAATTTCATAATTAACAAATTTTATCATTTTTGACTACCTAGTAATTAATAATATTTTAAGATGAATTTTTACGTCAAATTCAATATTAATATTGCATAATTTATAGCGTACAATTCTAATTGCAATAATTCATTAGTTATGATTTAAATTCAAATAAATTAATTTATTTTGATTTCAACCTTATTATTCAATCAAATATCACTTCATGGATAAACTTAAGATTGGTTTGTCCTTTAATTGCATTCATCATTCTTAAGTTTCTATCTTATTTCAAATTAACTGTGATATTAAATTACAAAAATCCACATTGGTTTCCAATTAAATTCAACAGATTAAATAAATAGGTAACAAATAACCATTGTCACCTTTTACTTAATTTAATCATATTTATAAGTTTATTATCTACAAACGAATATTATATCTACTTACACAACACAAATTTTATCCAATTACAATTAATTTCATGTTACTTCACCAAATAATACAACATTTGGTTTATTTCTTTTTTTATAATCTATAACCTACTATGACTTTACAATCATTTCAATTAATTGGACTTACATCAAAATAGTTATCAATTTCCTTAAATCAACATTACTAACATTACATTATAATTATTCTTTTCATTATTAAATCTTAAAATTTTAATTTCTTCCAATATTATATTTCAAAATCTTATTAGATTAATGAATTTAATTACCAAAAATTACAGGTCGTTGCACTATCCCCCACTCAAAACTTTTCGTCCTCAAAAAGGGAAAACAAGGAATTAATATATCTCATTCAAAATATTAAAATCTAAAAGATAAATAAACATAAGTAAATAATTTAAGTAAAATGTATCGATTTGTAAATAATTAAATTATTTCTTATTCAAGTTCAATAGAAGTTTGAAAAACATTTTCACAAAAAATTTCTATGTCTTAAATTCATGGAAAATTTCGGTAGAATCTCCTTTGTACGGAGAGGTCCGGGAGAAATAATAATATAAACAATAACAACATATATATATATCATATTTCAAACTAAAATATCCCAAACCATGGGAAAATAATATTACATCGCTATAAAACTGTAATCCAAAAACGAACCTATTTGTCGGGTAAACAACGCTTATTTATGAAACCAAAAGCAGTAGTTATTGCTTCCATAAACATGCATTTCACTTATATAATCCAAAGAAGTTAATACTATGTAAAAGAGAAATATCGAGTTGTTTCAATCAATAACAAACAAACCAACACAATATGACAACAATCACCTGCAACAAAGCCATACAATCATCACAAGTAATCAAAGTAATCAATCATACATCCATAACATCCAAAACAAATGGTTTGTTCGTGTTTAGAAACTTTTAATCGTATAAAATGATACATAAACTACTAAGTATACTATACACTCAATAGTTTTGGATAAAACTTAATAGATTATTTAAACATCCTAAATAGCAAAATAGTTTAAAGTATCACTTCTCAAACATCCCATAAGCCTAACAACCAATAAATTCAAATGTCATGTAGGCTTATTCTTATTAATCACCTTTCATATTATTCATTGTTCTTTTTTTCTTCATTCATACAATGCTATTTTCCCATTAATTTAATTTCATTACTTACAAAATTTCATTTCTCATTTATTTATACAATTCCTTTTTCTTTACATTACTTTACTTTCATTGCTTACATATGTTATTTCCGTTCAATTGTTTAAAATAATCAATGAATTCATTATTTAAGTATTACATACCCTTTTATTTCAGTTTACTTCACATGTATTATTTACTTTGATTCCCCTTTACATCAGTATTCAGTTATGAAGCAACCCATACTCAGATTTTTTTTTCACATTTATTTCTTTCATATATAGTATTCACCTTTACTATTCCTTTTACTTTATAAATGGCTTCAATCATTAACTTAAGTTTATAATCATATGCTTCCAGTATTCACTTTTTTATTTAAATTTAATTACTATAATATGAAATTATTAACTTAGTTTATAGTACTCTTATACGTCTTAAATTTTCATTTATAAACAAAATTCCATTGAACACTTTCATTTCCTAAGTTTTACTTGTATAATATTCTATGACATTTTCTTATTAACATTTCAACTTGTAAATATTTTGGTAGATTATGTGTGTGTGTGTGTGTGTGTGTGTGTGTGTCTTTTAGAATGTAATTGAATGTTACCTAAGTTATCTTAATCATTTTCAATTTACCAAAATGTTCAAATTGCATCTTCAAAATTCTTGCTGTCTTTAAATCTACGAGCTACAAATTTGCATTTCTTATACAGATTATTAATTACATAGAATCTAGTTTCTAATTACACAATTTAGAAGTTTCCAATTATTAAAATAGTTAAGATTTCATTTTTTTACAATAATTGAAACTACTAATTATCAGAGAGTTTAAGAACTAAATTCCAAATTCATTTCAGGCATTTAGAAAATTATATATATATACACACACATAAACACACACACCCCTTTATAGATCAAATCATATTTAGGAATTCAAAATTAAGATTTATTCATCAAAACAAATGTGTAGTAAAACTACTACAGCAGTCTTTCCACTTTGAAACTCGAAAATGAACATCGATGGTGCGTGCACTCGTCATCGAAATTATTTTCCAACGGCGGAGATGGGAGTATAGAACTTGCTTCCTTTTAAACTTCCTGTTAAACATTTCTTTCAAATCATATTGAAATATTTATGTCAAAAATAATTCCAAATAATACAAATATTATATTCCAAAATCTTTTGAAAACAATTTTCAAATCTGAAACCTAAGTTCTTAAATTCCAATTTATATTCATTTTATTTATAATCTCATTTTCAAGAAATATTTATAAAATTTCATTTCCTATGAAATAAACAAACATAACCCATATAATCCAATATATTTATAAAATTTCTTTTATATACAATGTGACATCCCGGAATTTTGGCCCTATTATTATAATAAGTTTTTAATCTAATTTAAATAAAATATAAGATTTTCATTTATAAATAAATAAGAATTTGGATATTATTAGTTGTATATGGGTCATAAAGGAATTTATGATTTCAAAATATAAAATAGATTCTTTCAACAATATTCAGAAATAAATCTGTGTTATTCAATTAAATTAAAATTGATGTACTAATGACATTTAATATCAGATATATAAATGCAGTTAATAATAAGAACAAGTTCAATAACACAATTCTTTTCATATTAAATATAAATAAATTAATACACATATAAGTTTCAAATCAAATATTTGGAAAGATTTAACTTTAAATAAAAATTAGATTTAAGTAGTGTGTCTAAACAACAATGTTCATAATTAAATAAAATGAACTTATAAATAGGTAATATAAGTATAACATAAAATATGATTAGGAGCATAAGTCAATATGAACTTAAGTATAGCATAATAATATGTTTTCATCAGCAATAAAGACCATATAAAACCTGCAAACATCATTTATATGTTAGTATAAGTATGAATTCAATATGGCAACCTGCAAGCTAATTCTTATGCATAAGAAAACAAATCTGCAAATGTCTTTCTATATATTGTAAGTGCCAGCAAAACATTTTAGTACAAATCAAGTCTGCAAACATTAATAGGATGTTAGCATAAATGAAAACATTTAATACAAACCCAAAAACCTGCAGCAAACATTTTTGTTTATATGTTAACATAAGTATGTTCAAACAAAAGAAACTGCAAGTATAATTGTACTTAATATATGTGTCAGCCACCACTAATTAGTTTATGCTAGTTCAAAGACATAAACATTTAATAGCCCACCTTTATATCTGGAAACATATTATATCTCAGCCGAAATATTCATATTATTTTCTGGCCTTAGTATAAAGAAAAGTAAGGGAAAATATTATATTATGTTTAAGCTTATTCAAAAAGGCAGCTTGTTCAAGTTATAAATATATGTATTCATCACTTCTTATTTCATTTAGTTTAGTCAGTAACTTATGAAAACAAACCTGAGATAAGAAATGTAACGACCCAAAATTTTTGATAATTAAAATTTGAATATTTAATTAATTTTAAATGTTAATAAGTGAATTTATAAGTCGAATAAATTTTTATTTGAATAATTGGATTTAATTGGATAATTAAATCAATAATTTAATATGTTAAATTATGGAAATAATTGAAAATTGGGTTAAATATGATTGAAAATGATTTGTAAAATTTTATTTTATCATGTTAGAGTTAGAACGATATTTTAGAACTTTTAAAATCGAATTAAAAGTTAATTTGTGAAAATTGAATATTTTAATATTAAAATCGACTAGTGAAAATAGTCAATTTTTGAACAGTCTCAGAATTGAACGAAACCAGTTCCATTGGATCCGTAATGGTTAGTTATTACCAGATTTCAATTTTCGTGTCAATCGGAGTTATCGTTTGATCGTGCCAGCTCGAAACGCATCGAATTGTTTTTAATATTAATTTGGCGAGTTAAAATAGCCATTTTTCAAAAAGTCTCGGATTTCGACGAAACCAGTTTCATCGGATCCATAATTTGATATTATTGTAAGGTTTCAAATTTCAAGTCAATTGGATTTACCGTTTGTCCGATACGAATTAAAACGCCTAGAAAATCGTTTAAATCGGTTTAATTTAAATTGAACGTTTGTTGCCATAACTTGCACAGATGTTCGAATTAACTTTCGAAACCTGTTCCGTTGTGTCCGAAACGCAGGATAAACCCTAGAAACGCTGGTTACGGCGCGTAAATCGGAGTTCGGAATTTCCGGATGAATAGTGTCCGAATTTTTCCTATAAATATACCCCCTACCCTTCATAATTTTTAAAAAATAAACCTAACCCTAATTTATAAACCTAGCCGCCACATTCCAATTCAAGGGCCAGAATTCAATCTCGTTCATCCCCTCAAATCTCCAAATCCATTCCCTTTCAAGCTTCGTGGTCAACTACGAAGTTATAGAGCTCGATGAGAGCTTCAAGTTGAACGGCTATGATGGGTTTTGGTGCAACGTGGAAAGAGAAAAAGGGGGCCGACAGGGGGGAGCTGCGCACGAAATTCCAAGCTCATCAGGTGGCCGAGCTTCATGTGCCTGGGGCCGAACCTAGAGTAGGTGATGGCGTACGACATGGAGCTCCTGGATCGTGTCGAAGTTGAGTGTGGTGTTAGCAAAATTAAACCCTAGTTTTCTATTATGGGTTCAAGTGTGCGTTCATGTTGCCTGGAGCAAAGTCGCATGTGGAAGAAGCTCACGCATGGCAAGGATCTGGTGGCATTGGATCCAACGGCCACGATTAGCTTAGGGTATTAAAAATTTTAATTTATGTTGTAATTTGTGTATATAAATCGTGTAAAAGTTTAAAAATACATAACTTTTTCATACGAGGTCGAAAACGCGCGAAACCAGTCGCGTTGGAATCGTATCGTCGAGCACTACGCGATGGAGTTGGATTGGAGTCGTTTGGAGTTAGTGAGAATTTTGGGTAAAATTAAACGCGCGTTTAATTTTATTCGAAATAAATCGCTAAAACGAAATTGAAATCAAGGTGAGAACTTCTCACTCAATCGAATCAGTTTCGATTTTATTTTAAATAGTTAGATTTAAAATATTTGAATGCATGTTTGAATGATGATTGTTATCTATTGATTGTTAAAATAGACATTATGCGCCGTTAGTAAGCGGATGTTATTTATTAAAAACGTATACCGCGAATATTTCATAAACAGTGAAATTGGTATTATATATAATAGCAATATATATATATATTGGCATATGTATATATTGGAGTTATTGATTTCCCGCATTTTTTTGTTTAGCGGATGAGACCCTATTTCGCCGTCTATTAAGCGGATAATATTTTAAATCCCATATACCACGATAATTTCGTACTGGAGCGGAATTGGTATTGTGCTAATGTTTGTGGATGCAGGAAAAACAGGTTGGAGGGATCCAACTGGATTCCTCAACAGTATTTATTTGAATTCAGATATTTTGATATTTGATTGATTATCATATACGATATGTGATATCGTTGTTGTCGTGATTGACTATTTGATATGTAGCATCATTGGACCAAGTTTTGGAATTTTAAAATGATTTATAAAGTGATTTTTGAAAATATACTATATGTTTGGAATTTGATCTATTTTAAATAAATAAACGTTATACTTTTTAAAGTTATAAAAATTATGATTTTTGAGAAATATAGTTAAAAACTAATTTTTGAGAATATGATGCTATTGATTTTATAAAATAGTTTAATCGGGACTAATTGAATTTATTGTGAAAAGTTTAAATATAGGATTTATAAAATTTAATTATTTTATGAATCAAAATGGTGAAATAATAAAGGAGATTTAAGACGTTTTAAAAGAATAATATAAATTGAATTATATTTAGAGATTTATAAATGGGTATTTATAAATTGAAATATTGAAATTATAAAACGAGTTTTTATAAGTGTTTGAATGAAGTGAAAATGAATTTCATAAATGAATGATATTTATAGAATTTTAAACAGTGAAGTTATAAATGGAATTTTATAAACAGTAAGTTTATAAAATTTATAAAGTTATTGAAAGAATGAATTTTGGATAAATAATTGAATCTTATAAGTTATAAGATTTATAATTATGAAGTTAAAAGAACGATTTTTGTAAAGTAATTGTTTTATAAGTATTTGACTTATAATATGAACCGTTGTTTTATAATTGAGTTATAAATCGAATAGGTTAATAAAGAAAATTTATAAAAGGAAGTTGTTATAAAATGAATAGAAATGGAATTTATAAACGTTGTTTTATAAATTCGAAAACGACTTATTTTGATAAGTAAATTGTTATAAATTATAAATGGAGTTATATTCACGTTTTTGAACTGTGAATAATCCTTTGAAATAAAATAAATAAAAGGATGAAATTTGTTAACGTAGTATATTCACGTTTTTGAATAGTGAATAATATGTTAAAGAAATTGTTTTGAATGAGATGTTTAAATTGAATTAAAACGATCTAACGATGTTTTAAAATGTGTTGAGATTCGAAACCATAGATTTCAACATTTATTGTTGAAATAGACGTTTTCGAGAAATAAAAGGAAATAGTGGACTATAACACTGTTGTTATAGTAAATGATTTCCGAAAGGAAATGTTTTGTATAGTATTGGGGTTTATATATCTATTTTAAATTCGAATCCCTATACTAGTGATTTTGGGTTGTCGTAACGATGTTTTACGCAACATTCGTTTTGGCCCAAATAAATATGTTTAAGAGAATGATTTCCTTAAAGAATGAAATATATACTTAATTTCGATTGAAGTATATAGAATATTTTCTAAGTGTTGAAAATAAATAAAATTTGTGAATTACTTATGAATAAATAAGTATGGAAATGTTTTTCCCAATATAAAGTGAATATTAGAGAATTGATCTTTTTGAAGATAAATTGAAATGAATAATCGAAATTGAATATTCATAGATATTTTGGATTATAAATTCACTATGGAATTTATGAATGAAAAGGAGAATTTGTTTAAAAATAAATATTCATTTATTTTTGAAGTTTTGAATTTATATATCTAGTGAAGATATTTTGGAAAATAAATAATTTGGAAAATTATTTGGAATCTGGTGATGTTGTGCATACCCATTGATAGTTCAATAACCGACTATCAATATTTCCCTTTGAATGGGTATTTGATGTGATTTGTTTGAATGTGAATGCCACACTTATTTTTGAATAAGCGCTCACTATTCGGGTTAACTGGGAAAGGACCATGGGGTCGTATAACCCATTCCGAATATGTGATACGTCGTTGTGAATTGCATTTGAAGATCGGTGTTGAAGACCGGATATTTGCGAGAGCGATAGGATGACCTGTCGATTGACTCTGCACCGAGTAGCTACAGTATTGAGTTCTCCATATATGATGGTGAATCCAATCAGGATTGTGAATATCCGGATTGCAAGGACTTCTTTGTAAGTGCCTTCGGTTTTGTTCGAGCCCGGAACAGACTTGTATGGATTGTATGTCTGGCGTTACAAATTGAGATATAAAGCAGATTTCTTTCAAATATATTTCTGTTGGTGGCGGAGAATTTATTCTTTTAGCTTAACACCCTTCTCTGAGACGTACGAGCTCAGAGGTTATGTAGTTGAAGTTATCAGCGATATATTCCTAATTTGGTAATGTGACATGCTGAGTGTTGCTGTAAATGATCATTGTGTTGATTATTTGTGATAGGATCATTTACTTGATCGTCTATCTTTGTGATCATTTCTATGATCATTTGTTGACCCAAAGCATGGCTTTTGTATAAAGTATGTTTTTGTGGACGTGACTTCGTCGAGCCTCACACCCCATGAATGGTCAAAACAGGAAAGATGCGGCAAGGTTATGAGGGGTAGCGCCCTTTAGGATGTGTGCATTTCCTTCTGGAAAAGGGTGGTATCATGGTATGGAGCCCGGATACTTACTCATGTTGAAAACACTTTGTTATGATTGTGTGAATTGATTGCGAGCGCTCGGTGAAAGGTCCCAAAGGACCGGGGGATGGCATATTCGGTCAGTTGTTACTCAGTTAGGGGTAACCCGGCCTTGTGTTGGTAGAGATCCGGTTTGGTTCTTGGGGATGTCCATCCAGAGGCATTCTCATGTGCCAATGGGAAGTTCCTTGGCCTGATCATTCGTTGGAAATCCAAAGAAACAATACGAGACTTGTACGGTTTTAGTTGTATAACCTGCTATGGAATGTGGCGGTAACCTGCTATTGAACATAGTTAGCTATAGTAGGCATACGATAATGGTCGTATGTTGGCTAAGATTTATACTCTACTTTTGAAATGAATTTTTCCTACACTATGCACTAATAATAATATCAAATGTTCTTTTAAATGCGTATCAAGCATCTTTGACTATCATAAGGAGAAATCTCCTCCGATTTTGCGTTTGCATTGTGTGTGTGTGCGGGAGGCCTTATGGTAGTCCCATTTTTAAAAGCATTGCGAATTGACTTTAAAATATTCCTCTATTTTGATTTCAAAGATAAATAAACTGTTTTGAGTTCTCACACCAGTCACATGACTGACTTGGAGTTTATTGTTTTCCTTCCTAAACTCTGGGTGCCCACCAATTTCCACACGGGCAGTCAAAAGTTAGGTTTACCAGGATATTCTGGATATTCAGGAGTTGTTGGAGGCAAGCTGGATGGCATGGCGTATTACTTATATAGTATTTCTTTTTCCGCTGCACTATTTGTTGTTGTTGTTGTACACTCTGATGATATGATGTAATGAAATGTAATGTGATGTAATGTAATAACTGATACAGTTCTTTGTTTAAAGATTATTCATTTATTATTATATGTTGTTCCGCTGCGAATTGTGAGATTCTGATGTTGTTCTGTTGTGTTCTGTTCCTTTCTATTTTTTCTATTTTCTATTATCTTCTTTTCTCTTCTCTCTGTTTTCTTTTTCTTTTTCTTAAAACCCATAACTATTCGGTTTTTCGGCAACGAAAAATCGGAAGCGTTACATTTGGTATCAGAGCTTATGGTTAAGCGACAACCATGGTTCTGTTGGGTATTACTCATTAGAGATAGAGTCAGTAGTACTCTAGAATGATTTTGAGTGTAATAATAGCTATGAGAGCGTATTTGATAATGAATATAAAATTGTTTTATATTGTGATGATTGGTTTATTGAGTGGCGTATGAACTTTCGTCAGCGTGGTCCGCAAGACTATGCCGAAGGGGTTTCTAAACACTTGAATAGAACAATTCGACATAATATTGTTTTAAAAATTGGGTAAATGAAATAATTTTACCTTGATTATATTTTATATATAAAGGAATAATTTTTCAGAATTATTAAAGTGAAAATAAGTTGATTGTTTGGTTGTTTGAATAATCTAAATAAAAGAATAATTGTATAAGCAAAATGAATTATAAGAATTTAATTATAATTAAAGTGATTTACAATTGTGAAATAAACTTATATATATAAGAAGTGAAACTATACGAATATATTTATGAATATGAGTTGTAAATAAAAATGAATTGGAAATTGAATTGAATTAATGAATTGAATGTAAATCAATTAAATGTAAATAAAGTTAATATGAAATAATGAATGTAAATGTAAATTCATTAAAATCTAATGTTATTGGAAGTTGAAAAATTGAATGAAAATCAATTTAATTAAACCAATTGAAAGAAAAGGTGTTAAACCAAATTGAATGAATATAAGCAAAGGAATTTGGTTGCAATTGATATAAATTGGTTGTTATATGGTTCTTAATTGATTGTATGTAATTCATTAAGTGTTAATTGTAACGTACGCGATTTTTCGTTGCCGAAAAACCGAATAGTTATGGGTTTTAAAAAGAATTTAAGAAAAGAAAAGAAGAAGAGAGAGAGAAAGATAGATGGAGAGAAAAAGAAAATAGAAAACAGAGAACAAATAGAAAATAGAACAGAAAGAAGATAGAACATTTTAAAATAGAAGAAAAAGAGAATAGAACGGAACAAAAAACAACAGAACAACATCAGAATCTCACAATTCGCAGCGGAACAACATATAATAATAAATGAATAATCTTTAAACAAAGAACTATATCAGTTATTACATTTTATACATTTCATTTCATCATATCATCAGAGTATACAACAACAACAACAACAAACAGTGCAGCGGAAAAAGAAATACTATATACTAGTAATACGCCATGCCATCCAGCTTGCTTCCAGCAACTCCAGAATATCCAGAATATCCTGATAAACCTAACTCTTGACTGCCCGTGTGGAAATTGGTGGGCACCCAGAGTTTAGGAAGGAAAACAATAAACTCCAAGTCAGTCATGTGACTGGTGCGAGAACTCAAAACAGTTTATTTATCTTTAAAATCAAAATAGAGGAATATTTTTAAATTCAATTCGCAATGCTTTTAAAAATGAGACTACCATAAGGCCTCCCGCACACACACACAATGCAAACGCAGAATCGGAGGAGATTTCTCCTTATGATAGTCAAAGATGCTTGATACGCATTTAAAAGAACATTTGATATTATTATTAGTGCATAGTGTAGGAAAAATTCATTTTGAAAGTAGAATATAAATCTTAGCCAACATAGACATTCCGAACTATGCCTACTATAGCTACCATCCAAACAGTGTTGCGACACCATAAGTGAATGATAGGTTCTACAACTAATACCGTACAAGATCGTATTGTTTCTTTGGATTTCCAACGAATGATCAGGCCAAGGAACTTCCCATTGCCACATGAGAATGCCTCTGGATGGACATCCCCGAGAACCAAACCGGATCTCTACCAACACAAGGCCGGGTTACCCCTAACTGAGTAACAACTGACCGAATATGCCATCCCCCGGTCCTTTGGGACCTTTCACCGAGCGCTCGTAATCAATTCACACAATCATAACAAAGTGTTTTCAACATGAGTAAGTATCTGGGCTCTATACCATGATACCACCCTTTTCCAGAAGGAAATGCACATATCCTAAAGGGCGCTACCCCTCATAACCTTGCCGCATCTTTCCTGTTTTGACCATTTACGGGGTGTGAGGCTCGACGAAGTCACGTCCACAAAAACATACTTTATACAAAAGCAATGCTTTGGGTCAACAAATGATCATAGAAATGATCACAAAGATAGACGATCAAATAAATGATCCTATCACAAATAATCAACACAATGATCATTTCAGCATCACTCAGCATGTCACATTACCAAATTGGCAATATATCGCTGATAACTTCAACTATATAACCTCTGAGCTCGTACGTCTCAGAGAAGGGTGTTAAGCTAAAAGAATAAATTCTCCGCCACCAACAGAAATATATTTGAAAGAAATCGGTTTTATATCTCAACTTGTAATGTCAGACACACAATCCATACAAGTCTGTTCCGGGCTCGAACAAAACCGAAGGCACTTCTCACGATGCCCTTGCAATCCGGGTATACACAATCCCGATCGAATTTCCCATCACTTAAGGAAATCTCTATACCAGGAGCGACCCAGTGCAGAGACAATCGATAGGTCATCCTATCGCTTTCGCAAATACTCGGTCTTCAACACCGATCTTCAATGCAATTCACAACGACGTATCACATATTCGGAATGGGTTATACGACCCCATGGTCCTTTCCCGGTTAACCCGAATAGTGAGCGCTTATTCAAAAATAAGTGTGGCATTCAAATTCAAACAAATCACATCAAATACCCATTTAAAGGGAAATATTGATAGTCGGTTATTGAACTATCAATGGATATGCACACATCACCAGTTTCCAAATAATTTTCCAAATTATTTATTTTCCAAAATATCTTTACACGATATATTATTTTCAATACTTCAAAATAAATCAATATTTATTTTTAGACAAATTCCCCTTTTCATTTATAAATTCCTTAGTGAATTTATAATCCAAAATATCTATGAATATTCGATTTCAATTATTCATTTCAATTTATCTTCTCAATTTATCTTCAAAAAGATAAATTCTCAAAATATTCACTTTATATTGGAAAACATTTCCATACTTATTTAATAAGTAATTCACAATTTTTATTTTCAACACTTGGAAAATATTCAATATACTTGAATCGAGATTAAGTATATATTTCATTCTTTAAGGAAATCATTCTCTTAAACATATTTATTTGGGCCAAAACGAATGTTGCGTAAAACATCGTTACGACAACCCAAAATCACTAGTATAGGGATTCGAAATTAAAATAGATATATAAATCCCAATACTATACAAAACATTTCCTTTCGGAAATCATTTACTATAACAACAGTGTTATAGTCCACTATTTCCTTTTATTTCTCGAAAACGTCTATTTCAACAATGAATGTTGAAATCTATGGTTTCGAATCTCAACGCATTTTAAAACATCGTTTTAATTCAATTTAAAACATCAAATCTAAACATTTTCTTTAACATATTATTCACTATTTAAAAACGTGAATATACTATGTTAACACATTTCATCATTTTATTCATTTTATTTCAAAGGATTATTCACAGTCAAAAATGTGACTATAACTCCATTAATAAGTTATAACAATTTATTTATCAACATAAGTCATTTGCGAATTTATAAAACAACGTTTATAAATCCCATTTCTATTTATTTTATAACAACTTCCTTTTATAAATTTTCTTTATTGACCTATTCGATTTATAACTCAATTATACACTAAAGGTTCATATTATAAGTTAAATACTTATAATTTATTCGTTCACAAAAATCGTTCCTTTGATCTTCATAATTATAAATCTTATAACTTATAAGATTCAATTATTTATCCAAAACCATTCTTTTAATGACTTTATAAATTTTATAAACCTACTGTTTATAAAATTCCATTTATAATTTCACCGTTTATAATTTTATAAATTCCATTCATTTACAAAAATTCATTTTCACTTCATTCAAACACTTATAAAAACTCATTTTATAATTTCAATATTTCAATTTATAAATATCCATTTATAAATCTCATAGTATAATTCAATTTATATTATTCTTTAAAACGTCTTTAATCTCCTTTATTATTTCACCATTTTGATTCATAAAATAATTAAATTTTATAAATCCTATATTTAAACTTTTCACAATAAATTCTAAAATCCCAATTAAACTATTTTATAAAATCATTAGCATCATATTCTCAAAAATCAGTTTTTAACTATTTTTCTCAAAAATCATAATTTTTATAACTTTAAAAATTATAACGTTTATTTATTTAAAATGGATCAATTCCAAAAATTATTTTATAAAACGTATACTTTTCAAAAAAATCACTTTTGAAATCTTTTTAAAATTCCAAATTTGGTCCAATGATGCTACACACCAAATAGTCAATCACGACAACAACGATATCATATATCGATATGATAATCCATCAAATATCAAAATATCTGAAATCAAATAAAAACTGTTGAGGAATCCAGTTGGATCCCTCCAACCTGTTTTCCTGCATCCACAAACATTAGCACAATACCAATTTCACTCCAGTACGAAATTATCGCGGTATATGAGATTTAAAATATTATCCGCTTAATAACGGCGTAATAGGGTCTCATCCGCTAAACAAAAAATGCGGGGAATCAATAACTCCAATATATACATATGCCAATATATATATATATATATATATATTTCTATTATATATAATACCAATTTCACTGTTTATGAAATATTCGCGGTATATGTTTTTATTAAATAACATCCGCTTACTAACGGCGCATAATGTCTATTTTAACAATCAATAGATATTAATCATCATTCAAACATGCATTCAAATATTTTATATCTAACTATTTAAAATAAAATCGAAACTGATTCGATTGAGTGAGAAGTTCTCACCTTGATTTAAATTTCGTTTTAGCGATTTATTTCGAATAAAATTAAACGGACGTTTAATTTTACCCAAAATTCTCACTAACTCCAAACGACTCCAATCCAATTCCATCGCGTAGTGCTCGTCCATACGATTCCAACGCAACTGAGTTTGCATTTTTTCGACCTCGTATGAAAAAGTTATGATTTTATGAAGTTTATATGAATTTTTATAAACAAATTACAACATTAATAAATATTTTGAAACCTAACACAATCAAGACCGTTGATCACAACCCCAAGCCCATCAGGCCGCATACACCTTCCTTCTCCCACGCGACATATCTACAGGCCATCACATTCAAAACTGAACCCATATTCCATGATTAGGGTTTAATTATACTCCATCAATACTCGATGAAACTCGATCAAACTACCGCCATCGCGAAGCTCATCTCCCATGCTACACTCGGCTGGAGTAGCTCAGAGCTCGGCCCTCCATGGCTCGAGAAAAACAAGCACGAACTCGCTACCTTCACACACGAATTGCCGCCAATCCACAACACATCAGACGATCTCCACCGTTGGATATGGAGTACTTGATGTGCTCTACGATTTCCTAGTTGAAACTTTCTTGAATCGTTGCACGGATTTGAAGATTTGGAGGGAGGAACGAAACAAATTTATGGCCATTCATGGGGGCTGGCGGCTAGGGTTAGAAAATTAGGTTTTATTTTATTTTTTTCTAAATTATGAAGGGGGTGGGTGTATTTATAGGAAAAATTCGAACACTATTTATCCGGAAATCCCGAACTCCGATTTACGCGCCGAAACTGACGTTTCTAGGGTTTATCCCGCGTTCCGGACACAATGGAACAAGTTTCGAAAGCTAATTCGGACATCTGTGCGAGTTATGGCTACAAACGTTCAATTTGAATTAAACCGATTTAAGCGATTTTCTAGGCGTTTTAATTTGTACCGGACAAACGGTAAATCCAATTGACTTGAAATTTGAAACCTTACAATAATATCACATTACGGATCCCATGAAACTGGTTTCGTCAAAATCCGATACAGTTTGAAAAATGGCTATTTTAACTCGCCAAATTAATATTAAAAATAATTCGATGCGTTTCGAGCTGCCACGATCAAACGATAGCTCCGATTGACACGAAAATTGAAATCCGGTAATAAGTAACTATTACGGATCCTATGGAACTGGTTTCGTTCAATTCTGAGACTGTTCAAAAATTGACTATTTTCACTAGTCGATTTTAATATTAAAATATTCAATTTTCACAAATTAACTTTTAATTCGATTTTTAAAGTTCTAAAATATCGTTCTAACTCTAACATGATAAAATAAAATTTTACAAATCATTTCTAATCATATTTAACCCAATTTTCAATTATTTTCATAATTTAACATATTAAGTCATTGATTTAATTATTCAATTAAATCCAATAATTCAAATAAAAATTTATTTGACTTATAAATTCACTTATTATTATTTAAAATAAATTAAATATCCAAATTTTAATTACTAAAAATCCTGGGTCGTTACAATCTTTCCCCCTTAAAAGAATTTCGTCCTCGAAATTATTAAGTAAGAAAAGTTAAAGAATCCATTAATTTTCCAAAATTCATAGTTAAACTTCTTATAATAACTTTACTAAGTTTTCCAAATCATACTTAGTTATCTTTTCAAAAACAACTACTATTGTTTAACTTTCAATTCCAAAATCAAAGTTAAAGTTTTCAAAATTTTCCAGATTTTCTCAAATTTTTTCTAACGCCTTAAATTTCCGGAAAAATTCGCCATAGTCTCCTTTGCGCGGCTCGATCCGAAAAAAAAATGACAGTATATATATATCACAAATATACATCTCATCAAGTAATGAGGCATCCCGCAGGGAAAAAATGTAAAAGTACGGTATGTAATCCGAGATATGTACCTTATATTTTTATTAGCGAGCATATACGGCTAATATAGCGCGAAAGCGAGCTCCAAATGCGAAGCAAACGCGATCCACACCTACTAATTACTCAACAAACAACATGAGAACATGCATGTAGACAATAGTATCAATATACAACATATAGCAACATAATAACTATATATGCCAACATAACAAATGTAAACAAACAACAAATGCAATATATATTCAACCATCAACCAACTATAATCCATAACCAATAAATATTCATTCATATTCTCATTAATATTCAGTGAAATGGTTTTTCAATTTAATCACATTTGATTCATTAACAGTGGATGTTTTTACTAACATTCATTTTCAATTTTAATTAGTTTGCATTCACTAATTCATATTCAAGTTGGTTCACTTCCAATTCAAATTCAATTTTTATTCAAGATTCACTTAACTACCAATTGAATTCCAATTACTTTAGCTTTCTATTTCATCAACACTTAATGAATTTATATACAATCAACTAACGATCATATAACAACCAATGTATGTCAATTACAACTAAATTCCTTTGCTTACATTCATTCATTTTGGTTTAATTAAATTGATTTTTATTCAACTATTCCACTTTCAAATAACATTAGATTTTAATGAATTAACACTTATATTCATTATTTCATATCAATTTAAATTTACATTTAATTGATTTACATTCAATTCATTCATTCAATTCAATTTCTAAAGTTGAATTTCATTTATATAACTTAAGTTCACATTTATCAATCAATTCAGCTTCCAAATTCTAAAGTAACTTTTTATTTACAACTCATATTCATAAATATATTCACATAGTTTCACTTCTTATATATAAGTTTATTTCACAATTGTAATTAATTATAATTCAATTCTTATAATTCATTTGCTTATACAATTATTCTTTTATTTAGATTATTCAAACAACTAAACAATCAACTTATATACATTTTAATAATTCTGAAAAATTATTCCTTTATATATAAAATATAATCAAGTAAAATTATTTCATTTACCCAATTTAAAAATCAATATTGTGCCAAATTGTTCTATTCAAATGTTTATAAACCCCTTCGGCATAGTTGTACAGACCGTGCTGACGAAGGTTCATATGCCACTCAACAAAACAATCATCACAATATAAAACAATTTTATATTCACTAACAAATACGCACTCATATCTATTATTACACTCAAACTCATTCTAGAGTACTACTGACTCTATCTCTAATGAGTAATACCCAACAGAACCATGGTTGTCACTTAACCAACAGCTCTGATACCAAATGTAACGTACGCGATTTTTCGTTGCCGAAAAACCGAATAGTTATGGGTTTTAAAAAGAATTTAAGAAAAGAAAAGAAGAAGAGAGAGAGAAAGATAGATGGAGAGAAAAAGAAAACAGAAAACAGAGAACAAATAGAAAATAGAACAGAAAGAAGATAGAACATTTTAAAATAGAAGAAAAAGAGAATAGAACGGAACAGAAAACAACAGAACAACAACAGAATCTCACAATTCGCAGCGGAACAACATATAATAATAAATGAATAATCTTTAAACAAAGAACTATATCAGTTATTACATTTTATACATTTCATTTCATCATATCATCAGAGTATACAACAACAATAACAAACAGTACAGCAGAAAAAGAAATACTATATACTAGTAATACGCCATGCCATCCAGCTTGCTTCCAGCAACTCCAGAATATCCAGAATATCCTGATGAACCTAACTCTTGACTGCCCGTGTGGAAATTGGTGGGCACCCAGAGTTTAGGAAGGAAAACAATAAACTCCAAGTCAGTCATGTGACTGGTGCGAGAACTCAAAACAGTTTATTTATCTTTAAAATCAAAATAGAGGAATATTTTTAAATTCAATTCGCAATGCTTTTAAAAATGAGACTACCATAAGGCCTCCCGCACACACACACAATGCAAACGCAGAATCGGAGGAGATTTCTCCTTATGATAGTCAAAGATGCTTGATACGCATTTAAAAGAACATTTGATATTATTATTAGTGCATAGTGTAGGAAAAATTCATTTTGAAAGTAGAATATAAATCTTAGCCAACATAGACATTCCGAACTATGCCTACTATAGCTACCATCCAAACAGTGTTGCGACACCATAAGTGAATGATAGGTTCTACAACTAATACCGTACAAGATCGTATTGTTTCTTTGGATTTCCAACGAATGATCAGGCCAAGGAACTTCCCATTGCCACATGAGAATGCCTCTGGATGGACATCCCCGAGAACCAAACCGGATCTCTACCAACACAAGGCCGGGTTACCCCTAACTGAGTAACAACTGACCGAATATGCCATCCCCCGGTCCTTTGGGACCTTGCACCGAGCGCTCGTAATCAATTCACACAATCATAACAAAGTGTTTTCAACATGAGTAAGTATCTGGGCTCCATACCATGATACCACCCTTTTCCAGAAGGAAATGCACATATCCTAAAGGGCGCTACCCCTCATAACCTTGCCGCATCTTTCCTGTTTTGACCATTTACGGGGTGTGAGGCTCAACGAAGTCACGTCCACAAAAACATACTTTATACAAAAGCAATGCTTTGGGTCAACAAATGATCATAGAAATGATCACAAAGATAGACGATCAAATAAATGATCCTATCACAAATTATCAACACAATGATCATTTCAGCATCACTCAGCATGTCACATTACCAAATTGGGAATATATCGCTGATAACTTCAACTATATAACCTCTGAGCTCGTACGTCTCAGAGAAGGGTGTTAAGCTAAAAGAATAAATTCTCCGCCACCAATGGAAATATATTTGAAAGAAATCGGTTTTATATCTCAACTTGTAATGTCAGACACACAATCCATACAAGTCTGTTCCGGGCTCGAACAAAACCGAAGGCACTTCTCACGAAGCCCTTGCAATCCGGGTATTCACAATCCCGATCGAATTTCCCATCACTTAAGGAAATCTCTATACCAGGAGCGACCCAGTGCAGAGACAATCGATAGGTCATCCTATCGCTTTCGCAAATACTCGGTCTTCAACACCGATCTTCAATGCAATTCACAACGACGTATCACATATTCGGAATGGGTTATACGACCCCATGGTCCTTTCCCGGTTAACCCGAATAGTGAGCGCTTATTCAAAAATAAGTGTGGCATTCAAATTCAAACAAATCACATCAAATACCCATTCAAAGGGAAATATTGATAGTCGGTTATTGAACTATCAATGGATATGCACACATCACCAGTTTCCAAATAATTTTCCAAATTATTTATTTTCCAAAATATCTTTACACGATATATTATTTTCAATACTTCAAAATAAATCAATATTTATTTTTAGACAAATTCCCCTTTTCATTTATAAATTCCTTAGTGAATTTATAATCCAAAATATCTATGAATATTCGATTTCAATTATTCATTTCAATTTATCTTCTCAATTTATCTTCAAAAAGATAAATTCTCAAAATATTCACTTTATATTGGAAAACATTTCCATACTTATTTAATAAGTAATTCACAATTTTTATTTTCAACACTTGGAAAATATTCAATATACTTGAATCGAGATTAAGTATATATTTCATTCTTTAAGGAAATCATTCTTTTAAACATATTTATTTGGGCCAAAACGAATGTTGCGTAAAACATCGTTACGACAACCCAAAATCACTAGTATAGGGATTCGAAATTAAAATAGATATATAAATCCAAATACTATACAAAACATTTCCTTTCGGAAATCATTTACTATAACAACAGTGTTATAGTCCACTATTTCCTTTTATTTCTCGAAAACGTCTATTTCAACAATGAATGTTGAAATCTATGGTTTCGAATCTCAACGCATTTTAAAACATCGTTTTAATTCAATTTAAAACATCAAATCTAAACATTTTTTTGACATATTATTCACTATTTAAAAACGTGAATATACTATGTTAACACATTTCATCATTTTATTCATTTTACTTCAAAGGATTATTCACAGTCAAAAATGTGACTATAACTCCATTAATAAGTTATAACAAGTTATTTATCAACATAAGTCATTTGCGAATTTATAAAACAACGTTTATAAATCCCATTTCTATTTATTTTATAACAACTTCCTTTTATAAATTTTCTTTATTGACCTATTCGATTTATAACTCAATTATAAACTAAAGGTTCATATTATAAGTTAAATACTTATAATTTATTCGTTCACAAAAATCGTTCCTTTGATCTTCATAATTATAAATCTTATAACTTATAAGATTCAATTATTTATCCAAAACCATTCTTTTAATGACTTTATAAATTTTATAAACCTACTGTTTATAAAATTCCATTTATAATTTCACCGTTTATAATTTTATAAATTCCATTCATTTACAAAAATTCATTTTCACTTCATTCAAACACTTATAAAAACTCGTTTTATAATTTCAATATTTCAATTTATAAATATCCATTTATAAATCTCATAGTATATTTCAATTTATATTATTCTTTAAAACGTCTTTAATCTCCTTTATTATTTCACCATTTTGATTCATAAAATAATTAAATTTTATAAATCCTATATTTAAACTTTTCACAATAAATTCTAAAATCCCAATTAAACTATTTTATAAAATCATTAGCATCATATTCTCAAAAATCAGTTTTTAACTATTTTTCTCAAAAATCATAATTTTTATAACTTTAAAAATTATAACGTTTATTTATTTTAAATGGATCAATTCCAAAAATTATTTTATAAAACGTATACTTTTCAAAAAAATCACTTTTGAAATCTTTTTAAAATTCCAAATTTGGTCCAATGATGCTACACACCAAATAGTCAATCACGACAACAACGATATCATATATCGATATGATAATCCATCAAATATCAAAATATCTGAAATCAAATAAAAACTGTTGAGGAATCCAGTTGGATCCCTCCAACCTGTTTTCCTGCATCCACAAACATTAGCACAATACCAATTTCGCTCCAGTACGAAATTATCGCGGTATATGGGATTTAATATATTATCCGCTTAATAACGGCGTAATAGGGTCTCATCCGCTAAACAAAAAATGCGGGGAATCAATAACTCCAATATATACATATGCCAATATATATATATATATTTCTATTATATATAATACCAATTTCACTGTTTATGAAATATTCGCGGTATATGTTTTTATTAAATAACATCCGCTTACTAACGGCGCATAATGTCTACTTTAACAATAAATAGATATTAATCATCATTCAAACATGCATTCAAATATTTTAAATCTAACTATTTAAAATAAAATCGAAACTGATTCGATTGAGTGAGAAGTTCTCACCTTGATTTAAATTTCGTTTTAGCGATTTATTTCGAATAAAATTAAACGGACGTTTAATTTTACCCAAAATTCTCACTAACTCCAAACGACTCCAATCCAATTCCATCGCGTAGTGCTCGTCCATACGATTCCAACGCAACTGAGTTTGCATTTTTTCGACCTCGTATGAAAAAGTTATGATTTTATGAAGTTTATACGAATTTTTATAAACAAATTACAACATTAATAAATATTTTCAAACCTAACACAATCAAGACCGTTCATCACAACCCCAAGCCCATCAGGCCGCATACACCTTCCTTCTCCCACGTGACATATCTACAGGCCATCACGTTTAAAACCGAACCCATATTCCATGATTAGGGTTTAATTATACTCCATCAATACTCGATGAAACTCGATCAAACTACCGCCATCGCGAAGCTCATCTCCCATGCTACACTCGGCTGGAGCAGCTCAGAGCTCGGCCCTCCATGGCTCGAGAAAAACGAGCACGAACTCGCTACCTTCACACACGAATTGCCGCCAATCCACAACACTTCAGACGATCTCCACCGTTGGATATGGAGTACTTGATGTGCTCTACGATTTCCTAGTTGAAACTTTCTTGAATCGTTGCACGGATTTGAAGATTTGGAGGGAGGAACGAAACAAATTTCTGGCCATTCGTGGGGGCTGGCAGCTAGGGTTAGAAAATTAGGTTTTATTTTATTTTTTTCTAATTTATGAAGGGGGTGGGTGTATTTATAGGAAAAATTCGAACACTATTCATCCAGAAATCCCGAACTCCGATTTACGCGCCGAAACTGACGTTTCTAGGGTTTATCCCGCGTTCCGGACACAATGGAACATGTTTCGAAAGCTAATTCGTACATCTGTGCGAGTTATGGCTACAAACGTTCAATTTGAATTAAACCGATTTAAGCGATTTTCTAGGCGTTTTAATTTGTACCGGACAAACGGTAAATCCAATTGACTTGAAATTTGAAACCTTACAATAATATCACATTACGGATCCGATGAAACTGATTTCGTCGAAATCCGATACAGTTTGAAAAATGGCTATTTTAACTCGCCAAATTAATATTAAAAATAATTTGATGCGTTTCGAGCTGCCACGATCAAACGATAGCTCCGATTGACATGAAAATTGATATCCGGTAATAACTAACTATTACGGATCCAATGGAACTGGTTTCGTTCAATTCTGAGACTGTTCAAAAATTGACTATTTTCACTAGTCGATTTTAATATTAAAATATTCAATTTTCACAAATTAACTTTTAATTCGATTTTAAAAGTAATAAAATATCGTTCTAACTCTAACATGATAAAATAAAATTTTACAAATCATTTCTAATCATATTTAACCCAATTTTCAGTTATTTTCATAATTTAACATATTAAGTCATTGATTTAATTATTCAATTAAATCCAATAATTCAAATAAAAATTTATTTGACTTATAAATTCACTTATTATTATTTAAAATAAATTAAATATCCAAATTTTAATTACTAAAAATCCTGGGTCGTTACATTAATGAAATTAAATTAATGAAATTGGAAGCTAAAGTGATTGAAATCCAATTGGAAGTGAACCAACTTGAATATGAATTAGTGAATATAAACTAATTGAAAATGAATGTTAGTAAAAACATCCACTGTTAATAAAACAAATGTGATTAAATTGAAAACCCAATCCATTGAATATTAATGAGAATATGAATGAATATTTATGATTATGAATGGTAGTTGGTTGATGGTTGAATATATTGCTTTTGTTGCATTTGCTATGTTGGCATATATAGTCATTATGTTGCTATATGTGGTATATCGATACTATTTGCCTATATGCATGTTCTCATGTTGTTTGTTGAGTGTTTAGTAGGTGCGGATCGCGTTTGCTTCGCATTTGGAGCTCGCTTTCGCGCTATATTAGCCGTATATGCTTGCTAATAAAATATAAGGTACATATCTCGGATTACATACCGTACTTTTATAATTTTTCCCTTCGGGATGCCTCATTACTTGATGAGATGTATATACTGTCATTTTTTTTCAGATCGAGCCGCGCAAAGGAGACTATGGCGAATTTTTCTGAAAATTTAAGGCGTTAGAAAAATTTGAGAAAAATTGGAAATTTTTTGAAAACTTTAACTTTGATTTTGGAATTGAAAGTTAAACAATAGTAGTTGTTTTTGAAAAGATAACTAAGTATGATTTGAAAACTTAGTAAAGTATTATAAGAAGTTTAACTATGAATTTATGGAAAATTAATAAATTCTATAACTTTTCTTACTTGTTAATTTCGAGGACGAAATTCTTTTAAGTGGGGAAGATTGTAACGACGCAGAATTTTTGATAATTAAAATTTGAATATTTAATTAATTTTAAATGTTAATAAGTGAATTTATAAGTCGAATAAATTTTTATTTGAATAATTGGATTTAATTGGATAATTAAATCAATAATTTAATATGTTAAATTATGGAAATAATTGAAAATTGGGTTAAATATGATTGAAAATGATTTGTAAAATTTTATTTTATCATGTTAGAATTAGAACGATATTTTAGAACTTTTAAAATCGAATTAAAAGTTAATTTGTGAAAATTGAATATTTTAATATTAAAATCGACTAGTGAAAATAGTCAATTTTTGAACAGTCTCAGAATTGAACGAAACCAGTTCCATTGGATCTGTAATGGTTAGTTATTACCGGATTTCAATATTCGTGTCAATCGGAGTTATCGTTTGATCGTGGCAGCTCGAAACGCATCGAATTGTTTTTAATATTAATTTGGCGAGTTAAAATAGCCATTTTTCAAAAAGTCTCGGATTTCGACGAAACCAGTTTCATCGGATCCGTAATGTGATATTATTGTAAGGTTTCAAATTTCAAGTCAACTGGATTTACCGTTTGTCCGATACGAATTAAAACGCCTAGAAAATCGTTTAAATCGGTTTAATTTAAATTGAAAGTTTGTTGCCATAACTTGCACAGATGTCCGAATTAGCTTTCGAAACCTATTCCATTGTGTCCGAAACGCGGGATAAACCCTAGAAACGCTGGTTACGGCGCGTAAATCGGAGTTCGGAATTTCCGGATGAATAGTGTCCGAATTTTTCCTATAAATATACCCCCTACCCTTCATAATTTTAAAAAAAATAAACCTAACCCTAATTTATAAACCTAGCCGCCACATTCCAATTCAAGGGCCAGAATTCAATCTCGTTCATCCCCTCAAATCTCCAAATCCATTCACTTTCAAGCTTCGTGGTCAACTACGAAGTTGTAGAGCTCGATGAGAGCTTCAAGTTGAACGGCTATGATGGGTTTTGGTGCAACGTGGAAAGAGAAAAAGGGGGCCGACAGGGGGGAGCTGCGCACGAAATTCCAAGCTCATCAGGTGGCCGAGCTTCATGTGCCTGGGGCCGAACCTAGAGCAGGTGATGGCGTACGACATGGAGCTCCTGGATCGTGTCGAAGTTGAGTGTGGTGTTAGCAAAATTAAACCCTAGTTTTCTATTATGGGTTCAAGTGTGCATTCATGTTGCCTGGAGCAAAGTCGCGTGTGGAAGAAGCTCACGCACGGCAAGGATCTGGTGGCATTGGATCCAACGGCCACGATTAGCTTAGGGTATTAAAAATTTTAATTTATGTTGTAATTTGTGTATATAAATCGTGTAAAAGTTTAAAAATACATAACTTTTTCATACGAGGTCGAAAACGCGCGAAACCAGTCGCGTTGGAATCGTATCGTCGAGCACTACGCGATGGAGTTGGGTTGGAGTCGTTTGGAGTTAGTGAGAATTTTGGGTAAAATTAAACGCGCGTTTAATTTTATTCGAAATAAATCGCTAAAACGAAATTGAAATCAAGGTGAGAACTTCTCACTCAATCGAATCAATTTCGATTTTATTTTAAATAGTTAGATTTAAAATATTTGAATGCATGTTTGAATGATGATTGTTATCTATTGATTGTTAAAATAGACATTATGCGCCGTTAGTAAGCGGATGTTATTTATTGAAAACATATACCGCGAATATTTCATAAACAGTGAAATTGGTATTATATATAATAGCAATATATATATATATTGGCATATGTATATATTGGAGTTATTGATTTCCCGCATTTTTTTGTTTAGCGGATGAGACCCTATTTCGCCGTCTATTAAGCGGATAATATTTTAAATCCCATATACCGCGATAATTTCGTACTGGAGCGGAATTGGTATTGTGCTAATGTTTGTGGATGCAGGAAAAACAGGTTGGAGGGATCCAACTGGATTCCTCAACAGTATTTATTTGAATTCAGATATTTTGATATTTGATTGATTATCATATACGATATGTGATATCGTTGTTGTCGTGATTGACTATTTGATATGTAGCATCATTGGACCAAGTTTTGGAATTTTAAAATGATTTATAAAGTGATTTTTGAAAATATACTATATGTTTGGAATTTGATCTATTTTAAATAAATAAACGTTATAATTTTTAAAGTTATAAAAATTATGATTTTTGAGAAATATAGTTAAAAACTGATTTTTGAGAATATGATGCTATTGATTTTATAAAATAGTTTAATCGGGACTAATTGAATTTATTGTGAAAAGTTTAAATATAGGATTTATAAAATTTAATTATTTTATGAATCAAAATGGTGAAATAATAAAGGAGATTTAAGACGTTTTAAAAGAATAATATAAATTGAATTATATTTAGAGATTTAAAATGGATATTTATAAATTGAAATATTGAAATTATAAAACGAGTTTTTATAAGTGTTTGAATGAAGTGAAAATGAATTTCATAAATGAATGAAATTTATAGAATTTTAAACAGTGAAGTTATAAATGGAATTTTATAAACAGTAGGTTTATAAAATTTATAAAGTTATTGAAAGAATGAATTTTGGATAAATAATTGAATCTTATAAGTTATAAGATTTATAATTATGAAGTTAAAAGAACGATTTTTGTAAAGTAATTGTTTTATAAGTATTTGACTTATAATATGAACCGTTGTTTTATAATTGAGTTGTAAATCGAATAGGTTAATAAAGAAAATTTATAAAAGGAAGTTGTTATAAAATGAATAGAAATGGAATTTATAAACGTTGTTTTATAAATTCGAAAACGACTTATTTTGATAAGTAAATTGTTATAAATTATAAATGGAGTTATATTCACGTTTTTGAACTGTGAATAATCCTTTGAAATAAAATGAATAAAAGGATGAAATTTGTTAACGTAGTATATTCACGTTTTTGAATAGTGAATAATATGTTAAAGAAATTGTTTTGAATGAGATGTTTAAATTGAATTAAAACGATCTAACGATGTTTTAAAATGTGTTGAGATTCGAAACCATAGATTTCAACATTTATTGTTGAAATAGACGTTTTTGAGAAATAAAAGGAAATAGTGGACTATAACATTGTTGTTATAGTAAATGATTTCCGAAAGGAAATGTTTTGTATAGTATTGGGGTTTATATATCTATTTTAAATTCGAATCCCTATACTAGTGATTTTGGGTTGTCGTGACGATGTTTTACGCAACATTCATTTTGGCCCAAATAAATATGTTTAAGAGAATGATTTCCTTAAAGAATGAAATATATACTTAATTTCGATTGAAGTATATAGAATATTTTCTAAGTGTTGAAAATAAATAAAATTTGTGAATTACTTATGAATAAATAAGTATGGAAATGTTTTTCCCAATATAAAGTGAATATTAGAGAATTTATCTTTTTGAAGATAAATTGAAATGAATAATCGAAATTGAATATTCATAGATATTTTGGATTATAAATTCACTATGGAATTTATGAATGAAAAGGAGAATTTGTTTAAAAATAAATATTGATTTATTTTTGAAGTTTTGAATTTATATATCTAATGAAGATATTTTGGAAAATAAATAATTTGGAAAATTATTTGGAATCTGATGATGTTGTGCATATCCATTGATAGTTCAATAACTGACTATCAATATTTCCCTTTGAATGGGTATTTGATGTGATTTGTTTGAATGTGAATGCCACACTTAATTTTGAATAAGCGCTCACTATTCGGGTTAACCGGGAAAGGACCATGGGGTCGTATAACCCATTCCAAATATGTGATACGTCGTTGTGAATTGCATTTGAAGATCGGTGTTGAAGACCGGATATTTGCGAGAGCGATAGGATGACCTGTCGATTGACTCTGCACCGAGTAGCTACGGTATTGAGTTCTCCATATGTGATGGTGAATCCAATCAGGATTGTGAATATCCGGATTGCAAGGACTTCTTTGTAAGTGCCTTCGGTTTTGTTCGAGCCCGGAACAGATTTGTATGGATTGTATGTCTGACGTTACAAATTGAGATATAAAGCAGATTTCTTTCAAATATATTTCTGTTGGTGGCGGAGAATTTATTCTTTTAGCTTAACCCTTCTCTGAGACGTACGAGCTCAGAGGTTATGTAGTTGAAGTTATCAGCGATATATTCCCAATTTGGTAATGTGACATGCTGAGTGTTGCTGTAAATGATCATTGTGTTGATTATTTGTGATAGGATCATTTACTTGATCGTCTATCTTTGTGATCATTTCTATGATCATTTGTTGACCCAAAGCATGGCTTTTGTATAAAGTATGTTTTTGTGGACGTGACTTCGTCGAGCCTCACACCCCGTGAATGGTCAAAACAGGAAAGATGCGGCAAGGTTATGAGGGGTAGCGCCCTTTATGATGTGTGCATTTCCTTCTGGAAAAGGGTGGTATCATGGTATGGAGCCCAGATACTTACTCATGTTGAAAACACTTTGTTATGATTGTGTGAATTGATTGCGAGCGCTCGGTGAAAGGTCCCAAAGGACCGGGGGATGGCATATTCGGTCAGTTGTTACTCAGTTAGGGGTAACCCGGCATTGTGTTGGTAGAGATCCGGTTTGGTTCTCGGGGATGTCCATCCAGAGGCATTCTCATATGGAAATGGGAAGTTCCTTGGCCTGATCATTCATTGGAAATCCAAAGAAACATACGAGACTTGTACGGTTTTAGTTGTATAACCTGCTATGGAATGTGGCGGTAACCTGCTATTGAACATAGTTAGCTATAGTAGGCATACGATAATGGTCGTATGTTGGCTAAGATTTATACTCTACTTTCGAAATGAATTTTTCCTACACTATGCACTAATAATAATATCAAATGTTCTTTTAAATGCGTATCAAGCAACTTTGACTATCATAACGAGAAATCTCCTCCGATTCTGCGTTTGCATTGTGTGTGTGTGCGGGAGGCCTTATGGTAGTCCCATTTTTAAAAGCATTGCGAATTGACTTTAAAATATTCCTCTATTTTGATTTCAAAGATAAATAAACTATTTTGAGTTCTCACACCAGTCACATGACTGACTTGGAGTTTATTGTTTTCCTTCCTAAACTCTGGGTGCCCACCAATTTCCACACGGGCAGTCAAAAGTTAGGTTTACCAGGATATTCTGGATATTCAGGAGTTGCTGGAGGCAAGCTGGATGGCATGGCGTATTACTTATATAGTATTTCTTTTTCCGCTGCACTATTTGTTGTTGTTGTACACTCTGATGATATGATGTAATGAAATGTAATGTGATGTAATGTAATAACTGATATAGTTCTTTGTTTAAAGATTATTCATTTATTATTATATGTTGTTCCGCTGCGAATTGTGAGATTCTGATGTTGTTCTGTTGTGTTCTGTTCCGTTCTATTTTTTCTATTTTCTATTATCTTCTTTTCTCTTCTCTCTCTTTTCTTTTTCTTTTTCTTAAAACCCATAACTATTCGGTTTTTCGGCAACGAAAAATCGAAAGCGTTACAAGAAAACAAAACTTCATATTTCTAGTTCAAATCAAAATTCAGAAAAAAAAAGGAAGTTACTAGAATTCAAATTTTGCAAACTGTAGTCTTCTAACTAGCCTCTGTTTCAAGTTTCTACAGTTTTTGGTAAGTAAACACATTTTTAAATCTAACTCTTAATATGAATTTATGAAGTATTATTGATGTGTGAAGTTCTGGATTGTGTTGCTATGTTTTGACCGTGATGCATATTAAGTTTTCTTCCAGGTTTCAAATTTTCTGTAGAGACAAAGAAATCAAAGAATATATTATACTTCTTATATAAATTCATTTACTTAGATTAGTCACTAAACTAAATAAATTTTGTTTAGGTAAAAGACCAAGGTTTGGAATTTTCTTAGTAGCTGTGTGATATAAGTACTGTAAACTTAAAGTTTCAGTAAACATAAAACAAAGGTTAAAATTCGAATATCTCGAATTGCAAACTTGAACTTATAAGCTGAAACTACATACAAAACCATGATTTTTAAGACTAAAATCATAAATTTTAATCAACTATTCACAGTGCAATTAGTCAGTGAAGCAAAATTGCATTTATGTGAATATCAGCTGTTCCATCCAATAATTGTTGATGAAATTTCACATGTAGCTAGTATATTGATAGGAGATTAACAGAAAAATATTTAGAAAAATTTCGAATGCACGATTTGTTGGGGGGAATCAATAGTAGGGTTTAAGGGTCTGTAATTTTGGGTGCAGTTCATTCGATTCGCGCGACGCCTCAGCTCGACCGAGTGTCATGGGATTTTGGGAGGTGCTCGAGTGTGGTGTTAGCAAGGTTTGGACAAAGACACGTCGTCTCTAGCGGTCGCGATAGTGTGGACGTGGGTTTTCTTTGGCCTCTGTGTTTGAGTTACAGTTTGACTTTTTAGTCGAATTTTGATTTCGTGACTTTGGGGTTGAACTGGGTTTTGTATTCGATTGAGGGGAGGTTTTGCGACTTGTTGGTGGCGTCGTGAGGTGGTAGCGCGGTGGTTGACCGCCGTGCACGTGCACGGCGGCGGAGATACTCGTGATAGGGTTGACTCGAGGAAAACTCGAGTATGTTCGTATAACGCTTCGGGTTAGTTACGGGGTTGAGTTGTAATACGCGCGTGTGTATTAATATGCTTCAGCAGTTTAAAACTTTTAAGCTTTAAAATAAAAAAGAAAAGAAAAGAAACAGTTGAATTAAGAAACATGGGAGAAGAAGAGAGGCAGGGGGAGGATCGTGTGAAATTGCTGGGTTATCTCGAGTGAATCTCGAGTATGTCGCGTGGTTTGCTTCGGGTTACTAATCCCTGGAATTAGTTAACTTAATACTAAGTTTAAGGTTTATAAGTTAAGTATCATTTAAAGTTATAATGATTGACAAATTGTTTTGTGTCAAGATGAACTTTAAAGTTTTACTGTAACAAAGATGAGTAATTAGTTTAAAATCAAAGTTAATTATGAATGTAATTAATTTTATAATTGTTATTGAATAAGTAGTTCAAAGTATAATCAAATTTATAATTAAAGATTTTAATAATCTTATGTAATCTCGTGTGTAATTAAGAATTTAAATAATCATATGAAGTTGACTAATTAACAAATCATAGCTAACTGATTAAATAAATAACTAATGATTGAATGATTAAGTTAATTAATGATTAATGATTAATTAAACAATTAGTAATAATTAAATGTGTAATTGGGTTTTATCAATAATTAAGGTTATTGATTAATAATTAATTAATTTAGTAAATGATTAATAAGTAATTAATGAATTGAAATAAGATAATTAATTAATAATTAATTAAGCAAGAATAAAATATAATTTATTCTTAAGCAAGTAATTAAGTTTAAAACAAACCAAACTTGTTGATATAAATCACTTATTCGATTGCCTCTGATGTTTATTTATATCAGTGATGTTCTGTGATATTCTAGATATATCTGTGATGATTGTATATGATTTATCTGTGCTATATGATTTATCTGATGTTATTTATCCATGCTAAATTGTTATGAGAATTAAATTGTTAAATTTAAACTGTTAAGTTAATTAGACAACTTGGACATTAAAATGGCGTTTGGATTTCGATGAGACCGGGATCGGGTATCAATTGATATTCCGAAAACCACATCGATCCAAATTAAACGTTAGGTCGTGTAATCTCAAGTGAAGATCGAGATGGTGTTTTCAGAATGCAAGGGTTATCGTCGTTAACTCTGAGGGTGATTCCAAAACGAGTGTAACGAGATAATGCCTTCGGTTTCGTTCGAACCCGGAACGAACTTGTATGGATTGAATGCTTTCAGCACATCGTCAGGCGGACGATGAGCATTCTAAGTGATATGTTCTATAAAGGTAATCGCAGCCTCAAGCCTCATCAACCGGGAATGGCTAAAACAGGGGATGTGCAGCAAGGTTAGGTGGGTCATGCCCAAGCAGGACGAGATATACCCCTGTCTAGATGTCCCTTTTTATTCGGCTGTGTGGGCGGTTGGATGTACACCAACTACGGGGTTATCTTGTTCGGGACTGTTCAGTAAGGAATGGTTCCGGCCTTGTGTTGCAGAGGAGTTAGGGTGGCTCCTCGGTACTGTGATCTAGACCACGTACTGTGACGGGCGGTACCCCAGTAGCCCTGCCATTGTATGGGATCCAATTTCCAATAAGTGCCGTACATTTTGATTGTGCCCAACTATGTTGAAATGTGAGATGTAAGCATTTCAGCTATTTCTGTATTTTACTTGAAAACCCTAGACACTATTATAATATCACTGGATTTCCTATAAAATGTTTTGGTTAGCGTAAGGTAAAAACTTACCCGTATTTATTTGTGGGGAGTCTTACGTGATATCTTTATTTTAAATGATTTTCAAAGTTAAACAACTTTGACCCGTTTACTCATACCAGACCCATGTCTGACCCGGAGTTTATTTTTGTTTTTCATAAACTTTCTGGTACCTAAATTTTTACGGGTAGCCAAGGGATTCAGTTTAGCTTTGACAACTTCTGGAGGAGCAATGGAGCAGGAGGCTTCAGCGTTATAGACATACATATCTATATAGTTCCGCTGTGTTAGTTAGTATATGATATTTGAGATGTATGTTCTGATAGATATGTATATGATATTCATGTTGTATGATATTGTTTAACTCTGATGTATATATAACTATGTAATATTTATGTTGATATATTATATTTTATTCCATTCCGCTCTGAGATTCTGATGTTGTTATTCTTTCTTTCTTTTCTTTTCTATTTCTACCCCTTTCTTTTTTATTGATGACACGTCTTTCTGGGCGTAGGAAGTCGGGTCGTCACATACAAAATATAACACTAGGTAAAAAAATTCATTTACCCATATTTCAAAATAATATTGTATCGGTCTGCCCTATTAAGTATTTAGAAATCCCTATCGATGTCATAGCATCCTATGCACCAACGAAATTTATAAATACTAAACAAAATAAATTAACACAATATACAACCTTTTATCATACTAACAAATACGCTCTGTCATGTATACACTTAACGACTCATTCTAAGGTATTACTACCCTATCTCTAATGAGTCAGACGCCACAAAGCTAAGGTTATCGCTAACCTGGCTTCGATACCAAATGTAACTACCCACCTTTTTGGACATTTTAAACCAACGATAAACCACACACATAAGACTCAAACCATTCAAAAGGGAGGATTGTTATGGGGTAAATAAGAAAAAGTGTAATGACCCAGAATTTTGGTTATTTGAAATTGGAATATTTAATTGATTTTACATAATTAAAGTTAATTTTTAACTTGAATTTCGAATATAATCATTTGTTGGATAATTAAATTATTGGATTTAACAATTAGAAATTGATTAAAATATTGAATTTGGAGTTTTAAGCTTGTTAAATATAATTTAAAGGGTTATAAAATTTATATTGGTAATAATGAAGATAATAAATGTTTTAAATTTGAATACAAAGGTGATTTTTTAGTTTTAAAAATATATTGTTTAAATTAACATATAAAAATAGCCTTCCGAGGCGCAGTCTCGGATTTCGATGAAACCAGTCCCATTGGATCCATAATAGTATATTATTATCGGATTTCAAATTAGTAATTAGGCCCAAAAAGCTATCTTCTCCATACGACTGAATAGGAATCGAAACCTTTTCCATTGCATTTGGAATAGTAGAATAAAATTATAAACGCCTAACGGCACGCCTTGATAGGAGGTCGAGATTTTAAGCCAAGATATCGGGACAATTTAAAATTAAATAATATATATAATTGATTTGACAAATAACTTCTGTAACAACCCGGGTTTTGCTCTTAATTTGTCATCGCCATTTAACGATTAATCTGTTGGTTTATTGCAGTTGGAATTTTTTTTATCAAGCTGAAATTCTTTTGAGAATTCATTAAAGAAGTTATGCGGGCTTTCGATTCAATCTTGGCCCAAGAAGACTCACTCCTTTATTTTATTTTATTTGGCCGTTCCCTTCTTATTCAATTCGACCCGATGCCCTTATTTTTTCATTCGAAAACCCTAGATCAATCGAAGAAATATAATGGCGGCTCCAAACCTTTCGTTCTCATCGTCCTCTATTCGAAGCTAAGGCTTTTCAAAACTGAAGACGCCATCTATTGCAGCTCGTTCGATCGAGTGAAGATTTCGACCTTGCGTGTCGAACGACTATCTCTTTGGTCGCTAATGGATGCTTCCGTTGACTCGCACGTGGTTGCTCCGATAGCAAATATGAGTGAACTATCACTCACATCTAGTTCATTCTCAGTATCGTTCTTAGGTCGTTCGACTTTGTTTCGATGTTGATGATTTTTATCTATCTTGGTTTGATTCGTGTTTTATTGGTTTTGTTCTTCCTGACTGAGACATTGCTCGAATTCATATATTTTTGTGATTGTTTATCTTGGCTAGTGATTTAATTTTTTCTTATCACTTGTTCAAGATGGTCATTTATTTAAAACGACATTGATTGGGGTTGCGATTCCTAGATGATTTTCATTGCTTCTCTGACAGTTTTAAAATTTACTTTGGTATAAGAAAAGAAAAAAAGAAATAGTCTTCGACTTTACTTTGTCGGTATCGGCTTTGACTTTGGTTGTTGTTCCATGGCTTCGGCATGGTTATTCGGAAGTACACTAGACTTCGACGTTGTTCATTTGAGTCTATATTTATGTAACATTAGCTGTTCATGTTGTATACAAAAATTGATCGCATTATGTAGTCGATTTTGTTTCGTTGTTGATTCCTCCTTGACCTCGGCACTAACTTTAATTTTGTTTTCTGCTCTAATTTGTTTATCACCTGACTTCGGTCGTGACTGAACTTGCTGCTGTAGATTTTTGTGACTTCGGTCCTCTGACTTCGGGTATGATATACCCTGACATGCCATCTTTGGTCATCACCTTGGGTTGGCATCGATCTGTAGTTGTTTACTTGTTTAATTACTGTTTTGAACTGCAGTAACTTCACTGATTTGAACCATGGCTTGTCTGGTTCATTATATTGCATTTGGTGATTTCTTACTTCATTCTTTGATTTTATAAAATTTTGATGACTTCGACCTTGACTTGAGATTTTTGTGTATTGTTGTAGCATCCACTGCATTGATATTTTGAGTTGATATTACTTTGTTCCACATCCACTTCATGTATATTGGTGGGGTGTGCACTGTCTTGAATCTTGTTTACTCGATGGCATTTGGTCTGTTGTAGTTGTACACTTGTGGCTTCACTTCAGTTGCCTGTATATGTATACAAGTGTTCATTTGATTCATTGAGCCTTCTTTTGAGTTGTAGCTGCTGTTCTTGACTTCGTGTTGCACTGCTACACGATGCTTGTATGCATCTGGACTTGTTTGATTCTGACCCATGCTTTGGGTACTTTATTTGTTGTTTTCAATTCCAGTTTCATTTAGTTGAAACTGTTCCAGTGCACTGGGTTGAGTCTTGTGGTCTTTGTCATCATCACATTCAGTTCGCCTGTTCATTGTAGTTTGATTTACATGTGTTCGAGCCTTTTTCACATCGTTGGTTCATGTTGCATCCACTTGACTCATTCTGTTGTGTGCTATGGTGCCATACTCTTGGTACTCTCACCTTCAGTTTGTTGTCTTCCTGTTGTTGTACCACTGTTGTCATCTTCTCTTGACATCTAGGAACTTGAACTGTTGCATTCTCGTGGTGACTGCAGTTTCGATTTGTATGCAGTCTTGCCCTTGTTAGTTTGCATTGCATTGATGCAATTGGATTTGGTTTTCTAATTACACTTGAGTTGAATCCAGTATTTCGGGTTTGACCTTGTGCCTTTTGTGCACATCATCACTGTAGTTGCAAGGCAGTGCACGCAAGCGTGAACTGCAGCCACACGGTATGGCTTTTATGATATTCTACTTTGTTTTGATTTATTGATCTTTTGCATATTCCATATGCTGTAGTGGCGAGGCAGTACACGCGTGCGTGTACTGCAGCCCTACCCGAATTGTCATTTTAATTGATATTTCAATATTTTGTGTCGTATTCTGATTTGGTTTAATTTGATGATTTTCTTGTTGTCTAATTATCAATTTGATAATTAGATTATGAGTTTCTAATTATTTATTTAATAATTGGATTTTGTCGTTAATTGCCGTTTAGGCAATCCTGTTGCTTTCTAAATTACCTTCATTGATAATCGTTTCACTTATCTTTGTTGATGATTTGAATCTGCTGATTTGTTTTTTAACACTATTACATGTTATATTTACCGTTATCCGATTTCTTTATTAAAGGATCGGATAGGTGAATTTATTTAGACTGTCGTCTAATTGTTATTTAATTATTATTGCTTCTGTGCATTAATAACTGAGTTTGAATTAGAATGACCCGTGTATTATTTTCTTTTGAATGTAATAGTTGGATCAGACCGAGTTATTACGGGTTGTAGATATCCTGCTTTGGGTTGCTGCTTGAGCTATGAAGTCTTTTCTTATCTTTTGGAGTAGTTGCTGTCTTTTTTTAGTAGTCAGTATATTTATATAGGTTGTTATGTATTCATGTATATTAATCATGATAATGTACTTGTCTATATAACTTCCTGAGTCGATAGTTGTAGTTGTATCATACGTACTGTATCACATGTATTCTAACTGACATCAGTTATTATATATATGAGACTTTTTGTTTTATCTGTGTTCTGCATTTATATGACCTGTGTTATTATTATAATTATTGTCCTAAACTATTATGAACCATCGTAGCTCGTTTCATACTGGAATTGGGTATGTTGATGGGAGTAAATAAATAAGAGATGAAAAATAAAAATATATATCACTCCTATCGAAATAACCATTGCTAGTGTAAGGCCCAACTACGGATGGCCGCTCCTATCCAGCCTTATTCTTCGTGATAACAGATAGTATTTTCTTTAATACTCTTTGTTATTGTGAGCATAGAGGTGGGGCATCACAGTTTGTATCAGAGCTTGGGGTTTATGGACATAATATAAAACATAACTTAGATGGAACATGTGTTACAACTATTAGTCGATGTTTTATTTGTGCTTTGAGTCAAAACCAAAGTTTTGAAATTTTGATGAAATTTTTAAATATCTTTATTTAAAATAAAAGTGAAATTGTGTTTGATGATTTGATTGATTTGTGTTCTGATTATCAGAGTGCGCAATAGAAACAGTGAGACTGTCTTCGCTTAGTACAGCTGATAACCTTTTTGATTTAAAAAAAATCAGAATATGAAATTGAAATAAATTTCATTTTTTGTTCACATAGCTGTGGTTATTTTGTTTTCTTTGAAAATTTCGAATCCGATTTGAGGGTTCGAAGCGATTGTAGCTATGTGATTTTGTTGAGATTTTTGTTATTTTGAATTATCTTCATTGAAGATATATTCGAATGATTCCTTTGTCCATTTTGAAGTATACGTGCAAATTTGAGTTGCACGTTACTACATTAATTTTACGTTGAACCGGTGTTTGGTTTTAAATGTATTTTGTTGTCGTTATTTTTATAACGGGATTTTCACACTGGTGCTAAGTTTTTGGAAGCACAGTGTTTTTTTGACATTTTTAATGAATGAAAATTCACTGATATTATATTTTGACGCAAATTATTTTGATGATATTTTGACGTATGAATATTACTGTCGCTTTGACTTCAGTAACCGTTAAATTTTAAAGTGAATTTTCAAGCGGTTATCCCGCAATGCTGATTTTGTCGTTCGTTTTTATTGTATTTTGAGAAGTGCAATTTCCTTGTCGAAATTGTCACTAATGTTGCTATTTTTATCACGGATTTGCAAATCGTTTTAAAAATAAAATTGTTTTTCAAAAATTTTATAGTTTGCGCTTTCAAAAGAATGAGGAAGCGATTTAAACGATTCAGCAAAATCGAGGATTATGAACCCTTTCTTTTACCGATTCATTTAATTCCGGACTTGTCCGTTTGAGAATGTAAATTATTACTTTTATAAAATAAATGAAATTGTTTTCAGAATTTTTACAGTTTGCACTTTCAGAAGAATGAGAAAGTGTCTTAAATGTTTCAGCAAAATCGAGGACTATGACCCCTTTCTTTTACTGATTCGCCTAATTCCGGACTTTTCCGTTTGAGAATGTGAAATGTTATTTTTGGAATACACAATTTTGCACTTTCAAGGAAACGATGAAGGGATTTAAACAATTTAGTAAAACTCGTGGTTATGGAACATGTGCGTTTAATATTTTGGTTAATTCCGGACTCGTTAATTGAAATATTTAATGATTTTGTCTGCTTTCGAGCCACTATGAGGACCTTCGGGTCATATGATGGACCTTCGGGTCAAATACCAGTACTAGACCGTCGGGTCATACGTTGGACCTTCGGGTCATTTGTTGGGCGCCAAAAAAAATTATGATGACAGTACTTGGTAGGCTTCGGCCATATGAGATGCACGTGCGGCGTAGCTTAGACTCGCCAAATGATGGGATCGATCCAACCTTTTATGTTGATTTTCTAGATTATCTTAATTGATTTCTAGATATTTGTTGTTCCAATTATCTGCAGGTAATTGGATATTTGTTGATATGAGTTCTAATTATCTTTGTTGATAATAGATATTTGTTGATTCTGATTATCTTTGTTGATAATTAGATATTTATTGATTCTGATTATCGTTTTCGATAATTAGATGTTTGTTGATTCTGATTATCGTTTTCGATAATTAGATGTTTGTTGATTCTGATTATCATTTTCGATAATTAGATATTTGTTGATTCTGATTATCGTTTTCGATAATTAGATATTTGTTGATTCTGATTATCGTTTTCGATAATTAGATATTTGTTGATTCTGATTATCGTTTTTGATAATTAGATATTTGTTGATTCTGATTATCGTTTTGATAATTGAATATTTGTTGATTTGAGATTTGATTATCGTTTTTGATAATTGAATATTTGTTAATTTGAGATTTGATTATCGTTTTTGATAATTGAATATTTGTTAACTTGAGATTTGATTATCGTTTTTGTTAATTAAATATTTGTTGACTAGAGATTTAATTATCGTTTTGATAATTGAATATTTGTTGATTTGAGATTTGATTATCGTTTTTGATAATTGAATATTTGTTGATTTGAGATTTGATTATCGTTTTTGATAATTGAATACTTGTGGATTTGAGATTTGATTATCGTTTGTGATAATTAGATATTTGTTGATTCTGATTATCGTTTTTGGATAATTAGGTATTTGTTAATTCTGATTATCGTTTTTGGATAATTAGATATTTGTTGATTCTGATTATCGTTTTTGATAATTAAATATTTGTTGATTTGAGATTTCTGATTATCGTTTTTGATAATTAAATATTTGTTGATTTGAAATTTCTGATTATCATTTTTGATAATTGGATAATTGCTAAATTTTCTGATTATAGGATTTTCTAGTCTCTAATTGATTCTAGATTATGTTGATTATATTAAATTGTTGTTTTCTATCTATCTCTGTTGATAGTTAGAGTTTGCTGATTTTGGAGTTCGTGTTTTTCTGATTTTCTGGTTGATAACTAGATAATTGCAGTTTTGCAAATTGTGATTTGTGTTTTCTAATTATCTTTGTTGATAATTGGATTTTGCTGTTTTCTAATTGTCATATCGATAATTAGATATTTCTATTTTGTGATTTCTGTATCCTAATTATTTAATTGATAATTGAATACTACTGATAATTGCATTTATTCAGTTTTGTGTTTTCTGATTATCTATTTGATAGTTAGATTTTGTTGAAAATTTGTGAATTTCTTTTATGAAAGTAAAAGATTTCTTAGGCATTTGTATTCTTGACCTTTATTTTTCTAGCTTAACCAGTTTACGTTAGAAAAATAATTGTTAGTGACGACTTTAATTATGAAAATTGCGGGGATGCAATTTTTATAAGGAAGGGAGTCTATAACAACTCGGGGTTTTGCTGTTAATTTGTCATCGTCATTTAACGATTAATCTGTTGGTTTATTGTAGTTGGAATTTTTTTTTATCAAGCTGAAATTCTTTTGAGAGTTCGTTAAAGAAGTTATGCGGGCTTTCAATTCAATCTTGGCCAAAGAAGACTCACTCCTTTATTTTATTTTATTTGGCCGTTCCCTTCTTATTCAATTCGACCCGATCCCCTTATTTTTTCATTCGAAACCCTAGATCAATCGAAGAAAAATAATGGCGGCTCCAGACCTTTCGCTCTCATCGTCCTCTTTTCGAAGCTAAGGCTTTTCAAAACAAAAGACGCCATCTATTGCAGCTCGTTCGATCGAGTGAAGATTTTGACCTTGCGTGTCGAACGACTATCTCTTTGGTCGCTAACGGCTGCTTCGGTTGACTCGCACGAGGCTTCTCCGATAGCAAAGGTGAGTGAACTATCACTCACATCTAGTTCATTCTTAGTATCGTGCTTAGGCCGTTCGACTTTGTTTCGATGTTGATGATTTTTATCTGTCTTGGTTTGATTCGTGTTTTATTGATTTTGTTCTTCTTGACTGAGACTTTACTCGAATTCGTATATTTTTGTGATTGTTTATCTCGGCTAGTGATTTAATTTGTTCTTATCACTTGTTCAAGACTGTCATTTATTTAAAACGACATTGATTTGGGGTTGTGGTTCCTAGATGATTTTCATTGCTTCTCTGACAGTTTTAAATTTTACTTTGGTATAAGAAAAGAAAAAAGAAATAGTCTTTGACTTTACTTTGCTGGTATAAGCTTTAACTTTGGTTATTGTTCCATGGCTTCAGCATGGTTATTCGAAAGTACATTCGACTTCGACCTTGTTCATTTGGGTTTATATTTATGTAACATTAGCTGTTTATGTTGTACACAAAAATTGATCGCATTATGTAGTCGATTTTGTTTCGTTGTTGATTCCTCCTTGAACTCAGCATTAACTTGAATTTTGTTTTCTGCTCTAATTTGTTTATAACCTGACTACGGTCGTGGTTGAACTTGCTGCTGTAAATTTTTGTGACTTCGGTCCTCTGACTTTGGGTATGATATACCCTGACATGCCATCTCCGGTCATCACATTGGGTTGGCATTGATCAGTAGTTGTTTACTTGTTAAATTACTGTTTTGAACTGCAGTAACTTCAGTGATTTGAACTATGGCTTGTCTGGCTCATTATATTGCATTTGGTGATTTCTTACTTCATTCTTTGATTTTATGAAATTTTGATGACTTCGGCCTTGATTTGAGATTTTTGCGTATTGTTGTAGCATCCACTGTATTGATATTTTGAGTTGATATTACTTTGTTCCATATCCACTTCATGTATATTGGTGGGGTGTGCACTATCTTGAATCTTGTTTACTCGATGGCATTTGGTCTGTTGTAGTTGTACACTTGTGGCTTCACTTCAGTTGCTTGTATATGTATACAAGTGTTCATTTGATTCATTGAGCCTGCTTTTGAGTTGTAGCTGTTGTTCTTGACTTCTTGTTGCACTGCTACACGATGCTTATATGCATCTGGACTTGTTTGATTCTGTCCCATGCTTTGGGCACTTTATTTGTTGTTTGCACTTCCAGTTTCATTTAGTTGAAACTGTTCCAGTGCACTGGGTTGAGTCTTGTGATCTTTGTCATCTTCACATTCAGTTCGCCTGTTCATTGCAGTTTGATTTACATGTGTTCGAGCCTTTTTCACATCGTTGGTTCATGTTGCATCCACTTGACTTATTTCTGTTATGTGCTGTGGTGCCATACTCTTGGTACTCTCACCTTAAGTTTGCTGTCTTCCTGTAGTTGTACCACTGTTGTCATCTTCTCTTGACATCCAAGAACTTGAACTGTTGCATTCTCGTGGTGACTGCTGTTTCGATTTGTATGCAGTCTTGCCCTTGTTGGTTTGCATTGCATTGATGCAATTGGATTTGTTTTTCTAATTACACTTGAGTTGAATCTAGTATTTCGGGTTTGATCTTGTGCCCGTTGTGTACATCATCACTGTAGTTGTGACGACCCGGAATTTTCAAGCATTTAAAATCGGAATATTTAATTGATTTTAATTATTTAAAGGTTAATTATCAACTTAAATTACAAATATCATAATTTAATTGACAATTAAATTGTTGAATCAAATAACTTGAATTTGAATAAAATGTTGAATCTAGAATTTTAATCCGATTAAAAATAATTTGAAGGCTTATAAAATTTATATTGATGATAGTGAAGGGATTAAAAGTGTTAAAATTGAATTTGGAAGTTGTTTGTTCAGTTTCAAAATTTATATCGTTTAAACTGAATTTGAAAATAGCCTTCCTAGGCACAGTCTCGGAATTCGACGAAACCAGTTCCATTGGGTCCGTAATATTAAATTATTATCGGGTTTCAAATTTCATATTGATCGGAGCGGTGGTGCGAGCATACAAGATATAAACGTACTGAAAATTTTATTTGTTAATGATCTGATTTAATTTAATTTAAATAGATGAGTCTTCTAATATACGCCTCCTCCCTTAACTTAAAATGGAATCCACATCGTCTTCTTACAGAAGCCATTTCTTCTCCACTTTCTCTTTAAAGTTTTTAATTTCCTATTCTCTCTTCCTTCAATCCAAATCGCAGAAGAAAAAAATAAATAGATAATGGTAGCCGAAACCTTGTTAAAATCATGACTTCACCCTCCTCAATTTAACCGTATCGCCTATAACCCTTCCCAATTCTTCAAATCAACGCATATCAGAATCCACAAAAAAAAAGGAAAAAATCAAAATCGGCTGCTTTAAAAATCGCGCTCCTCTCTTCGTTCAACAGCCGATTTGTTCAAATTGGGGGCGATCGACAAGGGGTTCGCGAGCTAGATGGCGGCCTGAGATTCGAACGACTTTCGTTCAAAAATCCAATCAAATTAGGCTCGTACTTCATCGGCTCGGGCAAGCGGACGCGCGACTATGGGAGGGGTCGTCATCGACCATGGCCGATGGGAGACGTCGCTTGGGATACAGTTGTTGAAGTTCGAGTTGCGCGAAGCCGAGACGGGATTTCTCGTCGTTGCTGCGAGGGTCAGTGTCAGTTAGGATGTTCGCGTGTGGTGACTGCCGTGGTTGTTGAGGGACTGCAGTGATTCTGGGGATGATTTGAAGGTAAATAATTTTACCTTATTTATTCGTATCAAATTTGAATATATATGTAAGTTTAAGGATAGGAATTCATTTACAGAAAAAAAAGAAGATGTTCATTGAAATAAAAATAGTAAATATATGAGTTAATGGAATTTATTTAACAATAAGTTTTTTAAATTAAGCTGTTTTAAACTTTAACATATACAAGTGTATGTCTGTAGAAATTTATTTAATAATATGTATGCACACATACATATTTTGGAATTTCATACATATAAGAATTTTAAATATGAAGAGTTTATGTAACTTTATGTACATTATCTATAAGAATTATTTATCGGTTTAAATATATATATATATAGGGAGTTTCAAATAAGGAAATAATATATATATATATATGAGTATTTATTTAAGGAATAAATTAGTTGTAAATTTAGTTTTAGTTAAATAAATTTATTAAGAGGGATTGGTTTTATAATCTAAGATGTTAGTCTAAAATAGAATCAGTGGTTAATTAAAATTGTTATATGGCAGTTAAATGTTCGATTAATCCAAATGATAATAAAATCATCCAATGTTTATACAAGGTTATAAACCGAGAAAACCAAGACAGAATTGAAGTGGACTGCAAACGACTGTAAAGGTGAGTTAATCTCACTCAGTTAAAATTAAATTTAAATGATTAAATTCAAATAATTGTTCGAATGCTTGAATTGATTGATGTGATATAGTATGGTATAATTTGAAATTGGCATATTATGTTGTGCTAACGTCTATGGATGCAGGGAAAACAGGTTGGAGGGATCCAACTGGACCCCTCACATTTATTTAAATTATTCAATATTCTCTGTTGTGATTATTTGATATCCTATGATGAGTTATATTGGAATATTGAATGTTATGGTTTGATTGGATATTTAGGAATAATGAATGACCAAAATATATGAATTGGATTGTTGAAAAGAAATTAAAAGGAGTAAATTTGTTAGCGAAATAATTATATAAATTTTGAATAAATTAAGAATGAATTGAAAAGAATTAGAAGTAATATGAAAATAATAATAAATAACTTCGAGTATGAAGAGAAATGGAATTTTTAATAAAATGAAATTGATGAATTATAAACTTAAGTATATCAATTAAAGAACTAAAGAATTATTTTAAGATTCAAAGTTTAAATTTATTTAGAAGAATAAAGAAGCAATTGAGAAATCTAAAAATTGGAATTTTTAGTTAAAGTTTTTTAAAATCATAATCAAGAAATGAGATCTGAAATTAATAGATTCTGAATTTAAAAGGGGATAAATTGGAAATCAATTTGCGAAATTGATTTAAGCGATTGAAGCTGGGATTTTTCTTTGGATAACCATGTACATGTTTAAAGAAAATTCTTAAATAAATTTAAAGATTTTTAAGTTGTTGTAAAAAAGCAAGTTTTAGAAAATTTATTATTTCTAATATTTAAATCCAAAAGTAAGTATTTTCACAAATCTATTATAGTAATAATTACTTAAAAAGTGACCTAGTATTTGTTTTCAAAAGTGAAAATCTAGTTTCATATTCTATTAAGTAACTTTATTTTCAAATACTCATATAGTATGTATTTTTACAAATTATTGAAGTAATTTAACTTAAATGTATTAAATTATATTTTCAAAGTAAAGTGTTTTAAATTATTTTAAAAATCTAGTTTTGTGCTTGGTGATTTCAGAGGAAATAGAAAATATTTGGGAAAATTTATTCTGAAAAGAAAGATGGTTTTGTAAACTGTTTTCAAAGGATTGAAAATAGAAATATATCTTGTGAAGATATTTTGAGGTTAATAAATAATTTGGGAAATTATTTATTGTTGGATGGTTGTTTGTGAATATTAATTGATAGTTAAATAACCGACTATCAATATTGGCCAACTGCGTTGATCACTTTAAAGAGACCGGGATCGAGATTAATTTCTCGAAAACCACTTCGATTCGGTTTGTACGTTTCGTGAAAAACGATTTTGGATTCGAAGATGGAGCAGTGAAGTGCAAGGGCTAGTCGCTACTAATCCTGAGGAAATTTCCAAAATGGATGTAGTAGGAATAGTGCCTTCAGTTCCGTTCGAACCCGGGACGGACTTGTATGGATGAATGGTTGCGAAACATCGTCACGTGGACGATGGGCATTCTAAGAGATATTGTTCTAAAAGGTAACTCTTAGCCTCAAGCCTCATCAAATGGGAATGACTGAAAATCAGGGGTTATGCGGCAAGGCTAGGTGGGTAGCACCCAAGCAGGGTGAGGTCATTCCAGCCTAGTTGTCCCTTTTTATTTTTCGGCTTAGTGGGCGATTGTTGATCCCAACCGCGGGGTGATCTCACTCGGGACTGTCCAGTAAGGGATGGTTCCAGCCTTGTTTTGTAGGGGATGAAGGGAGTAATCCTCGGTACGGTGATCTAGGCCCCGTACTGTGACAGGTGGTACCCTAGTGCCTAGTCATTAGTTGGAAATCCATTCTCCCTATGAGCCTTGTACGAGTTTTGTTTGTATTACCCACTCTGTGGCTAGTAGCTGGAATTTAATAATGTAACAATTTCGGCTATTTTATAAGTACTTGTATTTAGACCCTGTTATAATATCAGAGGATTTCTATAAAAATTGTTTTAGCTATCGTAAGGTAAAAACCCGACATGTTTATTTGTGGCGTGGTCTTACGAGACGCTTTTGTTTTCAAAAGATTTTGAAACTTTAATAATCAATTGGGTGTGATTTTCTCACGCTGGTATTCCAGACTGACTCGGGTATTATTTAATTGTAATGCTCGGGTCAGATCGAGTATTATAGAATATAGGATATGATGCTGTGGAGCTCAGGAGGCGAGCTAGATGACGATACGTACATTCGTACTTGTTATATATATATTCCGCTGTGTTGTGTAGCTGTTTATCCAGTTGTATGTTATTGATGTGAGCTGTGATTGATGTACTCTGATGGTGTAATATATGTGAACAGATATATTTGAGTTTGAGTGAAGATTATTTATTATCTATTATATTTTACTCCGCTGCGATGGTTAGATTCTGTTGTTGATTTCTATTTTCTTCTTCTACCTCTCTTATTCTTTAACCAAATGGTTCGCATTTCCGTGCAACTTGAGTTGATTTACGTAGAATAGTGTTGACTCAAGAGGTACGGATTCGCGGGTCGTTACACTTGGTATCAAAGCTTAGGTTGGCGACAACCTAGGCTTTGGTGGGAATTACTCATTATTAATAGAGTCAATAGTACTCTAAAATGAGTTTGAGCGTATTAATAAATATATGCGCGTATTTGTTAGTGGATATAAAAATGGTTTTATATTGTGTTGATTGATTTATTGAGTGACATATGAACCTTCGTCGGCACAGTCTGGACAACTGTATCGAAGGGGTTTATAAACAGTTAAGTAGAACAGTTCGACACAATATTGTTTTAAATAGGGTAAATGAAATAATTTTACCCAAAGTTATTTTTGTATAGAAAAGAAATGATTTTTCGTAATGGTTATAGTTATATATGAATGCTTGGTTGTAAGAAATGATAATGTTAAATTATTATAAATGTGTAAAAGTGAATGAGAAATTGAAATAATAACCAAAGGTTAAGAAATCGGTAAGGAATAGAAATCATAATTATAAACTAAGAAACAAATTCATAAACAAATGAAATTTGTAAATGTAAATTATGAATGTGAATTATAATATGATTAATAATAATAATCAAAATAAGATAGATTTCAAAGTAATGTTGAATATAGATTTAAAGGATTGGGAATTTGAAATTTGGAAATTTAAATTCCCTTGAATTTGAGAAAGATTCTCAAAAAGGTTTGGAAAATAATATATATATTTGAGGAATATCTTGTATTGGATTTAAATCTGGTGTGACTTGAAATTAAGAATATTCGAAATGTTTTAAAGAGATAAAAGCATTGAACTCTTTACCGTCACTGGAAAATAATTCCGATGATGATCGCGACATCATCGGTGTTCATTTTCGATTTTCCAAGAGAGAAATTGCTACCAAATTATTTTAAATTGGAATTGTTTGCAAATGATAAATTTGATTTTAGAAATGCAAGGGATTTTGGATATAAGTGATTTCAAAGGAAATTTGTTGGAAATAAAAACCAGGATTGGTTTAAAATTTTGAGAAATGCGATTTGGGATATTGGGAATTTCAAAATGATTTGAAAAACAAAAGCCGGGTGTTTAAAATTCCCGGTGAGGTAGGTTGTAAGCTTATAAATTGAGATGATTTTTAAATCAGGAAAGAAATATGAGCTTTGAATGTTGGAATTTAAATTTAAAGTGAGAAGTTAAAAATGGAATTAACTTGGATTGGGAAATAAAATTTAACTGGATTGAAATAAATTGAATAGGCCGAACATAATATCTAGTTGTATTCAAATTTTGTTGTAATCGAATTGAATTGAATAAATCTGATTTAAAAATAGAATTGCATTGGAATAAAAATCCAGTTGAGTTATTAAATGGAATTAGATTCTTACCTGAGTAAAAGGAAAATAAATTGGATAAGGAATTGGATTAGATTAAATAAATTAGAATAACTTGTGATAGAATTAAAAATGCATGGAATAAAATATGCTTGAGTTATAAGTAAGCGTAAGGCTTGAGTTAAAAATAAGAGAAGAAAAGTTATTAAATGCAGAATGGAATTGAAAATTTTGATGAGATAAGATATTGAAGTCATAACTTAAATGGAAATTGGATGAATAAAATAAACTTGAATTATAAATTAAATTTGACTTGAATTGTTAGTGATTTTAATAAAATTAGACTAAGTCAGTGAACTAAAATTTGTTAGTTAGCAATGAATTTGAGAACGAATAAATGAGTTTAAACTTGTAAACAAATAGGATTGAAACTGAACGTTGAACTTAAGATTTAATGGAAAATTAGACAAAGTGGGACTGAATAAAACTAAGTTATGAGATTTAAAATTTGTGAGTAACTGATTGACCTATAGGGTATACAAATGAAATAAAATTGATTTCAAGTAAACTAAGTTAAGCGATTTCTGAAAATCAAGTGTTGCGTCGTAAATAGGAAATAACCAATTTGAAAAGAATTAGTAAGTTGAAATTTGTTGATGGGTTTTAAAATGGTTGAATAAAAGGTTGAATTGTGAGTGATTTTGTTTCTTGGATTCTATCTTAAGTATTATTTCCTGTATTGATTTCCATGGAACTCTGTAATATTTCAATGTTAATGGTCAAATAGATCATACACAGATTTAGTTTACTAACTTAATTGATTTCAAAACTACCTATTGATTTAGAACATAGGTTTTAATTGTTTTTCTATATTAATACATGTGATATATTGTGGGGTAAAATGCTAGTATATGTTTAAAAAGGATAACTGAGATTTCATCCCATAATGCCTGAATTTGCAATAAGATATAGGCCTATGTTAATGCAACTACTAAGCACTTTAAGATCGCTATTGCTGACATCATGGACATTTCTTCTATTATAGCTAGTGAAAACTAGCATTTACTTGGAAATTACATGAACAGCACATTTTGAAATGAACACACAGAAAATTTGGGTAAGTATTTATGTCCATGTATTATGTAGGTAGGTATGTGGATATTCTGGTTTGCATAGACAGAGATACAAATTTCTTTACATTTAACTGTATATCTATTTTCAACAAGTTACTTCACACATCCAATTTATATTACACACTGAAAATATATCTACATTAAATTGAATGGAGAAAAGTGAATTTTAATTCACTTAAAATTGAATTGATAGTTTAAGTAGTAATTAAAATTTGAGTCGGAACCTTAAAAAAAAAAAATTTGCGTTTGGAAATTTTTTTAATGTATGTTACTTCTGAAACGCATGTCTTTAGCTATTGAAGGTAAGTGAAATGTTAATAAATTGCATACATTACATACTCACATGTTTCAATTGAGTTAGTACAGGTTCAGGGAGGCCGGTCGGCTGAATTTGATTGCGTAACATGCTAGATAAATAAGCCGCTCGCTTAAAAATGCTAAATAAGGTACGCCTACACAATAAAAATAGGAAATATGAACTGTTTTTCTATTTTCCGACCATGTGGGTCGATGTATATATTTATCACTTTTGTCAAATTGCAAAAGCTCCTCCGTACAAAGGAGACTCTGCCAAAAAATTTCAGAAATTTTGGGAGTTAGAAAATTTTTGAAAAAAATTGGAAAATTTTGCTAAAGACAAACGATTTTAAAACTAGAAATTGTAATAAGTTAGTGAATGAGACTAATTAAAATAATGACATGAATTAGTTATAAATGAAAAATAAAACTTAACATTTGAAGTTAAAATAAATTGAATTCGCATGAAAATGAAAGAATCAAGTTGAATAGAAATAGATATAAACTAAAATGGAAGATGAAAATAAATATAAGGAGCATATAAAATGCTTATACTAAATTTAAGTGGGAATGGTGAAGTCTTAAACGGAAATTGATACTACCAATGTAATTTAAGTCAATATTGGAATGAATAGATGTTGACATTTTGTGAGGAATTCGACAAAATGTTTTGGAATATTGTGTTTGGATATTGGTGCTAAGCAGGTATGCAGGTATTATAAAGGGAAAAAGAAAACTGGGTTTGGTATCAAAAGATAAAATTTGAAATACTCGACAAAAAGGTATGTATTTAAAATTTGGTATGAAATTGATTGGGATTTTGGATTGAGCCATTTGGCATTTTGTTTTCTTTATGGATTTGGGAGGCCGTAGAGCAATTTTGTAGTTGTACCGAGTCAGCCGCGCAAATGAAACGCTGGCAAAACTTTTCGGGAATTTAGGGAGTTAGAAAAATTTTAAGAAAATTTTGATAATTCAAAATTGATTTTAAGATTAAAACTGGAAGGGTTGAGCAAATAGATTGTTGCAAACTAGGGAAAGGTTTGGAAAGTTAATAAGAATGATAATGGTCTTTTATAAAAGATAGTTGGTAAGTTGTTGAATTGTTAGAAGCTGTTTTGTGACGCCCCACCTCTATACCCACGCTAGCCAAGAACACTACGGTGTAGTGCTGTCAACTAGCACGGAGAATAAGGCTGTTGAGGAGCGACCATCCGTGTAATTGCTTTGTGCGAGCACCGATATGTCAGATAGTATAATATGCATTTCTATTTTAAGGAGGAAATCCGACATACCGATACAAACTCAAAACTACTACACAGTGGCTATAATAGTTTAGGACAAAAATATAAAATAATAACACAGATAATATAAATGTGGAACACAGATAAAACAGAAAGTCTCATATATATAATAACTGATATCAGTTACAATACACTTGACACGGTACATGTGATACAACTACAACAGTCGACTCAAGAAGTTACATATACAAGTACATTAACGATTAATATACATGAATACATATCAACCTATACTATGACACGACAACTCCAAAAGATATGAAAAGTCTTCATAGCTCAAGCAGCATCCCAAAGCAGAGTATCTACAACCTGAAAATACTCGGTCTGACCCGAGTATTACATTCAAAAGAAATTAATACCCGGGTCAGTCTAATTCAAACTCAGTTATTAATGCACAGAAGCAATAATAATCAAATAATGAATAGACGACAGTCACAGAAATAAATTTACCTATCCAATTCTTAAATAAGAAATCGGATAACGGTAAATATAACGCGAACCAATTCAAATCAATTGGAATATCAATTAAAAGGTCAACACGAGTAGGGCTGCAGTATACGCACGCGTATACTGCCTCGCCACTACAACATATGGAATACGAAATAGATCCATAAATCAAAAGCAAAAGAAATAACAATAAAAGCAGTACCGTGTGGCTGCAGTTCACGCCTGCGTGCACTGCCTTACCACTACAGTGATGATGTACCCAATGAATACCGTGTGGCTGCAGTTCACGCTTGCGTGCACTGCCTTGCCACAACAGTGATAATGTACACAACCGGGTACAAGGTCAAACCCAAATAAATTACGGTTCAACCCAGGGGCAACATGAGTGTACAAAGTCAAATAATCAAATATACAACAGAGCTCCATGCAACTTATACTTTTGAATGGAGGCAGTGTAACAGGCAAGAGGTTCAAGTGTAAATCCATTATCAAAAATGTAGACTGCCTTACATATGGTCAATACTTCATAAAACAGGTAGACAAACTGTCTCAAGTGGTCAAGACAGCTGCAACAAATGGTCAAACTCGAGGTGTTGGCCAGGTGACGATGCAAGTGCAAGCTACATATAGCACAGAGTGCAAAGGAGATGATCAGTGCATGAATTCATGTAGTGCAACAGGTATGCAGACCAAAGAGCAAAAATATTCCGGAACAAATGCTCAGAGAAACTCAAGTGCCCAATAATGAAATCAATTTCACTTATATAGAAAATACACAAGAACGTTGTGGCAACAGTTCCAGGCAACAATAACAACTCAAATGCAAGCTATGTCATGTATGGTACAGTGAAAAATTGCACAAACAAGCACAAATGTGCTACAGAGAACATGCTACAAGAAGGACATGAAGGCAGTAAAGTGCTGATAGGAAACAAACTACAATAACTGAAATGAGGTGGGTGACTAACTCAAACAATTGCATGTGATAAACCAGAGTAGTAGAGTATGTATGCTGCAAAAGAAAAATGCAGTTGCAACATGAATGCAATGGTAACCAAAAGAAATGAGGACAAGGCATCAATACAAGTAACAGTTCCCTACAAGTAAACGAATGCAAATGCATATAAACAGTTCAACATGACTCAAAGCATCAGGATATACTACAGAGGTGAACTCACGAGGATGAAATGCACAGGTCAGGGAAACTACAAAGTGTCAGTGACCAATCTTCCTCAAGTAAACAAGACACCAGTCAGTACACCTGATTTGGCAAAAGCTCAACGGCAACGACAAGCACGATATAGGTATGAACAGAGAATGCTTGCAAAAGTGGTGATGCAAAGAAAACAACAAGCATGTCACATCCAAACAACACAAGTAACAAAGATGCAGGCGCAACAACAATGAGCACCAACACACACAAAGTCAACCGCAATATGTCTAATTGAATCAACATGAGGCTCAAATATACAGGCTTTATCAAGATTCAAGCAACAAGATGGAAGATCAGGACATCACCATAGCAGTAACGAGCAAGAAGACAGGTATGGAAAACAACACAAGTGTAGTCATATGTGAGAAGACATGTGCGTGCATATACAGCAAACGAAACAAGGGAATAAAGCATGGTCTTAGTCGAGTATCAACATATCAAGGAAGGCTGAAATAGTTTTGAACAAATCAAACGAAAGAAATATCAAATTCGAAAAAGTCAAGGACGAAATCACAATCAACTGTCATAAAAATGCCAAGCCCGACCTTACACAAGTCAGTGCCCAAAATCAAGTGATTGAAGTCACAAAAACTGAAGCCGTGGGTGAATTGGATTCATCAAAACAATTTCGACATTCAAACAAAAATAAACAGTCGAACGCGAGATGAATTAGATGTGAGCGAATGGTCACTCACCTTCTCACGAGTCGAAGCAGCTGGAGCAAGCTACGAGGAGGCCATCGATGGACGAACCAGAACGCTGAATCGCCTCTTCAATCGAGCATCGGCATCTTCGATTTTCGAGAATCCCTAATCTGGAGGAAGAAGAAGAAAAGGAACGACCACCATTTTTACTCTCGTTCGCTTGTTTAGTTTTAGGGTTACGAATAAAAATGAAAAAGGGGATCGGTATACATTATTATCACAGCACCAAAGCATTTGCAAACGTGGGCCAAGATCCAAAGCCCACATAATCACTTGATAATTTAATCCAAAGAATTTTTTCAACCTAATTAGAAACTCCTAATAGTACTTAGCAAACCATATTATTCATCTAAATGACGAAAAATTAATTTCCACAAAACCCCTGGTTGTTACATGTTTGGTTTTGGATAAGTAACGAGTTTTGGGACCATTCTTCCTGATTAGTAATTTCGGGGACGAAATTCTTTTAAGGGGGGAGGAATGTGACGACCCGGAATTTTCAATCATTTAAAATCGGAATATTTAATTGATTTTAATTATTTAAAGGTTAATTATCAACTTAAATTACAAATATCATAATTTAATTGACAATTAAATTGTTGAATCAAATAACTTGAATTTGAATAAAATGTTGAATCTGGAATTTTAATCCGATTAAAAATAATTTGAAGGCTTATAAAATTTATATTGATGATAGTGAAGGGATTAAAAGTGTTAAAATTGAATTTGGAAGTTGTTTGTTCAGTTTCAAAATTTATATCGTTTAAACTGAATTTGAAAATAGCCTTCCGAGGCACAGTCTCGGAATTTGACGAAACCAGTTCCATTGGGTCCGTAATATTAAATTATTATCGGGTTTCAAATTTCATATTGATCGGAGTGGTGGTGTGAGCATACAAGATATAAACGTACTGAAAATTTTATTTGTTAATAATCTGATTTAATTTAATTTAAATAGATGAGTCTTCTAATATACGCCTCCTCCCTTAACTTAAAATGGAATCCACATCGTCTTCTTACAGAAGCCATTTCTTCTCCACTTTCTCTTTAAAGTTTTTAATTTCCTATTCTCTCTTCCTTCAATCCAAATCGCAGAAGAAAAAAATAAATAGATAATGGTAGCCGAAACCTTGTTAAAATCACGACTTCTCCCTCCTCAATTTAACCGTATCGCCTATAACCCTTCCCAATTCTTCAAATCAACGCATATCAGAATCCACAAAAAAAAAAGGAAAAAATCAAAATCGGCTGCTTTAGAAATCGCGCTCCTCTCTTCGTTCAACCGCCGATTTGTTCAAATTGGGGGCGATCGACTAGGGGCTCGCGAGCTAGATGGCGGCATGAGATTCGAACGACTTTCGTTCGAAAATCCAATCAAATTAGGCTCGTACTTCATCGGTTCGAGCAAGCGGACGCGCGACTATGGGAGGGGTGGTCATCGACCATGGCCGATGGGAGACGTCGCTTGGGGTAAGTTGTTGAAGTTCGAGTTGCGCGAAGCCGAGAGGGGGTTGCTCGTCGTTGCTGCGAGGGTTAGTGTCAGTTAGGATGTTCGCGTGTGGTGTTTGCCGTGGTTGTTGAGGGACTGTAGTGATTCTGGGGTTGATTTGAAGGTAAATAATTTTACCTTATTTATTCGTATCAAATTTGAATATATATGTAAGTTTAAGGAGAGGAATTCATTTACAGAAGAAAAAAAAAAGATGTTCATTGAAATAAAAATAGTAAATATACGAGTTAATGGAATTTATTTAACAATAAGTTTTTTTAAATTAAGCTGTTTTAAACTTTAACATATACAAGTGTATGTCTGCAGAAATTTATTTAATAATATGTATGCACACAGACATATTTTGGAATTTCATACGTATAAGAATTTTAAATATGAAGAGTTTATGTAACTTTATGTACATTATCTATAAGAATTATTTATCGGTTTAAATATATATATATATATAGGGAGTTTCAAATAAGGAAATAATATATATATATATATATATATGAGTATTTATTTAAGGAATAAATTAGTTGTAAATTTAGTTTTAGTTAAATAAATTTATTAAGAGGGATTGGTTTTATAATCTAAGATGTTAGTCTAAGATAGAATCAGTGGTTAATTAAAATTGTTATATGGCAGTTAAATGTTCAACTAATCCAAATGATAATAAAATCATCCAATGTTTATACAAGGTTATAAACCGAGAAAACCAAGACAGAATTGAAGTGGACTGCAAACGACTGTAAAGGTGAGTTAATCTCACTCAGTTAAATTTAAATTTAAATGATTAAATTCAAATAATTGTTCAAATGCTTGAATTGATTGATGTGATATAGTGTGGTATAATTTGAAATTGGCATATTATGTTGTGCTAACGTCTGTGGATGCAGGGAAAACAGGTTGGAGGGATCCAACTGGACCCCTCACATTTATTTAAATTATTCAATATTCCCTGTTGTGATTATTTGATATCCTATGATGAGTTATATTGGAATATTGAATGTTATGGTTTGATTGGATATTTAGGAATAATGAATGAACAAAATATATGAATTGGATTGCTGAAAAGAAATTAAAAGGAAGTAAATTTGTAAGCGAAATAATTATAGAAAATTTGAATAAATTAAGAATGAATTGAAAAGAAATAGAAGTAATATGAAAATAATAATAAATAACTTCGAGTATGAAGAGAAATGGAATTTTGAATAAAATGAAATTGATGAATTGTAAACTTAAGTATATCAATTAAAGAAATAAAGAATTATTTTAAAATTCAAAGTTTAAATTTATTTAGAAGAATAAAGAAGCAATTGAGAAATCTAAAAATTGGAATTTTTAGTTAAAGTGTTTTTAAAATCATAATCAAGAAATGAGATCTGAAATTAATAGATTCTGAATTTAAAAGGGGATAAATTGGAAATCAATTTGCGAAATTGATTTAAGCGATTGAAGCTGGGATTTTTCTCTGGATAACCAAGTACATGTTTAAAAAAATTCTTAAATAAATTTAAAGATTTTTAAGTTTTTGTAAAAAAGCAAGTTTTAGAAAATTTATTATTTCTAATATTTAAATCCAAAAGTAAGTATTTTCACAAATCTATTATAGTAATAATTACTTAAAAAGTGACCTAGTATTTGTTTTCAAAAGTGAACATCTAGTTTCATATTCTATTAAGTAACTTTATTTTCAAATACTCATATAGTATGTATTTTTACAAATTATTGAAGTAATTTAACTTAAATGTTTTAAATTATATTTTCAAAGTAAAGTGTTTTAAATTATTTTAAAAATCTAGTTTTGTGCTTGGTGATTTCAGAGGAAATAGAAAATATTTGGGAAAATTTATTCTGAAAAGAAAGATGGTTTTGGAAACTGTTTTCAAAGGATTGAAAATAGAAATATATCTTGTGAAGATATTTTGAGGTTAATAAATAATTTGGGAAATTATTTATTGTTGGATGGTTGTTTGTGAATATTAATTGATAGTTAAATAACCGTCTATCAATATTGGCCAACTTCGTTGATCGTTTCGAAGAGACCGGGATCGAGATTAATTTCTCGAAAACCACTTCGATCCGGTTTGTACGTTTCGTGAAAAACGATTTTGGATTCGAAGATGGAGCAGTGAAGTGCAAGGGCTAGTCGCTATTAATCCTAAGGAAATTTCCAAAATGGATGTAGTAGGAATGGTGCCTTTGGTTCCGTTCGAACCCGGGACGGACTTGTATGGATGAATGCTTGTGAAACATCGTCAGGTGGACGATGGGCATTCTAAGAGATATTGTTCTAAAAGGTAACGCTTAGCCTCAAGCCTCATCAAATGGGAATGACTGAAAATCAGGGGTTATGCAGCAAGGCTAGGTGGGTAGCACCCAAGCAGGGTGAGGTCATTCCAGTCTAGATGTCCCTTTTTATTTTTCGGCTTAGTGGGCGGTTGCTGATCCCTACCGCGGGGTGATCTCACTCGGGACTGTCCAATAAGGGATGGTTCCGGCCTTGTGTTGCAGGGGATGAAGGGAGTAATCCTCGGTACGGTGATCTAGGCCCCGTATTGTGACAGGTGGTACCCCAGTGCCTAGTCATTAGTTGGAAATCCATTCTCCCTACGAGCCTTGTACAAGTTTTGTTTGTATTACCCACTCTGTGGCTAGTAGATGGAATTTAATAATGTAACAATTTTGGCTATTTTATAAGTACTTGTATATAGACCCTATTATAATATCAGAGGATTTCTATAAAAATTGTTTTAGCTATCGTAAGGTAAAAACCCGACATGTTTATTTGTGGCGTGGTCTTACGAGATGCTTTTGTTTTCAAAAGATTTTGAAACTTTAATAATCAATTGGGTGTGATTTTCTCACGCTGGTATTCTAGACTGACTCGGGTATTATTTAACTGTAATGCTCGGGTCAGACCGAGTATTATAGAATACATGGTATGATGCTGTGGAGCTCAGGAGGCGAGCTAGATGACAATACGTACATTCGTACTTGTTATATATATATTCCGCTGTGTTGTGTAGCTGTGTATCCAGTTGTATGTTATTGATGTGAGCTGTGATTGATGTACTCTGATGGTGTAATATATGTAAACAGATATATTTGAGTTTGAGTGAAGATTATTTATTATCTATTATATTTTACTCCGCTGCGATGGTTAGATTGTAACGTACGCGATTTTTCGTTGCCGAAAAACCGAATAGTTATGGGTTTTAAAAAGATTTTAAGAAAAGAAAAGAGTAGAAAAGAAGAGATTAGGGAGGAGAGAAGACAGAAGATAGAAAATTTTAACATAGAAGGAAAATAGAAAATGGAGGGGAAAGAAAAACAGAACATAATTTTAAGATAGAAGAAAAAGAGAATAGAGGAAAAAAAGAAAAACAGAAGAAAATAGGACGGAACAGAAAACAACAGAACAACATCAGAATCTCACAATTCGCAGCGGAACAACATATAATAAATAAATGAATAATCTTTAAACAAAGAACTATATCAGTTATTACATTACATCACATTTCATTACATCATATCATCAGAGTGTATAACAACAACAACAAACAGTGCAGCGCAAAAAGAAATACAGTGCAGCGGAAATAGAAATACTATATAAAACTAGTAATACGCCATGCCATCCAGCTTGCCTCCAGCAATTCCAGAATATCCAGAATATCCTGATAAACCTTAACTCTTGACTGCCCGTGTGAAATTGGTGGGCACCCAGAGTTTAGGAAGGAAAACAATAAACTCCAAGTCAGTCATGTGACTGGTGTGAGAACTCAAAACAGTTTATTTATCTTTAAAATCAAAATAGAGGAATATTTTTAAAGTCAATTCGCAATGCTTTTAAAAATGAGACTACCATAAGGCCTCCCGCACACACACACAATGCAAACGCAGAATCGGAGGAGATTTCTCCTTATGATAGTCAAAGATGCTTGATACGCATTTAAAATAACATTTGATATTATTACTAGTGCATAGTGTAGAAGAAATTTATTTCGAAAGTAGAATATAAATCTTAGCCAACATACGACCATTATCGTATGCCTACTATAGCCAACTATGTTCAATAGCAGGTTACCGCCACATTCCATAGCAGGTTATACAACTAAAACCGTACAAGTCTCGTATTGTTTCTTTGGATTTCCAACAAATGGTCAGGCCAAGGAACTTCCCATTGCCACATGAGAATGCCTCTGGAAAGACATCCCCGAGAACCAAACCGGAACTCTGCCAACACAAGGCCGGGTTACCCCTAACTGGGTAACTACTGACACGAGCACGCCATTCCCCGATCGTAAACGACCTTTCTCACGGGATCCCGATAGCCAACAACCACAAAGTAATAAATTCGTAGTAACCACATAGGTTAAATATCTGGGCTCCATACCATGATACCACCTCTATCCAGAAGGAAATGTACATACCCTAAAGGGTGCTACCCCTCATAACCTTGCCGCATCTTTCCTGTTTTGACCATTTCCGGGGTGTGAGGTTCGACGAAGTCACGTCCACAAAAACATACTTTATACAAAAGCCATGCTTTGGGTCAACAAATGATCAACACAATGATCACTAAGATAGACGATCAAATAAACGATCCTATCACAATAATCAACACAATGATCATTTCAGCAACACTCAGCATGTCACATTACCAAATTGGGAATATATCGCTGATAACTTCAACTATATAACCTCTGAGCTCGTACGTCTCAGAGAAGGGTGTTAAGCTAAAAGAATAAATTCTCCGCCACCAACAGAAATATATTTGAAAGAAATCTGCTTTATATCTCAACTTGTAATGTCAGACACACAATCCATACAAGTCTGTTCCGGGCTCGAACAAAACCGAAGGCACTTACAAAGAAGTCCTTGCAATCCGGATATTCACAATCCTGATTGGATTTCCCATCACTTAGGGAGTCTCTATACCGTTGCAACTCAGTGCAGAGACAATCGATAGGTCATCCTATCGTTCTCGCAAATACCGGGTCTTCAACACCAATCTTCAATGCAATTCACAACGACGTATCACATATTCGGGATGGGTTATACTACCCCATGGTCCTTTCCCGGTTAACCCGAATAGTGAGCGCTTATTTAAAAATAAGTGTAGCATTCACATTCAATCAAATCACATCAATTACCCATTCAAAGGGAAATATTGATAGTCGGTTATTGAACTATCACTGGATATGCACACATCACCAGATTCCAGATAATTTTCCAAATTATTTATTCTCCAAAATATCTTCACTAGATATATAATTTCATACTTCAAAAATAAATCAATATTTATTTTTTTAAACAACTTCTACTTCCTTTATAAATTCCTTAGTGAATTTATAATTCCAAAATATCAATGAATATTCGATTCCGATCATTCATTTCAATTTATCTTCAAAAAGATCAATTCTAAATATCACTTCATATTGGAAAACATTTCCATACTTATTTAATAAGTAATTCACAAATTTTATTTATTTTCAACACTTAGAAAATATTCAATATACTTAAATCGAAATTAAGGATATATTTCATTCTTTAAGGAAATCATTCTCTTAAACATATTTATTTGGGCCAAAACGAATGTTGCGTAAAACATCGTTACGACAACCCAAAATCACTAGTATAGGGATTCAAAATTAAAATAGATATATAAATCCCAATACTATATAAAACATTTCCTTTCGGAAATCATTTACTATAACAACAGTGTTATAGTCCATCATCTCCTTTTATTTCTCGAAAACGTCTATTTCAACAATAAATGTTGAAATCTATGGTTTCGAATCTCAACTCAATTAAAACTTCGTTAGATCGTTTTAATTCAATTTCAATATCACATTCAAAACAATTTCTTTAACATATTATTCACTATTCAAAAACGTGAATATTCTTTGTTAACAAATTTCATCCTTTTATTCATTTTATTTCAAAGGATTATTCACAGTCAAAAATGTGAATATAACTCCATAAATAAGTTATGACAATTAACTTATCAAAATAAGTCGTTTGTGAATTTATAAAACAACGTTTATAAATTCTATTTCTATTTATTTATAACAACTTCCTTTTATAAATTCCTTTATTAACCTATTCGATTTATAACTCAATTATAAAACAAAAGTTCACATTATAAGTTAAACACTTATAATTTATTTGTTTACAAGAATCGTTCTTTTAAACATCTCAATTCATAAATCTTATAACTTATAAGATTCATTTATTTAACCAAATCTATTCTTCAATTAACTTCACAAATTTATAAATCTTACTATTTATAAATTTTATTTATAACTTCACAGTTTATAATTCTATAAATTTCATTTATTTATGAAATTCATTTTCACTTCATTCAAACACTTATAAAAACTCGTTTTATAATGTCAATATTTCAATTTATAAATATCCATTTATAAATCTCTTAATATAAATCAAATTTATATTACTCTTTTAAAACGACTTTAATTCCCTTTATAATTTCATCATTCTCTTGATTTATAAAATAATCAAATTTTATAAATCCTATATTTAAACTTTTCACAATAAATTCTAAAATCCCGATTTAAACTATTTATAAAATCACTAGCATCGTATTCTCAAAAATTAGCTTTTAACTGTATTTCACAAAAACCATAATTTTATAACTTTAAAAATTATAACGTTTATTTATTTAAAATGAATCTATTCCAAAAATATAGTATATTTTCAAAAATCACTTTATAAATCATTTTAAAATTCCAAAACCTGGGTCTAATGATGCTACACACCAAATAGTCAATCACGACTACAACGATATCATATATCAATATGAAAATCCATCAAATATCAAAATATCTGAAATCAAATAAATACTGTTGAGGAATCCAGTTGGATCCCTCCAACCTGTTTTCCTGCATCCACAAACATTAGCACAATACCAATTTCGCTCCAGTACGAAATTATCGCGGTATATGTTCTTATTAAATACTATCCGCTTAATAACGGCGCAATAGGGTCTCATCCGCTAAAAAATGCGGGGAATCAACAACTGCAATATATACATATGCCAATATATATATATTGATATTATATATAATACCAATTTCACTGTTTATGAAATATTCGCGGTATATGTTTTTAATAAATAACATCCGCTTACTAACGGCGTATAATGTCTATTTTAACAATCAATAGATATTAATCAACATTCAAACATGCATTCAAATATTTTAAATCTAACTATTTAAAATAAAATCGAAACTGATTCGATTGAGTGAGAAGTTCTCACCTTGATTTTAAATTCTGTTTTAGCGATTTATTTCGAATAAAATTAAACGGACGTTTAATTTTACCCAAAATTCTCACTAACTCCAAACGACTCCAAACCAACTCCATCGCGTAGTGCTCGTCCATACGATTCCAACGCAACTGGTTTCGCGCGTTTTCGACCTCGTATGAAAAAGTTATGAATTATTGAAGTTTGTACACGATTTTAACTATAATTTACAACATAATTTAAAATTTTTATAACCTACTCAACTATAGCCGTTAGATCCCACTCCATGAAATCCTGGCCGTGCATATGCTTCTCCCCCCTCTCCCATTTGCACGCAACTTCTACAGGCTATCAACGTGAGCAAAGAACCCAACATAGATAATTAGGGTTTTAATTTACGCCTCGATCACTCGCCTAAACTCGATCACATCACCTCCATGTCGAAGCCCTACCTCTCCACCATGTTCGGCCTGAAGGACAGCAAGCTCGGCCTCCCCCCTACATAGAAATGCGTGCACGAACCGGCCATGAACGCGAGTGTTTTGACGAAGATCCGTAGCTCCAAATGCGATCTCCACCGTTGAAAACGTAGATCTCGTCGTGCTCTACCACTTTGTAGTTGAACATTCTTGCTAATTGTCGACGGATTTGGAGATTTGGAGGGATGAAGCTGGGTGTTTTCTGGCCGTGGGTTATATGGGTGGCGGCTAGGGTTACAATTTTCTTTGTTTTTTTTCAAGTGGGGGGCTATTTATAGAGAAAACCGAAACACTATTCATCCCGAAATTCCGAACTCCGATTTACGCGCCGTAACCAGCGTTTCTAGGGTTTACTCCGCGTTCCGGACACAATGGGACAGGTTTCGGAAGCTAATTCGGAAGTATGTGCGAGTTATGGCTATAAACGCTCAATTTGAATTAAACCGATTTAACTCGATTTCTAGGCGTTTTAATTTGTACAGGACAAATGGTAAATCCAATTGACTTGAAATTTGAAACCTTACAATAATATCACATTACGGATCCGATGAAACTGGTTTCGTCGAAATCCAAGACTTTTTGAAAAATGGCTATTTTCACTCGCCAAATTTAAATTAAAAATAAATCGATGCGTTTCGAGCTGCCACGATCAAACGATAACTCCGATTGACACGAAATTTGAAATCCGGTAATAACTAACTATTACGGATCCAATGAAACTAGTTTCGTTCAATTCTGAGACTGTTCAAAAATTGGCTATTTTTACTAGTCGATTTTAATATTAAAATATTCAATTTTCACAAATTAACTTTTAATTCGATTTTAAAAGTTCTAAAATATCCTTCTAACTCCCATATGATAAAATAAAATTTTACAAATCATTTTCAATCATATTTAACTCTATTTTCAATTATTTCCATAATTTAACGTATTAAATTATCGATTTAATAATCCAATTAAATTCAATAATTCAAATAAAAATTTATTTGACTTATAAATTCACTTATTAATATTTAAAATTAATTAAATATTCAATTTTTAATTTCTAAAAATTCTGGGCCGTTACAATCTTCCCCACTTAAAAGAATTTCGTCCTCGAAATTAACAAGTAAGAAAAGTTATGGAATTTATTAATTTTCCAAAAATTCATAGTTCAACTTCTTACAATAACCTTACTAAGTTTTCGAATCATACTTAGTTATCTTTTCAAAAACAACTACTATTGTTTAACTTTCAATTTCAAAATCAAAGTTAAAGTTTTCAAAATTTTCCAATTTTTCTCAAAAATTTTCTAACGCCTTAAATTTCCGAAAAAATTCGTCATAGTCTCCTTTGCGCGGCTCGATCCGAAAAAAAAATGACAGTATATATATCACAAATATACATCTCATCAAGTAATGAGGCATCCCGAAGGGAAAAAAGTGTAAAAGTACGGTATGTAATCCGAGATATGTACCTTATATTTTATTAGCAAGCATATACGGCTAATATAGCGCGAAAGCGAGCTCCAAATGCGAAGCAAACGCGATCCGCACCTACTAATCACTCAACAAACAACATGAGAACATGCATATGGATAATAGTATCAATATATAACATATATCTCCATAACAACTATATATGCTAACATAGCAATGCATTCAATAGCAATATATATTCAACCATCAACCAACTACCATTCATAATCAATAATATTCATTCATATTCTCATTCATATCCAATGAAATAGGTTTTCAATTTAATCACATTCGATTCATTCACAGTTGATGTTTTTATTAACATTTATTCTCAATTAGTTTATATTCACTAATTCATATGTTGGTTCACTTCCAAATCAAATTCATTTCCATTCAAGTTTATTTACCTTTAATTTGAATTCAATTATATAGCTTTCAATTTCATTAACACTTAATGAATTATATACAATCAACTAACAATCATATAACAACCAATGTATATTCATTCTCATTCAATTTATTCAACTTCCAATAACATTAGAGTTTAATGAATTAATACTTATATTCATTATTTCATATCAACTTAAATTTACATTTAATTGATTTACATTCAATCCAATTCAATTTCTAAAGTTGAATTTCATTTATAAAACTCAAGTTCATATTCATTCACTTTGATAACTATATCAACTTCATTCCATATCACTTAAGTTATATTCATTTTTAAAGTAATTTTCCATTTAATCTTTAAATTCGCTTTTATTTATAACTCATATTCATAAATATATTCATATAGTTTCACTTCTTATATATAAGTTTATTTCACAATTGTAAATCACTTTAATTATAATTCAATTCTTATAATTCTTTTTACTTATACAATTATTCTTTTATTTAGATTATTCAAACAACTAAACAATCAACTTATATACACTTTAATAATTATGAAAAATTATTCCTTTATATATAAAATATAATCAAGGTAAAATTATTTCATTTACCCAATTTAAAACAATATTATGTCGGTTTATCTTGTTTAAGAGTTTAGAAACTCCTATCTACGATAGTTAGCTAGACTACATCGACTGGAATCTATAAACAATCAACCGATAAGTCAACACAATATAAAACAATTTTTATTCACTAACAAATACGCACTCATAGCTATTATTACACTCAAACTCAATCTAGAGTACTACTGACTCTATCTCTAATGAGTAATACCCAACAGAACCATGGTTGTCGCTTAACCATAAGCTCTGATACCACATTGTCAGGACACGATTCTTCGTCTTCCGATAATTCAACATCGACACTCACTTTATCGACTGCCGAGGAATCGAACGACGGAAAACCGAACACTGAGGGTTTTAAGAAAAAGAATTTAGGAAAAGAAAAAGTAGAAAAGAAGGTGAGGAGAGAAGACAGAAGATAGAAAATTTTAAAATAGAAATTAGAGAGAATAGAAAATGGAGTGGAAAGAAAAACAGAACATAATTTTAAGATAGAAGAAAAAGAGAATAGAGGAAAAAAAGAAAAACAGAAGAAAATAGGACGGAACAGAAAACAACAGAACAACATCAGAATCTCACAATTCGCAGCGGAACAACATATAATAAATAAATGAATAATCTTTAAACAAAGAACTATATCAGTTATTACATTACATCACATTTCATTACATAATATCATCAGAGTGTATAACAACAACAACAAACAGTGCAGCGCAAAAAGAAATACAGTGCAGCGGAAAAAGAAATACTATATAAAACTAGTAATACGCCATGCCATCCAGCTTGCCTCCAGCAATTCCAGAATATCCAGAATATCCTGATAAACCTTAACTCTTGACTGCCCGTGTGAAATTGGTGGGCACCCAGAGTTTAGGAAGGAAAACAATAAACTCCAAGTCAGTCATGTGACTGGTGTGAGAACTCAAAACAGTTTATTTATCTTTAAAATCAAAATAGAGGAATATTTTTAAAGTCAATTCGCAATGCTTTTAAAAATGAGACTACTATAAGGCCTCCCGCACACACACACAATGCAAACGCAGAATCGGAGGAGATTTCTCCTTATGATAGTCAAAGATGCTTGATACGCATTTAAAATAACATTTGATATTATTACTAGTGCATAGTGTAGAAGAAATTCATTTCGAAAGTAGAATATAAATCTTAGCCAACATACGACCATTATCGTATGCCTACTATAGCTAACTATGTTCAATAGCAGGTTACCGCCACATTCCATAGCAGGTTATACAACTAAAACCGTACAAGTCTCGTATTGTTTCTTTGGATTTCCAACAAATGGTCAGGCCAAGGAACTTCCCATTGCCACATGAGAATGCCTCTGGAAAGACATCCCCGAGAACCAAACCGGAACTCTGCCAACACAAGGCCGGGTTACCCCTAACTGGGTAACTACTGACACGAGCACGCCATTCCCCGATCGTAAACGACCTTTCTCACGGGATCCCGATAGCCAACAACCACAAAGTAATAAATTCGTAGTAACCACATAGGTTAAATATCTGGGCTCCATACCATGATACCACCTCTATCCAGAAGGAAATGTACATACCCTAAAGGGTGCTACCCCTCATAACCTTGCCGCATCTTTCCTGTTTTGCCATTTCCGGGGTGTGAGGTTCGACGAAGTCACGTCCACAAAAACATACTTTATACAAAAGCCATGCTTTGGGTCAACAAATGATCAACACAATGATCACTAAGATAGGCGATCAAATAAACGATCCTATCACAATAATCAACACAATGATCATTTCAGCAACACTCAGCATGTCACATTACCAAATTGGGAATATATCGCTGATAACTTCAACTATATAACCTCTGAGCTCGTACGTCTCAGAGAAGGGTGTTAAGCTAAAAGAATAAATTCTCCGCCACCAACAGAAATATATTTGAAAGAAATCTGCTTTATATCTCAACTTGTAATGTCAGACACACAATCCATACAAGTCTGTTCCGGGATCGAACAAAACCGAAGGCACTTACAAAGAAGTCCTTGCAATCCGGATATTCACAATCCTGATCGGATTTCCCATCACTTAGGGAGTCTCTATACCGTTGCAACTCAGTGCAGAGACAATCGATAGGTCATCCTATCGTTCTTGCAAATACCGGGTCTTCAATACCGATCTTCAATGCAATTCACAACGACGTATCACATATTCGGGATGGGTTATACTACCCCATGGTCCTTTCCCGGTTAACCCGAATAGTGAGCGCTTATTTAAAAATAAGTGTAGCATTCACATTCAATCAAATCACATCAATTACCCATTCAAAGGGAAATATTGATAGTCGGTTATTGAACTATCACTGGATATGCACACATCACCAGATTCCAGATAATTTTCCAAATTATTTATTTTCCAAAATATCTTCACTAGATATATAATTTCATACTTCAAAAATAAATCAATATTTATTTTTTTAAACAACTTCCACTTCCTTTATAAATTCCTTAGTGAATTTATAATTCCAAAATATCAATGAATATTCGATTCCGATCATTCATTTCAATTTATCTTCAAAAAGATCAATTCTAAATATCACTTCATATTGGAAAACATTTCCATACTTATTTAATAAGTAATTCACAAATTTTATTTATTTTCAACACTTAGAAAAATTCAATATACTTAAATCGAAATTAAGTATATATTTCATTCTTTAAGGAAATCATTCTCTTAAACATATTTATTTGGGCCAAAACGAATGTTGCGTAAAACATCGTTACGACAACCCAAAATCACTAGTATAGGGATTCAAAATTAAAATAGATATATAAATCCCAATACTATACAAAACATTTCCTTTCGGAAATCATTTACTATAACAACAGTGTTATAGTCCATCATCTCCTTTTATTTCTCGAAAACGTCTATTTCAACAATAAATGTTGAAATCTATGGTTTCGAATCTCAACACAATTAAAACTTCGTTAGATCGTTTTAATTCAATTTCAATATCACATTCAAAACAATTTCTTTAACATCTTATTCACTATTCAAAAACGTGAATATTCTTTGTTAACAAATTTCATCCTTTTATTCATTTTATTTCAAAGGATTATTCACAGTCAAAAATGTGAATATAACTCCATAAATAAGTTATGACAATTAACTTATCAAAATAAGTCGTTTGTGAATTTATAAAACAACGTTTATAAATTCTATTTCTATTTATTTATAACAACTTCCTTTTATAAATTCCTTTATTAACCTATTCGATTTATAACTCAATTATAAAACAAAAGTTCACATTATAAGTTAAACACTTATAATTTATTTGTTTACAAGAATCGTTCTTTTAAACATCTCAATTCATAAATCTTATAACTTATAAGATTCATTTATTTAACCAAATCTATTCTTCAATTAACTTCACAAATTTATAAATCTTACTATTTATAAATTTTATTTATAACTTCACAGTTTAAAATTCTATAAATTTCATTTATTTATGAAATTCATTTTCACTTCATTCAAACACTTATAAAAACTCGTTTTATAATGTCAATATTTCAATTTATAAATATCCATTTATAAATCACTTAATATAAATCAAATTTATATTACTCTTTTAAAACGACTTTAATTCCCTTTATAATTTCATCATTCTCTTGATTTATAAAATAATCAAATTTTATAAATCCTATATTTAAACTTTTCACAATAAATTCTAAAATGCCGATTTAAACTATTTATAAAATCACTAGCATCGTATTCTCAAAAATCAGCTTTTAACTGTATTTCACAAAAACCATAATTTTATAACTTTAAAAATTATAACGTTTATTTATTTAAAATGAATCTATTCCAAAAATATAGTATATTTTCAAAAATCACTTTATAAATCATTTTAAAATTCCAAAACCTGGGTCTAATGATGCTACACACCAAATAGTCAATCACGACTACAACGATATCATATATCAATATGAAAATCCATCAAATATCAAAATATCTGAAATCAAATAAATACTGTTGAGGAATCCAGTTGGATCCCTCCAACCTGTTTTCCTGCATCCACAAACATTAGCACAATACCAATTTCGCTCCAGTACGAAATTATCGCGGTATATGTTCTTATTAAATACTATCCTCTTAATAACGGCGCAATAGGGTCTCATCCGCTAAAAAATGCGGGGAATCAACAACTGCAATATATACATATGCCAATATATATATATTGATATTATATATAATACCAATTTCATTGTTTATGAAATATTCGCGGTATATGTTTTTAATAAATAACATCCGCTTACTAACGGCGTATAATGTCTATTTTAACAATCAATAGATATTAATCAACATTCAAACATGCATTCAAATATTTTAAATCTAACTATTTAAAATAAAATCGAAACTGATTCGATTGAGTGAGAAGTTCTCACCTTGATTTTAAATTCCGTTTTAGCGATTTATTTCGAATAAAATTAAACGGACGTTTAATTTTACCCAAAATTCTCACTAACTCCAAACGACTCCAAACCAACTCCATCGCGTAGTGCTCGTCCATACGATTCCAACGCAACTGGTTTCGCGCGTTTTCGACCTCGTATGAAAAAGTTATGAATTATTGAAGTTTGTACATGATTTTAACTATAATTTACAACATAATTTAAAATTTTTATAACCTACTCAACTATAGCCGTTAGATCCCACTCCATGAAATCCTGGCCGTGCATATGCTTCTCCCCCCTCTCCCATTTGCACGCAACTTCTACAGGCTATCAACGTGAGCAAAGAACCCAACATAGATAATTAGGGTTTTAATTTACGCCTCGATCACTCGCCTAAACTCGATCACATCACCTCCATGTCGAAGCCCTACCTCTCCACCATGTTCGGCCTGAAGGACAGCAAGCTCGGCCTCCCCCCTACATAGAAATGCGTGCACGAACCGGCCATGAACGCGAGTGTTTTGACGAAGATCCGTAGCTCCAAATGCGATCTCCACCGTTGAAAACGTAGATCTCGTCGTGCTCTACCACTTTGTAGTTGAACATTCTTGCTAATTGTCGACGGATTTGGAGATTTGGAGGGATGAAGTTGGGTGTTTTCTGGCCGTGGGTTATGTGGGTGGCGGCTAGCGTTACAATTTTCTTTTTATTTTTTTATTTTTTTTTTCAAGTGGGGGGCTATTTATAGAGAAAACCGAAACATTATTCATCCCGAAATTCCGAACTCCGATTTACGCGCCGTAACCAGCGTTTCTAGGGTTTACCCCGCGTTCCGGACACAATGGGACAGGTTTCGGAAGCTAATTCGGAAGTATGTGCGAGTTATGGCTATAAACGCTCAATTTGAATTAAACCGATTTAACTCGATTTCTAGGCGTTTTAATTTGTACAGGACAAACGGTAAATCCAATTGACTTGAAATTTGAAACCTTACAATAATATCACATTACGGATCCGATGAAACTAGTTTCGTCGAAACCCGAGACTTTTTGAAAAATGGCTATTTTCACTCGCCAAATTTAAATTAAAAATAAATCGATGCGTTTCGAGCTGCCACGATCAAACGATAACTCCGATTGACACGAAATTTGAAATCCGGTGATAACTAACTATTACGGATCCAATGAAACTAGTTTCGTTCAATTCTGAGACTGTTCAAAAATTGGCTATTTTTACTAGTCGATTTTAATATTAAAATATTCAATTTTCACAAATTAACTTTTAATTCGATTTTAAAAGTTCTAAAATATCCTTCTAACTCCCATATGATAAAATAAAATTTTACAAATCATTTTCAATCATATTTAACTCTATTTTCAATTATTTCCATAATTTAACGTATTAAATTATCGATTTAATAATCCAATTAAATTCAATAATTCAAATAAAAATTTATTTGACTTATAAATTCACTTATTAATATTTAAAATTAATTAAATATTCAATTTTTAATTTCTAAAAATTCTGGGTCGTTACATAGATTATGTTGTTGATTTCTATTTTCTTATTCTACCTCTCTTCTTCTTTAACCAAATGGTTCGCATTTCTGTGCAACTTGAGTTGATTTATGTAGAATAGTGTTGACTCAAGAGGTACGGATTCGCGGGTCGTTACAGTAGTGGCAACGCAGTGCACGCAAGCGTGAACTGCAGCCACACGGTATGGCTTTTATGATTTTCTATTTTGTTTTGATTTATTGATGTTTTGCATATTTCATATGCTGTAGTGGCGTGGCAGTACACGCGTGCGTGTACTGCAGCCCTACCCGATTGTCATTTTAATTGATATTTCATATTTTGTGTCGTATTCTGATTTGGTTTAATTTGATGATTTTGTTGTTGTCTAATTATCAATTTGATAATTACATTATGAGTTTCTAATTATTTATTTAATAATTGGATTTTGTCGTTAATTGCCATTTAGGCAATCCTGTTGCTTTCTAAATTATCTTCATTGATAATCCTTTCACTTATCTTTGTTGATGATTTGTTGTTTAACACTATTGCATGTTATATTTACCGTTATCCGATTTCTTTATTAAAGGATCAGATAGGTGAATTTATTTTGTCTGTCGTCTAATTGTTATTTAATTATTATTGCTTCTGTGCATTAATAACTGAGTTTGACTTAGACTGACCCGTGTATTATTTTCTTTTGAATGTAATACTCGGGTCAGACCGAGTTATTACAGGCTGTAAATATCCTGCTTTGGGTTGCTGCTTGAGCTATGAAGTCTTTTCTTATCTTTTGGAGTAGTTGCTGTCTTTTTTTAGTAGTCAGTATATTTATATAGGTTGTTATGTTTTCATGTATATTAATTACGATAATGTACTTGTCTATATAACTTCCTGAGTCGATAGTTGTAGTTGTATCATATGTACTGTATCACATGTATTGTAATTGACATCATTTATTATATATATGAGACTTTTTGTTTATCTGTGTTCCGCATTTATATGATCTGTGTTATTATAATAATTATTGCCCTAAACTATTATGAACCATCGTAGTTCGTTTTATACTGGAATTGGGTATGTTGATGGGAGTAAATAAATAAGAGATGAAAAATAAAAATATATACCACTCCTATCGAAATAACCAATACTAGTGTAAGGCCCAACTACGGATGGCCGCTCCTATCCAACCTTATTCTTCAAGATAACAGACAGTATTTTCTTTAATACTCTTTGTTATTGTGAGCATAGAGGTGGGGCGTCACAACTTCACGTCGCCTTTTTGCTTTCTCTTCAAAATCCCTGTAACAAGACCTATTCTCCATGCATGCATTCTCAACCACGTTTCCCTCTTCATTTTAGAACACATGCAACATCACAGTACCGAGAGCAAAAAAACCAAAGTTCAAAATAATTATCTTCCAAATTATTCAATAAAAAAAATATCCCAAACCAGTTTGTAGAATCTTGTCTCTCCACGAGCTTCTATCTGGTATGAATTAGTACGGCGTGGCTTCCCGTTAAGGGTGGTCAACTATAGGCGTGTGTGTGCTCGAGCTAGGGCGGGGAGATTCTTGGCATTAAGGGGATTTTGGTTCGAATCAGAGATGGATTCATGATCAGGAAGCATAGGCGCGCGTACAAGGAGGAGCAGGGTCGTTTTTTGGATTGGGTGGTTTGGTCTTGAATTCGTAGGGACCATTGGGAAGCTCAAGCGGAGATGGAGTGGCTGGTGAAGATCGTAGGAGTTTTCGTCAAGTGATTGTGGTTTCTTGATGTGCATGCACGCCATGGTTTTGTTTCGTGCGTGTATAAGAAATTTAAGGGGAGAAGAAGCCCTGTAATTTTTCATTTGTTTTGGGCTGTGGCCTTTATAAAAAAATAAAGAAGAAAAGAAGAAGGGCATAGAGGAGGACAGATGGGCTTAGAGGTTTGGGGGACGTGATTATGATTGGTAGGATAATAAAGGTTTTATTTCTTTGAGCTGGTTCTATTTTAAAATTTTAAGTGTATAATATACATATCCTAATGGTTTTAGGTCCTAATTGAACCTAGTTGGTCATGTTACATTCGTAATGATGAAATCTGCATACGGAGCGGGTTTGCCTTAGATTGGAACCTATTGAATGTACAGTGAGATCGAACGATGTTCGATTCCATCCAGAACATTTTGATAATCTGGAAATAAAAGTAAGTTAACCTCACTCATGTAACAACCCTTCTTTTAGGGATACTAAATTGGGAATCAACTTAATAAATTGATAATTAATTAGTTAATAATAATAAATAATTAAATATTTATTAAGAAAATAAAATAATAGATAAATGGGGAAAAAATGAGAATTTAATATTAATAGCGTTGAGAGGAAAATAAATGGTAACAAATTCGTACGCTTTTATTTGGAGTTATAAATTGTTCCTTCTTGAGGTAGTGTAATTTATTTTAATAAATGAACCATTTTATTAACCTAAACTATTCAAAAAAAAAAAATTAAATTAAATTAAACATTGAAAATGATAAGTTTTTTTTTTCTTATGAAACAATGGTAACTAATTACATAAGATAAAACGCGTTTTATGTATGAAAAGTTTACATAAGAATTTTTTTATGTTGATTTACAATTAGATATAAAAGGAAAAAAAAGAAAAGGTTAAAATAATAATAGTAATAAATAATAAATAATAATATCTTTTTTTTATTATGCCATGTAGGAAAGTTCTAGAATTGAATAAAATAATGTTGAGGAAAAGAAAAATCTAGAACAAAAACAAAATAAAATGATTACACTTTATGTAAAAAAAAAGAAGAAATAATAAAATAAAGGGCTAGTTGGGAGAAGATTCTAGAGTAGGGGCTTTACAATAAAAATACCCCTCTCCACAACCCTCCCTTTACTGTACGTATACAGCACAGAAAGCAGAAAGAAAAAAAAACAGAGGAAGAAAGGAAAACCTAATTGCTAACCCTCTCATCCAAATCAAAAAAAAAGAGAAGAAGTGAAACAATTAAATCTAAGATTCCCAATTCTGAAAGTAAGTATCCCTAAATCAATTATTTTCTATTTCATTCTTTTGTTTTATGTGTAGCTATTTAGGGTTTTTCTCTTTTGTTAGCAATTGAAAGGAGAAGCTTCAGCAATCAAAGGCTAGCTGATTTAGGGCTTGGAGATTGCTAATTGGTGTTTAGGTGAGTGAAATTATAGTTTTATTTTATTTTCATGTATGCATGCAAATATGGGGTGAAATTTTTGAATATGATGGTTGTTTGCTCATTACATAAATCATGTTTATTGATTAAAATATTAGGTTGAAGAAGAAATGAGAAATAATGCATATAATTTGAATGCATGCTTGTGTTTGCTTAATTGCCACAATGAAATACAGCAAACTTTTATTTGAAAAAGAAAAAAAATGCACTGCACAGCCTAGACGAGGCTGCAAGTGCAGCCCCGCCAGCAGCTCAGCCTGGGGCTGCACAGGTGCAGCCTAGATTGGGGCTGCACAGGTGCAGCCTGGGGCTGCACAGAGGTGCAGCCCAGACAGGCTGCAAATGTGCAGCCAGGGGCTGCACAGTGGCAGCCCAGGCAGGCTGCCCGGGTGCAGCCCGGGTGCGGCCCGGGTGCCGCCCAGTTGCGCCCGGGTGCAGCCCGGGCCCAGTACAGGGGCGGCCCGGGGCCGACCCGGTGGTGCAGCCCAGGTGGGCTGCACCCGGGCTGCCCGGGTCGGCCCGGGCGGTGCCGCCCATGTGGGCTGCACAGGGGCAGCCCATGCGGGCTGCACCTGTGCAGCCCGGGCGGGCTGCACCCGCACCTGTGCAGCCCGGGCGGGCTGCACAGGGGCAGCCTGGGCGGGCTGCCTGGTGCAGCCCGGGCGGGCTGTACTATGCAGCCTGGGGCTGTACAGCCCAGGGCTGCACTTGTGCAGCCCAGGCAGGCTGTACAGCCCAGGCAGGCTGCACGGTGACAGTCCAAGTCGGAGCTGCACCAAAGTTAGGGAAAAAAATAAAAAATAAAATAAAATAAAAATAATTTGGAAAAAAAAATTAAATTTTATTAAAATCAATCTAAATTAGCGAATTAAATTTATTTTGGTTAAAAAGAAAACTATTGTATTATCAATTAATATGTGTTTGAAAATAATAATAATAATAATAACAACAATATGTAAATAAAACATTTTAGGATTTTGATTACGTTTTTGAGTACTAAGCTTTCCTTTTTAATTAAATTTATTGTTATCAAATTTTTTTCACTTAACGAATTTTTGCAATGAATGAGGTTTTTGCGTTTCGTCTTAATACATAAGTATTATGGGGTACTTATGTGTTAATACGAAATGAAGATGTAATTATTTTCTTTTATACACACAATTATTTGCTAAATTTTATTCGCTTTTGAATATTATACTGGGTTTATTGATGGAATTTTTGAAAAGCGATTGTCATCGTTGACTTTTATTTTTAAGAAGTGTTTTAAAATTATAAACACTTTGATTTTTGGGTCGGGATATATTGGACTCTGTTGTACCAATGGGCCAAAACTCCACCTTGGCCGACCTGATTCAGGATCGCTACCTTAATCGGTGGTATATCACATGCCCTTTTACCACCAAAGGTCAACGGTCTGCTACATAGGGCTAATCTTATTTTGATCGGGATCTCCGATCGGCGGGTCACGGACTACGAAGGATGGAGGCGTGGGGGTCCCACGTGTAGATCCGTGAACGGGTAGCATACGGCCTTTGCCTTAGACCGTCTTGGTTATCCTGGGTTGATCGCCAGGTGTATTATGGCGTTATGAGTAGGTTACGGGGTTGATGTCTCCGCGCGCGCTCGAGCTCTACCACTGTGATTTTACAATACTAGCGTCTGTTTATTTGGTATATTTTATGAGTCATGTTATATTTATCCCATAATTCCCATAATGCAATTTTCTTTACTTTATGATTTTTGGAAGTATTAAAGTTGATTTTGAAAACCCAGTATCTTTGGAGAATGTGTGTATGAACTTATCCTTGTGTTACAAATAATAATTGGAAAGGTATCGTATTGGATTATATACGATAGGTTTGGCCTAAAATCATTGTTTGATTAAAAGAATTGTTTATGAAACCAAATTTGCATGTTAGTTCTCACACACATATATGCCTCATGTTGGTTTATACATGCGGCGTTTTCTTTCCCTTTTGTTGATTGAGACAATTATTGTTCATAAATCTTACTTCACTCACACTAGAAATAGTCTGACCCGTGTGATTTGTTTTATAATCCTCGGGTCAGTCTGAGGATTGTGGTTGCAGGTTAGGTTGCGTGGACTGTAGCAGAATTCTTATCACTTTCCACGTTTTGGGGTTTTGGACTTTTCAGCTTGGACTTAGGAGTAGTTAATATGTATTATGGTATGTATGTTATTATGTATTTTGGAAGTGATATGTACAATGGACTATGTATCGTGGACATTATGATATGTATTATGCATTATGCTGTTTTTGGTGCTGAATTGTACATTCTATTATATTCTATACTATGTAACCTGGAAATTTTTTATCTTGTACCATTGCATTGAACCAACACTGCGCACAAATGGTAAGTAGAAGGAAAAAAAAATCGAAAAAATTTCTCGTGCCAGTGTTAGTTCAAGGGAATGAGTACAACATTTAGCCCTATCGAGTCCCATTCTCCGTGCTTTCCGACAGTAATACTTAGTATTGCTCTTGGTTGGCATGGGTATAGGGGCCGGGTGTTACATTTTTGGTATCAGAGCCAGGTTAACAATAGCATATAATATATTTAGAATATAAGTTAGCACAAAGCAGTAGAAGCATTGTACATGTCTATATACCATAAGTATCACTTCCATAATATAATAATAGTCATACATACCTAAACCAAAACCCCAAATCTTTGATCTTTTTAGTATGAGAGCTATTTTGATTCCAGCATATTAACATTTCTCACTATGCAGAGTAGTGAGAAAGATGGCTGGAAGAACTCCCCGTTTGACCATGGAGCAGTGGTTAGAGTTAATGCGGAACATGCCACAGGCCGCACCTGCTCCTAATGCTGCTCCTAGAGTTGATTTCGCTCGTATGTGTAAGGATTTTGTGAGCCTTGGAGGGAAGCCTTTTCATGGTAATGAAGGTGTGGTTGGAGTTCAGGCTTGGTTGAAGACTTGTGAACGAGTCTTTGGACACATGGGTGTGACGGACCGTCAGAAGGTCCAGATTGCTTCCAGCTTCCTCCAAGACGGTGCATCTGACTGGTTCGATGTGGTTAGTGCTGAGATAGGCGAGGAGGAGCTTACATGGGAGAGATTTAGGGAATGATTCGAGTTAAGGTTCATTCCTGAGGCGGAGAAGGCCATCCTCGCTCGTAGATTTATTGAGCTGAAGCAGAGAGATATGACAGTTCAGGAGTATGTCAATACCTTCAACTCCCTCTCTAAGTATGGCCTCGATTTGGTCAACACTCCCTTCAAAAAGAACCAGAAATTTGTGGATGGTCTACGTAGGAAGTTGAAGGAATAGCTTTTGACTCAGCTTCGCTCCACTTTTGATGAGATTGTTGATTTGGCCATGAGGTATGAAGACTTGTATCGGGAAAGAGATGATGATGCACCACCGAACCGACAGAGCTTTGCGCCTAAGAGGAAAGCTCCATTCTTCCCTAAGAAGAAGCAAAATTATCAGAAGAAACAAAAGAAAGGTCAAGCTTCAGGCTCCCAGAAGCAAGATAAAAGTGGAGTGAAGTGCTATAAGTGTGGAGTAATGGGGGCATTTTGCTAATAATTGTCCCCAGAGGCAGTGTTATGAGTGTCATCAGACTGGTCATTTGAAGAACAACTGCCCACAGCTTATGAAGAAGAAGCATGCAGCTAAGCTGAATGTGATGGAAGGAGATCCAGGCCCGAGTCAGAGGAAGGGAAAGCAAGTGGCGGTCATGGAAGGTACGATTCCTTTTAGAGATACTTTTATTCGTATACTCTTTGACACCGGTGCCTCCCATTCTTTCATATCTAAGGAATTAGTTGATAGATATGATTTGGAAGTTGTTTACCTCGTGACATCTCTAAGGGTTGCGAATCCCATTGGTGGGTCCGCAACACTTGGAATGTTGTGTAAAGGCTTTGAGCTTTCCTTATGCGGGCTCTCTTTTCTCTGTGATTTGCATGTATTTGAGTGCCTTGGCTTTGATATTATCTTGGGGATGGACTGGTTGGATCGTTATGATGCACAGCTTTCCTGCTCAGACAGAGTTGTTACTTTGAAGCATCCATCCTATAAAGGGCTTGTTAATATGACTCTGGATGTACCGAGCTCTAGTGCTTATGTTTCTTTGTTTTCCATGGAGTCACGAGAGGAAGATGAGATAGCCAGGGTACGAATTGTCAGAGATTTTGGTGATATATTTGACCCTGTTACAGGCTTACCACCAAAGAGGGCCGTGGAGTTCCGCATAGATCTAATTCCTGGAGCCCAACCAGTCAGTCGACCACCTACTCGTATGCCGCGAGTCGAGATGGAGGAACTTCGTAAGCAGTTGACTGAATTGGAAGGGAAGCAGTTTATCCGATCTAGTAGCTCTCCTTGGGGAGCTGCTGCTGTGTTTGTAAAGAAGGCTGATGGCTCTCTTCGTTTATGCATTGACTACAGGAAGCTTAATGAGCTGACTATAAAGAATAAGTATCCATTACCTCGTATTGATGATCTTTTTGATCAGTTGAGTGGAGCAAAAGTCTTTTCCGAGCTGGACTTAGCCACTGGATTCCATCAGTTGAGAGTAGCGGAAGATAGCATTCCCCTTACTGCTTTTCGCACTCGTTATGGTTCATACGAGTGGCTGGTGATGCCGTTTGGGCTTACGAATGCTCCTGCATATTTTGTTGACCTAATGAATAGAATATTCAGAAGCTATCTTGACCAATTTGTCCTGGTCTTTATTGATGACATCCTAGTGTATTCTAAGTCCGAGCAAGAGCATGAAGGGCATTTGAGGATGGTTTTGAAGACCTTAAGGGAGCATAAGCTAAAAGCTAAGTTCTCCAAGTGCCACTTTTGGCAGAAAGAGGTAAAGTTTTTGGGCCATATAGTCTCCGAAGCCGGTCTGGCAGTGGAACCTTCTAAGATTGAGGCCATACAGAATTGGAAGAGACCAGAATCTGTTACCGAGATACGGAGCTTCTTGGGACTAGCTGGTTATTACCGACGTTTCATTAAAGATTTCTCCAAGATTGTGACTCCTTTGACGAGGCTGACGAGGAAAGGAGTTAAGTATGAATGGTCAGATAAATGTGAAGAAGCTTTCACAAAGTTGAAGGAGATGCTCACTAACGCCCCAGTTTTGGTGATTCCAGAGGGTAATCAGGATCTTGTGGTCTATACGGATGCTTGTGGCTCTGGCCTGGGAGCGGTACTTATGCAGAAAGGGCGAGTTGTAGCTTATGCATCCAGGCAATTGAGGCCCAATGAGATTCGGTATGCTGTTCATGATTTGGAGCTAGCAGCCATGGTTTTTGCTTTGAAGTTGTGGCGACACTATCTTATGGGGGAGCGGTTTGTTCTCTATACAGACCATAAGTCCTTGAAATACCTATTTTCCCAGAAGGAACTGAACATGCGCCAACAAAGGTGGTTGGAGTTTTTGGCAGCCTATGATTTTGATATTCAGTATACTCCTGGGAAAGGAAACCGTGTTGCGTATGCCCTTAGCCGTAAACACCAGGCAGTTGTATCGATGATGGTGGCTGAATGGCGTGACTTGGAGGTGTTAGCTTCTAGTGGGATCTGTTACAGTATGCCTACTCATAGCTTAGGGAGGATGTTAGCTAGCCTGGTTGTGTGACCAAGTCTTATGGACAGGATTTCTCTTGCTCAGAAGGAGGATTCAGTTGCTTTAGATCGTGTTCATCGGTTGAAGAATGGAGAGGAAGCGGATGACCTTAAAGGTTTTGAGATGGATGCTCATGGTTGTTTGAGGAAGAAGGGTAGAATCTTTGTACCTAATGTTGCAGGGCTTAGACAAGAGGTGATGAAGGACTGCCATTGTTCACGATACACTATTCACCCAGGTGGCAGCAAGATGTACATGGACATGAAGCGCCTATATTACTGGGAAGGAATGAAGCATGATATAGGTGAATATGTTAAGAATTGCATTACTTTCCAACTGGTGAAATGCGAGCATCAAAAGCCTAGCGGTCTTCTTCAGCCCTTGGAGATTCCATTATGGAAATGGGATCAGGTATAAGTGAATTTTGATTTTATAACAGTTCACTTATATAAACCCTTATTTGTGATCCAATTAGTGTTCCATTAATACTTTATTTAGGTATCAATGGATTTCATTGATGGCTTGCCTCGATCGAAGCAAGGGCATGATAGCATATGGGTAGTAGTGGATCGTTTGATGAAATCTGCCCATTTTATTCCTGTCAAGGCAAAGAGGACTGCATCTTATTTGGCGAAGCTGTATGTGAAGGAAGTTATTCGTCTCCATGGTGTACCTAGTGCTATAGTTTGTGACAGAGATCCATTATTTACTAGTGGATTTTGGAGGAGCTTACAAGCAGCTTTGGGAACGAAGTTGAATATTAGCTCAGCCTATCTTCCTCAGTCCGATGGACAAACTGAGCGAGTCAACAAGATATTGGAGGATTTGTTGCGATCCTGTATTCTGGACTTTGGAGGCTCTTGGGAGGACCACCTGTACTTGGTAGAGTTTTCATATAATAACAGCTTTCAGTCTAGTATAGGCATAGCTCCTTTCGAAGCACTGTATGGAAGACCATGTAGATCTCCTGCATGCTGGCTTGAGACTGGAGATAAGTTAGTTCTTGGTCCCGACTCTGTACGTGAAGCTTCAGAAAAGGTAGAGATAATTAGAAGGAGGATGAAGGAAGCACAAGATAGACAAAAGTCCTATGCAGATAAAAGAAGAAAGGACTTGGAGTTTAGTGTCGGCGATCATGTGTTCGTGAAGGTTACTCCTTTAAAAGGGGCAATGAGGTTCAGCAAGACTGGTAAGCTTGCTCCTAGATTTATTGGGCCTTATCCTATTATGGAGCGGATTGGGAAGCTTGCCTATAGAGTTGCTTTACCTGAACACTTATCAAGTGTGCACAATGTGTTTCATGTGTCACACTTGAGAAAGTGTCTGAGAGATTCTGAGGAGGTGATAGAGCCAAAGCAGTTGCAGCAGCTTGGGATCGCTCCTAATATGACATATACTCGAGAGCCTATCCGTATCATTGCCTCTGAGACGAAGAAGTTGCGTAGTAAGGTGGTTCCACTAGTCAAGGTGCAATGGTCGAGCAATCCGAAGGACTGCACCTGGGAAACACAAGAGTCGATGCAGAGGCATTATCCTGAATTGTTTGGCGCTCGAGTAAGGTATGTCTTATTCTTTTTGAAATTTAAATCAACTAATAAAGTTACAGATATCGCCCTTACGAAGAAATTGCGAGGACGCAATTTTTGTAAGGGGGGAAGTCTGTAACAACCCGACTTTTAGGGATACTAAATTGGGAATCAACTTAATAAATTGATAATTAATTAGTTAATAATAATAAATAATTAAATATTTATTAAGAAAATAAAATAATAGATAAATGGGAAAAAATGAGAATTTAATATTAATAGCGTTGAGAGGAAAATAAATGGTAACAAATTCGTACGCTTTTATTTGGAGTTATAAATTGTTCCTTCTTGAGGTAGTGTAATTTATTTTAATAAATGAACCGTTTTATTAACCTAAACTATTCAAAAAAAAAAATTAAATTAAATTAAACATTGAAAATGATAAGTTTTTTTTTCTTATGAAAGAATGGTAACTAATTACATAAGATAAAACGCGTTTTATGTATGAAAAGTTTACATAAGAATTTTTTTATGTTGATTTACAATTAGATATAAAAGGAAAAAAAAGAAAAGGGTAAAATAATAATAGTAATAAATAATAAATAATAATATCTTTTTTTTTGATGCCATGTAGGAAAGTTTTAGAATTGAATAAAATAATGTTGAGGAAAAGAAAAATCTAGAACAAAAACAAAATAAAATGATTACACTTTATGTAAAAAAAGAAGAAGAAATAATAAAATAAAGGGCTAGTTGGGAGAAGATTCTAGAGTAGGGGCTTTACAATAAAAATACCCCTCTCCTCAACCCTCCCTTTACTGTACGTATACAGCACAGAAAGCAGAAAGAAAAAAAACAGAGGAAGAAAGAAAAACCTAATTGCTAACCCTCTCATCCAAATCAAAAAAAAAAAAGAACTGAAACAATTAAATCTAAGATTCCCAATTCTGAAAATAAGTATCCCTAAATCAATTATTTTCTATTTCATTTTTTTGTTTTATGTGTAGCTATTTAGGGTTTTTCTCTTTTGTTAGCAATTGAAAGGAGAAGCTTCAGCAATCAAAGGCTAGCTGATTTAGGGCTTGGAGATTGCTAATTGGTGTTTAGGTGAGTGAAATTATAGTCTTATTTTATTTTCATGTATGCATGCAAATATGGGGTGAAATTTTTGAATATGATGGTTGTTTGCTCATTACATAAATCATGTTTATTGATTAAAATATTAGGTTGAAGAAGAAATGAGAAATAATGCATATAATTTGAATGCATGCCTTGTGTTTGCTTAATTGCCACAATGAAATACAGCAAACTTTTATTTGAAAAAGAAAAAAAAATGCACTGCACAGCCTAGACGAGGCTGCAAGTGCAGCCCCGCCAGCAGCTCAGCCTGGGGCTGCACAGGTGCAGCCTAGGGTGGGGCTGCACAGGTGCAGCCTGGGGCTGCACAGAGGTGCAGCCCAGACAGGCTGCAAATGTGCAGCCAGGGGCTGCACAGGTGTGCAGCCCAGGGCTGCACAGTGGCAGCCCAGGCAGGCTGCCCGGGTGCAGCCCGGGTGCGGCCCAGGTGCCGCCTAGTTGCGCCCGGGTGCAGCCCGGGCCCAGTACAGGGGAGGCCCGGGGCCGGTCCGGTGGTGCAGCCCAGGTGGGCCGCACCCGGGCTGCCCGGGTCGGCCCGGGCGGTGCAGCCCAGGCTGCACCGGTGCAGCCCAGGGCTGCACAGGGGCAGCCCCGGCGGGCTGCACCCGCACCTGTGCAGCCCGGGCGGGCTGCACAGGGGCAGCCCGGGCGCGCTGTCTGGTGCAGCTCGGGCGGGCTGCACTATGCAGCCTGGGGCTGTACAGCCCAGGGCTGCACTTGTGCAGCCCAGGCAGGCTGCACGGTGACAGTCCAAGTCGGAGCTGCACCAAAGTTAGGGGAAAAAAATAAAAAAAAAATAAAAAAAAATTTGGAATAAAAAAATTAAATTTTATTAAAATCAATCTAAATTAGCGAATTAAATTTATTTTGGTTAAAAAGAAAACTATTGTATTATCAATTAATATGTGTTTGAAAATAATAATAATAATAATAATAACAACAATATGTAAATAAAACATTTTAGGATTTTGATTACGTTTTTTAGTACTAAGCTTGCCTTTTTAATTAAATTTATTGTTATCAAATTTTTTTCACTTAACGAATTTTTGCAATGAATGAGGTTTTTGCGTTTCGTCTTAATACATAAGTATTATGGGGTACTTATGTGTTAATACGAAATGAAGATGTAATTATTTTCTTTTATACACATAATTATTTGCTAAATTTTATTCGCTTTTGAATATTATACTGGGTTTATTGATGGAATTTTTGAAAAGTGATTGTCATCGTTGACTTTTATTTTTAAGAAGTGTTTTAAAATTATAAACACTTTGATTTTTGGGTCGGGATAGATTGGACTCTGTTGTACCAATGGGCCAAAACTCCACCTTGGCCGACCTGATTCAGGATCGCTACCTGAATCGGTGGTATATCACATGCCCTTTTACCACCAAAGGTCAACGGTCTGCTACATAGGGCTAATCTTATTTTGATCGGGATCTCCGATCGGCGGGTCACGGACTACGAAGGATGGAGGCGTGGGGGTCCCACGTGTAGATCCGTGAACGGGTAGCATACGGCCTTTGCCTTAGACCGTCTTGTTATCCTGGGTTGATCGCCAGGTGTATTATGGCGTTATGAGTAGGTTACGGGGTTGATGTCTCCGCGCGCGCTCGGGCTCTACCACTGTGATTTTACAATACTAGCGTCTGTTTATTTGGTATATTTTATGAGTCATGTTATATTTATCCCATAATTCCCATAATGTAATTTTCTTTACTTTATGATTTTTGGAAGTATTAAAGTTGATTTTGAAAACCCAGTATCTTTGGAGAATGTGTGTATGAACTTATCCTTGTGTTACAAATAATAATTGGAAAGGTATCGTATTGGATTATATACGATAGGTTTGGCCTAAAATCATTGTTTGATTAAAAGAATTGTTTATGAAACCAAATTTGCATGTTAGTTCTCACACACATATATGCCTCATGTTGGTTTATACATGCGGCGTTTTCTTTCCCTTTTGTTGATTGAGACAATTATTGTTCATAAATCTTACTTCACTCACACTAGAAATAGTCTGACCCGTGTGATTTGTTTTATAATCCTCGGGTCAGTCTGAGGATTGTGGTTGCAGGTTAGGTTGCGTGGACTGTAGCAGAATTCTTATCACTTTCCACGTTTTGGTGTTTTGGACTTTTCAGCTTGGACTTAGGAGTAGTTAATATGTATTATGGTATGTATGTTATTATGTATTTTGGAAGTGATATGTACAATGGACTATGTATCGTGGACATTATGATATGTATTATGCATTATGCTGTTTTTGGTGCTGAATTGTACATTCTATTATATTCTATACTATGTAACCTGGAAATTTTTTATCTTGTACCATTGCATTGAACCAACACTGCGCACAAATGGTAAGTAGAAGGAAAAAAAATCGAAAAAATTTCTCGTGCCAGTGTTAGTTCAAGGGAATGAGTACAACATTTAGCCCTATCGAGTCCCATTCTCCGTGCTTTCCGACAGTAATACTTAGTATTGCTCTTGGTTGGCATGGGTATAGGGGCCGGGTGTTACAAATCAACTTCGGATTTCCGTAATTAATTTTAAATATCAAAATTAATCATTCATATTGATAAATTATTATCAACGGATGTGATATTATATATAGTAGCTGTAACAACCCTGAATTTTGAACAATTTAAATTGAAAATATTTAATTAATTTTAAATATTTGAATGATGGTTTAGTTTGAATTCCCAATATAACTATGAATTTGGCGATTAAATTTTTGAATTTAATCTATTGAAAGTTGAATAAAAATTTGAATTTGACTTTGGAGTTTGAAATTGAATATTTAATTTGTATTTAAAATTCGAACTAATGACTTAGAAAAATAATTTGGATTTAAGAATTATTATTTATGTAAATTAATAAATTGATGGTTAGTTTTAATAACATTTTTCTTTAACTTAAATAAAATGGAATAAATTTTATCAATACAAAATACAAGTATAAAATCTAATTGTAAAACATGTTAATATAAATTGATGTTTGATAGTTGAGCTTCAAAGCGTTTATATATCTATGAAGCTTACTAAAGAAAATATCTATAAAACAAATTAAATTTAAAATGGAAAAAAAATAATATATAATATAATGATTACAACTGCCTTATTTTTATCAGCTACAAACACGCCATAACTCATGCCCAAAATCACGCACCCTTCTCTTCAAAGCATGGCCGAAACCCTCTTCTTTTCAAAAAAAAAAAAGAAAAGAAAATCAAACAATTTTTTTTTAATGGCATCCTCGAGTATTCTTCGTTCGTCTTCCTCTTCGTTCGTCTCCAAAATCTAGGGCTTGATTAATTTGATGGCGCCGGCTTCAATTTGCTCGATCGACACTTCCTTTGCCTCGCTCGCGACCGCTTCAAGCTAAGGTGAGTGAATCTGCCCCTCATATCTAATTCAAGCATTTGATGATTTCGTACTTCTGCAATTTCGTGATTTTGTTGCTAGATTTCGTGGCTACCACGTATTTATTTTCATTTGTTGACTTCGGCCGTTTTGATTCTTTTGAAATTGCTTGCTGTGATGAGGATTTCTTGGCTCACTAGTTCGAATTTATGGTGATTGATTTTTTGTTGACTGCGATATTGCTTTGACTTCGGCCTTCACACTAATCTTGTTCACTTTGGCCATTTTGATTTCTTAACATGCTGGATATTGTTCGAACTTGGTGGATCACTTTGTTGTTCCATAGCCTCGGCTTTAACTTGATTTTGTTCAATATTTTTGACCTGCTATTGATCATATTATATCGACTTGTTTTGTTTTGCGCTTTAGTTGGCCTGACTATGTGCATACATTTTTGGTAGTTGAAATATGCACGTGAGAGTTGCTTTGAGTTTGAAATGCTGCAGGCTTGAAGTCTCTGTACATTTACATTTTACTTGAGTTACTTGGATTTCTACTGATACACTCACTTGTATCTTGCTGTCTTATGATTCTGGCCATTATGTCCTTGACTCCTTTTGAATTGGTCATTGATTTCGACCACCGTGTCTTCGGCCACTTGTTCTGGTTTATGAAGAAAAAAAATTCTATAGTTGGGTTGTTGTTCTTTGGCACTGCTTACTGCTAGTTTTTCACGTAGTTGCCTATACGTTTATGTAGCAGTAGTCATTCCCTGGTTTTGATTTTTCTTGCATTTTGGGTTTGAACCACGACTTGATGGAGTTGTTGCCATTACTGTTGGCCTTGACTTCGTCTTGTCTACACTTAGATGATCAGGTTGCATACGTGAAGTGTTTCCTCACTCGAGTCTTTGTAAAGCATTTGTGTAGTAGCTGCTGTCCATTTTGATTTTGCTAGCTATACCTGTATATTTGAACTTGAATCATTATCACTACGTCAATTTGTTTTAAATGGTTTCCTTGATCTGTCACCTTTTTGTTCAAATCTGCATACATACGCATACATATATTTGTATGTGTGTATGCTTATATTATTGGATTGGTACTGTCTTGAGTCTTGTTTACTTGATGGCATTTGATATTGGTTTGCTCCTGTAGCCTGATTTTCACATGCTCACTGCCCATATATGTTTTCATGTTATTTGCAACACTGCCATGTGCATGTTGCAGTGATATTCCTTTCATTTTTGATATACTCTATATTTCCACTGCCTGATGGTTTCGAACCTGTAGCTTTTGAGTTTACTTTTTCGTTGAATTGTTACATCACTTTTTCATGTATTTTTGTGATGTAGTGCCATACCTCTGGTGCCCTCACCCTCCTTCTATTTTGGAGTTACGCCACTGCTTTGTGCTTTGGTGCTGCAGTCGCGTTGAGTCACTGACTCGACCTTTGCATTTTTGTTAATGGTTTGGCTTTGTAGTTTCATTTTATTGCAGCGAGTAACATTTTAAAAATTTAAGCATATAAATCTTTTAAATGATAACAAGCTTGTATGAGTATGCTTTATCTTCTCTGTGTGTGTGTATATATGTATATATATATATATATATATATATATATATATATATATGTCTGGATAACTACATATTGTTTAAAACCTGAGACCTCTCTGTGCTTTAGTTTCCAGGTCATAAAAAATTTAAAAGTTCTTTTTTTTTTTGCTCTAGTCTTGGTTAATATATTTGTTTACCCATAGTTTTAGTTTAGAATTTTATTCAAGATAAAATAAATTTAAACTTTCTTGAAAACCAAATTGTCCAGGCCTTCAACCTATCTGTTTTCCCAATTAAAAAAAAGCCGATGGAAATTGTTTTAAAACCCACGTTAGTCTGAGTCTTCTAAAGCAAGTCTAAACATTAACACCGAGTTATTATTATACTGAAGTCCCTATTTACTGGTTTAAGCATATCCAATTACAACAGATAAGAGGCCCGATCAGTTTGGATGAGAAGTTGATCATCCTGGTTTGTTTATTGTTTTGCATTATTGGTTGTACCTGCTGTCCCATTAACCAATGCCTTGCCTTCATTATATTGTTTGTGCACTTCTTAATGCAACACTCGAGTCTTGTTAAAGCCTTCATGCCTTGTCCACTGATCACTTATCATATATGTCACTCACTGTGCCTGGGTTGAATTTTGAGTTGCAAATTGAGGATGTGTGCACTTCACACTGTGTAGTCACTTGATAATACATATTGATTGTGTTTACTTGCGTGTTGGTCTTCATTTGCATTGCGCAGTAGCTTGAGCATTGAGCTTGTACACTTTTACTGCACCTGTGTTGAATCCAGTTTTAGACTCGGGTTTGACCTTGTGCTCGGGTGAGAACTTTCATTGTGCATTTCCTGATCTTTTGCATGTTTCACATGCCGTAGTGGCGAGGCAGTACACGCGTGCGTGTACTGCAGCCCTACCCGAATTGGAGTTTAAAGTGATATTTCAATTGCTGGATTTGTTTTATGTTGCCAATTCAATATATTTTTGAATCGCAGTTTGATTTTGTTTAAATTTGATGATTTTGTTGTTAATTGCCGTTTAGGCAATTTTGATGTTTTTCTTTCTTTTTTTCTAAATTATCTTCATTTATAATTCCTTTACCTATCTTCGTTGATAATTTGAATCTGCTGATTTATTGTTTAACACTATTAAGTGTCATATTTACCATTATCCGATTTCTTTGTTAAAGGATCGGATAGGTGAATTTATATTTGACTGTCGTCTAATTGTTATTTGATTATTATTGCCTCTATGCACTAATAACTGAGTTTGAATTAGACCACCCGTGTATTATTTTCTTTTGAATGTAATACTCAGGTCAGACCCAGTATTTTGCAGCTTGATGATTTTCGGGCAGCGAAGTTAGAGAGAGAGAGAGGGATAACGCTTCACTTTGACTTTTCGGGGATTTATTTTTGTACTTAAAGAAATATTTCGCTGTATAAATTAATGCATTATACGAACTCTGATATATGTAAGAAAAATTCATTTATGTGAAATAAAATTATTCTGTGTTTCTGTGGCTGATTCGGTTTAAACTCTATAAACTGAATAACAATCCGTCATTTTGAACTTTTCAAGTTGGTTTAATTACCGACTAGGGGCGGTCAGAAGGGCGTGTCGTTACAAAAGTGGTATCAGAGCTTTGGTTTATACAAAGCTCAGTTTATGATGTTTAATGTGAATAGTTACTAGAATCATTTTAAAGAAAACGTTTTTCAAATCTAAAGAAGTATAAAAAATTTTGTTTTTTTGAAAATAAAAGGTATTTTGAAAATTCGAATCTTTTTGGAAATTCCCCTCTCTAAATTTAGGTTTACGATAGTTTCTCTTCGATAAGGTTTCCTTAGATTTGAATCCCGATCATTCGAAAACCATTATCGAATTGCTGAGATTTATGAAAAATAAAATGTAAAGTGAAGTGAATTAATAATTGGTTTAAATCAAATATTTTGAATATCTCCAAAGTAATAATTGTGAAACAAAATGACATGTCAATTTAGTTATAGACAAGAGAATCATTAAACTATAACTTGGGAATTTGATTTTTGAATTCTTTTGAAAATTGATTTCAGATATTTTGAAAAACAATACTAGTAGTATATACAGGAAGAAGAAAAATTTTCAAGTAATTTTTCAAAATATTTTCGAAAATAATAAAATAAAATAAATTTTGTTTTTATGTTTCAAGCAAAGTTTAATACGCAAGTATGTATATATATGTATATCAAGATAATGTAAATTTACAAATTTTCTTGGTAAAATGATTGAGTTATCCAACCTTTGATAATAAGGATTGTAAATTTTGATAGGAAACTTCAAAAATATCTTGTTAATTAAAATGGCGAAAACCGAAGCACAAAAAGCAACATGCCGTGAACAAAGAGAAATTGCCCGTAGAGAAGCAGCAGTGACACGTGCGGAAATCGAAAGGAAAATAAATGAAAGGCAAGCACCTGGTCCCTATGATGATGTTATCAGTTATCGATGTCATTAAAAGGGACATTATGCCATTATGTGCCGAGAGAAGAGAAAGAAAAGGAATGTGGATGTCCGGTTCGCTCGTCCTGAGATTGTGTGTTTTAAATGTCAGGGGAAAGGGCATTTTCTTAGTCATTGGCCTAAAGTGAAAAGGAAGAGCGCGTACTCGATTTACCCGTCGACAGATTGACAATCTGCTACCATTGTCGCCAGACTGGACATATAGCCAGAAACTGCACCGAAAGACAGCATGGAAGCAAGCTATAGCCCGATCAGCTAGAGCGAAAAGCATAACGGTGATAGATAAGGATGGAAACATGACGCAGCGGATAATTCGAAATAAAACTTCAATCGATGAAATGTAGCAATCGGTGAGTTGAAGATACCAAAATGCCCAAGTTCGTTGATCCAAAGATACCGAACTCTAGCTATCTCAAACACGTTGATAGCGCACTATACCGTGTTCAAAGATCTACGATTCTTCGCACGTTGATCTAGCGCACTAGATTCCGTGAATCGGCTTCAACAAACGTGGATTCGAGCGCACTCGAATGACGTAAGTGGAGATAGGAGATTACACTCAACTACCAATTGGTATGAAAGCACAAAGCTAACAAAAGAGAAATTTTATTCAAAATCAACAACCAAAAAATGTACAACACATACGCTATTTATAGACTTTTCTGACCCAGTGCCTTAAGTCGGCAAGCGACTTACGACTCAACTTAAGTCGTGACCGACTTAACACATGCGCCTCCACCCTTTTACAACAGACCGAACTACAAGCGACTCATACAAGGTCGGCACCGACTTAACTACACCACTCCGCTTACACGACTCAGCAAGCCCAACACCAATACAACTCCTCCGACTCAAGACCCGACGACTCAACACATTACAACACTGTACAAAGTGACCGACTCAACCAAGTACGACTCATCATACATGCCGACTTAAGAAACTCACTACATACGACTCAAGAAAAACATAACGCCTCACGACTCAAACTACAGCAGTTAGGTCGTTGCCGACCTAACGACTCAAGGCCAACAACCATCTGCTTCTATGGCCGACTCATCTCCTTGCCGCTTCCTGTTAAGTCGTAGACGACTTATGCGAATGTCTTTAGGTCGTAGCATCTTCTCCTGATCTTGGTTAACTCGTATACGACTCAAGCCCTCTTCGTTAAGTCGTATACGACTCAAATCTGCCTCCTTTATACAGCTTGAATTGTTGTTAACTCGGACCTTGCTATCTCGTGCCCCATTAAGTCGTAGACGACTCAATCTCGATGCCTTATCTCCCCTTTTGTTAAGTCGTAGCTCGTTCCTCCAAGTTTCGTTAGGTCGGAAACGACTCATGCATCTATTAACCCGTGAACGACTCATCCAACTCGAACTCTTCCAAGCTTTGTTAAACCGGCTCCGACTCATGCTTCCTTTATCTCGTGTCCGACTCAACAAGCATGCCGACTCATGAGTTAAATCCGAAGCTCCTTGACTCGTGCACGATTGAATATGGTTTAACTTCTGAATTCCTATATGCCTTGCTGCATCATCCTCCCCTGGTTGAGAAAAATTCGACCTCGAATTTGCAAATTCTTTCTCATCAAAATGTTCATTTCTACGATACGGAATTAAATGTTTAACGTTAAACACATCAGAAGTATAAACATCATCTGGTAATTGTAATCGATAAGCATTCTCGTTAATCTTCTTCAAAACTTCAACTGGACCAATTTTTCGCGCTTTCAACTTGTTATAAGCACCCACTGGAAATCGATCCTTTGTTAACACAGCATAAACTAAATCACCTTCTTTAATTTCAACATTTCGTCGTTTCGAATCTGCAAACTTCTTATATTTCTCATTCGATTTCTCCAATCGTTCCTGAACGACTTTATGACATTCCGTCAGCTCATCAACAAAATCAGCAGCTCGTTTAACTGTTTTCTTTGACTGTGGTACAACTGCTAAATCCAACGGTCCCCTGGGTAAACATGAATAAACAATCTGAAACGGACTGAATCCTGTGCTTCGATTAACTGCATGATTGTGAGCAAATTCTGCCTGACATAGTTTCAGGTCCCAACTTCTCAAATTATCCTGTACAAGACAACGCAACAAATTTCCCAATGACCTGTTAACAACTTCTGTCTGTCCATCGGTTTGTGGATGATAAGCACTGCTGAAATTCAACTTCGTTCCCACCATTTTCCACAAACTCAGCCAAAAGTGACTCAGAAAACGAGTATCTCGATCAGAAACAATAGATTCTGGCAATCCATGAAGTCGATAAATCTCCTTGAAAAATAACTGCGCTACTCGAACTGCATCTGCTGTCTTCTTGCAAGCAACAAAATGTGCCATTTTTGAAAACCTGTCCACCACAACAAATATCGAATCATTTCCCCTTTGAGTTCTCGGCAAACCCAAAACGAAATCCATGCTAATATCAACCCATGGCTTGGATGGTACTGGTAATGGCATATACAACCCCGCATTCGTTGCTGTTCCTTTTGAAACTTGGCAAATATGACATCGCTCCACAAATCTCTCAACTTCTTTTCTCATCGATGGCCAAAAGTAAGATTGTGAAATCAACTGCAAAGTACGATCACGGCCCACATGTCCTTCCTCGTGCAATTCCTTCACAATTTTCATCCTCAGACTACAATCCGGAATACATAATCGATTTCTTTTAAACAGAAAACCATCAACCAACATGAATTCATCCGCACTTCCATCCTTCACTTTCTCAACATATTTCACAAAGTAAGGATCCTTTTCAATCATCTCTGGTAGTAATTCAAACCCCGTTACTTCAACCTTCATTGTCGTTAGTAAATGACTCCTCCTACTCAAAGCATCAGCTACTCGATTTGTCACCCCTGATTTGTGCTTAACGACAAAAGTAAACTGCTGCAAATAAGCAATCCATGACGCATGTCTCGCAGAAATCTTATCTTGCCCCTGTAAATGTTTCAAAGCTTCGTGATCAGTGTACAGAACAAATTCCTTCTGAAATAAGTAATGTCTCCAATGCTTAACAGCCTGTACAACAGCATAAAACTCAACGTCATATGTACTGTATCTCATCTTCGCCCCTGACAACTTTTCACTGAAATAAGCAACTGGCTTCCCATTCTGACTCAGAACTCCTCCAATACCAACCTTCGAAGCATCAGTATGCAATTCAAACAATAACTGAAAATTAGGTAGAACAAGAATTGGTGCAGACGTCAACAATTCCTTGATCCTTTCAAAGGCAACCCTCGCTTCCTCTGACCACACAAATTGTTTCCCTTTCATGCAATCAGTCACTGGAGCCATCACGCTACTGAAGTGTGGTATGAATCTTCGGTAGAATGACGCTAGCCCATGAAAACTTCTCACTTCTGTAATTGTCTTTGGCTGTGGCCAATTCTTGACTGCTTCAACTTTGCTCTGGTCAACTTGAATACCTTTCCCTGAAACAACATACCCCAGGAATAAAACACTAGGTGTCATAAACACACATTTCTTTGTAGCAGCATAAAATTGTTCTTCACGAAGAATAAACAACACTTCTCTCAGATGTAGAACATGTTCCTCCGTACTCCTGCTATAAATCAAAATATCATCGAAATAAACCACGACGAACTTTCCAATGAATGGTCTAAAGATTTGATTCATCACCCGCATGAATGTACTAGGTGCATTAGACAAACCAAATGGCATAACCAACCATTCGTACAACCCCTCTCTAGTTTTGAAAGCTGTCTTCCATTCGTCTCCAGGTCTGATACGAATTTGATGATAACCACTCTTCAAATCAATTTTCGAGAATATAGTTGCCCCACTCAACTGATCCAACAAATCATCCAACCTCGGCATAGGAAATCTGTAACGAACAGTGATCTTATTCAAAGCTCTACTATCAGTGCACATTCTCCAAGTTCCGTCCTTCTTTGGTACTAACAATGCAGGTACAGCACACGGACTCAAACTTTCCTGAATACGACCCTGTTCAAGTAATTCTTCCACCTGCCTTCGTAACTCCTCATGTTCCTTCGGACTCATTCTGTAATGTGGTCGGTGTGGTAACACTGCTCCGGGAACAAGATCAATCTGATGTTGAATGTCTCTAAGTGGTGGTAACTCCTTCGGTAACTCCTCTGGAAAGACATCTTCAAACTCTTCCAAAACTGGCTTTGCTTCTTCGGGAATCTCAACTTCTTCACTACTCTCTCTCCCAATCAACAAAAACACTTCCGGTTCTTCCTCCACTTCTTTAACAAACTCCTTCAAAGTCAACAGAGTTTTCAATTCTTCAATCTCTTCTAGTTTGCTCTCCTTCTGTTGCTGTCTCTTGGGAACCAAAGTGATTTTAGTACCCTCGAACATGAAACTGTAACTATTGGCACGACCGTCATGTTGAACTGCTCTATCAAACTGCCATGGTCTGCCCAACAATAAGTGACAAACATCCATATCTACGACATCACACCAGATTTCATCTTTGTACTTCTTCCCAATCGAAAAATTAACACAAGCCCTTCGACACACTTTTACTTCACCTCCCTTCCTTAACCATGCTAGCTTATATGGTTTAGGATGCTTCTCGGTCTTCAAGTTCAACTTTCTCACTGCTTCTGTAGAAATAATATTATCACAACTTCCTGCATCAATAACAAACTTGCAGACCTTTCCCAGAATAGTACATGTCGATTGGAAAATATTGCTTCTCAGCCAACTACAATCCTCCTCTTGCTTTGGTGTCAAACAACTTCTCCTCATCATAAGATTACATCCTTCATCTCCCGACACTTCTTCTTCCTCCTCAACATAAGGTACATTTGAATACTCTGCCTCCTCACCATCATCTGCCTCAACCTCTGCAACCATGGTTCTCTTCTTCGGCTTCGGACATTCGTTGCTTTTGTGACCCAACTCCTGACAATTATAACATTTGAAAACACTACTAGCCTTCGCTTTCTCTGCCTCCTTCACCACTGGCTTTGTAACAGGTTTAGGAACACTAGAACGTCCGCCAACACCCCTTGCTTGATTATTGGAATTAGTAAACACACCACCTCCACGCCTTCCTTGTTTCTCCCAAGCTAACGCTTTCTGATGTGCCTCTGCTACTGATCTAGGATCAAACATATTAACCATATCTTGGATCTGCATTCTCAAGCCCCCAATGAATCTAGCAGTTAGCTGTTCTTCTGTTTCCATGATATCATTCCTGGCAATGAGTTGGTAAAATTCATCAGCATAATCACTAACAGACTTTGTCCCCTGCCTCAGATTCTGCAACCTTTGGTACATAAGTGACTGGTAGTTGTAAGGTAAGAAAGTAGATCTCATCAACTTTTTCATCTTCTCCCAAGATTCTATCTTTGACTTCCCCATTCGTTCTCGAGTAAGTTTAGTTTGCTGCCACCATGCCAGTGCTCTTCCCCTCAGCCTTGTAGCAACTAACTTCACCCTTCTATTCTCCGGCACCTCCTTGAAATCAAAGATTTCCTCCACATTAGACAACCAATCTAAAAACTCCTCAGCAACCATTCCGCCTTTAAATTCTGGAATTTCCATTTTCATACCCGACTCCCAACGACGATCATCCTCCACATCACGGTAAGAATTTCGAATTTGGTCTCGATCTCTATAAGGAATACTTGCTCTATCACCCTCTTCAACAAAATCAAAGGTACGCCTACATCGATCTCGACTAACATCATCCCTTCTCTCATGCATGCTTCTTTGACTATGTCTCTCTTCATCTCTATATACTTCATGGTCAAATTCTCGATGACTTCTTCTTTCTTCATGTGCATAGTCATGATGATCTCTTCGTGACGAAATTGATGTTTCTCTTCTATCTCTACAAGAATGTGGTGATACCCTCCTCGCTTCCGTAACCAATGGCGAAACTCGGTTTCCTCCATGGTTCGAGTCTGGTGATCTCCTCCTTTGATTCAAATCATTCATCAATCTCTCCAATTTTCCAATGCCTTCATCAAACTTTTCATTAATTCGTTGTTCCATAAGCTCGGCTTCTTCTCTACGATACAAAGCTTCAACGTTTTGATGACGATTAGCTCTCCTTGGTGGCATGGTTGAAAATTTCACAAACACTTCAACAATTCACTCACAAGACTTCAATCAACAAGTCACGGTTCAACAATGTCTCGGCTCCAACTGGTCTCGGCCTTGACACTTCACGGTTCAACTTAGGTCGATTTCAACAATGCACAACTCAATCACTTGGCACGGCTCAAACTAGCTCGCACCAATCTATCTCGGTTCACTTGCTTAGCTCGGCCTACAACTCCAAAACCCTTCAAAATTTGGCGCGCAAAACTCCAATTCAAAATCCAAACAAAGTCCAACTCCTCGATCCAAAATGAAATGGATCAAACTCTCCAAACTTGATGCAACTTCAATATGAACACGATGAACTCCTTCCAACTTCAAAAACTTCAAAAACTTGGCTCCAAGAATCAAACTTAGCTATGATTGGCTAAGTATGGCTCTGATACCAATAATGACGCAGCGGATAATTCGAAATAAAACTTCAATCGATGAAATGTAGCAATCGGTGAGTTGAAGATACCAAAATGCCCAAGTTCGTTGATCCAAAGATACCGAACTCTAGCTATCTCAAACACGTTGATAGCGCACTATACCGTGTTCAAAGATCTACGATTCTTCGCACGTTGATCTAGCGCACTAGATTCCGTGAATCGGCTTCAACAAACGTGGATTCGAGCGCACTCGAATGACGTAAGTGGAGATAGGAGATTACACTCAACTACCAATTGGTATGAAAGCACAAAGCTAACAAAAGAGAAATTTTATTCAAAATCAACAACCAAAAAATGTACAACACATACGCTATTTATAGACTTTTCTGACCCAGTGCCTTAAGTCGGCAAGCGACTTACGACTCAACTTAAGTCGTGACCGACTTAACACATGCGCCTCCACCCTTTTACAACAGACCGAACTACAAGCGACTCATACAAGGTCGGCACCGACTTAACTACACCACTCCGCTTACACGACTCAGCAAGCCCAACACCAATACAACTCCTCCGACTCAAGACCCGACGACTCAACACATTACAACACTGTACAAAGTGACCGACTCAACCAAGTACGACTCATCATACATGCCGACTTAAGAAACTCACTACATACGACTCAAGAAAAACATAACGCCTCACGACTCAAACTACAGCAGTTAGGTCGTTGCCGACCTAACGACTCAAGGCCAACAACCATCTGCTTCTATGGCCGACTCATCTCCTTGCCGCTTCCTGTTAAGTCGTAGACGACTTATGCGAATGTCTTTAGGTCGTAGCATCTTCTCCTGATCTTGGTTAACTCGTATACGACTCAAGCCCTCTTCGTTAAGTCGTATACGACTCAAATCTGCCTCCTTTATACAGCTTGAATTGTTGTTAACTCGGACCTTGCTATCTCGTGCCCCATTAAGTCGTAGACGACTCAATCTCGATGCCTTATCTCCCCTTTTGTTAAGTCGTAGCTCGTTCCTCCAAGTTTCGTTAGGTCGGAAACGACTCATGCATCTATTAACCCGTGAACGACTCATCCAACTCGAACTCTTCCAAGCTTTGTTAAACCGGCTCCGACTCATGCTTCCTTTATCTCGTGTCCGACTCAACAAGCATGCCGACTCATGAGTTAAATCCGAAGCTCCTTGACTCGTGCACGATTGAATATGGTTTAACTTCTGAATTCCTATATGCCTTGCTGCATCAAAACATCTCATATTTTTGCGGGAACTGTAGGAATTGGGGACTTGTAGATTTTGAATGTGTTAATCCTCCTTTAATACAACTTGAAATAGTGTAAACCGAGGAGGGAAGTTGTCAAAGATGCATACTACCAGACAGGAATTCGATAGTCCTCAATAATTCTGAATTTTAAACCAATCAATATATTTTGTATTACTATCTTTTGTAATCCAAAACCTTCTATGTACGTATTTTAAAAGTATTAAGCTATGGATAGTTGTACGGAACGAAGTATTTTAATAAATAGCATCTTAGGAAGGAAAATTATTTGTTGACTTAACTGTATGAATCAAACTAGTTTTGATGTAAAGCTTATATTTCAAGTTTAAACTAATGCCTAAAATAGTTAATGTGGAGATATAAATCTAATGGAACCAAGTCGATGAATGGCTTACTAAAGAACTAATTGATTATTTTGGAAATAGAAAGCAAATGCAAAGTTCAAATGGAATTTAGATTTAAAATTTGAAGTTGTCAACATGATAATCCATAATAGGTTTAATAGATTCAGTGATGAATTTGAATTTGAACATCAAAGAATTAAGTAAGTGAAAAACTTAATATTGAAAAGTTTGAAATCGGTTTAAAACCAATATTGTGAAAAGTACGCGGAATTCAAACTATGAAATAAGTCCAAGTGTTGAATTTGGTAAATAAGGTATATTCACGATTTTGGGCAGTGAATATATTATTGAATAAACGGATATGATTTGGAGAAGTGAAATTTAAAAGAATGAAGTTAATTGTTTTAAAAGATGTTTTAAAAATGTATTAACTATCGAATACATAGATTTCAACATTCATTGTTGGAATAGACGTTTTCGAGAAATAAGGAAATGGTGGACAATAACACTGTTGTTATATTAAATGGTTTCCGAAAGGAAATATTTATATAGTATTGGGATTTATATATCTATCTTAAATTCGAATCCCTATACTAGTGATTTTGAGTTGTCGTAACAATGTTTTACGCAACATTCGTTTTGACCCAAATAAATGTGTTTAAAAGAACGCTTTCCTTAAAGAATGGAATATATACTTGATTATGATTTAAGTATATTGAATATTTTTCAAGTGTTGAAAATAAATGGATTTGTGAATTACTTATTATTAAATATGTATGGAAATGTTTTCCAATATGAAATGGAAAGTTGGAAATTCTATCTTTTAAAGACAAATTGAAAAGTGAATATTTGAAATTTGTTTCAAATGTTTAAGTGTGGAAAATTATATATATCTTGTAAAGATGTTTTTGGAAAATTTGAACAATTAGTTCCACTTGAATTTTTTCAAAAAAGAAAAGATTGAATTTTGAGTTAAATTGAGTTTAACTTCGACACCAAAAACATTATAAGTTGAGCTTTGAATTTTGGATAGTCGATTGGGATTGTATGTCTAACATTGTGAATTGATGGCATAGCAATTGATCTCTATTAAATATATATCTATTTGGTGGGCGGAGAATTTATTCTTTTAGCTATATACACCCTTCTCTGAGACGTACGAGCTTAGAGGTTATATATCGGTAGACATCAATTATGTGTTGAGAATTGACGATGTAACGTGATATCCAAATCGAATGTGAAGTCGATAATGAATTGGATTATGAATGTGAATTGGGTTTGAGATAACATTAAATTTTCAAATCTATTTAGAGGAAAATTTTAAATCGGTAATGAGATGAAAATTAAGAAATCCTCTATTTGATATAGGTATGGGATATTGTGGTTTTCGGAACTTATATATGTGAATGTAATAATTCAAAAACCATCAGTTTGGAAAGTCATTATTATGAAAATCCTTTGTAAGTTTACATAGGTATGATATGTACGAAATGTGAAATGATGTACTACCTGTATATGACATTATGTTTTCTAAACTTAGGATACGGACAAGTACCTTCCATTTAAAATTTGTGAAGGTGTTGGAACTCGGTGTGAGTGTCCATTTGAAATTCGTAGCTACGTAGAATTTCCATAAGTTGGACTGTCCATTTGGATTAGAATCCCTCATGATGGATCATCGTGATGGGATCATGTGAATTGATGATGATGTATGCTAGCGTAATTCGTGGGGCATGACGCCTACAGTTAAAAGCGATTCCACCGGGATAGTGGCGCAACCGCCGCGTAAACTACGATTTAGAGGCCAAATCGAAATTTGAGGGGCGAGATGCCTATGGTCACAAGCAATTCTACTGGGATAGTAGCAAAACCGCCGTGTGAACCGCGATCTATGGCAACAACCATGGCGAAATTCAAGAGAAGTGAAATCTACAGATTACAAGCGTTTCTACTGGGATAGTAGCGTAACCGCCGGGTAAAACTGTGATCCATGGGGGAACGTGCTTTCCATATCCATTTTTAAAAGAATTTTTAAAAGTATTTTCACTGGGAGTTGAAGCAAGTATATTTAGTACTTGGAGATTTTTAGTCCTGCGCCTGGCCAGCGTATGCCTAATGTCTATGAGAATGACGATAGACTTGTTAAACTTCGAGATAGCAAGTATTTTCAAAACTTTAGATAGCAAATCAATAGTCCGAAATTAAAATTACATAATTCCACCTTAATGAACTAAGGAAGAAGATCTTTGATGTCAGGACACGATTCTTCGACTTTCGAAAATTCGACATCGACACTCACTTTATCGACTGCCGAGGAATCGAACGACGGAAAACCGAACACTGAGGGTTTTTAAAAAAGAATTTTAAGAAAAGAAAAAGAAAAAGAATTTAGGAAAAGAAGAAAAAGAGAAAAAGGTAGAAGATTAGAAAATAGAGAGCAGAGAAAATAGAGATTAGAGAGAATAGAAAACAATAAAGAAAATAGAACATTTTAAAAATAGAAGAAAAAGAGAATAGAGAAGAGATAGAAGAACATAGGACGGAATAGAAAACAACAGAACACTTCAGAATCTCACAATTCGCAGCGGAACAACATATAATAATAAATGAATAATCTTTAAACAAAGAACTATATCAGTTATTACATTACATTTCATTACATCATATCATCAGAGTATACAACAACAACAACAAATAGTGCAGCGGAAAAAGAAATACTATATAAGTAATACGCCATGCCATCCAGCTTGCCTCCAGCAACTCCAGAATATCCAAAATATCCTGATAAACCTTAACTCTTGACTGCCCGTGTGGAAATTGGTGGGCACCCAGAGTTTAGGAAGGAAAACAATAAACTCCAAGTCAGTCATGTGACTGGTGTGAGAACTCAAAACAGTTTATTTATCTTTAAAATCAAAATAGAGGAATATTTTTAATCAATTCGCAATGCTTTTAAAAATGAGACTACCATAAGGCCTCCCGCACACACACACAATGCAAACGCAGAATCGGAGGAGATTTCTCCTTATGATAGTCAAAGATGCTTGATACGCATTTAAAATAACATTTGATATTATTACTAGTGCATAGTGTAGGAAAAATTCATTTCGAAAGTAGAATATAAATCTTAGCCAACATACGACCATTATCGTATGCCTACTATAGCTAACTATGTTCAATAGCAGGTTACCGCCACATTCCATAGCAGGTTATACAACTAAAACCGTACAAGTTTCGTATTGTTTCTTTGGATTTCCAACAAATGGTCAGGCCAAGGAACTTCCCATTGCCACATGAGAATGCCTCTGGAAAGACATCCCCGAGAACCAAACCGAAACTCTGCCAACACAAGGCCGGGTTACCCCTAACTGGGTAACTACTGACACGAGCACGCCATTCCCCGATCGTAAACGACCTTTCTCACGGGATCCCGAAAACCAACAACCACAAAGTAATAAATTCGCAGTAACCACATAGGTTAAATATCTGGGCTCCATACCATGATACAACCTCTATCCAGAAGGAAATGTACATACCCTAAAGGGTGCTACCCCTCATAACCTTGCCGCATCTTTCCTGTTTTGACCATTTCCGGGGTGTGAGGTTCGACGAAGTCACGTCCACAAAAACATACTTTATACAAAAGCCATGCTTTGGGTCAACAAATGATCAACACAATGATCACCAAGATAGACGATCAAATAAACGATCCTATCACAATAATCAACACAATGATCATTTCAGCATCACTCAGCATATCACATTACCAAATTGGGAATATATCGCTGATAACTTCAACTATATAACCTCTGAGCTCGTACGTCTCAGAGAAGGGTGTTAAGCTAAAAGAATAAATTCTTCGCCACCAACAGAAATATCTTTGAAAGAAATCGGCTTTATATCTCAACTTGTAATGTCAGACACACAATCCATACAAGTCTGTTCCGGGCTCGAACAAAACCGAAGGCACTTACAAAGAAGTCCTTGCAATCCGGATATTCACAATCCTGATCGGATTCACCATCACATATGGAGAACTCTATACCGTAGCTACCCGGTGCAGAGTAAATCGACAGGTCATCCTATCGCTCTCGCAAATACCGGGTCTTCAACACCGATCTTCAATGCAATTCACAACGACGTATCACATATTCGGAATGGGTTATACGACCCCATGGTCCTTTCCCGGTTAACCCGAATAGTGAGCGCTTATTTAAAAATAAGTGTAGCATTCACATTCAAACAAAACACATCAAATACCCATTCAAAGGGAAATATTGATAGTCGGCTATTGAACTATCACTGGATATGCACACATCACCAGTTTCCAAATAATTTTCCAAATTATTTATTTTCCAAAATATCTTCACTAGATATATAATTTCAATACTTCAAAAATAAATCAATATTTATTTTTAAACAAATTCTCCTTTCCTTTATAAATTCAATAGTGAATTTATATTTCAAAATATCTATTGATATACGTTTTCAATTATCCATTTTCAATTTATCTTCAAAAAGATAAATTCTAAATATCACTTCATATTGGAAAACAATTCCATACTTATTTAATAAGTAATTCACAAATTTTATTTATTTTCAACACTTGGAAAATATTCAATATACTTAAATCAAAATTAAGTATATATTTCATTCTTTAAGGAAATCATTCTCTTAAACATATTTATTTGGGCCAAAACGAATGTTACGTAAAACATCGTTACGACAACCCAAATTCACTAGTATAGGGATTCGAAATTAAAATAGATATATAAATCCCAATACTATACAAAACATTTCCTTTCGGAAATCATTTACTATAACAACAGTGTTATAGTCCATCATCTCCTTCTATTTCTCGAAAACGTCTATTTCAACAATAACTGTTGAAATCTATGGTTTCGAATCTCAACACAATTAAAACTTCGTTAGATCGTTTTAATTCTATTTCAAATATCACATTCAAAACAATTTTCTTTAACATCTTATTCACTATTCAAAAACGTGAATATACTACGTTAACAACTTTCATCACTTCTATTCATTTTATTTCAAAGGATTATTCACAGTCAAAAATGTGAATATAACTCCATTAATAAGTTTCAACAATTTACTTATCAAAATAAGTCGTTTGCGAATTTATAAAACAACGTTTATAAATCCTTTTTCTATTTATCTTATAAAAACTTCTTTTTATAAATTCCTTTATTAACCTATTCCAGTTTATAACTAAATTATAAACTAAACGTTCATATTATAAGTTAATTACTTATAAAACGATTATTTTACAAAATCGTTCTTTTAAAGACTTTCTAATTTATAAATCTTCTAACTTATAAGATCCATTTATTTAACCAATCCATTCTTCAAATAATTTCACCAAATTTATAAATCTTACTATTTATAAATTTCTTTTATAACTTCACAGTTTATAATTCCATAAATTTCATTCATTTATGAAATTCATTTCCACTTCATTCAAACACTTATAAAAACTCGTTTTATAATGTCCATATTTCAATTTATAAATATCCATTTATAAATCTCTTAATATAAATCAATTTATATTTTTCTTTTAAAACGTCTTTAATCTCCTTTATTATTTCACCATTTTGATTTATAAAATAATCAAATTTTATAAATCCTATATTTAAACTTTTAATAATATATTCAAAAATCCAATTTAAACTATTTTATAAAATCATTAATCCATATTTCTCAAAAATCAATCTTTTAACTATATTTCTCAAAAATATAATTTTATAACTTTTAAAAGTATAACGTTTATTTATTTAAAATAAATAAATTTCCAAAAATAGTTTATAATGTATACTTTTCAAAAATCACCTTTAAAAATCATTTTAAAATCCCAAAATTTGGGTCCAATGATGCTACACACCAAACAGTCAATCACGACAACAACGATATCATATATCAATATGAAAATCCATCAAATATCAAAATATCTGAAATCAAATAAAAACTGTTGAGGAATCCAGTTGGATCCCTCCAACCTGTTTTCCTGCATCCACAAACATTAGCACAATACCAATTTCGCTCCAGTACGAAATTATCGTGGTATATGTTCTTATTAAATATTATCCGCTTACTAACGGCGTATAATGTCTATTTTAACAATCAATAGATATTAATCAACATTCAAACATGCATTCAAATATTTTAAATCTAACTATTTAAAATAAAATCGAAACTGATTCGATTGAGTGAGAAGTTCTCACCTTGATTTTATTTCCGTTTTAGCGATTTATTTCGAATAAAATTAAACGGACGTTTAATTTTACCCAAAATTCTCACTAACTCCAAACGACTCCAAACCAACTCCATCGCGTAGTGCTCGTCCATACGATTCCAACGCAAAAAGATTCGTAATTTTCCGACCTCGCAGCAAAGAGTTATACTTTTTTAAACATTCACGAATTATAATAAAATTAAATTACAAATTTCTTTTATAATTTTAACCTAAGGGAAATCAGGGCCATATGATTTTGAAGAGTGAATCTAGGCCGCATGTTGATGTTTCTTCCCCAGGCCGTTCGTGCTCCAGGTGAATAGAACGAGACCAACCCATTAACGTGACTTAGGGTTACATGCCGCACCTCCTACGATCCATTTCCCGACGATCAAACATCGCCACTAGAACGCCTACCTCCCCCTACGCCTTCGGCCAGACCACTGCAAGGCTCGGCTCCCCCTACCTTGTGAAAACGCGTGCACTGCCGGTAATGAACGCGGCCCCCTAGCAACCTCCTTGCTTCGCTAAACATGATCATCTCCATATAGATGTAGAGATCTCGCCAAGCTCCATCTTTCTCGTGTTGGAAGTTTTTGCGATTGCTTTGTGGATTCGAAGAAAATAGGGGAGGAAGACGAGATGATTTCGGCCCTTGATTATACATGGAGGCGGCCTGCAGCTCAAATTAGGGTTTAGAATATTTTTTTTATAAATTTTTGAGATAGTGGGCTATTTATAAGGAACCGACGAACACTATTCATCCCGGAAATTCTGAACTCCGATTTACGCGCCGTAACCAGCGTTTCTAAGGTTTACCCCGCGTTCCGGACACAATGGAACAGGTTTTGGAAGCTAATTCGGAAGTATGTGCGAGTTATGGCTATAAACGCTCAATTTGAATTAAACCGATTTAAGCGATTTTCTAGGCGTTTTAATTTGTACCGGACAAACGGTAAATCCAATCGACTTGAAATTTGAAACCTTACAATAATATCACATTACGGATCCGATGAAACTGGTTTCATCGAAATCCGAGACTTTTTGAAAAATGGCTATTTTCACTCGCCAAATTAAAATTAAAAATAAATCGATGCGTTTCGAGCTGCCACGATCAAACGGTAGCTCCGATTGACACGAAATTTGAAATCCGGTAATAACTAACTATTACGGATCTAATGGAACTGGTTTCGTTCAATTCTGAGACTGTTCAAAAATTGGCTATTTTACTAGTCGATTTTAATATTAAAATATTCAATTTTCACAAATTAACTTTTAATTCGATTTTAAAAGTTCTAAAATATCGTTCTAACTCCCATATGATAAAATAAAATTTTACAAATCATTTTCAATCATATTTAACTATATTTTTAATTATTTCCATAATTTAACGTATTAAAATATCGATTTAATTATTCAAATAAATCCAATAATTCAAATAAAAATTTATTCGACTTATAAATTCACTTATTAATATTTAAAATTAATTAAATATTCAAATTTTAATAAATTAAAATTCTGGGTCGTTACATTTGAAATATCTTGAAAGTTCACAGCTTTGAGAAAAAAAATATAATAAATAAAATATATGATATGCAAATCTCTAGCATAAAGAATTTCAAGTTTAAATTTGAGTTTTGTAAGTTGAAAAAATTTAGGTAAAAGACTTTTGCGTCTTGATTGTAGAAAACAATGAACAAAGAAGATAATGAACAAAGCTAGTGAGGAAAAAACAAATGGAATGAACCCTATATTTATTTATTTTAATAAGATTCAAACTTGGTAAAAAAAAAATTGTGTAGGGTATTGATATCGGTGAGATTTTAACAATCGTTTTTCCTAACTTGTAATTTCGGGACGAAATTCTTTTAAGGGGGGAAGATTGTAACAACCCTGAATTTTGAACAATTTAAATTGAAAATATTTAATTAATTTTAAATATTTGAATGATGGTTTAGTTTGAATTCCCAATATAACTATGAATTTGGCGATTAAATTTTTGAATTTAATCTATTGAAAGTTGAATAAAAATTTGAATTTGACTTTGGAGTTTGAAATTGAATATTAAATTTGTATTTAAAATTCCAACTAATGACTTAGAAAAATAATTTGGATTTAAGAATTATTATTTATGTAAATTAATAAATTGATGGTTAGTTTTAATAACATTTTTCTTTAACTTAAATAAAATGGAATAAATTTTATCAATATAAAATACAAGTATAAAATCAAATTGTAAAACATATTAATATAAATTGATGGTTGATAGTTGAGCTTTAAAACGTTTATATATCTATGAAGCTTACTAAGAAAATATCTACAAAACAAATTGAATTTAAAATGAAAATAATAATATAATATAATGATTACAACTGCCTCATTTTTATCAGCTAAAACACGGCTTAACTCACGCCCAAAATCACGCACCCTTCTCTTCAAAGCATGGCCGAAACCCTCTTCTTTTAAAAAAAAAAAATCAAACAATTTTTTTTTAATGGCAGCCTCGAGTATTCTTCGTTTGTCTTCCTCTTTGTTCGTCTCCAAAATATAGGGCTTGATTAATTTGAAGGCGCCGGCTTCAATTTGCTCGATCGACACTTCCTTTGCCTCGCTCGCGACCGCTTCAAGCTAAGGTGAGTGAACCTTCCCCTCACATCTAATTCAAGCATTTGACGATTTCGTACTTCTGCAATATCGTGATTTTGTTGCTGGATTTCATGGCTACCACGTATTTATTTTCATTTGTTGACTTCGGTCGTTTTGATTCTTTTGAAATTGCTTGCTGTGATGAGGATTTCTTGGCTCACTAGTTCGAATTTCTGGTAATTGATTTTTTGTTGACTTCGATATTGCTTTGACTTCGGCCTTCACACAGATCTTGTTCACTTTGGCCATTTTGATTTCTTAACATGATGGATATTGTTTGAACTTGGTGGATCACTTTGTTGTTCCATAGCCTCGGCTTTCACTTGATTTTATTCAATATTTTTGACCTGCTGTTGATCATATTATATCGACTTGTTTTGTTTTGCGCTTTAGTTGGCCTGACTATGTGCATACATTTTTGGTAGTTGAAATTTGCATGTGAGAGTTGCTTTGTGTTTGAAATGCTACAGGCTTGAAGTCTCTGTACATTTACATTTTACTTGAGTTACTTGGATTTTTACTGATACACTCACTTGTATCTTGCTGTCTTATGATTCTGGCCATTATGTCCTTGACTCGTTTTGAATTGGTCATTGATTTCGACCTCCGTGTCTTCGGCCACTTGTTCTGGTTTATGAAAAAAAATTGTATAGTTGGGTTGTTGTTCTTTAGCACTACTTACTGCTAGTTTTTCACGTAGTTGCCTATACGTTTATGTAGCAGTAGTGCATTTCCTGGTTTTGATTTTTCTTGCATTTTGGGTTTGAACCACGACTTGATGGAGTTGTTGCCATTACTATTGGCCTTCACTTCGTGTTGTCTGCACTTAGATGATCAGGTTGCATACCTGAAGTGTTTGCTCACTCGAGTCTTTGTGAAGCATTTGTGTAGTAGCTGCTGTCCATTTTGATTTTGCTAGCTATACCTGTATATTTGAACTTGAATCATTACCACTGCGTCAATTTGTTTTAAATGGTGGCCTTGATCTGTCGCCTGTTTGTTCAAATCTGCATATATACGCATACATATATTTGTATGTGTGTATGCTTATATATTGGATTGGTACTGTGTTGAGTCTTGTTTACTTGATGGCATTTGATACTGGTTTGCTCCTGTAGCCTGATTTTCACATGCTCACTGCCCATATACGTGTTCATGTTGTTTGCAACACTGCCCTGTGCATGTTGCAGTGATATTCCTTTCATTTTTGATATACTCTATATTGCCACTGCCTGGTGGTTTCGAACCTGTTGCTTTTGAGTTTACTTGTTCGTTGAATTGTTGCATAACTTTTTCATGTATTTTTGTGCTGTGGTGCCATACCTCTGGTGCCCTCACCCTCCTTCTATTTTGTAGTTGTGCTACTGCTTTGTGCTTTGGTGCTGCAGTTGCGTTGAGTCACTGACTTGACCTTTGCATTTTTGTTAATGGTTTGGCTTTGTAGTTTCATTTTATTGCAGCGAGTAACATTTTAAAAATTTAAGCATATATATCTTTTAAATGATAACAAGCTTGTATGAGTATGCTTTATCTTCTCTGTGTGTATATATATATATATATATATATATATAGATGTCTGGATAACTACATATTGTTTAAAACCAGGGACCTCCTTGTGCTTTAGTTTCTAGGTCTTAAAAAATTTGAAAATTCTTATTTTTCTTGCTCTAGTCTTGGTTAATATATTTGTTTACCCATAGTTTTAGTTTAAAATTTTATTCAAGATAAAACAAATTTAAACTTTGTTGAAAACCAAATTGTCCAGGCTTTCAACCTATCTGTTTTCCCAATTAAAAAAAGCTGATGGAAATTGTTTTAAAACCCACGTTGGTCTGAGTCTTCTAAAGCAAGTCTAAACATTAACACCAAGTTATTATTATACTGAAGTCCCTATTTACTGGTTTAAGCAAATCCAATTACAACAGATAAGAGGTCTGATCAGTTTGGTTGAGAAGTTGATCGTCCTTTTTTGTTTATTGTTTTGCATTATTGGTTGTACCTGTTGTCCCTTTAACCAATGCCTTGCCTTCATTATATTGTCTGTGCACTTGTTAATGCAACACTCGAGTCTTGTTAAAGCCTTCATTCACTGTGCCTGGGTTGAATTTTGAGTTGCAAATTGAGGCTGTGTGCACTTCACACTGTGTAGTCACTTGATAATACATATTGATTGTGTTTACTTGCGTGTTGGTCTTCATTTGCATTGCGCAGTAGCTTGAGCACTGTGCTTGTACACTTTTACTGCACCTGTGTTGAATCCAGTTTTAGACTCGGGTTTGACCTTGTGCTCGGGTGAGAACTTTCATTGTGCATTTCCTGATCTTTTGCATGTTTCACATGCCGTAGTGGCGAGGCAGTACACGCGTGCGTGTACTGCAGCCCTACCTGAATTGGAGTTTAAAGTGATATTTCAATTGCTGGATTTGTTTTATGTTGCCAATTCAATGTATTTTTGAATCGCAGTTTGATTTGGTTTAAATTTGATGATTTTGTTGTTAATTGCCGTTTAGGAAATTTTGATGTTTTTTTTTCTTTTTTTCTAAATTTTCTTCATTTATAATTCCTTCATCTATCTTCATTGATAATTTGAATCTGCTAATTTATTGTTTAACACTGTTAAGTGTCATATTTACCGTTATCCAATTTCATTGTTAAAGGATCGGATAGGTGAATTTATATTTGACTGTCGTCTAACTGTTATTTGATTATTATTGCCTCTATGAACTAATAACTGAGTTTGAATTAGACTGACCCGTATATTATTTTCTTTTGAATGTAATACTCGGGTCAGACCTAGTATTTTGCAGCTTGAAGATTTTCGGGCAGCGAAGTTAGAGAGAGAGGGGGATAACGCTTCACTTTAGCTTTTCGGGGATTTATTTTTGTACTTAAAGAAATATTCCGCTGTATAAATTAATGCATTGTACAAACTCTAATATATGTAAGAAAATTCATTTATGTGAAATAAAATTATTCTGTGTTTCTGTGGCTAATTCGGTTTAAACTCTATAAACTGAATAACAATCCGTCATTTTGAACGTTTCAAGTTGGTTTAATTACCGACTAGGGGCGGTCAGAAGGGCGGGTCGTTACAGTAACGTATACATATACATACACACACACACACACACACACACATATATATTGGAGTGATTGATGTTCCTGCATATATATAGCGGATGAGACCCTATGTGCCCCGCATAATAGCGGATGACCCTATATACCGCGATATCCCCCTTGAAGTAGGATGGGTATTTTTATATTGTGCTAACCTCTGTGAATGCGGGGAAACAGGTTGGACGGAGCCAGCTGGATTCCACAAAAATGTTAAAATTATTTTTATATGTAGTGACATGATTTATTGAATACTTTGTGATAAATTATAGCGTGAATTGACTTTATTGGACCTATGGTATTGCTAAATATATTTTTGGCAATTTTGAAACATAAAATATAATAATATATATATATATATTGAATTTTTAATGGAAAATAAAAAGGGGGAATTTTATAGTAAAATATTTATAGAAAAGATCGATAAATTTAAAGTAATGAGTTTGGGACAAATAAATAGTTTGATTCTAAAATCCTATTTAACAATCTCGAAATATGGTAAAATATAGATTTTTGAATTAATGTGAATAAAAGGGTTGAAAAATATAAGAACTTAAGTGATATCATTTTAAGTATAAAAGAATATATTTTCAAGTTTAAGATTTTAAATAGTTTGGAAAAAATAAAATGAAATGAAATTTTGGAAATGAAATATGAAATTGTTATACTAGATTGTTTATAAGGTTTTGAAAAGGAATGGTAATTTGAAATTAGGGGTTTTGGAATATATTGTGAAATTAATTTAAAAATGGAATTTAATTTATGAATCGAATTGAAATCAATGAAGTGTTGGTAACAATGATAAAACGGGAAATGATATTATGGAAATTATAATCGAAGTTTATATTATAAAGTGAAGTAATTTGTTAGTGGATAATTTGAAATTATAAAATCACGATGGAAATTTATAAGAAGATGAGTAAATCGTTTAAAAAAATAAATAGTTGTTTTATTTTCTAGAAAAGTGAGAAGCAAAGTTACAGGATTGGAACGTAAATTAAACTGGAGATAAATCAAGAGGGATTTATAAATGACTAGACTGGCTATATTGAAGTTGAAAATGTATTTTTCTGAGAAGTTAAGTTATTTTAAAAATGAATGATTTTAAAGTATTAATTAGAAAATTTAAAAGTGTTATAAGAATGTTTCAAAAAAATTATTATTTAGTTGTTCAAAAATTGTTAGTTATAGTAGTTAATTATTATTAAAGGTTTGATCAGCAATATTATTTTATAGAATAATTATTAATTATTTATATTTTATACCTTTGTTTAAAAACTGGTTTTTGGCTAAATTTTTACTTAGAGAATTATTATAGAAATTTTATAAGTATAATTTTGAAAATTATTTAATAGATTTTTGGGGAAGTATTGGTTTACTCGCATGGCGTAAATTGGAGGCAGTGAGTGCGTGTAGTTAAGACTTGGATTTCTTTGGGATAGAGACATGACAATTGAACTATGGTCTATGATTTGATACTGCAATGGTACTTTCCGTATTATTTAAAAGGGTTTTCAAATATTTAATTTTTTTTTTGTTAATATGCTGAATTAGACGAGATAAATATATAATATGGATAAAGAGATTTAATTCGTAAAAATGAAATTAAAAGAGATTTAGTGTCTCGAGTGAAAATTAAGTGTTTGCCTGAATTGATTGTTTTTATTTGATAGCTAAATAGCTAACTATCATAATCTGGACCTAATTATGACTTTGGAAATATCTAGAAGAAATGTGGATTTATATGGTACGGCTACCGTTCGAGGTGCTATACTATACATGTAATCTCGTTTCGTTCTTCTAGGACATTGATAAGGAAACCCGTCCACTAACGGTTAGGAGGTGATCTTCGAACTTATTTTCATCTGTTTATTTCCTAGAGAACCTGAGTTGAGTTAACTTGAAAATATCATGCAACGATCCGAATTTTCCAACGTTGGTTATTGGGGTAATTAAATGATTTTAATATTAATTTTTATTAGTCGAGTGGATAAATTTTCTGATGTTTAAAAATATCTGAATATATGTATTGATTAAAAACTATATTCAAATTTAAACTAAAAATATTCTGGATAGGATGGATTTGATAAATTATATGTATATATAAACTCCACCATTGAAATTCAAGTTGGAATATCCATAGTTTGTATATAAATATAAATATATACAAGTTAACGATGTTCAAATATATGTGTGTGTGTGTGTGTATTATATATAAGCATAAAAGTGTGTGTATATATGTGTGTGTGTATATGTCATATGAAGTAATGTATATGTAAATAGGGAATAATGTGAAAAATATATATAATGACAAAATATACATGAGTGTATATATATGTATGTATGTTGTATGGAATGGTAAATGTGTAAAAAGGATATAGGTAAGGAAGTACAAACCTTATAATAACGAATAAATAAACAAATATATATATATACACACACACATTTAAAAAAAAGAAAGTATGATAGGATAAATATGCATATGTGAATGTATGCACATCCATACATATATTCAAAGCTTGTGATTTTTAAAATATGTAAGAAATTATACATATACACATAGTCTAAGAGCATACATATAAATGTATGTATAAGCTTAAGGGAACATCTGTAACGATACAGATTTTTCACGCTCGAAAATCGACATCCATACTTTACATCGTTCTCGAATGGCGTAGAGTCGACCGTTCAAATCCGAGTCGTCGGAGCTTATAACAACATTAAGTAAACAACACAGCGGAAAAGAAGAATAATATATTGATATACAACACAGATACAATATCTGATACAACAGAGTGATACACATGAATATCAACATACATCAGAGATATGATACAAGGAATAGTAGCGGAAAAGAAAACGATAACACCAGCAGCGGATAATCTCCATCTCCAAAGCTCCAATTCCGAAATAGCTCGAACTCCCAATAACGATGCACCAAGCTAAGCAAGACTGTAACGACCCAGAATTTTTATAAATTAAAATTTGAATATTTAATTAATTTTAAATATTTATAAGTGAATTTATAAGTCAAATAAATTTTTATTTGAATTATTGGATTTAATTGGATAATTAAATCGATAATTTAAAATGTTAAATTATGGAAATAATTGAAAATAGAGTTAAATATGATAGAAAATGATTTGTAAAATTTTATTTAATCATACTGGAGTTATAGAAATATTTTAGAACTTTTAAAATCGAATTAAAAGTTAATTTGTGAAAATTGAATATTTTAATATTTAATAATCGACTGTAAAATAGTCAATTTTTGGACAGTCTCAGAATTGAACGAAACCAGTTTCATTGGATCCGTAATAGTTAGTTATTACCGGATTTCAAATTTCGTGTCAATCGGAGCTATCGTTTGATCGTGGCAGCTCGAAACGCATCGATTTATTTTTAATTTAAATTTGACGAGTCAAAATAGCCATTTTTCAAAAAGTCTCGGAATTCGACGAAACCAGTTTCATCGGATCCGTAATGTGATATTATTGTAAGGTTTCAAATTTCAAGTCATTTGGATTTACCGTTTGTCCGGTGCAAATTAAAACGCCTAGAAAATCGCTTAAATCGGTTTAATTCAAATTGAGCGTTTTCAGCCATAACTCGCACATACTTCCGAATTAGCTTCCGAAACCTGTTCCATTGTGTCCGGAACGCGGGATAAACCCTAGGTATGCTGGTTACGGCGTCTAAATCGGAGTTCGGAATTTCCGGGATGAATAGTGTCGCTCGTTCCTTATAAATAGACCACCCCTTCATAAATTTGATAAAAAAATAACACTAAACCCTAATTTCTAACCCTAGCCGCCACCCCCACTGTGAATGGCCAGAAATCATTCTCACTTCCCCCTCAATCTCTCTCAATCCGTAAAGAATTACGCGAAGTGCTCAACACGAAAGTCGAAGAGCTCGACGAGAGCTTCGATTCCATACGGTGATGATCGAATTTGGAGCGACGATGGAGGAGCTATGGTGGGCCGTTTGCTACAGGTTTGGCACGCATTTCAAGGCTGCATATCAGGCCGAGCTTGCTGGGGATGGGGTCGAGTGTAGTGGAGGTGTAGAGCTTTGCGATGGCGGTGACGTGATCGAGTTTCGTTGATTTTTGAAGGAGAATAATTAAACCCTAGATTTGATGATGGGTTCGGCCAAAACTTTGTTTCCTGGAGATGAGAACGAAGAGAAGGAAGAAAGAGGGGGGCCGTTGGATCTGTGATGGATGGTAGATGCAAGCTAGGTTAAGAAATTAGTTAGTTTATGTTGAAATTTGTTTATATAAAATGTGTACAAACTTGTAAAATGCATAACTTTTTCATACGAGGTCGAAAAAATGCAAACTCAGTTGCGTTGGAATCGTATGGACGAGCACTACGCGATGGAGTTGGTTTGGAGTCGTTTGGAGTTAGTGAGAATTTCGGGTAAAATTAAACGCGCGTTTAATTTTATTCGAAATAAAAGCTTAAACGGAATTTAAAACCAAGGTGAGAACTTCTCACTCAATCGAATAGATTTCGATTTTATTTTAAATAGTTAGATTTAAAATATTTGAATGCATGTTTGAATGATGATTATTAATTATTGATTGTTAAAATAGACATTATACGCCGTTAGTAAGCGGATGTTATTTAATAAAAACATATACCGCGAATATTTCATAAACAGTGAAATTGGTATTATATATAATATCAATATATATATATTGGCATATGTATATATTGCAGTTGTTCATTTCCCGCATTTTTTGTTTAGCGGATGAGACCCTATTACGCCGTTATTAAGCGGATAATATTTATTAAGAACATATACCGCGATAATTTCGTACTGGAGCGAAATTGGTATTGTGCTAATGTTTTTGGATGCAGGAAACAGGTTGGAGGGATCCAACTGGATTCCTCAACAGTATTTATTTAATTTCAGATATTTTGATATTTGATTGATTATCATATCGATATATGATGGATCGTTGTAGTCGTGATTGACTATTTGGTATGTAGCATCATTGGACCCAGATTTTGGGATTTTAAAATGATTTTAAAAGTGATTTTGAAAACATACTATATTTTTGGGATTGATCCATTATAAATAAGTAAACGTTATAATTTTTAAAGTTATAAAAATTATGGTTTTTGTGAAATATAGTTAAAAAGCTTATTTTTAGAAATACGGTTAAAAACTGATTTTTGAGAAATATGAACCAATGATTTTATAAAATAGTTTAAACTGGATTTTTTGAGTTTATTATTAAAAGTTTGAATATAAGATTTATAAAATATGATTATTTTATAAATCAAGAGAACGGTGAAATTTTAAAGGAATTTAAAGACGTTTAAAAGAATAATATAAATTAATTTATATTAAGAGATTTATAAATGGATATTTATAAATTGAATTATGGACATTATAAAACGAGTTTTTATAAGTGTTTGAATGTAGTGAAAATGAATTTCCTAAATGAATGAAATTTATGAAATTATAAACTGTGAAGTTATAAATGAAATTTTATAAGCAATAGGTTTATAAAATTTATAAAGTTATCGAAAGAATAAATTTTGGATAAATAAACAATCTTATAAGTTAAGATTAATAATTTGGGAAGTTAAATGAACGATTTTTTAAAATAATCGTTTTATAAGTAATTAACTTATAATGTGAACGTTTAGTTTATAATTTAGTTATAAACTGGAATAGGTTAATAAAGGAATTTATAAAAAGGAAGTTTTTATAAATAAATAAATATGGAATTTATAAACGTTGTTTTATAAATTCGCAAACGACTTATTTTGATAAGTTAATTGTTATAACCTATTAATGGAGTTATATTCACGTTGTAAACAGTGAATAATCCTTTAAGTTAAAAAGAATAGAAATAATGGAATTTGTGAACATGGTTTATTCACGTTTTTGAATAGTGAATAACACGTTAAATAAAATGTTTTGAAGGTGATGTTTTAAATAGAATTAAAACGATCTAACGATGGTTTAAAACATGTTGAGATTCGAAACCATAGATTTCAACATTTATTGTTGAAATAGACGTTTTCGAGAAATAAAAGGAAATGTGGACTATAACACTGTTGTTATAGTAAATGATTTCCGAAAGGAAATGTTTTGTATAGTATTGGGATTTATATATCTATTTTAATTTCGAATCCCTATACTAGTGATTTTGGGTTGTCGTAACGATGTTTTACGCAACATTCGTTTTGGCCCAAGTCAATATGTTTAAGTGAATAATTTCCTTAAAGAATGAAATATATACTTAATTCGATTTAAGTATATTGAATATTTTCTAAGTGTTGAAAATAAAAGATTGTGAATTACTTATTTAAATAAGTATGGAAATGTTTTCCAATGTGAAGTGAATATAGAGAATTTATCCTTTTGAAGATAAATTGAAAATGAATAATTGAAATCGTATATGCACGAATATTTTGAAATATAAATTCATTATGGAATTTATATGTGAAAAGTGAAATTGGTTAAAAATAAATATTGATTTATTTTTGAAGTATTGGAATTATATATCTTGTAAAGATATTTTGGAAAATAAATAATTTGGAAAATTATTTGGAATCTGGTGATGTATGCATATCCATTGATAGTTCAATAACCGACTATCAGTATTTCCCTTTGAATGGGTATTTGATGTGAATTGATTGAATTTGAATGCACACTTATTTTTGAATAAGCGCTCACTATTCGGGTTAACCGGGAAAGGACCATGGGGTCGTATAACCCACTCCGAATATGTGATACGTCGTTGTGAATCGCATTTGAAGATCGGTGTTGAAGACCGGTATTTGCGAGAGTGATAGGATGAACTATCGATTGACTCTGCACCGAGTTGCTCCGGTATTGAGTTCTCCATATGTGATGGTGAATCCGATCAGGATTGTGAATATCCGGATTGCAAGGACTTCTTTGTAAGTGCCTTCGGTTCTGTTCGAGCCCGGAACAGACTTGTATGGATTGTATGCCTGACATTACAAGTTGAGATATAAAGCCGATTTCTTTCAAATATATTTCTGTTGGTGGCGGAGAATTTATTCTTTGCTTAACACCCTTCTTTGAGACGCACGAGCTCAAAGGTTATATAGTTGAAGTTATCAGCGATATATCCCATTTTGGTAATGTGACATGCTGAGTGTTGCTGAAATGATCATTGTGTTGATTATTGTGATAGGATCATTTATTTGATCGTCTATCTTAGTGATCATTGTGTTGATCATTTGTTGACCCCAAAGCACGGCTTTTTGTACGAAGTGTGTTTTTGTGGACGTGACTTCGTCGAGCCTCACATCCCGGAAATGGTCAAAACAGGAAAGATGCGGCAAGGTTATTAGGGGTTGCTGTAGCTCCCCTTAGGGTATGTGCATTTCCTTCTGGAAAGGGGTGGTATCATGGTATGGAGCCCAGATACTTACTCATGTTGAGAACACTCTATTTATTATGGTGTGATGTTGGATATCGAGCGCTCGGTTGAAAAGGTCCTAAAGGACCGGGGAATGGCGTGCTCGTGTCAGTAGTTACCCAGTTAGGGGTAACCCGGCCTTGTGTTGGCAGAGATCCGGTTTGGTTCTCGGGGATGTCTTTCCAGAGGCATTCTCATGTGGCAATGGGAAGTTCCTTGGCCTGATCATTTGTTGGAAATCCAAAGAAACAATACGTGACTTGTACGGTTTTAGTTGTATAACCTGCTATGGAATGTGGCGGTAACCTGCTATTGAACATAGTTAGCTATAGTAGGCATACGATAATGGTCGTATGTTGGCTAAGATTTATACTCTACTTTCGAAATGATTTTTCTCTACACTATGCACTAGTAAGAATATCAAATGTTATTTTAAATGCGTATCAAGCATCTTTGACTATCATAAGGAGAAATCTCCTCCGATTCTGCGTTTGCATTGTGTGTGTGTGCGGGAGGCCTTATGGTAGTCTCATTTTTAAAAGCATTGCGAATTGATTTAAAAATATTCCTCTATTTTGATTTTAAAGTAAATAAACTGTTTTGAGTTCTCACACCAGTCACATGACTGACTTGGAGTTTATTGTTTTCCTTCCTAAACTCTGGGTGCCCACCAATTTCCACACGGGCAGTCAAGAGTTAGGTTTATCAGGATATTCTGGATATTCTGGAGTTGCTGGAGGCAAGCTGGATGGCATGGCGTATTACTAGTTTATATAGTATTTCTTTTTCCGCTGCACTGTTTATTGTTTGTATGATGTTGTACACTCTGATGATATGATGTGATGTAATGAAATGAAATGTAATAACTGAAATAGTTCTTTGTTTAAAGATTATTCATTTATTATTATATGTTGTTCCGCTGCGAATTGTGAGATTCTGTTGTTGTTCTGTTTTGTTTCTTCTGTCCGTCCTATTTTCTTCTGTTTTTCTCCTTTTTCTCTATTCTCTTTTTCTTTCTATTTTTAAAAATTTTCTGTTTTCTATTTTCCTTTCTCTCTATTTTCTATCTTCTCTTCTTTCTTTTTCTTTTCTTTTCTTTTTAAAACCCATAACATCTCGGTTTTCGGCCTTTGATTTCTCGGCAGTCGATAAAGTGAGTGTCGATGTCGGTTTTTCGAAGAACGAAATTCCCTTGACGTTACAAAGACTGTGTGACCCAAAGACTGAACTAACTCCAGATAATCTACTAAACCTGACTATCTGAAAAACCCAACTCTAGACTGCTCGCGTAGAAAATAATGAGCACCAGAGTTTAGGAAAGAAACAATAAACTCCGAATCAGTCGTGGGACTGGTGTGAGCAACAAAAACAGTTTATCTTTTAAAACAATCAACAAAAGATTTTTAAAATCAATTCGCAATGCTTTTTGAAAATTAACTACCATAAGACCTCCCACCACACACACAATGCAAACGCAGACATGGAGGAGATTTCTTCTTATGTTAGTCAAAGATGCTTAATACGCAAAATCAAATCATTTGATTATTATTATTAGTGCATAGTGTAGAAAACATTTCGAAAGTAGAATATAAATCTTAGCCAGCATAGGTACCATTATATTATGCCCTCTATAGCTACCTCCTGAGGAGGCAGGTTCTACAATTTGCAATCGTAAAGGTTCGTATTGTTTCTTTGGATTTCCAACAAATGGTCAGGCCAAGGAACTTCCTATTGCCATATGAGAACGCCTCTGGAAGGACGTTCCCGAGAACCAAACCGGATCTCCGCCAACACAAGGCCGGGTTACCCCTAACTGGGTAACTACTGACAAGAGTATGCCGTCTCCCGGTTTTAAACAACCTTTAACCGGGGCCCCAGCAACAAATCACAAAGTAATATATATATATATATATATATATATATCTGCGATATCAACATAAGTTAAGTATCTGGGCTTCATACCATGATACCACTTCTATCCAGAGGGAAATGCACATACCCTAAGGGGTGCTACCCCCAATAACCTTGCTGCATCTTTCCTGTTTTGACCATTCCGAGGTGTGAGATCCGACGAAGTCTCGTCCACAAAGCCACGCTTTGGTACAAAGCCGTGCTTTAGGTAAACAAATTATCAAAGTAATGATCACAAAGATAAATGATCAAACAAATGATCATATCACAAATGATCAAACAATGATCATTTCACAGCAACACTCAGCATGTCACATTACCAAACTGGGAATATATCGCTGATAACCATCAACTACATAACCTCTGAGCGCGTACGTATCAGAGAAGGGTGTTAAGCTAAGAGAATAAATTCTCCGCCACCAACAGAAATATATTTGAAAGAAATCAGCTTTATATCTCAATTTGTAATGTCAGACACAAAATCCATACAAGTTTGTTCCGAGATCGAACAGAACCGAAGGCACTTCCAAAGAAGCCCTTGCAAATTCGAATAATCCCTAATCACGTCCGGACTTCCCATCACATATGGAGTCTCTATATCGGGGACCAGTCAATACAAAGACATTCGACGAGTTGTCCTTTCGTTTTCGAAAATATCCGGTCTTCACCACCGGTCTTCAAATGCTATCTACAACGACGTATCACATATTCGGAATGGCATATGTGACACAAAGGTCCTCTCCCGGCTAAACCGAATTGTGAGCGCAATACTTCAAAAACATATGGATATTGGGATTTCAATTAAGTCACAACTTATTACCCAAAACTTTCTTCCAAAGGGTTGAAAACGAATTACCATTTCCAAACTTTGAACAAAGATTTTTTTCACAAAATTCACCAAGTTTCACAAAGATCCATTTATGGATTTCAAAACAATTTCCATTTCAATTGGATTAACTCGTTAAATCTTTAAAATCAAAGATTTAACTCATAGCTTTCAAAATTCGATTAACTTGTTGAATCTTTAAATCAAAGATTCAACTTATAGCTTTCAAAATCATTTCCAAAGATTCATTCATAGCCTTTCAAAACAATTCCAATTCAAACTTGAAACTTTTCAACCCAATTTGGAAATCCTTTCTTTAAATGAAAGTATTTTTTTTATTTGAAAACAAGTAGTTTTCGTTTCGGAGAAATTCGATCTCATTTATACAAGTTAAAATCTTTGGGTTAATTCAAATTCCCAAAAACAACACCTTAAAATGGTTTAAAACCCATATAAACTTGTATACCATTTAATATCATAAATACTAAATATTGAATTCAATTTCAAATCTTGTATTTAAATTTAAATCAAATTTTAAACTTCATACTTTATCAAGTTATTCAAAATAAATCTCATCTTTGAAGTTCCATTTCAAAAGCTTTTTTACTTCAAACCCAATCCATTTTCAAAACTTTTGAATTTAAATATTCATCTTTTAGACTATTTCAAAATCTGTGACTTAATCGATTTCCTCGTGAAATCCATATTTGTGTGTGTATAAGTGTGGTCCAGGGGTTTAATACAATAGTGCAACATCATTCAATCATCACAAATTAAAACGCAGAAATATAATTGATAAGCGATATAAACTATAACGCTTATCTTCATTCATGGATTCAAAGATAATATACAGATGTATCATCAATAAATGAATAAATTATACATACCACAATTTACAGAATAAAATATCACAGATCAGATAGGACAATCAATTCAAGGCATCTCATATAATACGATCATCCATAAGTAAGGTCAAGCATTTAATAATCATTTATAAGCAGGATCAATTAATCGTTTAATCCTAATCAATTCAATTTATTTCCATGTAGATAAATTTAATTACTTATGAATTTATTATCCCATTCTGGTTTATTAATTCCAAATCATTTGATATAAATTAATTTATCAAACACTTCAATTAATTAAATTATTCTTAATCAATCATATTAATTAAATTGACTCTTGAACCAATTATATAATTAATTAACTTCTTAATTAATTATTTCAAGAAATTTACTCTTTAATTACTTACCATTAAGCAATCATCTCATAATAACAAATCATTAATTACCAATTTATCTTTATCATTAATTTAATCAAAATATCCAAATTTAATTACTTATTAGTAATTAACCCCTTAATTGCTTTCATTAAGTAATTAACAATTTACAATTGATTCAATTAATTAATCTAATTTGTTACCAAAATTTATCACATTAATTTTGTTACTTAATAATTCATAGTTAATTATCCTCATTAACTAATAACATTTCTTAATTTACTTCTTAATTAATCTCTAATTATAAATTAATCTAAATTATTAATTTATAAATTAAATACATAAGTCATTCCTTAATTATCTTATTCATTTAAATCATTTTGATACCTTAATAATTTCTAAGATAATCTATTTCTTTATTAATGACTTCATTAATATTAAAGTGTATTAGAACATTACATTTTAAATTTAAATTCAAATTCCATTTTGAATTTAAGATTCAAAATGATTATTTATTTAAACATTAACCAAATTTAAATTCAATTTATAATCGTTTAAATAAATGTAAATACATTTATTACTTACATATGAAACTTATGTAAGAAAATTTTAAACTAGATTACTTAATTTATTTTTAAAAAATTTAGCTTTTTAAATACACTAATTATTTAACTTGCAAATTCAAGTTAACAAATTATTTAACTTTCATTCAAGATCATTTAATAGAAGAATTAAATCAAAGATCAAATTTAAACATTTGTTTGGGAACTAATTATCTTTTTATTAAAAACTATTTAATTTAAACTTGTTTAAAAACATTCAGATTCAAAAAAAAACTGATTTAAATTTCCAGCTTGAGTTCAAAGAAGAATTTGAATCTATTAATTTAACTTTGATTTTAACTTGTATTTAAACTCATTTTAAAACTTTGCTTTCCATTAAACTAGTTTTTTTTTTAAATTTGAAACTGGGTAACAGGTTTTCTGCAAAACCTGTTGCAACAAAAATCAATCGAGGCAATCACTCTTTTCTTCGAGTCAAAGCCTCATTTACTTCGAGCCTGGTACACGAATTACTCGAGAAAACTCGTGTAACCTGCTCCCTTTCCAAATCAACTCAACCGCACGCAAGAAATCCACCGTGCACATGCACGGTGGCGCCGCCCATCGTTGATCATCAACGATGGCCTCCACATATCAGAAACCATCCAAGCACTCAACTTCTATCATCAGATCGTCCATTCTTCCTCGAATTTGAAATTCAAACATGAACCCAAAACCCGGAACAGAAAGAACCCACCAAGCTCGCAACCTTTCAACGCCTTGCTCTCACCGCCTCGTCCACCGGTGCCTCTGCAATTCTAGCCTCGACCTCGTCACGGTCCACCCTACCACCACCCGAGACACCACGGCACTCGATCGACCATCGACGTCGAATGAAAAGTAAACCTCGGCACCTCAAAAACTAGGTTTAAAAACTTTAAACCATCGCCGCCGCTTCCACGTCGAACTGGAGCAACTCCAGATATTTTTCCCAACTCCTCCGAAGGCTCCTTCACCCCACGAGAAACGCCGAGCATTCCGGTCCACTCGATCACCCAAAAATCGACCATAACCCATTTTCGTTCATCTTAGAACTGCAGCTTAATCCTAGCTCTAAAAATTTTGATTCGAGCTTTAAAAATCATATTAAAGTATAACAATCCCATTTATACATCTGAATTCATAAATTACGAAGTTCGAATTCTTGCTCTTTTTGAAGTTAGCTGGGTTATCTTACTTTCCAGAGAAAGTTAAACTTGGTTTTAACTTATATAAATTTTTAATCTCAAGTTTATACCATAACAACCAATTTCCATTTTGATTCTAAGTCCACTCAATAAGCATATTGAAAGAAAAAGAATTTTGAATCAAAGATGTTTTGTTCATGAACTTAAACCAGAGAGGTATTTAAATATCAGCCTGCACACCAATTCCATTACCAAGAACACACATATATATATATATAAAAACTTATGCATTCGCAGACATGTAGTTGCAACATTTCCTTTTATTTATTTTACTTTTTAATAAAAAAAGGAAAACAAATATGATACTCACAGATAAAGGAAACAAAGAAGGTTTGCTCACTACATGTTGGAGAAGATGAACAGAGCTCATCATTGCTGAACCAGGTTTTGAAATTGCAAGCTGAGATCCTTCAGATCTCAGATTTGATTTATTATTTTGATAATTTTATTTTAGTTTTGAAATAACATTCATTTCAGTTTTGCATAGCTTATGGACGAACTGAAGATGCTTCATAAAAATGAGAAAAGAAGTTTACTGGTGATGGTTTTACAGGGTGATATTATTTTGTACAGGTGAGATAATTTATGTTTGGTTTGTACAACAAGGTATGGCTGAAGTGTTTTTAGTTATGGGCTAGAGATACTTGGTGTGCTAGCATTTAATGCCATGTTCTTCCCATCCTTATATGTTTACAGCCTATGCTGTTTGATTTGTACTTGTTTATTTTTGTTGAGATGTAAGCATTCAATGCTTAAGTCCTTTATCTTTTTCAAGTCTACACTTATCATATTTTTTTATACTTGAATGTATTGTATACTGGTGGCTGATGTAATCTATTTTGGGTGGTAGAAGTATCTTGCATTAATTACCTTTTTTATAAATTTCTTTATATTTATTTTGTTTACAGCAAATCCACTTTGGTACTTCTTTTACTTGATGGCTGATAGTTTTGGTATGGTGACTGCATTTATTACTTAGCCTGGTTTCATATTTGTGAATATATATAATGTTGTCTTTGTTTTCATTATTATGTATTTAGTGTCTTTACTTTTGTTAAATAGATAATTGGGTATATTTATTTTCAATAATTTATATTTTGATGTATTTTGTTTGTACATTTTATTTGTGTTTATTTTACTTTGTATGTTTGCTTTTATTGTTAAATTAAATATTTATTCAAAAATTTTGTTATATTTACACAACTTTAAAAATCCATTTCATAAGATTGAATTCAAATATCTCTATATTAATATTGTTTAAAAACAACTCAATATTAAATTAAAAATAATTTATAAAAAAACCATTTCTTTCTTAATAAATAACATAATTTATTTGAATTTGGAAACACTCGAATCAATTTATCATTTAATTTCACAATTTTAAATCAAAAATAAATTAAAGTATCAATTTAAAATAAATTAAAATTCGGGATCGTTACAACATCATCATTGGATATATCTAATCAAGCACATATTTAATAAAATCAACATGGAAAATCAAATCAACATTATATAAAATCAAGATCAAAGGTTGTACATTCAAGAATAGGCAGCCACCCTGTATTGCACTACACATTTCTCTTTACTTATAAATACTAGGCCGAGTTGCCCATTACCTGTTTATAAAAAAATAATAAACAAAGAGAATCTCTGACATTAAACCTAAAGTAAGTGAAGTGTTCAAGGCTTGGAGCAAGGAATACTCAAGCTTAGCAGTGTTCATCTCTGTTAGTAATAAGTGAGCAAAACATCTTAACATCTGCTACTGATTATATATTTATAGGTATACAACTGTGTCTATGATTGATGCTAAAGTTTTATATGATTTGTTTTTGCAAATAAGTGAGTGTGTGGTTGTGTTCGAACATGGTCAGCCATTAAAAAAATACTGTAGTTCTTTTTAAAGAGAACTGTTCTGTTCATTTTATTTGATAAAACAGCACACATCTATATTCAAAAACTAATATTTGATCATCCCTTTAGAATTAGGCTTATTTAAAAAAAAGTAGTTTGATTATGAATATAGATTGTTTTAAAATTTGTTTCATTCAATTCCATTAAGTGTAGAGGAAGGAAAATATTATTTACAGTAAACGATTTTAAAATGAATAAATTTCGAATATCGCATTTTAATCAAATAATTTTACGATCGTGTATGTTACTGAGAAACTTTAATTTTAGGCTTGGTTTGGAGGTTTTTAATGAAGTATGGGGGAAGAAAAGATGAGATGAACGGAATTAGGCAATTTTCGAAATTTCGTTCATCAATTCGATTTCGTGACGTGAAACGGGTCATGGAGGAGGTTGGGCCAATAAGGAATCCATGAAAATTGGCATGGAAATTTTTAGTGGATTGTATAGGATGGTCGAGGCCATTTTAGGGTTTTAGGGGGTTTAGTGTTGGTCTCGCGTTCGAGAGAAATGGCGATTAGGAGTGAGAGAGAGGGAAGTGTGCACATGGGGGAAATGGTAGAGGAGGAAGTGGCCGAGCTTTGGCTAGAATATGGTGGTTGACGGTTGAGCGTCGAGACAAGGCGATTTGTGACCGTTTATAGTCGTATTCCCTTGTTCCCTATCTCGTTCTCTTCTTGCACTCATACTCACTATCAGTGGATAGTAAGAGAATTTACTGAGGCATTCGAACAGATATCTTAGGGATTACTCATTCTAGGGTATACTTCACCCTATCTTTAATGAGCTACTTAACGTGTTATACTCCTGAGCTAAAGGTTTACCTTATCTCTGATACCAAATGTAACTATATGGATTTTTCACGCTCGAAAATCGACGTCCATACTTTACATCGTTCTCAAATGCCGTAGATTCGACCGTTCAAATCCGAGTCACCGGAGCTTATAACAACATTAAGTAAACAACACAACGGAAAAGAAGAATAATATATTGATATACAACACAGATACAATATCTGATACAACAGAGTGATACAAATGAATATCAACATACATTAGAGATATGATACAAGAAATAGCAGCGGAAAAGTAAACGATAACACCAGCAGCGGATAATCTCCATCTCCAAAGCTCCAATTCCGAAATAGCTCGAACTCCCAATAACGATGCACCAAGCTAAGCAAGACTGGTGTGACCCAAAGACTGAACTAACTCCAGATAATCTACTAAACCTGACTATCTGAAAAACCCAACTCTAGACTGCTCGTGTAGAAAATAATGAGCACCCAGAGTTTAGGAAAGAATCAATAAACTCCGGATCAGTCATGGGACTGGTGTGAGCAACAAAAACAGGTTATCTTTTAAAACAATCAACAAAAGAATTTTAAAATCAATTCGCAATGCTTTCTGAAAATGTAACTACCATAAGACCTCCCACCACACACACAATGCAAACGCAGACTTGGAGGAGATTTCTTATTATGTTAGTCAACGATGCTTACTACGCAAAATCAAATCATTTGATTATTATTATTAGTGCATAGTGTAGAAAACATTTCGAAAGTAGAATATAAATCTTAGCCAGCATAGGTACCATTATATTATGCCCACTATTGCGACCTCCTGAGGAGGCAGGTTCTACAATTTGCAATCGTAAAGGTTCGTATTTTTTCTTTGGATTTCCAATAAATGGTCAGGCCAAGGAACCTCCCATTGCCACATGAGAACACCTCTGGAAGGACGTTCCCGAGAACCAAACCGGATCTCTACCAACACAAGGCCGGGTTACCCCTAACTGGGTAACTACTGACACAAGTATGCCATCTCCCGGTTGTAAACAACCTTTAACCGGGGCCCCAGAAACAAATCACAAAGTAATATATATATATATATATATATATATATATATATATATATATATATCTGCGATATCAACATAAGTTAAGTATCTGGGCTCCATACCATGATACCACTTCTATCCAGAAGGAAATGCACATACCCTAAGGGGTGCTACCCCCAATAACCTTGCTGCATCTTCCCTGTTTTGACCATTCCGGGGTGTGAGGTCCGACGAAGTCTCGTCCACAAAGCCACGCTTTGGTACAAAGCCATGCTTTGGGTCAACAAATGATCAAAGTAATGATCACAAAGATAAATTATCAAACAAATGATCATATCACAAATGATCAAACAATGATCATTTCACAGCAACATTCAGCATGTCACATTACCAAATTGGGAATATATCGCTGATAACCATCAACTACATAACCTCTGAGTGCGTACGAATCAGAGAAGGGTGTTAAGCTAAGAGAATAAATTCTCCTCCACCAACAGAAATATATTTGAAAGAAATCAGCTTTATATCTCAATTTGTAATGTCAGACACAAAATCCATACAAGTTTGTTCCGAGATCGAACAGAACCGAAGGCACTTCCAAAGAAGCCCTTGCAAATCCGGATAATCCCTAATCATGTCCGGACTTCCCATCACATATGGAGTCTCTATATCGGGGACCAGTCGATGCAAAGACATTCGACGAGTTGTCCTTTTATTTTCGAAAATATCCGGTCTTCACCACCGGTCTTCAAATGCTATCCATAACGACGTATCACATATTCGGAATGGGATATATGACACAAAGGTCCTCTCCCGGCTAAACCGAATTGTGAGCGCAATACTTCAAAAACATATGGATATTGGGATTTCAATTAAGTCACAACTTATTACCCAAAACTTTCTTCCAAAGGGTTGAAAACGAATTACCATTTCCAAACTTTGAACAAAGATTTATTTCACAAAGTTCACCTAGTTTCACAAAGATCCATTTATGGATTTCAAAACAATTTCCATTTCAATTGGATTAACTCGTTAAATCTTTAAAATCAAAGATTTAACTCATAGCTTTCAAAATTCGATTAACTTGTTGAATCTTTAAATCAAAGATTCAACCTATAGCTTTCAAAAGCATTTCCAAAGATTCATTCATAGCCTTTCAAAACAATTCCAATTCAAACTTGAAACTTTTCAACCCAATTTGGAAATCCTTTATTTAAATGAAAGTATTTTTTTTATTTGAAAACAAGTAGTTTTCGTTTCGGAGAAATTCGATCACATTTATACAAGTTAAAATCTTTGGGTTAATTCAAATTCCCAAAAACAACACCTTAAAATGGTTTAAAACCCATATAAACTTGTATACCATTTAATATCATAAATACTAAATATAGAATTCAATTTCAAATCTTGTATTTAAATTTAAATCAAATTTTAAACTTCATACTTTATCAAGTTATTCAAAATAAATCTCATCTTTGAAGTTCCATTTCAAAAGCTTTTTTACTTCAAACCCAATCCATTTTCAAAACATTTGAATTTAAATATTCATCTTTTAGACTATTTCAAAATCTGTGACTTAATCGATTTCCTTGTGAAATCCATATTTGTGTGTGTATAAGTGTGGTCCAGGGGTTTAATACAATAGTGCAACATCATTCCTTCATCACAAATTAAAACGCAGAAATATAGTTGATAAGCGATATAAACTATAACGCTTATCTTCAGTCATGGATTCACAGATAATATATAGATGTATCATCAATAAATGAATAAATTATACATACCTCAATTTATAGAATAAAATATCAAATATCAGATAGGACAATCAATTCAAGGCATCTCATATAATACGATCATCTATAAGTAAGGTCAAGCATTTAATAATCATTTATAAGCAGGATCAATTAATCGTTTAATCCTAATCAATTCAATTTATTTCCATGTAAATAAATTTAATTACTTATGAATTTATTATCCCATTCTGGTTTATTAATTCCAAATCATTTGATATAAATTAATTTATCAAACACTTCAATTAATTAAATTATTCTTAATCAATCATATTAATTAAATTGACTCTTGAACCAATTATATAATTAATTAACTTCTTAATTAATTATTTCAAGAAATTTACTCTTTAATTACTTACCATTAAGCAATCATCTCATAATAACAAATCATTAATTACCAATTTATCTTTATCATTAATTTAATCAAAATATCCAAATTTAACTACTTATTAGTAATTAAACCCTTAATTGCTTTCATTAAGTAATTAACAATTTACAATTGATTCAATTAATTAATCTAATTTGTTACCAAAATTTATCACATTAATTTTGTTACTTAATAATTCATAGTTAATTATCCTCATTAACTAATAACATTTCTTAATTTACTTCTTAGTTAATCTCTAATTATAAATTAATCTAAATTATTTATTTATAAATTAAATACATAAGTCATTCCTTAATTATCTTATTCATTTAAATCATTTTGATACCTTAATAATTTCTAAGATAATCTATTTCTTTATTAATGACTTCATTAATATTAAAGTGTACTAGAACATTACATTTTAAATTTAAATTCAAATTCTATTTTGAATTTAAGATTCAAAATGATTATTTATTTAAACATTAACCAAATTTAAATTCAATTTATAATCTTTTAAATAAATGTAAATACATTTATTACTTACATATGAAACTTATGTAAGAAAATTTAAACTAGATTACTTAATTTATTTTTAAAAAATTTAGCTTTTTAAATACATTAATTATTTAACTTGCAAATTCAAGTTAACAAATTATTTAACTTCCATTCAAGATCATTTAATAGAAGAATTAAATCAAAGATCAAATTTAAACATTTGTTTGGGAACTAATTATCTTTTTATTAAAAACTATTTAATTTAAACTTGTTTAAAAACATTCAGATTCAAAAAAAACTGATTTAAATTTCAAGCTTGAGTTCAAAGAAGAATTTGAATCTATTAATCTAATTTTGATTTTAACTTGCATTTAAACACATTTTAAAACTTTGCTTTCCATTAAACTAGTTTTTTTTTTAAATTTGAAACTGGGTAACAGGTTTTCTGCAAAACCTGTTGCAACAAAAATCAATCGAGGCAATCACTCTTTTCTTCGAGTCAAAGCCTCATTTACTTCGAGCCTAGTACATGAATTACTCGAGAAAACTCGTGTAACCTGCTCCCTTTCCAAATCAACTCAACCGCATGCAAGAAATCCACCGTGCACATGCACGGCGACGCCGCCCATCGTTGTTCATTAACGATGGCCTCCACATATCAGAAACCATCCAAGCACTCAACTTCTATCATCAGATCATCCATTCTTCCTCGAATTTGAAATTCAAGCATGAACCCGAAACCCGAAACAGAAAGAACCCACCAAGCTCGCAACCTGTCAACGCCTTGCTCTCACCGCCTCGTCCACCGGTGCCTCTGCAATTCTAGCCTCGACCTCGTCACGGTCCACCCTACCACCACCCGAGACACCACGGCACTCGATCGACCATCGACGTCGAATGAAAAGTAAACCTCGGCACCTCAAAAACTAGGTTTAAAAACTTTAAACCATCGCCGCCGCTTCCACGTCGAACTGGAGCAACTCCAGATATTTTTCCCAACTCCTCCGAAGGCTCCTTCACCCCACGAGAAACGCCGAGCATTCCGGTCCACTCAATCACCCAAAAATCGACCATAACCCATTTCCGTTCATCCTGGAACTGCAGCTTAATCCTAGCTCTAAAAATTTTGATTCGAGCTTTAAAAATCATATTAAAGTATAACAATCCCATTTATACATCTGAATTCATAAATTACGAAGTTCTAATTCTTGCTCGTTTTGAAGTTAGCTGGGTTATCTTACTTTCCAGAGAAAGTTAAACTTGGTTTTAACTTATATAAATTTTTAATCTCAAGTTTATACCATAACAACCAATTTCCATTTTGATTCTAAGTCCACTCTATAAGCAGATTGAAAGAAAAAGAATTTTGAATCAAAGATGTTTTGTTCATGAACTTAAAACAGAGAGGTATTTAAATATCAACCTGCACACCAATTCCATTACCAAGAACACACACATATATATATATAAACTTATGTATTCACAGACATGTAGTTGCAACATTTCCTTTTATTTATTTTACCTTTTAATAAAAAAAAGGAAAACAAATATGATACTCACAGATAAAGGAAACAAAGAAGGTTTGCTCACCACATGTTGGAGAAGATGAACAGAGCTCATCATTGCTGAACCAAGTTTTGAAATTGCAAGCTGAAATCCTTTAGATCTCTGGTTTGATTTATTGTTTTGATAATTTTGTTTTAGTTTTGAAATAACATTCATTTCAGTTTTGCATAGCTTATGGACGAACTGAAGATGCTTGATAAAAATGAGAAAAGAAGTTTACTGGTGATGGTTTTACAGGGTGATATTATTTTGTACAGGTGAGATAATTTATGTTTGGTTTGTACAACAAGGTATGGCTTAAGTGTTTTTAGTTATGGGCTAGAGATACTTGGTTTTCTAGCATTTAATGCCATGTTCTTCCCATCCTTATATGTTTACAGCCTATGCTGTTTGATTTGTACTTGTTTATTTTTGTTGAGATGTAAGCATTCAATGCTTAAGTCCTTTATCTTTTTCAAGTCTACACTTATCATATTTTTTTATACTTGAATGTATTGTATACTGGTGGCTGATGTAATCTATTTTGGGTGTTAGAAGTATCTTGCATTAATTACCTTTTTTATAAATTTCTTTATATTTATTTTGTTTACAGCAAATCCACTTTGGTACTTCTTTTACTTGATGGCTGATAGTTTTGGTATGGTGACTGCATTTATTACTTAGCCTGGTTTCATATTTGTGAATATATATAATGTTGTCTTTGTTTTCATTATTATGTATTTAGTGTCTTTACTTTTGTTAAATAGATAATTGGGTATATTTATTTTCAATAATTTATATTTTGATGTATTTTGTTTGTACATTTTATTTGTGTTTATTTTACTTTGTACGTTTGCTTTTATTTTTAACTTAAATATTTATTTCAAAAATTTTGTTATATTTACACAACTTTAAAAATCCATTTCATAAGATTGAATTCAAATATCTCTATATTAATATTGTTTAAAATCAACTCAATATTAAATTAAAAATAATTTATAAAAATACCATTTCTTTCTTTATAAATAACATAATTTATTTGAATTTGGAAACCCTCGAATCAATTTATCATTTAATTTCACAATTTTGAATCAAAAATAAATTAAAGTATCAATTTAAAATAAATTAAAATTCGGGATCGTTACAACATCATCATTGTATATATCTCAAGCACATATTAAATAAAATCAACATGGAAAATCAAATCAACATTATATAAAATCAAGATCAAAGGCTGTACATTCAAGAATAGGCAGCCACCCTGTATTGCACTACACATTTCTCTTTACATATAAATACTAGGCCGAGTTTCCCATTACCTGTTTATGAAAAAATAACAAACAAAAAGAATCTCTGACATTAAACCTAAAGTAAGTGAAGTGTTCAAGGCTTGGAGCAAGGAATACTCAAGGTTAGCAATGTTCATCTCTGTTAGTAATAAGTGAGCAAAACATCTTAACATCTGCTACTGATTATATATTTATAGGTATACAACTGTGTCTATGATTGATGCTAAAGTTTTATATGATTTGTTTTTGCAAATAAGTGAGTGTGTGATTGTGTTCGAACATGGTCAGCCATTAAAAAAAACACTGTAGTTCTTTTTAAAGAGAACTGTTCTGTTCATTTTATTTGATAAAACAGTACACATCTATATTCAAAAACTAATATTTGTTCATCCCTTTAGAATTAGGCTTATTTAAAAAAAAGTAGTTTGATTTCGAATATAGATTTTTTTAAAATTTATTTCATTCAATTCCATTAAGTGTAGAGGAGGGAAAATATTATTTACAGTAAACGATTTTAAAATGAATAAATTTCGAATATCGCGTTTTAATCAAATAATTTTACAATCGTGTTTGTTACTGAGAAACTTGAATTTTAGGCTTGGTTTGGAGGTTTTTAATGAAGTATGGGGGAAGAAAAGATGAGATGAACGGAATTAGGCAATTTTCGAAATTTCGTTCATCAATTCGATTTCGTGACGTGAAACGGGTCATGGAGGAGGTTGGGCCAATAAGGAATCCATGAAAATTGGCATGGAAATTTTAGTGGATTGTGTAGGATGGTCGAGGCTATTTTAGGGTTTTAGGGGGTTTAGTGTTGGTCTCGCATTCGAGAGAAATGGCGATTAGGAGTGAGAGAGAGGGAAGTGTGCACATGGGGGAAATGGTAGAGGAGGAAGTGGCCGAGCTTTGGCTAGAATATAGGGGTTGATGGTTGAGCGTCGAGACAAGGCGATTTGTGATCGTGGTTTCGTGATAGGCTTTGACATGAGAGGTTGAGTTTTCGAATGAACGATTGGGAAGCGTTTTAGGGTGAGTGGTCGCGTCAAGGTGATCAAAGGCGACCTAGACAAATGGTCGTGGGTGAGTAGTCGCAGTCGGAAGTGTTGTGCTTGTGCACATGTATATGCACGGTTGATCTGAGCAGAGGAAATAAAAAGGTAAGGAAAGAAAATAAAAGGGGGAAAGAAGGAGAAGGTGAAGAGTGGGCCGGGTACGGGCCAAGGGGAAGAGAAGAAAGAAAAAAAGAAAAGAGAGGAAAAAGAAAGATAAGGAAAAGAAAAGTAAAAGGAAAGGAGCAAAAAAAGTGAAAAGAAAAGAATTTTGAACTTATATCCTTGCACTATAATTTTTACCTTCCCATAATTTAAGCTAAAATTATTTTGGGTTAAGTTAGATTTAATTATTGAGGTAAGTAATTGATTTGATTCTTAATTAATTAATCTTAAGTTAATAAAATAAGACATAGCTATTAATTGGACATCTTGATTTTAATTAATTAATAATAATTTTTTTAATCCTTCCTTTAATCTGTAATTAAATTGGATAAAAATAAAATTGACTCGGTTAAGTAAAGTTAACAAAATTCTAATGTGTGAATTGTTGATATTGATGTTGATCGTTAAATTAGTAACAATCTATATCTTGGCTGATTCTATTGGATATTTATTTAAAATTATTCTTATTTGTGCCATCAAATGGTCAGACGGATTGAAATAGTTAGATTAAAGTGATGATACGTTTTATTTGGAAAAGAATCTGTAATAAATTCCCACTTTCGAATATTGTCACCCTAAATAATAAACTGTTATTTAAAATAATTTATCCTTTTAAACTTATTAAATTGATTCGAAGAGATCGGGCTCGGATATCAGTGTTATCCGACACCGTTTCAATTTAATAATCTCTACGAACCTTTACGAGTTTGGTTTTAGAATTTAATATGCTGGAATTAGATTAATTTAACAAATTTAACTATTTTAATACGTAATTGTACTTAGGAATTACTATAATATCGATGGATTTTTGAAAAAATGTTTTTCGTTATAATCAAATGAAAAAATCATCGTGTTTGTACGAGTTACCTTGGTTTCAAAGAAGTTTTATAACTTCAATATTTCAATTTAAGTGGGTTTACTCACGTTGGTTACCAGACTGACTCAGGTGTTACTTCATTGTAATGCTCGGATCAGACCGAGTATTATACAATTTCAGGTTAACGCTTTTTAGAGCTCAGGAGACGAGTTGGATGGCAGACACATATTGATTATATTCCGCCGTGTATCATGGGCTGTATTTCGGCATTTAGGGACAAGTTATCATAACTATCCAGATTAATTTATTAATAATTGTACTCTGATAACTTGTATATATATTAACAACTATAGCTTTTCTTTGTATAAAATGCTGCTATTGTATATTATATTTTGTTCCACTTCGATTGTGAGATTCTGTGTTGTTGTTTTGCTATTTCTTCTTCTATCTCCTTTTCTTCTTAACCCTAACAACCTGGTATTTCTAGCATTCGTTTCTCAGCACTCTATACAATGAACTTATTAATGTCGATTTTCGGGGGTTAAAAATCGCTCGGTCATTACACATGGTATCAAAGCTGAAGGTTAAGCGAGAACCTTGACTCTAGTGTGGATTTCTCATTAGAGATAGGGTCAGTAGTACCCTACAATGAGTTGAGTGTATTATATATGAGGGCGTACTTGTTATTTTCATATATAATGATTTTAAAAGTGATATTAAAATAATTTCTATATAAGATTATAATTTGATATAAATAATTTTTGTAAATTATTATAGTATACTAATGTGATTGGCTGCAATTATTATAATAAAATAAGATTATAAGATTTAAGTGGTAAACATATATAACCAAATAGAAATTTGATAAGAAGGAATTATAATAATGAGTTAAGCTAAAATCAAAAGTTTACGTATACTCAAATTAGAATTTAAAATTCAGGAAATTGTAGAAGTGTTTTTCAAAGTGTTTTGAAATGAAATAAGTTTACCCTGATTATATTTTATAGGAATAATCTCTTAGAAAATTATTTTGAAAAATATGGTGTGTTTGGTTTTTGGATATGATAAGGTTAGTATCATAAATGGGTTATTGTGTCTTACTAATGTGATGTTTATTACCGCTGTATTCTGTGTTGTATATTCTCTGATGTTGATGATTATCATTGTATCAAAGTGATGTATCGGATATGGCATTCATATTATATCAGTGGTATCATTTTTTATTTTCTGCTGTGTTATTTATCATCTAATGGTGTTACAAGCTCCAACGATACGAAATTGATGTTGTTGTCTGACATCGAGTTCGGATCGTGACACCGCCCTTTAGGGTTTGAAACCACGGCCACCACAACGCACGAGACTACGATCAAACACCTCCACCATGAACTAGTATCAAATCCTTGCGCAATATCAAATCCGATCGTTCATTCGATTACACAATTTCACTTTCGAACTAGTATCGTCGACCCGATTTCCTGGTGTGGACTCAGATCTGGTTCCTTGATCAGAAACCGTCATTCTTCTTGCATAGCCACAGACTATGGTAGAGAATTTCCAAAATCAATCAAATCCATATACAGTGTTCACCGTCGAAAATCGAGTGAAAAATCCCAACTCGGATCGATATAACTATCTTGAAATTATGTGCTCGAATCTGGATCAAATTGCTATGCGAATAAAATAATATACATACATCCTACATATTTATCTCAATTTATTATTAAACCTATCAATTCTCTTTTTATTGACATTTATTTTTGTTTCTATTCACCTATTCGTAATTATTCCATTTCACACTTTTACTTAATCTTCATTCGAATATTAACTTAAAATATCTTTCCCAATACTAAATTTTACCTAATAATTTCACCATCCATTTCTTAAGTTAAATATAAATATTTTGCACACTTAAATATTTATTTTCACTTCACAACTTTAGTTTATATCTATTTATATTTAAATTGGATCTCCAATTTCCATATGAATTCAATTTACCTTTCATTTTTAAATATTGAATTCTATTCATCTCATCTCAAACCATATTTAATTAGTAATTTCTTTAATTAGTTTATTTTCAATCTTAATGGATTTTATTTCCAAACCTTACATTTTATTTAGCCCATTCGAAATAATTTCTGGATTTTACTTTACTTACAAAATTTGAATTAAATATCATTCCAATATTCAACTTCAATACATTTGCTTACCATTTCACTTAATTGGTTTATTTTATCTCATTTATTTTGACATAATTCAAATTTAAACGTTATTCAAATGTTTCAGTTCCAAATTCCATTTAGATAGACTAAATAAATTTGTTCATTCACAAATTATTTCCAACTTAATAAATTTTATTTCAATGCCCATTCCATTTAGTCTACTTGGATTCATCTCCCCAAATCCACTTTTATTTTAACATAATTTAGTTATACTTCATTTCAATTCAGAATTTAAACCTTTATAAGATTTTTAACTTATTTACATTCCATTTAATAATCTCTTTAATTTACTTCATTTAATTGGTTTACTTGCCACTTTCTTTCATTTTCACACTTACTTCAATTTAACACTTCTTCAAGTTAAATTTTATTCTAACATATTCAAAAAAAATTAGGATTTTCAGTCTTACTTATATTCCATAAACATTTTTAATTAAATTTCTAGAGTTTAAGAAATTTCTCAACATTTCAAAATTACTTTTGAAATCAATTATGTATATACAATTCATTTGCATATCAAATTATCCTTTGAATTTGAAACCAAACCCAGTTTTTCTTACAAACAATTCTAATTTAAAATATTTAGGCAGAAATTCCTCCCTTAGAAACTCAAAAATTAACGTCGATGATGCTGCACTCATCACCGAAATTATTTTTCAGCGACCAAAAAGTGAGTTCAGTGCTTTTACTCTTTAAAAACATTTTCAAATATTTTTAATTCCTAATCTCACTAGATTTCATATCCAATTCAAAAATATTTCCGAACCAATCAACACAATATAATACAATTTTATATTCACTAACAAATATGCGCTCATATATATTAATACACTCAAACTCATTCTAGAGTACTACGGACTCTATTCTAAGGAGTAATCCTCACTAGAGCCAAGGTTTTCGCTTAACCTTCTGCTCTGATACCAAAATGTCACGACCCGATTTTTCAACGCCCGAAAATTGACATCAATCCGCCCATTGTATTCAATGCCGAACAATCGAATGCCGGAGAGCTAGACCGTAAGGAAAAGAAGAAGGAGGTAGAAGAAGAGAAAACAAAACAACATTAGAATCTCACAACCGCAGCGGAAAAATATATGATAGTCAAATGACTGATCTTTGTACAAAAAAGAACTAATTTATTTAATACATTACATCAACAGAATACAACACAATCAACAACAAAATAATGGACATTTATGTTAACTTGTCCTCACAAAAGCTGACTATACAGCTTATACTGCACAGTCGAATATATATTGTTAATATCGTTCTGTTTCACGACCTAGTGACCTAATATAATAAGCACCTAACGACCTAATATAATAAGCGACCTAACGACCTAATATAGGAAGCGACCTAACGACCTAATATAGGAAGCCACCTAGCGACCTAATAGTACATTGCAAGAGAAAGACACAACAGCTTAATGACCTAAAAGACTCCAAAGATTCGACAGATTAACAACCTAGCGACCTAAGTAAACTAAGACAATTTCTTATGCCGCAACTTCCTATGCCTCTTCATTAGGTCGCTCGCGACCTAAGCCGACCGAGACAACTCCTTATGCCGCAACTTCCTATGCCGCTTCTCCCTAAGTCGCTGCGACCTACTAACCCACTCAGATTGACCAAGTGCAACAAGGATAAGCCGTAGCTCGTATCCCTTAGGTCGCTAGCGACCTACGACCTACCCTTAGGTCGTCCGCGACCTACGACTTAGCCTGGATTTTCCCTATAAATACTCCACCTACTCCAACTGAGAGGGGACTTTTTCGGCTCACTTCTGAAAGGCCTATACTCTGCTGATTTCTCGACTCATCCGACACTTCAAACATGAAAGACACTTCAACGAACTTCAACAAGGGATCTAATATATTCAACATGAATTTGAAGGATTCTCCTACATCGGAGTTCTAGCTATTTGTCTAAGTGGTGTTGTAATCGGAGATTGTTGTATAAGTTGTAATTGAATCAGCAATAAAGGAGATTAAAGTGGATGTAGGCTCAACTTGAAGACGACCCACCATTAAACTGTTGTCTCTTTACTGTTTTTCTATGACTTTTCTACCTACTTCTAATTCCCGTATTGACGGGTGGTGCTTTCACTTTATCTCTACTAACACTGGGATTTTAGCGTTCAATTTTAGCGTTAACATATATCAAGTAAGTGTGATAGGTCTCGCCATCTAGCTCGTCTCTTGAGCTTCAAACATCCTATCCTGTATCCTATAATACTTGGTCTGACCCGAGCATTATAGTGAAATAACACCCGAGTCAGTTTAGAAAACCAGAGTGAGAAAACACACTTAATTGGATGATTAAAGTTTTCAAAATCCTTTGAAATCAAAGGTATCTCATAAGACCGTGCCAAGAAATAAACATATTTGGTTTTTACCTTACGATAATCAAAATATATTTTTATCAAATCCATCTTATATTATAATAGCGTCTATAGAAAGTAAAATAGAATCCAACTGAAATGCTTGCATCTCATGTTTCAGCATAGTTGGGCACAATCAAAACCGTACAAGTGCTTATTGAAGATTAGATTCCATACAATGGAAGCCCAGAACACTTTAATGCTTGATAGGTTGAATGCTTTGCTCAGAGCTAACCGTCAACCAATGAATAATGAAGAAAACTTTGCTTATCATGTTCATAATCCTGAAGAGAGGAATATTCCTCAAAAGGCAGCTAGCCTCGCTGAAGAGGCACCACCCCAGGCTGGAGGATCAAGGCCACAACCGACCCTCCGCGAACGTTTGTCCAGGCAAACTTCTGAGAAAATGGCTGAAGTCTGTCCTACAGAGCCTTTAAACGATAAGGAATACCTTTTGGGCATGGTTCGATAGATTATGAAAGAAAGTATGCAAAGAGAAGAAGATGAAAAAGAGTTGGAGGTTCGCTCCAAGCAAAACTCCGTTCACCGAAAGGATTCTGAAGGCGGAGTTCCCAAGGAAGTTTGTTCCCCCTACCATTCCGGCATATAAGGGAACGAGCGACCCTAACCAATTCCTATATAAGTATGATTGGCACATGAATAGTGCTAGAGCATTGGATGAGATCAAATGCCGTTACTTTCCGGTATACTTGGAAGGAGTGGCTCTACTCTGATTTACAAAGCTATCGGTCCGATCTGTAGACCAATTCTCCGATTTAACTAGGAAGTTTAAAGAACAATTCAGGTTGTATGCTTCAAAGGCGAAGGATATTATGTCACTGTCCAGCCTTGAACAGAATCCCGGAGAATCTATTAGATGTTTCTTAAACCGCTTCAACATAGCCTTGGCTGAAGTGGACAATGCAGAGCCACGAATGGTCTTGACCTACTTAATGAGGGCTATCGACAAATCGAGTGAGTTTGGGAAATGGTTGAAGATGAAGGAACCAAACTCGCTTGAGAAATTCTACAAGAAAGCTGACGAGTTCATGCGCTTGGAGAGCCTTCATGCACCGGCGAAAGTGGCATTGACAGAGGTTAAGAATAACACTACTGCTCCTACCAAAAAGGAATCCAGAAGTCAGAAGATGGAGAATAACAATGGAGGAAGCTGAAGGATGTGAAGAAACCTCGCTTCTCAAAGCCTTCAGATTTCACTCCTTTAAATGATACTCCGGAAAATATCTTTTTCGCTACCAAAGATAACGTGGAATTTCCTAAACCACCTATGATAAAGCTTGGGAAAAAGGCTGTTCAAAGTGGGAGATTTTTTCGGTTTCATAATCAACCCGGTCATGATACTAACGAATGTCACCTTCTGAAAAGTTTGATTGAAGAATTTCTAAGAGAGAATAAGGTGCAGCAATATGTTAAGAAAAATAGGAACAACCCAACTTCATCTACTGAGGGCCAGCAACTTCCTGCTCATCCATCTGGCTCGGGTGAGAGGACTACCGTGCATGAATCAAAGAGGCCTGTTATTAATGTGATCACGGGAGGTCCTCACCCGGCAGGCAGAAGATGGTGCGAGATGGAAAGATATGCTCGTGCTTAGAAATACGCCCCAGCAGAAGAAAATGTTTTTGTGTTGGAAGACGCTACACTTCTGAAGCAGCAAATAACTTTTAATAATGATATTGTGTTCAGGGCCAAGGACTCTATAGGTGTTGAAGCTCCTACCATGGATCCCTTGGTCATCTCTGCCGGCATCGGGCCTGCTATTATAAGAAGGGTGCTTGTTGATTGCGGCGCCTCTTGCAATATCCTCTTCAAAAAGACATTCGATCAAATGAAGATTCCTATGGCTGATGTTCAGGCTTCATCGTAGAAAATTGCTGGGTTCACTGGTGAACCAAATCAGCTAATTGGAACCATTGACTTATTCGTTGAACTTGGAGAGGTGAAGAAAAAGGTGGTTTGAAAGCAGACTTCTGTGATTGTTGACGGATTTTCTACTTATAATGCCTTCCTAGGCCGGCCAACTCTTGCAACATTCAAGGCAATTCTCGCTCCATGGTGCCTTACTATGAAGTTCCCCATAGATAACGGTGTCGGTGTTATTAAAGGGGATCAGAATGCTGGGCGAGAATGTTATCTAATAGAGTTGCGGGAAGCGAGGAAGAGAGAGATGGGAAAGGATGCGGAAGCTCCACTCCGCATCAAAGAACCAACCTTGTAGGAATTATAGGATGGACCCTGCACTGGCAAGCATAGTGGAGCACGAAAAGAAATGGATCCCAAAAAAGCCAGTACAGGGGAGAATAGAGTGGTGCCAGTGGAAGTAATGGTCCCAGTACCTGTTGATCCGAAAGACCCAAACAAGGTGCTAAATGTGGGTTCGCAACTTAGTGTGAAGTTTCAGAATATTTTGATATCATTCCTGAAAGCAAATCTGGATGTATTCGCTTGGAGTCATGCTGATATGTGTGGATTATCTCCAGAAATCGCGGTACAAACTCTGAATATTGATCCGAAATTTACACCTAAAGCAGAAAAGAAGAACCCAGGGTCCAGAAAGGTCAGCAGCATTGTAAGAAGTAGATCGGCTCATGGAGAATGGCTTCATCAGAGAGTCCACTTATCCGAATGGGGTTTCTAATCCGGTGCTGGTTAAAAAAGCAAATGGAAAGTGGAGAGTTTCCATTGATTTTTCAGATTTAAACAAAGCCTGCCCTAAAGACTACTTCCCGTTACCCAGGATTGATCAGTTGGTGGATGGAACAGCCGGGCATTAATTGTTGTCTTTCATGGATGCTTACTCCGGATATAACTAGATCATGATGCATGAGCCAGATCAGGAGGACACAAGCTTCATCATCGATGTCGGTCTTTACTACTACATAGTCATTCCCTTTGGACTGAAGAATGCAGAGGCAACTTACCAAAGACTGGTTAATGCTATGTTCAAGCCACAGATTAGCAAAACTATGGAAGTTTACGTTGATGATATGTTGGTGAAGTCAAAGAAGGCGGTGGACCATATGGATCACTTGGCAGAAATGTTTACAGTCCTCCGAAAGTATGGAATGAAGCTTAATCCATTGAAATGTTCATTCGGGGTAGAGTCCGGGAAATTTTTGGGTTTCATTGTGAGTGCTAGGGGCATTGAAGCTAATCCTTCTCAAATTACTGCTTTGAGAGAAGTCAAAGCCCCTAGGACAAAGAAGGAAATGCACAGGCTCAATGGGAAAGTTGCTGCTTTGAGTTGGTTTATTTCCAAGGCCACGGATAAATGCATTCCATTCTTTGACGCTCTAAAGAAAGGAAAGAAAAACATTGAATGGACTACGGAATGTCAGAAAGCTTTCGATGAACTAATTTGTCACATGGAAACGCCTCCAATACTTTCTAAGCCCAGCAACGGTGAAGATCTTTTCATATACTTAGTGGTTTCGTTTCATGCTCTCAGTGCAGCATTACTACGGGAAGATGCAAAAGTTCAACGTCCGGTCTACTACATCAGCAAGAGATTTACTGGGGCAGAGATGAATTATTCAAAGATAGAAAAGCTCGCCTATTGCCTACTGATAGCTTCCAGAAAGTTGAGGCCATATTTTCAAGCTCATCCTATCAAAGTCCTCACTGACCAGCTTCTTAAGCAAGTCCTGTTTCGCCCAGATACTTCGGGTCGCCTTCTGAAGTGGAATATTGAACTCAGCCAATATGATATCACTTACCATCCCCGAAGAGCAATCAATGGACAAGCTTTAGCACATTTCATTGCAGAATGCATAGATAAAGGTGACAGCGAGGAAGAAGTTACTAATGACATCCCGACCCGATGGAAACTATATGTTGATGGCGTAAGAAACGACTATTGTTCTGGAATTTGGGTCGTGCTTGAAACCGCCGAAGGGCTATCATTGTGCTACGCATTGACATTGGAATTTCCTTCGACAAATAATGAAGCAGAATATGAAGCTCTTATTGCCGGCTTGAAGATTGCTAAAGAACTGAATATCAAAGTGTTGCAGATCTTCAGTGATTCACAGCTTATTGTATGCCAAGTCAAGAAAGAGTTTCAAACTAAAGGAGGAAATCTGCCTGCTTACTTGTCAAGGCCTGGGAACTTCTCGATGATCTTGATCATTATACGATAAGTCATATACCCCGGGAAGAGAACATGAAGGCAGATTCTCTCGCAAAGTATGCAAGCACTGGCGAAGCTCAATTACTGGGATTGGTTCCTGGGAAGTCTTGTCAGCACCAAGTTATGATGAGATGGATATTGACTGGATCATGACTGTTTCTCAAGGGCAGGAGTCGTGGATGACTCCAATCAAGGAATATCTACCTAACGGCTCCCTTCCAGAAAATTCAAAGGAACGTCAGAAGCTGTTAAGGAAAGCCTCAAGATATGTAATTCAAGACGGTCGGTTGTACAGACGGGGATTCTCAATGCCATTACTCCGGTGTGTAACCAAGGAAGAGGCTAAGACAATTTTAGCTGAAGTGCACAGAGGAGAGTGTGAGGATCATTTAGGTGGCCAAACTCTAGCAAAGAAAATTCTTCGCTATGGGTTTTTGGCCAGACATTAATCGTGATGCTGCTAGCTACGCCCGAAAGTGTGACCGATGCCAAAGATTTGCAAAAATCCCAAGAGCACCTTCCACTGAGCTAATGCAGATGGTCAGTCCATGCTCATTTGCCATTTGGGGAATAGATCTCATCGGGCCCTTACCAACTTCCAAGTCCGGAATCAGATATGTTATTGTTGTTGTTGATTATTTCACTAAATGGGCTGAATCTGAACCATTAGCTACTATTACCTCTAAAAAGATGATAAACTTTGTGACTAAGAATATCATTTGCGGGTATAGTGTGCCTCAAAAGATAATCATAGACAATGGAACCCAATTCGAAAGCGAAGAATTCCAGGATTTTTGCAAGCAATTCAAGGTCAAAAAAATCTTCTCAGCAGTGGCTCATCCGCAGGCAAATGGGCAAGTGGAAGCAGTAAACAAAATTATCAAGTCAACCATCAAAAAACAGCTGGAAAAAGTAAAAGGTGGTTGGGTCGATAAGCTTCCACTAGCACTATGGGCATACAGAACTACCCACAAAACTGCGACTGGGCGCACTCCATTCTCATCAGCATATGGATCAGAAGCAATGATTCCGGTGGAAATAGAAGTCCCTTCGCACAGAAGAATTCATTTCAACCAAGCTGAAAATGAAAAGTTGCAACTTGAAGCACTTGACTTCCTTGATGAAAAAAGGGAAGAGGCTCAGCTTAGAATCACAGCTCATCAGCAAAAGATTGCCAGGCACTTCAATTCCAATGTTCGCAAACGCAGCTTTGAGATTGAGGATCTAGTCTTGAAAAGGATCATGACAGCAACACGAGTGTTTGCGCCAAACTGGGAAGGGCCATATGTCATAGGCAAAAAACTTCTTGATGGCGCTTCCAAACTGACAACCGTCGAAGGGGACCCAATTCCAAGAGCTTGGAACAGCAATCACTTGCGTCCATATTTTTTAAAAGCTTTGTTTAAACTTTAAAATGATTATGGATGTATCATTCTTGCATTGTAAACCATTGTAAAAGCAGTATGAATGAATAATAAGAACTATAAAGTGGATGTAGGCCCAGTTCTTGGCCGAACCACTATAAATCTTGTGTTCTCTACTATTACAAAATGCCTGTTTTGTCTCGATGTGTAAATACTTTAAATGTATTGCTAAAATGTCGATTTAATATTGCAGGCCCTTAAAACAAAGTTTACCCATCGCAAGGCCAAGCGATCCTTGAAATCACTCAATAAACAAATGCCAAGCCGTAAAAAATTCTAGATTCAAAATCCTATATAAGGAGTGCTTCATGGAAAAGTTAGTGATTCCGTCGGACTCGCTTAACAATGAAGTACACTTCTTTGGATAAGACAAACTACTTGCAAAAGAAAGGAACATATGCTTGGAAAATGATAACAGGGAATCGCTAATGAGCAAATGACGAACAGACATGGGCGAGCAGATAGAAAACAGCCAAAAAGGAGCCCTGCCTCTCAACAAAAAGGTTGGTGGAACCACCGGAGAGGCACCTTCCCAAAACAAAGGCACCAGGCCCTTGCTAGTTGATTGCAATCGTTTGTGCAAACGAACATCCGGTTGGATAGCTTGCGTCCTCTCCGTGGATCCACTTAACCGTGAGACGCAACTTTCATGGCGAGCCAACCACCCCAAGACCTCTTCGAAGGCAAAAGACCTCTTCGGAGGCACAAGCCCTCTTCGAAGGCACAACTCTTCGGAGGATAAAGCCCTCTAACGAGGCACGTCGAAAAAAGAAAATTATCTTCTCAACCAAAAAAGATTGGTGGAATCACCGAGGGCCCTTATTAACTAGCTGCGATTGTTTGTGCAAACGAACATCCAATTAAGTAACTTGTGTCTGCCCCGTGAATCCATTCAACCATGAGAAAGTAACTTCCAGGCATCAAACAAAGACCTCTTCGGAGGCACACTCCCTCTTCGGAGGCACTCGCCTTCACCAAAGGCACACATCTGCCCTCTTCGGAGGCAGAAGCCCTCTCCCGAGGCACCACAAGCCTTCTTCCGAGGCACTCTCCTTCACCAAAGGCACATCTGCCCTCTTCGGAGGCAGAAGCCCTCTCCCGAGGCACCACAAGCCCTCTTTGGAGGCACAAACCCTCTTCGGAGGCACAAGCCCTCTCTGGAGGCACAAGCCCTCTTCGGTGGCACAAGCCCTCTTCGGAGGCACATCCCAAGAGATAGCCCTCTTTGGAGGCACACTGCAGCTCTCAAGGGAAGATCAATTTCCCCATCTTGGAAATATTCTTCCCCATAAGTTGTGGTGCAAATTAAAAGCCTTCATTGGAAACTCATTTCACCGCGTAGGAGAATCCACTTGTCAAAAAATAAAAGTGACTATCTCCGAAAGTGAAGTGTAAAAACTTTTTTCAAACAAAAGAGAGAGAAGAATTCTCCAATATAAGGCACACTCTACTAAAGCAGAGTAACATTTCCTCAAAATGGAAAAATTATTCTCTAAAGAAAGAGTGCAAGCCTTCTCAAAATAGAAGAATTGCTCTCCAACTTAAGAGTACAAGTCTTCTCGAAACAGAAGAATTGTTCTCCAACTTAAGAGTACAAGTCTTATCGAAACAGAAGAATTGTTCTCCAACTTAAAAGTACAAGTCTTCTCGAAGCCGAAGAACTGTTCTCCAAAGTTTTACCAAATAAAAGAAATTGCAATAAGCCGTGGTATGGGGGCAATACAATACAATATAGCTACATTAATAAAAGCAACGCTCAAGCAGCATACCACAAACTTATTGCAATATCACAGTGAAGAAACTTGTGCGAAAATAAGGAATAAATGCATTCACAAATACAGTTAAAAGATTGTATAAGTAAAAAGAATCATTTCATTCCATACTATGAAATTTTTATACATGTACAGGTTTCAAAAGAGTGGGGACCGGTGCCCACACAAATCCCGATCAATACCTTTATGTACAAGCAAAAGGCAAAACAAGCAGAGTAGAGTGAGACTCATTATTTCGTCTTCCCGCCACCTTTAGAGCCCTCGCCTGTCCTAATGGTTAACTTTGGAAGCCGGCTTGGATGGGTCGGGGAAGAAGGAGATAGAGGTGCAGCTGGGTCTACTTCTGCCTTCTCTTTGCTAACAGAAGTGCTTTTCCTTCTCCTCTTCGAGATTGCACGCTTCCCCTTCTTCCTCGAAGAAGACTCGCTGCCCGGAGTGATAAGTGCAGACAGTTCCGTGTCATCATGAAATTGCTCCGAAGTCTTTTCACCTTCTTCAAGTTCCTCAACCTTCTGCTCTTGCGTAGCAGCCAGGTCGTCCAGGCCTTGAAGAGCTTCTATCAATTCTTCTTGCAACCCCGGTTGAGAAGAAGAAGGAGGAGTAATTTAAAGAGACGGAGGTGGAATAGCTGGAAAAGGAGAAGACTGCGTGGCACTTGGCGTTTTCACTATAGAAGAAGAGAAGTTAAAGTCATTATTTCCCGCAAAGAGAGGAGATAGTGGCGCGTCAAGGCTTAAATAATAATCAAAAAGTTCATCAAGCTCATGAGAAGCAAACAAGCAGTCCACTTGAGCTAAATCAACGTTGAAATTATCTAGAGAAGTTGGCTTTATCACGTCGACTTCAAAGCCTTATGCTTCAGCACTTTCTTGAGCCTCATCTCTAGTATGAAAAGTTAAAATTTCAATGTCATCTTTGGCAGGAGGCGAGGAACGGGAACTGGAGCCAATGATATCAATTTTCTAGTGGAAACTTACAATTTTCTAGTGGAAAGTTACAATTTGTTCGTAAATATTTAAGTTAAGCTAGTGGTTACTGTAACTGACACTTCTTGATGATCGTTGATGATCATTTTTGTGATTTAGACTAGCAAATGTGTGATGTCTCTTTGTCTACGAGGGAGACTAAACCCCGTTTCTGTGGAGCTTCGGCTCAATTTGGTGGGGTAGCGACTCATGGTCTCCGGACCGTTTTGTGGAGCTTCGGTTCAAAACTAATGGTTAACAACCATGGAATAGCGTTCCATTTTGTTATACACGTGTTGGTGAGTTTTCATGCTCCCATTTTGCGATAGCACTCCCCCTTTTTGTGATTTCTGGATTTCCATTGATGATTTCTGAAATTTGTGTTTTCACCAATTTTCGTGATTTACATTGATAAAGTTGATCAATATTTGTGCATTGGTGAATTTGTGTGTCATTAACTTTTGTGATTGACATTGATATAATTGTCAATACTTATGGTTTTAGTGAATAAAAATAAAGAGTATGACATTCCTTTTGATCTTTGAGAAGATTCTTGTGATACTGATTAATCCCTAGTTGATTTTTAATTGCATACTTATCATAGTATGGCTTTATCGTTATCATATATTTATGTCATATCTCTTATTATATATCATTTTATCTGATATTTATAGCTAGACTAATCCATTCATTATTTTCTTACTAAATAATACTCGGGTCAGACCGAGATGTTGCAGGTGCTTCTGCTTGACTTCACATCTGGGATTATCACCCTGACTATTGGCTAACTACTTAGATTAGTAGTTTTTTTGTGTACATTTGAGATATAGACTCATAGATGTATCCATATTCTTTTGTCTAGCACTTGTAGCTATTCTTTTGTGGCATTGTGGACCTTGTTTGACCACTACTCTGATGTACACTTTCATGTGTTATATCTTCATATCTATTTCCGCCTTTGTGATTTGGATGTCTGTGACTGATTTGTGTTATGTTTATTTCTATATTTGTTTCCGAAGAATATATATAGCCACCGGGTAGTAGCTTTGAGTTTGTATCGGTATGTCGGATTTCCTCCTGCAACCAGATGCTTGTTGTACTGTCTGACATATCGGTGCTTGCACAAAGCAATTACACGGATGGTCGCTCCTCAACAGCCTTATCCTCCATGCTAGATGACGGCATTACTCCATAGTGTCCTTCGCTAGCGTGGGTATAGAGGTGGGGCTGACAGCTTGGTATCAGAGCCAATCTACGAAACAATGTAGAATAATCTAGCAAGGATCATCGTCCTAAGTCCATCTTAGGAGTCGTGCTTTAGGATTTAATTCGAGTCTTCGTACCGATTCATCCTATTTTCTTTATGATTCCTTGGTTATCTATCAAGATTGCTTGATATTCATTTGGTGAATAACCTTATCCTTCTTCTTTCTTTCTTTCAAAAGGAAGAGAAATGGTTAGACCGGCCGTCCCAGCGCCGGTCAATCTCGTGCTACTCCTCAAGATGGAGTATTTATGTCTGCCCAGCAGCTTCTTGATCTAGTAAGGAATGCTCAAGCAGCCGGATCTAATCCGGAGTCTACTCACCCTAAGTCTGGATTTGCACGTTTGTGCAACGATTATACCAATTTGGGTGGGAAGCCATTCAAAGGTTCTGAAACTATTATTGAAGTCCAGAGTTGGCTGAGAACGTGCGATCGAATCTTTTCTCGCATGAATCTTATTGATCTTCACCGTGTTCAGGTGGCCTCTAGTATGTTCCAAGAAAGAGCATTAGATTGGTATAAGCTTCTGATTTCTGAAATAAATGAAGCGGATCTTACTTGGGAGAAGTTCCTGGAACGCTTCGAAATAAAATTTGTGCCAGAAGCTAAGAAGGTGACTTTGGCTCGTCGTTTCATTGACCTTGTTCAAGGTGAATCCTCCGTGGCAGATTATGTCGCATCCTTCGAGTCACTTTCTAAATACGGGATCGAATATATAAACACCCCATTGAAGAAGAACCAAAGATTTGCTATGGCTTGAATAGAAATCTCAAGAAGCCATTACTTCTAAAATTAGAAGTTTCTTTTGATCAGCTCATTGATATCGCTCTTCGACTTGAAGAGGCTGATATAGTAAGTGATGTTGAGGTTGGGAGTGCTAAACCGAACTTCAACAACAAGAAAAGGCCTAATAAGTTCAAAGGTTCTTATCCCAACAATAAGAAGGGGAAGCAAGCCTCGCCGGCAACTAAGACTTCTACCTCAAGTGGTGGGCAATGCTACAACTATGGTTCTAAGGACCATTATGCGAACAAGTGTTCAAAGCCTCGTGCTTGTCGCTGTTGCAAAAGCCCAAATCATTATTTATCTTCTTGTCCCAAACTTCAAGGCAGGAAGGAGGGAAAGCTTAATGTTGCTCAAGCCCCTGGTAACACATCTCATGGTAAAGGTATTTCTCATTTTATCCTTGATGGCATTATTTTATTTCGTGGTCACCCTATTCGAGTTCTTATTGATATGGGTGCGTCCCACTCTTTTATTTCAAATGAACTTGTTGATACTTTTTCTTTGGATGTTTTGTGTTTAATGACTTCTTTGAGAATTGCAAATCCGGTTGGTGGATCCGCAACAATCAGTTTATGGTGTAAAGACGTCGAGATTATTTTTGTGTTATTTTTCTTTCCGAGCGGATTTGCATGTTATGCGCTGCTTAGGCTTTGGAATGATTTTGGGAATGGATTGGCTTAACCGCTATGGAGCCCAAATCCTATGTCCTGAGCGAACTATTCATCTTCGACATCCTTAATCTGTTAAGCAGATTTCTATTGATCTTAAAGATTCGGATTCCAGCATGGTGGCATCTTTATATTCTTTAAATCCTCATGATGACGATAATGATGATGAGGAAGATATTATTTCTCTTATTCACATTGTTCGTGAATTTTCCGACATATTTGAGCCCATTTTAGGATTACCACCTAAGCGAGCAATTGAGTTCAGAATTAATCTCATCCCTGGAGCTCAACCTATTACTCATCCTCCTTATCGTATGTCCAATAAAGAAAATGAGGAGATGCGCAAACAATTATCCGAATTGGAGACGAATCAATTTATTCGCTCTAGTTCCTCGCCTTGGGGAGTTTCGGCTATTTTTGTGAAGAAATCCTATGGTACACTTAGGGTTTGTGTTGACTACCTCAAGCTTAATGATCTTACTATTAAGAATAAATAACCTATACCTCGGATTGATGATCTATTCGATCAACTTAGTGGTGCTAGAGTCTTTTCACAATTAGACTTAGCTACCGGTTTTCATCAGCTTCGTATTGCAGAGGATAGTATTCCTTTGACATCGTTCTGTACTCGTTATGGATCTTATGATTGGATTGTTATGTCATTTGGTTTAACGATTTCTCTGGCTTATTTCGTTGGCCTTATGAATAGAGTTTTCAAAGACTTCCTCGATCGGTTTGTCCTCATCTTTATTGATGATATTCTTGTGTATTCAAAAACCGAGGAGGAACATGAAAAGCATCTTCGGATTGTGTTGAAAACTCTTAGGAGCAATCAATTGAAAGCAAAATTTTCTAAATGCCACTTTTGGCAATCTCGTGTGAAGTTTCTCGGTCATATTATTTCCGAATCCAGAATTTCCGCGGATCCTTCAAAGATTAAAGCGATTCAAAATTGGAAGAGACTGGAGAGTGTGACGGAGATCCGTAGTTTTCCTGGATTGGCAGGTTATTACCACCGTTTCATAAAGGACTTTTCAAAAATTTCCGTGCCTCTTACTAGCTTAACAATGAAGGGAGTTAAATACATTTGGTCGGATAAATATGAAGCTTTTTTTCAGCAATTAAAAGAACTCATTTCCGATGCTCCTATTCTTGTTATTCCCGAGGGGAATCAAGATTTTATTGTTTATACCGATGCTAGTCGCATTGGTTTGGGTGCCGTTCTTATGCAAAGCGAACGTGTTATTGCTTATGCTTCTAGGAAATTGAAGCCAACCAAGACTAGATATGCCACTCATGATTTAGAGCTTGCGGCTATTGTTTTCGCCCTTCGTATTTGGCGTCGTTATCTTTTGGGAGAAAAATTCATTCTTTACACCGATCATAAATCTTTGAAATATCTATTTTCTCAAAAGGAACTTAATTTGCGTTAGCAACGTTGGCTCGAATTTCTTGCAGCTTATGATCTTGATATTCTTTATACTCCCAAAAAGGGAAATCATGTTGCCGATGCACTTAGTCGTAAGCAACAAGCGGTTGTTTCTATAATGATATCCGAACGGAATGATCTTGGAATTTTATCCACTTGTGAGATTCGAGATCGTGTTTCCAGTTTGTGTTCATCTCTTGTTTTATGTAGCCTTAAGGCTCATCCTTCTCTTTTAGACCGCATTATTGAAGCTCAAAAGCTAGATCCTGAATTGGTTCTTCTTGTCCAAAATTTTAGGGATAAAATTGATATTGAAGGTTTGAAAAGACATTGATATTGATTCTCGTGGTGGTATTCGAAAATTTGGTAGACTTATCGTGCCAAATATTAGTAATCTTCGTAAAGACATTTTAAAAGATTCTCATCATTTTAAATTTACCATTCATCCCGGTAGTAGTAAAATGTACGCGGATATGAAGCGACTTTATTATTGGGAGGGAATGAAATCTGATATTGCTAACTTTGTTAAGTGTTGCATGACTTCAAACTCGTTAAAGCCAAACATCAAAGGCCCGGTGGGTTATCGAAACCTTTAGAAATTCCAATTTGGAAGTGGGACCAAATTTCCATGGATTTTATAGATGGCCTTCCCCGTTCTCGTTCGGGTCATGATAGCTTATGGGTAATAGTCGATAGACTTACTAAATTCGCCCATTTTATTCCCGTTCGGTCCAATCGAACCGTGCCCCTTTTGGCCAAACTCTTTATCAAAGAAATTGTTAAATTGCATGGAGTTCCTACTTCTATTGTTAGTGATCATGATCCATTGTTTACAAGTGGATTTTGGAAGAGTCTTCAAAAAGCTTTGGGAAAGAAGCTTAATTTTAGCACCGCTTATCATCCCCAGTCCGATGAACAAACTGAGCGTGTGAATCAAACTCTTGAAGATCTTCTTCGTGCATGTGTTCTTGATTTTGGTGGAAGTTGGTGTGACGAGACGAATTTTGCCCGCTCGAAAATCGACATCCATACTTCATATCGTATTCGAATGCCATAGATTCGACCGTTCAAATCCGATTCGCCGGAGCTTATAACAACATTAAGTAGACAACACAGCGGAATAAAAGAATAATACATTGATATACAGCTTTGATACAATATCTGATACAACAGATGATCCAATAGATATCAATATACATCAGAGATATGATACAATAAATAGCAGCAGAAAAGAAAATAGATGACATCTAGCAGCGGAACAATATAACTCTAAGATAGTCTTCAAAAGAGAACTCCGAGAACTGCAACTCCATCTCCAAGAACCAATCCAGCAATAGCTCGAACTCCCAACAACCATGCACTAAGACAAGCAAGACTGGTGTGATCCAAAGACTGAACTAACCCCAGATAATCTACTACATCTGACTATCTGAAAAACCCAACTCTAGACTGCTCGTGTAGAAAATAATGAGCACCCAGAGTTTAGGAAAGAAACAATAAACTCCGGATCAGTCGTGGGACTGGTGTGAGCAACAAAAATAGTTTATCTTAAAAAAAACAAACCAAGAAGTATTCAAAAATCAATTCGCAATGCTTTTTTGAAAATGTAACTACCATAAGACCTCCCGCCACACACACAATGCAAACGCAGACTTGGAGGAGATTTCTTCTTATGATAGTCAAAGATGCTTGATACGCATTAAAAAGAAACATTTGATATTATTATTAGTGCATAGTGTAGGAAAAATCATTTCGAAAGTAGAATATAAATCTTAGCCAGCATAGGTACCATTATATTATGCCTGCTATAGCTACCTCCTGAGGAAGCAGGTTCTACAACTAAAACCGTACAAGATCATATTGTTTCTTTGGGTTTCCAACAAATTGTCAGGCCAAGGAACTTCCCATTGCCACATGAGAACGCCTCTGGAAGGACGTCCCCGAGAACCAAATCGGATCTCTGCCAACACAAGGCCGGGTTTCCCCTAACTGGGTGACTACTGACACGGGTATGCCATCCCCCGGTCCTTTGGGACCTTTATCCGAGAGCTCTCTAATCAACATCACACCATAATAAATAAAGTGTTCAACATGAGTAAGTATCTGGGCTCCATACCATGATACCACCCTTTTCCAGAAGGAAATGCACACACCCTAAAGGGAGCTACCCCTCATAACCTTGCTGCATCTTTCCTGTTTTGACCATTCCGGGGTGTGAGGCTCGACGAAGTCTCGTCCACAAAGCCACGCTTTATACAAAAGCTGTGCTTTGGGTCAGCAAATGATCATAGAAATGATCACAAAGATAAACGATCAAACAAATGATCCTATCACAATGATCAACACAATGATCATTTCACAGCAACACTCAGCATGTCACATTACCAAATTGGGAATATATCGCTGATAACCTTCAACTACATAACCTCTGAGCTCTTACGTCTCAGAGAAGGGTGTTAAGCTAAGAGAATAAATTCTCCGCCACCAATAGAAATATATTTGAAAGAAATCAGCTTTATATCTCAATTTGTAATGTCAGACATACTATCCATACAAGTCTGTTCCGGGCTCGAACAGAACCGAAGGCACTTACAAAGAAGTCCTTGCAATCCGGATATTCACTAATTACGTTCGGACTTCCCATCACATATGGAGTCTCTATACCGGGGACCATTCGATGCAAAGACATTCGACGAGTTGTCCTTACGTTTTCGAAAATATCTGGTCTTCACCACCGGTCTTCAAATGCTATCCATAACGACATATCACATATTCGGAATGGGATATATGACACAAAGGTCCTCTCCCGGCTAAACCGAATAGTGAGTGCAGTATTTTATAAACATATGGATATTGGGATTTCAATTAAGTCACAACTTAAAACCAAAAACTTTTCTTCAAATGGTTTAAACCAACTACCATTTCAAATCTTTATATTACAAAAAAGATTTATTTCACAAAGATCAATTTATAGACTTTAAAACAATTTCCATTCCAATTGGATTAACTCATTAAATCTTTAAATCAAAGATTTAACTCATAGCTTTCAAAATTCGATTAACTTGTTGAGTCTTTAAATCAAGATTCAACTTATAGCTTTCAAATCGTTTTCATAACTTGGAAATTTTCTTCATTTTCAAACTTGAAATTCTTTTTAACACAAATTGAACGTTCATTTCTCATGTGAAAGCATTTATTATTTGAAAACAAACAGTTTTCGTTTCAGAAAAAAATCCAATTATATTTACACGAGTTAAAGCCCTTGAATTCTATTCACATCCCCAAATCAATACTTTTAAAATAGTTTAACCCATATATAACTGGTATAACATTTTTAATTCCTAGTTTTAAATCATAGAATTCAATTTCAAATCTTGAATTTAAGTTCAAATCAAATTATTCAACTTCATATTTTATCGAGTTATTCAAAATGGAATTTCATCTATGAAATTCCATTTCAAAAGCTTTTCACTTTAAACCCAATCCATTTCCAAAACATTTGAATTTAAATATTCAAATTTAAAACTATTTCAAAAATCTGTGACTTAATCGATTTCCTCATGAAATCCATATTGGTGTGTGTGTATAAATGTGGTCCAGGGGTTTAACACAATAGTGCACAATCATCATCATCACAGATTAAAACATAGAAACATAGTTGATAAGCGATATAAACTATAACGCTCATCTTCCATTCACAGATCACAGATATATAAAGGTCACAGATAATAAATTACAGGTCATAACACAAATCAGGATATATCACAAATCATCACATATCAGGGATATTAACAATTCAACATCTAATAAAATCCAAACATCCATAAGTAGGATCAATTTAATCATCTGATAAATTTAAATCGGATTAAATTTCTATGAATATTTCTTTTCACATTTATTATCAAATAAATTTCAAGTAAATGATCCTCATTAACTATTCATAATTATTTAATTACTATTCTTAAGTAATTAAACTCTATTTAATTATTGTTAATTATCATTTAATTAACCTTTAAAATCATATATTTAATCACTGATTATTTAATTAATTACAGATCATTTGATATTAATTTGTTTATCAAATATTTTAGTTAATCAAAATATCTAAAATTAATTACAATAAGAGATTAATCCTTAATTACTTTCATTAAGTAATTACATTTAACAATTTATAATTGATTTTCTAAACTAATTAATCCATTTAATTATTAATATTTATCACCTTAATTAATACTTGATAATCTTTAGTTAATTATCTTAATTAACTAATAATATTTCTTTAATTTCTTTCTTAAGAAAAGTTTCTTAGATTAAATCTTTATTAATCATTTCTAATTAATTAATCTAAATTACTTATTTCTAAATTAAATAAATCATTCTTTAATTTCCTTATTAATTAAATCATTTTAATTACCTTAATTATCTCTAAGATAATTAATTTTCTTATTAATGACTTCATCAATATTTTAAGTGTAAAACATTTCACTTTTGAATTTAAACTCAAAATTCATTTTGAATTTATGATTCAAAATGCTTACATATCTAAATATTAACCAAATCTAAATATCCACTTATAATAAATATAAAGAACATTTGTTGTTTACATATGAACTTATGTAAGCCTTAAAACTAATTTACTTAATTTTATTTAAAAATTAAGCCTTTAAAATACACCACTATTTAACTTACAGATTCAAATTATCAAAAATCAAGTTAAGTTATTGGTTTGAAAACAAATTTACTTTTAAAAAGCTATTTGATTTATACTTATTTTAAAACACATATGATTTGAAAACTGGTTCAAATTCCAGATTTTAAACTTGAAGCCATATTTAAGTCTTGTTTTCAGGTTTTAATTTATAAACTTAATTTTAATTAAAGTTTGTTTAAACATTAAATTTGATAGAACTTAACTGCATTTAAAAACCAGGATACCAATTCATTTTGAATCCCTACATTTATAACTTGTTTCAAAACTTTGATTAAAACTGGCTTTACATTTTGAAATTTGGTTTTAAGTTTCAAAAAAAAAAAAATCTAATGCCTATAAGTTTTCAAATCCTGCAACTAAACAATGACCCTTGCCAACCTATCTTCTTCATCAATATGAAAATCCCAGATGCAGAACTTTCGAGCGTGCACGTGTACGTCGTGACCAACCACCTCCGATCATCTCCTATGGTTCTCCCACATCGGCGACCTCTTTCCCACTCAAGCACAATCATCAGAAAAAAGCATTGCGAATTGATTTTTGAATACTACTTGGTTTGTTTTTTTTAAGATAAACTATTTTTGTTGCTCACACCAGTCCCACGACTGATCCGGAGTTTATTGTTTCTTTCCTAAACTCTGGGTGCTCATTATTTTCTACACGAGCAATCTAGAGTTGGGTTTTTCAGATAGTCAGATGTAGTAGATTATCTGGGGTTAGTTCAGTCTTTGGATCACACCAGTCTTGCTTGTCTTGGTGCATGGTTATTGGGAGTTCGAGCTATTGCTGGATTCGTTCTTGGAGATGGAGTTGCAGTTCTTGGAGTTCTCTTTTGAAGACTATCTTAGAGTTATATTGTTCTGCTGCTAGATGTCATCTATTTTCTTTTCCGCTGCTATTTATTGTATCATATCTCTGATGTATATTGATATCTATTGGATCATCTGTTGTATCAGATATTGTATCAAAGCTGTATATCAATGTATTACTCTTTTATTCCGCTGTGTTGTCTACTTAATGTTGTTATAAGCTCCGGCGAATCGGATTTGAACGGTCGAATCTATGGCATTCGAATACGATATGAAGTATGGATGTCGATTTTCGAGCGGGCAAAAGTCGTCTCGTCACGTTTGGTATCAGAGCTCATTTGTTTAAAAACTGCAGATTTGAATCTTCTTGGGTCTATTTTTCTTTCTTTGAGTGATATTTAGAGTTTATAAAGATGACATGCTTATTTTCTTCTTCTGGTTTACTTTTAAAGTTACTCAGCTTTGAAGAACCGAAGTGATAAGGCTAATATATATCAAAGAAAACTTTACTGGTTGATATCATGTTTGTACAGCAGGGTATGTTTGTTTGTACAATAACATGGGTGAAGTTGCTTGCATTATGGGGAGAAGTTACAATTTGCTTGTACTTGATTACAGCTAATGATATTATATACTTCTTTGTTTTGGCTGAAATGATGGTTGTTGGTATATATGTTTCTATTTTTGTTTATTCATACTTTATCAATTTGTTTGTATTTTTACTTTGTTTTATATTTAAGTGTTGTTTTGAATTCCAACTATGTGTATTTATTTTATTTCTTTGTTTTATACATATTTCCTTTGCTTTGCAATCCACAAGTTTGTACTATTTTAATCGTATATGCAATTTTGTTTTCAACATTAATACTTGACTTGTATGTCAATACAAATATATTTATTATTATTGTTTTCTTTATGAAGCTTTCATGTATATATTTTTATTTGTTATCATTTTATACTTTTGCTTCGTTTATTTTGCATATTTATTTACAACTTTGTTTCATATTTTTATTTCTATTTATTTAAAAAAAACCATTTATTTAAAATTTTATCTCAAATCCACTATATACATATATACTCACATATATACTAATTTTCAAGTTCATATGACTTAATATAATTTCTATTTGAATCGAGGAAACTCGCTGCCATTTAAAATCAATTTTACAATTTGTAATTCGAAAATTCATTTAAATTATCAATTTAAATTCATAAAAATCCTGGGTCGTTACAGTTGGGAAGATCATATTTCTCTGGTTGAGTTTTCCTATAATAATAGCTTCCAATCTAGTATTGGTATGGCACCTTTTGAGGCACTCTATGGAAGGCCATGCCGATCTCCTTCTTGTTGGTTTGAGGCCGGTGAGAAGCTGGTTTTACGTCCAGATTTTATTCGTGATTCCACAGAAAAGATTGACCTTATTCGTCATAGGATGAAAGAAGCCCAGAGTAGACAAAGATCCTATGCCGATAGCCGGAGAAGGAAATTAGAATTTTCTTTGGGAGATCTTGTGTTTATTCTTGTTTCACCTATGAAGGGTGTTGTACGTTTTAGTCGATCGGGAAAATTAGCGCCTCGATATATTGGTCCATTTCCCATCACCAAACGTATTGGTTCCGTGGCTTATCGCCTTTTATTACCGGCTCAGTTTTCTGCTATTCATGACGTGTTTCACGTTTCTCAATTACAAAAGTGCCTTCGAGATTTCGATTCTATTCTTGAGCTCGGTGTTGTGGAAGAAATTGAAGTTTCACCTAATTTAACTCATGAGCAACATCCTATTCATATAATTGCTTCGGAGGTCAAGCGCCTTCGAAATAAAGATGTTCCGCTAGTTAAAGTCCAATGGTCCTCAAATCCTAAGGATTGCTCTTGGGAATCTAGAGAGTTCATCGAGCGAACACATCCGGACTTACTTTATTGTGCTCCATGAGGTGAATTTCTTATTTCAAATTTCTTTTGTGTTGATATGCTTTCATGGTTGTTACCTTATATTTTCTTCTTAAATATTGCGAGGACGCAATTTATTTAAGGAGGGGAGTCTGTAACAACCCGTATATTTTACGATTGAATATTTATATATTTTATTTTAATATTTTATCGGTAGTCGGATTTTGGTCCGAAAAGTTACTTTTTGCATGCGGTCGAATTATGACTCGGAACCACTTCCATTGGGTCCAAAACACCATTTGCTTGAGTATAAACTTTGATGTGTTTGGAATTAGTGGAATTTTGCCACTTTTCACTTTGGGCTTTGGGTTTGGTTTAGCCCATTAGCCTAAACTATTAACTCTAGCTCAACCCCCTTCCCTTCATAACTTTACTTTCATTTCCTAACACTCAAGCTTCATTAAAAATGGAGGAAGGAATGGGAAATTAAAACTCCAAGCCCTAGTTCATTTGCAAATCCAACATCTAACTCCAAATTCAAAGAGAAGCCATTGATTCTTCCTTTGCTCTCAAGCTTCTTCTTCATTGATTTTGTGTAAAGGTGAGATTTTTATCTCACATCTTTGTCTATAACTATATTTGATTGTTGGGTATGAATTCCTAACACTTATTCATATGCATTTTCTCTTGGTTTGGATTGAATTGGTGAAAATCCTAATTTTTAGTGTTTTGGGTTCAAATCTATAAAAATCCAATCTTCGATGTTGGAACACGTTTTTGGTGATGCATCGTGGAGCCAATAGGACCGGGTAGCCAATAGGCGTAATCCCCTAGCGTTCGTGCTCGATCGGTTGTAAATTGAGAGAGTTTTTGGCATTTTTGTTGCTTAGGTCATTCGGCCTGCACGTAGGAGTCTCGGCCTGCAGTTAGGTCATGCCAACATAGGTCGTAACCCTTGGGTCGTTAGGTCGCTCGGCCATTAAGTCGCACGGCCTTCTTTACCCTTAGGTCGTTAGGTCGCTCGGTTTGTCCCTGTGTGTTAGGTCGCTCTTGTTAGGTCGCTCGGCCCATTAAGTCGCCCGGCCTTGTTTAGTCGTTAGGTCGCACGCCCAATAAGTCGCTCGGCCCTCTTCAACCCCTTAGGTCATTTCGTCCCTAGGTCGCTCGTCCATATGTATTTCTTTGGTCGCTCGGCTAGGTCGTGTCACTTAGGTCGCGCCATTGACCTTCTCACTTAAGTCGCTCACTTAGGTCGCGCTCTACATAAAGTCGCTCGGCCTATCCTTGCCCCCTTAGGTTGCGCCATGCCATAGGTCGCAACCCCATAGGTCGCTTGCCTTACTGATGGGTTGGCCTGCCTTAGGTCGCAACTCCTAGGTCACTCTCCTTGCAATGGGTCGGCCTGCCTTAGGTCGCAACTCCTAGGTCGCTCGCTTTGCAATGAGTCGGCCTGCCTATAGGTCGCTTACCTCCTTAGGTCGCTCGGCCTGCTTGCACTGTTAAGTCACCCATGCTATGGGTCGGGCCATTCCTTAGGTCGCATGCAGTTAGGTCGCGCCACCCTTAAGTCGCACCTGCTTTAAGCCGTGTGCTATTTCCTGAGCCAATAATTTCTTATGTTGACTTATGTTAAGTCGTAAGTCGTGGCTGTTAAGTCGCAAGGGTATTTCCACTTTGATGGATTTGTAATCGAATTCTTTGGATTTCATTCACGTCTTCGAATGTGAAATTTTGTGATTTATGGTTTCTACAATCATTTTTGTGATTTGTCACTTTATTTCACTCGTAGGAGAAATTTAATTAAACGGCTTAGTAAATGAAATGGTATGAAACGCTTGCATTTACTTCCTGGTTAATTCTTGGACTTATTCGATTGAATCTCTTGTGACAATTTTCTAGTGGAAACTTACAATTTGTTCGTAAATATTTAAGTTAAGCTAGTGGTTATGGGACATGAAGCTAAGCTTATATATTTACTAGCTTACTGTAATTGACACTTCTTGATGATCATTTTTGTGATTTAGACTAGCAAATGTGCGATGTCTCTTTGTCTACGAGGGAGACTAAACCCCGTTTCTGTGGAGCTTCGGCCCAATTTGGTGGGGTAGCGACCCAAGGTCTTTGGGCCGTTTTATGGAGCTTCGGCTCAAAATTAATGGTTCGCAACCATGGAATAGCGTTCCATTTTGTGATACATGTATTGGTGAGTTTTCATGCTCCCATTTTGTGATAGGCCTCCCGCTTTTTGTCATTTCTGGATTTCCATTGATGATTTCTGGAATTTGTGTTTTCACCAATTTTCGTGATTTGCATTAATAAGCTTTATCAATATTTGTGCATTGGTGAATTTGGGTGTCATTAACTTTTATGATTGACATTGATATAATTGTCAATACTTATGGTTTTAGTGAATAAAAATAAAGAGTATGACATTCCTTTTGATCTTTGAGAAGATTCTTGTGATATTGATTAATCCCTAGTTGATTTTTAATTGCATATTTATCACAGTATGGCTTTATGGTTATCATATATTTATGTCATATCTCTAATTTTATATCATTTTATCTGATATATATAGGTAGACTGATCCGTTTATTATTTTCTTATTAAATAATACTCGGGTCAGACCGAGATGTTGCAGGTGCTTCTGCTTGACTTCACATCTAGGATTATCACCTTGACTTTTGGCTAACTACTTAGATTAGTAGTTTTTGTTGTGTACATTTGAGGTATAGACTCATAGATTTATCCATATTCTTTTGTCTAGCACTTGTAGCTATTCTTTTGTGACATTGTGGATCTTGTTTGACAACTACTCTGATGTACACTTTCATGTGTTATATATTCATATCTATTTCCGCCTTTGTGATATGGATGTCTGTGAATGATTTGTATTATGTTTATTTCTATATTTGTTTCCGAAGAATATATGTAGCCACCGGGTAGTAGCTTTGAGTATGTATCGGTGTGTCGGATTTCCTCCTGCGACCAGATGCTTGTTGTACTATCTCACATATCGGTGCTAGTACAAAGCAATTACACGGATGGTCACTCCTCAACAGCCTTATCCTCCATGCTAGTTGACGGCATTACCCCATAGTGTCCTTGGCTAGCGTGGGTATAAAGGTGGGGCGTCACAAAGAGAAGAGGCCGTGCATGCTACTGACACATGAAATTCCTCCACGAACCATCCAACCGATGCCGCCAACGTTCTCCTCACCCCAATCTCTACTCGCTCGTCACCAACTAGACGCCTCCGCCTACCCAGAACGAACGACGAGATGAAACCATTCCCTGCCATACGAAATGTCGCACCTAGCTAAGATGAGCCGCACCTCACCAAATTCAATCCCGAGATGCCAAACGGTGCTCCGAATACAAAATCAAGCTCCAATTCGACAATCGACATCTCGAATCCCCGTAAATCGAAACCCTAATGCATACTTCATTGGCGACCTTACTGTCGAGCAACCCCACTCGACGCCGCACCCTCCAATTCGCCTACAAGATCGACGCCCACGTGAAAACAAGATTTTTAAAACAAATTGGAGAATTTTTCGTTGAGTATATCATGAGTTATGATTTTTCAAAGCTTGGATTTTTCTTTCTTTTTTATTTACCATGTGTGTGAATGCCCGGTTGTTCTTTTAAAAATAAAGAGGGAGGGAAGAACAAGACATTCACATATAGGAGAGGTATTAGTCAAATCCAAGGTGGTTAGAGATAAGATAGGTTTGACTAGACATATAAATATATATTAGTTAAAATTTTAAAATATGTCGATTTTCATAACTTAAAATCTTGAACCCCTATCGAGATATTCTGCTAGGCATCCGTAATGTTATACCCCTATTTCGAACGCAATGGAAAAGGTTTAAAGTCCTAATTCGATCTTATGGAGAATATAGCCTTTTGGACCCAATTATTATATTGAATTCTCGATATAAATTTCAGTGCGTTTATATCCCATATGACCAAACGATAACTCCAAACGCTACGAAATTTGAAATTCGATAATAATACACTATTATGGATCCAATGGAACTTGTTTCATCGAATTCCAAGACTTTTCCTCGGAAGGCTATTTTTAAATGTCAATTTAAACGATATAGTTTTGAAAATGAATAAATCGCTTTTAAATTCTTTTTTTTTTAAGTTTTATTATCTTCATTATTATCAAGATAAATTTTATAAGCCTTTAAATTGTTTATAACAAGCTTAAAACTCCAGATTCAATATTTTAACCAATTTTCAATTATTAAATACAATAATTAAATTATCTGATAAATAGTTATATTTGAAATTCACGTTTGAAATTAACTTTTAAATATTTAAAATAAATTAAATATTCCCATTTTAAATAGCCAAAATTCTAGGTCGTTACATTCCTTTCCCTTCAAAAGAATTTCTTCCCCGAAATTGCTAGGTAAGAAGAATGGTCCAAAACCCATGTACTTTTCCATAACCCAGTCAGTTTAAACAACTTTCCAAATCAATTTAATGAAAGTACACTATCACTTTTACTAACTCCCAAATTCATCCATATATTCCAAATAATATTACATATTCAATCATTTCAGATTCTAACTCAAATCCAATTTTAGTTACTAAAAATTTGAAAAAATACCAAATTGCTTCTACGGGCCCAAATCATCAAAAGAAAACAAAAACCAAGTGGCTCAATCAGAAAATCATCAATTTCATAAAACAATTTAAACACATACCTTTTTGTCGGGCTATCAAATTTTACTTTAGAAATCGAAGACATCAATTTAGCTTTTGCTTCTAATTACCAGCATCACACTTACCAATAGTATCCAATCATACAATTCAAATTATTTAATTCAGCATTTTAAATTTCCAATATTCATTTTACCAAACCCGTACGATGTACATATAACATCCGTATGCAAAATCTAATCTGATCGCTACTCGATCACACAATTTTGCTTCCGAACTAGTATCGTTCACATGACTCTCACGTATGGATACAGATATGGTTCCTCTATTAAAACCGTCATTCATCTTGCATAGCCATATACTATGATATAGAATTCCAGAACCAATCAAAAATCCATATCCAAGGTTCCCCGTCAAGAATCGAGTGAAATATCCTTAATTGGATCGATGTAACTATAGCTAAATTATGTGCTCAAATCCGGATCAAATTGTTATGCGAATAAAATAATATACGTACAACTTATGTTTTTATTTCCAATTAATTCTTTGCTATATCAAATTCTTTATATTCACAATTATTTTAATTTCCATTCACTTATTCACAATTATCCTTTTACACAACTTCTATTTAATCTCCATTCAAATACTTAGTATATTTCCCAATACCAATTTTACTTAAGACCTTCTCCATCAATATCTTAAGTCTATTATAAACATTTTATACAAAGCTTTTATGTTTATTTCCACCTCATCACTTTAGTTTGTATCCATTCTATTTATATTCAAATTCAATTCCCATTTCCCAATTTAACTCAATTTATCTCCAATTTTTTTAATATTGAATTGTATCAACCATATTTAATTAACTAATTATTGTAAATAGTTCCATCCACCAATTCATTCCAATCAAATTCAATTTCAAATTCATTTAACTTACTAATTTAATTAATTAGTTCATTCACTAATTTTATTCCAAATCTCACTAAATTCCATTTTCAATCATTCTTTTTTTTTCATTTAGCCTACTTAGGCTAAATTCTCTAATCCAATTTATCTAACTTAATTCATGTTAATTTTCATTCCAATTCAAATTTCAAACTTTTATAAGCCATCAAACTTATTATATTCCATAAAACATTTTAGATCAAACCCCAGAGTTTTAAGTAATTACTTAAGTATTTCAAAATCATCTTTGAAATCATATATACCCAAAATCCCTTGGTATATCAAATTATCTATTTGCATTTCAAACCAAAACCAATTTTTCCAAAACAAAACTCCAATTGTAAATCGTTAAGGTAGCAATTCCTCCCTTGGAAACTCGAAAATGAACACCAGTGATGTCGCAATCATCATTGGAATTATTTTCCAACTATCGAAATGAATTCAGTGATTTTTCCTTTGTTGAAAACCATTTTAAATATTTTTATTCCAAGTCTCAATAGATTTCATTTCCAATTCAAAAATATTTCCAAATAATATCACTTATATTTTTTCAAGACTTGAAGAATATATTTCAAAACCAAAGGGAATTAAATTCCCAAATTTCCATCTTTTAATTCCTTTATAAATCATTTGTATAAACCATATCATATTCAAAATTTTCCTCTAGAATTTTCTTTTCATTTCAAATTATAAACCACATTTACAAAATCATATCTAATATACCTCTAGAATTTCATTCCATTTCAAATTATAAATCACATTTATAAACTCATATTTACGAATTCCGTTTTGTTAGATGAATTACTTTCTTACTTTTGATTATAATTTCAATTTTTACTCAATCACCACAACAGCAAATGATAATGGTTTAATATTATCATATCCTAACAACCAAGCACACCATATACAATATAATAATTTACAAAAATAATTCCTCTTATATATAAATATAATTTAGGTATTTCATTTACCCTATTTTAAAACAATACCATGTCAAATTACTCAATTTAAATGTTTAGAGATCTCTATCAATAATGTTAATAACTAGTATTAATCAAAATCTATAAGCCACTCAACACAATATAAAATGATTCTATATTCAATAACAAATACGCGCTCATATCTATTAATACACTCAAACCCATTCTACGGTACTACTGACCCTATCTCTAATGAGAAATCCACACCAGGGCTAAGGTTCTCACTTAATCTTCAGCTCTGATAGCAAGTGTGACGAACCACATTTTCGACGCTCTAAAAATCTACATTAATACGTCCAATGTATAACATGTCGTGTAATCGAGAGCCGGAAATACCAGATCATTAAGGAAAAAGGAGGTAGAATAAGAAAATAGAAAATAGCCACACATAATCTCACAATCGCAGCGGAATAAAATATAATAGATAACAACTGATCTTTGTACAAAAAGAACTATAACTGTTATTTAGATATCACATCATTAGAGTACAACACATCAATAATACAATCCTGGATAGTTATATTAACTTGCCCTCATTAGTGCTGAATATACAGCCTACATTATACAGCGGAAAATAAATCAGATACGTGAAAAACATCTTCGCCATCCAGCTCGTCTCCTAAACTCCATAGCATCCTATCCAGTATCTATAATACTCGGTATGACCCAAGCAATATAGTAAAATAACACCCGAGTCAGTCTGGAAAACCAGCGTGAGAAAAAACACTCAATTTGAATTATTAAAGTTATCAAACTCCTTTGAAAATCAAAGGTTCTCGTAAGACCGCGTCACAAATAAAAACTATGGGTTTTTATGATACGATAACCAAAATATTTCATATCAAAATCATCTGACATTATAATAGTGTCTAAGTACAAATACTTATTCAAATAGCTGAAATTGTTACATTAATTAAATTCCAGAATAATAGGCACAACAACCAAAACCGTACAGCCACTTACTGGAGAATGGATTCCATACGAATGACTAGGTACTGCGGTATCACCTGTCACAGTACATGTCTAGAAACATTGTACCGAGGACCATACCGAGATCCCCTCCAACACAAGACCATATTATCCCTAACCTCGATAGGCCGAATATGCTATCACCTCGGGTGTTCCCACCCTTTCAGAAATCCTTTCATGTATCGTAGTAATAATATCCGAGGGTATCTAGAAAGATGATAAACATATCTGAATTGGGTGCGACCCACTTAGCCTTACTACATCTCTCCTCCATTTCAGTTATTCTCGATTGATGAGGCTAGAGGCTACGATTGCCTTTTTAAAGGAAATTTCACTTAGAATGCTCATTATCCTCCAATGACAATGTAATGATAGCATTCATCCACACAATTTCGTTTTGGTTCCGACCGGAACCGAAGGCACTACTCCTACTACATCCATTTTGCAAAAATCCTCAGTATTAGTAGTGATTAGCCCTTGCACTTCACTGCTCCATCTTTGACTCCATGTTCTTGTTTTCACTAAAAAAAACGTACTCATTGGATCGAGGTAGTTTTCGGAAAACTTATCCGATCCCGGTCTCTTCGAAACAATAGTCGATATTTTTCAGTAAACTCAACCCCGGTTCTTTAGGAAATAAACAGACAAAAACAAGATCGGAGATCACTCCTAACCGTTAGTGGACGGATTCCCTTGTCAACATCCTAGAAGAACGAACGAGTTTATATGTACTCTATAGCACCCCGAACGGTAACTGTACCATATGATTCATGTGCTTCTTCTATACATTCCCAAAGTTATATCTTTGGTCCATATTTGATAATCGGTTATTTAACTATCAAATAAACAATCATTCAACCAAATACTTCATTTTTCCACTAAAAACACCAAGTCTCATTTTTATTTAATTCTATATAAATTAAATCTCTTTATCCAAAAATATGTACTTATCTTATCAAACTTAGTATATTCGCAAACTATCCTTTTTTAAGAATATTTGGAAACTTTTTTAAAACAATATGGAAAGTACCACTGTGGTATCTGTTATCCCGCTTTTTGGCAAGCCCGTGATACCAAAAAATCGATCAGAAACAAAAGACAGCTCATCTCAAAGATTGGTTATACATTGCTTCTCTATGGATATCGGTGAATTTTGTCCGAGCTCGGATCAGGCTACAATTGATAGGACATGGCAAGCCATGTCATGAAAGCTAGCATTTCAATTTTTAGGTCAATCCGAGTCCGTATGCTCAAGTTATGATCGATGCAAGTTGGAAGAGAATACCCTCTTTTCGTATCTGTTAACGCTTAAATTTGAACGCTAACACCCCGGTGTATGAGTTGTAGTTGTGAAAGCACCACCCGACGACTCGGGAACAGGTTACAAGCAGATAATAGTAGAAAAGCGGTAAACAACAACAATTTTATAGTGGTTCGGCTTTAGGGTATAGCCTACGTCCACTTTAAGTATTTTTATTAACAATCTCGTTACAAGCTGATACAATTCTTCCCAAATACAATACACTTTGAATTACAAGAGACTTAGAACAAGTAGCTTAAACTTCGATGAAGATGAGAGTTTTCGAATCCATGTTGGATGCATGTGATCTCTTCTTGAAGTTGTTTGTAGCGTTCTTAATGTCTTGAGAGCTTCAAGTGTTGGATTGGATTGGTTTGGAATGCAGCAGAGTAACGGCGTTTGAAGGAAGTGAGCCAAAAGTCCCCCTCTAGTTGGAGCTAGGGTTGTATTTATAGGCAATTCTAGGCAGGAAACATTACCAAGTCCTAAGTCGTAACCGACCTAAGTTGGGTCGTGGACGACTTAGACTAAGTCGTGGGTCAGTTGTCACTTAAATGCTGGGTCGAGACTTCTTAAAGGCATCCTTGCTGAACCCTAGATATATCACAAGTCCTAAGTCGCAAATGAGTCAACCAGTCCTCTCATAAGCGATGCGGCATTGAACCTTAACTTCGTAGTCTTAAGTCGTGTATGACTTACCATATGTCGTAGGTCGTGACCGACCTAAACTGATCCTCGGCTTGTGGCTTAACTGGAGTTAACGAGTCATGATGCGGTATTGAATTTGCCTCTGTAGCCTTAGGTCGTGAACGACCTAGCAAAGGTCGTAAGTCCGCCACGACTTAGGTGTAGTCGTCTTAACTCCTCGTCCCCTGAGTCGTTAAGTCATAGTCCCTTTAGGTTGTTGGGCCGTTACTCCCTTGGGTCATTTAGGTTGTAATTTCTTAAGTCGTAGACCTTATCTCGCAGACTCTTTAACCCTTAGAGGCCTTAAGTCGTAGACCTTATCTCGTAGGCTCTTTAACCCGTAGAGGCCTTAAGTCGTAGACCTTATCTCGTAGGCTCTTTAACCCGTAGAGGCCTTAAGTCGTAGACCTTATCTCGTAGGCTCTTTAACCCGTAGAGGCCTTAAGTCGTAGACCTTATCTCGTAGACTCCTTAACTCGTAGAGGAAGCTGGGTTAACACTTGCCCCTCGAAGCACATGCCTTAAGTCGTAAGTCGTGTGCTTCGACTCATCATAACCCTGGTGTGCCGATTCGAGTTCCACTTCCCTGAGGTATAAAATGCTTGGGTCGTTCCTCCTATTTCCTTCTTCTCATTGCTTGCCCCTGAGCTATTTCTGCCATTAACACGTCCTCGAGCTTTTGGAAACAAATTCAACCGGTTCATCATACCGTTGATTCAGTCCCCATAATCCTCATCATCGCATCGCGTAAGTAAATCCGTAGTTCATTTGATTTCGCGATAGCCATTAACTTGCAAATCTGGACCCCTTATTGACAACTTTAATCCAGTTCCTTATACCACGCTTCATCACGATTGTTGCCACGATCGATTGCTGGTGAGCTCGAGGAAGTTTGGTTAGGTTTTGGATAATTCGCGAGGAGAAGATAATGGGTTTCAATCTATTTATATTTTATTTTTATTAGGCTGTTAGGGGTTTGGAGAAGACGAGATAATAGTTAGTGGGTTCATCGGTTTAGGGGTGAGACGGTTTATGGGTTTAGGAGTGGAGATAGGGTTATTCGTCTAGTTGAGGCATGAGTTTTAGGTCGTAACTGAGTTAAGACTTAGAAGAATTCGTATCTTTCTGACTTGAAGTCTTGTCTCTCTTTTATGACTCACGATTCAAAGGATTACCGACTCAAGGCATCAACGACTCAAAAGTGAAGCGACCTATCCTGTCTCTCCTCATAATCCTTTAGGTCGTGGACGAGTCAACCAGAGAACCAACGACTTAACTTAACCCGAAGGAATAATTCTTAACTCGTAGACGAGTTAGCACTTAAGTTGTTGTCGAGTTATCACTTGAGTCGTTTACGACTTACCTCTTGAGTCGTCTACGACTCAGCACTTGCATTTTTAAACTCTGCTTAGACCTTGAACTGTTGCATGGATTTTGAACTGTTGAACTTTGCTGCATTCTTTTACAGATTACTTTAACTTGTGGGTTAACAATCTGTTTAATATGATATTTACAGAAAATTGGGACGAATATACTGCCATCGACCGCCCACATCAAATGACAGATTAGTTAATAACAGATAATTAACTTAAATAAATTGTGTGAATGAAGTGCCATCGATTTCAAGCAGAATATCAAAGCAACACTGAAATAGTCAATTGAAACTGACCAGCCTGCACTAATATTATGCTTGAACTTTAGATTAACAAGTTCTGAAATTACCGTAGTCGATCAATCGTCGACCAGTTTAACTCCAGTTATATTTACTTGTTATTTTTATCAGTTTTGCACGACACTTCACACTTTTAGGAAACGTGCACCTTCATATTTGAATATCCAGTTGCTTGTGTAGAATGACTTCTCAGGAAGAAGATGCAACAGTTCAGACGGGAGAGGCAACTGTTCTTCCAGCTCCACTAGTTAATCCTCCCGAAAGAGTTCCTACTACACTATCATATAAAGTTTTTCGCCAGCTGTGTGCTCAGTTTGGCATTGCTGAATCAGATGCCATTCTTCCTGAGAGAAGTAACACTGCTGACATAGCACCTTCTGGCTTTGTGACAGTTAACCGACAAATGTGCCAAAGTGGGGGCGTTCCTCCTTTTAATGACTTTTTCCAACAACTTCTTCATCAATTGGCCATTGCTCCATCCCAACTACACCCCAATGGCTACGCCATTCTAATGGGGTTGTGTGTGCTATTTAGGAGAACACTTGATCGACTTCCGAGCTTTGATGAAATTTGTTACTTATGCTCCTTTACCCGGACCAAAGATCATCCTTCTATTACTGTTGTGAGAAGCGCCCGAAACCGCAAATTAATTGTTGGCCTTCCTGACACTGCTCACGGGTTTCTAACCCAGTTCTTCTTCGTTCGTTGCCCCCCGGGGTTTTATGCTCTGTGGAGGGAAGGAAGTAAGATCACCCATCCTTGCTTCGTTTGTTATCTGGCCTTTGTGAGACTGACCTGCTAAGTGTTAATTCTGCTTCTTTTTATTTTCAGCGCTGCCTCCTCCCTCTAGGAATCCCAGTCACAAGTCGACTTTTGAGAGGCTTAAGGCCGTGCCGGTTGAGGAGAGAGATATTCAATTTCTGTTGAAAGATGAGTTTCTGCATCAGTACGGACTTTTGCATACTTCTCGTTCTACGCGTCCTCATGAAATTCCAGAGTCCCCAGCTAGAGTGTTGGATGCCTCAGTTTCTACTAGCACATCCATATCTAAAGGACCTGCTCCTGAGGCTTCGCTAGTGAAGTGTTCCACTTCTGTTGATGCTGTGGGGCCATCTGACAAACTTGCCCCGGTTATCGAGGAAGAAGAGCCTCAGGGATCTTCCTATCATTCACAAGAATCTGGTGAAAAAGCTGAGAAATCCAGTCCCGTTAAGCAGAGCAGGGACGATACCTTCGAAGGACTGAGCGACCTTTTTGCTACTTCACAAGAGATCTTTAAAGAAGATCCTATCACTGCCGGGATTTCTTCTTCAGTAGTTGAAGCTACTTCTACTTTGCAACAGTCGCCGTCGACTCAAGAGTTGACGCTATCTATTACACCCACAACTACTCCTCAATTAAAGAGTGGTTCGTAGATTGATGCGCGTAGTTTGCACATCACACACACTTAGAATTCCTGGCACTTTTATGCTCTCTCTTTTTTAACGTTTGAAGGATTCTCAAGTTTCATTTCTACTTTTTCAATTTTAGGTTTACCAATGAGGCGAGGCAGCTCGTACTATGATGACTTTCAGCGATATGGGAAACGCAGCCAGTATGGCTATCAATCCTATCCTCCTATTCACAAAGAGACTGATGAAGAAAGGGCAGCCCGGAAGGCTCGGGAAAGACGTGATTATGAAGAACGCTTTGGAAGACCAGACAGTCGACATGATTCCTCCTACAGAGAGAGTGACTCCCTTAAACGCAAATCTCATGATGATAGAGGGAAGAGTCACACAACTGATGACTCGAGTAAACGAGCCAAAGTTATTGAGGAGCCAATGCCTGCGCCTTCAGAGAAGACTACTGCTCCTACTTCTTCTCAATCTCCTGCCCCTTCCCCTACTGATATCCAAGCAATCATCAATAGGCCATCTTACCAAGTTGGACCAGGTCCAGCCACTCTTCAACGCCGATTTCCTAATTGGTGTTTAAAAGGAGTTCGCTTTGACCTCGATCTGGTTCCCATAGATAAAAGTGCTATGCTACAGAACCTTGATGCAGTCAGAACCGATATTGAGAGGATGTCATCTTGGCAGAAACTCGTTGATGAGCTCCAAAGGGTGAATAGGGCCAATCTCGAAGCTATGCTTACCATGGAGAACGACAAAACTAAATGGCAAAAGATCCTTAAACAGCATGATGCAGAAATGAGGAGTATTGCCGATTATAATGAGAAACTTGAGGAAGAAGTTGGGAAACTTAAAGAGGAGCTTGCTACTTCTTCCACTTCTTATTCTCAAAGGGAGAGTGTGCTTCTTCAACAGGTGCGGGATGCTCATGCCGCGCAAAGGGATGCTGAGGCCAAGGCTGATGAGTTGGAGCAGATTATAGAGGGCAACCGTACTGACATTACTCAGTTACGAGGACAAAATGGCCTTTAGGCTGCAGAGATTGAAAAATTGAAAGCCCAGTTATCCAAAGTCGAGAGAGAGCGGGATGAGGCTGTTGCGGGCAGAATTACAGCTGAAGAGGCCCATGAAGCTACCAAGGCTGATATTGGCTCGACACTATTTGATTTCTACTTGCAATGTATATTAGGGCGTGGCAGTCTTGCATTCCTGGGCCCCAAGTATGAGATTACCCTGGCCGAAGTGTGGGAGGCCGCACTAGATATGTTTAAAGGGGCCGGGTACACTGAAGAGGAGTTGGAGGTGCACTACTTAGACTTTGAAGCTCGCGCAGCCCTTGCCAGAGGGATGGAGCAACTCGCCAGATCGCGGGTTGAAATAGTGGGGGAAGAGCATCAAGAAAAAGAAACAAATTTGACTGTTCCTGTCCCTCCTTCAACTTCGGTCGATGCTGGCATTATTGGCTCTAGCTCTTATGTACCGATCCCTGCTCAAACTGATACCGGGGCCAAAATTACTCAAGTTACAGATGAATCGCAAGAGAGTGCTGAAGCCCCGGACTATGAAATTGATGTAATAAAGACAACTTCTGCAGGTAATTCCACTGTAAATTTCGCTCAAGTGGATTGCTCATTTACTTCACATGGGTTTAATGAGCTCCTTGATTATTTTCTCAACCTTGATGAGCCTTCATCTCCTCTCTTTACTGACTTTAACCTCTTTTCTTCTACAGAGAAAGTATCAAGCACCGTTCAGATTTCTCCTCCTCCGGTTATCCCTCCTCCGTCTCTCCAGGTGGCTCCTCCTTCTGCTTCTCAGCCCGGGTCGCAAGAGGAACAAATAGAAGCCCTCCATGGTTTAGACGATCCCATCGCTTCGCAAGAGCATAGAGACGAGGGACTTGTGGGAGGTGAGATATCCCCGGAGCGGACCCCTTCTGATGACATAACTTTGTCTAAACTTGCCACTCCGGGAAGTGAGTCTTCCTCAAAGAGGAGGAAAAAGCACGGAACGTCAAAGAGGAGGGGGAAGATAATCACTGTTACTGAAGGGGAGCCAGAAGTTGGACCAGCTGCACCTACCCCTCCTTCTTCCCTTGTGCCAACTGACCGGCCTGAAAAGCTAATCATTCGGCCGGGAAAAGGGTCCAAAGGTAGTAAAAAGAAGTGAACATTTTAGCTTTTTGCCTTTTGTATGTACTGGTCGAGAATTGTGCGGGTACCGGCCCCCGCTTTTCTTTATTTTGAAACCTGTACCTGCATTTCAATTGAATAAAATGATCCTTTGTTTGTACAGACTTCTGTTTGAATGCATTTATTATTCATTTTTGCACAAGTTTATTTATATGATATTGCAGCGGGCTTATGGTATGTTGTTTGAGTATTACTTTACTGATGCAGCTATACTATTATACCATGTTGCCCCCATACCTTAAGCTTGCTGCAATATCTTATACTTCGAGGGGACTTGCACTCTTATTTGCTAAAGAATAATCATTTTATTCTTTTTAAAGAAAATTTTTGTAGAGTACAACTCCCTTCGTATAAGTTTCTACGCTTTGTCGTTCGAAGAAATCACTTTTTTCTTTTACTTATGTGCATATTTTACCAAGTGAATTCTTCTATGTGGTAAAGCGGGCCTCTGAAGGGCACTTTAACTTTTTTTTTTATATATATACAAAGTTGTACCTCTGAGGAGGGATTTTTCACGTTTCAACACTTGGAAGTTTTATTTCAATCTCGGTGAAACGTGTACCTCCAAAGAGTTGTGCCTTTGAAGAAAGCCTTTTCACGTTTCAACACTTGGAAGTTTTATTTCAATCTTGGTGAAACGTGGGCTTCCGAAGAGGTCTTTCTTCTTGATTGTGTCCCCGGGAGGGGGTTGTACCTCTAAGGAGGGATTTTTCACGTTTCAACACTTGGAAGTTTTATTTCAATCTTGGTGAAACGTGTACCTCCAAAGAGTTGTGCCTTCGAAGAAAGCCTTTTCACGTTTCAACACTTGGAAGTTTTATTTCAATCTCGGTGAAACGTGGGCTTTCAGGAAGGTCTTTATTTTGTCTTTGCATTTCAACCTTGGTGAAGTGAAATTCCGAAGAGCGGTTGTTACACTTCAACTCCCGGCGAAATGTGCCTCCGAAGAGGGCTTTTATTTTGTTTACATTTCAACTCTGGTGAAGTGAAATCTCGAAGAGCGGTCATAACACTTCAACTCCTGGTGAAATGGGCCTCCGAAGAGGGCTTTTATTTCGTTTTCATTTCAACTCTGGTGAAGTGAAATCCCGAAGAGGGGCCATAACACTTCAACTCCTGGTGAAATGTGCCTCAGAGAGGGTTTTCATCGCCTAGAAGTTACTCTCTCATGGTTGGAGGGTCATGACTCCTCCAATCTTTTTTTGTTGAGTAGAGAACTTTCTTTTTTGTGGCGTATGACCCATTAGAGGTCTTTATCCTCCGAAGAGTTGTGTCTCCGAAGAGGACTTGTGCTGCCGATGATGACTTTGGTTGTTCCTCTGTTCACTTGCTTATGCCTTTTCAATGATCCTCTGCCTCCTCTTTCTTTTCTTTTTTTTTTTTTTTTTGGTAACTTGTTTAATCCAAGGAAGTGCGCTTCACTGTCAGGCAATTTCGTGAGAACGAGCACTAGCTTCTTAATTGGACGTTTGTTTGTTTAAACGATCTCAATTTATTAGCAAAGACCCGTTTCTGTCGAAATCATAGGCCGTTCAATTGAAGTACTTCCTATCTAGGATTTGAATTCGGGGCTTTTGTGACTTGAAATTTGGCGAGAATCACTCGGTCTTTTTACGTGCAAGTTTCACTTCCATTGTCTGCAAAAATTTAAATCGACATTTCAGCAATACATTCTATGTACTTTTCATATCGAAAATAAAGCAAACATGTAATAGGAATAAGGAACACAAGATTTATAGTGGTTCGGCCAGGAAATTGGGCCTACATCCACTTTATATTCTTTCATTATTTACTTGCATCAATTTTACAATTGCTTTCAATTACAAGAATCATACATTCATAATTCTTTTTACAATATTTCAACAAAATTTTCAAGTAAAGTATGGACGCAAATGGTTGCTGTTCCATGCCCTTGGAATTTGATCTCCATCAACAGTGGTGAGTTTGAATGTGCCGTCAAGAAGCTTCTGACCTATTACATACGGTCCTTCCCAATTTGGCCCAAACACACCTGTCGCTGTCATAATTCTCTTCAGGACTAGGTCTCCAATCTCAAAGCTACGTTGGCGAACTTTGGAATTAAAATGTCTGGCTATTCTTTGCTGATGAGCCGCAATTCTGAGATTAGCCTCATCTCTTTTTTCATCAAGGAAGTCTAGCGCTTCAAGCTGTAGCCTTTCATTTTCTGCTTGGTTGAAATGGATCCTTCTGTGTGAAGGAACCTCTGTTTCTACCGGGATCATTGCTTCCGACCCGTATGCTAATGAGAAAGGAGTGTGACCAGTCGTAGTTTTGTGAGTGGTTCTGTATGCCCATAGTGCAAGTGGTAGCTTATCGACCCAACCACCTTTTGCTCTTTCGAGTTGCTTTTTGATGGTTGATTTGATGATCTTGTTTACTGCTTCCACTTGCCCGTTTGCCTGCGGATGAGCAACTGCTGAAAAGCTTTTCTGGATTTTGAATCGCCTGCAAAAATCTTGGAATTCCTCGCTTTCAAACTGAGTACCATTGTCTGTGATTATTTTCTGAGGCACACCATACCTGCAAATGATATTCTTGGTCACGAAACTTATCATCTTCTTAGAGGTGATAGTAGCCAATGGTTCAGCTTCAGCCCATTTAGTAAAATAATCAACTGCAACAATAGCATATCTAATCCCTGATTTGGCAGTCGGTAGCGGCCCAATGAGATCCATTCCCCAAATTGCAAATGGCCATGGACTGACCATTTGTGTGAGTTCAGTTGAAGGTGCTCTAGGAATTTTGGCAAATCTTTGGCATTTGTCACACTTTCGGGAATAGCTTGCAGCATCATGATTAATTTCTGGCCAAAAATATCCGTATCGGAGAATTTTCTTTGCTAATGTTTGACCACCTGAATGATCACCACATTCTCCTCCATGCACCTCAGCTAGGATTGTTTTGGACTCTTCCCTGGATACACATCAAAGCAATGGCATTGAGAATCCCCGTCTGTATAATCGGCCATCCTGAATTACATAGCGAGAGGCTTTCCTTAGTAGCTTTCGCCTCTCTATCGAATTTTCTGGCAGAGAACCTCTGATTAGGTAGTCCAGTATTGGAGTCATCCATGACTCTTGTTCTTGAGATACATTCATAATCCAGTCAATATCCATCTCGTCTATACTTGGTGCTGAAAGGACTTCTACGGGGACCAATCCCAATAGTTGAGCTTCACCAGAACTTGAATACTTTGCGAGGGAATCTGCCTTCATATTCTCTTCCCGAGGAATGTGGCTTATTGAATGGTGATCGAGCTCACACAGAAGTTCCCAAGCCTTCGACAAGTAAGCGGGCAGGTTTCCCCCTTTCGTTTGAAATTCCTTCTTGACTTGGCATACAATAAGCTGAGAATCGCTAAAGATCTGTAATGCTCGTATGTTTAGTTCTTTAGCGATTTTCAGTCCTGCGATAAGAGCTTCATATTCGGCTTCATTGTTTGTTGAAGGAAATTCCAATCTTAGTGCATAGCATAATGACCGACCTTCAGGAGTCTCAAGTACAACTCCGGTTCCAGAACAGTAATCATTTCTTGCACCATCGACATATAACTTCCACTGGATAGGGGAATTGTCGAACGTTTCTTCCTCACTGTTACCCTTATCTGTAAATTCTGCAATGAAATCCACTAAAGCTTTTCCATTGATCGCTTTCCGGGGATGATAAGTGATGTCATACTGACTGAGTTCAATATTCCACTTTAGAAGACGACCCGAAGTTTCAGGGCGAAACAGGACTTGCTTTAAAGGTTGATCAGTGAGGACTCTGATAGGATGAGCTTGAAAATATTGCCTCAATTTCCTAGACGCAATTAGTAAGCAATAGGCGAGTTTTTCCAACTTAGAGTAATTCATCTCTGCCCCAGTGAGTCTTTTGCTGATATAGTAAACTGGATGTTGAATCCTTTTGTCTTTCCGTATCAGCGCTGCACTTAAAGCGTGTGATGATACTGCCAAGTATATAAGAAGATCCTCGCCATCGCCAGGCCTAGAAAGTATTGGAGGCGTCTCCATATGGCGAATCAATTCATCAAAAGCTTTTTGGCATTCGGGAGTCCAATTGAAGTTTTTCTTTCCTTTCTTTAGGGCGTCAAAGAATGGGATGCATTTATCTGTGGCTTTGGAAATGAACCGACTCAAGGCGGCAACTTTTCCATTGAGACTTTGCAATTCCTTCTTTGTTCTAGGAGCTTTGACTTCTTTCAAGGCAGTAATTTGAGCTGGACTAGCCTCAATGCCCCTAGCGCTGACGATAAACCCTAAGAATTTTCCGGACTCGACCCCAAACGTGCATTTCAGAGGGTTAAGCTTCATTCTGTATTTCCGAAGGACTGCGAACATTTCTGCCAAGTGTTCAATGTGATCCGCTGCTTTCTTAGACTTTACTAACATGTCATCGACGTAGACTTCCATAGTTTTGCCCAATTGCGGTTTGAACATAGCATTAACAAGTCTTTGGTAGGTTGCCCCTGCATTCTTCAAACCGAAGGGCATAACTCTGTAGCAATAAAGACCAACATCGGTGATAAAGCTCGTGTCCTCCTGATCCGGTTCATGCATCATGATCTGGTTATATCCGGAGTAGGCATCCATGAAAGATAACAATTCATGTCCCGCTGTTCCATCTACCAGTTGATCGATCCTGGGTAAAGGAAAGCAATCTTTGGGGCAGGCCTTGTTCAGATCTGAAAAATCGATGCACACTCTCCATTTTCCATTAGCTTTCTTAACCAACACAGGATTTGAAACCCAGTTCGGATATGTAGATTCTCTGATGAAGTTATTTTCCATGAGTCGATCAATTTCCTCTTTTAATGCTGCTGACCTTTCTGGACCTTGGGTTCTTCTTTTCTGTTTTATTGGTGTAAACTTTGGGTCAATATTCAGAGCGTGTACTGCAACTTCTGGAGATATTCCACACATATCAGCATGAGTCCAAGCGAAGACATCCAGATTTGCTTTCAGGAATGATATCAAGATATTCTGAATTGACACATTAAGTTGTGAACCCACATTCAACACCTTATTTGGGTCCTTCGGGTCAACAGGTACCGGTACCGTCGTTTCAACCGGCACTACTCTATTCTCCCCTGCACTGGCTTTTCTGGGATCCATCTCTTTCCGTGCCCCGCTATGCTCGCCAGTGCAGGGTCCGCCCCGTAATTGCTACAAGGCTGGCTCTTTGATGCGGACCGGGGTGGCCGCATCCTTTCCCATTTCCCTTTTTCTTGACTCTCGCAACTCTGTCAAATAGCACTCTCGCGCAGCATTTTGATCCCCTTTTATAACTCCTACTCCATTGTCTGTAGGGAATTTAATAGTGAGGCACCACGGGGCTAGGATAGCTTTGAACACTGCGAGCGTTGGACGGCCAAGGAAAGCATTATAAGCAGAAAATTCATCGACAATCACAAATGTTTGCTTGCGGACCACTTTCCTTTCTCCTTCCCCAAGTTCTACTAGCAGATCGATGGTTCCTATTGGTTGCTTTGGCTCCCCGGTGAAGCCAGCGATCTTCTGCGATGAGGCTTGTACATCGACCATAGGGATTTTCATTTGGTCGAATGTCTTCTTGAAGAGGATATTACATGATGCTCCGCAGTCAATGAGAACTCTTCTGACAATGGCCGGTCCGATACCAGCTGAGATGACCAAGGGATCTAGGGTAGGAGCTTCGATACCTGAGGAATCTCTGGCTCTGAAAATAATATCATCACTGAAAGTTTTCTGTTGTTTCAGGGGCGTAGTGTCTTCTAAAACAAAGACGTCTTCTTCGGCTGGAACATATTTCAAAGCCCTGGCATATCTCTCCATCTTTCCCCAGCTCTTGCCAGCTGGGTGAGGCCCTCCTGTAATGACATTGATAATGGGCCTTCCAGATTCATGCCCCGTAGCTTTCTCACCTATCCTAGGCTGATGAACAGGAGCCTGTTGCCCCTGACTTGACGATGCAGGATTGTTGCTATTCTTTTTCACGAATTGCTGCAGCTTGTTTTCTCTTAGCAATTCTTCAATCAGATTTTTCAACTGGCGGCATTCATCAGTCTTATGACCGGGTTGATTATGGAAGCGGCAGAACTTCCCACTTTGTATAGCCTTTTTTCCGGTCCTCAAAGGGATAGGTTTAGGGAGGTCAACAGAATCTTTAATGGCAAGGAAGATATGCTCCGGCGTGTCTGATAAAGGAGTATACTCTGATGGCTTGAAGGATCGGGGCTTCTTCAGATTACTCTGTTTCTTCCCATTGTTATTTTCCCTTTTTTGCCCTATAGATTCATTCTTGCGTGGAGCAACAGTGTTATCTTCAGCTTTTTCCGACACTGCCTTCACCGGTACAGGACGGCTTTCCAGGCGTATGAATTCATCTGCCTTTTTGTAGAACTTTTCGAGGGAGGTTGACTCCTTCATGTTTAGCCATTTCCCAAATTCGCTCGACTTATCAATAGCCCTCATCAAATAAGTCAATATCATTCGCGGTTCAGCATTGTCCACCTCTGCCAGCGCTATATTAAAGCGGTTCAAGAAAGATCTGATAGATTCACCAGGATTCTGTTCTATACTTGACAACGACATGATGTCCTTGGCCTTTGAAGCATATAGTCTGAACTGTTACTTGAACTTTCGGGTCAAGTCTGAAAACTGATCAATAGATCGGACTGGCAACTTGGTGAACCACAGTAGAGCCACACCCTCAAGGTACACGGGGAAATATCGGCACTTTATCTCGTCAGAGGCTCTGGCACCTGTCATGTGCCAATCATATTTATACAAGAATTCATTCGGATGACTTGTCCCTTTGTAAGCTGGGATAGTTGGGGGGACACATTTCCTTGGAAATTCCGCCTTTAAGATTTTCTCAGTAAATGGAGTTTTACTTGGGGCGAAACCCCATTCTTTCTCATCTTCAACCCTTTGCATACTTTCTCTCATGATTTGCCGGACCATTCCAGAAAGATACTCCTCATCATGTCGAGTTCCAGATCCACCAACCTCAGGAAGCGTTTGCTCAAAGGGACTGGCAGCCCTTTCTGGAGCATTCCTTTCATTAGCATCACGAACGTTGCCAGCATAATTCCTTCCATTACCGGCCGGTTGATTGTTTCCCCCGAGCAAATCATTCAACTTATTCAGAATTAGAGCATTTTGGGCACTCTGAGCCTCTAATTGTGCATTCTGGGCGTTTATCGGCTGGTTCAGCCCTAATATTACAGCATCCAACTCCGCTTTCGTAACCCCAGCAGACGGAGTGGGTTGATTAGGTACAGTAGAAGCGGAGGTTCCCTCTTGAATATTCCCAGATCTGACAGATCTACTCTTCCTTCCAGGAGCCATTATCTCGGATAGACTTCTGGTTTTCAGGGAAATTCTCTCTACAAACCTCTGTGAAGCAATGATGATAACTTGCCTGAGTTCGAGTTCTCAGTGAAAGCACCAAAAATGTTAACGCTTAAATTTGAACGCTAACACCCCGGTGTATGAGTTGTAGTTGTGAAAGCGCCACCCGACGACTCGGGAACAGGTTACAAGCAGATAATAGTAGAAAAGCGGTAAACAACAACAATTTTATAGTGGTTCGGCTTTAGGGTATAGCCTACGTCCACTTTAAGTATTTTTATTAATAATCTCGTTACAAGCTGATACAATTCTTCCCAAATACAATACACTTTGAATTACAAGAGACTTAGAACAAGTAGCTTAAACTTCGATGAAGATGAGAGTTTTCGAATCCATGTTGGATGCATGTGATCTCTTCTTGAAGTTGTTTGTAGCGTTCTTAATGTCTTGAGAGCTTCAAGTGTTGGATTGGATTGGTTTGGAATGCAGCAGAGTAACGGCGTTTGAAGGAAATGAGCCAAAAGTCCCCCTCTAGTTGGAGCTAGGGTTGTATTTATAGGCAATTCTAGGCAGGAAACATTACCAAGTCCTAAGTCGTAACCGACCTAAGTTGGGTCGTGGACGACTTAGACTAAGTCGTGGGTCAGTTGTCACTTAAATGCTGGGTCGAGACTTCTTAAAGGCATCCTTGCTGAACCCTAGATATATCACAAGTCCTAAGTCGCAAATGAGTCAACCAGTCCTCTCATAAGCGATGCGGCATTGAACCTTAACTTCGTAGTCTTAAGTCGTGTACGACTTACCATATGTCGTAGGTCGTGACCGACCTAAACTGATCCTCGGCTTGTGGCTTAACTGGAGTTAACGAGTCATGATGCGGTATTGAATTTGCCTCTGTAGCCTTAGGTCGTGAACGACCTAGCAAAGGTCGTAAGTCCGCCACGACTTAGGTGTAGTCGTCTTAACTCCTCGTCCCCTGAGTCGTTAAGTCATAGTCCCTTTAGGTTGTTGGGCCGTTACTTCCTTGGGTCATTTAGGTTGTAATTTCTTAAGTCGTAGACCTTATCTCGCAGACTCTTTAACCCGTAGAGGCCTTAAGTCGTAGACCTTATCTCGTAGGCTCTTTAACCCGTAGAGGCCTTAAGTCGTAGACCTTATCTCGTAGGCTCTTTAACCCAAGAGGCCTTAAGTCGTAGACCTTATCTCGTAGGCTCTTTAACCCGTAGAGGCCTTAAGTCGTAGACCTTATCTCGTAGACTCCTTAACTCGTAGAGGAAGCTGGGTTAACAGTATCCATCACCAAACCTTAATTCGAATCCATCATGTTCGCATCGTCCAGAACAGCCTCTATTCATATCCATCATGTTTCGGCCGATTTCGAATCCATCATGTGCGAATTGACACACCATTGCACTGTTCGAATCCATCAAACTCGGCCACTTCGTATCGACCAGTTTCGCATCCATCCTTCGTATTGATCAACTTCGAGTCCATCAACTGGTCACGCGCTTCGCATTAATCGACCAATGTCTAGTTCGTACCCACGGAGGACGCATTTATTCGAATCCATCAGGTAGCTTTAGTTCGTATCCACCTATTTGTATCCATTAAACCTATCGAACTATGCCACGATATGAGCTAAGCCATCCATCTGGGTTTGAACTAACCAGGCTACGAATCGATGCGAGGTACACGTGGATGATTGATTCGAAGTATGTAACGGCACTCGATACAAACGAGGTGAAATTCATGGATGCGACACGGTCAACTCAGAGCTAAGAGTGGATCGGAACGAGGAATGCGCCCACGTCACTACTTCATCACGAGCGCGATCGATTCGAAATTGATCGATTCGAATTGATGGGTTCGAAACAAACAGCTAACCGAAACATTCCAACTCGTATCGATCATATATCCCAAACCACAGATCCAAATGCTACGAAATTTTTACAGCATCCTCCATACAAGGTGAAGATTGTTCCTGCCAAGTTTCAGCTCGATTGGGTCAATGTTTGATGGATACGAAATCATTTCATATCGATCACAGATCTAGTCGAAACTTGGTGGGGTCGGTCGCGTGGGCCCCCTCACATTGCAGAAGAAGTCTCCCGAAGTTTGAGCGCGATCTCAGCCTCCTACGCCTATAAATAGCCCCCTGAAGCCTACAGAAAAAAGGATCTTTTGGCCATTCGACGTCCAGACTCTACCGGATTCAATTCTACATCTTTCTATCACCATTGTAATCAAACATCAGAGCTATAGCTCACTGTAATCTGCTGTAACGGATTGAAATCACCAAGTGAATCAATAAAATCATAAGCTTCAGAGTGGACGTAGGCAAGATCACCGAACCACAATAAATCTTGTGTTTCATATTGTTATTTCTGAATTGTTGTGCTTGATATTGCTTAGATCTAAGATTTGTGTTGAATATTGCTTATCTGTATTCATATACGGGTGCTTCCGCGATATTGGGGTTTGTGACCATTTTTGGTGTAAACGCTTTGGTGCTTTCACTGAGAAGGTTGATTCAGGAGAAGTTGAATTTGAAGATTTAAGAGTTCAGATTTAAGGAGCTATGACAAGGCAGACAAGTAGAAGGTAGAGGCCAACAAGAAGTGAACATGAGGGAAGTCAAGAGGCTTCTTTAGGAGCTAATCAGGCATCGATCTTAATCAATAGGGATGAGATGGAGGCGATGATGAAGAGACAGGAGGAGTTGACCCAGAGTTTGTTTCAACAGATTGGGCAACTTGGAGCGTTGAATCAAGGAGCTGATGGAGTTCAGAATGAAGTAGGGCCATCCTGCGTAGCACCTGGATTAGGGGGCACACACTTGGAGCACGTTGATCCAATCCCAGAGGAGAGATAGGGGCATCTAAGCAACCTGGAGGTAGTAGAGGGATGAACGCTCAGCCAGAGGGGCAGATCCCAGAAGGCTCCCATGGACTCGGGGGGGCAGGTCAACAACGATGAACGAGGATTGCATCTTGGAGACAATGATAGATTGGCGGATATGTTCAGGCGAGCCATGAGAGGCGGATTAGTGAATAGAGATCTTGAAGACGTGAACATGAGTCCCTTTTCTCCTGCAGTTAGGATGGCTAGGAACCCGCCAGAGTTCAAGGTACCATCAGTGGAGATGTATGATGGGAGAACGGTCCCCACGGTCCATCTGACAAGGTATATGAGGCACATGAAAGTGTTGGGGCATCACAGGAAGTTATAGCCCGATGCTATCCATTATATCTGACGGATGTCGCAGCGTTATGGCTTAGGCTGCTGGAGAGTAGCTCCATAGGGCAGATTTACCTAAGAAATTCATGAGGCAATTTAGGGTTCACATTGCAAGACCCAAGAATGTGATGAGTTTGGCAATTTCAAAGTAGAAAGATGGGGAATCTTTAAGGAGTTTTATGATGTGATTCTACATGACAGTAGCATCGGTGGATCGACCGGATCCATCTATGGTTATGATGGCAGCTTTGTCCGGAATAGCTGATGGCACAGAGTTCAAAAATTCGTTGACTAAAGATCCGCCTATGGATCTAGGAGAATTCTATCACGAGGCAGAAAAGTTTTTGTGATTGGAAGACGCAAGTGCAGAAAGAGAAGAAGTAGAAGAAATTAATGTTTATGCGGTCAAAGATGGAAATCCTCCGGAGAAAGGTACAGAAACAAGCAAGGGAAAAGGAAAGGCTGAGAATAGCTATAACAGTCAATGCGACCACGAAAGGAACTGAGATTCACCACATACTCAGAGCTGAATGAGAGTTTGGAGCGAATCTATCAGGATACCAGAGAGCAGGTTTCGTATCGTAGACCAATGTGAAGGGATCCAACTTCTGACGAGAGGAAATCAGATAAATATTGCTTATTCCATGAACTGAACGGTCATAACACTAATGATTGTAGACATCTGAAGGACGAGGTGGGAGGGCATATCAGTAACGGTAGGCTACTTCAGTATGTGAGGAGGTGAACTCAAGTGGTGGAGCTAGAGCGGCCACCGTCTACATCAGCCAAAGGTGGCCCTGAACCCAGACACTGTATGGTTATCAATTGATTGATTGAAATAATGATGAGTAAGTCGTAAACCTCTCACTAACACGATTAAATCATTTGCACATGTAAGAGATCGCGCACAATCCATAGGCATGCTCTGAATGACTACTAACCGCACCATAGTAAGAGCTATGCTTTGACATCTTCATCTTGCTATTTGCTTTGATTTTGATTTGGACATTTGGAATTAGTTTGTTTGCACATTTCTGTTGTGGAATTCGTATGATCATTGCTTTGATATTTGCAATTCTGTGAAAGAATTTACTTGTATGCCCGTTGGATCGCGAACGGTCCACGAGCACCTCCTGTATGGCAATGAACAGCCAAATCTTTGATTCAGATACTCCCCCGAACGTGAAATCTGACATCGATAATACTAAGTCCCCCCGGGCACACCAATCTGCCTTGAACGGTACCCGAACTCGAACGGTCATAATTCGCCTCGAACGGCACAGGATCGCGAACGATCACAATTTGCCTCGTACGGCACCCGACCGCGAACGGTCACGATTCACATATATGACATTTGATCGCGAACGATCACACTCTGCCTCAAACGACACCCAACCTCGAACGGTCATACTTTTCCACGAACGACATCCGACCGCGAACGGTCCCATTTTGTCATGTGCCACGAACGGCATCTGACCGCGAACGGTCCCATGTCATCATTTGCCACGAACGGCATCGCCCACGAACGGTCCCATCTCATCATTTGCCGTGAATGGCATCGACCGCGAACGTTCCCGATTCACCTCAAATGGCATACGATCCCAAACGATCGTCATCCGAGGTCATATGAAACTATTGAGTTCTTTACAGGTTGTCGATAGGATATGAACATCCAACTTATAGCATTACAAAACACACCTTCCTATCGCAAGGCATGTTTTAGGGGCAAATGTTATCCCGCTTTTTGGCAAGCCCGTAATACCAAAAAATCGATCAGAAACAAAAGACAGCTCGTCTCAAAGATTGGTTATACCTTGCTTCGCTATGGATATCGGTGATTTTTTCCGAGCCCGGACAGGCTACAATTGATAGGACACCACAAGCCGAGTCATGAAAACTATAATTTCAATTTTCAGGTCAATCCGAGTCTGTATGCTCAAGTTATGATCGATGAAAGTTGGAAGAGAATACCCTCTTTTCGTATCCATCACCAACCCTTAGTTCGAATCCATCGCGTTCGCATCAACCAGAACAGCTTCTATTTGTATCCATCATGTTTCGGCCGATTTCAAATCCATCATTTTCGAATCGATACAACATCGCACTGTTCGAATCCATCAAACTTGGCCACTTCATATCGACCATTTTCGCATCCATCCTTCGTATCGATCAACTTCGAGTCCATCAACTGGTCACGCGCTTCGCATTGATCGACCAATGACTAGTTCATATCCATAAAGGAGGCATTTATTCGAATCCATCAGGTAGCTTTAGTTCGTATCCACCTATTCGTATCCATTAAACCTATCGATACGAACTATGCCATGATATGAGCTAAGCCATCCATCTGGGTTCGAATTAAACAGGCTACGAATCGATGCGTGGTACACATGGATGATTGATTCGAAGTATGTAACGGCACTCGATACAAACGAGGCGAAATTCATGGATGAGACACGGTCACTCGAAGCTAAGAGTGGATCGGAACGAGGAATGCGCCCATGTTACTGCATCATCACGAGCGCGATCGATTTGAAATTGATCGATTCGAATTGATGGATTCGAAACAAATAGCCAACCGAAACATTCCAACTCGTATCGATCATATCTCCCAAACCACAGATCCAAATGCTATGAAATTTTTACAACATCTTCCACACAAGGTAAAGATTGTTCCTGCCAAGTTTCAGCTCGATTAGATCAATTTTTGATGGATATGAAATCATTCGTATCAATCACAGATCGAGTCGAAACTTGGTGGGTCGGTCGCGTGGGCCCCCTCACGTGCCAGAAGAAGTCTCCCGAAGTTTGAGCACGATCTCAGCCTCCTACGCCCATAAATAGCCCCCTGAAGCCTACAGAAAAAAGGATCTTTTGGCCATCTGACGTCCAGACTCTGTCGGATTCAATTCTACATCTTTCTATCACCATTGTAATCAAACATCAGAGCTATAGCTTACTGTAATCTGCTGTAACGGATTGAAATCATCAAGTGAATCAATAAAATCATAAGCTTCAGAGTGGAAGGCAAGATCACCGAACCACTATAAATCCTGTGTTTCTGGTTGTTATTTCTGAATTGTTATGCTTGATATTGCTTAAATCTGAGATTTGTGTTGAATATTGCTGATTTGTATTCATATACGAGTGCTTTCGCGATATTGGGGTTTGTAACCATTTTTGGTGCAAACAGTATCAACCATGGATTAACAGCTCAATGCTAACGTCTCTGTCCTAGAGGAATTCAAAACTCAACTGCAGGCACTCACTGCCTTCGATTACGCCATGAAAGTATACCATTACTATACGAAAACTTCATTTAATAATTTCCTCAAAATAATATTCATAAAGTTTCTATAACAATTTTCCAAGTTTAAATTTAGGAAAACACTTTTTAAATATATTATATAAAATATTGAATATTGAATAATTTATCTTTAAAACTAATAATAATACTGATTAATTCTTAAATAACAATTAACTTAATATAAACTAAGTTAATTAATAATTAAATATACTTTAAACAATTTATAACAACTAAATAGCTAATTTTCTGAAATATTCTATAAATACTTTTTAAATTATCTAGTTAATAATTAAAAATCTTTCTTTTTAAAACAAAATAAATTTGTCGATAAAAATATTTTTTTTCCCATTTCCAATGTAACTAGCCTAACATTTATAAATCTCTCTCAGTTTATTTCCAATTTGATTTACGTTCTAATTCCATAAATTTCCTTTCCATACTTATAAAAATAAAATTATCATTTATTTTTAAAGTCGATTTTCCTATCTCACTGTAAATCCTCATGGTGAAATTATAATTTCACTTTATCCACTAATTATCACTTTACTTTATTTATAAATCTTGTTTATAAATTCCATAGTCTCATTTTCCCATTTATAACGGTTCCACACTACTTAACCGATTTTAAATCATTTTCTAATTTGAATTCCATTTTCAAATCAATTTCTTAAATAACTCAACTATATTCCACTTTCTTTTCATCATTTAAAACCTTATTTAAAATATAGTATAACACTTTCATATTTTTTTTTCAAATTTCCTTTTTATTTTTCAAAACTATTTTAAATCTCGATTTTAAAATAAATCCTTTTACACTTAAACAAATATCGCTTAAGTTTTCTTATTTAAAAATTCTTTTATATAAATTTTTCCAAAATCTCTATTTTTTCATATTTCAAAATTTTAAAATACAAATTTTAAAGTAAAACTCTTCGTTTTGCCCAAAATTCATTTATTTGAATAAATCCAAATTTCACGATAAATATTTTTACTTCCAAATTTCTTTCCAAATTTCAAAAATTTATTATTGATATTTTAAAAATACCAAAATCTAGACCAAAACTACCATAGCATCCAATAAATTCAAATCACGCTATAATCTACCATGGATTACTTAAACAGATCACATATCAATATATAGGAAATTTAATTCAACATTTTTTAGGAACCCAGTTGGATCCCTCCAACCTGTTTTCCTGCATCCACAGCGTTAATACAATATAAAATTCCAATCCCACTTCGAGGGGGATATCGCGGTATGTCCGGTCATCCGCTATTATGCAGGGCGCACAGGGTCTCATCCGCTATATATATACAAGAACAACAATCACTCCAATATATATACTACAATATATAATATCCATTCAACTGATAAAAATTATCAAACCCAACCAACCAATCAACCAATAATTAATTTATCTATTCAAAATTAATTGCAGCAATCTAAAATTGAGTGAGGTTAACTCACATTGATTTTTATTGCCGCTTTCGTGCTCTGGTTTCGATTAATTTCGAGCACTTTTGAATTTATCTGAAAACTCAACAAGCTCTAAATTCGTCTAAACCAGTTCCTTTGTGTAGATGATGATAATAAAATCCCAACGCAACCTAAATCATTCAATTTTGACATCGTATGAAGAAGGAAAAGTATTTTTAAAATAACAATCAATATAAATTAATTAATAAAATCTTATTATCTAATTCAAAACCAACATTACCCTATACACACGCTCGGGCCACAAAGCCCAACCCAACAACTCTTCTTCGTCCCACCCCATTTTCTTCTTTCATGCTGATACTCCTATGCATGAATAAGGAGAAGAGGCCGTGCACGCTACTGACACATCAAATTCCTCCACAAACCATCGAACCGAAGCTGCCAACGTTCTCCTCAACCCGATCTCCACACGTTCATCACCAACTTGATGCCTCTGCCTACCCCGAACGAACCATGTCCTGTACCCACCCCAGGCCATACGAAATGTCGCACCTAGCTACGAGGAGCTACACTTCACCAAATTGAATCCCGAGATGCCCAATGATGCTACGAATACAAAATCAAGCTCTAATTTGACAATCGATGTCTCAAATCCCCGTAAATTGAAACCCTAATTCTACTTCATTCGCGACCTTACTGTCGAGCAACCCTACTCGAAGCTGCACCCTCCAATTTTCCGACAAGATTGAAGCCCATGTGAAAACAAGATTTTTAAAACAACTTGGAGAATTTTTCGCTCAGTATTTCATGAGTTATGATTTTTCAAAGCATGGATTTTTTTTCTTTTCTCTTTACTGCGTATGTGAATGCTCGGCTGTGCTTTTAAAAAGGAAGAGGGAGGGAAGAATAAGACATTAACATGTAGGAGAGGTAATAGTCAAATCCTAGGTGCCTAGAGATAAGATAGGTTTGATTAGAAATATAGATATATATACAAATATATCAGTTAAAATTTTAAAATATCTCAATTTTTGTAACTTAAAATCTCGAACCCCTATCGAAATGTGTCGCTAAGTGTTCATAATGTTGTACCCCTATTTCGAACGCAATGTAAAAGGTTTCGAGTCTTAATTCGATAATATGGAGAAGATAGCTTTTTGGACCCAATTATTAAAGTGAATTTTCGATATAAATTTCAGTCTGTTTATATCCCGTGTGACCAAATGATAACTCCAAACGCTAAAAAATTGAAATCTTATAATAATACACTATTACGAATCCAATGGAACTGTTTCGTTGAATTTCGAGACTGTGCCACTGAAGACTATTTTTAAATGTCAATTTAAACGATATTTTTTTAAAACTGAACAAATCACTTTTAAAATATTTTAAAAAAAAAGTTTATTATCATCATTGTTGTCAATATAAATTTTATGAGCCTTTAAATTATTTTTAACAAGCATAAAACTCTAGATTCAATATTTTAACCAATTTTCAATTATTAAATTCAATAATTAAATTATCCAATAAATAGTTATATTTGAAATTCACATTAAAAATTAACTCTTAAATATTTAGAATCAATTAAATATTCCCATTTTAAGTAGCCAAAATTCTAGGTCGTTATAAGTTCCTTCAATTGTATCAGAGCCCAATAAACTATGAGGTCTAAATTAGTCATGTCAGGGATAACTAGTTAAGCTTGTACGCTTAGTACGGTGTCTAGAAAGGTGATCTCTAGGATTGGAATTGGTTAATCAAGTACCACGTCCTACCTAGTTACCTGCTGGCCGTAAAGGTGATGTGAGCCCAAAGGTTGCCCTTAATCGAAAAGGTCCAATTTGAATTCGGCCTTGGGCTAATTTTCAAAATTGTTTTGAAAATTAAGATGTGATTTTAAATTTAAAAGTTAAATTTAAAATAAAAACATTTTTATTATAAAAGGTCATAATATAACATAAAATCTCAAATATTTTAAAATGTAATTAAAAAGTTCAAAATGTTTGAAACTATGTAAATATTAATTTCAAAATTTAAAATTATTAATAAGACTAATAATATAAATTAATTAAATGAGTTAATTAATTAAAACTTATACGCATGTATTATATAAGAGTATATATGTTATGTTATTTTAAAGTGTTTAAGATAACATGTGTATGTATATAAGGTAAAATTTTGAAACTAATGTAATATAATCAAAATTATTTAATCAATAAATTAATTAAAGGTTAATTAGTTAAATAAAAATACATATATATGCGATATATGTGTTGCACTATAAAGGTTATAGTAGATATGTCCAATATAAAAGGTGTATTGGAATACTAATATAAAATTAATTAAAGAGTTAAATAATTAAAATGATTAAATAAGATTTAATTAATGATATATTATACAAAAGACTATCATATAAGTAATATGAAATATAGAAGTTATTTAACAACAAAACTTATATGACATGAATGTGTAAACTAAGAGTGGAACATTAAAGAAACCCAAATAGACTTAAGTAATAAATACATACGCAAATGTGTAAATATTATGATTTCTTATGTGTCTGAAACTTGAATCTCGAGGGTATTTTATAAATACATTATTACATAAGTTGATATCATCCAATATAATATATTTAAGATTATGAATTTTAATATAATGTTGTCCTCTACCATATATATGTTAATAAATTACTTGCTTACTCCTTAGTTGTTGAGCAAACTCAAGTTGGGGATTTCATGTGTAGTATTATTAATATATTGGACAGATGAGGTAAGATAACTATGTGTATTGGTTGAGAAAATTCAAGATAAATATATTGTACTTAGGCCATCATGATATGGTAGGTACGAGAGAATAATCTCTTTCGATTTGTTGAGAAAACTCAAGGTCGAAATGAGATTAGGATAAGGAATAATGGGTTAGGAGTTGTATGTGGTACAACCGATAAGGAGTTATCCATTGTAACGACCCACCTTTCTGACTCCTAGGAAATAACACTTAAATTATCCTTTGTATTTGTATGCCTTGCCCAAGCATCCAAAAGATGAATTGTCTTGACGTAAAATAAGAACAGAATAGAAAATATCACAACGGAATTGACTTATAAAACATAACATAGATATAGTACATAAGGTTACTCCCTAATATATAGTTATCAGAGTTACACAAAAATACAATCAGGTAAATAGGGACAAGAAAGAAGTTGCAAAAAAATTTAGTCTCAGGGACAACAAGTTTGGATTTTTGTCCGAATGACACTTTTTAGTGTAAACTGAAAATGATAGTTTACGCTAAAAAGTGTCCTTCAGCCTAAAAAACAAACTTCTTGTCCCAACTAAATTTTTCTCCAACTTTTCCTTGAACCTAAAAACCCCAAAATACTATCATCAACATAGTAGTTATAATAACCTGCCTTTACACATAGTGAACAAATTACAAATACACACACTAATTAAATAGCAAAATTGATAGCTAAGTAGATAAGTGCCTCCTGCTCGGACGCCATCTTCAAAAGAGCCCCAAAGACCTGCTACTCTCGGACTACCTAAATAAAATGAGTACCCAAGCATTTAGGGAAACAAACAAATTGGGTCCGACAATATGTCTGTGTGAGTAAAATTTTAAACGATGGGGGTGTAATTACATACAAACATGTGAGACCATGCAACTGAACACCGAAATGGGTTTACTCTCAAATAATAAACATCCAAACGTAAGAATGGATAAAACAAGATTATAGTCTAAACTCCATAGAATGGACTAAACCAGTAATTAAACACAGTAAAGAGTGGCTGACTCTTCCCGCTGCAATTATAGAAAATAGGTTCAAAGGTTCGAATCAAGTAAGGAAAGGGTAATCTCCAACAATGACTAGGAAGGTGCACACCCTTTACTGAAAAGTATAACTCTAGAAATATACTGAACAACTCTGATGGTTCTCGACCATTTCCAAGCTAAACCCCGCCAATGGTTACCGAGTATCAAAGTAATTCACATTTGGGTGCACAAATATCTGAACCAAATCTATAGTAGATGTAAAATCACCCTAATGGGAGCAACTCCACATATTTGGCTTTCTCTCGTTCTTTGGGTTTAATCAATTCTGATAAAGGATATCAAAAGCTCTATAGATCAACTATTCGTCTTAGAATGATGAAAAATAAAGAAGATGAAGTAATCGATTGCTGGGAAACAAACTATCAATGATAAAACAACGATCGTACATGGAAACTAAGTCTTGCATACCCATCACCACTCATCGATTTCAAACTTGTACTATTCCTTGGTGAACAATAGTGTTGGACAAGTTAAGGTAGTGTTACCTCAAAGTCATGTACCATGATTATTCTTAACTTTTGAAATGGGGACAAGCCTACCTCTTCGACGTTTAGTGTTAAGAATACAAATAAATCATTTTCGTATAAGTGATATTGCTTTATGAAAATTAAATATAGTTTCATAAACGAATCAATATTTTATTTTGAAAGTCGAATTCGTGCTTGGGTTTTACAAAGTATTAACTTTAAACATCTTTATAAAAAATCTCGTTCACTTTTAAAACGCAAATATAAAGAAAAATTTAATAGCTTTAGACATCCATATTTAACTAGTTAATTAGCTTTAGTAAGAATGATTAATCGTCTTAAACTTCATTTAATTAATTTAATCAATTAACTTCAAATACCTTAAATTCAAATCGGTTAATCACTCTTAAAATATCATTAATTATATTAATTAGATTTAAATTGAAGTATGATTAAAGAAAATGATTAGTAAAATTTAAGGTAATTAATTAATTTTAAAAGTCAATAATTAAAGATGATTAACTAATTTTAAAAGTCATTAATTAAAGAGGATTAATTAGTTTTAAACACCATTGATTAAAATAATTAATTAACTTTAATCCATCACTATTAAATAATTAGTTAACCTTAATCATGATTAGGCAACACGATTAACTAATTTTAATTATTATTGACAAAGCAATTAATTAAATTTAAAAACATCATTATTAAATTAAATAATAAACATAAATCATCCTTAATTAGAATGATTAAATTTAGAATTTAGTAAATAGTTAATTAAGTTTAAATCCATCATTATTCAAAAACTTAATTTAACTTTGTATACAAAACCCAAACCCGAGAATTAACCAAGAGGTTTACAAGGAGATGTTATTTCTTTTGAAAGTGCCGATATAGCGATAGTCCCCATACGGACACTTCGAGAACTACTTCATGTGAAGCCTCACCTCTGTACTCACACTAACCAAGGAAATTACTTTGTAATGCCGTCAATTAGTACGAGGAATAAGGCTGTTGAGGAGCGACCATCTATGTAATGGCTTTGTGTGAGTATAGATATGTCAGATGGTATGACATGCACTTCATTTCAAGAGAAAATCTGGCATATCAAATACAAACTCAAAGCTACTACACATTGGCTATGAGGCCTTTGGAAAAAAATATAAAATAAGCATAACATAAATCAGCCACAGATACTCATATCACTAATGTGGAAACAAATATGAATATAACACATAGAAGTGAACATCAAAGTAGTGGTCATACAAGATCCACTACATCACAAAAGAATAGGTACAAGTGCTAGACAAAAGAATATGTATACATCAAGGAGTCTCTATCTCTAATGTGTACAAACAAAAATTACTAAGCTGAAGTAGTTAGCCAAAAGTCAAATGACGGTCCCTGATAAGAAGTCAAGCAGAAGCACCTGAAACGCCTCGGTCTAACCCGAGTATTATTTAAGAGGAAAAATAATAAACGGATCAATCTAGCTATAAATATCATATAAGATGAGATAGGATAAGAGATATGAAAAATGTACATGATACCAACAAAAATCATATAATATGTCAAATTTTCTCAAACACTAAAAAGAATGTCAAATTCTTTAGATTATTCACCAAACGTCGAATATCGACAAAACATGTCAACGCAGATCAAAAAAATTGGTGAAACAAAAATTCTAGAAATCAATAATTAGAAATCCAGAGAACATAAAGGGGGGAGGCCTATCACAAACGGAGCATGAAAACTCACAAACACGTGTTTCACAAACGGGACGCTATCCCATGAGTCGCTAACCCATAAAGCCAGTGCAACGACGTAGTACAACGGTACGCCCGAGGAACCTGAAACTCAGATAAGCCGGAATAACGATGTAGTACAGCGGTACGCCCGATGAATCGAACACCATAAAAGAACATGGGTCGCTAGCCCATAAAAGTGGGTCGAAACTCCAAAGAGCGGGGTACTGTCCCCCACGCGGACTAAGAGACATCGCATATCGCTAGTCTAAACCATAAAATGATCATCATTGATAACCAAAAAGTGTAAACTACATTAAACTAGTAAATAAATGAGTTTAGCTTTATGTCCCATAACCACTAGCATAACTTAAATATTTACGAACAGATTATAGATTTCCACTCAAAAATTGTCACAAGATTTCAATCGAACAAGTCTAAGAACTAACCGACGAAGTAAACCCAAGCGTTTTATACCACTTGTTTTGCTAATTCGTTTAATTGGATTTCTCGAACAAATGAGGTAAAGGTTTTTATATACTAATAGATTGGAAAACGGTTTTAAAAACAAGCTTTGTATTAAAAGTAATGTTGAAATCATTTTTTATGAAAGAGTTTGAGTATTTACTATTAGTATAGAAACCTTTGTATTTTAAAGTGACAAATCATAGAAACGTTTGTAAAAATAATATATCATCAAAAATTCACATACGAAAACGTGAATTAAAACCATGAAAATCGATATTGAATCCATCAAATGGGTATTCCAAAAAATCCAGAAAAGAAGACATCAAAGTTGATAATAAATGACAACGACCAACCGGATCAACAAAAAAATCGATAAAATGGAAATCCGTTCCAAAATATGCAAGTTGGATGAAGTTAACAGTGTTAGACGTCTGGTGGTTTTCCCAGACGTCGGAGCTGAGAATCTGGAAATTTTCTTCCCATTTTCCAAGACTTCTGGGAATAGACTTAGACGTCTGAGCTGTAAGTTTGGAATTTTTATTCCAATGACTCAAACATCTGAGTTCTTTCCCAGACGTCTGAGCTGAAGCTCAGGGCAAAAGTCAGCCTAGGCCACTGAGGGCCAATTCAGTTTGGAAATGACTGGATGAACAGTGAAGGCGAGGGATTTATGCCAAATGACAACCCAGCCCGATAGGCTCTTCAATACACTCCAAACAACATGTCCAAAATCCTTAGTAGGATTTTCATAGATTTTGACTTCAAAATACCAAAAATTGAAAAATTCACTAAACCAATTCAATTCAAAAGCAAATGAACATGAACATGAAATAGATGTTAGGAATTCATACCTAAAAACAATGAAAGCTATAAACATAGATGTGAGATCAAAATCTCACCTTTAAACTCGAATATAGAAATGAGAAGTTCTAAAACAAGCTAAGATAGATATCTCTTCAATGGCACCTCTAGAATCTTCAATCTATTATTAAAAGCAAAGTTTTTCCAAAGTTAGGTTACAAGAATTTCTAAAAATTAAAGAGAGATTGAGATGGAGAAGATGAAGAGGATGCTTATCTAAGCTGCTCCTTGATTTATAACCTAGATTTGAATTTCCTAAGAGAATTAGGTCTTAGGAATTTCTAATCTCTTTTCTTTTCCCCCATTTTCTTTTTGCTTGAGTTGTTAGGAATTATGAAAGGAATAAATGAAGTGGAGTGAAGTGGGATGTATTTGGTAGGGGTTTGGGTTCTCTTATTGGTTAGTGGGCTGAAACCCAAACCCAAAGCCCAATTAAATAATACCAAAATTCTAGCCAACTCCAAACATATCGATGTTTATACTCAAAAAGGTCGTAAACGTTGTTTTGAACTCAATGGAAGTGGTCTTAGGTCCGAATTCGATTGTTTACAAAAAGTCATATTTCGGACTTTAATCCGACTAACGATGCTATATTCAAATAAAATATTTAAATATATAATCGTAAAATATGCGGGTTATTACACTTTATGTCATAATGGTTCTCTTTTTTCCAAGCATCACATCACATTCATAAGGATGACATATACATAAATCAAAGTAAATAACATTCATAAACATATAAGAGGAATTACTTAGACAAATTTTACTTTGAACTATGCACTAATTTTAAGTGCCTACAACTAAAAAGGTGTCATCTTTTAAGGCATAAACCAAGTCAACGACAATACATCCAAACCTAAAAAATTAATCAACTAAAATACTGACAAAAATACGGAGGAAATAAAGTTAAAATATTTAGTTTAAAAAGGCAAACTTTACCCACCAAAAAAGTTTGTAAATTGAAATATAACTCCACATGAGCTTGAACATAACCAAAATCCTTGCATAGCCTTAGGAAGAATGATGTTTTAGAGGGTTAAGTGTGTCAAGTTGGTTCGATCTATGTTGATGTGGGCTTGGCCAAACTAGTAGAGAGGTGGATACGGGTCCAGGTAGTTTAGTTTGGTGACGTAGAGGGTGAAGATGGAAGTTGTATTATGACGCCCCACCTCTATACCCACACTAGCTAAGGACACTAAGGTGTAATGCTGTCAACTAGCACGGAGAATAAGGCTGTTGAGGAGCGACCATCTGTATAATTGCTTTGTGCGAGTACCGATATGTCAGATAAAAATATAAGCTTTTCCTCTCAAGAGGAAATCCGACATACCGACACAAACTCAAAGCTACTACGCAGTGGCTATATGTAATCTTTGAAAACAAATATAGAAATAAGCATAACACAAATCAGTCACAGATAATTCATATCACAAAGGCAGAAATAGATATGAATATAACACATGAAAGTGTACATCAGAGTAGTGGTCAAACAAGATCCACAATATCAAAAAGAATAGATACAAGTGCTAGACAAAAGAATACGTATACATCAAGGAGTCTATATCTCAATAGTATACAACAAAAACAACTAAACTAGAGTAGTTAGCCAAAAGATCAGATGATCGTCCGATAAGGAGTCAAGTAGAAGCACCTGTAAAATCTCAGTCTGACTCGAGTATTATTTAAGAAGTAAATAATAAACGGATCAGTCTAGCTATAATTGTCAGTTAAAATGAGATATAATAAGAGATATAATAAAAAGACATATGATAACCAAAAATGTCATACTACGACAAGTATACATTAGAAAATCCACAAAAGTCATACAATATCTCAAGAGTCTCATAGCATAAAAAGAATGTCATATTCTTTATTTCATTCACCAAGACACAATAAATGACATACATATCAATGCCAACTGAAAAAGTTGGTGAAACATAAATTCCAAAAATCATCAATTAGAAATCCAGAAATCATAAGAAAAGGATAGCCAATCCCAAACGGAACGCTATTCCATAGACCGAACATCGACGCACCTAAATAGAGACGCCCATGCACAGTCAAACATCGACGCACCTAGAAAGGTACGACCCATGCAAAGACAAACACCGACGCACCTAAATAGATACGCCCCATGTAATGTCTAGCATCGATGCACCTAGAAAGATACACCCCATGCATAAATAAGCATCGACGTACCTAGAAAGATACGCCCCATGCATAAATCAACATCAATGTATCTAGAAAGATACGCCCCATGTAATGCCTAACATCGATGCACCTAGAATGATACACCCCATGCAAAGTCGAACATCAACGTACCTAGAAAGATACGCCCCATGCACCGACTTATTGAGCCGATTGCTCCACGAAGTAAACAAACATCGACGCACCTAAATAGGTACGACCCATGTGTAAATAAACACCGACGCACCTAAATAGGTACGACCCACGCGAGAAATGAGACGAAGCTCGATAAAATGAAGTACAGTCCTCCAAATGAACAACGAGACATCGCACATTGCTAGTCTAAACCATAAAATGATCATCATCGATCATCAAGAAGTGTTAATTACAATAAGCTAGTAAATATATGAGCTTAGCCTCATGTCCCATAACCACTAGCTTAACTTAAATATTTACGAACAAATTGTAGATCTCCACTAGAAAATTGTCACAAGAGATTCAATCGAACAAGTCCAAGAATTAACCGACGAAGTAAACGCAAGCGTTTCATACCACTTGTTTTACTAAGTCATTTAATTAGATTTCTCATACGAGTGAGGTAAAGGTTTGTATATATTAATAGATTGGAAATCGGTTTGAGAAAACGAGCGTTGTTATAAAATAGTGTTGAAATCATTTGAAGAAAGAGTTTTGATATTTACTACTAGTATAGAAAACCTTTATATTTTAAAGTGACAAATCATAGAAGTGATTGTAGAAACAATCAATCATAAAAATTCACATACGAAGACGTGAATAAAATCCAATGAAATCGATTCGGAATCTATCGAAATGGATATTCCCAAAAATCACGAAGAAAATGTCATCAAAGTCGATAACAAGTGATAATAACAAAAGGGAAACAACACGAGTCGATTAAAGTTGGAAATTCAACAAAATAGACAAAGTAGGCAAAATAGCATCAGGTCGGTCGGCCGGCTACAGAGCTCGGTCGGCTGGCCAGAAGCAGAAAACTTGCTCGGAGTAGCAGGTCGGTCGACCGGCTACAGGGCTCGGTCGGCCGAACTGCAAATTTCTGCAGTTCCTGCCCTTTTCAACGAAGTGCAAATTCCTCCAAAACGCGACCGTTCGAGCAATGGACCAAAGGAGCCTTTGCCAATTGATACCCCAGCTCCATTAGCTCTCCGATCCGCCACCAAAAACATGTTCAAACATCAAAGTTAGGATCTTTAAAGAATTGAACCCAAACACTAAAAATTTGGATATTCACAAATTCAATCCAAACCAAAAGCAATTGCACAAAAATAAGTGTTAGGAATTCATACCTAACAATCAAAGATAATTATAGACTAAGATGTGAGATAAAAATCTCACCTTTGAACCCAAATCAATGAAGGAGAAGCTTTTAAAACAAGCTAAGATCAATTCCTCTTCAATAACAACTCAAGAAGCTTCAATCTAAGCTTACAAGTAAAATATATCCTATGTTAGGTTTAGGAATTTATGAAATGGAATGGAGAAAGAGTTGGAGAAGATGAAGAGGATGCTTACCGATGGGTTCTCTTAGAATTTGGAGCTAGATCTTGGATTTTGCAAATGAGCTAGGGCTTAGGAATTTCCATTTCCAATCTCTTCCACCATTTTTACTTTAGCTTGAAGTGTTAGGAATGTGAAATGAAGTAATGAAGAGTTGGAGTGGAGCTAGAGTCTTAAGGTGGAACATTGGGCTGAAACCCAAACTCAAACCCAAAGTGAAAAAGTAGCAAAACTTTACTAACTCCAAACATATCGAAGTTTACACTCAAAAAGGTCGCAAACGGCGTTTTGAACTCAATGGGAGGGGTCTCGAGTCCCAATTCGACTATTTCCTAAAAGTAGGCTTTCGGAAAAAAATCCGATAAACGATGAAATATTTAAATAAAATATTTAAATATACAATTGATAAATATGCGGGTTGTTACAGACTCCCCTCCTTAAAGAAATTGCGTCCTCGCAATACTTAAGAAGAAAATAAGACGTAACAACCATAGAAGCATATCAACACGAAAGAAAATTTGAAATAGGAAGTTCACCATAAGGAGCATGAAAGAGTTAACCTGAACGGGTTCGCACGGTGAATTCTCTGGATTCCCAAGAGCAATCCATAGGATTTGAGAACCATTGAACTCTTACAAAAAGAACATCTTTATTTCGAAGGCACTCAACCTCCGAAGCAATGATGTGAATAGAATGTTGCTCAAAAGTCAAATCTGGTGGAACTTCAATTTCCTCAATATCACCGGGCTCAAGAATAAAATAGGAAACCTAAAAGCATTTCCATAGTTAAAAGACGCAGAAAACGTCAAGAATAGCAGAAACTTGAGCCAGTGCATCGGCGTAGTACAGAAACGGTACGCCCGAGAAACTAGAAACTCGAATAATTTGGAACACCGACGTAGTATAAAAACGGTACGTCCAATGAACCGATAAACCGGAACAATGATGTAGTATAATAATGGTACATCCATTGATCCAGATAAGATGGAACATCAATGTAGTATAATAACAGTACATCCGATGAACCGAACACCATAAAAGAACATCGGACGTTAGTCCAAAAAAAAAATGAGATAAAGCTCAATAAAACGAAGTATATCAAAACGTCCGATGAACTTGATAAAAAGATAATTCCAATCAGACAACCTCAAAGAATCAACAACTTGTTGCCTATGACAAAGCGCGTTGGCAACATGATTTCCAGAATATCAAGATCATAAGATGCCAGGAATTCGGGTCGACATGAAGTTCCTTATGAGAAAATAAATATTCCAAATGCTTATGATCGAGGTGGAGAACAAATTTCTCCCCCAAAAATGATGATGCCAAACTCTAAAAGCGAAAACAATATCCGCGAGCACTAGATCATGAATGGCATACCTAGTCGCAATCGGCTTTTATGACTTAGAAGTACAAGTGGTAGAACGTTTCCTTTTGCAAGAGAACGGCATCCAAACCAATACGATTAGCATTGGTACAAAAGATAAAGTCTTGGTTCCCCTCGGAAAACACAAGAATAAGAGTATCGAAAAGAAAGAATTTCTTTTAAATAATCTTCTTTCCTGAAAAGTTAAAACTTTCAAAATTACATTTATCTTTATGTAATAATCTTTCTAGAAAAATTTACATTTTTACAAGTCAATTTATTGTGTCTGACTGTCTCATCAAAGCGTTTAGGAAATTCCTATCGATAACGTTGATCAAGCGCATCGACCAGAATTCTTAAAGCACTCAACGGGTAATACAATCACAAAATCATCTTCTATATGATGAAAATATCTCCTAAAAGTTTTGAGAATATTCTTTGCTCGTTTAAGATCAACATCAAAAAGTACTTATAAATAAATCTTATGAAAAAGATTTGCAAAATTTTAAATTTCTATTTTCATCCAAAATCAATAAATATAAGAATGGAATTATCGACATATTCATAGAATACTCGATTTATAAAATGGATGAAACAAGATGGCAAACTGAATGACATAATAAGTCATTCATAAGAATCATAAAGAGTGCGGAATGCGGTTTGTGGAATGCTAACTTCCGCAACTCATAGCAAATGGAAACCGGTGGTAATGTCGAACTGAAAAGACCTTAGCACCACACAAAAGATTACTTAGGTGATAATCCTAAGACAAGCTCAAAAATACCGGAAAGTTTCACAAACTATTTAGATGAGAGAATTAACACTTTCCTCATCATGTGAGCTTAAAGAATAAAATGATTCCACCAAAAATTTGAAATCAGAATCACAAAGAAAAATAGAAAGCTGCTTAACAGATAGAAAATGTCGAAGATGAATAGTCCACTCGAAAAATAGGATATGGGCTTCACAATGGTTAAGCCAATCCTTTCAAAAAAAGTCAATTCCAAAGCCTAAGTAAAAATATCGGCTCGGAAAGAAAAATCAAATAAAATAATTTCGACATCAATAGAAAGCAAATTGAGTGTTGCGGACCCATCCGGATTCACAATCCTCAAAGTAGTCTTCAAGCCCAAAAATGTTTAAAAAGAATCAACAAGTTCTTTTGATATAAATTAGTGAGATGGAACCCATATCAAAATAACTCAAATAAGAAGATCACGAAATAAAACAATGCCATCAAGGATTGAGTGAAAAATACCTTTACCAAGAGAAGAGTTGTTAGGAGCTTGCACTACATTGAGCTTTCCCTCCTTCCTACTTTGAAGTATGGGACATGCAGTTATATGGTGACCCGAATTTTTGCAATAGCGACAATAAAGAGGTTTCGGACACTCCCCTGCATAGTGGTCCGTGGAACCATAATTGTAGCTTTGTCCACGACTAGGGGTAGGGGCTTTTGCTACCGGGGTTTCTTGCCTCCCTTTCTTGTTGGGAAAGGGGCCTTTGAATTTAATTGGCCTCTTCATGTTGTCGTTGAAGTTCTGTTTGGCAACCACAACTTCAACATTACTCTCTCTATCGGCCTCTTCAAGACGAAGAGCGATATCAATAAGCTGATCAAATGAAACTTCAAGTTTCAAGAGTAATGGCTTCTTAAGATTCTTATTCAAGCCATAAAAAATCTCTAATTTTCTTCAATGGGGAAATAATGTATTCAACCCCGTATTTGGAAAGAGATTCAAAAGATGTGACATAATCTGTCACAAAAGATTTACGTTGAACAAGGTCAATAAAACGCCATGCTAAAGTTACTTTTTCAGCCTCTGTAACAACCTTTAGTTCGAATCGTTCCCGGAATTGCTCCCAAGTGAGATCCGCTTCAATGATTTCAGAAACTAAAAGCTCATACCAATCTAATGCTCTTTCTTGGAGCATGCTTGAAGCCACTTGGACTCGATGTAGATCAATAAGGTTCATGCGAGAAAAGATGTGGTCGCATGATTTGAGCCAAGCCTGAATTTCTATAACACTCTCGGATCCCTTGAATGGCCTTCCACCCAAATCGGTGTAGTCTCTGTACAAGCATGCAAAACGGGATATAGGGTGAGTAGGCTCTGGAATGGGTCCTGCAGCTTGAGCATTCTTTACTAGATCAAGAAGCTGTTGGGCAGACATAAAAACTCCATCTTGGGGAGTAGCACTAGATTGACCCGCACTGGGTCGGTTAGACCTAACCATTCTTCTTCTTTAAGAAAGAAAGAAAGAAGAGGAAAAAGTTATTCTCAAAATAAATATCAAGCATTCTTGATAGATAAAACATGGAATCATAAAGAAAATAGGTTGAATCGGTACGAAGACTCAAATAAAATTCTAAAGCACGACTCCTAAGAAAGACTTAGGACGATGATCCTTGTTATAATATTTCGTATTGTTCCGAAGTTTGGCTTCGATACCAAGCTGTGACGCCCCACCTCTATACCCACACTAACCAAGGACACTACGGTGTAATGCTGTGAACTAGCGCGGAGAATAAGGCTGTTGAGGAGAGACCATCTGTATAATTGCTTTGTGCGAGTACCGATATGTCAGATAAAAATATAAGCTTTTCCTCTCAAGAGGAAATCCGACATACCGACACAAACTCAAAGCTACTACACAGTGGCTATATGTAATCTTCGGAAACAAAAATAGAAATAAGCATAACACATATCAGTCACAGATAATTCATATCACAAAGGCGGAAATAGATATGAATATAACACATGAAAGTGTACATCAGAGTAGTGGTCAAACAAGATCCACAATATCAAAAAGAATAGATACAAGTGCTAGACAAAAGATTACATATACATCAAGGAGTCTATATCTCAATAGTATACAACAAAAACTACTAAACTAGAGTAGTTAGCCAAAAGATCAGATGATGGTCCGATAAGGAGTCAAGTAGAAGCACTTGTAAAATCTCAGTCTGACCCGAGTATTATTTAAGAAGAAAATAATAAACGGATCAGTCTAGCTATAATTATCAGTTAAAATGAGATATAATAAGAGATATAATAAAAAGATGTATGATAAACAAAAATGTCATACTACGACAAGTATACATTAGAAAATCCACAAAAGTCGTACAATATCTCAAGAGTCTCAGAGCATAAAAAGAATGTCAAATTCTTTATTTCATTCTCCAAGCCACGGTAAATGACATACATATCAATGCCAACTGAAAAAGTTGGTGAAACATAAATTCCAGAAATCATCAATTAGAAATCCATAAATCACAAGAAAAGGATGGCCAATCCCAAAAGGAACGCTATTCCATAGACTGAACATCGACGCACCTAAATAGAGACGCCCCATGCACAGTCAAACATCGACGCACCTAGAAAGGTACGACCCATGCAAAGACAAACACCGACGGACCTAAATAGATACGCTCCATGTAATTTCTAGCATCGACGTACCTAGAAAGATACGCCCCATGTAATGCCTAACATCGATGCACCTAGAAAGATACACCCCATGCAAAGTCGAACATCGACGTACCTAGAAAGATACGCCCCATGCACCGACTTATTGAGCCGATTGCTCCATGAAGTAAACAAACATCGACGCACCGAAATAGGTACGACCCATGCGTAAATAAACACCGACGCACCTAAATAGGTACCACCCACGCGAGAAATGAGACGAAGCTCAATAAAATGAAGTACAGTCCTCCACTTGGACAACGAGATATCGCACATTGCTAGTCTAAACCATAAAATGATCATCATCGATCATCAAGAAGTGTCAATTACAATAAGCTAGTAAATATATGAGCTTAGCCTCATGTCCCATAACCACTAGCTTAACTTAAATATTTACGAACAAATTGTAGATATCCACTAGAAAATTGTCACAAGAGATTTAATCGAACAAGTCCAAGAATTAACCAACGAAGTAAACGCAAGCGTTTCATACCACTTGTTTTACTAAGTCGTTTAATTAGATTTCTCATACAAGTGAGGTAAAGGTTTGTATATACTAATAGATTGGAAATAGGTTTGAGAAAACGAGCGTTGTTATAAAATAGTGTTGAAATCATTTGAAGAAAGAGTTTTGATATTTACTACTAGTATAGAAAACCTTTATATTTTAAAGTGACAAATCATAGAAGTGATTGTAGAAACAATCAATCATAAAAATTCACATACAAAGACGTGAATAAAATCCAAAGAAATCGATTCGGAATCTATCGAAATGGATATTCCCAAAAATCACGAAGAAAATGTCATCAAAGTCGATAACAAGTGATAATAACAAAAGGGAAACAACACGACTCGATTAAAGTTGGAAATTCAACAAAATAGACAAAGTAGGCAAAATAGCATCAGGTCGGTCGGTCGGCCGGCTATAGAGCTCGATCGGCTGGCAAGAAGCAGAATACTTGCTCGGAGTAGCAGGTCGGTCGACCGGCTACAGGGCTCGGTCGGCCCATCTGCAAATTTCTGCAGTTCCTGCCCTTTTTCAATGAAGTGCAAATTCCTCCAAAACGCGACCATTCGGGCAATGGACCAAAGGAGCCATAGCCAATTGATACCCCAGCTCCATTAGCTCTCCGATCCGCCACCAAAAACATGTTCAAACATCAAAGTTAGGATCTTTAAAGAATTGAACCCAAACACTAAAAATTTGGATATTCACCAATTCAATCAAAACCAAAAGCAATTGCATAAAAATAAGTGTTAGGAATTCATACCTAACAATCAAAGATAATTATAGACTAAGATGTGAGATAAAAATCTCACCTTTGAACCCAAATCAATAAAGGAGAAGCTTTTAAAACAAGCTAAGATCAATTCCCCTTCAATAACAACTCAAGAAGCTTCAATCTAAGCTTACAAGTAAAATATTTCCTATGTTAGGTTTAGGAATTTCTGAAATGGAATGGAGAAAGAGTTGGAGAAGATGAAGAGGATGCTTACCAATGGGTTCTCTTAGAATTTGGAGCTAGATCCTGGATTTTGCAAATGAGCTAGGGCTTAGAAATTTCCATTTCCAATCTCTTCCACCATTTTTACTTTAGCTTGAAGTGTTAGGAATGTGAAATGAAGTAATGAAGAGTTGGAGTGGAGCTAGAGTCTTAAGGTGGAACATTGGGCTGAAACCCAAACTCAAACCCAAAGTGAAAAAGTAGCAAAACTTTACTAACTCCAAACATATCAAAGTTTACACTCAAAAAGGTCGCAAACGGCGTTTTGAACTCAATGGGAGGGGTCTCGAGTCCCAATTCGACTGTTTGCTAAAAGTAGATTTTCGGACAAAAATCCGACAAACGATGAAATATTTAATTAAAATATATAAATATACAATTGATAAATATGCGAGTTGTTACATGTATTGATTTTTACTCAAGGAAGAGAAGGAAATTTTTAATTTTGAAACGAAGAACCATTAACAAGCTTTTAAAAATCTTAAGAAAGAAAAGAAAATGATAAGAATAATGAAACCAAGCTTCTTTTTTGAAGTTCATAAGGATGTGTATTTATAGGTTAATAAAGCTTCCATGGTAAGCTATCCGAAGTACGGCTTCCAAAAGAAGCTTAAAAAAAGATATTATAGGGCAAAGCTTCCATGAGAAGCTATCTAAAACGAGGCTTCTAGAGAAGCTGAAGAGATATTATAAGATAAAGCTTCCATGAGAAACTATCCAAAACAAGGCTTCTAAGAGAAGCTAAAAAATCTATCCAAAACAAGCCTTATAAGAGAAGCTAAAACGATATTATAAGACAAAGCTTCCATGAGAAGCTATCCAAAACATGGTTCTAAGTAAAGCTAAAAAGATATTATAAGACAAAGCTTCCATGAGAAGCTATCCAAAACAAGGCTTCTAAAGGAAACTAAAAAGATATTATAAGACAAAGCATCCTTGAGAAACTATCCAAAACAAGGCTTTTAAGGTAAGCTAAAAAGATATTATAAGATAAAGCGTCTATGAGAAGCTATCCAAAACAAGGCTTCTAAGAGAGGCTAGCAATATCATAAAGTGTTTTCAAGAAGCCAAGGGGAAATTCTAGAGTAGGAAGCCTATATGAGGTCTTGACCAATTTTAGGCTTATGAAATAGGTTGGGAATATAAAAAACATTATAAAAAATATAATTCATTTCAATATTTAAGTTAAAAAATATATATTAAATATTCATATTTTAAAGTGATTAATTTACGGGTCATCACACTCTCCTCCCCTTAAAAGAATTTCGTCCTTGAAATTAATACTTAAGAAGATAACTCAAAATAAGTCCAAAAGGGCATACATTATATCAGAAACTCACACAACAAATACACACTAAACAACCATATCGCAATAGTACATACACAATTTATAAAACAAACAACTATCCTAACATCAATTCAGGATAAGGTTCCCCCATACTATCTACATTCTCCCAGTTACAATCCTTGTGATTATTACTCCACTGAATCTTGACCAATCTCACTACTTTATTACATAACGTCTTCTCATCCTAATCCACAATACAAACATGATATCTAATAATAGTCAAATTAGGTTCTATCTCCAAATCCTCTTGAATATATGGCTCGATAATTAATGTTGGATCACGCACATAATTCCTTAGGTGCGATACGTGGAAGACATTATGAATTCTCGACAACCTTTCAGGTAATTCAACTCTATAAGCTAGCGTTCGGATCTCTCAAGGATTTTAAATGGTCCAACGAATCAGGATGCTAATTTTCCTTGTTTTTCGAATCGGACAGCTTCTTTAATCGGGGAAACTTTCACAAATACCGAGTCCCTGCCTAAAAATTCTTAGTCCCTTCTTCGTTGATCGGCATAGCTTTTCTATCAATCTCGTGCTTCCTTCATTCTTTTCTTGATCGCAGCTACCTTCTCTGTTGATAACTAATCAATCCCCAGTCTCTGCATAACAAGATGGTGATTTACATAGCCGTCCATACAAAGCTTCATAGAGCGCCATGCCAATGCTAGCTTGGTAACTGTTGTTATAAGAGAACTCCACCAAATGCAGATGATCTTCTCATGAGCCTCCAAAATCCAAAATGCAAGCTTGTCGAAGATCTTCCAATACTCGGTTCACCATTTCGGTTTGTCCAAAAGTCTACGGGTGATAGGCTGTGGTCAAATTTAACCTTGTCCCTAAAGTGGCTTGCAATGCTTGCCAAAAATGACTGGTGAAAATGGGATCTTGATCACTGATTATACTTAGTAGAATTCCATGCGGTCGAAAGATTTCCCTTAAATAAATCCCTACCAAAGAATCTATAGTTCTAGTTGACTTCATGGGAATAAAGTGGGTACTCCTTGTTAACCTATCTACAATTATCCAAATATCTTCATTACCTCTTCTTGTTTTGGGCAACCCATCGATAAAGTCCATGGATACTTGCTCCCACTTCAGTTCGTTATCTCCAATGGTTGGAGTAACCCAGCAGTTGTCTACTGGTCACTCTTAACATGTTGAAAATTTGCACGCCGAATCAAAAAGATTGAAATATCTCTCTTCATCCCTTTCCACCAAAAGGCCTTCTTTATAATCAGAAACAATTTTAGTTACTTCTGGGTGGATAAATAGCTTTGAACTATGGCACTCTCTCAGCACATCTTGTCTAATTCCATTTACATTTGGCACACAAATCCAACCATTCATTCTTAAAATGCCTCGTACTACGCCATAAATTGCCTATTGCAGAGAAAATACAAGATGTTGCTAGCTACAATGTAACAATAGCTATGCTGATTTTTTTCTCTTACAACATTAGCTTCAGGATGTTAGCATAGATATCAACATTATGTTGCAGTAGCCATAGACATATAAAAATATAATAAAAAATGAGTCCAGGTTGGAAAAAAGCGGGCTGAAATAATTTTTAACACGGAAAGAAAAAACAAAGCGGCAAAAGTTAACAAAATACTGAAGGGTTTCGCTCAAACCCTTAACGAAATAAGTACTCTACTGCCACTCATCCTCTCAAACCCTCAAAGCAAAAAATAATCACGTCTTCCTCCTTTAGTTCGATTTCTCTGCAAAGCAAAAAAAATGGCCTCGCCCAAAAATAGAATATGTCGATCTCCTTAATAGCTTGTGTCGCCAGAATAAACACTGCCTCTGCCTTTTATTTTCTTGCCTTTTGGTGATGGTTGCCGTAAAACTTAAAACTGCCACCTTAAGATCTGAACCGCAGCCGAAATGCTCACTAATTCCTTGCCGCATTTATGAAACTTCGCTTGAGACATCTAAATCAGTGTAGAGATACTACTGAGTTGCTAACGACGAGATCTGGAAGTTGCGAGATCTGATTTGAGACTGGTAGGTGATGAGTCGCGTTGATCCTATGTCAAAGATGCTTGGGGTTTTGGAAATCTGATGATAGAGTGAGGCTTAGGATGCCTTAAGAGCTTCCAAAGTCAGTGGAAGCTTCAATGTTTTTTACCATGCCTCTGCCTAAAATTGCTTGTGTTGCTTCGATTTATTTATGTCGTTGTGATGCCGAAGTTCGCCTGAAGGTGGCAAGTGTTGCTTATACTTTATGAGATGCTACCGAGATAGAGCACCGTTGTTGGAAATGATGCCGCCGTCAATTGATTTGATGCGGACGAAGGCTGCCGCTTTTGATTGATGGCCTGAAATCTGTGTTGCGCTTTGGTATTTTTAAATATCATCTAATAAAAATCATCTAAGCATATAATTACACGTTTTCCGTACTTAATTTTACATCAAATAAAGCAGTTGTATTCCTTTTTTTTTGGGTTGCTTAAGTATAAAAACAAAAGGGTTCATCATTACGTCTTCTTTAGGAAAATATTTTTCTTTCTTTTTTTCCCCTTCTCTTACAGTAGAGTCGAGTTGCAATATAAACTTAAACATAAGTTCTTCCTACTTCTGTTGAATCGACTTATTCTAATATCAGTATCCAGATGAATTAATTGTTACCATTTTTTTAATAATTTGATGATAAATTTAAGCCGTCTATGTCAATTTATAGTTTATACGTATATTCAAAAGACAAAGTTTCATGTACAAGAAATTAGGTGAAGCAAAGATTCCTTTGCATGTTAAATCATGTCCTTTGCTTCTATTCAACGATATTGTTCATTTGATGTTGACATACATAGGGTAGTTACACAGATCTTGATATAACCAAATTGCGCGTTTAAACAAAAAAAAAACTCTATAATGAAATCCATTATTCTACATTTTATTACTAACTTCCCTTTTTTATTTAATATTCTGTTTGGTTTATTAATTTCAGTTTGCATGCACAATATGACATATAACATAACCAATTCATGCATGCAGTATAATGATTTTCATTGGGCTTAAATCGTTTTAGTATTATATATATGTTCATGGCTCATGGGTTAATCATAGGGTAATCTTAGTATTGCGTCAAAATCTAAGATGAATCATGGGATATTTGTTATCTCTGTGCTTACAGTTAATAATCTGAAAGCGTAGAAATATGGGATATTTACTATGCAAATTTTCCTTAGCTCAGCCCTGAATTTTGCAAAAATGACACATCACTTGATACTATGCTTGAAAAAGTTCTGATATTGTTGCTACATATGTTGTGATTTTATACTTGTTGTTTCTTTATTTTTGCACTTTTAAGTTGCTAGAGAACTTACTGTTGCTCCATTTTTGCATTTGTGAGTTGCTCGAAACTTTTAGCTTGTGTGCACTTGTGGTTTCTTTCTTCATTTGAACCGAGATTTGTTTTTATGTAAAGGCGATCATATTTACCTTAGTTTTGCTTGGACTTTGAGTATAATTTCTGAATTGATTAGTTATATATGTTCTGGAAAAATTGGTTTGATATCCCTTTGCTATCTAACTTTTTTCATTTAGTTTGTGTGACGACCCAGAATTTTCAACAATTTAAAATTGGAATAATTAATTGATTTTAAATATTTAAAAGTTAATTTTAAACTTGAATTCCAAATATTAATATTTACTTGATAATTAAATTATTGAATTATATAATTCGAAATTGGGTAAGATGTCGAATGTGAAATTTAAAGCCTGTTAAAAATAATTTGAAGGCTTATAAAATTTATAATGATGATACTTAAGATAATAGAATGGTTGAAATTTAAATTAAAGGTGATTTGTTCAGTTTTAATAATATATCGTTTAAATTGAATTTAAAAATAGCCTTCCGAGGCATAGTCTCGGAATTTGACGAAACCAGTTCCATTGAATCCGAAATAGTTAGTTATTATCGAATTTCAATTTTCGTAGCAATCGGAGTTGTCGTTTGACCCTGGCAGATCAAAACGCTTAGAACTATTTTAATCGATTTAATTTAGAATTGATCGTTTACTTCCGTAACTCGCTCATATGATCGAATTAGCTTCCGAAACATGTTCCATTGTGTTCAGGACATAGGTAAAACCTTATAATCGCCTAGCGGCATTCCTTAAGAGGAGTTCAAAATTTTAAATGGTGATTAACGAGACGTTTGAAGTTTTATAATATAATAAAATTTTAAAACAAATAGTCGTATTCAAGAATCTATCCCAAACCTATATCTATCCCCGTCCCTTTCTCTAATCTTAAAGCAGAAGATCAAACGCATAAAAAATAACAAATGAAGCAATGGCCGAACCCTTTCTCCCCAAATTTGAATCGAAGAAATTTCGTGACAGCCTCTTTGTTCTGCAAGAACTCGAGCAGGCAAAGGCAGAGGCGATGTGGGGGTGGTTCGCGATTTAGGGATTGAGTCGCGACGAGGGATAGCAGTGTTAGGGCTTAGATTTGTGTTCGAGAGGAGGCGATTTCTGTGGCAATTTTACGGAGGCGTGCGAACAGAAGGGTTGTTTTGGAGGGTCGAAGTGCTCGAGTTTTGGGACCGCGTTGATGGATTTGCGTACGCGCACGCGAAGCGAAGCGAAGGGAGGTGGAGTCGGCAATTCGCGATGGCAGCGAATCGAGTGTTGGGCTTGGATTTTCGAGGGCGAAGTCGTAGCTTGATTTTGGTGAGAAACTCCTTGTTTTCCTTTATGTTCTGTTTTGAAATTTGAAGTACTCTGATAAATTATTTAAAATAATAATAATAATAAAAATTTTGGTTATAAACTGGTAATAACAGGAAGAAAATTTATTTCAGCAAAGTAACACTTTACTTCAGCTATTTATTGTAGAGAAAAAATAATAATAATGATATACATACATATATATATATATATATATATATATATATATATATATATATGAAACAGTTAGCTTATAGGTTGATTAGTATATTTATTTGAGAAATGAGGATGTATATATATAACATGTCATGGAATGTTAATTAAATTAATTAAATGGTAATGGGTTGTTCGGTTATTTCAAATTTTAATAACAAAACGTGTAATGTTTTTACAAGGTCTGAAACGTGAATAAACAAGTCGAGATTGGATTGCCAAACAAAAATCAAAGGTGAGTAAATCTCACTATGTTGGATTTTTATTTGAATTTAAATGGTTAAATTTAAATAATTGGTTGAATGATTAAATTGATTGAATGTGCACGGATGATGATGTGACTTTGGTTTTGGATGGTCCTCGAGTTAATTGTGGTTTGACTCGAAGTATTTGGGTTTTAAATTGTTTTAAACTTAAGTCATAAATAAGAAATTTTGTTCATTTTAATGTTAATAAGGGCTTAATGATTGTGATTCATCAAAATTAGAAGGGTAATTAAAATGTATAACTAATGCAATTAATTAATGATTTGAGTTGATTAATTTAGTAATTAAGGGTTTTGAATTAATTAATGAAGGTTTAAGTTAATTAATTAAGTTTGATTAATTTAGAATAATCATAGATGGATTGATAGCTAATTCTTTAAGGTAATTAATAAAGTATAATTACTTTGTGAAATTAATCCAGAGGTTAATTAAGATAGACAATTAAGGAGTAATTTATTTATTTAATGAGGTGAATAAAAAGATAGTTAATTACAGGTTGAGAATAATCGAGAGTGATTAATATTGTGGTTGAATTAAAGTAATTAATTTAGATTTGAAATGTAACGAAACGGGTTTTCCCCGCTCGAAAATCGACATCCATACTTCAAATCGTATTCGAATGCCGTAGATTCGAACGTTCAAAACCGATTCGCCGGAGCTTATAACACAATTAAGTAAACATCACAGCGGAATAAAAGAATAATACATTGATATACAATATCTGATACAACAGAATGCTACAATGAATATCAATATACATCAGAGTAATGATACAATAGAATAGCGGTGGAAAACAAAATAGATAACACTAGAAGCGGAACAAATAACTCTAGGATAGTTTTCAACGAAGAACTCCAAATCTGAACTCCATCTCCAAGAACCAATCCAGCAATAGCTCGAACTCCCCATAACAATGCACCAAGCTAGGCAAGACTGGTGCGAACCAAGGACTGAACTAACTCCAGATAATTCACTGAACTTAACTATCTGAAAAACCCAACTCTAGACTGCTCGTGTAGAAAATAATGAGCACCCAGAGTTTAGGAAAGGAACAATAAACTCCGGATCAGTCATGGGACTGGTGTGAGCAACAAAAACAGTTTATCTTTTAAAAACAATCAACAAGAGAATTTTAAAATAAATTCGCAATGCTTTTTGAAAATGAAACTACCATAAGACCTCCCGCCACACACACAATGCAAACGCAGACTTGGAGGAGATTTCTTCTTATGATAGTCAAACATGCTTACTACGCAAAATCAAATCATTTGATATTATTATTAGTGCATAGTGTAGAAAACAATTTCGAAAGTAGAATATAAATCTTAGCCAGCATAGGTACCATTATATTATGCCCGCTATAGCTACCATATTAGATGGCAGGTTCTACAACTAATACCGTACAAGGCTCGTAATGTTTCTTTGGATTTCCAACAACTGGTCAAGCCAAGGAACTTCCCATTGCCACATGAGAACGCCTCTGGAAGGACGTCCCCGAGAACCTAACCGGATCTCTGCCAACACAAGGCCGGGTTACCCTTTACTGGGTAACTACTGACACGAGTATGCCACCTCCCGGTTGTAACAACCTTTAACCGGGGCCCCAACATCAAATCACAAAACAAGATATATATAAGTTTGTGATGTCCACATAAGTAAGTATCTGGGCTCCATACCATGATACCACTTCTATCCAGAAGGAGATGTACATACCCTAAAGGGGCGCTACCCCCTAATAACCTTGCCGCATCTTTCCTGTTTTGACCATTACGGGGTGTGAGGTTCGATGAAGTCACATACACAAAGCTACGCTTTGGTACAAAGCCATGCTTTGGGTCAACAAATGATCAAAGTAATGATCACAAAGATAAATGATCAAACGAATGATCATAACACAAATGATCAAACAATGATCATTTCACAGCAACACTTAGCATGTCACATTACCAAATTGGGAATATATCGCTGATAACCTTCAACTACATAACCTCTGAGCTCGTACGTCTCAGAGAAGGGTGTTAAGCTAAAAGAATAAATTCTCCGCCACCAACAGAAATGTATTTGAAAGAAATCTGCTTTATATCTCAAAATGTAATGTCAGACACACAATCCATACAAGTCTGTTCCGGGCTCGAACAGAACCGAAGGCACTTCTTATGGAGCCCTTGCAATCCGGATATTCACAATCCCGATCGGATTTCCCATCGCTTAGGGAATCTCTATACCGGGAGCTACCTAGTGCAGAGACAATCGATAGGTCATCCTATCGCTCTCGCAAATACCCGGTCTTCAACACCGGTCTTCAAATGCTATCCATAATGACGAATCACATATTCGGAATGGGTTATTTGGCACAATGGTCCTTTCCCGGCTAAACCGAATAGTGAGCAAAATATTTAAAACATATGGATATAGGATTTCAATTAAGTCACAACTTAATAATTCAAAACTTTCTTTTCAAATGGTTTAATCCAATTACCATTTCAAATCTTTTAAACAAAAGATTTATTTCATAATGTTCACCTACTTTCATAAATATTCATTCTCGGATTTCAAAACAATTTCGTTTCAAAAAGCTTAATTCATCAAATCTTTAAAATCAAAGATTTGTCTTTTAGTTTTCAAATCGTTCCCAAATTTTCAAAACTCATTTCCAAATATTTATTTATAACTTGGAAAACTATTTTATTTTAAACTTGAAATCCCTTTAATCAAACTTCAAACGAAATCTTTTTATCTTCTAGAGACAACAGTTTTATTTTGGAAAATCCCGATTTCATTTATACAAGTTACAAACTTTGACTTAATTCAAATTCCCAAAAACAATACTTTAAATATGGTTTCAAACTAACTTAACATCTTTAATTCCTAATTTCAAATCATAGAATTCAATTCCTAATTTTGAATTCAAATTTAAATCATATTGTTTAAATTTCAAAACTTAATTAAAATAAATTTTAACTCGAAATTCCATTTCAAAAGCTTTTCACATTTATTCTTATTCCATTATCAAAACATTTGAATTCAAATGTTCAATTTTTATAAATCATTTCAAAATCTGTGACTTAATCGATTTCCTCGTGAAATCCATATTTGTGTGTGTATAAGTGTGGTCCAGGGGTTTAACACAATAGTGCACAACCATTCAATCATCACAGATCAAAACACAGAAATATAGTTGATAAGCGATATAACTATAACGCTTATCGCTCATACACAGATTTTCAGATAATATACAGATGTATCATCAATAAATGAATAAATACACAACTCAATTCACAGAACAAAATATCACAGGTCAGATAGGACAATCGATTCAAGGCAACTCATTCAATACAATCATTCATAAGTAAGGTCAAGCATTCAATAACATTTATAAGCAGGATTAATCAATTGTTTAATCCTAATTTATTCAAGCTATTTCAAATTTAATTAATTACTTATGAATTCATTATCCAATTCTGATTTATTAGTTCCAAATCATTTGATATAAATTAATTTATCAAACACTTTAACTAATTAAATTATTCTTAATCAATCATATTAATTAAATTGATTTTTGAACCAATTATATAATTAATTAACTTTTTAATTAATTATTTTAATAAATTTACTCTTTAATTACTTATCATTAAGTAATCATCTCATAATAACAAATCATTAATCACCAATTTATTTTTATCATTAATTAAATCAAAATATCCAAATTTAATTACAATTGGTAATTAACTCTTTAATTGCTTCCATTAAGTAATTAACAATTTACAATTGATTTAATTAATTAATCTAATTTGTTATCAAAATTTATCACATTTGATTTTGTTACTTAATAATTCATAGTTAATTATCCTCATTAACTAATAACATTTCTTAATTTACTTCCTAATTAATCTCTAATTATTTAATTAGTTAAGTTCTAAACTGTAACTTAATAAATCTTAATTACTTGATTTAAATAACCCTAATCATTTGTTTAAAAGACAACTCTTATTAAATCAATGAATGTTATTTACAAGTTAATTTAACTTAATTAATAATTAATCCTCAATTAATTATTCTTGATTACAATTTAATTTGACCTTAATTAATTTAACTCAAGTCTTAATTTCTTGATTAAATAATTAAATCAATTATTCACTTAAACTAATTTAATGAGTGCATATCATTTTATCTTTACTAATTCAAATTTAAAACATTTTCTATCTAATGTTTTAATTATCATCACAAAGCCAGTTTAAACAATTTGTTTTCAAATTTATATTTCGTAATTCAATTTAAACTTAAAGGTTAAAATGAGTAAATACCAAATTTTAACAAAGTTTTCCAAAACCCCTTAAACTTCTTAATCTCAGGTTTTAAAGAAATTCAAAACATTTACTTTTGAACCAGATTTTTAAAACTTGATTAAATGTTTAGCTTAGTTTTCAATTTTACAAACAAATCAGTTCAGGTTCAAAGCCTGTAACACTTTTTACTTTAGCAACCTTGTTCTTCAACAAAACACTCAGGCAACCCAAAAACTCGTGCACGTACACATGGTCGCGGCGGTGCTCCGATTACTGACGAGACCTTCAGAAAGTCGCCGACCATCCCCGCATCAACCCCCAACCATCAAAATGCTGCCATCGTCTCGAATTCGAAATCGATTCAAAAATTGAAACTTGGAAACGCTCACGCAAATACCCGTTCGAACCTGTCAACGCGCCACATCATCAACTCTAACCACCAGACCACCAGCGCCTCTGGCCTCGTCTTCGTCCACCTCCCCTCCATCAAACCCCAGCAGCACTCGACACTCGATCGAACAATGACGTCTTTCGAACGATAATCCATGGCTCCTCAAAAACTAGGTCTACAGAAAAGAAAACATCGCCGTTGTCGCCACCAACATTTTTGCCACCTCCAGCCATTTTTCCTGGCAACCCCGCAGCCTCTTCCACCACCACGCGAAACCCCGAGCTCCATTGATTCTTCAATCACCCGAATTTGCCAATAATACGAAATTCAAACAAACTCGAACTGCCCCTCTATTCCCATTCTAAAAATGATGATTTAACCTTTAAAAATCACATTGAAGTACAAGAATTCCATTTATACACCGGAATTCATAAATCATGAAGTTCGAATTTTTGTCATATTCAAAGTTGGCACTGTTTCTTGAGTTCCCGAATCATTAACAATGCATTTTAACTTAAGTAAAATCCTAAACTAGAGTTTGAAATGAAACAAACAATGTTCTCCTAAATCTTAAGTCTAACCAAAAATTAAATTAAAGAACTTGAATTTAAATCAAGACATGAACAAAAACACTGTAAACCGGAAAGTTATAAATATTCACATGCCTTCATATAACATACTTCGGCAATTATAATCATGCAAACATACTTTGCAAATACCATATTAATCACAACAATAATATTCAAACTAACTTATACTTTCAGTTTAATAGTAAAGTTACTCACCTTCCAAATCATGTTTTCTAGAAAAAAATGATTTTAAAAATGTGAAATCTGCTTTGAATATGCTGGCTGGAAGTCTTTACTTGATCCTCAGATTTTTGATGAAATGGTTTTGATGTTTTAAATCTGAGATATTTGTTTAAATGATGATGATATTACTTTTTTTTCTTTATTTCTTAGTTTTCCAGGTGAACGAAATTGTGAGGAGAGGTTTATATATAAAAAAAAGTATGCAACTTGAAGTGCTTTGCAAGTACAGGATGTATATATTTTTATTTTCTTCAGAGATTTTCTTTGTACAATGTTTGATACTTTTTTTTACAAAATTGTGGACACACATACCTCAATTGGAGGCTGAAGTATATTGGCATTAATTGCCTTGTACCATGCTCTTTTTTTCTTTTTCTCTTTGGCTCGGCTGTCCAAAGTTTTGAGACAGTGGTGGCTGCAGCTTAATCTTGCTTCTATATATTCACTTTATTTTATTTCACTTTGTTAATTGCTTGCTTTGACTTATAGATACAGATATACATATGCTTGTACTTCTTTTATTTCAAGCCTGCACGCTACTACAGGCTACCTACTTGTATGTATTCATACATTTGTTCATTCTTTTGCTTGCATATTTTATTTACAAGCATACTTTTACGTTTGCTGCTAAAGATGGAAGTAATAAATACAAATGTATTTTATATGTTTATTTTGCTTGACAATACCTTGTTCGTTATTGTTTCTAGTTTAGTTGTTTCACTTGTTTTATTAATTCTCATATTTGTTTTTATTTCATAAGCTTGTACAAAAATATGTTGTATATATATATCTTACTTTGTTTTGATTCACACTTGTATATTTTTTTTTATCTTCTTTTGTTTTGTTTTGCTTATGTTTGATATATATCCATTTTACTTTATTTTAGTTACTTTATAATATAGATAAATCTTATTCTTTTATGTTGTCATAGTTTATTATTATAACTTTTCTTTATTAACTTGTGTATTTATTTCTATTCTTACATGACAACTTATTTTTTTTATTTATTTTTAAAACCTCATATTTAAGATTTTTATTTCAAATTCACATATATACGATTTTGCAAATTCATATGACTTAATATAATTTCTTATTTGAATCGGGGAAACTCGCTGTCGTTTAAAATCAATTTTAAAATTTAATTCAAAGATTCATTTAAATTATCAATTTAAATTCATAAAAATCTGGGGTCGTTACAGACTTCCCCCCTTAAAAGAATTTCGTCCTCGAAATTGTACAGCTCGTCTCTCGAATTATACACACACAAAATAGACTAATGGTAATTCAAATTATACTAGTAACACATGGATATTTTCAGGCCATTCATAATATATTTTATATTAAACACTACTCAAAATATTAGTACATGAGTTATAGTCATACATAACCTACTAACATCCAACCTTTACTACGATCTCAAGTCCAAAATACATATATAAATACCCCAAAATAAGTCAAACCGACCAACTACCAATCCTCACTGTCAGAACTCTCCCTCTCAGGCCCTGACAGGTCTATTACTTCAGCCTCATCGTCTGTCTCAAAAATCTCCTCCGGATCAGATTCTTCCAGAATAAGATACCCACCATTTAACTCCTCGTCCTCAATGGGATCATCATCATCCACGGCATTATCCAAATCCCAATGAATTGCTTCGTCACCTTCGGACTCTTCCTCCACTTCAGGTTCTTCTTCCGCCTTAACCTCTTCCTCGAATTCCTCCTCAACTTCTTCTTCGAATTCTTCCTCGAACTCTTCTTCGAATTCCTCTTCGAATTCCTCCTCATCTTCTTCTTATTCCACTGGTGGTTGGGGCTGCACTACAGGCTCCACTGGGAATTCCCTATGAACTGATGACTCACCTTCATCATCTCGTACCATACTGGATGAAGGATAATCACCCACTCTCCTGACCTTTCCTCCTCGGCTAACGCTATTTGTTCTCTACAATTAAAATCAAAATCCAAATATTAAGATCTTAAGTTTAGAATTTTATAGGTTGAGAAATACATCAAAGTTTATATTTCATATTTCATTCTACCCAAGAAGTTATAACAGAAATTCAAAATTTGTTTTCAACCAAAATCGTTTTATCAATACAATTCAAAGTTAGCTTCATATCCTATTAATCAAGTTAACTCAATTTTAAAACTTCCAGTTTATTCAAAATTTTCTAATTCATTAAAGTTTAAATCAAAAACTGAAAAGAAATCGATGAAGATAAAAATTTCCTACAACGATTCGTAGGGCATCAACGCACCGAACTTCTTTCTGGAGTTGTCACGACTCAATCAAAGAAATTTGGGAAAGACGAATCAAAGGAAATTGATAAGAAAGTTGTTTCCACTGTTCTTATAGAGTATCGACCATTTTTAGTCGTATTTCCATGTCCCCTATCTCGTTCTCTTCTTGCACTCATACTCACTATCAGTGGATAGCAAGAGAATTTACTGAGGCGTTCAAACGGATATCTTAAGGATATACACATTCTAGGGTTTACTTCACCCTATCTCTAATGGGCTACTTAATGTGTTATACTTCTGAGCTAAAGTTTCACCTTAGCTCTGATACCAAATGTAACGAAACGGGTTTTGCCCGCTTGAAAATCGACATCCATACTTCAAATCGTATTCGAATGCCGTAGATTCGAACGTTCAAAACCGGTTCGCCGGAGCTTATAACACAATTAAGTAAACATCACAGCGGAATAAAAGAATAATACATTGATATACAATATTTGATACAACAGAATGCTACAATGAATATCAATATACATCAGAGTAATGATACAATAGAATAGCAGTGGAAAACAAAATAGATAACACTAGCAGCGGAACAAATAACTCTAGGATAGTTTTCAACGAAGAACTCCAAATCTGAACTCCATCTCCAAGAACCAATCCAGCAATAACTCGAACTCCCCATAACAATGCACCAAGCTAGGCAAGACTGGTGCGAACCAAGGACTGAACTAACTCCAGATAATTCACTGAACCTAACTATCTGAAAAACCCAACTCTAGACTGCTCGTGTAGAAAATAATGAGCACCCAGAGTTTAGGAAAGGAACAATAAACTCCGGATCAGTCATGGGACTGGTGTGAGCAACAAAAACAGTTTATCTTTTAAAACAATCAACAAGAGAATTTTAAAATAAATTCGCAATGCTTTTTGAAAATGAAACTACCATAAGACCTCCCGCCACACACACAATGCAAACGCAGACTTGGAGGAGATTTCTTCTTATGATAGTCAAACATGCTTACTACGCAAAATCAAATCATTTGATATTATTATTAGTGCATAGTGTAGAAAACAATTTCGAAAGTAGAATATAAATCTTAGCCAGCATAGGTACCATTATATTATGCCCGCTATAGCTACCATATTAGATGGCAGGTTCTACAACTAATACCGTACAAGGCTCGTATTGTTTCTCTCGATTTCCAACAAATGGTCAGGCCAAGGAACTTCCCATTGCCATATGAGAACGCCTCTGGAAGGACGTCCCCGAGAACCTAACCGGATCTCTGCCAACACAAGGTCGGGTTACCCCTAACTGGGTAACTACTGACACGAGTATGCCACCTCCCGGTTGTAACAACCTTTAACCGGGGCCCCAACATCAAATCACAAAACAAGATATATACAGGTTTGTGATGTCCACATAAGTAAGTATCTGTGCTCCATACCATGATACCACTTCTATCCAGAAGGAGATGTACATACCCTAAAGGGGCGCTACCCCCTAATAACCTTGCCGCATCTTTCCTGTTTTGACCATTCCGGGGTGTGAGGTTCGATGAAGTCACGTCCACAAAGCTACGCTTTGGTACAAAGCCATGCTTTGGGTCAACAAATGATCAAAGTAATGATCACAAAGATAAATGATCAAACGAATGATCATAACACAAATGATCAAACAATGATCATTTCACAGCAACACTTAGCATGTCACATTACCAAATTGGGAATATATCGCTGATAACCTTCAACTACATAACCTCTGAGCTCGTACGTCTCAGAGAAGGGTGTTAAGCTAAAAGAATAAATTCTCCGCCACCAACAGAAATGTATTTGAAAGAAATCTGCTTTATATCTCAAAATGTAATGTCAGACACACAATCCATAAAAGTCTATTCCGGGCTCGAACAGAACCGAAGGCACTTCTTATGAAGCCCTTGCAATCCGGGTATTCACAATCCCGATCGGATTTCCCATCACTTAGGGAATCTCTATACTGGGAGCTACCTAGTGCAGAGACAATCAATAGGTCATCCTATCGCTCTCACAAATACCCGGTCTTCAACACCGGTCTTCAAATGCTATCCGTAACGACGAATCACATATTCGGAATGGGTTATTTGACACAAAGGTCCTTTCCCGGCTAAACCGAATAGTGAGCGAAATATTTAAAACATATGGATATAGGATTTCAATTAAGTCACAACTTAATAATTCAAAACTTTCTTTTCAAATAGTTTAATCCAATTACCATTTCAAATCTTTTAAACAAAAAATTTATTTCATAATGTTCACCTACTTTCATAAATATTCATTCTCGGATTTCAAAACAATTTCATTTCAAAAAGCTTAATTCATCAAATCTTTAAATTCAAAGATTTGTCTTATAGTTTTCAAATCGTTCCCAAATTTTCAAAACTCATTTCCCAATATTTGTTTATAACTTGGAAAACTATTTTATTTTAAACTTGAAATCCCTTTAATCAAACTTCAAATGAAAACTTTTTATCTTTTAGAGACAACAGTTTTATTTTGGAAAATCCTGATTTCATTTATACAAGTTACAAACTTTGACTTAATTCAAATTCCCAAAAACAATACTTTAAATATGGTTTCAAACTAACTTAACATCTTTAATTCCTAATTTCAAATCATAGAATTCAATTCCTAATTTTGAATTCAAATTTAAATCATATTGTTTAAATTTCAAAACTTAATTAAAATAAATTTTAACTCGAAATTCCATTTCAAAAGCTTTTCACATTTATTCTGATTCCATTACCAAAACATTTGAATTCAAATGTTCAATTTTTATAAATCATTTCAAAATCTATGACTTAATCGATTTCCTCGTGAAATCCATATTTGTGTGTGTATAAGTGTGGTCCAAGGGTTTAACACAATAGTGCACAACCATTCAATCATCACAGATCAAAACACAGAAATATAGTTGATAAGCGATATAACTATAACGCTTATCGCTCATACACGGATTTTCAGATAATATACAGATGTATCATCAATAAATGAATAAATACACAACTCAATTCACAGAACAAAATATCACAGGTCAGATAGGACAATCGATTCAAGGCAACTCATTCAATACAATCATTCATAAGTAAGGTCAAGCATTCAATAACATTTATAAGCAGGATTAATCAATTGTTTAATCCTAATTTATTCAAGCTATTTCAAATTTAATTAATTACTTATGAATTCATTATCCAATTCTGATTTATTAGTTCCAAATCATTTGATATAAATTAATTTATCAAACACTTTAATTAATTATATTATTCTTAATCAATCATATTAATTAAATTGACTTTTGAACCAATTATATAATTAATTAACTTTTTAATTAATTATTTTAATAAATTTACTCTTTAATTACTTATCATTAAGTAATCATCTCATAATAACAAATCATTAATCACCAATTTATTTTTATCATTAATTAAATCAAAAATCCAAATTTAATTACAATTGGTAATTAACCCTTTAATTGCTTCCATTAAGTAATTAACAATTTACAATTGATTTAATTAATTAATATAATTTGTTATCAAAATTTATCACATTTGATTTTGTTACTTAATAATTCATAGTTAATTATCCTCATTAACTAATAACATTTCTTAATTTACTTCCTAATTAATCTCTAATTATTTAATTAGTTAAGTTCTAAACTGTAACTTAATAAATCTTAATTACTTGATTTAAATAACCCTAATCATTTGTTTAAAAGACAACTCTTATTAAATTAATGAATGTTATTTACAAGTTAATTTAACTTAATTAATAATTAATCCTCAATTAATTATTCTTGATTACAATTTAATTTGACCTTAATTAATTTAACTCAAACCTTAATTTCTTGATTAAATAATTAAATCAATTATTCACTTAAACTAATTTAATGAGTGCATATCATTTTATCTTTACCAAATCAAATTTAAAACATTTTCTATCTAATGTTTTAATTATCATCACAAAGCCAGTTTAAACAATTTGTTTTCAAATTTATATTTCGTAATTCAATTTAAACTTAAAGGTTAAAATGAGTAAATACCAAATTTTTACAAAGTTTTCCAAAACCCCTTAAACTTCTTAATCTCAGGTTTTAAAGAAATTCAAAACATTTACTTTTGAACCAGATTTTTAAAACTTGATTAAATGTTTAGCTTAGTTTTCAATTTTACAAACAAATCAGTTCAGGTTCAAAGCCTGTAACACTTTTTACTTTAGCAACCTTGTTCTTCAACAAAACACTCAGGCAACCCAAAAACTCGTGCACGTGCACGTGGTCGCGGCGGTGCTCCGATTACTGGCGAGACCTTCAGCAAGTTGCCGACCATCCCCGCATCAACCCCCAACCATCAAAACGCTGCCATCGTCTCGAATTCGAAATCGAGTCAAAAATTAAAACCTGGAAACGCTCACGCAAATACCCGTTCGAACCTGTCAACGCGCCACATCATCAACTCAGACCACCAGACCGCCAGCACCTCCGGCCTCGTCTTCGTCCACCTCCCCTCCATCAAACCCCAGCAGCACTCGACACTCGATCGAACGATGACGTCTTTCGAACGATAATCCATGGCTCCTCAAAAACTAGGTCTACAGAAAAGAAAACATCGCCGCTGTCGCCACCAACATTTTTGCCACCTCCAGCCATTTTTCTTGGCAACCCCGCAGCCTCTTCCACCACCACGCGAAACCCCGAGCTCTATTGATTCTTCAATCACCCGAATTTGCCAATAATACGAAATTCAAACAAACTCGAACTGCCCCTCTATTCCCATTCTAAAAATGATGATTTAACCTTTAAAAATCACATTGAAGTACAAGAATTCCATTTATACACCGGAATTCATAAATCATGAAGTTCGAATTTTTGTCATATTCAAAGTTGGCACTGTTTCTTGAGTTCCCGAATCATTAACAATGCATTTTAACTTAAGTAAAATCCTAAACTAGAGTTTGAAATGAAACAAACAATGTTCTCCTAAATCTTAAGTCTAACCAAAAATTAAATTAAAGAACTTGAATTTAAATCAAGACATGAACAAAAACACTATAAACCGAAAAGTTATAAATATTCACATGCCTGCATATAACGTACTTCGGCAATTATAATCATGCAAACATACTTTGCAAATACCATATTAATCACAGCAATAATATTCAAACTAACTTATACTTTAAGTTTAATAGTGAAGTTACTCACCTTCCAAATCATGTTTTCCAGAAAAAAATGAATTTGAAAAATGTGAAATCTGCTTTGAATATGCTGGCTGGAAGTCTTTACTTGATCCTCAGATTTTTGATGAAATGGTTTTGATGTTTTAAATCTGAGATATTTGTTTAAATGATGATGATATTACTTTTTTTTCTTTCTTTCTTAGTTTTCCAGGTGAACGAAATTGTGAGGAGAGGTTTATATATAAAAAAAAGTATGCAACTTGAAGTGCTTTGCAAGTACAGGATGTATATATTTTTATTTTCTTCAGAGATTTTCTTTGTACAATGTTTGATACTTTTTTTTACAAAATTGTGGACACACATACCTCAATTGGAGGCTGAAGTATATTGGCATTAATTGCCTTGTACCATGCTCTTTTTTTCTTTTTCTCTTTGGCTCGGCTGTCCAAAGTTTTGAGACAGTGGTGGCTGCAGCTTAACTTGCTTCTATATATTCACTTTATTTTATTTCACTTTGTTAATTGCTTGCTTTGACTTATAGATACAGATATACATATGCTTGTACTTCTTTTATTTCAAGCCTGCACGCTACTACAGGCTACCTACTTGTATGTATTCATACATTTGTTCATTCTTTTGCTTGCATATTTTATTTACAAGCATACTTTTACGTTTGCTGCTAAAGATGGAAGTAATAAATACAAATGTATTTTATATGTTTATTTTGCTTGACAATACCTTGTTCGTTATTGTTTCTAGTTTAGTTGTTTCACTTGTTTTATTAATTCTCATATTTGTTTTTATTTCATAAGCTTGTACAAAAATATGTTGTATATATATATATCTTACTTTGTTTTGATTCACACTTGTATATTTTTTTTTATCTTCTTTTGTTTTGTTTTGCTTATGTTTGATATATATCCATTTTACTTTATTTTAGTTACTTTATAATATAGATAAATCTTATTCTTTTATGTTGTCATAGTTTATTATTATAACTTTTCTTTATTAACTTGTGTATTTATTTCTATTCTTACATGACAACTTATTTTTTTTATTTATTTTTAAAACCTCATATTTAAGATTTTTATTTCAAATTCACATATATACGATTTTGCAAATTCATATGACTTAATATAATTTCTTATTTGAATCGGGGAAACTCGCTGTCGTTTAAAATCAATTTTAAAATTTAATTCAAAGATTCATTTAAATTATCAATTTAAATTCATAAAAATCTGGGGTCGTTACATGAAAATTAAAATACGATTGGAAGTCATTAATTTGTATAATCAACGATGCAACTAAAGATTGATTAATTAAGATGAATTAATTGGTAATAAGTGACTTATGAAAAGTTAATTAATACAAGTAATTAAGGATTTATTTAATTAAAATAGTTAATTAATTCATGAAGTAATTAAGATTACTTATTAATTGTTATCAAGGAGAATTAATATCGTGAAATTAATTAAAGATAATTACTTGAATGTAATTGAAGGATAATTAATCCATGGTGATTAATTAAGATGAATAATAAAGGGATGATTGATGAATTGATTTGAAATTAATTAATGTTAATGAAGAAATCTAAGTCGTTATGGGTTAGTAATTCAATCAGGATTAATTAAATTAAATTGTATGTGATTAAACTTTGCTTATGAATGATTGAATGGTATTGAATGCTTTGGATGAATTGATATCTCTGATATGAAATTTTGTGTAATTGATTTGGGTAACTTGGGTTAGGATGACTTGAGACTCGAAGAGACCGAGATCAGGTATTAGGAAATACCCGAAACCACTTCGAATTTTATAGATTGATATGTGAAATCTATAGGCTGGGATGAAATGATTTAAGTGAATAGGTCTATTCAATCTAAATTTTTGGTAATTAGTAATTTGGTGGTGAAATAAGTGATGTCAATAACAAATTGTTGATTTGTGAGTTGATATGAGTTATCCCGGGTTTATAAGTTGTTTTCTTTGATATTCCATGTTAATTGGGTTTACTCACGCTGGTTTCCAGCCTGACCCGGGTGTTACTTTGGTGTAATGCTCGGGTCAGACCGAGTATTACATATTTTCAGGTAAGGACGTTCTGGAGCTCAGGAGGCGAGCTAGGTGGCAGGAACATGTAGAGTATTTCCGCTATATTATATTATTGTAGACATGTTGATTTGTATATGTCCAGTGTTTGAATATATGTGTAACTCTAATGTATTAAAATGTAATCGAAAGAATATTATTCTTTATTAACTGTTATCATTTATTATTATATTTTATCCGCTGCGAATGTGAGATGTTGATGTTTCTCTTCTTCTTCTTCTATCTCTTTCTTCTTTTTCATAACTATTTGGAATTTTCGGGTTCGAAAATTTCGGGTCGTTACAATTTGCATCAATCCAACGAATCAGATGAAGAACCTTTTGTTAAAACTTGCAGGCGTGAAGAAGGAAAGGTTTACAAGACTGATACTTAAGCAATGAAGTACAGAATTGTAAGAATTTTATTTTCTCTTCGATCAGATGTCAAAAAAATGCTTCATGGATCGTAGTAGTTCCTCTCTAACTAGTGTATAATACAATTTCACTTCATGGCCAAACGATTGGCCCTCCAAAGCTGATACCTACTTTCTCTTAAACCTACAAACAAGTGGTAGAGGCCAGATTTGAACCGACGTAGTTTGACAAATTTCGTAGTTAAGACTTTATCCGAAAAATAAACTTACTGCAACTTTAAACCCTTCTGAAACTTATTGTCAAAATAAGTCTGGTTTTCACCAAATCATAAGGGGAAAAAAATTAAGTGAAAACTAGACCTATTTTTATAATTTAAACAGGGTTTGTAGTTGAAATAAGGTTCTTTTTTTTAGTTCAATTATAAAATTTGTGGGCTCATTTGTCATTTTTTTCTTATTCATACCAATGTTTCATTTCTAGGTAGTTTTCATTCAAGATTATAATGTCAGTGTGGCTGAGATCCTGATTCCTACTAGTGAATTATCGCAGCATATCAGGTAAAGTAATAAATTTTCACATAATGTTGTTCAGTTAAATAACATCACCAGTTCTTATCTACCAAACTAATTTAAAGCCAGTGTTTTTTGGTCTCTCCTACTGGCTTAAAAACAACTTGAAAAATGTGCAATAAGCTTTAAATTCTTTTGAATAATTTCAGATAAAGTCCATTAATTTTATCTTCTATCACTTAAACTGCTGGAATGGAAGCTAGTGGAACTAACAATATGAAATTTTTAATGAATGGCTGCGTTCTAATTGGAACCTTGGATGGAGAAAATGTAGAAATAAGAGAAGAGGTTGGAGACGAAAACGTTTTCCTTTTTGGTGCACGTGCACACGAAATTGCTGCAATGAGGAAAGAAGGAACCGAAGGAAAGGTAATCCATCTTTTCCAAAGTTTGTATTCCATAATAGTTCATTAAAGGAAAAGTTGTCATTCAAGAGAAATTGTAAGAATTCGAAAGCATCAGATGCAAAAATTTGACCTTACTTGGTCTGCAATTTTCAGTTTGAATTTCCCTAACCACCGAAATACACTTGGTTAAGTATTTCCGAAAGCTCTTCTAGAGATGGTCAATTTGGATAATGATTTTTAAATATAAAATTGAAAAAAAAAGGAAAAAAATATTAATCGTGTTTTCCGTTTTTTGATTTTGTAATATATAATGCGGTCAAGGTTATTTAAGGTTTAGATTATGTTGGTGATGATTGTTATGCTTAAGAAATTAGGCGAAGCAAACCCTGACATGAAAATTGATGTTGGGGATCTTTATGCGATCGTCTGCAGTGATGGCACTGGAGGCACTAGAGGCACTGATGGCACTGGAGGCTCGCAAATATGAATGTACTGTTAATAAGAAGAATTTAGTATGTACCGGCTGTAACTATGAATACACTGGCTATGTTTTTAAGTATGTTTGTTATTTTGTACTTGACTAAGTAAAACTTGTGTTGCTGGATATTCTGAAATGAAAAGTTCTTTATTGCAGTGTATTGTTGCCAGTAGATATGATATAATGTTGCAGTATAATGTTGCCATAGATATGATATAATGTTGCAGTAGTATAATGTTGTAGTACATTTCCAATTTAAATTGCAAAAGGTGTTGCCATAGATATGATATAATGTTGCAGTATGTGATGTTAAATGTGGTAATAAACAGGCAAAGTGTTGCCATTGATGGTAAAAGTGTTATCACAGATTAATGAATATGGGCCCCATAAAAGGGTTCCGTGAAGGTGGGCCACAGATTAGTGGGCCCCACAATATGGGCCCACATGTTGGGGCCCAGATTGTGGGTCCCACTTTTTAGTAAATTTGGTACCCGTGGCAACAATAGAACCGATGTTTCCCTAGGGCCGCAAAGATGTTGCCTTTGACTCTGGGGCAACGCAGTAACATGCATCACCGATAAAGTGTTGCATTTGCCCTTTTTTAGCCTACAACAACATTTTTTGGCACTTCCTGCATCACTTCTGGGTGTTGCAATATGCAATCTATGGCGTAATGTCGGGAGTCAATCCGAAAACTAGAAACAATCCCATCTTCAACATATTTCTTAAGTCGAGCTAAAGTAGGGTCTTCCTCTTGGAAATATGCGATTCTCTCCATTAATGTTGGCTTAACTTCCAAACTCACCATCTTTGCTCCATTCCCACTCATTGCATTAGCTACTGCATTTGCTTTTCCTAAGGTATAAAGAATCTCTAGGTCATAAAACGCGAGAAACTTGAGCATCTCTACTGCCCGAAATTCAAATCCTTTTGGGTAAAAGGATACTTTAATGATTTTTGATCCGTATATAACGCAAACTTTGCACCCAAAAGATAGTGCCTCCATACTTTGAATGCAAAGACAACTGCCAACAGCTCCAAATCGTGTGTAGCACAATTCTTCTCATGAGGTTTCAACTATCGACTTGCATACGCTATCACTTTACCATTCTACATCAAAACTTCTCCCAATCCAATCCTACAAGCATCCGTGTAAACTATTAATCATTTGTCCTATATAGAATAGTTAAAATGGGAGCGCTGGTCAATTTCCTCTTTAACTCATTGAATGTTTGATCACACTTGGGGATCCAAACAAACTTAGCATTCTTCATTGTCGATTTTGTTAGACGAGGAGAAATTTTTGAGAAATCTTTAATAAATATTTGATAGAAACCCACCAATCCCAAGAAACTTCTAACCACTGTTGCATTTTCGGGTTTCTTATAGTCTAGAACCGCAATTACTTTAGCTGGGCCCACTTATATACCTTCCTCTGAAACTACATGCCCTAGAAATCTAACTTCAGATTTCCAAAAAAGGCATTTAGAAAACTGTGCCCTTAATACATTATTCCCTGGAGTATCCTGAGCAAATCTAAGATGATACTTATGCTCTTCCTTCATCTTATAATAGATGAGAATGTCATCAATGAACACAAGAACAAATTTGTTAAGAAAATCATGAAATACTCTATTCATCAAATCCACAAAATAAGCAGGTGATTAGTCATTCCAAACGGCATGACTTGCCATGCGTAAAAACTATCAAGGGTACGGAAAGATGTTAAGGGTACACTCTCATCTGCTACCCTTAATTGGTAAGCACCAGTGGCAAGATCCAACTGAGAAAATAGCTGAGCTTCATGAAGCTAGTCAAACATTCCGTCGATCCTAGGTAAAGGATACTTATTCTTGAGAGTCCTCTTATTTAACTCTCGGTAATCTATACATAATCCAAGAGAACCATCTGTCATAGTAACAAAAACTACTGATGATCCCCAACTCGATGTACTACATCTGATCAAACCATTTTGCAATAAATCAAATGTTTGCTTCTTTATTTCTCTCCTTTCCTTTGGAGCCAATGTAACATTTTGATTTTGTCGGGATCCGAAGGTCGGCATTCTTACGTCCACTGTATCAAATGCCGCATAATCGAATGCCGGAAAACCGAATTATTAGGGTTAAAAAGAAGAGGTAGAAGAAAAAGATAGGAGAAATAAGGAATCAGAACATAAACAATATCAGAATCTCACATATCGCAGCGGAACAACATATAATAGATAAATGAATAATCTTTAAAACAAAGAACTATATCAGTTATTACATTACATCACATCATCATCATAGTGTACAACAACAATATACAACACAACAAAACAATGGACAGTTATGCAAGTATGTCCTTACAAGTGAATTTACAGCAGAAAGATGATATCATATACAAGTTATACGCCTCGCCATCCAGCTCGCCACTTGAGCTCCATAGCACTTATGAATCCAGAATAACCTGATATCCTGACTCTAGACTTCCCGTGTGGAAAATTATGGGCACCCAGAGTTTAGGAAGAGAACAATAAACTTTAGGTCAGTCATGAGACTGGTGTGAGAACTCAAAACAGTTATTTATCTTTTAAAACAACAACAACAAGGGAAGTGAAAATTATCTGTAATGCTTTTGGAAAATGAAACTACCATAAGGCCTCCCCGCACACACACAATGCAAAGGCAGAATTGGAGGAGATTTCTCCTTATGATAGTCAAAGATGCTTACTACGCAAAACAAATCATTTTTTTATATTATTATTAGTGCATAGTGATGAAAGCATTTCGAAAATAGAATATAAATCTTTGCCAGCATAGACATTCCGAACTATGCCTACTATTGCTACCATCCAAACAGTGGGGCGCCACCCTAAGTGAATGGTAGGTTATACAACTAAAACCGTACAAGGCTCGTATTGTTTCTTTGGATTTTCCAACAAATGGTCAGGCTAAGGAACTTCTTACTACCACATGGGATCGCCTCTGGCGGGACAAAGCGAGAACTTAACCAGCTCTCTGCCAACACAAGGCCGGGTTACCTCCGTAACTAGGTAACTACCACACGAATATGCCACCCCCGGTCCTTTGGGACCTTTATCCGAGGGCCCTCGATCACCAAGCAACAACCACACAGAAAAATTAGATTGGAGCAACCACATAGGTTAAGCATCAGGGCTCCATACCTAACACCACCCTTTTCCAGAAGGGAATGACATACCCTAAAGGGAGCGACCCTCATAACTTTGCCGCATATTCCTGTTTCGACGATTTTCGGGGTGTGAGGTGTGACGAAGTCTCGTCCACAAAGCTATGCTTTTTCACAAAGCCACGCTTTGATCAACAAATGATCAATAAATAATCATCACACAACAACACTCAGCATGCGACATTACCAAATTGGGAATATATCGCCGATAACCTTCAACTACAAAACCTCTGAGCTTGTACGTCTCAGAGAAGGGTGTTAAGCTAAGAGAATAAATTCTCCGCCACCAACGGAAATGTATTTGAAAGAAATCTGCTTTATATCTCAAAATGTAATGTCAGACATGTAACCATACAAGTCTGTTCTGGGCTCGAACAGAACCGAAGGCACTTCAAAAGAAGCGCTTGCAATCCGGGTATTCACAATCCCGATCGAATTTCCCATCGCAAAGGAAATCTCTATACCGTAGCTAACGGTGCAGAGACAATCGATAGGTCATCCTATCGTTTTCACAAATACCCGGTCTTCAATGTTATCCATTGTCGTATCACTATTCGGAATTGGTAGTCCGAATAACGAGCGCAATAATTTAAAAATAAGTGCAGCATTCAATTTCAACCAATTCACAACAAATAGCCACTTAAGGGTCAATATTAATAGTCGGTTATTTAACTATCAATCAATATTCACAACGTAACCCGATTTCAAATAATTTCCCAAGTTATTTATTTTCAAAAATATCTTTATAAGATATAATTTGCACACTTCAACCATTTGAAAACAAATTTCAAATCAAATTTCACCTTTACAACTTTCCTTTCAAAATGGTTCATTTAAACCAATCAAATAAATCCTTACCGATTTATTTAAATTTACGTTCCAAATCCGTAAATTTATTTCCACACTTTTAAAATAAACAAATGTTTATTTTTTAAAAAAAATTCCCTTACTTTTATAAATTCCATAATGAATTTATCTTTCCAAAATATCTATGAATATACGATTTCCAAATTGATTTCTAATATTCATTTCTAATTTATCTTTAAAAGATAAAATCTCAAACATTCACTTCATATTGGAAAAAAACATTTCCATACTTATTTAATAATAAGTAATTCACAAATCTATTTATTTTCATCACTTGGAAAATATTCAATATACTTAAATCACAATTAAGTATATATTTTATCTTTTAAGGAAAACATTCTCTTAAACACATTTATTTGAGTTAAAACGAATGTTGCGTAAAACATCGTTACGACAACCCAAAATCATTAGTATAGGGATTCGAAATTAAGATAGATATATAAACCCCAATACTATACAAAACTTTTCCTTTCGGAAATCATTTACTATAACAACAGTGTTATAGTCCACCATTCCCTTCTATTTCTCGAAAATATCTATTTCAACAATGAATGTTGAAATTTATGATTTCAATACTCAATACATTTTAAAACATCTTTAAATCGTTTTAAATTCTATTTAAAATATCACTTTCCCAAAACATATCCATTTTATTTAATAATATATTCACTGTCCAAAATCGTGAATATACTTTGCTAACCAAATTCAATTTCTATATATTTTATTTAAAGGATTATCCACTGTCCCAAAATCGTGGATATATTTCCTTTAATACGCTATAATAATTAAACTTATCAAAATAAGTCGATTTCGGATTTATAAAACACCGTTTATAAATTCCATTTATACTTTATTACAAATTCAACTTATAAAATCACTTTATTAACAAATTTCTATCCATATCCCTAAATTAAGTAGGGAATCTCTATACGAAATCGTTATATGTTTATCTTGATTTCATAATATTTATCACTTAGGGAATCTCTATACCGAAGTAACTCAGTGTAGAGACAATCGATAGGTCATCCTATCGTTCTTGCAAATACCCGGTCTTCACCACCGGTCTTCAAATGCTATCCATAACGTCGAATCACATATTCAGAATGGGCAAGGTCCTCTCCTGGCTAAACCGAATAATGAGCGCAACATTTAAAACATATGGATATAGGATTCCAATTAAGTCACATCTTAATAATTCAAAACATTCTTTCAAATGGTTTTAAACCAATTACCATTTCAAATCTTTATTAGATATTCAAAATAACTTTTATTCTTAAAACAGCTTTTCAAAAGCTTTTCATATTAGACTTAATTTATTTCCAAAACTATTTGAATTTAAAATTCAAATTCAAACTTATTTAAAAAACTGTGACTTAACCGATTTCCACGTGAAATCCATATTTGTGTGTGTATGAGTGTGGCCCAAGGATTTTACACAATAGTGCATAACATCAATCATCACAGATTTAATCAATATCAATAAGCGATATAATCAATAACACTTATCTTTATTCACAGATTCATAAATAAATAAATTTATCAATCACAAAGATTAATCATTACAATTCGATGTGGGTTTCGGATAACCAACTGGAATCTGATTCCCTGTGGCATCAAAATTTAAATGCCGCTTTACGGGCAAAGAGGTTTTCTCATCAATACAGAATCAAATCACCAATCATAATCCAGCACAGAGTAATTCACATCTCACAGCATCACAATTTCAAACAGAAATATCAATTCATTTTACAACAAATCAGATATTCTACATACACAATCTATAAGCAATCATCTTTAACTCTTTTTGTAATTAATTCAAATTTAAAATTAATTACTTGAGAGTTAATTCCTTAACCCTGATTAATTTATCATTAATTATCAATTAATTACTCATTTCATTTCAAATTAGTTGACTAGCAAATCAATTCTTAATCAATTATTAAGTCTTAATTACTTAATTATTTTATTTCACACTATTTAATTAATTACTTAATTATTTATTTATTAATTCTTAATTAAATTACTTAATTAATTAACTATTAATCATTTATTAAATAACTTAAGTGGTTAATTACCCTTTGTTTATCACTTAACCGTTAATAAATCCCTATTTACAATTATAATTTAATTAATCATTCAACTTGATTAACATTTAGAAGTGTAACATCCCGTATTTTTAAGCCATTGAATTTGAACATTTAATTCATTTTAAATGTTGAATATGGATTATAAATTGATGCTTGAAATAAAATAAGCTATAATTTTTAGTTATAGTAATTCTATTCGATTTCAAATAATTGAGAACAATAATTAAATATTGAATCGGGAATTTAATTGGTAACCGAATAACACTAATTCAATATTAGAATTGGGGTAATTGGTAATTTCGAGTGTGAATGGAGATAAAATTAGATTCTAAAATTTAATTTAGGTCTAATTGGGTTTGAGTTTTAATATTGGACCATTGGAAGAAATTAAAAGTTAATAGATTGAATTTGTGATTTTATATTAATTTAATAATAGGATTTAATAATATAAAAATGCAATTAATCGGATTTTGATTCGAAATGAGTCAAAATGATTGTTAATGTGTTTATAAATGATATATGATTTATTGTAAAGTTAAAAAAAAATTTCAAAAGCAAAATTTTAAGCGTTTTCGACAATTTGGATAATCGCCAGATTAAATAGACGAGTTAAAATAGCCTTCCGGGGGACAGTCTCGGAATTCGACGAAACCAGTTCCATTGGATCCGTAATAGTTAGTTATTATCGGATTTCAATTTTCGTAGCAATCGGAGCTGTCGTTTGACCGTGGCAGCTCGAAACGCATCGAAATCGTTTTAATCGATTTAATTTTAAATTGAACGTTTAATTCCGTAACTCGCACATACGATCAAATTAGCTTACGAAACCTGTTCCATTGTGTCCGTAACGTGGAAAAACCTTAGGAATGCCTATTAGTACGTGAGAATTGGAGTTTGTTTGCAATACAATGTTAAATTTAGAATAATATCAATAAAATAATATTAAACCAATATTATATATATATATATATATATATATATATATAATTTTCACTAAACCCTAGCAAACTAACGTAGCCGCCGCTCTCTTTTGTTTCAATGGCCGGTAACGATTATCCTTCTTCCTCTAAAATCTCCTAATCCACTCATTAATTCGCGAATCTCCCAACATGAATGTTGTAGAGAGTGAGAAGATCGTGAGATCCAACGGTCAAGTTTTGGTTTGGAGCGACGTGGTGGTGCCAGGGGACTTGCGTTCACCGTGCGTTCCAACGTGCTTCTCGTGTGGAGGGGGAGGCCGAGTTTTGCGAAATTATGGGAGAGGGTAGAGGCTGCGACAAGCTTTAGCGTGGCAGCGTCTGATCGGCATCGAACTTGACGATGTGGAGGCGGTTCGAAAACCTAATTTCTTGTGATGGGTTCGAATTATCTGGGAACCGAGCGTGCGTGAAGGGGATTGGGGGAAGAAGCTTTCGTCCGTGTTTTGGTAAATTAAAAAAAAAAATTGTTTTTATTCAAAATCGAAACTTATAAAATTCATATATGTCACATACGTTGTCAGATTCAGACGAAACTGGAAACGTTGGACTCGTAGAGACGCGTACTACGCGATGGTGCAGATCTGGAATCAGTCCGGGCAAGTAGAAATTTAGGTTAAATCGAACGTCGTTCGGTTTAATTTAAATTTCGAACGCTCGCCGAAACTCAAGGTGAGTTTAACTCACTCACATCTGGATATTGGCTGATTAAAATAATAAATATTTAAATATTTGTGTGATTGGTTGCATATTATTGTTATTATCAGTCTGGATTGATATTTATATATGTGATGTGCTAATATTTGTGGATGCAGGGAAAATAGGTTGGAGGGATCCAACTGGATTCCTCACCATGTAGTAATATTTTTATAGTTGATGATGATGCCTGTTTATATACTGTGATTGATAAATTTGGAATTAAATTGCATTGTGATATTGTGAGATAAACTTCAAAACCAGAATGTTAATTATAAAGGAATTTGGAGTTTGATTATAAAGAAAATTAAATTGGGTTTCAAAAGAAATTAAGAAATTAATAAATAAGGAATTTAAAGGAATACAAACATTGGAATCTGTTTGGATGGAAAACTGAAATAAAATTGTATTGGGATATTGCTGGATAAATTATAAATCCATAATTTAATTAGAAATGAATAAATTGAATTTTTGAGAAATAAAAGATATTGTGAATTAATGAATTTAAAAGAATTAAAATTTGAAATCTATTTGGAATGAAAAATTGAAAATTAATAAAATCAGGAATGATAAATAAGAGAAACGTTATCAGTTGATAAATGTGAAAGTAAATTTATGTTATTAAAATATAAACCTGAATTTGAATAAATTGACAGAATTCATAAGAAGGATTACGGGAATGTATAAGTGGGAATGAGAGGTTCCCTGGGGAAAACCAAGTTCGAGTTTAAACTGATTTTTATAAAAAGAAAGTTTTAAAAACATAAACTTGTTTAAAGAGTGTTTTGGAAATAATTATTTTAACATAATTCTTAATAAACTAGTAATAGTAAACTTTTAAAATACCTTAATAATTATTTTTACAAATGGATTTACTTAAAGGCTAGTTTTTGAATAACGTTGTTTGAAAATATTAATTTCTTTTAAAACTCTATTTTAAAATATAGTATAACTAAAACCTTATTTTAAATCAAGTTATATCTTATAAAATAGTTTTACTTTGAATATTTTGAAATTTTATTTTGAGAAAGTAACTAGTAGTAAGTTTATATATTTGAAAGTATATTTAAGAATAAAATATTTAAAGTGATTAAATTCTAAATTGTTTTAGACTTGGTTATTTCCAATGGGAATATATGGTAAAGGATTTACCTTGTAAGGAAAGAGTTTTGGAAATTGTTTTCAAATGAGCTTTGAAAATTGGAAAATATATCTTTTGAAGATATTGAGGCAAATAAATAATGTGGGAATTATTTATTGTGTGATGAATGCTTATGGATGTTTTTGAATATAAATTGATAGTTAAATCATCGACTATCAATATTGGACAGTGCGTGATCGTTTCGAAGAGACCGGGATCGAGATTTATTTCTCGAAAACCACTTCGATCCGATTTGTACGTTTCGTGCGGAAAACGTGTTCGGAGTCAAAGATGAAGCAGTGAAGTGCAAGGGCGAGTCGCTACTAATCCTGAGGATATTTCCAAAATGGATGTAGTAGGAGTAGTGCCTTCGGTTCCGTTCGAACCCGGGACGGACTTGTATGGACGAATGCTTGCGAAACATCGTCAGGTGGACGATGGGCATTCTAAGTGAATCGATCTAAAAGGTAACGCTTAGCCTCAAGCCTCATCAAATGGGAATGACTGAAAATCAGGGGATATGCAGCAAGGTTAGGTGGGTCATGCCCAAGCAGGACAAGATATTTCCCCTGTCTAGATGTCCCTTATATATATTTCGGCTTAGTGGGTGGTTGGCCGCGCCAACCACGGGGTTTATCTTGTTCGGGACTGTTCAGTAAGGAATGGTTCCGGCCTTGTGTTGCAGGGGATGAAGGGAGTAGTCCTCGGTACGGTGATCTAGGCCCCGTACTGTGACAGGTGGTACCCCAGTGCCTAGTCATTGTTGGAAATCCATTTTCCCTACGAGCCTTGTACGAGTTTTGTTTGTATTACCCACATTTGTGGCTAGTAGCTGGAATTTAATCATGTAGCAATTTCGGCTATTTTATAAGTATTTGTAAATAGACCCTATTATAATATCAGAGGATTTCTATAAAAAGAGTTTTAGCTATCGTAAGGTAAAAACCCGACATGTTTATTTGTGGCGTGGTCTTACGAGATGCTTTTATTTTCAAAGGATTTTTGAAAATTTAATAATCAATTTGGATGCATTATTATCAGCTGGTATTCCAGACTGACTCGTTGTTATTTCATTATAATGCTCGGGTCAGACCGAGTATTATTTGTTCAGGTCAGGATGCTATGGAGAAGGAAAGGAGCTGGAATCCGAGACGTATTATATATACCTATATATTTCTCCGCTGCTGCGTTTGTATGGTAGGTCTGTTTTGTGATCGTTGATGTATCAGATACTCTGATGATATGATGTATAAAACAGTGATAGTTTTCTTTTTTGTGTAAAGTTCTATATTTACTATTATATTTTATTCCGCTGCGACTGTGAGATTTTGATATTGTTTAGTTTCTTCTTCTTCTATCTCTTCATCTTTAACCCTAATGGTTCGTATTTCTGTGCCACTTGAGTTAATAGAGGAAGAATAGTCTTGATTCAAGGGATACGGATTTGCGGGCTGTCACACTTGGTATCAGAGCGTAGGTTGGCGACAACCTAGGCTTTGGTGGGGTAATTACTCATTAAATAGAGTCAATAGTACTCTATAATGAGTTGAGAGTAATAATAGATATGAGAGCGTACTTGTTAGTGAATATAAAATTGTTTTTATACAGTGTTGACTTATCGGTTGAGTGTTTATGAATTCTGGTCGGTACGGGAAGTACAACCGTATCGATAGGGGTTTCTAAACTCTTGAACAAGATAAACTGACATAGTATTGTTTTTAAAGGTGGGTAAATGAAATAACTTTACTCAAAATTATATTTTGATATAAAAAGAATAATTTTCTAATATTATTATATATATTTGATTGTTTAGATGCGGATATCTATAATTAAATAGGAATCTAAAATCTAATCTAAACTTTGAAATGGTTATAACCAAATAAATTCTATAAACATGGTTTATGCAAAAGAAGAATAGCTAAATTTAAATTAAACCTGAATTTAAACCTGGGAGTTTTGGAAAGGTTTTTAAATGCATTAAGGATAAGGGTGGGAAATTTAAAATATTGGAAATGTTTGGTAATATTTGTTTCCAAGAGTTTGAAGGCAATTGTGAACTATTATTTTGGGAAAATATCTTTGAATGGAAACTGTTGAAATGAAATTTGGGAGAGTAAAGAAGCACTGAACTCACTTCAGTCGTTGGAAAATAATCCTGATGAGGCTGGCCACATCATTAGAATTCATTTTCGAGTTTCTAAAGTGATGGATTGCTTCCCTAATACTTGGTTATGATATTGATTGGACTGGTTGGTTATAACAGTTGTTTTGGAAATTTTCAGAATGGGAAAGTTTGTTTGGTATAAACAAATTGTTTTGGGAAAATCTGAAGATTTGATTGATATATCAAATAGGTATATATTTGATATATTTCAAAATGGTTTTGAAATGAAACCGGGCAATTGAATTCTGGGAAATGATATTTAAATGATGTGTAAAATTAAAATGAACTAACTATTGAACTTATTAAGTGAAATTGATATTAATAAGAAGTAAGAAATGAAAATTTTAGTCTTGGAATGAAAATTTAACCTAAGTAAATGAAAGTGAATAATATATATTGAGGTAAATAGAAAATTTGAATTTAACTTGGACAAGTTCAATAAATTGAACTTAGAATTAATGGATTTAAGGTTAGATTGAAATGTAAGTTAGCTTTGAAAATTGTGGGTCATTGTGAAATGGATTGTAACCATAAGTTATTAAGTTGTATACTTATAATTTGAGATTGAGGATTTAAAATTGTGTAAGGGATTAAATTGAAAGAAGATTTGTATCATTAAGAATTCAGTGATACATATATATAATTTGAAATTGTGATTATAAGATGTAGATGGATTGAAATGAGCAATATGAGCTTTAAAATAAATAAGTTGGTGAACTTATAAATAGAGTAATGGAGTATAATCACAAATGAGAAATAATTGAATGGTATGGTGAGCCCAAATTAAACATAAATGAAATGTGAAATGGGATAAGATAAAGTGAGATATAAAAGAAGTAAGTGAACTCAAGTTAGTAACTAAGTTTTGAACTTGTATGTGGAGAATTACAATTGAGAAATTGGAAATTGAATTAAATCTAAAAGAATTGGAATTAAATTAAATTGGATATAACGGTGAAATGTAAAATTGCTTATAATTGCATAAAGAAATTCATATTCTTAATTTATTAAATGTTATAATTTGACTTTGTGATTTATAAAATGCAAGTGGACTTAAGTAAGCACTCTAAACTCTTGAATGGAAGTGATATTGTAATTCATTAATGGAAAGAGTTGAATGGTGTGGAAAATTCTAAACTTAACCAATAATGAAATGCAAAGTCTAATGAAGCAAAGTGAGAACATAAATGTGGATGTTCTTAAGTTAGCAAAATAAGTCTTGGACTTATGTATGGAAAAAAAAATGGAAAATTGTTTGATAATGAAATTGGAATTAAATTTCAAGTTGTGGAATAAATAATATTGAAAGAAATTTAGATTATATTCAAAGGAGTAAAAAGGAAAGGTAGAAATTTAAGTCTGCTAATGAAATAATTGGAAAATGGTCACATTATAAATGAATTCAGGGTGAATTGAGAAAGTGTATTTAAAAACCTAAGATGGATTATGCTAGAGACTAAATAGACATACAATTAAATGGGAATTGTATTGTAGTGAATAGATTTTGATAATTGGTCAAATTTTGGAAAGTAAATAGAAATCCAACTGTGGCATGAGATTTAAATTTGTGGTCACAAATAATAAAGTGTGAATGAAAAAAAAATGGGATTGGATGAATATATGAATCAAGATAAATGGAATTGGAACTTGATTGAATGAAAATTAAATGAAAATATTGTGAAGAATGCTTAAGCAAAATAAATAATTGTCATTAAGCTTTATAATGTGGTTTTGGGTAAATTTTGTGTAGATACTAAAATGGACTTGCAAGTGAAATGGATTTAATTGATTATTGTAATAGAATATGAAAGTATGAATTAAAGATGTGTGAGAGTTGAAAATAGTCCAGGATGAAATGATATTAATTTAAACTTAAGCTGAATGTTTAAGCTAGTTGGATTGAAATTTGTAAATGGTTTGATTTGGTAAGAATCAAATAAAATGAAAACAAATTGAGATATTATAGAATTGAAATCATTTAAGAAAGATGATGAGATGGATATTTTTAAGCTTATGAAATAGCTTCAAAATGACTTTTAAGATAGTTATTGTGGGGAAGAAAAAAATATATAATATAAACAATATAATAAAAATAAAAACAGTAATAATATAATAAAAATAAACTTAAGGTAAATAATAAATTTCAAAAGTGTGAATAAGAATGTGATTTAAAAATTGAAATGGATGGTTCAAAATGGAGTAAAATTAATATAAATCTAGGTTGAAATTAATTTAAAGGGTTATAAGCTTAAGTGGCGATCAATTTGCTTGAATGGCATAAAAAAATTGCTTGTATTCGGAATTGAGTTGTTTAACAAGCAACCGAAATTGATTTTTGAATAATTTAATATGGATTGGAATCTAATTCTATGAGTTTGTACATAAATGTAAGCGAATTGACTTGAAGAAGATGGTTTTAAATTAATTAGATAAATGCAATCTAATTAAGTGATTTTGGATATGAATGGAAATGGATTGGAATCTAGTTAGTCATTTTGTATGTAAATGCATGTAATTAAAAAGAAAAGTAAATGAAGTAAAAGCATATATTCATAATATTGAAGTGAATATGAATTGGTAGACTTATTGTATTCAGAATTGAATTGATTTTTGGATTAATTGGAATGGATTGGAAATTTCTTAAGTGGTTGTGCATATGAATCGTCAAAGTAATGCAAAATGCTTCAAGTTTAAAATAAACCTTGTTGTTGAATCAACTGGAAATTGAAATTGAGTGAATCGATGGAAGTAAAGCATATACTACTCATTTGGGAATGAATATGAGTAGAAATAGCAGAACTTGTATGAAAAACATTTTTGTGAAATGAAATGGAGTCCGGCATTAGAAAAGAAACTTAGTACATGCTTTAAAATATGATTTACTTATGAAATTATGCAAAGTGATGTTTGGAATGTAAATGGATATGTCTGGCTTGCATTTACATTGGAAATGTTGTTAATATACTCATATCTTGAAAACTGATAAGTTGTTTGAGTTTAGTACAGGTATAGAAGGCATTCGAGAGAGTTGGAGCGCGTATAAGCGTAATATTAGCCACTTGCTATTAAAATTTGCTAAAAAGGTACGCCTACGCAAATATAATTGGGAAATGATATATATTGTGATATATTTTGGTTTCCGACCGTGTGGGTCGATGTATATATATATTTGTTTGTATCGCGATATCGCGAAAGCTCCTCCGTACAGGGGAGACTCTGCCAAAATTTTCCGAAAATTTTGGGAGTTAGAAATTTTTTGTTTTGGGAATTTTGAAAATTTAAATTAACTTGGAAAGTTATAATTTAAAATTAAAGCTTTAGAATAAGTAAAGCAAATGAGTTTGGGATTAAGCTAAAGGATTTTGGGGGAGTAGATATAAGCTTTTAATTAAGCTAATTGGATAAGCAAATGGGTTGGAGAGTATTTTCTATCTTAGCAAATTTCGAGGACGGAATTTTTATAAGGGGGAAGGAATGTAACATCCCGTATTTTTAAGCCATTGAATTTGAACATTTAATTCATTTTAAATGTTGAATATGGATTATAAATTGATGCTTGAAATAAAATAAGCTATAATTTTTAGTTATAGTAATTCTATTCAATTTCAAATAATTGAGAACAATAATTAAATATTGAATCGGGAATTTAATTGGTAACTGAATAACACTAATTCAATATTAGAATTGGGGTAATTGGTAATTTCGAGTGTGAATGGAGATAAAATTAGATTCTAAAATTTAATTTAGGTCTAATTGGGTTTGAGTTTTAATATTGGACCATTGGAAGAAATTAAAAGTTAATAGATTGAATTTGTGATTTTATATTAATTTAATAATAGGATTTAATAATATAAAAATGCAATTAATCGGATTTTGATTCGAAATGAGTCAAAATGATTGTTAATGTGTTTATAAATGATATATGATTTATTGTAAAGTTAATAAAAAATTTCAAAAGCAAAATTTTAAGCGTTTTCGACAATTTGGATAATCGCCAGATTAAATAGACGAGTTAAAATAACCTTCCGGAGAACAGTCTCGGAATTTGACGAAACCAGTTCCATTGGATCCGTAATAGTTAGTTATTATCGGATTTCAATTTTCGTAGCAATCGGAGCTGTCGTTTGACCGTGGCAGCTCGAAACGCATCGAAATCGTTTTAATCGATTTAACTTTAAATTGAACGTTTAATTCCGTAACTCGCACATACGATCAAATTAGCTTACGAAACCTGTTCCATTGTGTCCGGAACGCGGAAAAACCTTAAGAATGCCTATTAGTACGTGAGAATTGGAGTTTGTTTGCAATACAATGTTAAATTTAGAATAATATCAATAAAATAATATTAAACCAATATTATATATATATAATTTTCACTAAACCCTAGCAAACTAACGTAGCCGCCGCTCTCTTTTGTTTCAATGGCCGGTAACGATTATCCTTCTTCCTCTAAAATCTCCTAATCCACTCATTAATTCGCAAATCTCCCAACATGAAAGTTGTAGAGAGTGAGAAGATCGTGAGATCCAACGGTCATGTTTTGGTTTGGAGCGACGTGGTGGTGCCAGGGGACTTGCGTTCGCCGTGCGTTCCAACGTGCTTCTCATGTGGAGGGGGAGGCCGAGTTTTGCGAAATTATGGGAGAGGGTAGAGGCTGCGACAAGCTTTAGCGTGGCAGCGTCTGATCGGCATCGAACTTGACGATGTGGAGGCGGTTCGAAAACCTAATTTCTTGTGATGGGTTTGAATTATCTGGGAACCGAGCGTGCGTGAAGGGGGTTGGGGGAAGAAGCTTTCGTCCGTGTTTTGGTAAATTAAAAAAAAAAATTGTTTTTATTCAAAATCGAAATTTATAAAATTCATATATGTCACATACGTTGTCAGATTCAGACGAAACTGGAAACGTTGGACTCATAGAGACGCGTACTACGCGATGGTGCAGATCTAGAATCAGTCCGGGCAAGTAGAAATTTAGGTTAAATCGAACGTCGTTCGGTTTAATTTAAATTTCGAACGCTCGCCGAAACTCAAGGTGAGTTTAACTCACTCACATCTGGATATTGGCTGATTTAAATAATAAATATTTAAATATCCATGTGATTGGTTGCATATTATTGTTATTATCAGTCTGGATTGATATTTATATATATGATGTGCTAATATTTGTGGATGCAGGGAAAATAGGTTGGAGGGATCCAACTGGATTCCTCACCATGTAGTAAAATTTTTATAGTTGATGATGATGCCTGTTTATATATTGTGATTGATAAATTTGGAATTAAATTGCATTGTGATATTGTGAGATAAACTTCAAAACCAGAATGTTAATTATAAAGGAATTTGGAGTTTGATTATAAAGAAAATTAAATTGGGTTTCAAAAGAAATTAAGAAATTAATAAATAAGGAATTTAAAGGAATACAAACATTGGAATCTGTTTGGATGGAAAACTGAAATAAAATTGTATTGGGATATTGCTGGATAAATTATAAATCCATAATTTAATTAGAAATGAATAAATTGAATTTTTGAGAAATAAAAGATATTGTTAATTAATGAATTTAAAAGAATTAAAATTTGAAATCTATTTGGAATGAAAAATTGAAAATTGATAAAATCAGGAATGATAAATAAGAGAAACGTTATCAGTTGATAAATGTGAAAGTAAATTTATGTTATTATAATATAAACCTGAATTTGAATAAATTGACAGAATTCATAAGAAGGATTACAGGAATGTATAAGTGGGAATGAGAGGTTCCCTGGGGAAAACCAAGTTCGAGTTTAAACTGATTTTTATAAAAAGAAAGTTTTAAAAACTTAAACTTGTTTAAAGAGTGTTTTGGAAATTATTATTTTAACATAATTCTTAATAAATTAGTAATAGTAAACTTTTAAAATACCTTAATAATTATTTTTACAAATGGATTTACTTAAAGGCTAGTTTTTGAATAAAGTTGTTTGAAAATATTAATTTCTTTTAAAACTCGATTTTAAAATATAGTATAACTAAAACCTTATTTTAAATCAAGTTATATCTTATAAAATAGTTTTACTTTGAATATTTTGAAATTTTATTTTGAGAAAGTAACTAGTAGTAAGTTTATATATTTGAAAGTATATTTAAGAATAAAATATTTAAAGTGATTAAATTCTAAATTGTTTTTAACATGGTTATTTCCAATGGGAATATATGGTAAAGGATTTACCTTGTAAGGAAAGAGTTTTGTGGTTGGTCGCACCAACCACAGGGTTTATCTTGTTCGGAACTGTTCAGTAAGGATTGGTTCCGGCCTTGTGTTGCAGGGGATGAAGGGAGTAGTCCTCGGTACGGTGATCTAGGCCCCGTACTGTGACAGGTGGTACCCCAGTGCCTAGTCATTGTTGGAAATCCATTTTCCCTACGAGCCTTGTACGAGTTTTGTTTGTATTACCCACTTTTGTGGCTAGTAGCTGGAATTTAATCATGTAACAATTTCGGCTATTTTATAAGTATTTGTAAATAGGCCCTATTATAATATCAGAGGATTTCTATAAAAAGAGTTTTAGCTATCGTAAGGTAAAAACCCGACATGTTTATTTGTGGCGTGGTCTTACGAGATGCTTTTGTTTTCAAAGGATTTTTGAAAATTTAATAATCAATTTGGATGCATTATTATCAGCTGGTATTCCAGACTGACTCGGTGTTATTTCATTATAATGCTCGGGTCAGACCGAGTATTATTTGTTCAGGTCAGGATGCTATGGAGAAGGAAAGGAGCCGGAGTCCGAGACGTATTATATATACCTATATATTTCTCCGCTGCTGCGTTTGTATGGTAGGTCTATTTTGTGATTGTGTATGTATGAGATACTCTGATGATATGATGTATAAAACAGTGATAGTTTTCTTTTTTGTGTAAAGTTCTATATTTACTATTATATTTTATTCCGCTGCGACTGTGAGATTCTGATATTGTTTAGTTTCTTCTTCTTCTATCTCTTCATCTTTAACCCTAATGGTTCGTATTTCTGTGCCACTTGAGTTAATAGAGGAAGAATAGTCTTGATTCAAGGGATACGGATTTGCGGGCTGTCACAAGAAGTCTTCTTTTAAATTTGAAAATCAATTCACTATTAACTACGAAACCTAATTGTTAATTACTTTATACTTAATTAAATTTATTACCTAATTAAAATATTAACAAGTATTTAAAACACGGTTAAGCATTAACTAAAGTAATTAAGACTTATGTTAAAATTTTAACCTTAATTGTTAAACATTTATTTGAATTTATAATGTTTTAATCTGATTGAGAAACGAGTACTTAACTTTATATATTTTTCTTTAAAAACAAAACATACATTTTCAATTTGACAGAAAAATGACCCGAGACTTCCCATGCCTTGATTCGAGTTCAAACTCGGGTTCCCCGCTGTCTTCCCCGAGTTCCCTCTTCTACCCATGTTTTTCTTTGTTTAAGTTTAGCTTGAATTTTAAATTTTAGGTTTATAAGTTATAACTTCAATAACAGGAGTATTCACGCACCCAGGTCTCCCTCCAACAACCCCTCCTTTTTCTCGAGCATCATTTCGCATCGTCCACCACTCAAACTCCTGACACCGCATCAAAACCGTGCACGTGTACACTAGGTCAAAGCATCTCCGACCAACGCCGCTATTATCGGCAAATTGCCATGGCCAGGCACAACCGTCTCCACTACCCAGAAACCCAATATCTCCTTCCAAACAAATTCGATTTAGTCGATACTTCATCGAATCCAAACCTTTCCGCTGTCGAACCTACCGAATCACCTCGCCGCTGTCGAACCACGCCTCCAGAGATCGTGAAATTTCTCCCAGAGCTTCTCCAAAGCCTTATCCTTCTTTTCCCATGGGCGCGATCGCTTCAGATCCACCGTGGACGTCACGCTAATTCGCACAACCCCATCGACGAAATCTGACACCCAAGCCCTAAATTCGATTCGCCTCATCAATTCGTACAATGGAAAAAAAATTCAATAATTTTCCCATTGTTATCGATTGCTAAACTTGCTTCAAGCAAGATTTCAGCATCCATAATGGATTCGATCATCAGAAATCGATCAAAATGCAAATTTTATTCGAACGCGAACTACACCTGGAATACTTCATTAAAAATCATCATATTGATTTTAAAAATCCAATTTTCTAATGACAAATCAAGGTATATATCTTATTTGATAATTCACGACATTCGAAATTTTTATATATTTGAATTTCCTCTATAAAAATCAAATTTCCAGACTCTCTATATATCACTATACTACTTAAAACTATTTTTGCATCTTGACACATGCATAAGTAGACTTGTTTGTTTCAAATTATAAGCATAATAGTGATTAGGTGGAGATGTATTGAATTTCCTTGGTTATTTTCTACCCTGTGACCTAAAAACAGAAAAAAATTATCAAGTTAAACATGCACAGTCATACATACTCGTATGCACAGATAATACAACAATATATATACATGCAAGCATTTACTATTATAGAAATCTAACAAGCAACAGGTCAGACATCATTTAGGACTTTAAAGTTGGTGTTTTACTCACAAGCATCTCAAAAAAAATAACAAAGTGAATTTTGCTCACAGTGAAAGGAAAGAACAGAGGATTTCTATTGTTTGAAGACTGCAGAGTTGATCTTGTTGAACTTGAAGGATATTTTAGATTTGTAAATAATGATGTTTGTATTTTTTCCTTTCTCTGGTTTTACTATGTTTAATGAATGAGATAAAATGAATATGGATGGGTATTATATAAAGGAGATGGTTTGTACAGATAGGATATACTGGTATAGGCTTACTTCTTTTGTTGTGAGAGGATGGGGGCATTAAATGCAATGTCCTATTTGGTTTACAAACTTATACTATTTGTTATCATGTATGTACTATTATGTTTCAGCCCTCTTGCATCGCTTAATGTAATATTATTTTATAAACTGAAATGAAGTTTACATTTCAGCTGAGATGAAACCAATTCGTGCTGAGGAGATGGGCATTAAATGCAAATCCTATTTTGTTTACTTTATTTACTTTGTACATAAATGTTCATAAGATGGCTGACATGTTAATATCATATGCATGTATTATTTTGTTTACATCTTGCTTTGCCATGTTAATGAATTCTATTGTCTTCTTGTTTACATTTTCTTTCTTCTTGCCTGTAGACATTTCTTTATTTTGTTTCTAACTTCAATATCTTATTGATTTGTTTTTACATACTTATCCTTTTATTGTTCATACTTGAATATATTGTATTGTCTTCTTTTCTTTTTCTTTGTAATATAAATGAGATTCTAAATTAGTATGTTGTTATAATTTATTTTACTTCGTATTCTGTAATTTTATCTTATATTTATATTTCTAACTTAAGTATTAAATTTATTGTTTGTTTCTATTCAAGTTTAACAAGCCAACATTTAATTTATAACATATATTATATTCTTATATTTCACACTTAATATTGATAAGTAGATTTTTTATCATAAACATTTTATTTATAATTCAATTCAACTGAAAATCTTCATTTTGGTAATTTCGACATAGAGATTCCCTAATATAAACACATCAATCAATTATCAATCAAATGGGATTATCATCGTGTAATTTAACAGATAATGGTGTCAAATGTCAACTGATACATAAATAATAGTGCAATAAATAACAACAGCATGTTTCAATTGTCGTTTCAATTGAAATCAAATTTAATAAATAAAAGAACATTAATCATGAGTGATTGCTCACCTTTCCAAGGCTAGGGATGATTGAGAAGATGACACGGATACGCATACTGATACGGACATAGACATTGAGTTACGAATCCAACCAAAGCAAATCGGCACGAATTAGACGGACAAAGCTGATAGTAGAAATCGATGAACAAATTTGAGTCAGTTTGATAGAGACAGAATATATATTATTATTTTCTATGAAATTAATATCAAATTTAAGACGGACATTAAAAATAAAATACATATATATAGATAAAATTGAAAGTCATTATTTATATTTAAACGCATATAATAAAGTATTAACACACACGGTATCATTTCAAATCAAAAATGTGAACAACTCCTACAACCTATGTACTTACAGCCTATACATATTATTCACAGTCTGTACATATACTACAATAAATTTTATACGTATATCAACTTCGTTTCGGCCCAGCATACATCTATACATTTATAGAATACTTTACCATTTATAACATAAAATGGCCGAGCAAACTACAGGCTTAGACTTCAAAGGACACGCAAATATTTGTACACTACTATGTATTTTTTTTGCGCTACAACATGTACACTTTAAAACCTAGCATGTTATTATATTCAAATGCAACCTGCATCACATCATATATACAAAACTGCTAAATTGTAAGTAAGTAAAATATAAAACGAATGAACTACAATGTAACAGTTTACACTAGTATAATGCTCATTGACATTAACCATCAAAAATACTCAAATCACTGTTTTTCTAGACTAGCACCCTAGCTTACAATCCATTTTATTCACCACACAACTGTTGATGATATGTATACGTATAGGAGACAATGCATTACAATAAAGAATCATACACTTTTCTAGCAACTGTACTCAGTCATTTGACCATATTTTCCTTATTATATTCAGTCCCTTATTATGTACAATTCAACATGCTTTGCAAGGCTAGTCTGCAATTTCCCAAAATGGCGCAAGAATTGGAGATGAATCATTCATATATGCTTTTTATTTTTTATTTTTTTGGAAAAACAAAAACACAAGTATACATATGTGTATATATATAAACTACTATATAAACCAACATACACTTTAAACTTTATAAACTAACATGTTCTAGTTTTTTGATTTAAACAAAAATTTCTGTAACAATAACAACAGTAAATTTACAAATAAACTAACTTTGAAATATTACAATTTTAAAACCCTGTATATATATTAAAACATATAATCTTATTATTATACACCCATCATATATTAGACTCATATACATAAACTTTATATATCATGTTCTCTGACATATATTCATACCCAAAAACCAAATATCATATCCACTGTATAAACAATAGGTACAACATACTTACAAAATAAAACTTGAAGAGGCTAGGCCATGCACTGTTCAACGCAAGGAAAAATGAAGCTGAGGTACGACTCAAAATTTTCGTCACTCGAAGGGCCACGTGGAAGAGATATGGGGAAAAGGAGGGAACTGCTACGCGTAGAGGAAGAGTTGCAGCAACTTGGTGAAGCCGATAGTCGGAGGGCGTGCTAGACAAGTGGAGACGTGTCTTTGGTTGAGGTGCCGAAGGATGAAGAGGCACACGTGAAGGAGGCGAGGGTGAGAGGGAGCTGCACTCGGGTGTAGCGATGGGACAGGTGGGAGGAGATGCTTCTAGCGGTGTGCGTTCGGCGGGGCTGGGCGAAGTCGCATGAGAGGACAGATGAGCATGTGAGGTTAGGCGAAGGTAGAAGGCTTGGCTATTGAGGCGGTGGGGTCTACGGTAGTTCACATGGAGGAGAGAGGGTGGAAGTGGATGCTCGGTGGAGATAATGTGGTATGGTGGGCAGTTGGAGATGGCATGGGTTGTGAGGTGGTTCAGCTAGTAGGAAATGAGGAAAAATAGGTTGCAAAATGAACAAAGAAAGAAAGGAAGGGAAAAGAGATGAAAAAGAACTGAGAAATAAATGTAAACTAGTGGAATATAGGTTGGATTTCTAGAGATTATAAAAGTAAATGGCCACTTGGTCTTTCACGGTGGAAAAATGAAAAGATAGAGAAATCAAAAGGTCGTAAAAATCAAAAGTCACAATATCGGTACCGATACTGTTAGCCGTTTCACAGTTTTGCCGCGAACCGTACACCGAAACACAGAAATGAATATACCATGGTGACCAGCACGACGAGACGGTTAAAACGATATACAGTTATCAGTGGTTCGATCGAATTATAAAATTTCGAATTTTTATAATAGCGGAAAATGCATGGAAAACGTAGAAAAATAAGATCGACGGAGCTAAAAATGTCTGAATTTGAAAAAATGACAAACTGGCATTTTGCTCAGAAGATGATTTAGAATTTTTCTATGTAAAAATATTTTGGTTCCGAAAATATTTTATTTTCATCGCTTTTTAGCTGATTAAATTGAAGTAAATTTACGCGCGAAATAAACTTTCATGTTTTCGGACGAAAATTTACAGATTGTTATGTTTAACTGGACGCATTCCAAATATCAAATTTATATTTCAAAATTTTATCATTTAAATTCCCATAAAATTTCAATTAATAACGTTATTAAAACCGGTTAAATTTTACGGGTCGTTACACTCTCTCCCACTCAAAACTTTTCGTCCTCGAAAAGGAAGGAAGTAGGAGAATAGAAACAACCAAAGAAAATAAACTTAAATTATAAAATTAAAAATTAATTTAAACCATATAAATTTCAATTTAAATAAATTTATATTCAACAATTTGCTTTTACATTCAAGATTTTCATTAAATTGATTTGATTTCACATTTATTAATGTTAGGTACAAAAGGTTTCTTTCAAATGAATTCAATTTAAATTCAATTATTTCAAGATATATAATTAAGTTGATTTAAACTTCAGTTTATTAACTTCCAAAAAAAAAATTCTTTTATTAATCACACCTATTATTTAACTTATTATTCTATTTATTTCCATAAACATTTATAATTAAAATTTAAGTGAATAACATTTATTATACGCACTCACATTTTATTTGTAAAGACAATTTATATTATATATTATCCAATTTTCATAAATTAACAATACCAAAGATCATAAATTTGAATAGTCATTTATTACAGTCATACTTTATTCGACACATTTAATTCTTTTTAATTTCAATTTATTATTAAATTTATTCTACTTAATATATCTTATCACAATTATATTAAGTATATTTACATTTATTATGACTACTCAAATTTATTTAAAATTTCTTTGATATCATTTATATTGTATAATATTCAGTTACATAATTAACTTTTGAAATTTAGATAAGTTATATATAATGCAATTAAGTGTTATCCGAATGAAATTTACAGTTCAGTTATTTCAAGTTAAGTATTTATATAAAAGAATTAGGTTTCATTTATAATTGAAAATCATCCTTTACCCAAATTTAAAAATTAAATTTCCGATCAACTTTAAACAATTTAGAGATAATTATATACATACAATATATCCAAGTTAAATCTAAATTAAATACTAATATATATATATATATATATATATATATATATTAAATCAAGTCATACTTTAGAAATTTAAAATCAATTAAATTATTAATACACAAGTGCAGTAGAGCTACAGTATGGTCTCTCCACTTCGAAACTCGAAAATGAATGTCGATGATGCGGCCGTCATCACCGAAATTATTTTCCAGCGACGAAATAAGAGAGCACTGATTTAAACATCTGAAATTCTTTAAAATTGGTTTCGATTTGAAAATACTTTAAATAATATACCTTTTTCTAAAAAACCTTTAAAACCATAGTTCGAAATTGTCGAAAATTAAATTCTCAAATTCTAGTTTAAATTCACTTCAAATTCCAAAACAAATTATAAACAAGTTTTATACATTCATTTATTTATATTATGCAATAGTCAATGGTTTACAAATAATAAATGAAAATCAAGTATTATCATTTCTGACAACAAATCCATTAATGATTTAATTTCAGAAAGATTTATACTTATATATAATATAATCATACAAAATTTATTTTATTTACTAAATTTGAAAACAATATTGTGTCAGTTTGCTCTACTCAAGTGTTTTGGAATCCTATCGATAGCGTTGATCAGACGAATCGATCGGAAACCCAAACCAACATCAACAACTCAAACAACACAATATATATTAAAACATTTAAATATAATTTTACAAACACAATTCCTCGCTCGACGATACAAGAATAGATTTCAAAACAAGAATAGAGATTCAAATTTGATAGAAATCAAATCAAAGAGAATTTTGATTCGAAGATAGATTCGAAACAAAGACAAGACGATTAAATAATCAAAATAGGAAGATGAATAAGTTTAAATAAATCGTGGGTAACCTTAACCGGGTCATCCATGACTTCAAGAATAAGATCAATGTAGAATTCCGAGGCAAATCGACATTTGCTCTCAAGAAATAGAATTCAGGCATAGCAGGAGATAGATAGCATCGTAAACCGAGGATACAGAAATCTTCGGTAAATCAATGCCTATTATAAAGGAGTTTCACCCTTTTATAAATCATTTGAAGTTTGGTGAGACTGCCGATTCGTTATAAGGGTCATTCGAAGTGGAGTTATGGGGTGTTCCAGAATTGAAAGAAGACGAATAGTGAGGGACACGAATGAATTTTTTGGAACCGCAGGGAACGTTCCAAAATTCAAAGGAGTTGAGTCAAAAGGAAGAGATTGAAACTCGAGTGGGAGTGATTCTGTAAATACATTTACCATATATGCTAAGTTTTGCCTAGAGCTACCAAAGCTCTGATACCAACTGTAACGACCCGCTATTTTGGACTATTCACATCCGCACACGTCGGACTTGAATAATTCAAAATACCGAATTGTTAATTTAAAATTTGGTAAAACTCAGATTTACAGTAAATAAATAATCACAGAATCACAGACACAGAGTAATAATATGCAGCGGAAGTAAAAGAGATAGTAGTTCATGAAGCTACTATATAAATATATAAGATACATACGTGTTTACAACAAAAGAGAAATACGATACATTAAGTACAAATCAGAATACATCACTGGAATCATCGAATACTGAAAGCAGAATAGATGGATGGATCTTCAAGCAACGCTCCAACTCCAAATGTGAGCCTCGAATACGGTACACTCAGTCTGACCCGAGCGTAAAGCAAAACACAAAACACTCGAGTCAGGATTAATATTCTCATATCAATAAATCCAACTCAAGTGCAAAAGCAATCGAAATACAAGTAACTCAAAAGGATGTTGGATTCACCATCCTCTAAGGATCTAATAAACTATCTACTATGTAGTAGTGTACGCTAAATAGATAATGTCTATCAGTAATATAAAGTATCAAAATAGTGTTAAAGTGTTACCATTATCCCCCTTAACACATTTTATATAGATGTCATAGTCTATACAGCACTGTAAACTCCTCCGTAAACTAGTGGATTATCAGGGAGTACTCCGTATGTATAACACAAACAAATTCGTAGTGGTCGCGTATATAGGGATACAAGTATGACAAGGCACATGAGGCAATACCCAAGGTAGTGAAACTACCGTTCGCCTGATCCGGACTGGTGAGAACGCATCGCCGCAGCGATCGGAACATCGCGAAACAACACTCCTGAAATTCCGAGGGTGCACCAATCAATAACAGGTAATGAGTAGTTTACGAAGAAGTGTGTTCGCTCGAGGTGGCTAACCCCATTTGGCCCGGCACGGCTCCTGTTTTAGTCATTTCCAATTTGACACACGTGTCAAGGCTATCCATTATCGTTCTTTTTCTTCAGTCATCACGTACATCATTCCAACCACTTCATTCTGGATCAAACTCCGCGTATAGTTATTAAAGTGGTTTCGGTTTAGACAGAGAGTATGTCCATAACCGATTCCGATTTCTTTAATAACTTTCATAATTATTACACCGATTGGTCGTTTACTATATTTCAAAACCAAATCAAATTAAATTTCAATTATAATTTGTAAACCAACGTTTCATTCATCTTTTAATATCAATTTTCACAATTTACGTTTCAAAACTTCCAAATTAAAATTTCAAATCTTATAATTCAATTTCAACTTTTATTTAAACAATTCAAATATCGTTTCAAGTTCGTAAATAAATTTCATTCCGAAATCATTTTAATTAATTTAATTTACATTCAAATAAATTTAAATTCATTTATCGATTTCATTCAATATCCGTTAAGTTAAATTATTATTCAAAACGATTACTATTTAGATTTCCGGTTCATTAAATCAATTACTTAAGTTCAACTTTCTTATATCAAAACTTCAAATTGAATTAAATTAGATTCATCAAATCAATTCTTTAAATTACAAGTCTTACATTTTTCAATAAACACATTTTATCTCTTGTTAAAGAAATTTAATTTCATTTATTTATTTACTTGGTTACAAATTTCAAAACTCAATTAAAACAGAAACTAAATTTCACGTATTCAAGAAGTTCAGTTTCACTTATTAACTTACTTAAATAATTTTCCAAGACTTAATAAATAAAGAAACCCAATTTCATTTATTAACGAAGTTCAAATTCACTTATCCAAAAGCTCAATTTCTCTTATCAAAGAATTTTATTTTATTATCAATTAATTCAATCCCATTCAATTATTAAATAATTTCAATTTAATTATTAAAAATTTCAAAACTTAATAATTACAAACTTGATTATAAATTCAAACTTAATTATTAAATCATTTCCACTTAATTATGAATTCAAACTAAATTATAAAATCATTTCAACTTAATTATGAATTCAAACTTAATTTTAATTTCAAATTTAATTATTAAATGACTTCAAACTTAATAATTTCAAACTCAATTATTACTAATTCAAAATTATTTATTAATCATTCCAAATTTAATTATTAAATAGTTAAATTTCAAACAACGTTCTTTCATCAATTACTACGTTAATATTTGTTTCAGATTTCAATCTTTTCATTTTCCTTTCATAAAATTCAAATCCCAACTTCATTTCAAAACTTATTCTTTGCTCAAATAAAATCATTATTTATTTTAAAATCAAATTATTGACCAATCGGATTTTTTTAAATTTAATTCTCTATCGTAAGTCAAGTTCATTTGGGTATTTATCATTTCAACCCGATTCCATTTCAATTCAAAAATCAAAGCATAGCAAAGGGAACTTGCAGTGTGATAACAGGGATGGTGTCAAAGTAAATAAACAAGCAATAACAACAATCAATAACAATTCAATAATCAATTCAAATAATCCCGAAATAATCGTATTAATTCACATTGTTGTTTGTGCAAATTTATATAATTATTTCTAGAATCTACACTATCATTTCATGTAGATTAAAGATTACTACACCAATATTTATACGGTTCTTCAATTTCCATTCATTATTTAATTTCATACTTATATCAATTAATACCACACAAATTCAAATGGTTCAAGGGTAATTAACTATTTTCCTACGTGTTTAAATATTTAAGGGGTCATATTATACAAATTTAACTAATCAAATTCAACACATGTGTCAATTCAAAATTTTAACTATCTTATGTCAAATTCAATTTCATAATATTTATCACTTTATACATTACAATTTAACATCCAATATAAGCACAAAAAATCAATCAATTATCAATCAAACGGGATTATCATCGTGTAATTTAACAGATAATGGTGTCAAATGTCAAAGGTGAACTGATACATAAATAACAGTGCAATAAATAACAACAGCATATTTCAATTGTCGTTTCAATTGAAATCAAATTTAATAAATAAAAGAACATTAATCGTGAGTGATTGCTCACCTTTCCAAGGCTAGGGATGATTGAGAAGATGACACGGATACGCATACTGATACGGACATAGACATTGAGTTACGAATCCAACCAAAGCAAATCGGCAAGAATTAGACGGACAAAGCTGATAGTAGAAATCGATGAACAAATTTGAGTCAGTTTGATAGAGACAGAATATATATTATTATTTTCTATGAAATTAATATCAAATTTAAGACGGATATTAAAATAGAATATACATATATATATAGATAAAATTGAAATTCGTTATTTATATTTGAACACATATAATAAAGTATTAACATACACGGTATCATTTCAAATCAAAAATGTGAACAACTCCTACAACCTATGTACTTACAGCCTATACATATTATTCACAGTCTGTACATATATTACAATAAATTTTATACGTATATCAACTTTGTTTCGGCCCAGCATACATCTATACGATTATAGAATACTTTACCATTTATAACATAAAATGGCCGAGCAAACTACAGGCTTAGACTTCAAAGGACACGCAAATTTTTGTACACTACTATGTTTTTTTTTGCGCTACAACAAGTACAATTTAAAACCTAGCATATTATTATATTCAAATGCAACCTGCAACACATCATATATACAAAACTGCTAAACTGTAAGTAAGTAAAATATAAAACGAATGAACTACAGTGTAACAGTTTACACTAGTATAATGCTCATTGACATTAACCATCAAAAATACTCAAATCGCTGTTTTTCTAGACTAGCACCCTAGCTTACAATCCATTTTATTCACCACACAACTGTTGATGCTATGTATATGTATAGGTGACAATGCATTGCAATAAAGAATCTACACTTTTCTAGCAACTGTACTCAGTCATTTGACCATATTTTCCTTATTATATTCAGTCCCTTATTATGTACAACTCAACATACTTTGCAAGGCTAGTCTGCAATTTCCCAAAATGGCGCAAGAATTGGAGATGAATCATTAATATATGCTTTTTATTTTTTATTTTTTTTGGAAAAACAAAAACACAAGTATACATACGTGTGTATATATATAAACTACTTTATAAACTAACATGTTCTAGTTTTGTGATTTAAACAAAAATTTCTGTAACAATAACAGCAGTAAAGTTTATAAATAAACTAACTTTGAAATATTACAATTTTAAAACCCTATATATATATATATTAAAACATATAATCTTATTATTATGTCACCCATCATATATTAGACTCATATACATAAACTTTATATATCATGTTCTCTGACATATACTCATACCCCAAAACCAAATATCATATCCACTGTATAAACAATAGGTATAACATACTTACAAAATAAAGCTTGAAGAGGCTAGGCCATGCACAGTTCAACGCAAGGAAAACTGAAGCTGAGGTACGCCTCGAAATTTTCGTCACTCAAAGGGCCACGTGGAAGAGATATGGGGAAAAGGAGGGAACTGCTGCGCGTAGTGGAAGAGTTGCAGCAACTTGGTGAAGCCGATAGCCGGAGGGCGTGCTAGACAAGTGGATACGTGCCTTTGGTTGAGGTGCCGAAGGATGAAGAGGCACACGTGAAGGAGGCGAGGGTGAGAGGGAGCTGCGCTCGGGTGTAGCGATGGGACAGGTGGGCAGAGATGCTTCTAGTGGTGTGCGTTCGGCGGGGCTGGGCGAAGTCGCATGAGAAGACAGATGAGCGTGTGAGGTTAGGCAAAGGCAGGAGGCTTGGCTATTGAGGCGGTGGGGTCTACGGTAGTTCACATGGAGGAGAGAGGGTGGAAGTGGATGCTCGGTGGAGATAATGTGGTAGGGTGGGCCGTTGGAGATGACATGGGTTGTGAGGTGGTTCAGCTAGTAGGAAATGAGGAAAAATAGGTTGCAAAATGAACAAAGAAAGAGAGGAAGGGAAAAGAGATGAAAAAGAACTGAGAAATAAATGTAAACTAGTGGAATATAGGTTGGATTTCTAGAGATTATAAAAGTAAATGGCCACTTGGTCTTTCACGGTGGAAAAATGAAAAGACAGAGAAATCACAAGGTCGTAGAAATCAAAAGTCACAATATCGGTACCGATACGGTTAGCCGTTTCGCAATGTTGTCGCGAACTGTACACCGAAACACAGAAATGAATATACCATGGTGACCAGCGTGACGAGACGGTTAAAATGATATACAGATATCAGTGGTTCAATCGAATTATAAAATTTCGAATTTTTATGATAGCGGAAAATGCATGAAAAACGTAGAAAAATAAGATCTACGGAGGTAAAGATGTCCGAATTTAGAAAAACGACAAACTGACATCTTGCTCAGAAGATGATTTAGAACTTTTCTATGTAAAAATATTTTGGTTCCGAAAACATTTTATTTTCATCGCTTTTTAACCGATTAAATTGAAGTAAATTTACGTGCGAAATAAGCTTTCATATTTTCGAACGAAAATTTGTCGGTTGATATGTTTAACTGGACGCATTCAAAATATAAAATTTATATTTCAAAATTTTATCGTTTAAATTCCCATAAAATTTCAATTAATAACGTTATTAAAACCGGTTAAATTTTACGGGTCGTTACACAGGTGCTTATTGGAGATTAGATTCTATACAATGGAAGGGCTACTGGGGTACCGTCCGTCACAGTACCTGGCATTGATCAGTGTACCGAGGACCCCTCCCAATCCCCTGCAACACAAGACCGGAGCTACCTCTTACTAGATAGTCCGAATAAGGTCACCCCGCGGTTGGGATCAGCAACCACCCACACAGCTGAAATAAAAGGGACATCTAGACAGGGATGACTTTATCCTAATTGGTTGCTAGCCACTTAGTCTTGCTGCACCTCCCTTTTTTTAGCCATTTTCGATTGATGAGGCTTGAGGCTATGCGTTACCTTTTTAGAACACATTCACTTAGAATGCTCACCGTCCTCTTGATGATGGTCTGATAGCATTCCTCCATACAAGTTGCCCTAGGTCTGGACAAACCGAATCACCGTCTTCATCATCTTCACGGTATTCATTTGCTACATTCAAACAGGATCGAAGTGGTTTTTGGAAAATTAAACCCGATCCCGGACTTTTCGAAACGATCAGCGCATTGGCCAATATTGATAGTCGGTTATTTAACTATCAAATTTGAACAATCAACCAACCAATTTTTTATTCCCATAGAAAAGAACCATGTCTCATTAAATTTAGATTTTTAATAAATAATAACTTTATCCAAAAATATATACTTAAAAAGTTTAAAAGTAAAACTACTTAATTTACTTTATTCCTGATAATACTTATGAAATTCTATAATAATTCTCCAAGTAAAATTTTAGCCAAAACTACCTTCAAAATAAACTATTTATAAAATATAATTATTTAATAATTATCTTTTAAAACCAAAATGCTAATTTAACCTTTAAAATAATTACTACTATAATTAACTTAAATAATATTTACATAAATAATTTTAAAATAATTTAAATAACAAATTTCTCTAAAATCATTCCTTTAAAACCACTTTTAAAACTTCTAATTTGTACTTAAAAATCTTTCTTTTGAAAATCTATTTAGCTTCCAGGAAAATACGCTTTCCATTCTAATACAATCTTCTAATCATTTATAAATCCTTCTCGGTTTATTTCCAATTTAATTTACGTCCAAATATCGTAAATTTCCTTTCAACACTTTTAAAATAAACCACTATTTATATTTTAAAACAAATCACCTTTTACTTTTAAATCCCACCAAGAATATATACTTCTAAATTATCTACTGATAAATATTCACTTTATTTATAAACCCCGTTTATAAATTCCATAATCTCATTCTTTTTGGAAATACGGTTTCAAATCACTTAATCAATTTTAAAATCGATTCTCTAAACTAAATCCTCCATAGAATTTATTTCTCTATTTATTCAAAGTTTATTTCAAAATCCATTAATTCCAGATTCACTTCTAAATTATGATTCAAAATCTTATTTAAAACTGGAAATATCAATTTCACCCTTTATTCAAAAAAAATTCCACTTTTATTTTCCCAACTCATTTTAAATTTGAATTTTTAAAATAAGTTCTTTTATCTTTAAACAATATCACTTAAGTCATCAAATTCTTTTATTCCTATTTATACAAAATCTCCATTTTTCCCATATTCGGAATTTATTTAATTAGGTTTCAAAAACCAAATTTTTATTCTTCTCCAAATTCATTTCTTTAATTTATCCAAATTCACTATAATTATTTTACTTAAAAGTTTCCCTTTTTATTCGCTTTAAAATCCAACTTTATATTTTTATGATATCTCAATGTACCCAAATATATTCAGTCAACCTATAGCATTCGATATTTCAAATCCCAATATAATCAATCAGTCATATCACAGATTATGAAAAAAAAATTCAATATTTTGAGGAATCCAGTTGGATCCCTCCAACCTGTTTTTCCCTGCATCCACAGATGTTAGTCAACGATATAGAATACCAAATCCCACTTCGAGGGTGACATCGTGGTATAAAGGGTCATCCGCTATTATGCGGGGTGCATAGGGTCTCATCTACTATATAATGCGGGAATATCAATCACTTCAATATATATATATATGTACACTACTATAAAATATCACATCCAAACTGATAATAAATCATCAATTCAAGCAACCAACTAATGACTTAATTTTAACTATTTAAATTAACTGTTAATCCAGATATGAGTGAGATTAACTCACCTTTGATTTTTGTTTTGCAATCCGACCCAAACCAGCTGTTTCTTCACAATTTTGGACCTTTTACAAACAATAGATGATTTTTATTAATATTCGAACAAATCAAATAACTAAATTTCCATTTGATAACTTTAATTTTAATTTTAAACTAATAATCAAATTTTAAAATAATTCCTTTTAATAAAATGTTTGAAAATATTAAATTACCTTAAGATATATATATATATATATAGAACTTTACAATAAGTTAAAAATGTACATACATATATAAAATTTTCTTTTTCCAATTTCTAGTAAATAACAAGAAAAATAAATGTATCTTACTGTAAACTTTTTTCTTCTTTTCTTCTTTTAACAGGATATACGATATAAACTTTTTATTTACGTAATTAAATTAAAAAGGGTATACCTCACTGCCCAGCCCCCACTGAGTCGGCCTGCCGCCTGAATGAGATCGTGACCCCCCCATTCGACTGCTTCTGCTGTTGAGATCGCGGCCACCACGAGTGCCGCTCGCCTCCATTTTCTCAATCCCTTCCCTCGCACGCGACTTTACTGATGCCAAAAAACCATCTGACATCGTGACTACTCCCACTGACCTGCCACGTACACACGTGTTGTTACTGTCGCCATCACTCCTGACATCGATCGAAACATCCCCCACCTTCGCGACCCTAAGGCAGCGCTCGAACTCGAAACCCTCTTTCCAGGCATTCGAGGTTTTTGACGCCGTGGAACTTAAACACGAGGACGAGATTGATTTCCGCTCCATTGATAATTAATCGTGAATACCTATTTAAGCTACTACGCTTCCTATTCGAGGTTTCAAATCCTAAAAAAGAGCGGGAGCTCTTTGTTCTTGAATTCGAGTTTTGTTTTGTGGGCCGTTTGGTTTTGTGAAATAGAGGAAGATAATATTTTTAACTGATGTGGATAACTTCATGACTTGTAAATTTTTTAAAGGAGAAGAGGAAATTCGATTTCCTTTCTGTTTGTATTTAAGGAGATTGGCCATTTTTTTCCTTCAACTATGCTCAGCACGATTCAAATAAAGAGGAGAGACGCGATTTTTTTAAACAAGCCAGTCTTATTTTTATTTTATTTTTAAAGAAAACGCGTGTTGTCAGGGAGAACACGTGTTGGATGTGGTCTACAGTGAATTAAGGGTAAAACATAAAGCTCTGATGTGAGGCAATTTTGACCAGTAAACCCAAAACATATATATTATATTTAAATTTAATTTAAATCATCTCGATTTCTGCAACTCATGATCTCGACCTCCTATCGAGGCATGCCGCTAGGAGTTTATATTGTTGTACCCCTATTCCAAACGCAACGGAAAGGGTTTTGAGACCTAGTTCGATCGTATGGAGAAGATAGCTTTTTGGACCTAGTTATTATATTGAATTTTCGATATAAATTCAACGCGTTTTTATGCCGTACGGCCACCGACAACTCCAAACCACTACGAAATTTGAAATTCGATAATAATACACTATTACGAATCCATTAGAACTGGTCTCGTCAAATCCGAGACTATGCCTCGGAAGGCTATTTCTAAATGTTGATTTCAACGATATATTTTTAAAACTAAACAAAACACTTTTAAATTCAATTTTAAATGTTTTATCATCTTAAATATTATAAATATAAATTTTATAAACCTTCAAATCATTTTTAATCCACTTGAAATTCTAGATTCAATATTTTACCCAATTTCCAAATTATTAAATTCACTAATTTAATTATCCAAAAATTGGTTACATTTGAAATTCAAGTTAAAAATTAACTTTTAAATTTTTAAAATCAATTAAACATTCCAATTTCAAATGCATAAAAATTCTGGGTCGTCACATTTTATATGTCACAAATAGTATGTTACGTTGATCTGATTAATTATCACATATGTATGTTAAATATGTCACATATGATATGTAAAAAAATGTGTTATGTTAGAAATTTTTTTATATGCCATGTTCAAATATGTCACATATGCTATGTTGAAAAATGTGTGTTAGTTAATAAAATCATATGTTGGAATGTTATGTTGAAACAATGTGTTCTAATTGGGAAAAATGATATGCCATGTTATTTTATTGTAAATCACCTTGCAAATTCCTTGTATATATGTCATGTTATATGTTTATATGTTATGTTAGTGTATGGCATGTCAGAATTTGAAATATTCACTTATGTTGTTTATGATATGTGACACATGTGATATGTTAGTTATGCATGTGTATATATTAAATTGTTAATTATGCACGCATGTTGGTCAGTGAAATGTTATATTATGTATGTTATTATCGTTCTCACACTTCAAGTTCCCCGATAGTAAGCAAAATCACATTGGATTGAAATGATGTTTACCCGATATAAAACCACTTTGGGTTTAAATAAATTGATTTAGAAATTAAATTGGAATATTGTAAGTTTAAATTTATGTTTGAAATTGAAATTTAATTGATATAATGAATGTTTTAATTGGATTTTTAGATTTAAACTTGTTTGATTATAAATTAATAGCTTTAAAAGAAAAATTGAAATCTGAAGTTGGATTTAATAATGAATCGAATGGAAATGAACATAAAGTCAGTATTTGAACTAAACCAATTTATAGTGTGAAAGATGATGTTTATTTAAACCTAAGCATTCACTTATTGAGTTATCTATACATTTCACTTGAGTTGACTTACTTACATAAGAATGTTAGTCCTGAATCAAGTGTTTTTGTTTTACTTTACAGTTGGGTCAGACCGAGTATTTCAGTTTAGCGAAGACTCTTATTTCTAAAGGTGAAGATGGAGTTGAGGACCGTATCGACTACTATTATAGCAATTGTTTATTATGCCTGAAAAATGTAAATATTGATTTTGTTGAAAATAGTTTCATGATCTGTTTATGCATTTATTTTATGTATTATATTTCATCCTTCCACTGCGAGATTATGTATTTTGTTCTTTTGAATCTTATTTCATTTGAACAATCCCATTAATATTCTGTCTTTTGAATAGTTTGAGTTAGACATGTGTGGTTTATTGTCGACTTAAACTGTCTAAAAAGGCGGGTCGTCGTAGTTGGTATCAGAGCTTTGGTTTAGACATACCTTAGCCTGTTGGGGTCAACTCATTAGAGATATGGTAGTAATATCCTAGAATGAGTTTATCTAAATGTGTGTATACGAGAGCGCATATTTTTTAGTGTTATAAAAAGGGGTTTTATATGTTAACGCTAAAATTTGAACGCTAACACCCTGGTGTATGAAGTGTAGTTGTGAAAGCACCACCCGATGATTCGGGAGCAGAGTATAAGCAGAAAATCACAGAAAAAAGCAGTGAATAACAACGATTTTATAGTGGTTCGGCTCAAGGCAAGCCTACATCCAATTTAATTCTCTTTATTGCTAAACCGATTACAACTTTACAACAATCCTCAATTACAATTATGACGAGACAAACAACTAGAACTTTGGTAGAGAATAATTCTTCGAATCCATGTAGATTGCGTTAGATTTTCCCTTGAAGTTAGTTGAAATGTCTTTCGAACTTGAAGTGTCGGGTGAGTTGAGAATTCAGCAGGGTATTGGCGCTTGAAATGATTGGCCAAAAGGTCCCCCAAATGTTGGAAGTGGTCATGTATTTATAGGAGTTTTCGGCCTTGAGTCGTGAGTCGTACCCGACTCATCGTTAACTCGTAGCCGAGTCAGGTTGGGTCGTGGACGACTCAACAGGTTGAACCCCAGCTTCGTACCAGAGCGCCTTCGATCCTCTGAATATAGCACAAGTCTTAAGTCGTATACGAGTCATTCCTCTTTGATATAAGTATCATGATAGCGGGCTGCGACTTAGTAACTTTAGGTCGTGGACGAGTCATGGTGAGTCGTCTCATGTTAACACGCGGCCGACCTACTGGGTTAGCTCACGGCTTGGTCCAAAGTGGTAAGTCGTTCACGAGTTATCCAAACGCAACTTTCTTGATGCTAGCATGAGTCGTACACGACTCATCATTGGTCGTTACTCGTCAACGAGTTATCTCATTTCAGCATGGTATTGAACTTGTCCCCGAAGTCTTAGGTCGTTCAACCGTAGCTGTAATTAGGTCGTATCATATTTAAAGTCGCACAACCTTTAAGTCGTAGGCCGTTCATTTTCTTAAGTCATATAGGCCTTAACCCGCTAGGTTTCTTAACTCGTAACATTCCTTCAGTTGCAGATCTTAGGTCGTAGGCTTCTTGAGTCGTAGAGGCTTTAAGTCGTACATATCCTTAACTCGTACCAGCTCCTTGAGTCGTACGTTTCTTAGGTCGTAGAGAAATAAGGGTTAACATTATATATGTTTTGAAACGGAATAATTTTCCTAATATTATATGATATATATAAAGAAATAAAAAATTTATAACTGTTCTAACTATTTGTAATGTGTTTGTTTTATGAAATGGTATTATTTAATTATTATTATTATTATTATTTATTGTTGATTTGTTAAATTTAATTAGTTTATAAGAAATGGCTATTATTGTTGATTGAATTTATGAATTAAACACTAGTTTAATAATGGTGTATTAAAGGAAACAAAGTGAATAATTAGGATATTTGTCTATGAAATTGAAATGTTTTGTTGTGAATTTTGTCGTTGGTTGATTGGTAGTTTCAACTGTTGAAATAAAAGGGAATATCTGGATATTTTGGATAGTTGAAAGCTTCTAAATTAATATATGAGTTAAAACTTAGCTGTTGTGTTAAATTATTCAGTTGAATTCGATAACCTTAATTTGAAAGCAAGTGAAATAAGGTTTAATTTGATATATCTATATTTAGTAAATGGATAGCATTGTTTTATTCCTTCTTAGCATGTAATATGATAATATAAAAGTGTGAACTTTAAGCCTTGGCATGTTTAAATTGAAATTCTGATTAAGGAAATGTTGTCAAGGAGTTTTTAGTTGCAAAAAAAAAGTGTTTATAAACTTAATTAAAATTTATGAAATGTGCCATAAATAAATTTGAAAAGTAAAAGTTGAAAACTAATTGGATAAACAAATATGAACTAAAAATGAAGTGATTACAAATAAATTCATGACTTGTAAAAAAATTATGAAATAAATAGATGTTGCAATAAACGGTTATAAATAAAATTATGATAACCTTAAAATCGAATAATGCCTTATAAAGAAGATAAGCTTTTATAAATTGGTTATAAACTAAAGGAAATTTCTTATGAAATGATTCACAAATGAATGTAATATTAAATGGGAAATATTACATGTGAAATTGAATGTAATTTAAAATTGAAGAGAAATATAAGCAATGTATGAATATATTAATGTTTTGGGTCAATTAGAGAAATTCTATGAAACCAATTAAAGTGTGAAGTGATATTTGTGTTAATCAATGAGATTTATAATGAAGTTAAATCGAAAATAAATTTGTGATGAAACAAGTTGGAATAGATATGTAAGTTGTACGTATATTGTTTTATTCGCATAATTAATTTGATTCAGATTTGAGTACACAAGTTCGAGGTGAATTTCATCATTTCGTGTTAGGATTTTCATTTGATTCTTGATGGCGACTATTCGATATGGATTTTGGTTCGATTCTAGAATTCTCTATCATAGTATATGGCTATGCAAAGAGAATGATGGTTTCTAGTCAAGAAACCATATCGAAGTCCGCATTAGGGAAGTCGAATGGACAATACTAGTTAGAAGCGAACTTGTGCGATCGAGCGAGCGATCGAATGTGATTTTGCAAAATGATGACATATGTACATCTTATGTTCTAATGTTATTAATATGCTTTGACGTTGAAATTGAAAGTTGTTGGGTTGGATATCTTTGTAATTGAAATTGGAAATTTTCTTTTATGCAAAACTACTATTAATTTAAAACCATTTTACAAAACTATTTTCTTTTATTTTTCTTAAACAAACTATTTTATTCTATTTTACATATAAATTATTTACAAACTATTTTATTTACAAAACAATCTTACAAACTATTCTATTTACAAAACTATTTTACAAACTATTTTATTCTATTTTACATACAAACTATTATGTACAAAACTATCTTCTAAACTATTCTATTTACAAAACTATTTTACAGACTATTTTATTTAAAACTATTTTACATAACTATTTTATATACAAAACTATTTCACAAAAAGACTTTTACATACAAAACTATTCTAAATTCAAAATATTTTGTAAAGATGTTCAATCTCATATTGCTCTTTATGCAGCGTAACTAATTTTAGGAAAATTTTGATTCTTATATAAGATAGACTTTATGTAAGTATAAGGTGATTTTGAAAACCATTGACTTTGGAAAGCACTCTATCTGAAAATGAAATCTTATATATAATGTAATTTATATAAGTATGATATTAGAAGTTATGATTTTGAAAGGGTACTATGTATAGTATGATATATTTTGAAGTAAATGATATGGGAAGTACCTTCCAACGGACCACTTTAGTAGGTCATTTATCGGACCCCTTTGGTGGGTCATTTATCGGATCCCTTTGGTGGGTCACTTATTATATTCATTTGATATTGTTGGATAGCGTAACTCGAGGGGTGAGATGCCTTCAGCTACAAGTGATTCCGCTGGGATAGCGACGTAACCATTGCGCAGCTGCGATCTATCAACTATGGCGTAATTCAAGGGGTGGGATGCCTACAGTTACAAGTGATTCCATTGGGATAGGGGCGTATCCATTGCGTAACTGCAATCCATGGGGGTGTACTTTCCATATCTATTTTTAATGTTCTAAGTATTTTCATTGGATGTTGAAACAGATCTACTAAGTATTTGGTGAATTCTAGCTTTGCGCCATCAACGCCTGACCAGAGTCTGCAAGAACGAAGGTAAACTTTGTAAAACATCGAGTTATAAAAGTATTTTGATAAAATATTATAAAAATGATATTTTGGTCTTTTTTTCTTTTCTAAATGCTTTTAAAATGTTTAAAATATTGTTTATTTATGTATAACTTGGTTTAATAGTAATTATCAATATCTTGAATAATGTGAGGAGTTATTAATTCAATATTTAAAGTTAATGATTATTGATTTATTAAAGATGTTTGAAAAGCATTTTGAGATTTAAAACTAATAAATTTATAAATAATGGATTTAAGGTTTTTAATACCTCATTTTTAAATATAAGTAATGATGTAAATAATTGTTTCAAATAGTTTACATATATTTATAAAGATGTTACTTAAGATTTTTTAAATGGTGCATATAAATAAAGCAAGAAATTTTATAGATGAATTTTTGTAAAGTATTAAAGTCCTAAAGATGACTGATTTGCGAATGAAGCTTTCAGATGAATATTTCAAGTAAAATTTATATAAGTTTCTTTGAATATATAATTTTAGAGAAAATAAATAATTTGGGAAATTTATTTTAGTAATATGCTTGGAAATAAATTGGAACTTGAGAACTTAGGATCCGAGTTGAAATTGGTTTTCAAGATATTTTGGAATATAATACTAATATTATTGGGAAGTATTTTGGATAAATATTCTCAAATGTGATTTGAAACAATTGTTTTAAAAATTAAAATGGAAATAAGTTATGTACTCCCCACTTCTGTCACTATAAAATAATTTCGGTGATGAGTGCACGCATCATCAATGTTCATTTTTGAGTTTCAAAGTGGGAAGACCGTTGTAGTAGATTTACAACACCTTCGTTTTGAGAAAAAAATCATAATCTAAATTTAAAAATGTGATTGGATATAAAAGCTATGAGTGTGTGTGTGTATTATTTTGAATGATTTGAAATAAACCCGGCATTTTGTTCTTAAATTTATATAAATCAGGGTTCCATGGCTTCCAGATCTAGATCTGGAGATTAGGGTTCATCCTTTTTCTCCTCTTTTCTTTCGATTCTGTCGTATTCTTATCTTTATTATTATTTCTGTCTTTAATTCTTTCTCCTCAAATCTGGATCATGGGCTCACTGAGGGATGAAGAAGGTTGGGAGGAGGTGAGACGGAAGAGGGGCAAGAATCCAGTCCCTGCGGGAAACGATAAAATACTCAACCTGGGAGGAAGTAGATCGAGCAGATTTGGTGAACATCCGAATCAGAACATGGGGAAAAAGGTTCAGGCGGCTTTTGCTGGCCGGTCAACAATAAATTCTTCGAAAATACCAAAGTCGAATGCCTCTCAAACAGGAAATAATTCGAAAATCAAATTTACTGTCTTTGATAACGCTAAAAAAAATTCATATAGTGAGGCAGTTAAAATAAAAGCGGTAAGTGATTTTGGAAACCTAGATCTTGAATTCATTGAGCCTAAAATAACTGATGGCAAATGGATAGGCTCCCTTTCGACTGAAGCTATCAAAGAAGCGGAGGATGGATGGGGCTTATGTATACTACTGTATGTGGTTGGTTACAAATCATGGCTTAAAACTTTTGAAGGTTATGTTAATAGAGTTTGGACTATACAGAAATCGTTTTCAGTTCAGTCAAGGAACAACGGATTCTTTGTGGTGAGATTCGGAACTGAGGAGGACTACAATAAGATTTTGAAATCAGGTCCTTGGTTTATGGACCGAAACTTGATTATTATGAAGCGGCTATCCCCAGATATGAACACAGACAGAGATATTCTTACATCTTTGCCTATGTGGGTTAGACTTCCCGGTTTAAGTTTTAAATTGTGGGGAAATAAAGCAATCAGTGCCCTGACAAGTAATATAGGTATCCCTATAAAGATGGACGAGGCAACGAAAAACAAATCTAGATTATCCTACGCCAGAGTTCTGATTGAGGTCAATGCTGCCTATGGTATGCCCAACACCATAGAAGGTATGGACCACAAAGGGAGGAGCTTTATTCAGGAAGTGGAATATGAGAACCCCCCCTCCCATATGTGGTAAGTGTGTGTGTTTTGGACACGTATCTGACGAATGCCGAATGACTAAGTCTTGGGTTCCTAAACAGTCTCAAGTAGTTGATAATGTTAAAGAGAACATAGTGGATCCAAGCCCTGACAACAATTCAGAAATAGCAATGAAGGTAGGCGGAAATGATTTTATTGAAGATTTGGGCAATCAGGGGAATGATGGAAGTCTTACTGAAACCCAAAGTATCGAGCTAAGAATGATGGTCTCTTTCCTGAAGGCCGGACTAGGAGCAACATAGAGGAAGTTACATGTGGTAAGGAAGGAAATCAAATAGTTTTGGCCTCGCTGGAGACAGAAAGCAAGGAAAAAATCTGGACAATATGACCAGCCTTGAGACCACTTTGGGAGTCAGAGATTCACCTCCGCACTCGCCTCCGACACAAATAACAATACTCAAACGTCCTTCGTCTTTAACGAATACTCCTTCATTTTCTAAAACTTTTCTTTCTAATGACATTTGTATTGATGATTGTATAATTAATAATGTTAATTTTAGGAGAGGGACTAAACTTTGTACTATATACAGGTATATGAAAACCTGGATCAGGCTATAGAAACCATAGAAGCGGTAGAGGAGCAGAATACATATGATAATGTAGATCCATCTCAGGAGGAACCCAAACCTCAAGAAATTGAGTTTGAAAACATTCAGAAGGAGAAGCTTGTTCGTAAGAATCCCAAGTGGGTGCAGATGCTAGGCATTTCGATGGAAGACAAAGGGGAGTCCTCTAGCAGAAGGGGGCAGAGGACTCGTAATACCAAGAGCGCATAACGTCGTTTGCATGTTGGAATGTCAGAGGGTTTCATAACCCCAACAGAATGAAAGAAGTGAGAAAGCTAATTGAAAAATATAAAATAAGTTGTTTCGGTGTTTTGGAAAACAAGCTGAAGTATCTGGATATTAAAGAGCTGGAAAAAGGTTTGGATGAAGGATGGAAAATAATAAGTAATGTCTCTTGTTATTTTAAATGTAGAATATCTGTCTTGATTGACCGAAACTCTTGGGATTTTAATTATATTAGTATGAGCGACCAACATATCACTATTGAATTGATCAACAATACGAAATTCAAATGTAACTTAACCTTTGTCTATGCTCAGAATTATGTTAATCTTAGGAAAAGATTGTGGGAGAACCTTCAGGAGGATGCTATTAACATCTACAGACCATGGTTGGTTTTCGGGGACTTCATTGCATTCGCAGTCTCTCAGAGAGAAAGGGAGGTAATTCAGTGTCTTTTGAAAAAATGTTAGTATTAGACGATATGTCTAACTATACAGGCCCTAAAGAGATTAGTATTAAAGGTTACGAATTTTCTTGGTGGTCTGGCCCAAGTCGTAATATATTTTCTAGGATTGACAGGGTCTTTGCTAATCTAGACTGTATAAACAGCTTCACAGAATTATCGGCAGATTATCTGCCACCATCTGTGAGTGACCATAATGCAATACTGGTTTCACTTTTTCATAAACCTAGTGACAAGAAAAGACCTTTTAGGTTTATGAATCACTGGCTATTATGTGACCAATACCATCCTCTAATAGAGAAAACATGGTTTGCCAATCAGGAAGACCGACCTTTATACCAAATCATGTACATCCTCAAGAATATTAAGAGAGAGCTCAAGATTTGGAGTGCTAATATAAGGAATACCAAACAAGAAGTGATTGTTTAGAGAGAGAACTGTTCTAGACTTCAAAAACTTCTTGAAAAATCAAATGATCACAACTTAGCTATGGAATTTCAAAATGCCAAAATTAAACTGGAAACGGCACTTATAAAAGAGTTTCTGGATACCAAACAGAAGGCTAAATGTGATTGGTTGATGATGGGTGATGAAGTGTCTGCATTTTTTTATGCTAAAATGTCTAGCAGAAGAAGTAGAAATCATCTGACTAATGTAGTAGTAGATGGTAAGGCGGTTTTGGAAGACTCATTTGCAGAATCGGCTATAAATTTCTATAAACATATTTTTAATCTTCCCTAAGGTGACCAGTTCCCAGAATTATATGCAAATCGATCATATAAGAATATGGTGCTAATTACTTGAATGGTGGTATAACTTTGGAAGAAATTAAAACAGCATTATGGGATATAAAAAACACTACTTCTCCAGGTTCGGATGGTTTCAACTCTAAGTTTTTCAAAACTCACTGGAACCAATCTAAAGACTTAATTTTCAAAGCTTTGAATGATATTTTTCAAATGGGTTTAATAATCAAAGAATGGAATCATACTTTCTTACACTTGATTCCAAAAAAAGCCCATTCCACTAGCACTCAAGACTTTAGACCCATTGCGTGTTGTAACACCTTATATAAAGTTTTCACCAAAATTCTTTGCAACAGAATGGCCCCATTTTTGGAAATGTTGGTGTCCCCGAATCAGACTGCTTTTATTAAAGGAAGAACAATAGGGGACGGAATACTATTTGCTCATGAAATTATCAAAGGTCTTGGAAGAAAAGATAATAAAAGTATGTGTATTAAAGTTGATTTAAAGAAATCATATGACTTGATTAATCGAGCTTTTGTTTCACAAATGCTAAGAAGCGTGGGCTTCCCAACCAAATGGGTGAATTTAATTGAAAATATTATAACCACCCCTATTTTTTCGATCATAGCAAACGGAGGATCTCATGGATATTTCAAAAGCTCAAATGGACTTAGAAAAGGCGACCCTCTTTCCTCTATCTTATTCACATTGGTCATGGAATATTTTACGTTACTGATGGAAGAAAAAGTCAGAGAAGGTCAAATATCTCCAATCACAGAGCACAATAATAAGTTGACCCACCTTATTTACGCTGATGATATTATTGTTTTTACTAAGGCCAATACACAAACTGCAATTGCTATTAATAATATCTTTCAAATTATGAAGAGAGATACGGGTTTGGATCTTAGTTGCGAAAAATCCAACGTTTTCTTTGGAAAAGGGGTAGATCACTGCACTGGAATTAGCACTATTCTAAACATACAGCAATTGGACCTCCCAATAAGATATTTGGGCATTCCCTTGTCTAGTGTAAATTTAAGAGACAAAGATTGTACTCTTTTGTTAGAGAAGATCAAGTTAAGAATCGGAGGATGGGAGACAAGAATGCTTAGCTTGGCCAGGAGACTCGAACTCATTAAATCTACTATTTACCCTACAATTCAATTCTGGACGCAATGCTTTTGTCTCCCAGCCTCTATAATCCGTAAAATTAAACATTTGATTCTTAATTTTCTTCGGAAAAGTCGTAGTAGTAAGATTCCCTGGGAAATTTTGTGTAGGCAAAAAGAAGAAGGCGGAATGGGGTTGAGAAATCTAGAAGAAATGAATCGAGCGCTATCTATTAAACTAATATGGAAAATAATAAATGTAGAAGGAATCTGGGCGAACCTTGTGCAAAATAAATATATAGGTCATAAAAGCTTTTGGGAAGTTAACCAGCGAGCGGACGACTCGGGGGTGTGGAAATTCATTTTGAAAAACAGACAAGAGGCCTTGAAATGCCTATCTCTTAACATTGCTGATGGTAAAACTACTTCTCTATGGTACGATCCATAGTTGAACGGAAGTTCGATTATGGAACGTGTTGGCAGGGACACAGCTATTAGAACTGGTACGGAAAATCAGTTTCTTAGTAGAATTTTAAAGAACGGTAAATGGAAATGGGACTCGTATAGCTTTTTATTCCAAATACATGCAGATATTGAAGGCGTCAAAATTCATAAAGAAAGGGATAAGGACTTTTGGTCTTGGAAGTGTTCTAAGGATAGTTTATACCAGTTCAAAAACGTTTGGAAAACGATCAGAACTAGTTTTGAAAGTAAAAGTTGGTCGGCCATGGTCTGGAATAAAATACACATTCCAAAAATGGCGGTATGCCTTTTTAAAGCCATAAATGACTATCTACTGACAAAAGATAGATTACTTCAAAAGCAGATAGTGGTGGATCCCTTATGCGTTTTTTGTAAAAATCACATTGAAACTATAGACCACCTATTTTTTCAATGTAATTATACAGAAACAATATGGTTTTGGAGCTGTAAATTTTTTTTTTAAATCTCCGAAAAATTTGTTCTCGTTTTCTCTGAAGGAAGATTTACAAAAAATTGTTTCGCATTCAAGAGTTAAAAGCCTCAATTCAGATTTGTTTCAACTCTCATTATCGGTTTGTATTTGGCATATATGGCGAGAAAGAAATGATAGGAATTTCCAAAATCGATTCACAGATAACTCGCAGATATGTTCAAGAATTTTTCACACAGTAAACATAAGAATGGAAAAATCTAAACATTTTAAGAACATCACTGGCACAAAAGAAACAATAGCAATGAAATGGGGATATACCTCCCAACGCTGAATTGGGGCCCCACCAGCATTATCATATGTAGCGTTCTTCTGCTTTCTTCCTGTATCTCTGTTCCTTGTACCAGGTTATCTTGTCCCTGTATTATTTACATTGACCTCACATTCCCTCTTTTATATTACAAAATAATTTACAATTAACAATATGAATTGATTTAGTTTGTCTAGTTGCATATCACAGTTTTTTCCAGGATCTTTGCTAGATGAAGTCTTACTTTGTCTCCTATCTGCTGACGCGAGCAATCTAAACACAAGGAATTTTTGTTAGTTTCTCATTTTATCAGTCATATAATTCAGGATATAAGAGACTTATCTTGCAAATATTGCCTTTCTTGAGGAGGGTCTGATTTCTGGCTTTGGGACCATTTTCGAACAGTATTGGTAATAGAAAATGATATCTTGAGATACTCTTGTCGAAGAACGTCTACGCTCCTTAGTAGCAGTCTTGAGCATCCTAATTGCAAAAACCTCTATTAGCATCATATATAAAGTATAAAGACATCTTATTTAGGTGGCAGGGACTTATCTAGTTAGATCTGAGTTCGCTTCTGTAATAAAAGTCTGGAATAAGCTTAGATCTGGCCGCATAAGCTGATGCTCAAAGTTCCTCTTCTGATCTACAGCTCTACAAAGAAAACTCTCTCTAGTCTGCTATGTGCTCCGTTGTGAAGGTTAGTTCTTTTGGAGAAGACTTAGTTCTCTGGTTTCATTAGTACTGGTTGTAGCAGACAATGCTTCGAGTTTCAAATGTATTTGTCTCCGCTCCTATGAAGTATTCTAAAGCAAAATCTTTGTTTGATGTATATAAAGATGAAAGACAGATTCTTTTTGGGTGTCAGAGGCATATCTGGTGTTAACTCCCATTTTGAAGCGACCTAAAATGTAATGCGACCTAGCGACCTATCACTACTTTGCGACCTAGTTACCTAACACTTCGCGACCTAACGACCTAAAGACTTAGCGACCTAACAACTTAAAGCACTTAGCGACCTAGTGGCCTAAAGTGTTCAACAACCTAACAGCTAAAGATTTTGCGACCTAACTCCACAAAGCAGCTCTGCGACCTAAAGACTTAAGCATTGTCACGACCTACGACCTATGGGTAGCATCGACCTAACTTGCTAAGAAGACTCAGCAACCTACCGAGATAAGAAGACTTAGAGACCTAACGAGTGAACGACTTAGCTTAGGTCGCTACATTGGATGCCTCAGCACTACAAGATCAGCCACTCTCATAGTTCGTCTACGACCTATAACTTGCTAACACCGCTCGTGACCTACGACCTATAATAGGTTGCTCGCGACCTAAGCAGGCAAAGACAAGTTTAAAATGCAACAGATATGGAAGGTTCCTTAGGTCGTCAGCGACCTACAACCTACGACCTAACTTAGGTCGTCCACGACCTAGGACTTGGAAGATAAATCATGTCCAGAATCACGCCTATAAATACACGACCACCTCCAACATTCAGGGGGCTTTTGGATCATTTTCTTCAAGGCATTAAGACTCTACTATCTTCAAGACAATCTACATTTCAACGCTTCAAGCATACGCAAGACGCTTAGATCCACTTCACACAAAGATTCGACACATTCAACCATGAATTTGAAGAACTTTTTTGTATTGAAGTTTTCTCTAGCTACTTGTCTTTTGAACGGAATTGAATTGTATTTGAGAGAAGTTGTAACAAGTTGTAACCAAATTCAGTAATAAAGAGATTTAAAGTGGACGTAGGCTCGCTCTAAGCCGAACCACTATAAAAACTGTTGTCTTTTCTGCTTTTTCTGCGATTTCTCTACTTGTTTGTAGTTCCCGTGTACATGGGTGGTGCTTTCATCCAACTTCAATTGACACCGAGGTGTTAGCGTCTGATTTTCACGTTAACATTTTTGGTGCTTTCACTGAGAACTGAACACAGGATACTTCCATCATTGCTTCGCGAAGGTCTATTGAAAGGATTTCTTTTAAAACTAGGAGTTTATTGGAAATAATGGCTTCTGGAAGAAGACGAAGTTCTGGAAGGTCCGACAATGTTCAAGAGAATACGACTACCTCTCTTCCTTCAAGTGAAACAACTCCAACTGTTGGAGTTACACGAGCAGAGTTGGACGCCGTAGTTTTAGGACTGAATCGACAGTTGGAAGCCCAGAATGCCCAGAATGCCTTGATTATGGATAGGTTAAACGCCCTGCTTGAGTCAAATCACCAACGTCAGGATAATGAAGCAATCTATGCTTTTACCGAAAGGATTTTAAAGGCAAATCATGAAAGACGAGAGAGAATGGGGTTTCGCTCCAAGTAAAACTCCGTTTACCGAAAGGATTTTAAAGGCGGAGTTTCCCAGGAAATTTGTACCTCCTACCATCCCAGCCTATCGAGGGACAAGTGACCCTAACCAATTTCTACACAGATACGATTGGCATATGACTGGGGCACGAGCATCGGATGAGATTAAATGCCGATATTTTCCAGTATATTTAGAAGGGGTGGCTTTGCTTTGGTTCACCAAGCTACCAGTTCGATCTATAGATCAATTCTCCGATTTAACCCGAAAGTTTAAAGAACAATTCAGATTGTATGCGTCAAAGGCAAAAGATATAATGTCATTGTCCAGTCTAGAACAAGCATCCGGAGAACCTATCAAGTCTTTTTTGAACCGTTTTAATATAGCTTTAGCTGAGGTAGACAACGCGGAACCCCGAATGATCCTAACATACTTAATGCGGGCCATCGACAAGTCAAGTGAATTCGGGGTGTGGCTCAAAATGAAGGAACCAAACTCACTCGAGAAGTTTTAAAAAAAGGCCGACGAGTTCATACGCGTAGAAAACCTCTCGATACCAGTAGAAGCAGTGGTGGCCGAAATCAAGAATAACGATGTCATTTCTAACAAGAGAGAATCTGGAAACCAAAAAAGGGAAAGTGATGAAGGAAAGAGGCAGGGAAATAAGAAGAAACCTCGACGTTTTAACCCTTCAGATTTCACCCCCTTAACCGATACACCGGAAAAAATCTTCTTGGCAACAAAGGATGTTATCAAGTACCCTAAATCACCTGAGATGGGAAGAGGGGCAGTGCAAAATGGGAAATTCTGTCGATTTCACAACCAACCCGGTCATGATACTAATCAATGTCGCCAGTTAAAGAGTGTGATTGAAGAATTGCTGAAACAAAATAAATTTCAACAATATGTGAAGAAAGATGGAACTGACCCAACCTCGTCCACTCAGGGGCAACCACGTCTTGCTTATCGGTCCAGCTCAGGCAACAGAACTACAGAGCAGGAATCCGAGAAGCTGGTCATTGACTAACATATGAATCACAAAATCATGGAATAGCATTCATTTACACCCATATTTTACTTAATAGCGTTGCTTAGCTTTGTAAAATGATCATGGATGTATAATTCTTGTGCTGTTAACCACTGTAAATTTGATGTGAATCAGTAATGAGCAATTATAAATCTTGTATTCTTTAATGCCGTTAAAATTCCTGTATCATTTCGATATGCAAATATTACTAAAAATATCGATTTAGTATTGCAGGCTATCAAAATAAAGCTTGCTCATCCAACACATCACAAAGCGAAGTGATCCCTACAAATCACGGAGTAAACAAATGACAAGTGACAAATGCTCCGAATTCAAGTATTTCTAAAGAAGTGCAATTTGCAAACGATTAAGGACTCCACCAAAGAGGGCACCTTCCTAATAAGAAGATTCTGAGCCTTTGCTAACCGACCACGATCGTTTGTGTAAACGAACATCTGGCGGAGCAGCTTGCATCTGCCCCATGGATCCACTCAGCGATAAGGCACATTTCTTTAGCAAAAACAAACGAAAGAACGGGACATGTCCTAAGTAATTGTGAGGAATTGCTAAGAAGCGCAGGGTATAAAGACACAAGCGCCAACGCTACTCTTTAGAGTCCAAAGTACTCTTTAGAGTCCAAATGCTTCTCTTCGGAGACCCAATGCTACTCTTCAGAGTCCAATGCTACTCTTTAGAGTCCAACGTTACTCTTTAGAGTCCAAAGTACTCTTTAGAGTCCAAATGCTTCTCTTCGAAGACCCAACGCTACTCTTTAGAGTCCAAAGTACTCTTTAGAGTCCAAATGCTTCTCTTCGGAGACCCAACGCTACTCTTTAGAGTCCAAAGTACGCTTTAGAGTCCAAATGCTTCTCTTCGGAGACCCAACGCTACTCTTCAGAGTCCAATGATACTCTTTAGAGTCCAACGCTACTCCTCAGAGTCCAATGCTACTCTTTAGAGCCCAACGCTACTCTTTAGAGTCCAAAGTACTCTTTAGAGTCCAAATGCTTCTCTTCGGAGACCCAACGCTACTCTTCAGAGTCCAATGCTACTCTTTAGAGTCCAACGCTACTCCTCAGAGTCCAATGCTACTCTTTAGAGTCCAAATCAAAGACCTCGAGCGGGCCAAACTAGAAAAAGAGAGATCTTTCTCGATACAAGGTTGCGGACTGATCGGTCGATACACTCCCGTGAATCCGTCCAACCGAGAGAAAGAAACTCCAAACTTCCAGGAAGTTACCCTACTTAGAGGCACACATTTCACCGAGATTGAAATAAAACTTCCAAGTGCTGAAATGTGAAAAAGCCCTCTTCGGAGGCCCGCTTCCCAGCGAACAGGGAAAAATAAAAACCTCTTCCCAGAGGCAGAAATGAAAAGACCTCCTCCCCGAGGCACAAGCAAGCAGAAAGACCTCTTCGGAGGCACACGTTTCACCGAGATTGAAATAAAACTTACAGGTGTTGAAACGTGAAAAAGCCCTCCTCGGAGGCACAACTCTTCGGAGGCACACGTTTCATCGAGATTGAAATAAAATTTCCAAGTGTTGAAACGTGAAAAAGCCCTCCTCGGAGGTGCAACTTTTCAAAGAAGCAAAAATCAAAAAGTCCTTTACTGTGGCATAAAAAAAAGAGGAAGAAGCCATCTTCAAAGGCACACTTTAACTCTCAAAGGAAGAACGATCCACCTATTCTGGAAAATTCTCTTCCTCAAAAAGAAGTTAAAGTACCCTTCAGATACCCGCTTTACCACATAGAAGAATTCACTTGGTAAAATGTGTATATACACAAAAGAAAAAGTGATATCATCGAAGGATGAAGCGTAAAAACTTATTTGGAGGGAGTTGTACTCTGCTTTTTAACGAAATAATATTCCTCCAAGTATGGAATAATTATTCTCTAAAAAATAAAAGTACAAGTCCCCTCAAAATATAAAATATTGCAAAGAGCTTATGATATAGGGGCAACATGGTATAACTACATCGGTAAAATTGCGCTCGAACAGTATACCCCAAGCTCACTGCAATATCGTGCAAAGAAACTTGTACGAAAGTGAATAATAAATGCATTCTCAAATACAAACAAGAAGTTTGTACAAATAAAGGATCATTTTATTCAATTCTATTACAATTTCTTACAGATACAAGTTTCGAGATAAAGAAAGCGGGGGCCGGTACCCGCACAATCCCCGACCAGTACGTGCAAAAAAAAAAAAGCTAAAAACTGGAATCTTCATTTCTTCTTGCCACCTTTGGACCCTTCACCCAGCCGGATGGTTAGCTTTTTGGGTCGATCTTTAGGCATGAGGGAAGAAGGAGAGGGAGGTACAACTGGTTCAACTTCCGGTTCCTCTTCAGTAGCAATGATGTTCTTCCTCCTCTTCTTTGATATTCCACGCTTATTTTTCCTCTTTGAAGAAGATTCACTTCCTGGAGTAACAAGTTTAGAAAAAGTTATGTCATCAGAAGGAGTCCGCTCCGGAGATATCTCACCTCCCTCAGGTCCTTCGTCCTTTTGCTCTTGTGAAGCAGCTGGGTCATCCAAGCCCCGAAGGGCACCTATTATTTCTTCCTGTGATCCCAGATGAGGAGTAGGAGTGATTGGGGGAGGCAAAGGAACAGTAACTGATGGTGGAGAAGTTTGAATGACGCTCGGCGCTTTCTCTACAAAGGAAAAAGTTAAAAGTGTCAGTATTTCCCGCAAAAAGAGGAGACAATGGCTCGTCGAGATTCAATAAATAATCAAGAAGCTCGTCAAATCCGTAAGAAACTAGCAAGTTGTCCCCCTGAGCATTATTAGGGTTACCTGGAGAAGTTGGTGGTATCACATCAACTTCGTAGTCTAGAGCTTCAGCACTCTCTTGTGGCTTATCTACGGCTTGTGTAATTTTGGCTCCGTTATCAGCTTTAGTAGGAATCGGTGTATGAGAGCTAGAACCAGCAATATCAACATCGACTGAAGTTGAAGGAGGGACAGGGGCAGTCAAAGTTGTTTCTTTTTCTTGATGCTCTTCCCCCATCATTTCAACTCGCGATCTAGCAAGTTGCTCCTTCCCTCTAGCAAGAGCTGCACGAGCTTCGAAGTCTAAATAGTGCGCCTCTAGCTCCTCTTCAATGTACCCGGTGCCTTTAAACATATCAAGCGCGGCTTCCCATACTTCAGCTAGAGTAACTTCATATTTGGAACCCAGAAATGCAAGACTGCCACGCCCTAACACACTTTGCAAATAGAATTCAAATAATGTCGAGCCGATGTCAGCTTTGGTAGCTTCATGAGCTTCTTCAGCTGCAATTCTACCAGCAATAGCCTCATCTCGCTCTCTCTTGACTTTAGATAGCCGAGCTTTCAATTTTTCAATTTCCGCAACCTGAATGCTAGTTTGCCCTTGTAACTGAGTAATATCAGTATGGTAGCCCTCTACAATTTTCTCCAGCCCATCAGCCTTGGCCTCGGCATCCCTTTGCGCAGCATGAGCATCCCGCACCTGCTGCTGGAGCACACTCTCCCTTTGAGAATAAGAAGCGGAGGAAGTGGCAAGCTCCTCTTTGAGTTTCCCAACTTCCGCTTCAAGTTTTTCATTATAATCGGCAATGCTCCTCATTTCTGCATCATGCTGTTTAAGGGTCTTTTGCCATTCGGTTTTTTCATTCTCCATGGTCATCATAGCTTCGAGATTGGCCCGATTCACCCTTTGGATCTCATCAACAAGTTTTTGCCAATTTGACATCCTCTCAATGTCAGTTTTAACGGCATCAAGGTTCCGTAACATGGCATTCTTATCTATGGGAAGCAGGTCAAGGTCAAAGCGAACTCCTTTTAAGCACCAATTTGGAAATCGACTTTGGAGAGTGGCTGGACATGGTCCAACTTGGTATGAAGGCCTGTTAATGATCGCCTGGATATCAGTACGGGAAGGGGCAGGAGACTGAGAAGGAATAGGAACGGTAATCTTTTCAGAAGTTGCAGGCATTGGTTGCTCACTGACTTTAGCCCGTTTACTTGGGTCATCAGTTATGTGACTCTTCCCTCTGTCATCGTGAGATTTGCGTTTGTGGGAGTCACCCTCTTTGTGGGAAGAATCGTATCGGTCATCCGGTCTTCCATAACGTTCTTCATGGGCACGTCTCTCCCGAGCCTTCCGAGCGGCCCTCTCTTCATCAGTCTCTCTGTGAAAAGGAAGATAGCGCTTATAGTCATACTGACCGCATCTCCCGTATCGCTGGAAGTCATCATAATACGAGCCACCTCGCTTCATTGAAGAACCTGAAGTTGGAAAAAACACAACTTTAGAATTCTTCAAAGTACAAAGAGTCAGAAGCATAAAAGTACCGAAGAATTCTAAGTGTGTGTGATGTGCAAACTACGCGCATCAAACTACGAACCACTCTTTAATTGAGGAGTAGTTGTGGGTGTAGCAGTTAGCGTCAACTCTTGAGTTGATGGAGTCTGTTGTAGAATAGAAGTCGCTTCAACTACTGAAGAAGAAACTCCGGTAGTGATAGGATCATCTTTAAAGATCTCTTGAGAGGTGGCAAAGAGGTCGCTCAGCCCTTCGAAAGTGTCGTCCCTACTCTGCTTGACAGGGCTGGTTTTCTCGGCTTCTTCACCGGATTTCTGTGAACGTTGGGGAGATCCCTGAGGCTCTTCTTCCTCAATAACCGGGGCAAGTTCGTCAGATGGCCCCGCAACATCAACAGAAGTGGAGCATTTCACTAGTGAAGCCTCGGGAGCAGGTCCTTTTGGTATGGATGTGTCGGTAGGAACTGGGGCATCTGATGCTCTAGCCGGGGAGTCCTGGATTTCATGAGGATGTGTAGAGCGAGAGGTATGCAAAAGTCTGTACTGATGCAAAAATTCGTCTTTCAACAGAAATTGAATGCCTCTCTCCTCAACTGGCACAGCCTTAAGCCTCTCGAAAGTTGGTATATGACCGGAATCCCTAGAAGGAGGAGGAAGCACTGAAAAGTAAAAGGCAAAGTTAACATTTGACAACTCAGGCTATGAAAAGCTCAGAGAAAAACATCAGGAACAAAGATAAATGCTCTTACTTCCTACTCTCCAGGTAGCATAGAATCCCGGAGGACAGCGAACGAAGAAAAATTGGCTTAGGAAACCGTGAGCACTTTTGGGAAGGCCAATTATTAATTTACGGTTCCTAGCGCTTCTCACAAGAATGATGGAAGGGTGATCTTTATTTTTGGCAAATGTGCACAAATAGCAAACTTCATCAAAACTCAGAAGGCGATCCAGCGTCCTTCCGAATAGCACACATAACCCCATCAGAATAGCATAGCCATTGGGGTGCAGCTGGAAGAGGGAGATAGCTAGTCGGAGAAGAAGCCATTGGAGAAAGTCGTTAAAAGGAGGGATAGCTCCACTCATGCACATTTGACGATTAACTGCTACAAAACTAGAAGGTGGTATATCGGCAGTGTCGCTTCTCTCAGGAAGAATGGCATCTGCTTCAGCAATGCCAAACAGAGCGCATAGTTGGCGGAAAACTTTGTATGTTAGTGTGGTTGAAACTCTCTCTGGAGGATTAACCAATGGAGTAGCAATCAGGAAAGTCTCTTCAGCCGGTTCTGTTTCTTCTTGTTGAGAAGTCTATCTATACAAGGAACTAGACATTCAAATAAGAAGGTGCACGTTTCCTAAAAAGTGTGAGGTGTTGTGCAGAACTAACAAAAACAGAAAGCAAACATAACTGAAATTAAACTAGTTGACAATTAGTTGACTATGTGGTTTCAGAACTTGTTAATACAAAACTCAAGTGTAGTGTTAATGCAAACGAATCGGCTTTAACTGGATATTTTAAGTTTTTCTTTAATACTTCACTTGAATTCTTTAGTTCGCAGCATTTCGTTCACACAGTTCATTTAAGTTGATTATTCTTTGTCGACTAATTTGTCATTCGATGTGGGCAGTCAATGGCAGTATATTCGTCCCATTTTTCTGCAAATATTGTGTTTGACAGGTTATTAGCATTCGAGATAATCTACAAAGAAGTACAACAAAATTCAAGTCCAAATAGTTCAAAGTTCAAACAGTTCAATCAAAGTTGTCTCAGGATTTCACAAGTCCTAGGTCGTTCAGCGACCTAGCATAGGTCGGAACCTTCTTAGGTCGCGCTATGCAAAGTAAAGGATAAGGCATTTCAAACTCGTCCTAGTGTCAGCTCGGCCGCGACCTAAAGCCTATGTCGCAAGAAAGTTAGGTCGTGCAGTTCTTAGCTCGAATAACTCTTAGCTCATGCAAAGTCTTAGGTCGCGCGAATATTAGGTCGTTCAGCGACCTAGTGTAGGTCGGAACTATTTCTTAGGTCGCAAGGGTCCTTAGATCGCGAATTATCTTAAGTCGTTCAAATTCACTAGGTCGCTAACTTCCTCTCCACGCAATGCTTCACCAGACCTGATAACCCGCTATCAACTACACAGAAATCCATCATCCTCTTCGTGAAGTTCATCATCTCCACACATCACCGAATCACTTGAAAAGCGATTCAAAGCATCTCCAATCCATCGTACATTCAATACATTTCCGTGCCTACTCAAACGGCGATCGAAAGTCGATTGCAACGATTCAAAATGTAGCACGATACAAGGAATTGGGTTAAGGTCCGAAAATGGGGATTCGTAATTCAACAGTGATTATGGTGGGATGGAGATCGAATTCACTTACGTAATATGTTGGAAAAGGTGAATCGGTGATTAGCTGGGTTGAATTTGCCTTTGGAAGTTCGAAAATTCGTCAATGAGAGTGGGAAATCAGAGCAGTAAGGTAGAGAGGAAGAAACGACCAAACAGTTTATATGGGGCGAAAAGGAGAATTCAAATAGGCACGCGAGTTAGCATATGATTTAGGTCGCTCACGACCTAGCAGAGTTAGATCGAAGCACACGACCTATGACATAGGCTGGTACTTCGAGGGGCAAGTGTTAACTCCCATTTTGAAGCGACCTAAAATGTAATGCGACCTAGCGACCTATCACAACTTTGCGACCTAGTTACCTAACACTTCGCGACCTAACGACCTAAAGACTTAATGACCTAACAACTTAAAGCACTTAGCGACCTAGTGGCCTAAAGTGTTCAACGACCTAACAGCTAAAGGTTTTGCGACCTAACTCCACAAAGCAGCTCTGCGACCTAAAGACTTAAGCATTGTCATGACCTACGACCTATGGGTAGCAGCGACCTAACTTGCTAAGAAGACTCAGCGACCTACCGAGATAAGAAGACTTAGCGACCTACCGAGTGAACGACTTAGCTTAGGTCGCTACATTGGATGCCTCAGCACTACAAGATCAGCCACTCTCATAGGTCGTCTACGACCCATAACTTGCTAACACCGCTCGCGACCTACGACCTATAATAGGTCGCTCGCGACCTAAGCAAGCGAAGATAAGTTTAAAATGCAATAGATATGGAAGGTTCCTTAGGTCGTCAGCGACCTACAACCTACGACCTAACTTAGGTCGTCCACGACCTAGGACTTGGAAGATAAATCTTGTCCAGAATCACGCCTATAAATACACGACCACCTCCAACATTCAGGGGGCTTTTGGATCATTTTCTTCAAGGCATTAAGACTCTACTATCTTCAAGACAATCTACATTTCAACATTTCAAGCATACGCAAGACGCTTAGATCCACTTCACACAAAGATTCGACACATTCAACCATGAATTTGAAGAACTTTGTTGCATTGAAGTTTTCTCTAGCTACTTGTCTTTTGAATGGAATTGAATTGTATTTGAGAGAAGTTGTAACAAGTTGTAACCAAATTTAGTAATAAAGAGATTTAAAGTGGACGTAGGCTCGCTCTAAGCCAAACCACTATAAAAACTGTTGTCTTTTCTGCTTTTTCTGCGATTTCTCTACTTGTTTGTAGTTCCCGTGTACACGGGTGGTGCTTTCATCCAACTTTAATTGACACCGGGGTGTTAGCGTCCAATTTTCACGTTAACATCTGGCTGAGTTCCATTTTGCTTTACTAGAAAAGAAAGCAGTTTGTTTCTGGATCTAAGACCTTCTGATGGCTACCGACTTCTATGGTTGGAAATTAGGTCAGATCTGGATGAAGAAGTTGTAAGTTTTTATATCCATTCACTTCAAGAAGAGAAAGAGATTATTCTATATCTACATAGTCCTCTAAAGCTTAAATACTAAAACTTTTAGTTGACAAACAACTTACGTAGTGCGGATTCAAGCTTTTATTCTGAAAGAGGAGTATGTCCTCTAGATCTGGTCCCTACTGTCTTTCTTGCCTGTATCTTGTCTCATCTTAGTAGTAGAAGTAGAAGTGGTGAGTAAGAGTTGAATACGAAGAGCAACACGAGAAGATTTGCTCATGCCGCCATTATAGATCTTTTATTATTTTCCTTCGGAGATGAGTAAATGAAAGTGATGGAAGTGCCGATAAACCAAATATGCTTTAAGTCTCTCGAATGTTCTGATATTTAGCTTTTCATCATTAGCGTTTTGTTTATATCGGCAGTGTATTAGAGTGCATGATTTTTAGACTTGTTCTGTATTTGGTAAAGTGTTGTTGTGAATTTGCCTTTGGGAAATTGTAAATATTTTGCTGATAGTTTTTAATAGAAAATTTTGAACCCTCTTTCAAAAAAAAAATTTATATAAATTATAGAATTCAATTATGGTAATGAATGAAATCTTGACTATATTAATAATTGGAAACTTCCAAAATGAGAAATAATAAAATTAGATGCTAAGTGATTAATGAAATTTATAAGAAATTGGAAATTCATAACTTGTAAATCGGAAGATATGAAATATTGAACATTTTGTTAAAATGAAGAAGATAAACTTGTGAAACATTCAATTACATATTCCTATTTAACATTTCAACTTTTTAAATATTTTAGGAAAGTTATATATATGTTTATAGAATGTAATTGTTACTACTTTTGGTTTCATAAATAAAGTTTGTTTTCCTGAAAAATAGGTACGTTTTCGAATTACGGTTTTATAGCGATATTATATTGTTTTCTCATAGTCTGGGATGTTTTATTTTTCAAATATAATATATATATTGTAATTATTGATATTATTGTTTTTTCGGACCTCTCCGTACAAAAGAGACACCGAAATTTTTCACAAATTTAAGACTTAGAATTTTTGTGAAAGCGTAAGTATTTTCAATCCATTATTAAACTTGAATATGAAAGATTTAATTGCTGGCAAGTTGATATACTTTATTTAAAATACTTACTAATGTAAAATTTAAAGTGTTTATAAATTGAATAATTTGAATAAAATTATATCGAGTTTATTAGTTCCTTTTAGTTTATTTTCGAGGACAAACAGTTTTGAGTGTGGGAGAGTGTAACAACTCATAAGTTTTTTAAAAAATATTAATTTAACAAGATTTTAGAATTTAGATATTGTGAGAAAAAAAATTATTTATTAATGATAAAATATTATATATATATATATATATATATATATATATATTATTTTCGTTGTTTGTATGTTATTGATAATTATTTAAGCAAGTTAATTTATAACTCTTATATGTAAACAACAATTCTATAAATATGTTTATGTTACTGTAGAAAGAACTTGGATTATTTTAATTATCTTATATGTAAACAACAATTCTATAAATGTACTTAAGTTATTATAAAAAGAATCTAATTGTTTTAGTTATCTTATGTGTAAACAATAATTCTATAAATATATTTAAGTTACTATAAAAAGATTTCAATTATTTTAATTATCTATCCATTAATTACGTTCCGTTTTAAATTTTAATGTTGAAATTTATTCTCGTTAATTTGACGTGGAATCTTTCAACATTTAATTGAAATTGATGGTGTTTAATGAAAGAAATGTACGTTTGTTAGGATCCACTTTAAAGTGTAATTTTGAAATTAATTACAATTATGTCGATCTGGAACCTTTCAATATTGAAGAGGCAATAAAATACATTAATTGTAATTAATGAATTTAACGAGAGAAACATACGTTATTGTTAAAATAAAAATAATGTTTTAATGAAAACAAAATGAATGTTGTTGTTTTTAAAGCATGCGTAATTTTATAAAAAGAGAAAAATTGAATATTAAGACACATTTTACGGTCGTTAAATAGTAGTCTTTGGCAGTATAGAGGTAATTTTAATGCTAATCGTAAAGTTTAGAATGAATTAAATATTGTATGTTCATGATTGTGGGCTGAGAAAAATGCCAACTTTGATTTGAATTTGGAATCATGGTTCACCTTGTATTTTATGTAGCCGCGGTCCCTGTTACCTTGGTTGGTGTGTTCAAATTTTATTTATTGTATGTTAATATAACTTTTAAATAGGCAAAAATTTGAGTTGATTTGGGGTTAACGATATTAATTGAATTGAAATACATTTCCATATTAGATTAATGTGGCATTATATTCATTTTGAAGTATGTAAGGTGATGTTCATCACGAATTTGTACCCACGCGTGTTTCATATTCTATTGCTTTTTTCTAACTACTATCTTATTCGTATTTTTCTGCCTTGTTCACTTTCACATTTCAACTATTCAAAAAAACAAAACCTCTCTCTTTATTTCATAAAACTTTTATATATTCTATGTATATTCATTTCCATTCTTATTATTAGCTATACATTCTCTCACTTACTTTTATTCGGCCTAATTCTTATATACCTTTTGTATTTGCATCTAAGCATTTATTTTTACATGTTACAACTTTTAGTATTCATTCTTTTTCATAACTTCTTCCTGCACTAATTCATCCATTAAAAATTCATATTTAATGCATGTGCATCATTCATGCTAGACTATTCATGTTTATATTTGTTAAAAACATAACCACATAGCTTCTTTTAAAAGCTTACTGTATTTTTGTATTCTTTGATACCTTCCCACATTCCCACCTGTTGACTTTTAAATTTCCCGCTAGAGAACAAAGCCAAATGTACGTATAGATTGTTCCTCATTACTCTATCTGAAGCTTTTTGCTCACACTTTCTCCTTCTTCCTCAAAACTACAAAACTCCAAAATTCCTAAATCCACAAATCCAAGATTCCCAAATTCCAAATTCCATCCCTTCTCTCTTCAAACTCCAAACTCTATCCCTCTTCTCTTGCTTCATCTCTGTAAGAAAAACTCAGTTTGTTCGATTTGTGTTGTCGTGCTTTGCTTTTCTATTGGATTGTTGCTATGGATAGGATTGGTTAGCTTGTCGTGTTTCGATTTCCACTAGGATCTATCAACTTGTGTTGTCGAAAACTCTCTAACTTCGAAAGGTGAGCAATCACTCACGATTAACATTTTTATTGTTAGGTAAATAAACTTTGATTGAAATGTTATGAGAAATGTTTGCTTTAGATATGAATATGTGATATATGTTGTTATGTTCCCTTGAATTTGTTTTATAACATTCATATACACATGTTGTTTTATATTTCACAAATAGTATGTTATGTTGATTTCATTAATTGTCATATATGTATGTTAAATATGTCACATATGATATGTAAAAAAAAGTGTTACGTTAGAATTTTTTTTTCATATGCCATGTTCAAATACGTCACATATGCTATGCTCAAAAAAAGTGTGTTAATTAATAAAATCATATGTTGCACATGCTATGTTAATAATATATCACCTATGTTATGTGGAAATAATGTGTTATGTTTGAAAAAATGATATGCCATGTTGATTTGTTGTATATCACCTTGCAAGTTCCTTGTATATATGTCATGTTATATGTTTATATGTTATATTAGTGTATGGCATGTCAAAATTTGAAATATTCACTTATGTTGTTTACGATATATGACACATGTAATATGTTAGTTACGCATGTGTGTGTATTAAATTATTAATTATGCATGCATATTGGTCAGTAACATGTTATATTATGTATGTTATTATTGTTCTCACACTTTAAGTTCTCTAATAGTTAGCAAAATCACTTTAGATTCAAACATGTATACCCGATATAAAACCACTTTGTGTTTAGAAAAATTAAAATAAAATTGGAATATTGTAAGTTTAAATTTATGTTTGAACTTGAAATTATGAAATTGAAATTGAAATTTAATTGATTTAATGAATGTTTTAATTTGATTTTTAGATTTAAACTTGTTTTATTATAACTTAATAACTTTAAGAGAGAAATTAAAATCTAAAGATGGATTTAATAATGAACCGATTGGAAATGAACATAAAGTCGGTATTTAAACTGAATCGATTTATAGTGTGAAAGATGATGTTTATTTAAACCTAAGCATTTCACTTATTGAGTTATCTATACATTTCACTTGAGTTGACTTACTTATATAAGAATGTTAGTCCTGACTCGAGTGTTTTTGTTTTATTTTACGCTCAGGTCAGACCAAATATTTCAGTTTAGCGAAGACACTTATTTCTGAAGATGAAGATGGAGTCGAGGACCGTATCTACTACTATTATAGCAATTGTTTATTCTTCTTGAAAGAAAATGTAAATTCTGATTTTGTTGAAAACAATTTCATGAACTGTTTATGTATTTATTTTCTGTATTATATTTCATCCTTCCGCTTCGAGATTCTATATTTTATTCTTCTGAATCTTATTTCATTTGGACAATCCCATTAATAATCTATATTTTGAATAGTTTGAGTTAGACATGTGTGGTTTATTGTCGACTTAAACTGTCCAAAAAGGCGGGTCGTTATAGTCGCTTCCTCTCATGCTTTGGGTTTAGTCATTTCTGACAAAGGATCTCAAAAGCTATATAGAGCAACAATTCATCTTAGAATAATGAAAAATAAAGAAGCTAAAGTAACCGATAGCCCGAAAACAAACTATCGAGGATTAAAAAATCGATCGTATATGGAAATTAAATCTTGTAGACCCATCACCACTCGTCGATTTCAAACTTGTGCTATTCCTTGGTTAACCATAATGATGGACAATTTAAGGTAATGTTACTTTAAAGTCATGTACCATGATTATTCTTTAATTTTGAAATGGGGACAAGTCTACCTCTTCGACGTTTGGTGTTAAACATACAAATAAATCATCTCCATATAAGTGATATCATTTTACGAAACTTAATACAGTTCTATAAATGAATCAAACTTTTATTTTTGAAAGCCATATCCGTTCTTAGGTTTCACAAAGTATTAACTTTAAACATATTTATAAAAATATCTCATTCACTTTTAAATTTCCATTATAAAGAAATTTTTAATAACTTTAGGTATCCTCATTTAACTGGTTAACTATCTTTAGTAAGAATTATCAATCATCTTTAAACTTCATTTAATTAATTTAATCAATTAACTATAAATACCTTAAATTAAAGGAGTTATTCACTCATAAAATATCATTAATTAAATTAATTAGATGTAAATATTATTAATAAAAATGATTAAAGTATCATTAAAGAAAATGATTTGTAAAATTTAAACTAATTAATTAATTTTAAAAGTCATTAATTAAAGAGAATTAATTAATTTTAAACACCATTAATTAAAAGAATTAATTAACTTTAATCTATTGCAATTAAATAATTAGTTAACCTTAATAATCATTAGGCGACATGATTAACTAATTTTAATTATGAAAAGTAATTAATTAAATTTAAAAACATCATTATTAAGTTAACTAATTAACCTTAATCATCCTTAATTAAAATGATTAAATTTAGAATTAAATAAATAGTTAACTAAGTTTAAACCATCATTATTCAAAAATTTAATTTAACTTTGTAAACAAAACTCAAGCTCGAGAATTAGCTAAAAGGATTACAAGGAGATGTTATTTTTTTTCAAAAATGTCGTTATAGTGACAGTCGCTATATGGACACTTCGAGAACTACTTTATGTCGTAATGGTTCTCTTTTTCCCAAGCATCACATCACATTTATAAGGATGACATATACATAAATCAAAGCAAACAACATTCATAAACATAAAGGAGGAATTGCTTAGAGAAATTTTACTTTCAACTGTACACTAGTTTTAAGTGCCTACAACTAGAAAGGTGTCATCTTTTAAGGAATAAACCAAGTCAAAAACAATACATCCAAAAATATAAAATTAAGCGACTAAAATAGTGATAAAAATATGAAGGAAATAAAGTTAAAAACTGTGACGACCCAAAATTTTTAACATTTGAAACTGAAATATTTAATTAATTTTAAATGTTTGAATGATAGTTTAACTTGAATTTCAAAGGTCAGAATGAATTTGGCAATTTAATCATTGAATTTGATTATAGAAATTTGGGTAAAATTGTAAATCTTCAATTATAAGCTGATTAAAAATAATTTGATGGCTTAGAAAATTTATATTGATAATACTGAGGTTAACAAAAGCCTTAGAATTGAATTTGAAACTTTTTGTTCAGTATTGAATTTTTATCATTTAAATCGATGTTTAAAAATAGGGAGGCACAATCTCGGAATTCAACGAAACCAGTTTCATTGGATCCGTAATATTGTATTATTATCGGATTTCAATTTTCGTAGTGTTTGGAGTGATCGTTTGGACGTACGATAAGCAAACGTGCTGAAATAAAATCGAAAATTCGATATTATAGCTGTTTCAAAAAGCTATCTTCTCCATACGATCGAATTTGGACTCGGAACCTTTTCCGTTGCATTCGAAATAGGGGTTTAACATTATAAACGCCTGGTGGCATGCCTCGATTAGGGATTGAAGTTTTGAGTTGCGTTTATCGAAGCAATTTGAGTTTGAATTTAAATTTAAAAATATGAATAAGATAATCAAAACACATTGCCTCCATTTGTCATCAAGGCATAGAAGTTAAAGCATGTGTCGGTTATTAATCAACACGCGTTCATTTTAAAAAAATAATAATAAAGACAATGAAAATTATTATTCTCCTTCAAAAAAAATCAGAGCAAATCCGAAAAAATGGCGTCCCTCTTTAATTTTCGTTCAAACGAAAGAACCCAAAATAAAGTCCCTGAGCAAAATTCGAACGAAATCGAATCCCTGGATTTGGCGAAAGAAAAAAGATTCAAATCGCGAAACAAATTCAAAGCTTCGGTCAGCTTGACTTCAAACCAAGCAGGGATGGCGGCGACCTAGGGGAAGCATCGGTGACGCCACGATTTAGGTCGCGAGTTCGATTTGAGGGCAGGAATGGAGCACGGCAGTTGCGACGTGGAAGGGCACAATTTCGTCAACAAATAGGACTCGAAGTCGCGAGGTGATTCGCGATGACATTGTTCAGGGGAGCGTGTGCCCGCGCGTGCGAGGTTAGAAATCAGGCAGAGGCAGGCGATGGTTGGTCGTGGCTCGAAGGGTTTGGACATCGCATGAAAGCATGTCAAGTGGTCATCGATCTGGCTCAAGCAGTGTGGTCTTTCTATATTCTTCAATTCAAATTTATTTAATAAATATGTAAATTAACAAAGAAAGTGTTTGCAGTAAAAAGAAATACACTTATATATACAGTAAAGTTAAATGAAGTTACAGTAAGAAAATTTTAAACAGTTCTGTTTTTGATTTAGTATATGTATATATATAATTTAGAAAATATATGCAGTTTTTTTAGTAAGATAAAAGGTATATTCACAGTAAAGATTTAAAATAATTTAGCTTCAAATATATATAAGTTTTGGAAAATATAGGAATTTATAAAAAGATTTGATTTTTAAAATCGATATGGGTTTTTTTTATAAATATACTTATGTAGTTTCTAAATGAGAAATAAAAGTGTATATGCTTATATCCATTCTAAGCCTACTTTTTAATTTTCAAAAAAATAATGTTGTATGGAGATTTATTTGTTAAATAAACTTATTTTATTAGCTTGTGTTAAACTTAAATTTTAGTTAAATAAATTTATTAAAAAGGATTTGTAAAAAAATTAAGTATTAGTTTAAAAATAAAATCATTGGTTAATTTAAATTATCATATAGAAATTTAATTATTCGACTGGTTTAAATATTAATAAATTTATATAACATTTATTCAAGGTCAAATTATGAAGGAAACAAACTGGAATGGAAAATGGATTGCATGCATAACCTAAGGTGAGATCTTCTCAATCAATCGCTGATTTAATTTTAAATAGTTAAATTTAAAATTGATTGATTGTGTGTTTGGATAATTAATTTATTATTAGTTATATTAGTTTAGACCCTATGCGTCATATAATGGCGGAGTTTATTATTAAACCCATATACTGCGATATTCCACCTCGATGTGGAATTGGTATTATATATGTATTTGGAGTTGTTGATTTCCCTCATTATATAGCGGATGAGACCCTATTGCGCCGCATAATAGAGGATAATATTTTATAAATCCCATATACCGCTATATTCCACCTTGAAGTGGAATGGGTATTTAATTGTTGTGCTAACGTCTGTGGATGTAGGAAAACAGATTGGAGGGATCCAACTAGATTCCTCAAATATTTAATTTGTTTCGTATGTTGTGTGTTGATTATTTTTAATTTGTGTGACTACTTGTGATTGAAACCGTTGAAGGCTGTAATTTAGCCGAATATATTTTTGGTATCGTAGGATACCAAAATAAAATAAAAAATTTGATTTTGAAATTCGAGTAGAAAATTTATAATAAATTCACTCAAAGGAATCAGGTGAATTTTAAAAGAAGGAAAATTAAATAGATAAAGTTTTATCTTTGAAAACTTATTGAATAAATTCCAAAAATATGGGAAAATATTTTAATAAAGGAATTTCGAGTAATGTTGTTTAATAGTTGAAGGATTTATTTAAGATACGTATTTAAATAATTGAAAGAGATAAAGAAATTTATTTCAAAAGGAAATAAATTTAGAAATTAAATTTGGAATTTAATTTAGAGTTGAAATTAATTCTAGAAATCGATTTGGGAATTAATTTGGAGTTAAAATAAATCTTAGGAATCGATTTGGAAATTTGGTTAGGTGTTTTGGAAATAACTTGGAAAATCAATTTGAAATTGATTTGATATTGGAAAATTCATTTGGGAAATCAAATTGGAATTTGATTTGTGTTTGAAATAAACTGGAAATCAATTTGGGATTTGATTAGGTTTGAAGAGATATTTGGGAATCGATTTAAAATTTGTATATTAGTTGATATTTGGAAATGTAAATTCACAACGAGAATTTGTAAAGAAAAGGGAAATTGTTTAAAAATAAATATTGGTCTATTTTTAAAGTGTGGAAAGAAATTTACAAAATGTAAATGTAAATTAAAATAAATCAAGAAGATTTATTAATTTATTGGAATGGTCCATTTTGTAATGGAAAAAGAATTCTTCCCTGGAAAGCCGAGTATATTTTTAAAATAGCTTTTGAATAAAATTTAAAAGTTTTAGATTTGGTTTTAAAATAATATTGTTGGAGAAATTAGTTTGGAAATTGTTTAAATTAAAAAAATTTATTTAATGAATTATATAAGGGATTATTTTAAAGATTTAAATTGATTTTTGATTTAGAAAATAGTTATTTAAATATTTATACTCTGTTTACAAATTTTTATTAAAATTAGTTTTGGACCTGAATTTTTATATGATATATTAGTATAATATATTTCATAACTAATATTTAAACAAATATTCTAAAATAGTTTGTTTTAAATGTTTCTAAGTATATTTTGAATAAGTATTTTCATATTATTTTAAAATATTTGAAGTAGGCAAATTTTCAGTGGAAGTGAATAAATGTTTTGAAATGTATTCCTCGTGAGAAGAGTGGGTTGAAATTTGTTTTCAAAAAAAGATTGAAATGTGGAAATTGATTTAAAATTTATTTTCAAAGGATTGAAGTTTAAATTTTTATCTTACGAAGATATATTGAAAATAATAATAATTGGGGGAAAATTTATTTGAAATCTGGTGACTGTTGTGAATGGTGATTGATAGTTAAATAACCGACTATCAATATTGGCCTTAATCGGCACTTAAATTTCGATGCTATCGGGGGTCGAATTCCAATTGGATATTCGAAACCCACATCGAACCTTTGTGATTGTGATGGATCTTTTGTTTAAAAGATCAAAGTGAAATTGTTGTGATTTGTTTGAATCTGAATGAACACTTATTTTTTTTTAAATAAGCGCTCGTTATTTGGATTAGTCGGGAGAGGTCCTTGTGTCATAAAACCCATTCTGAATAACGATACGACGAAATAGGATTGCATTTGAAGATGGTGTTGAAGATCGGGTATTTTCGAAAGTGAAAGGATTACCTGTCGAATGTCTCTGCACCGGGTTGCTCCGGTATAGAGATTTTATCACCCTTTGTGATGGGGATTCCGGACGTGATTAGTGAATATCAGGATTTGCAAGGGCTTCTTTGGAAGTGCCTTCGGTTCCGTTCAATCCCGGAACGGACTTGTATGGATGTGTGTCTGACGTTACACTTTGAGCTGTAAAGCTGGTTTCTATCAAATACATTTCTGTTGGTGGCGGAGAATTTATTCTCTTAGCTTAACACCCTTCTCTTAGACGTACGAGCTCAGAGGTTATGTAGTTGATGGTTATTAGTGATACATTCCCAATTTAGTAATGTGGCGTACGAAGTGCTGCTGATAATTTATTGATCGAAGCATGGCTTTTGTGAAAAACGTAGCTTTGTGGATGAGACTTCGTCGAACCTCACACTCTGGAATGGTCACAACAGGAAGGATGCGGCAAGGTTATAGGCGGTAGCGCCCCTTAGGGTATGTACATTTCCTTCTAGATAGAAGTGGTATCATGGTATGTAGCCCAGATACTTAACTTATGTGAATATCGCAAATATATATTACTTTATGATTGTTGTTGTTGAGGATCCTCAAATAAGGTTTGTTTACAACCGGGAGATGGCATACTCGTGTAGTAGTTACCTATTTTTGCAAAGGTAATCCGGCCTTGTACTGGCAGAGATCCGGTTAGGTTCTTGGCACGTCCATCCAGAGGCGTACCCATGTGGCAATAGGAAGTTCCTTAGCCTGATCATTTGTTGGAAATCCAATCACCAATACGCGCCTTGTACGGTTTTAGTTGTATAACCTGCCATCTAATATGATAGCTATAGTAGGCATACTATAATGGTACGTATGCTGGCTAAGATTAATATTATACTTGCAAATGTTTTTCCACTATGCACTAATAATAATATCAAAAGAGTTTTCTCATAGAAAGCAAATTTGACTATCATAAGGAGAAATCTCCCCCAAGTGTGCGATTACATTGTGTGTGTGCCGCTAGGCCTTATGGTAGTTTCATTTTCCAAAAAAACATTGCGGATTTCTTTTAAAATTCCTTTGTTTCCTTTTGTAAAAGAATAACTGTTTTAAGATCTCACACCAGTCCCATGACTGACCTGGAGTTTATTGTTCCCTTTCTAAACTCTGGGTGCCCATAATTTTCCACACGGGCAGCCTAGAGTCAGGTTATCAGTTATTTGGGAGAAAGTTCAGGAAAGAGTTGCTGTGGAGATCAGGAGTTGAAGCTAGATGGCGAGACGTATCTCTTTACTATGTAGTGTTCGTTGCGTATGGTTAGTGCAAATCAGTTTTCATATATTCAAGTTATAATAACTGTCAGTGATGTATGATGTCATTGTAAACTCTGATGTCGTATTGTATTAACAGTGATGAGTCTTTGATTTAAAGACTATTCATTTATCTATTATATATTGTTCCGCTGTGAAATATGAGATTTGGTCATTGTTTCTGTTTTTCTTCTACCTCTTCATTCTTTAAACCCTAACGGTTCGGTTTTCCGGCATTCAACTGTGCGACATATGATACAGTGGACGTATAAATGTCGACTTTCGTGCGTCGAAAAAGCGGGTCGTTATAAATTTGGTATCTGAGCATTTGGTTAAGCGACAACCTTGGCTCTATTAGGTATTACTCATTAGAGATAGAGCCAGTAATACTCTAGAATGAGTTTGAGAGTAATAATAGATAGGAGTGCGTATTTTTTAGTGAATATAAAATTATTTTATATTGTGATGATTGGTTTGTAGAGTGGTATATGGATTCTGGTCGATATAGTCCGTACAACTCTATCGATAGGGATCTCTAAACACTCGTACAGAACAATTTGCCACGATTTTATTTTAAAATAGGGTAAATGGAATAATTTTACCCAAAAATATTTTTTATATAAAAAGTAATTTTTCATAAATTATTATAGCATATGGCTGCTCATTTGTTAGGAAGTGATAATATTAGATTATTATCATTGAAATTGAATAAGTAATTGAAGCCACAACTTAAAGCTGAGAAGTAAAATTTATATACAAATGAGAATTATAAATGCAAATGTGATTTATAATTTGAAATAGAATTCCAAAGGAAAGATTAAAAGAATTTGAAAGTATTTGATGTTTTGGAATTTGGAAAGGTTTAAATCCCTTTTTGTTTCAAAATAATTTTCAAAGGTTTTCTAAAAATGTTTTGAAGAGATAAAAGTTCTAAATTCTTTTCGGTCGCTGGAAAATAACTTTGATGATGACTGCAGCATCATCGATGTTCATTTTCAAGTTTCCAAGAGAGGCATTGCCGCCAAATGATTTTAAATGAAAGTTGTTTGCAAAACTGGTTTGGATTTTTGGAAATTCAAAAGATAATTCGAATTGATTTCAAAAATTATTTCTTGAAAGGTTGAAAAGACTCTGGAATACTATATAAAATATTTATGGAATATCAGTAAATTGATAACTTGTAAAGTTTGAAGTTGTTAAAATAGAAATCTAACTTAAAACGAAATTAGAAAAAGGTATATGTGGAAACAAAATAAGTTTGAAGGAAGATTTAAACCAAATGGAATAAAAAAATGAAAATTAATAAAAGAATTGAGACTGAAAAATTTAAGTCAAATAAAATGATGATATGGATTCAAAATGAAATTAGTAAGTGAAATTAATTGAAGAAATGACAAACTGATGCGATTTAGAATGAATTGAATTCAATATTTATAAATGAAAGGTAAATTAAATTCATATGGAATTTGAAATCCATTTTAAATATAAGTGGTTGTAACCCAAAATGGTGAATTGAAATTGAATTGTGTTTGGGAATGAACAAAAGAATAAAACTGGAATTGAAATTGAATTGTGTTTGGGAATGAACAAAAGAATAAAACTGGAATTGAAACTGAATATTGTAAACCAATTTGAATTGTGTGAAATAATATGAAGTTGTAGAATTATTTTTAAGTGAACTAAAGATAATAAAGGTGAAAAAAATGGGTTGAAATAAAATGAATTGGAATTTGTAGCGAATTAGTAAATGGAAATAATTTAAAATAGTGATATGAATCAGTTGTGAATGAAAGATAATTGATAAAATTCAATATTCAAAAGGTAAACTGTATCAAATAGAATTGAAATTGTAAACTGAATTCAAATGAAATTGAAAATGTAAGATTGAATGAAAATAGGTATATAACTTCAATAGTAAAGTAAAAAAAAATGGTATAAGAAGTGCGTATTGAAACTTTTGTAATGAAATATGCAAAATGATATTTCAATGTTGTAATTGGATATTATGCCTAGCAGAATATACAGGTGTATTAAAGGAAATGGAATTGGGATTTGATTTCGAAGATAAAAATTGAGTTGCTCGACAAAAAGGTATGTATTTGAATTTCAGTATGAAATTTGATGATCTTCTTGTCTATCTGCTTGCCTTTTTCTTTTCTTTTTGGAATCTGGGGGCCTGTGGTGCTATTTTGTAATCGTACCGAGCTAGCCGCTCAAAGGAGACGTTGGCGAAATTTTTCGAAAATTTAGGGAGTTCGAAAAATTTTGAGAAAATTTTGAAAATTTAAAAGTTGAATTTGAATTTAAATTTGAATGGTTAAGAAAATAATATTGTCTGGAGTTTACGGTCGAGGATGGAAAGTTAGTTGAATCAATAATGGGTTGTTAATAAATATTTGCTTTGACAAATTGTTGAAAACTACTTATTTTGGGAAAGTATTAAACGGGTTAAGGATCATTCTTCTTAACTAGTAATTTCAGAACCAATTCTTTTAAGGGGGAAGGATGTAACGATCCGAAAACTTTAACATTTGAAATTGAAATATTTAATTAATTTTAAATGTTTGAATGATAGTTTAACTTGAATTTCAAAGATCAGAATGAATTTGCCAATTTAATTATTGAATTTGATTATAGAAATTTGGATAAATTGTAAATCTTCAATTATAAGCTGATTAAAAATAATTTGATGGCTCTATGATGTTTGAATGATGGTAAGCAGGGGATCAGTGGGTAGACTTGTGCTCATCAAGTCTGTTATATCCTCTATGATGGTGTATTGGTCCAGGGTCTTCATTCTTCCCAATAAGCTGGTTAATATGGTTATAAATGCCATGTTGAGGTTCTTCTGGACTGGCTCTATTCACTCAAAGAAAATTATTCCCTGCTCCTTTGCCTTAATGGAGCTGCCAAAAAATAAAGGTGGTCTAGAAATATTAAATATGCAAACTTGGAATAGAGCAGCCATTAGTTCTCTATTGAATGCTTTGCTATCTGATGCTGATTCTCTGTGGGTTCAGTGGACCAAAATCCATAACTTGGGTAGAATGAGTCTCTGGACTATGAATGCCCCCCCCCCCCCAGAATTGTAGTTGGACGTGGAGGAGCTTGCTGAGGCTATGATCTACCCTATCCCCTATAATTAAAGTTATTCTTTCATCATCCAGTGCTGCTAACTTCTGGACTGTCCCTTCGATGGCTAAAGGACTAATTCTTGACAAAATCTTTACTCCTCAGCAGATCATTCAATCTGGTATTAGTAGGGATGCTAAAGCAGCTGACTACCTTTATAATGGTAAGTTACAGCTGCCTTATACCAGTAACCAAGTTATTAGGACTATCTGGAATAAGTTTCAGGATAAATTCTACCACACCACTCCTTTTGATGAAATACATTGGAATGGTAAGCCTCACTCGATCTCTTCTGTTTATAATCTGCTTGTTAATGTTTCTAGTAGCTCCGATATAAAATGGCACAAGGTTCTTTGGACTAGAAACTCTAATGTCAGAGACAACATGATGATGTGGAAGGTCATAAATAATGCCCCGTTGACCAAGGAGATATTGTTGGTCTATGGAGTGTTAGTTGATCCCCTCTGTGTTTTGTAACAACCCTATATTTTCTGAGCATTGTAATTATATATTTTAATTATTTTAATTTAAATTCCTAATTTAAATACTTTATTTTATTTATTAAAATGAACATATTTTGTTATTTGAAATATAAATGTTGATTTTGATGTGGATTAGAATTTCAAACATGCATAAATTGAATATTTCCAGAAAATGTGAATTTTGGTCAATCTGGTCAAACTTTGACTTTTAAATTCAAATTTTAAAAGTTTGAAAATTTTAATTTTATCCTATATTATGAAAATAAATAAAATTTCAAGAACACTGCTTTTCGTTTCGTTGAAATCCAAATAATATTGTGAAAGTTATGCTTTTTACAAAATTGGGTGTAAATTGTTTTATTTAACAATATTATTTATTTTAAATTATATAAATAATCTTTTTAATTGTCATATCTTATTCTAAATTTTATTATATGTTATGTTACATATATTTTTACCTTTTAAATATTTTTAAAGTGGTGTTTGAATTATCCAAAGCTCATTGAATTTATTTTCTATTTTAAAGGTTAGTTTCCATTTTTATGCTATTATCTTCATTTAAATTATATTTAATTAAAATTTATTTATTCATTTTCATGTATGCATTTTATTTTTATATTTTTATCTTTATTTATAAACATTTTTCATGTACATAAAAAATTTTCAAAGTTTATTCCATTTATTTTCAAACTTTCTAGACTAGTTTTCATTTTCTGTGCTATTTTCTTAATTTAATCATATATAATTAATATTTATTTGTTTATATTTTATTTATTTGTTATATTTTCCTATTTTATCTGAATTTATATATATATATATATATATATATATATGTCAATTATATAAAACTTAAAAATAAATATTGGATATATGAAGAGTTCGAAACCCTTTGTATGCTTAGTCTCTTTGTATTCTTGTCCTTTCATTTTCCAATTGCCTCTTCATTTTTGATTGGCCGACCAATTTCTTTTGTTATTGCCATGACTTCCCTCTTCCATTCACGTGAATTTGTTTCTTCTCATCACAAACTCACGGCTCCAAAGCTTCGAGAGAGAAAAAAATAAAAACAATGGCTTTTCTTTTCACATTTTTCCCTCTTCTTCACTGATTTAGCCTTCCTCTTCTTCATGTTTGCTTGGCCTCACCTCTTTCCTTGCTGACCACCATCCTCTCCACCATCTACAGCAGCACCAATCCCCTCTCCTCTGACCACCACCTCTAGCCATGACCATTAGACGAAGCCACCACCTCAAATTTGCAAAGCACTTCACCAAAACAATGCTAGCCAAGCCTATACTCCACTATTGCCTTCATAGTTGCCTTTTGCCACCACCACCGTCATCTACTTCACCTCTGCCTGCCACTTTCACTACTGTCTAGATCTGTCCTGACATGAAGACCCCATGGCCAAGCCTATATATGGTCATAGCCGAGTCAAAATGCACAAAAAACTTCACATATTTTCCTTGAACCCAGGTATGCTTCATGTTGTAACTCTTCCACCACCTTCATCCACTTGTAACCTGACCTTTATGGTTGCCATACCTGACCCAAACCAGAGCCTAGTGCGGTGAGACCAAGCCCATTTGATCATGTGACAAGCTATGTTGTCTTGTGCAAGTCTTTTGCTTCTAAGGTTCGATTATCTTTCATGTTTTGCAATTATTTTGCAAACTTAAGTTGTTGATTATATTTGTATGAAAATATTTATATTTGCACTTATGTATGTTATATTTTGTGTGTTGTTTGCAAGGCTCTTAATCTATTCAAATCAAATCATGCTTGTCGTGCCTTTGGAATCGTTTTGTGTGTTATAGTGGTCTCTAGCTTTGAAAAAGTGAGTCTTTCTCACTCTGACATTTCTACTTATGAATTAGTGAATTGATGACAAGTGTTTAGTAATATAAAATGTTTATGCAAGTTAATGATGATTATATGATATGCTATTCCATGTTATTACCATGTTAAAACTGTTAATTATCACCTGACATCTGATATATGACATTATGTTGTGACACTGACATTGTTTACATTGTTTATGCATATATTCACACTGCAAATTCCCTGTTAGAATAGAATCAATATGGGTTGAAATGATACATACCCGAACGGACTTCAGGATAGGGAAAAATTGTTATGGGCAGGAATGATAGGCATGAGCGATTTTTATTTATTTTATTTACTTGGAATTGCGGGTTTGAAATGATAGAACCCGGGTTTTCTTTGTAAACTACGGATTGAAATTATATATATCCGTATCACTTGACCTAGGTTAGAAAATTATATACAGACCCCATGGTATATTTTTAAATGATTTTTATAAAAATATTTATTTTTAAAATTATGAAATTTTGATTTAAAAATTTACATTTTATGGTTTTAAGAAAATTAAATGTTAAGTCTTGAAATTGTGAATTTAAGTATGTAAATTTGAAGTAATTGTGATTTTTGACTTTAAATTTTATTTGAAAATGTAAATAAATAATGGAAATTAAATTTAAAGTTATGAAATGATATTTGAAGTAAAATGTTAAGTTTTATTAAATTTATAAGTTAATAAACAGTGAATTTTGACTTAATAAATGAATGGAATTTTTAAATTGAATATTTGATCTTAAATTTTATTATGTTAAATCATATGTCAAAATGATTTTAAATGTGAAATTTTGAAGTTTATAAATATGATTTTTAAGTAACAATAATAAAAATTTGGAGTTTAATTATTATTTTTGAAAAGTTAAAATAAAATCTGGAATTTTATAGCATTTCCAAAATGTTGTAGTCTTTTGACAACATTTTTAAATGCTGTTGAATTTAACTATGATTGAAATAACTAAATATCTATTACAGCATTTTATAAATGTCGTTATTCTTGAACTAAACTATTTTGGAAATTATAAGCTATGATGACACCTTATAAATGCTGGCGCTGCTATAAATCTGACAATGTTTGAATGTTATAGATTTTAACACTGTTTGTGTTATATTTTAAAGTGTTAAATGATTTAACTTTTCAAAATTTATTATTTGTGAATATAAGGAGTTTTGAATATAGTTTTAATATTCAAATTTTAATTTTAAGGGATTTAAATTGAATTTGAATTTAAATAAGGTATGCTTGGTTATGTGTTAAATGGAATGAAATGTAATGTAATAAATGAACTTTTGAATGGAATTTTGAAATGTATTTTTGTAATGATGTTTGAAATAATAAATGAATGACATATTTGATTTTTTTTAATGATATTTAAATTTTATATTTGGATTTGAATTCAAATAATGATTTGATTATGAAGTTTTGAAAGGATGTAATATTTTAAAGATTTCGAAACGGTTTGGAAATGATTTGATCTTTATTTTAATAAAGAATGTGAATGTGGAATGATATTTGATTTTGATTTACTTTATAAAGGAATATTTGAAGTTTATATTTGTATGAAAAGATATTTGGTTTAATTGTAATTTAAGTTTATTTAAATAATATTGGATTTATGAAATGAATATTTCAAACTAAATAATAATGAAATTAGGTTTGGGATATGAATATATGGAATTATAAAGTTTAGTTTTGAAATGTGGGATATTAAAGTTTGGAAATATATTAAAATTGGATAGTTATTTTGTAGATCAAATCTATATTCAAAATTTATAACATTTGAAATGTTTTGTTAGAAAACTAAATTGAATTGAAACTGATGGTTTGAATTGAATTAAATTGGAAATTTGAAAATTTGAGTTTAATCAAATAAATTTGTGAAATGTAAAGAATTAAATGAATGTTCCATGATTTCGAAATGTTATAATTTTCAAAGGGTAATGATTTCAACTATTCTGGTTTCGAAAAAATTATACTTTGAAAGTATTATGAATTTTGAAAGGTGAATGTATGTTTGAAATGGAAATGATAAACTATTTTGATTTGAATATAATTTTGAAAAAAATGGTTTTGGTTTCGAAGTACAAATCATTTTGATTTTGATATAGTTTTGAAATAAAATGGTTTCGGTTTCGAAGTGTTAATCATTTTGATTTGAATACATAGTCTTGAAATAAAAATGGTTTTGGTTTCGAAGTATAAATCATTTTGATTTGGATATAGTTTTGAAATAAAATGGTTTTGGTTTCGAAGTGTAAATCATTTTGATTTGAATATATAGTCTTGAAATAAAAATGGTTTTGGTTTCAAAGTATAAACTATTTTGAAAGGAATATAGTTTTGAAATGAAATGATTTTATTTTTTTTGAAGTATAAACTATTTTGAAATGACCACGACGTTATAATAACGTTTGGTTGTTAAAGAGACCGGGACCGGAAGTTGTCATACTCTCTGCCAACTCCAAAAACCACTTTAACAACTGTGTACGCGGTGGAGATTCCAGAATGAAGTAGGATGGTGGCGACGTTCTTGAGGTATATTACGTGGACCCAACTCCCGTGAGTTGGCATAAGGTGGCTAAAAGAGGAGCGATCTCGGGCCAAGTGAGGTCATTCCTCCGATCAGACACATTCCTTCGATACTATACTCTTACTTGTAATTGATTAGATGGCCATCCTCCGATTTTGATATGGGAGTGTGTTCCGAGGTGGGCATATGTGGCCGCTGCGTTACCACCAGCCCGTGTGCGTAATTGGTATATCTACCCTGGCATTGCCTTGTGTGCCGTGTCACCTACCATACCGAGCCTTTACTACGAGTTTGTTTTTCTCCCGTAGCCCGTGTGGTATCCTCTGATAGTCACCCGATGTGGAGATGTCATGATATTCGATGGACTGCTGGGACTATTATGTGTGAAGGGTGATATGGGTAGCCCAAAACGCTATTTAAAAGTATGTTTTTTTTTTACTGTAGACATTATTATAATAGCAAAATATTACTACATAGTAAATAGTTTAATGGATCCTTAAAGGATGGGCGATCCCAAGCATCCTTTAAGTTATTGATGCATTTTGTTACTGTTCACTTGAGTTGATTTACAGTTCATAAGTATTTATGTCCTGACTCGAGTGTTTTGTGTTTTGCTTTACGCTCGAGTCAGATTGAGTGAGTTAGCATTCAAGATTCACCTTCGGAGTTGGAGCTTTCCTTGAAGATCCAGCCATCTATTTTGCTTTCTATATCCAGTGATTTCAGTGATGTATTGTGATTTGTACCTGATGTATCTTGTTACTCTTCTGTTGTATCTTATTTTTATATAGTATCTTCATGAACTACTGTCTCATTTATTTCCGCTGCATTATTATTTACTTTGTGTTTGTGATCTGTGATTATGTATTTACCGTATATTCTGAGATTTTTCAAATTTTATTTACAACGCCGTATTTTGAGCAATTCAAGTCCGACATGTGCGGTTGCGAATGGTTGAAAATATCGGGTTAATACAGTTGGTATCAGAGCTTTGGTAGCTCTAGGCAAAACTCAGTATATAGGGTAAATGTATTTACAGAATCGCTTTCATTCGAGTTTAAATATCTTCCTTTTTGACTCGATTCCTTTGAATTTTGGAACGTTCCCTGTGTTTCCAAAATCCATTCGTGTCCCTCACTATTTATCTTCTTTTATTTCTGTAGTATCCCATAACTCCACTTCAAAAGATCTTCATAATGAGTCGGCGGTCTCGCCAACCTCAAATTTATTTGTAAAGGGGGAAACACCTTTATAACAGCATCGATTCACCAGAGATTCTATATCCCCGGTTTAGATGCTAGTATCTCTTATAATTTCGAACTCTATATCTTGAGATGGAATGTTGATTTACCCAAGAAATCCACATCGATTTTATTCTTTAAGTCACGGTTGACCCGGTTAAGGTTGCCCGCGATTTATATAAGCTTATCCATGTCCCTATTCTGTTATTTAATCATCTCATCTTTGTTTCTAACTTATCTTCAGAACATTTTGAATTGTACTTGTAAATATGTATTTAATGTTTGTTTTATATTGTGTTGTTTGAGTTGTTGATGTTGATTTGGGTTATGATCGATTCGTCTGATCAATGCTATCGATAAGATTTCCAAAACACTTGAACAGAACAAACTGACACAATATGTTGTTTTTCAAATTTAGTAATGAAATAAATTTTGTAACTATATTATAAATCTTTTTCTGGATTTTATTGAATTCATTGTTAAGAAATAATATTTGATTTTATAGATCATTATCTCTTGTTTCATATATAAATAATTAAACTATAAAACATGGTTATAAATTTATTTGGAAATTTAAAATGAATTTAAACAAGAATTTGAGAATTTAATTTCCAATGGATTTCAAACCTTGTATTTAAAGTTTAAAAGGATATATTATTTAAAGTATTTTTGAATAGAAATTTGTTTCCAAAGAATTTTTAAAGTTTAAAATTAGTGCTCTTCTCTTTGTCGTTGGAAAATAATTTCGGTGATGACTGCACCATCATCGACCTTCATTTTCGAGTTTCGAAGTGAAGAGACCATTCTATTGTCTTGCTATAGTTTTGTTTTGGGAAAATTTAGTTGATTTGAATTTCTAAAATAGACTAGATCTATAACATATGCTGACATATGATTTAAATTTGAATGGATATATATATAGTATATATGCATTTATTTATCTCTAAATAGTTTGGAATTTATCGAAAATTTAATCCCTAAATTGTATCTTGAAAGATAATTTTATGTGTAATTTCAAGATTTGGATAAATATTCAAGTTTGAAATGATTGAATTGGAAAGTTTTATTTGTATAATACGCAATTTCATTCCAATATAACTTACCTTAATTTTCAAAAGTTGAATATGTAATTGAATAATATATAATATAAAAAAAAGGATTTTATAAATAAAATTTGAGTGGTTATAATAAATGTTATACACTTAAATTTTAATTATAAAATGATAAACAGTGGTAAATAAAGAAAAGGTAATGAAAAGATTTACAATATAAAATGATGATAAAGGAACTAAGAATAAATTAAAGAAGTTATAATAATTATAAATATATTTAACATGGGTGACAAGATATATTGAGAGAAATAAACTAAATTTTAATTAGAAATAAAGAAGAATTAAATTTTATTTGGTACATTTTGAGTATAATAATTTTTCTTTTCAAATACATGATTTTGGGGATTTGTTAATTTGAGATAATTAGATAATGAGATAATGAAATTGGAGAAGATTAAGATTTATTTAAATTATGTAAAATTAATTTCCAATTTAAGTTGAAATTTTTAGGGTTTTTAATTTATTATCTTATTTTGTTTTTCAAACTATCTTCTGGTTGTCTTTATTCCCGTATCTTGCTACAGAATGGGAAAGTTATTGCTTATACCTGTTTGTTTAGAAATCTTTCTATAACTTTTGGTACTCATTTTGAATCCAAGCACTGCTTGTCATCCACAGACCGTCGGTGAAACGGGAAGGGTGAATCAGATTCTAGAAGATTTTTTTTGTGCTTGTGTTCTTGATTCTGGAAGATCTTGGAAAGTTCATCACCACATTGTTAAACATACCTACAGCAACAGTTATCAGGTATAATTTTAATTTCTTGTCATCTTGTCTTTATACTATTTCATTCTATCTTTTTTTGTGCTTTCCCGTACTTCATTCCTTTTCGGGGACGAAAAGTTTTCAGTGGGGGAGAGTGTAACAACCCTATATTTTCTGATCATTGTAATTATATATTTTAATTATTTTAATTTAAATTCCTAATTTAAATACTTTATTTTATTTATTAAAATGAACATATTTTGTTATTTGAAATATAAATATTGATTTTGATGTGGATTAGAATTTCAAACATGCATAAATTGAATATTTCCAGAAAATGTGAATTTTGGTCAATCTGGTCAAACTTTGACTTTTAAATTTAAATTTTAAAAGTTTAAAATTTTGAATTTTATCTTTTATTATGAAAATAAATAAAATTTCAAGAACACTACTTTTCGTTTCGTTGAAATCCGAATAATATTGTGAAAGTTATGCTTTTTATAAAATTGGGTGTAAATTGTTTTCTTTAACAATATTATTTATTTTAAATTATATAAATAATCTTTTTAATTGTCATAATTATTCTAAATTGTATTATATGTTATGTTACATATATTTTTACCTTTTAAATATTTTTAAAGTGATGTTTGAATTTTTCCAAAGCTCATTGAATTTATTTTCTATTTTAAAGGTTAATTTCCATTTTTCTGCTATTTTCTTCATTTAAATTATATTTAATTAAAATTTATTTATTCATTTTTATGTATGAATTTTATTTTTATGTTTTTATCTTTATTTATAAACATTTTTCATGTACATAAAAATTTTCCAAAGTTTATTCCATTTATTTTCAAATTTTCTAGACTAGTTTTCATTTTCTGTGCTATTTTCTTAATTTAATCATATATAATTAATATTTATTTATTTATATTTTGTTTATTTGTTATATTTTTGTATTTTATCTGAATTTATATATATATTTCAATTAAGTAAAATTTAAAAATAAGTATTGGATATATGAAGAGTTCGAAACCCTTTGTATGCTTAGTCTCTTTGTATTCTTCTCCTTTCATTTTCCAATTGCCTCTTCATTTTTGATTGGCCGACCACTTTATTTTGTTATTGCCATGACTTCCCTCTTCCGTTCACTTGAATTTGTCTCTTCTCATCACAAACTTACGTCTCCAAAGCTTCAAGAGAGAAAAAATAAAAACAATGGCTTTTCTTTTCACATTTTTCCCTCTTCTTCACTGATTTAGCCTTCCTCTTCTTCATGTTTGCTTGGCCTCACCTCTTTCCTTGCTGACCACCATCTTCTCCACCATCTATAGCAGCACAAACCCCCTCTCCTCTGACCACCACCTCTGGCCATGACCATTAGATGAAGCCACCACCTCAAATTTGCAAAGCACTTCACCAAAACAATGCTAGCCAAGCCTATACTCCACTATTGCCTTCATAGTTGCCTTTGGCCACCCCTTAGCCACCACCACCATCATATACTTCACCTCTGGCTGCCACTTTCACTACTATCTAGATCTGACCGGACATGAAGACCCCATGGCCGAGCCTATATATGGTCATAGCCGAGTCAAAATGCACCAAAAACTTCGCATATTTGCCTTGAACCCAGGTATGCTTCATGTTGTAACTCTTCCACCACCTTCATCCACTTGTAACCTGACCTTTATGGTTGTCATACCTGACCCAAACGAGAGCCTAGTGCGGTGAGACCAAGCCCATTTGATCATGTGACAAGCTATGTTGTCTTGTGCAAGTATTTTGCTTCTAAGGTTCGATTATCTTTCATGTTTTGCAATTATTTTGCAAACTTAAGTTGTTGATTATATTTGTATGAAAATATTTATATTTGAACTTATGTATGTTATATTTTGTGTGTTATTTGCAAGGCTCTTCATCTATTCAAATCAAATCGTGCTTGTCGTGCCTTTGGAATCGTTTTGTGTGTTATATTGGTCTCTAGCTTCGAAAAAGTGAGTCTTTCTCACTCTAACATTTCTACTTATGAATTAGTGAATTGATGACAAGTGTTTAGTAATATAAAATGTTTATGCAAGTTAATGATGATCATATGATATTCTATTCCATGTTATTACCATGTTAAAACTGTTAATTATCACCTGACATCTGATATATGACATTATATTGTGACATTGACATTGTTTACATTGTTTATGCATATATTCATACTACAAGTTCCCTGTTAGAATAGAATCACTATGGGTTGAAATGATACATACCCGAACGGACTTTAGAATAGGGAAAAATCGTTATGGGCTAGAATGATAGGCCTGAGCGATTTTTATTTATTTTATTTACTTGGGATTGCGGGTTTGAAATGATAGAACCCGGGTTTTCTTTGTAAACTACGGACTGAAATGATATATATCTGTATCACTTGATCTAGGTTAGAAAATTATATACAGACCCCGTAGTATATTTTTAAATGATTTTTATAAAAATATTTATTTTTAAAATTATGAAATTTTTATTTAAAAATACACATTTTATGGTTTTAAGAAAATTGAATATTAAGTCTTGAAATTGTGAATTTAAGTATGTAAATTTGAAGTAATTGTTATTTTTGACTTTAAATTTTATTTTAAAATGCAAATAAATAATGGAAATTAAATTTAAATTTTTGAAATGATATGTGAAGTAAAATGTTAAGTTTTATTAAATTTATAATTTAATAAACGGTGAAGTTTGACTTAATAAATGAATGGAGTTTTTAAATTGAATATTTGATCTTAAAATTTTATTGTGTTAAATCATATGTCAAAATGATTTTAAATGTGAAATTTTGAAGTTTAGAAATATGATTTTTAAGTAACAATGATAAAAATTTGGAGTTTTATTATTATTTTTGAAAAGTTAAAATAAAATCTGGAATTTTATAGCATTTCCAAAATGCTGTAGTCTTTTGACAGCATTTTTAAATGCTGTTGTTTTTGAATTTAACTATGATTGAAATAATTAAATATCTATTACAACATTTTATAAATGTCTTTATTCTTGAACTAAACTATTTTGGAAATTATAAGCTACGATAACACCTTATGAATGCTGGCGCTGCTATAAATCTGACAATGTTTGAATGTTATAGATTTAAACACTTTTGTGTTATATTTTAAAGTGTTAAATGATTTATCTTTTGAAAATTGATTATTTGTGAATATAAGGAGTTTTGAATATATTTAATAATTCAAGGAATTTAAACTGAATTTGAATTTAAATAGGTATGCTTGGTTATGTGTTAAATGGAATGAAATGTAATGCAATAAATGAATTTTTGAATGGAATTTTGAAATGTTTTTTTGTAATGATGTTTGAAATAATAAATGAATGACATATTTGATTTTTTTAAATGATATTTAAATTTTAATATTTGGATTTGAATTCAAATAATGATTTGATTATGAAGTTTTGAAAGGATGTAATATTTTAATGATTTTGAAATGGTTTGGAAATGATTTGATCTTTATTTTAATAAAGAATGTGAATGTGGAATGATATTTGATTTTGATTTACTTTATAAAGGAATATTTGAAGTTTATATATGTATGAAAAGATATTTGGTTTAATTGTAATTTAAGTTTATTAAAATAATATTGGATTTATGAAATGAATATATCAAACTAAATAATAATGAAATTAGGTTTGAGATATGAATATAAGGAATTATAAAGTTTAGTTTTGAAATGTGGGATATTAAAGTTTGGAAATATATTAAAATTGGATAGTTATTTTGTAGATCAAATCTATATTTAAAATTTATAAGATTTGAAATGTTTTGTTAGAAAACTGAATTGAATTGAAACTGATGGTTTGAATTGAATTAAATTGGAAATTTGAAAATTTGAGTTTAATCAAATAAATTTGTGAAATGTAAAGAATTAAATGAATGTTCCATGATTTCGAAATGTTATAATTTTCAAAGTGTAATGATTTCAAGTATTTTGGTTTCGGAAAAGTTATACTTTGAAAGTATTATGAATTTTGAAAGGTGAATATATGTTTGAAATGGAAATGATAAACTATTTTGATTTGAATATAGTTTTGAAAAAAATGGTTTTGGTTTCGAAGTATAAATCATTTTGATTTTGATATAGTTTTGAAATAAAATGGCTTTGGTTTCGAAGTATTAATCATTTTGATTTGAATACATAGTCTTGAAATAAAAATGGTTTTGATTTCGAAGTATAAATCATTTTGCTTTGGATATAGTTTTGAAATAAAATGGTTTGGTTTCGAAGTATAAATCATCTTGATTTGAATATATAGTCTTGAAATAAAAATGGTTTTGGTTTCGAAGTATAAACTATTTTGAAAGGAATATAGTTTTGAAATGAAATGATTTTATTTTTTTTGAAGTATAAACTGTTTTGAAATGACCACGGCATTATAATAACGTTTGGTTGTTAAAGAGACCGGGATCGGAAGTTGTCATACTCTCTGCCATCTCCAAAAACCACTTTAACAACTGTGTAAGCGGTGGAGATTTCAGAATGAAGTAGGATGGTGGCGACGTTCTTGAGGTATATTACGTGGACCCAACTCTCGTGAGTTGGCATAAGGTGGCTAAAACAGGAGCGATCTCGGGCCAAGTGAGGTCATTCCTCCGATCGGACACATTCCTTCAATACTATACTCTTACTTGTGATTGATTAGATGGCCATCCTCCGATTTTGATATGGGAGTGTGTTCCGAGGTGGGCGTATGTGGCTGATGCGTTACCACCAGCCCGTGTGCGTAATTGGTATATCTACCCTGGCATTGCCTTGTGTGTCGTGTCACCTACCATACTGAGCCTTTACTACGAGTTTGTTTTTCTCCCGTAGCCCGTGTGGTATCCTCTGACGGTCACCCGATGTGGAGATGTCATGATATTGGATGGACTGCTGGGACTATTATGTGTGAAGGGTGATATGGGTAGCCCGGAACGCTATTTAAAAATATGTTTATTTTACTGTAGACGTTATTATAATAGCGAAATATTACTACATAGTAAATAGTTTAATGGATCCTTAAAGGATGGGTGATCCCAAGCATCCTTTAAGTTACTGATGCGTTTTATTACTGTTCACTTGAGTTGATTTATAGTTCATAAGTATTTATGTCCTGACTCGAGTGTTTTGTGTTTTGCTTTACGCTCGAGTCAGATTGAGTGAGTTAGCATTCAAGATTCACCTTCAGAGTTGGAGCTTTCCTTGAAGATCCAGCCATCTATTTTGCTTTCTATAACCAGTGATTCCAGTGATGTATTCCGATTTGTACCTGATGTATCTTGTTAATCTTCTGTTGTATCTTGTTTAACTCTGATGTATCTTATTTTCATATAGTAGCTTCATGAACTACTGTCTCATTTATTTCCGCTGCATTATTATTTACTCTGTGTTTGTGATCTGTGATTATGTATTTACTGTATATTCTGAGATTTTCCAAATTTTATTTACAACGCGGTATTTTGAGCAATTCAAGTCCGACATGTGCGGATGTGAATGGTTGAAAATATCGGGTTGTTACATGTTTTTTGCAAGTTGCAACCTAAATCTGTGGATCACTTATTCTTTGAATGTAATGAGTTAATGGGATTGTGGACTAGGCTGATGAGAAGAATTAATGCAAATCATATTCATGGACTGTCAAGTGTTGAGAGGGCTTTGATAGGAAAAGCTACTAAGTGGAGAAAGAAAGCCAGATTTGTGTACTTTTTTCTCATTAAAAGTACTTGAAATTTATATGGGAGGAAAGAAATTTAAGAAGCTTTGAAAATAAGATAAGGAGCAATCACCAACTTTGGGTTGCTTTACGAGCTAGTATAAAGATAGGTACGAGGGAGTGTCAATTTGACTTCAGTGCATATGTTGCTGCAGATTGGCCTTAGATCTTGTTTAATTCTCTTTTATCCTTCCTTTCTTCTTTTGTGTTGTTGATTTCTCCCTCTCCTTATGTTTATCTTTCCTCCTGTGATGTTTGTGCCTTTCTGGGGATTGTGAGCTTGTTCATAGTTCCTTTTTTTTCAGTTATCAATAATCTGGTAGGGGACCAGTTAACCACGCTTGCCTTGCAAAAAAAATTTGATGGCTCAGAAAATTTATATTGATAATACTAAGGTTAATAGAAGCTTCAGAATTGAATTTGAAACTGTTTTGTTCAGTACTGAATTTTTATCGTTTAAATCGATGTTTAAAAATAGGTTTCTGAGGCACAGTCTCGGAATTCAACGAAACCAGTTTCATTGGATCCATATCATCGGATTTAAATTTTCGTAATGTCTGGAGTGATCGTTTGGCCGTACGATAAGCAAACGCGCTGAAATAAAATCGAAAATTCGATATTATAACTCTTTCAAAAAGCTGTCTTGTGACGCCCCACCTCTATACCCATGCTAGCCAAGAACACTACGGTGTAATGCTTTCAACTAGCACGGAGAATAAGGCTGTTGAGGAGCGACCATCCGTGTAATTGCTTTGTGCGAGCACCGATATGTCAGATAGTAAAACATACATTTCATTTCAGGAGGAAATCCGACATACCGATACAAACTCAAAGCTACTACACAGTGGCTATATTAGTTTAGGAAAAAAAATAGAATAATAACACATATAATATAAATGCGGTACACAGATAAAAACAGAAAGTCTCATATATATAATAACTGATGTCAGTTACAATACATGTGATACAATACATATGATACAACTACAACAGTCGACTCAGGAAGTTATATATACAAGTACATTAGTCGATAATACATGAATACATTTCAACCTATACTATGACACGACAATTCCAAAAGATATGAAAAGTCTTCATGGCTCAAACAGCAACCCAAAGCAAGATATCTACAACCTGAAATAACTCGGGCCTGACCCGAGTATTAAATTCAAAAGAAAATAATACACGGGTCAGTCTAATTCAAACTCAGTTATTAATGCACGGAAGAAATAATAATTAAGTAACAAATAGACGACAGTCCCAATAAATCTCTTCTACCTGATCCTTAAATAAAGAAATCGGATAGCGATAAATATAACACGTAACAATGTTAAACAACAAATCAACATAATCCAAATTATCAACGAAGACAAATTAAAAAGTTTATCAATTAAGAAAATTTAGAAAACAACAGAATTGTCAAATCGGCAATTAACAACAAAATCATCAAATTAAACCAATCAAAGTACAATTCAAATCATATTGAATTAAATAAACGAAACAGTTGAAATATCAATTAAAATAACAATACGGGTAGGGCTGCAGCACATGCACGCGTGCACTGCCTCGCCACTACAGCATATGGAATACGCAAAAGATCAATAAATCAAAACAAAATAGAATATCAATAAAAGCCATATCGTGTGGTTGCAGTTCACGCTTGCGTGCACTGCCTTGCCACTACAGTGATGATGTACATAAAAACTCAATAGCGTGTGGCTGTAGTTCACGCTTGCGTGCACTTCCTTGCCACAACAGTGATGATGTACACAAACCGGCACAAAGCCAAACTCGAAATACCGGATTCAACACCGGTTTAATTCCAAAATCAATATGAAAGCTCAAGTAAAGCATAAATCAGTGAAGCAAATGCCATAAAGTGTCAACCAGTACCAAAATCCATCAATGAACCAATGGCCATAAACCAGTCTCAACCAACAAAAGAAATGAAACCGAAGCCAACAACAGGTGAATGTGCAGACTCAACCAAAGAAATGAAACCAGTCTCAACCTCTTCAACAAGACAGTGAAGCATGTACATGTGTGGACAATGAATGGACAAACTTATGGAAAAAAATGCACAAGAAAGCCAATGCAAGCCGAGTTTAAACCAAAAATGATACTCAGCATTAGGTCGAGCACAATACAACTACAGACTGCAAATATCCAAGTACGACAAGCCCAACAAAGTGACTCAAGCAACAACACAAACCAGTGGCCATAACCAGAGGCAGTATGCATCAGTGCATATATGAAGTGACTCAAAACAGAGAGTACAACAAGAACTACAAGCTAACAAATGCAAACTGTATCATTATATAGTGACACCAGTGATATCAAGACTCAGTACAAAACAGAGTTTCAAAAATGAAGGCCAATATCAAAAACAACATTGAAAACTATCACACATGAATGCAGCATGAACACTGCAACATGCGACAGTAAAAATCAAGTGCACAGCACTATCAAATGAAGCCTTGAATATCAATTGCACTGCCTCAACAGTCAGAGTATCATCGACAAGGGAAACTACACATATATGAGCCAATGCAAACTTCAGCTACAAAATGTCGAAGCGTACCTGAGCGTAAATGCAAGTTCGAACGAAGAAACTGTTGTTAACAGTAGTTACTTAAATAGTGTAATAAATTCAAATGAAGTCACAATCAAGAATCAACCACGGTCAGTGACAGGGCGACCAAAAAAAAGAAAGGTCGAACAGTACCGAGCCGAAGTCACAAAGGAACATCAAGTAAAACTCAAACAAGTCAACAATACACAAAACAAAATCAATACTTATCCACTCCATCTCAAAAACAAGTCAAAGCCATAAGCAACGAAAACAAACTCGACGCCAAAGCTACAGATACCTACTATGATTCAAAGCCGTGGTGGTCACGAGCTAAAACAGTAAGTAAAATCAAACAAAATCAAGTTAAAGCCAAGGCTATGGAACAGCAAAGGTGTAAATGCAAGTACGGCATACCAAATGAATCGAAGTACAGAGCATAACAAAGTCAAGTCGCAAATAAATCAAGGTACCAGGTTATACGAGATCGACAAAACCCATGAAATCATCAACAATGAAACACGCTTGAATTAGATGTGAGTAATATGAATTACTCACCTTGATTGAAGCGAAGGCATCACGAAGACGAGCGAAGCTAAGAACGAACGAAACCCTAATTTGCAGTGAGCCGCCATTATTCTTTCGTTCGATTTATTATGATTAGGGTTGCGAAGAATGAAAATGGAAAAAGGGGGCCGGTTATTTTCTTTTGATAACCATCGGCACAAAACAAACAAATGAAAGATGTGGGCCAAAATGAGATTGAAGCCCGCAACCATGTTCATCAGATTTTTGAAAGGAATTCAATCCGGGTTATATAAACTCCAAACAGCAATTTGCTATCGCCATAAACCGTTTAATGATGATTATAAATTGGTGAAAATTCCGGGTTGTTACAGACTCCCCTCCTTAAAGAAATTGCCTCCTCGCAATCAAAAGGAACAAATGAACAAACGGTAACAACCATAAAGAGCATCATCACAAGATGAAGAAATTTGAAATAGGAAGTTCATCATAAAGAGCTTGAAAGAGTAAGCCTGAACGTGTTTGCTATATGAATTCTCAGGATTCCCAAGTGCAATCCTTAGGATTTGAAAACCATTGAACTTCCACAAGAAAAACATCTTTATTTCGAAGGTGCTACACCCCCGAAGCAATGTTTTGAATAGAAGGTTGCTCAAAAGTCAAATAGGCAAAACTTCCATTTCTTCAATAACACTGGGCTCAAGAATATAAATCGGAAATTCCTAAGGCATTTCCGTAATTGGAAGACGTGGAAAACGTCATGAATAGCAGAAAATTGAGCAGGTACACCGGCGTAGTACAATATAAACGCCAAAGAAATCTTTTAATTTCATAAAAGAAATTCATAAATTCTCTACAAAATTTAATTATCAAATAGATAATCAGAATAAAGAAATCACAAAACAGCAATATCTAATCATCGATTCGATAATTAAAAGACAGCAAAATCTAATTATCAACAAAGATAATTAGAAAACAAAAATCACAAGTCGCAAAATTGCAACTATCTAATTACCAGGAACGATAATTAGAAATCTCAAATCAACAAATATCCAATTATCCAATACGATAATCGAAAACAACAAATATTTAATTATCAGAAATGATAATTAGATCTTAAATCACAAACATCCGATTATCAAAAACGAAAATCAGAAATCATAAACATCTGATTATCAAAAATGATAATTAGAAATCACAAACATCCGATTATCAAAAACGATAATCAGAAATCACAAAGATCCAATTATCGAAAAACGATAATCAAAAACAACAAATATTCGATTATCAAAAACAATAATCAAAATCACAAATATCTGATTATCAAAAATGATAATCCGAAATCACAAATATCCGATTATCAAAAACGAAAATCAGAAACAACCAATATTCGATTATCAAAAACGATAATCAAAATCACAAATATCCGATTATCAAAAATGATAATCAGAAATCACAAATATCTGATTATCAAAAACGAAAATCAGAAATCAAAAATATTTCAATTAACGAGTCCAGAATTAATCGAAATAGCAAACACACATGTCCCATAACCACGAGTTCTACTAAATCATTTAATTCACTTCATCGTTTCCTTGAAAGTTGGAAACAATTTTTTATTTTGAAACAATTTTTTAAAACACGTGATTAAAACAACAACATCAGTAGCAACTTCGACAAGGAAATTGCACTTCTCAAAATACCGTAAAAACGGACAACAAAATAAGCATCGCGGGATAACCGCTTGAAAATCCATTTTAAAATTGACGGTTACTGAAGTTAATACATCAAAATCTCATCAAAATAATTGGCATCAAAATATAATACAAATGAATTTTCATTCATCAAAAATGTCACAAGAGTCTTCTCAAAGATAAAAAGGGGTAACATGCCCTAAACTTGTATTCATAACAAGTCAATGACACACGAATTCACCAATGCACAAAAATTGATAAAACTTATCAATAGAAATCACGAAAATTGGTGAAGCACAAATTCTACAAATCATCACAACAAATCTAGAAAACACAAATTCTATAAATCTACACAAGAAATACAGAAAACACAAAGAGGGAAAGAGGCCTATCACATGACGGTCCGAAGACCATGGGGAGCTACCCCATATGGGTGAGTCGGAATCACCCAGATGAGGTCTAGACTAACCAAAAATCAAAAAGGTATGTGTGAGTGGAATCACACAAGTCTAGTCCAACCTCGCAAACAAAAAGAAAGTATGTGTGAGTGGAATCACACAGATGAGGTCTAGACTAACCAAAAATCAAAAAGGTATGTGTGAGTGGAATCACGCAAATGGTGTCTAGTCTAACCTCGCAAAAAAAAAGTATGTGTGAGTGGAATCACACAGATGAGGTCTAGACTAACCAAAAATCAAAAAGGTTTGTGTGAGTGGAATCACACAAATGGTGTCTAGTCTAACCTCGCAAACAAAAAGAAAGTATGTGTGAGTGGAATCACACAGATGAGGTGTAGACTAACCAAAAATAAAAAAGGTATGTGTGAGTGGAATCACACAAATGTTGTCTAGTCTAACCTCGCAAATAAAAAGAAAGTATGTGTGAGTGGAATCACACAGATGAGGTCTAGACTAACCAAAAATCAAAAAGTTATGTGTGAGTGGAATCACACAAATGGTGTCTAGTCTAACCTCGCAAACAAAAAGAAAGTATGTGTGAGTGGAATCACACAGATGTGGTCTAGACTAACCAAAAATCAAAAAGGTATGTGTGAGTGGAATCACACAAATGGTGTCTAGTCTAACCTCGCAAACAAAAAGAAAGTATGTGTGAGTGGAATCACACAGACGAGGTCTAGGCTAACCAAATATCAGAAAGGTATGTGTGAGTCGAATCACACAAATGGTGTCTAGTCTAATCTCGCAAACAAAAAGAAAGTATGTGTGAGTGGAATCACACAGATGAGGTCTAGACTAACCAAAAATCAAAAAGGTATGTGTGAGTGGAATCACACAAATGATGTCTAGTCTAACCTTGCAAAAAAGAGACATCGCACAATTGCTAGTCTAAATCATAAAAATGATCGTCGTGATCAACGAGAAGTGTCAATTACACTAAGTTAGTGAATATAAAAGTTTAGCTTCATGTCCCATAACCACTAGCTTAACTTAAATATTTACGAACAAACTGTAGATCTTCACTAGAAAAATGTCACAAGTGGTTCAATCAAACAAGTCCAAAAATTAACCGACGAAGTAAACGCAAGCGTTTCATACCACTTGTTTTGCTAAGCCGTTTAATTAGGTGTCTCATACGAGTGAAATAAAGGTTTGTATATACTAATAGATTGGAAAACGGTTTAGGAAAGAGTTTGGTATTGAAAATAGAGTTGAAATCATTTTGATAAAAGAGTTTTGATATTTACTACTAGTATTGAAACCTTTATATTTTTAAAGTGATAAATCACAAAAATGATTGTAGAAACAATCAATCACAAGAATTCACATACAAAGATGTGAATAGAATCCAAAGAAATCGATACTGAATCCTTCAAAGTAGGAATACCCAAAAATTCCAGAAATAGAAGTTATCAAAATCGACAAAGGTGATAACAACTAATCAGAAAAGAAGAATCGATTAACAATTGGAAAAACAAAGCAAAACGAGCATAAATGCATAAATGACTTCGACAAAAGTAAAAATCAAGTCAATGTCGAAGTTAACAAGTAATGGCCACAGTCGAGTACAAAACGAGTCAACATCATCATCAAAGAACTCAACGGCAAACAAAGTCAGAGACTTGGAAATCAAGAAATTAACAACTTCACAAAAACAAAGTGACCGAAGTCGAAAGGAAATCAAGTCGAGGAAAACACAAAATATCAAGTTCAAAATCGTTGATATACGAACTAGATATGAGTGAAAAATCCAAATCACTCAATTTGCAACCGTTCGAGCTATTTTTCATCACAGTGTAACAGGTACACAATGACACCCATAACATAGCACAAAAGTGGAAAAAAGTCCAGAGGTCAAAATAGCTTTAATTGGCCAAATTCAAACAAAGTCAACATCGGCTAAATCAATTCAAAGCCGAAAACATAAGAAAAAATCCTCATCATCAAAAGCCCAACTTGAGTTCGCAAAGCAAACGGAGGCCGAAGCCAAAATACTTTCATGAAATCATAATCAAATGCACATGAATAAGCGTTAGGAATTCATACCTAACAATCAAAGATGATCATAGACAAAGATGTGAGATAAAACATCGACAAATAGTTGAAACACATGTTTCATCTAAGTTATGTTTTATATTTGTCCTAAACCCTAGGCTCTGATACCAAGTTGTGACGCCCCACCTCTATACCCATGCTAGCCAAGAACACTACGGTGTAATGCTGTCAACTAGCATGGAGAATAAGGCTGTTGAGGAGAGACCATCCGTGTAATTGCTTTGTGCGAGCACCGATACGTTAGATAGTAAAACATGCATTTCATTTAAGGAGGAAATCCGACATACCGATACAAACTCAAAGCTACTACACATTGGCTATATTAGTTTAGGACAAAATATAGAATAATAACACAGATAATATAAATGCGGAACACAGATAAAAGCAGAAAGCCTCATATATATAATAACTGATGTCAGTTACAATACATGTGATACAATACATATGATACAACTACAACAGTCGACTCGGGAAGTTATATATACAAGTACATTATCGACTAATATACATGAATACATTTCAACCTATACTATGACACGACAATCCCAAAAGATATGAAAAGTCTTCATGGCTCAAACAGCAACCCAAAGCAAGATATCTATAACCTGAAATAACTCGGTTTTGACCCGAGTATTAAATTCAAAAAAAGACAATACATGGGTCAGTCTAATTCAAACTCAGTTATTAATGCACAGAAGCAATAATAATTAAGTAACAAATAGACGACAGTCCCAATAAATCTCGTCTACGTGATCCTTAAATAAAGAAATCGGATAGAGATAAATATAACACGTAATAGTGTTAAACAACAAATCAACATAATCCAAATTATCAACGAAGATAAATTAAAAAGATAATCACTTAAGAAAATTTAGAAAACAACAGAATTGCCAAATCGGCAATTAACAACAAAATCATCAAATTAAACCAATCAAAGTACAATTCAAATCATATTGAATTGAATAAACAAAACAGTTCAAACAGTTGAAATATCAACTAAAATAACAATACGGGTAGGGCCGCAGTACACGCACACGTGCACTGCCTCGCCACTACAGCATATGGAATACGCAAAAGATCAATAAATCAAAACAAAATAGAATATCAATAAAAGCCATATCGTGTGGCTGCAGTTCACGCTTGCGTGCATTGCCTTACCACTACAGTGATGATGTACCCAAAAACTCAATACCGCGTGGCTGCAGTTCACGCTTGCGTGCACTGCCTTGCCACAACAGTGATGATGTACACAAACGGGCACAAAGCCAAACCCGAAATACCAGATTCAACACAGGTGTAATTCCAAAATCAATATGAAAGCTCAAGTAAAGCATAAATCAGTGAAGCAAATGCCATCAAGTGTCAACCAGTACCAAAAACCATCAATGAACCAATGGCCATAAACCAGTCTCAACCAACAAAAGAAATGAAACCGAAGCCAACAACAGGTGAATGTGCAGACTCAACCAAAGAAATGAAACCAGTCTCAACCTCTTCAATAAGACAGTGAAGTATGTACATGTGTGGACAGTGAATGGACAAACTTATGAAAAAAATGCACAAGGAAGCCAATGCAAGCCGAGTTTAAACCAAAAATGATACTCAGCATTAGGTCGAGCACAATACAACTACACACTGCAAATATCCAAGTACTACAAGCCCAACAAAGTGACTCAAGCAACAACACAAACCAGTGGCCATAACCAGAGGCAGTATGCATCAGTGCATATATGAAGTGACTCAAAACAGAGAGTACAACAAGAACTACAAGCTAACAAATGCAAACTGTATCATGATATAGTGACACCAGTGATATCAAGACTTAGTACAAAACAGAGTTTCAAAAATGAAGGCCAACATCAAAAACAACATTGCAAACTATCACACATGAATGCAGTATGAACACTGCAACATGCGACCGTAAAAATCAAGTGCACAGCACTATCAAATGAAGCCTCGAATATCAATTGCACTACCTCAACAGTCAGAGTAACATCGACAAGAGAAACTACACATATATGAGCCAATGCAAACTTCAGCTATAAAATGTCGAAGCGTACCGGAGCGTAGATGCAAGTTCGAACGAAGAAACTAATGTTAACAGTAGTTACTAAAATAGTGTAATAAATACAAATGAAGTCACTATCAAGAATCAACCACAGTCAATGACAGGGCGACCAAAAAAAGAAAGGTCGAACAGTACCGAGCCGAAGTCACAAAGGAACATCAAGTAAAACTCAAACAAGTCAACAATACACAAAAAAAAATCAATACTTATCCACTCCATCTCAAAAACAAGTCAAAGTCGTAAGCAACGAAAACAAACTCGACGCCAAAGCTACAGATACCAACTATGATTCAAAGCCGTGGTGGTCACGAGCTAAAACAGTAAGTAAAATCGAACAAAATCAAGTTAAAGCCGAGGCTATGGAACAGCAAAGGTGTAAATGCAAGTACGGCATACCGAATGAATCGAAGTACAGAGCATAACAAAGTCAAGTCGCAAATAAATCAAGGTACCAGGTTATACGAGATCGACAAAACCCATGAAATCATCAACAATGAAACACGCTTGAATTAGATGTGAGTAATATGAATTACTCACCTAGATTGAAGCGAAGGCATCACGAAGACAAGCGAAGCTAAGAACGAACGAAACCCTAATTTGCATCGAGCCGCCATTATTCTTTCGTTCGATTTATTATGATTAGGGTTGCGAAGACTGAAAATGGAAAAAGCGGGTCGATTATTTTCTTTTGATAACCATCAGCACAAAACAAACAAATGAAAGATGTGGGCCAAATTGAGATTGAAGCCCGCAACCATGTTCATCAAATTTTTGAAAGGAATTCAATCCGGGTTTTATAAACTCCAAACAGCAATTTGCTATCGCCCTAAACCGTTTAACGATGATTATAAATTGGTGAAAATTCCGGGTTGTTACATATCTTCTCCATACGATTGAATTTGGACCCGGAACCTTTTCCATTGCGTTCGGAATAGGGGTTTAACATTATAAACGCCGGTAGCATGCCTCGATTAGAGATTGAAGTTTTGAGTTGCGTTTATCGTAGCAATTTGAGTTTGAATTTAAATTTAAAATATATGAATAAGATAATCAAAACACATTGCCTTCATTTGTCATGAAGGCATAGATGTTAAAGCACGTGTCGGTTGTTAATCAACACGCGTTCATCTTAAAAAATAATACTAGTAAAGACAATGAAAATTATTATTCTCGTTCAAAAAAATCAGAGCAAATCCGAAAAATTGGCGTCCCCCTTTCATTTTCTTTTCGTTCAAACGAAAGAACCCAAAATAAAGTCCCTGAGCAAAATTTGAACGAAATCGAATCACTGGATTTTGCGAAAGAAAAAACGAGAAAAAAAAGATTCAAATCGCGAAACAAATTCAAAGCTTCAGTCGGCTCGACTTCAATCCAAGCAGGGATGGCGGCGACCTAGGGGAAGCATCGGTGATGCCATGATTTGTGTCGCGAGTATGATATTAGGGCAGGAATGGAGCACGGCGGTTGCAACGCGGAAGGGCACGATTTTGTCAACAATTAGGGCTCGAAGTCGCAAGGCGATTCGTGATGGCATTGTTCAGGGGAGCGTGTGCCCATGCGTGCGAGGGTAGAAATCAGGCAGAGGCAGGCGATGGTTGGTCGTGGCTCGAAGGGTTTGGGCATCGCATGAAGGCATGTCAAGTGGTCATCGATCTGGCTCGAGCAGTATGGTATTTCTATATTCTTCAATTCAAATTTATTTAATAAATATGTAGATTAACAAAGAAAGTGTTTACAGTAAAAAGAAATACACTTATATATATACAGTAAAGTTGAATGAAGTTACAGTAAGAAATTTTTAAACAGTTCTGTTTTTGATTAGTATATGCATATATATCATTTAGAAAATATATGCAGTTTTTTTAGTAAGATAAAAGGTATATTTACAGTAAAGATTTAAAATAATTCAGTTTCAGATATATATAGAGAGGTTTTGGAAAATATAGAAATTTATAAAAAGATTTGATTTTTAAAATCTATATAGGTTATTTTTATAAATATACTTATGTAGTTTATAAATGAGAAATAAAAGTGTATATGCTTATATCCATTCTAAGCCTACTATTTTAATTTTTAAAAAATAATGTGTTATGGAGATTTATTTGTTAAGTAAACTTATTTAATTAGCTTGTGTTAAATTTAAATTTTAGTTAAATAAATTTATAAAAAAGGATTTGGAAAAAAATAAAAAAATAAAAAAAATTAAGTATTAGTTTAAAATTAAAATCATTGGTTAATTTAAATTATCAAATAGAAATTTAATTATTCGACTGGTTCAAATATTAATAAATTTATATAATGTTTATTGAAGGTCAAATTATGAAGCAAACAAACTGGAATGGAAAATGGATTGCATGCATAAGCTAAGGTGAGATCTTCTCACTCAATCGCTGATTTAATTTTAAATAGTTAAATTTAAAATTGATTGTGTGTTTGGATAATTAATTTATTATTAGTTATATTAGTTTAGACCCTATGCGCCGCGTAATAGCGGAGATTATTATATTAAACCCATATACTGCTATATTCCACCTCATAGTGGAATTGATATTATATATGTAAATGGAGTTATTGATTTCCCATATTATATAGCGGATGAGACCCTATTGCGCCGTATAATAGCGGATAATATTTTATAAATCCCATATACCGCGATATTCCACCTTGAAGTGGAATGGGTATTTTACTGTTGTGCTAACGTTTGTGGATGCAGCGAAACAGGTTGGAGGGATCCAACTGGATTCCTCAAATATTTAGTTTGTTTCGTATGTTGTGTGTTAATTATTTTGTTGGGCATGTTTCCACCTGCTACCTAACCAACCCTAATTCCCTGCATAGCCGAACCAATCACATTCCCACCAACTATCAAACACACTTCCCCTGCTCCACCGGACCAACCTCACCGGACCAAACTCCACCGATCCAAGGCCTCACCGCTCCAACCACTACCGGACCACTCACCACCGGACCAAGTCCCACCGAACCAAGGCCTCACTGCTCCAACCACTACCAGACCACTCGCCACCGAACCAAGTCCCACCGAACCAAACTCCATCCACTCACGACCGGACCAAGGCATACCAGGCCAACACTGCCAGGCCAGACTACATCAGCCCAGGCCCACCAGCAGCTATATACATCCAAGACCCCTACCCCCAGCCTCACTCTATAAATAGAGGAGCAGGGGTACAACAATGGCGGACAAGTTTGAGAGCTCAAGCACGGATAGAACTTTCAAACAACTTTCGGATACTTGTAATCAAAGCTTTGTACTTGTAATCTGAATAGAAAAGGAGAATAACATATAAAGTGGACGTAGGCACATTCTGGCCGAACCACAATAAATCTGTGTGTCTTTTACAGTTTAGTCCATTTATTTTATATATTTGCATAAATCACCCAAATCATTAAGATCAACATATAATCAACAAAATCATACGAATTAGAGGTGTTTGCCCATTTTTTTGTGCAAACATTTTTGGTGCTTTCACTGAGAACTCGAGCTAGAAGCTTCAGCTTCTCCCCCTCAACCTTCTTCCTAACAGCTTCGCTCATTGCTTGGAAAACATGCCTCCCAGGCAGAAGAAAGATGTTAACAAAGGAAAAAACATCGCGACTAGCAGTATTCCGGATCCAGTAATCACAGATCAAGGGAATCGTTCCGTTCCAACAGCAAATGGAAATCAGGCAAATCCGACAGCCCCTGCCACGGAGCAACCAATTACTAGGGCAGATCTGGACAGGGTTGTGGCTGAAGTAACAAACTGCTTCACATCTCAACAAGAAGCCTTGGTGGACCAACTCGTGTTACGCTTAAGGGATGCTGAAGAATCCAACCGCAACACCGAATCATGTGGCGAGTCCCAGTCTGGAGGATCTGGGAGGCGACAAAGATGTTTCTTCTTCGAGGAGGCTAACAACAGAAACAGAAATGGCAGGAGCCGAGCCTAGACTCAGCCCGAATTCCGACTCGAGGAAACACTTGGAATCGAACCCAACGGGGGAGGTGCCGGGCAGGGGTCGGATATGGCTGAGCCTGTCATGCTACCTAACCATGGGAACACCAATGGACGGGGTCGAGCTGGAGTCCAGCCCGAAGTTGGGCCCGAGGGAATTCTTAGAACAAAGCCCAGCGGGGGAAGATCAAGACAAGGGCCAACTGTGGCTGACCCCATCATGCTCCCAGAAGACCGGAGACAGCCACCGGAAAATGTTAGGAGTGATAGACGATACCATCCCTACAGGTCATCCGGACAGAATCAATCCCGCAGAGAAGAACCAAACTCATTTCTATCCGCCCCAAATTCTGATGAAAGGATGGCGCGATTGTTCAGGGAATGCGTCCAAGGGAACAAAGGGATCGGGGGATAGGCGCTAGGGTAACCAGCCCCTTCAATAGCAATATCGGAACTGCCATCACCCCCCGAGAATGGAGAATGCCAATAATGGAACCTTACAAGGGAACCTCTGACCCCGTTGTACACTTGCAGAGATACACACAGCATATGCTCATGAGCGGAGCAACAGAGGGAGTGTTGTGTAAATGCTTCCCACTATTCTTGGCAGACCTCGCTACCTCATGGTTCTGCCATCTACCCCGAGGATCCATCAGCTCGTGAGAAATGTTGAAAGAAAAGTTCATCAGCCAGTTCCGCATTCATGTGGAACAACCCAAGGACGCTTATTCCCTATCTAATATCAAACAGAAGCCCGGAGAGACAGTGCAACAATATCTAACCCGATTCAACACCGCAGCAGCCGCAGTCCAATATGCCGATGAGAAACTTATCCTAATGGCTCTTTGTAGTGGCGTACATCTGGATACCAAGTTTGCTAGAAGATTAACGAAAGAAAAACCTGCTACCTTACCCGACTTCTTCCATGAAGCCGGAAAATATATGAGACTTGAAGATGCTGCCATTGAAAGGCAGACAGGGCAACAAGCTAAGTCAGCTCATGGCAACACACCCGCGGTAGTAAAGGACGTTCGAAGAAATGACTCCAGAGATAGTGCTGGGGGCAAGAAGGGTGAAAAACGCCTATATCGGCCAAGACCAAGATTTGATGCTTACACTCCTTTGAATGAAACAGTAGAAAACAACTTCCTGGCCGCCTAAGACGAGCTTAAATACAAACGCCCCCCGTATAAGAAGGAATCAGATCACGCAATCAAGTCTGGGAAGTTCTGCCATTTCCACGAATCCCACGGGCATGATACCAATGAACGTCGTCATCTCCCGGACCTGATTGAAGAACACATCAGAAGGAAGAGATTGGAACACTATGTAAAGGGTCAGGACAGGACTCCAGCTCCTGCCAAGGAGAACCCAGGGCGACTCCACCCAGAGACGGGCTGAAGAAATCACAACACCAGCGGTTCCAGTCAAGAGAAGATAGTGGTCCATACAATATCGGGAGGACCACACATCGCCGACAGAAACTGGGCAGAAATGAAAAGATATGGAAAGTCACTTAGAAACTATGTAGACTACATCAATTCCGTCGTGGAAGAACGCTGCACGAAGCGGAAAGAGGATAATGACGTCACATTCAGTAGGCGAGATCTAGAAGGAAGCCAGTACCCTCACGTGGATCCTATGGTTATCTCTGCCTGGTTCGGCCCAGCCGAAGTTTTTCGAATTCTGGTAGATATTGGAAGCTCCGTAAACATTCTATTCAAGCATGCTTTCGACAAAATGAAGCTGTCAATGAAGGATGTGTCTCCCTGCAACAAACCACTACACGGTTTCATTGGAGATGATGCGAAGATGCCCCTCGGGCAATTGGACCTCTTTGTCGAAATAGGAAGTCATCCCCGCTCCGTTATGCGGAAACGAACATTTGTGCTGATAGATAACCACTCGGCCTACAACGCCTTTTTGGGAAGACCAGCCCGGTCCAACTTCCAAATTGTCCTGGCCCCGTGGTGCCTGAAGATGAAATTCAAGACAGACAATGGAATAGGAGAAGTAGAGGGAGATCAAGACGCTGCTCGAGACTGCTATGTAACTGAACTTCGCAATAACCGCAGAGAGACTACTCTCTGCAAGAAAAACTTGGAAGCATAGCAACTAAAGAAAGCCCCTCCTCTTCGTTATACCAGTGATCCTTTCAATGAATTAGACCCAAGGGACAAAGAGGAGGAGGCCACCGCCGAGCCTGCAGAGGCCATGGAATTTGTATCTGTAGACAAACACGACCCAAGTAGATTGCTGAGAATCGGGTCTCAGTTAAGAGCAGAGCTGAAGGATCAACTCGTCGATTTTCTTCGCCACAACTTGGATGTATTTGCATGGACGCACGCTGACATGACTGGAATCCCCCAGACGTAGCGTGCCACGTACTGAACATCGATCCCACCAAGGTGCTAGTAAAGCAGAAAAAGAGAAGTATGGGGGTAGAACGATCAGCAGCCCTCGAGGAAGAAGTAAAGAACCTACTTGCTAATAACTTCATACGAGAAGTCATCTACCCAGAATGGGTCGCCAACCCTGTACTGGTAAAGAAGGCTAACGGGAAGTGGCGAACCTGCATTGACTTCTCCAACTTAAATGACGCTTGCCCGAAGGATTGTTTCCCACTCCCTCGAATTGATCAACTCGTGGACAGCACGGCCGGGCACGAACTCTTATCTTTTATGGACGCATACTCAGGATATAGCCAGATTCCTATGCACACCCCCGATCAAGACCACACTAGTTTCATCACTAACCGGGGATTGTACTGCTAAAGAGTAATGCCTTTTGGACTTAAAAACGCCAGAGCTACCTATCAGCGCCTCGTCAACAAGATGTTTGCGGAACTAATAGGACGAACTATGGAAGTTTATGTGGATACATGCTGGTAAAATCGAGGAAAGCCAACGATCATATAAACCACCTGGACGAGATGTTTCAAGCACTTCGCCAATATAGAATGAAGCTGAATCCTCTAAAGTGCTCCTTCGGAATATCGTCGGGAATGTTCTTGGGATTCATTGTCCATGCCAGAGGGATTGAAGCAAACCCCGAACAAGTCCGGGCTTTACAAGATATCATGATACCATCCACTCGAAGAGAGATGCAAAGCCTAAACGGGAAGGTGGCCGTCCTAAGCATATTCATCTCTAAAGCAACCGACAAATGCATCCCTTTCTTCGAAGCTCTAAAGAAAGACAAAGGAAAGTTCGAATGGACTGACGAATGCTCAACAACCTTCCTTAACCTAATCGAACACCTTCAGAGACCACCAGTACTCTCAACTCTAAATGAAGGCGAAGAACTATACCTATACCTTGTTGTATCGTCCCATGCCCTAAGTGTCGCTTTGGTGAGAGAAGACAACTGCGCACAACGGCCCATATACTTTGTAAGCAAGAGATTTACAGGGGCAGAGGCCAGATAACCTAAACTTGAGAAGCTGGCATACTGTTTGCTAATCACGTCACGGAAACTACGACACTATTTCCATTCTCATTCCATCAGAGTTTTAACCGATCAACCGCTAAGGCAGGTACTTCATCGCCCCGACACTTCTGGGCGACTACTTAAATGGTGGATTGAACTGAGTTAGTATGATATCACCTACCGTCCTCGCACCACCATCAAGGGAAAAGCCATGGCCGATTTAATTGCCGAATTCACTACCAACGAAGTTAAGGATCAATCTGAAATAGCAGAAGATATCAAGTGGAATCTCTTTGTAGATGGAGCATCAAACGAACAAGGCTCGGGGGTAGGTATCGTGATGATCACCCTCAGGGGAAGGAAGCTGCACTATGCCCTAAGATTGGAATTCGCTGCCACCAATAATGATGCAGAATATGAAGCAGTAATAGCAGGATTAGAACTTGCCTTAGAAATTGGAGTCAGTTCTTTATGTCTTCATAGTGATTCTCAACTTATCGTAAACCAAGTACTAGGAGAGTTTCAGACTCGAGGAGAACGACTCACAGCATATCTAAAGAAGACCAAGCTGTTGCTCGATCAATTGGATCACTATTTAATCAAACACATTCCTCGAGAAGAGAATCGAAAGGCCGACGAACTGGCAAAGCAAGCTAGCTTGAAGAACATCACCATTTCCGGAACAGTAGCCATCTCGAGACAACTAGCCCTAAGTTTCGAACAAGAAGATTGATAGCTGCAATCAAAGAAGAAACTTGGATGACTCCTATCCGGAAATACTTACAAGATGGCACACTACCCAACGAGCGTAACGAAGTCAGGAAAATCTTGAGGAGAGCTTCCCGCTACACGATACAAGAAGTCATCCTCTATCGACGCGGCTTCTCTAACCCCTTATTAAGATGTGTTGTTAGAAGGGAAGCCAAGAAAATCTTATCCAACATCCATCAAGGGAGCTGCGGAGATCACACTAGTGGGCAGACTCTGGCGAAGAAGACGCTCCGATATGGATACTACTGGCCCACATTAAACAAAGACGCCTTAGACTTCTTCAAAAGATGCGACAGATGTCAGAAATTTGCTAAGATTCCTTGACTACCAACAAATGAGATTACTCAAATGACCAGCCCTTGGCCCTTTGCAGTATGGGGAATTGACTTGATTGGCGAACTGCCGATGGGCCGAGGTGGAGCCAAATATGCTATAGTGGCAGTCGACTATTTCACCAAATGGGTGGAAGCGGAACCTCTAAATAAAATATCTTCGGCAAAAGTTATTAACTTCTTGATCAAAAATGTTCTATGCAGGTACGGGGTTCCACTCAAAATCATAGCGGACAATGGACTTTAGTTTGACAGCGAGGAGTTCGCCGACTGGTGCCAAGAGCATGGAATTCACAAAAGCTTCTCATCTGTGGCTTATCCCCAGGCAAATGGACAAGTCGAAGTTGTCAACAAAATTCTTAAAACTCTAATCAAGAAGAAGCTTGAAAAGTCAAAAGGCTTGGGTGGATGAACTTCCTACGGCAATTTGGGCCGACCGCACGTCTTTCAGAACATCAACTGGGCATACTTCTTTCTCCTTGGCATAGGGATCGGAGGCCATGCTCCCAGTTGAAACTGTAGTGCCATCCCACCGTAGGATCCACTACAACCCAGAAGAGAACGAAGAACTCCTCCACATGTCTTTGGATCTAATCGAAGAGAGAAGAAATGATGCAGCACTCAAAGCAGCAACTCACAAGCAAAAAGTGGCAGCACAATACAACTCCAAAGTCAAGCATCGCAGCTTACAAGAAGGAGATCTTGTCCTCAAGCGAATCTTCCCGCTCCCCGGAACGCTAAATCCCATCTGGGACGGACCATATGTAATTCATAAAGATCTCCACAACGAAGCTTACATTTTGTCAACAGTGGACGGAGAGGTGTTCCAGAGGGCATGGAACATCCAACACCTTCGTCGATACTTTTCTTAACTTGTACTGCCCATATAAAGTGGATTAACAAAGAGAATCAGTGGACGTAGGCATTTTCGTGCCGAACCACTTTAAAAATCTTGTCTCTTTTTAACTTGTTCCTGTATATCTTGGCTATTTGCTAAGCTTTATCCTTTTCTGTTGAACAAAATCCTGTGTAATGGCATTTCCATTCTAGACACTTCACGGCACAACCTCACCTGGACAAGACCTAACAGGTACTATACGAATCTATGCCCTCGCCAATTAGACACTTTTGCTCCAACATCCCTCTGCTGCGGGTTAGCTCATTGCTCGCGACGGCCCTCAAAGCCAACTGTAATGAGTCGATTATAAGCCACCGAGGAGGCCGAAAATAGCCTAGGCAGCTCATTACCGTGTTCGGCTCGCCAGCAACTGTGAGCCAATTATAAGCCCCAACATAAGGTGTGGCCAGCCAAGGGCAGTTCACAATCGACGATCGGCACCCGCGCTAGCCGGCCACGGTAAATCGAATAATATCCACGATTACAGGCCATAATGGCCCGGGTAGTTACCGTGCGCGATCTTGGCTCCGATGTGTCTTAAGTACGGCTGTGGTAAAAAAAAACTCCTCGCGGAGGCGTGAGATGGGTGACAAATGTCTCCAAGACCCACAGCTTGGGAAAGTGACTACAAAGCCTGTTTGCCACGAACTTAAGCGCGTCGAAGGACTTCCGTGATTGGAAGTTTTACTATTTCTTATATTTCCATTTTATTTATAAAAACTTTCCTCCTATCCTCTATAACGGTCGCTAAAGTATAGGACACAAAATGGGAGACACTCACTAATGGGAATAAGAACTCACAGCTGGATGGCAGGTCACTCAGCTGCATTCCACAATCGATTACACAAGGCATTCAAAGCTACCATCTACAGCTAAAACTTGAAAGGCGGTACTCTCTTCTCTTATACATAAATATGTAACTATAATTTATTCACACATCACACTAACATTGCAAGACATGGAATTGTATTTTAAGCAAGAACTTAGCGTCAAACGCACTTGAATTACTAACACATGCACAGCTATATTTTATGCAACACATCGAAATAACGACAGCATTCAAGCATGAAAAAATCAGCTTATGTTATAAAGTTACATGCCAAAAATCAAGTTGTTCGTTACATAATCACAGCCTGAAAATTACATTAATGTTCTAAGACTAACATAGATAGCGATGTCAAGTAAACTGAAAAATGTTCAGATCAAGCCAAAGAACCGACTGCATCGGGGCTTCGCCTCTATCCTGCTGGCTCTCCGAGGTCTACTTAACCACCGGATCAGAACTCCTAACATGCTGACCAGAGGTAGTTGGCGCTTCAAAGGTCCCGCCTGTCCAATTCAGGAGAAGAATTCATTGAATGAACAATAAGCAACCGAGCTATGAAAAGGCTAAAAGGGAAGACTTACGAGCATCGGTTCCTTGATCATCATCCCCCAACTGCACGCCTACCTCCTCAGCAGCAAGCAGCCGCATGCCCTCCTTCACCGCTACTTTCTCCTCCTTAGTGAATTGGGCCGTGACCACGTCCATTCTGAAGGCCATGCCACCCTCCTTATCCGCATCAGCCTTGGCCTCCTCTAGAGCCCGGAGATAAATCCTGGCCATGATCCGGGGGTAATCATCCATCCAGGATAAGTTGCCCCTGCTTCCAAGTGTGGAAATTGTAACGACCCAGAATTTTTAACAATTTAATTTGAAAATATTTAATTAATTTTAAATATTTGAATGATGGTTTAGTTTGAATTCTCAATATAACTTTGAATTTGGCGATTAAATTTTAGAATTTAATCTATTGAAAGTTGAATAAAAATTTGAATCTTCAATTTTAAGCCGATTAAAAATATTTTAAAGGTTTGTAAAATTCATATTGATAATATTGAAGATTTTAGAAGCTTCAGAATTGAATTTGAAACTGCTTTGTTCAATTTTGAAATTTTAATCGTTTGAATCGATATTTAACATAGCCGTCCGAGGCACAGTCTCGGAATTCGACAAAACCACTTCCATTGGGTCCGTAATATTGAATTATTCTCGGATTTCAAATTTCGTATTTTTCGGAGTTGATACGTGAGCACACGGTGAGTAAACGCGTTGAAATTAAATCGAATTCGATTTAAATTTAAACTTTTAAAATTTGTCACATCAGTTACTTTTCGTTCCTAAAGTCATGCCTAAAACTACGCCTGCAATCACTGAAGGAAATCGTGTAAGCCTTGTCTCGTTCGTTTTTAAATACCTCGCCCCTCCTTCCTACCCATTCAAACGAAATCGAAGAAAATAAAAAGAATAAAAATGGCCGCAGCCGTATAAAATAGAAAAAAAAAAGAAATCGTTCCCAATTCAAACCATCGAGAGCTGGGTGACTCGCGATAGAAACGGCGACGCTTCTATAGAGGGGCGGCGACGACACTGAGGAAGGAGGTCGAGGCGACTCTAGGGATGGGCGCTGTCAAGTTGAAGGGAAATAGGAGGTCGCGAGGAGATGTCGCGATTCATGGGGAGCTCGATTTCGAGCATCATGAAGTGGAGGCGCGTGGGTTCAAGGTCGCACGACTAGGGTTCCGATCGTGGATGGCGCGCGGCATGACGTCATCGAGCTCGGTGTGGACGCGATTTCGTCAGTTAGGTAAGCTATTGAGCAGTTTTTGTTTTTTTTTATAATCTCGAATTAATTTAAACCTAGAAATTTCATATGGATATGTTAGAAAATTGGTAGCAGTAGGAAATTGTTAATTCAGTTTAAAATTGTCCGAAGAATTTATAAAAGTTAGGTTTTGAAATCTATGGTACATCATACATAAATAAAGATTTGTATAAACACTTTTGCAGTAATTAAATATTTAATTTTTTAATATCTTGATTTAAATTATTATTGCAGTATAGTTTGTTTGATTTAAAATAATTTATTAAGGTTTATTCAGAAACCTTGAAGTAAAGATATTAATGGAAATTTAGTTTAATTAAATTTTTAGTTAAATCAATTATTAAAGACAAAATTGGGTTAAACGAAACTATTAGTGAATTAAACTATTTTAGTTGCAAACTGAAAAAATAAAATATAAATACAGAAGCAGAAAGAAGAAAATTTAGTTTTAAAATTAAATTGTAGTTAAATAAATTTATTTTAGTAAATTTAGTTGAAATTTAATTTGAATTAGACAAGTTGTTAAGAGTAATATGTTTAAAATTAAAAGGAAGTTTGTTAGAAATTCAAATTATTTGGTGAAATAATTTATTAAAGGGAAATGGGTTTAAGAAATTTAATTATCAGTTTAAGATTAAATAAATCCATTAAATGGAAATTTATTATTATTCGATTCAGTTCAAATATTAATTAAGATCGTACAATATTTATACAAGGTCTATAAATCAAGAAAAATCGAGTCAAGAAGGAAATGGATTGCTAATAAAAGCAAAGGTGAGAACTTCTCACTCAAAAATTTATAAGTTGGATTTGCAGTTATTTATTGATTGCTATTTGGTTGTGATATTAGATATAGTAGGATATATCTATATATATTAGCAATATATATATTGGCATATGTATATATTGCAGTTGATTGATTTCCCGCATTGTAAAGCGGATGAGACCCTATTGCGCCGCCTATTAAGCGGATAATATTTTATAAATCCCATATACCGCGATATTCCACCTCGAAGTGGAATTGGTATTGTGCTAATGTCTGTGGATGTAGGGAAACAGGTTGGAGGGATCCAACTGGATTCCTCACAAATATTTATTGATTTTAGATATTGTGATATTTGATTATTTATCATATCGATATATGATGTTTGAAAGTCGTGATTGACTATTTGATGTGTTGCATCATCAAATCCAATTTTGTAGCTTAAAAATAATGATTTTGATTTTTAAGGGATTTCTAAAGTGATTTTTGAAAGTATACGTTTATAAAATATTTTTGGAATTGATTCATCTTAAATAAATAAACGTTAAAATTTTAATATTATAAAAATTATGATTTTTGAGAAATACAGTTAAAAGTTGATTTTTGAAAATATGGGATTAATGATTTTATAAAATAGTTTAAATTGGGATTTCTGAATTTATTATAAAAAGTTAAAAATAGGATTTATGAAATTTGATTATTTTATAAATCAAAACGATGAAATTATAAAGGAGTTTAAAGACGTTTTAAAAGAATAATATAAATTGATCCATATAAAAGATTTATAAATTGATATTTATAAATCAAAAGTATTGGAATTGTAAAATGAGCTTTTATAAGTGTTAGAATGAATTGTGAATGAATTTCGTAAATGAATGAAATTTATAGAATTATAAATGGTGAAGTTATAAATGGAATTTTATAAGCAGTAGGTTTATAAAATTTATAAGGTTATTAAAGGAATAGATTTGAGTGAATAAATGAACCTTATAAGTTATAATATTTATAATTTGAGAAGTTTAAAGGAATAATTTTGTAAATAAATTATAAGCATTTAACTTATAATATGGACTTTCGGTATATAATTGAGTTATAAATCGAATAAGTTAATAAAGGAAATTTATAAGAGGAAGTGTTATAAAATAAATAGCAATGGAATTTATGAACATTGTTTTATAAATCCGCAATGACTTATTTCGATAAGTAAATAGTTGTAATTTATTAATGGAGTTATATTCACGTTTTAGACAGTGAATAATACTGTAAAACAAAAAGAATAGAAATGATGAAATTGGTTAACAAGTATATTCACGTTGTTGAATAGTGAATAATATATTAAAGAAAATGATTTGGATGTGATGTTTTAAATAGAATTAAAACGATCTAAAGATGTTTTTAAATGTATTAAGATTCAAAACCATAGATTTCAACATTCATTGTTGAAATAGACGTTTTCGAGAAATAGAAGGAAATGGTAGATAATAACACTGTTGTTATAATAGATGATTTCCGAAAGGAAATGTTTTGTATAGTATTGGGATTTATATATCTATTTTAATTTCGAATCCCTATACTAGTGATTTTGGGTTGTCGTAACGATGTTTTACGCAACATTTGTTTTGACCCAAATAAATATGTTTAAGAGAATGATTTCCTTAAAGAATGAAATATATACTTAATTTCGATTAAAGTATATGGAATATTTTCCAAATGTAGAAAATAAAAAGACTTGTGAATTACTTATAAATAAATAAGTATGGAAATGTTTTTCCAATATTAAGTGAATATTGTGAATTTATCTTCTTGAAGATAAATTGAAAATGAATATTAGAAATCGAATGGAAATCGTATATTTATAAATATTTTGGAATGTAAATTCTCTATGGAATTTATAAATGAAAGGGGGAAATTGTTTAAAAATAAATATTGATTTATTTTTGAAGTATTGAAAATATATATCTTGTAAAGATATTTTTTTTGGAAAAATAAATAATTTGGAAAATTATTTGGAATCTGGTGATGTTGTGCATATCCATTGATAGTTCAATAACCGACTATCAATATTTACCTTCAAATGGGTATTTGTTGTGATTTGCTTGAAATTGAATGCCAAGCTTATTTTTTTTAAAATAAGCGCTCACTATTCGGGTTAACCGGGAAAGGACCTTGGGGTCGTATAACCCATCCCGAATATGTGATACGTCGTTATGAATTGCATTTGAAGATCGGTGTTGAAGTCCGGATATTTTCGAAAACGAAAGGGTTTCTTGTTGATTGTCGCTGCACTGGCTGATCCCCGGTATAGAGATCTCCATATGTGATGGGAAATCCGGACGTGATTAGAGATTATCCGGATTGCAAGGACTTCTTCGTAAGTGCCTTCGGTTCTGTTCGATCCCGGAACAGACTTGTATGGATAGTATGTCTGACATTACTAATTGAGATATAAAGCCGATTTCTTTCAAATATATTTCTGTTGGTGGCGGAGAATTTATTCTCTTAGCTTAACACCCTTCTCTGAGACGTACGAGCTCAGAGGTTATATAGTTGAAGGTTATCAGCAATATATTCCCAGTTTGGTAATGTGACATGCTGAGTGTTGCTGTGAAATGATCATTGTGTTGATTATTTGTGATAGGATCATTTATTTGATCGTCTATCTTGGTGATCATTTCTATGATCATTTGTTGACCCAAAGCATGGCTTTTGTATAAAGCGTGGCTTTGTGGACGTGACTTCGTCGAGCCTCATACCCCGGAATGGTCAAAACAGGAAAGATGCGGCAAGGTTATGAGGGGTGGCTCCCTTTAGGGTATGTGCATTTCCTTCTGGAAAAGGGTGGTATCATGGTATGGAGCCCAGATACTTACTCATGTTGAAACACTTATTATTATGGTGTGATGTTGATGACGAGCGCTCGGTTAAAGGTCCCAAAGGACCGGGGGATGGCATACTCGTGTCAGTTGTTACCCAGTTAGGGGTAACCCGGCCTTGTGTTGGCAGAGATCCGGTTTGGTTCTCGGGGACGTCCTTCCAGAGGCGTTCTCATGTGGCAATGGAAAGTTCCTTGGCCTGACCATTCGTTGGAAATCCAAAGAAACAATACGATCTTGTACGGTATTAGTTGTAGAACCTATCATTCACTTATGGTGGCGCCCCACTGTTTGGATGGTAGCTATAGTAGGCATAGTTCGAAATGTCTATGCTGGCTAAGATTTATATTCTACTTTCGAAATGATTTTCTCTACACTATGCACTAGTAATAATATCAAATGTTCTTTTAAATGCGTATCAAGCATCTTTGACTATCATAAGGAGAAATCTCCTCTGATTCTGCGTTTGCATGTGTGTGTGTGCGGGAGGCCTTATGGTAGTCTCATTTTTAAAAGCATTGCGAATTGACATTAAAAAAATTTCTCTATTTTTGATTTTAAAGATAAATAAACTGTTTTGAATTCTCACACCAGTCACATGACTGACTCGGAGTTTATTGTTTTCCTTCCTAAACTCTGGGTGCCCACCAATTTCCACACGGGCAGTCAAGAGTTAAGGTTTATCGGGATATTCTGGAATTCAGAAGTTGCTGGAGGCAGGTTGGATGGCATGGCATATTTACTAGTATATAGTATTTCTTTTCCGCTGTTAGTTGTTATTTGTTGTTCTGCACTCTGATGTAATGAAACGTAATGTAATGTAATAACTGATATAGTTCTTTGTTTAAAGATTATTCATTTATCTATTATATGTTGTTCCGCTGCGAATTGTGAGATTCTGATGTTGTTCTGTTATTTCTTTCCGTTCTATTTTCTATCTTCTCTCTTCTTCTACCTCTTTCTTTTTCTTTTCTTTTTCTTAAACCCTAACATTTCGGTTTTTCGGCAATGAAAATCGCGATCGTTACATTTGGTATCAGAGCATATGGTTAAGCGACAACCATGGCTCTGTTGGGTGTTACTCATTAGAGATAGAGTCAGCAGTACTCTAGAATGAGTTTGAGTGTAATAATAGATATGAGCGCGTATTTGTTAGTGAATATAAAATTGTTTTTGAATCGGGTAAATAAGATAATTTTGCCCAAAACTATTTTTTGATAGAAAAGAAATGATTTTCTATGAATTATTATAGTATATGGTTGCATGATTGTTAGGAAGTAATAATATTAAATTATTATCATTATTATATGGAATTAAATAAGAAATAAAATGGATTGAATTCAAGTAAACTAACTTGATAAATTATAAATTCATGGAGTAATGAATTGGAATTTGAATTGGTTAAATTAAAAGTTTAGTCGTGAGCTAAATTTGAAGATAAATTTGAATTTGTATATAAATTCAAGTAAGTAAAAGAAATAAATTGAAATTCCGTTTGTTAGTAATTAACTAAATTCGAGATGAATTGAATATGGAAATTGAAATGAATTAGTGAATAAAACTAATTTAAAGTAGTAATATGAATTAGTAAACGAAAGTTAATCGTTAGAATTCAATATTTAGAATTGAGAATTGAATTCGAATGGAATTTAAATTATGAATTGAATTCAAATGGAATTGAAATTGTGAATTGAATTGAAATGTAAAATTGAATGAGAATGGACATGTAACTTCAATAGTGAAGTAAAAATGTATAAGAAGCATATATTGGAAATTTTGTAATGGAAAGTGCAAAATGGTTTGAATGTTGGAATTGGATATTATGACTAGCAGGATATACAGGTGTATAAAGGAATTGAGATTTTGATTTCAAAGATAAAATTGAATTGCTCGACAAAAAGGTATGTATTTCAATTTCAGTATGAGATTTGATGATTTTCTTCTCTAGCCACTTGGCTTTCTCTTTTCTTTTTGATTCTGAGGGGCCGTGGTGCCATTTTGTAGTCGTACCGAGCTAGCCGTGCAAAGGAGAAGCTGGCGAAATTTTTCGAAAATTTAGGGTGTTAGAAAAATTTCGAGAAATTTTGAAAGTTTGAAATTTGAATTTAAATTTAAATTTGAATTTTGAAGTAAACAATATTGTTTGAAACCTATAATTGAAGTTGGAAAGCTAGTTGAAATGATAGTGAATCTCTAGTAAAAAGATTTAGGTTAGTAAGTTGATAAAACTATTTGAATTATGAAAAATATTAGACGGATTAAGGATCGTTCTTCTTAACTTGTAATTTCGGGACGAAATTCTTTTATGGGGGAAGATTGTAACGACCCAGAATTTTTAACAATTTAATTTGAAAATATTTAATTAATTTTAAATATTTGAATGATGGTTTAGTTTGAATTCTCAATATAACTTTGAATTTGGCGATTAAATTTTAGAATTTAATCTATTGAAAGTTGAATAAAAATTTGAATCTTCAATTTTAAGCCGATTAAAAATATTTTAAAGGCTTGTAAAATTCATATTGATAATATTAAAGATTTTAGAAGCTTCAGAATTGAATTTGAAATTGCTTTGTTCAGTTTTGAAATTTTAATCGTTTGAATCGATATTTAAAATAGCCGTCTGAGGCACAGTCTCGAAATTCGACGAAACCAGTTCCATTGGGTCCATAATATTGAATTATTCTCGGATTTCAAATTTCGTATTTTTCGGAGTTGATATGTGAGCACACGGTGAGTAAACGCGTTGAAATTAAATCGAATTCGGTTTAAATTTAAACTTTAAAATTTGTCACATCAGTTACTTTTCGTTCCTAAACTCATGCCTAAAACTACGCCTGCAATCACTGAAGGAAATCGTGTAAGCCTTGTCTCGTTCGTTTTTAAATACCTCGCCCCTCCTTCCTACCCATTCAAACGAAATCGAAGAAAATAAAAAGAATAAAAATGGCCGCAGCCGTATAAAATAGAAAAAAAAAGAAATCGTTCCCAATTCAAACCATCGAGAGCTGGGTGACTCGCGACAGAAACGACGACGCTTCTGTAGAGGGGCGGCGACGAACTGAGGAAGGAGGTCGAGGCGACTCTGGGGATGGGCGCTGTCAAGTTGAAGGGCAGTAGGAGGTCGCGAGGAGATGTCGCGATTAATGGGGAGCTCGATTTCGAGCATCATGAAGTGGAGGCGCGTGGGTCCAAGGTCGCACGACTAGGTTTCCGATCGTGGATGGCGCGCGGCACGACGTCATCGAGCTCGGTGTGGACGCGATTTCGTCAGTTAGGTAAGCTATTGAGCAGTTTTTTTGATAATCTCGAATTAATTTAAACCTGGAAATTTCATATGGATATGTTAGAAAATTGGTAGCAGTAGGAAATTGTTAATTCAGTTTAAAATTGTCCGAAGAATTTATAAAAGTTAGGTTTTGAAATCTATGGTACATCATACATAAATAAAGATTTGTATAAACACTTTTGCAGTAATTAAATATTTAATTTTTTAACATCTTGATTTAAATTATTATTGCAGTATAGTTTGTTTGATTTAAAATAATTTATTAAGGTTTATTCAGAAACCTTGAAGTAAAGATATTGATGGAAATTTAGTTTAAATTAAATTTTTAGTTAAATCAATTATTAAAGACAAAATTGGGTTAAACGAAACTATTAGTGAATTAAACTATTTTAGTTGCAAACTGAAAAAAATAAAATATAAATACAGAAGCAGAAAGAAGAAAATTTAGTTTTAAAATTAAATTGTAGTTAAATAAATTTATTTTAGTAAATTTAGTTGCAATTTAATTTGAATTAGACAAGTTGTTAAGAGTAATATGTTTAAAATTAAAAGGAAGCTTGTTAGAAATTCAAATTATTTGGTGAAATAATTTATTAAAGGGAAATGGGTTTAAGAAATTTAATTATCAGTTTAAGATTAAATAAATCCATTAAATGGAAATTTATTATTATTCGATTCAGTTCAAATATTAATTAAGATCGTACAATATTTATACAAGGTCTATAAATCAAGAAAAATCGGATCAAGAAGGAAATGGATTGCTAATAAAAGCAAAGGTGAGAACTTCTCACTCAAAAATTTATAAGTTGGATTTGCAGTTATTTATTGATTGCTATTTGGTTGTGATATTAGATATAGTAGGATATATCTATATATATTAGCAATATATATATATTGGCATATGTATATATTGCAGTTGATTGATTTCCCGCATTGTAAAGCGGATGAGACCCTATTGCGCCGCCTATTAAGCGGATAATATTTTATAAATCCCATATACCGCGATATTCCACCTCGAAGTGGAATTGGTATTGTGCTAATGTCTGTGGATGCAGGGAAACAGGTTGGAGGGATCCAACTGGATTCCTCACAAATATTTATTGATTTTAGATATTGTTATATTTGATTGTTTATCATATCGATATATGATGTTTGAAAGTCGTGATTGACTATTTGATGTGTTGCATCATCAAATCCAATTTTGTAGCTTAAAAATAATGATTTTGATTTTTAAGGGATTTCTAAAGTGATTTTTGAAAGTATACGTTTATAAAATATTATAGGAATTGATTCATCTTAAATAAATAAACGTTAAAATTTTAATATTATAAAAATTATGATTTTTGAGAAATACAGTTAAAAGTTAATTTTTGAAAATATGGGATTAATGATTTTATAAAATAGTTTAAATTGGGATTTCTGAATTTATTATGAAAAGTTAAAAATAGGATTTATGAAATTTGATTATTTTATAAATCAAAACGATGAAATTATAAAGGAGTTTAAAGACGTTTTAAAAGAATAATATAAATTGATCCATATAAAAGATTTATAAATTGATATTTATAAATCAAATGTATTGGAATTGTAAAACGAGCTTTAATAAGTGTTAGAATGAATTATGAATGAATTTCGTAAATGAATGAAATTTATAGAATTATAAATGGTGAAGTTATAAATGGAATTTTATAAGCAGTAGGTTTATAAAATTTATAAGGTTATTAAAGGAATAGTTTGAGTGAATAAATGAACCTTATAAGTTATAAGATTTATAATTTGAGAAGTTTAAAGGAATAATTTTGTAAATAAATTATAAGCATTTAACTTATAATATGGACTTTCGGTATATAATTGAGTTATAAATCGAATAAGTTAATAAAGGAAATTTATAAGAGGAAGTGTTATAAAATAAATAGAAATGGAATTTATCAACATTGTTTTATAAATCCGCAACGACTTATTTTGATAAGTAAATAGTTGTAATTTATTAATGGAGTTATATTCACGTTTTAGACAGTGAATAATCCTGTAAAACAAAAAGAATAGAAATGATGAAATTGGTTAACAAGTATATTCACGTTTTTGAATAGTGAATAATATATTAAAGAAAATGATTTGGATGTGATGTTTTAAATAGAATTAAAACGATCTAAAGATTTTTTTAAATGTATTAAGATTCGAAACCATAGATTTCAACATTCATTGTTGAAATAGACGTTTTCGAGAAATAGAAGGAAATGGTAGATTATAACACTGTTGTTATAATAGATGATTTCCGAAAGGAAATGTTTTGTATAGTATTGGGATTTATATATCTATTTTAATTTCGAATCCCTATACTAGTGATTTTGGGTTGTTGTAACGATGTTTTACGCAACATTCGTTTTGACCCAAATAAATATGTTTAAGAGAATGATTTCCTTAAAGAATGAAATATATACTTAATTTCGATTAGAGGATATTGAATATTTTCCAAGTGTAGAAAATAAAAAGACTTGTGAATTACTTATAAATAAGTAAGTATGGAAATGTTTTTCCAATATTAAGTGAATATTGTGAATTTATCTTCTTGAAGATAAATTGAAAATGAATATTAGAAATCGAATGGAAATCGTATATTTATAAATATTTTGGAATGTAAATTATCTATGGAATTTATAAATGAAAGGGGGAAATTGTTTAAAAATAAATATTGATTTATTTTTGAAGTATTGAAAATATATTTCTTATAAAGATATATTTTTTTGGAAAAATAAATAATTTGGAAAATTATTTGGAATCTGGTGATGTTGTGCATATCCATTGATAGTTCAATAACCGACTATCAATATTTACCTTCAAATGGGTATTTGTTGTGATTTGCTTGAAATTGAATGCCACACTTATTTTTTTTAAAATAAGCGCTCACTATTCGGGTTAACCGGGAAAGGAGCTTGGGGTCGTATAACCCATCCCGAATATGTGATACGTCGTTATGAATTGCATTTGAAGATCGGTGTTGAAGATCGGTGTTGAAGACCGGATATTTTCGAAAACGAAAGGGTTTCTTGTTGATTGTCTCTGCACTGGCTGATCCCCGGTATGGAGATCTCCATATGTGATGGGAAATCCGGACGTGATTAGAGATTATCCGGATTGCAAGGACTTCTTCGTAAGTTCCTTCAGTTCTGTTCGATCCCGGAACAGACTTGTATGGATAGTATGTCCGACATTACAAATTGAGATATAAATCCAATTTCTTTCAAATATATTTCTGTTGGTGGCGGAGAATTTATTCTCTTAGCTTAACACCCTTCTCTGAGACGTACGAGCTCAGAGGTTATATAGTTGAAGGTTATCAGCAATATATTCCCAGTTTGGTAATGTGACATGCTGAGTGTTGCTGTGAAATGATCATTGTGTTGATTATTTGTGATAGGATCATTTATTTGATCGTCTATCTTGGTGATCATTTCTATGATCATTTGTTGACCCAAAGCATGGCTTTTGTATAAAGCGTGGCTTTGTGGACGTGACTTCGTCGAGCCTCACACCCCGGAATTGTCAAAACAGGAAAGATGCGGCAAGGTTATGAGGGGTAGCTCCCTTTTGGGTATGTGCATTTCCTTCTGGAAAAGGGTGGTATCGTGGTATGGAGCCCAGATGCTTACTCATGTTGAAACACTTATTATTATGGTGTGATGTTGATGACGAGCGCTCGGTTAAAGGTCCCAAAGGACCGGGGGATGGCATACTCGTGTCAGTTGTTACCCAGTTAGGGGTAACCCGACCTTGTGTTGGCAGAGATCCGGTTTGGTTCTCGGGGACGTCCTTCCAGAGGCGTTCTCATGTGGCAATGGGAAGTTCCTTGGCCTGACCATTCGTTGGAAATCCAAAGAAACAATACGATCTTGTACGGTATTAGTTGTAGAACCTATCATTCACTTATGGTGGCGCCCCACTGTTTGGATGGTAGCTATAGTAGGCATAGTTCGAAATGTCTATGCTGGCTAAGATTTATATTCTACTTTCGAAATAATTTTCTCTACACTATTCACTAGTAATAATATCAAATGTTCTTTTAAATGCGTATCAAGCATCTTTGACTATCATAAGGAGAAATCTCCTCCGATTCTGCGTTTGCATGTGTGTGTGTGCGGGAGGCCTTATGGTAGTCTCATTTTTAAAAGCATTGCGAATTGACATTAAAAATATTTCTCTATTTTTGATTTTAAAGATAAATAAACTGTTTTGAATTCTCACACCAGTCACATGACTGACTCGGAGTTTATTGTTTTCCTTCCTAAACTCTGGGTGCCCACCAATTTCCACACGGGCAGTCAAGAGTTAAGGTTTATCGGGATATTCTGGAATTCAGAAGTTGCTGGAGGCAGGTTGGATGGCATGGCGTATTTACTAGTATATAGTATTTCTTTTCCGCTGTTAGTTGTTATTTGTTGTTGTGCACTCTGATGTAATGAAACGTAATGTAATGTAATAACTGATATAGTTCTTTGTTTAAAGATTATTCATTTATCTATTATATGTTGTTCCGCTGCGAATTGTGAGATTCTGATGTTGTTCTGTTATTTCTTTCCGTTCTATTTTCTATCTTCTCTCTTCTTCTACCTCTTTCTTTTTCTTTTCTTTTTCTTAAACCCCAACATTTCGGTTTTTCGGCAACGAAAAATCGCGATCGTTACAGAAATACATATCCTGGAGCATCTCATCCATCATCCCCTCGTTCTCCTCAAACTCCCTCATTCGGACCTCGGAAGACGACAGCTTTGCAACGGCATCATCCCTCTCCAATCGGTATCGCGAGCTGTCAGCCTAATGGGATTTCCTCATCGCCTCCATCTCCTCCTTCAGCTTGGCTTGAGCAAGCTCCACGGCTTCAGGCTTCCCAGATAACTGCTCGACCCGCTCGAGATCAGCTTTCCAAACCTCATCCACTGTCGCAATGGCCATATCGATCTATTCCTTGCAGATGGCCTCCATTTTCCGCAGCTCGGCTCTGCTAGCCTCTTCCATAGTTTTCTTTAGCTGTCTGGAGGCAGCCTCGTGCTGAGAGATCTGGATGGCCTGATCGGCGAGTTTCTTGGCCTGGTCGGCAACCACTAGCCGTAATCTTATGTTGGCATTCCCAATTTCCTCCCCGGCCTTGACCAGTCGGGCGTGATGCCCCATCAACTTCCTAGTCTCCTCAGCAACCCGGTCGATATTTGCCTTGGCTTCATCCCCCATAGTTACAATCCGAGTAGTAAGCAAATCAAGGTCTAGGGACTTGGCCTCATCAAGTACCCTTACCATAGGATTACGAGGGAGAGGGTGCTCACCGGTAACCTCGTCAAAGGAAATATCATGAGAACCCGGGTCCAGATCTGGATGACCCGCAAATGGATTACGAGCCAAGCCGGGACAATCAATATGAGTAACGGTAGGATTCTCTGACGGATGCGGAGCGAATATGAACTCAGTATCCTCCCCCGTGATATCATGAATAGGCTGGATTGGGGGCTGAGGTCCAGGTGAAGGTTCGAATATGGAGCGTCTCCTCCTTTTCTTTTGAATATCCTTTTCAATAACTCCGAGAAGAGGACGGTAGCTGACTACGTCCCCGGAACGGCTGGCTGAAGGCTTTGGCTTAGCGGAAGCTTTGAGGAGTTTGAATTGTTCGAGACGGTGTCGAATGTCTGATGTCTTGGCCACCTTACCCGCTCCTGGAATAAAAACCAAGTGTTATGAGCATGCATTGAATCATAATTCAAGAAATATGTCAAGTGAAAAGAGATGGGAGCTAGTCATGGAATATTCCTAAATACTTATCATAAATGGAGTCGGCAGGAGTCAAAAATTCACCTTGAATCGCCGGAGTTACCCTGGCTGAAACGCTCTTAGAAGATGGATCGTCACTATTTCCGGCCTTGTCAGCTTCCTTCGTCTTCTCCACCAAGGCCGATCCTTCCTCCAACCCCTCAAAAGCCTGGCGGAAAGCATCATCTGTCCACTCTTGGATCTCCCCTTCTTGCCCAGAAGACAAAGCCCCGGCGCCATCACTGCTCTGTCCTTCGCCACCATCACCACCATCACCTTCTCCATTACCTCCACTCTCCTCCTCGCCTCTTTACTCCTCTACATTTTCCTCCTCCGGAACATCTGGACATGTGCTAGGGGAGCGTCCATCGGATTTCTTGAGCTTCTTCCCCCCGACGACTGGAGGTATCGAGAAGGGTTTCCTCTTGCTGCTCTTCGTCGTGGACCCTCCTTTAGCTTTCGCAGCCCTCTCCTCGGCTGTATCTCTCTTCCTGACCACAGACTGACGTGGTAGAATCAAGTTGTGCTGCAGAAGAGTAGCATTCCTGATCAGGTAAGAAGTTGACCTCTCCTTTTCCGAAATGGCTTCTATTTCCGCAGCCATCTGAACCAGGCGATCGTTCTCCACGACCGCAAAGCCATCTGTCGCTAGCAAGTAACAAAAACACATAAGAGGAAGCATTGCAATCAGAATGGAAGTTATAAATAAGCTTCAACTTACAGCCGGAGGTGAAGCGATGGATAGAAACAGAGTCATCCTTGACAAAAAACCATTCTTTCTTGAAATGCTAAACTTCGAATATAAGTCCAGGACCAGCTTGAAGGACACGGCTGATTCCAAGCTGATGTATGGAGACCCCTTCTTGTAGCCTCTCAAGTTGTACAAATATCGGATCTCCCGGTTGGAAGGGGGACGCCCGTATTTTCTCTGGAAAATGATGAATAGGCTCACTAGGATAGCATAAGAGTTGGGCTGAAGCTGGAAAGGGGCCACCTTTAGGTAGGTGATGAAGCTGACTATCCAAGCGTTGATCGGGGGAATGGCCCCACACATACAATGGTACCTACTATAAGCGAAATATCCTTCACGGGGGTTGTACGGCATCACACCTTCCCCCGGCAATAGCATACACGCTCTATCAATCCCAAAGGAGCGAGAGAAAACATCAAGCTGCTCCTCTTTGAGGGAGCTAGGAAAGCAGTCAGGAGGAGAGTTCAAGAGCTCCTGAGGGCCATATCCATCCACTAGTGATCTTGGTATGGGCCCATGTCGCCCTGATTCCGGCTGAACTGGGGGCACGACGAGGGGCCCTCTTCTGTCCATAGATTTCTTTTTATCTGATCGTGTTTCCACTTTATGAGACATTTATCTGCAAATACAAAAAAGAACGTCGTTAGACCAGAAGATATAAACATGCAGGTGTATGTAGCCTGGAATTTCACTCATAATTCAAAACATAAAAGAACATTCGGTAGTTCAAGGGAAAAAAGGTCATTCGGCATTATACTCCCCAAGATCATTCGGCAAGTTCATTAGGTACTTGAGGTCCCCGAGCTCATTCGGTAACTCAAAGTCATCAAGTTCATTCGGTACTTGAGGTCCCCGAACTCATTCGGTGAATCAAAATCATCGGGTTCATTCGGTACTTAAGGTTCCCGAACTCATTCGGTAAATCAAAGTCAAAAAAGCCATTCGGTAAGAGAATGTCTCACCTGATTCGGCACTTCAAATGGTTCGGCAAACGAAACTGATTCGGCACTTCAAACGATTCGACAATCGAAAATGGTTCGGCACTATAATCAATTCGGCAGTCGAGAATTTGGTCCGGCTATTTCAAAAGGTAAGGAATGAAGGAAGCATAGGGCCCATACTTATAGGCAAATATCAACGACCGGACCAATTGGTTCGGCATTAGAGACCGAATAAGAGCGCTCAGGATGAATGACTTAAAACAAAGCACGCCATATACAAGCATATGCCCTACTTTGGGGGGCAAGTTTTGGGCATGTTTCCACCTGCTACCTAACCAACCCCAATTCCCTGCATAGCCGAACCAATCACATTCCCACCAACTATCAAACACACTTCCCCTGCTCCACCGGACCAACCTCACCGGACCAAACTCCACCGGACCAGCCTCCACCAATCCAAGGCCTCACCGCTCCAACCACTACCGGACCACTCACCACCGGACCAAGTCCCACCGAACCTAGGCCTCACCACTCAAACCACTACCGGACCACTCACCACCGGACCAAGTCCCACCGGACCAAACTCCATCCACTCACGACCGGACCAAGGCATACCAGGCCAACACTACCAGGCTAGACTACATCAGCCCAGGCCCACTAGCAGCTATATACATCCAAGACCCCTACCCCCAGCCTCACTCTATAAATAGAGGAGCAGGGGTACAACAATGGCGGACAAGTTTGAGAGCTCAAGCACGGATAGAACTTTCAAACAACTTTTAGATACTTGTAATCAAAGCTTTGTACTTGTAATCTGAACAGAAAAGGAGAATAACATATAAAGTGGACGTAGGCACATTCTGGCCGAACCACTATAAATCTGCGTGTCTTTTATAGTTTAGTCCATCTATTTTATATATTTGCATAAATCACCCAAATCATTAAGATCAACATATAATCAACAAAATCATACGACTTGGAGGTGTTTGCCCATTTTTTTTTGCAAACATATTTTTAATTCGTGTGACTACTTGTGATTGAAACCATTGAAGGCTGTAATTTAGCCGAATATACTTTGGTATCGTAGGATACCAGAAATAAATAAAAAATTTGATTTTGAAATTTTGGTAGAAAATTTATAATAAATTCACTCAAAGGAATCGAGTGAATTTTAAAAGAAGGAAATTTAAATAAATAAAGTTTTATCTTTGAAAACTTATTGAATAAATTCCAAAAATATGGGAAAATATTTTAATAAAGGAATTTCGAGTGATGTTGTTTAATAGCTGAAGGATTTATTTAAGATACGTATTTTAAATAATTAAAAGAGATAAAGAAATTTATTTCAAAAGGAAATAAATTTAGAAAATAAATTTGGAATCTAATTTAGAGTTTAAATTAATTCTAGAAATCGATTTGAGAATTAATTTGAAGTTAAAATAAATCTTAGGAATCGATTTGGAAATTTGGTTCGGTGTTTTGGAAATAACTTGGAAAATCAATTTGAAATTGATTTGATATTGGAAAATTAATTTGGGAAACCAAATTGGAATTTGATTTGTGTTTGAAATAAACTGGAAATCAATTTGGGATTTTATTGGGTTTGAAGATGATATTTGGGAATCGATTTAAACTTTGTATATCAATTGTTAATACCGATCTAAACGGCGATTCAAGCACCTAAGGAAAACGACCTAACGACTTGACAACCTAAAGGACTAAGCGACTCAGTGGTCCAACGACCTACAACTTAACGGGTTAAAGGCTCTAGTGATTCTAAGGGTTGAAGGCCTACGACCTTACAACCTAGCTATCAACACAGGGCAACAGTATATCGCAACAGAGATCCTACGAGTTAGCAACCTAGTGATTCCATGATGGTTGCAACCTACCAGGCTAAAGGAATAGCGACCTAGCGACCTAGTAACTAAGACGACCTAAGCGAGCTAACGAGTTAGCGACTTAACGAACAACAAACTTCCCGTTGTTATATCACCCAGTTATAGGTCGAGCAGGTACTAAGTCGCTACTACTCCTACAACTAGCCTAGGTTGCTCTACTAGGTACCTCAGCATGACTAAGTCGCCTACCTCTCTTCCGTAAGTCGCTGCGACCTACTAACCCGCTCAGATTGACTAAGTGCAACAAGGATGAGCCATAGCTCGTATCCCTTAGGTCGCTAGCGACCTACGACCTACCCTTAGGTCGTTCACGACCTACGACTTAGCGCAGATTTTCACTATAAATATTCCACCTACTCCAACTGAAAAAGGACTTTGGGCTCATTTCTGGGATGCCTATACTCTGCTAATTTCTCGACTCATCCGACACTTCAAACACGAAAGACACTTCAACGAACTTCAAGAAGAGATCTAATACATTTAACATGAATTTGAAGAATTCTCCTACATCAGAGTTCTAGCTATTTTTCTAAGTGGTGTTGTAATCGGAGATTGTTGTATAAGTTGTAATTGAATCAGCAATAAAGGAGAATAAAGTGGATGTAGGCTTAACTTGAAGCTGAACCACTATAAAACTGTTGTCTCTTTACTGTTTTTTCTGTAACTTTTCTACTTACTTCTAATTCCCGTATTGACGGGTGGTGCTTTCACTTTATCTCTACTTACACCGGGGTGTTAGTGTTCAATTTTAGCGTTAACATTTTTGGTGCTTTTCACCGAGAATTTAACTCAAGGTGTTTTCATCGTTGCTTCGCAAAAGTTTGTTGAAAGAATCTCTCTCAAAACCAGAAGTCATCAGAGATTATGACTCCTGGAAGAAAGCGCAGATCTACTAGACCCGGTGATGTCCATGAAAATACTGCCACTTCTCCTTCTCAAGTCAAGTAGCTCCAAGTGCTCGAATTACACGGGCAGAGTTGGATGCTGCAGTGTCTGGGTTATATCAGCAAATGGAAGCCCAGAACGCTTTGATGTTGGAAAGGTTGAACGCTCTGCTTCGAGCTAATCAGCAACCAGGAAACAACGAAGAAACTTTTGCCGATGATGTTCATGTTTCTCAAGAAAAGAATATTCCTCAAAGGACAGCTGGCACCGCCGAAGTGCCACCTCCCCAAGCTGGAGGTTCAAGGCTGCAGCCAACTCTTCGCGAACGTTTGTCTAGGCAAGCTTCCGAAAAAGTAGCTAACATCTGTCCCGCGAGTCCTCTAAACGATGAGGAGTACCTTTCGGGAATGGTTCGACAAATCATGAAAGAAAGCGTGCAGAGGGAAGAAGATGAGAATGACTGGGGCTTTGCTCCAAGCAAGACTCCTTTCACTGAAAGAATCCTGAAAGCTGAGTTTTCGAGGAAGTTTGTTCCTCCTACCATTCCAGCCTATCGGGGCACAAGTGACCCTAACCAGTTCTTGTACAAATACGACTAGCGTATGACTGGTGCCAGTGCATTGGATGAGATCAAGTGTAGATACTTTCCGGTGTATTTGGAAGGAGTGGCCCTGCTTTGGTTCACAAAGCTACCAGTTCGATCTGTGGATCAATTTTCGGACCTCACTCGGAAATTCAAAGATCGGTTCATGTTATATGCTTCAAAGGCCGAGGATATAATGTCGTTGTCCAGTCTTAAACAAAACTACGGAGAGCCTCTCAAGTCCTTCTCAAACCGCTTCAATATAGCCTTGGCTGAGGTGGACAATGCAGAGCCTAGGATGATTCTCACTTACTTGATGCGGGCTATCGACAAATCAAGCGAATTTGGAAAATGGCTAAAGATGAAAGAGCCGAATTCGCTTGAAAAGTTCTACCAAAAGGCTGACGAATTTATGCGCTTAGAGAGCCTTCCTATGTCAGTAAAAGTAGTCGTGAACGAAGTTGAAAGTAACAACGTTGCCTCTAACAAAAAGGAATCTGGTGGTCAGAAGAGGGAAAATGACGAAAGAAAAAAGCAAAAAGATGCGAAGAAAACTCGCCGCTTTGGACCTTCAGATTTTACTCCCTTATCTGATACGCCAGAGAATATCTTTTTTGCAACCAAAGATATTGTTGAATACCCTAAACCACCTAAGTTGAGGCCTGGGAAAAATGTTGCACATAACGGAAGATTCTGTCGATTCCACAATCAACCAGGCCACGACACTAATGAATGTCGCCATCTAAAGGGTTTGATCGAGGAGTTGTTGAGCCAGAATAAACTTCAGCAAAATGTGAAGAAAAACATAAACGACCCAACCTCATCTACTCAGGGGCAACAAGTTCATGCTTACCAATCCGGCTCGGATAAGAGGGCTACAATGCAGGAATCTGAAAGGCCCATCATCAATGTTATCACAGGGGGTCCTCATCCAGTGGGCACAAATTGGGATGAGATGGAAAGATATTCTCACGCTTTGAGATATGCCCCGGTTTGTCCTATGCCAAGTCAAGAAAAAGTTTCGGACTAAAGGCAGATTCTCTCGCAAAGTATTGAAGTTCTGGCGAAGCTTAATTATTGAGATTCAGTTCCGAGAGCCTGGAACAGCAATTATTTGCATCTATATTTTACTTAAAAGCAATGCTTGAATTTGTAAAATGATTATGGATGTACCATTCTTGTATTGATTCACACTGATTTTACTATAAATCTTGTGTTCTCTATTACTATAAAATGCCTGTTCCATTTCGATATGCAAATATCTTAAATATATTGCTAAAATGTCGATTTAACATGGCAGGCCATCGAAGTAAAGCTTACATACTCAACACATCACGAGGCCAAGCGATTCCTACAAATCACTCAACAAGCAAATGTCAAGCCACAGGAATTCCAGATTCAATTCCTACATAAGAAGTGCTTCTTACAAACAGTTAGTGATTCCACCAAAGGGGCACCTTCCCAAAGAGAAGTTTCCAGGCCCTTGCTAGCTGGTTGCGATCGTTTTTGCAAACAAACATCCAATTAGGTAGCTTGTGTCTGTCCCGTGGATTCACTTAACAATGAAATACACTTCTTTGGAAAAAGAAAAGCAAACAACTTGCAAAGGAAAAGAACATGTGCTTGGAAACGATAACGAGGAATCGCTAGGAGGCAGATGGTGGAAAGACAAGGGCGAGCAGACAGAAAACAGCCAAAAAGGAGTCCTGCTTCTCAACAAAAAGGTTGGCAGAACCACCAGAGGGGCACCTTCCCAAAGCGAAGGCACCAGACCCTTGCTAGCTGATTGCGATCGTTTGTGCAAACGAACATCCGGTTGGATAGCTTGCGTCTGTCCCATGGATCCACTTAACCGTGAGACGCAACCTTCATAGAAAGCCAACCACCCAAAGACCTCTTCGGAGGCACACGCCCTCTTTAGAGACACAACTATTCGGAGGATAAAGGCCTCTAATGAGGCACGCCGAAAAAAGAAAGTTCTCTTCTCAACCAAAAAAGATTGGTGGAATCACCGAGGGCCCTTGTTAACTTGTTGTGATCGTTTGTGCAGACGAACATCAAATTAAGTAACTTGCGTCCGCCCCGTGAATCCATTCAACCATGAGAAAGTAACTTCCAGGCAATCAAATAAAGCCCTCTTCGGAGGCCCACTTCACCAGAGTTGAAGTGAGAAAGCCCTCTTCGGAGGCCCACTTCACCAGAGTTGAAGTGCCAAAGCCCTCTTCGGAGGCCCGCTTCAACAGAGTTAAAGTGTCAAAGCCCTCTTCGGAGGCCCACTTCCCCGCGTACAAGGAAAAAACAAAAGCCCTCTCTCCATAGGTACACACAAAAAAGCCCTCTCTCAAGGCACAAACAAAAAAGCCCACTTTCCAGAGGCACAAAAAAAACAAAAGCCCTCTTCGGAGGCACAAACAGACCAAAGCCCTTTTTGGAGGCCCACTTTACCGCGTAGGGGAATCCACTTGTCAAAAATAGAAGTGACTTTCTCCGAAAGTGAAGTGTAAAAACTTTTCAAAATAAAAGAGCGAGAAGACTTCTCCAATACAAGGCACACTCTACTAAAGCAGAGTAATATTTCCTCAAAATGGAAAAATTATTCTTTAAAGTAAGAGTGCAAGCCTTCTTAAAATGGAAAAATTATTCTCTAAAGAAAGAGTGCAAGTCTTCTCGAAACAGAAGAATTGTTCTCCAATTTAAGAGTACAAGTCTTCTCGAAACAGAAGAATTGTTCTCCAACTTAAGAGTACAAGTCTTCTCGAAGCAGAAGAACTGATCTCCAAAGTTTTACCAAATGAAAGAAATTGCAATAAGCCGTGGTATGGGGGCAATACAATACAATATAGCGACATTAATAAAAGCAACGCTCAAGTAACATACCACAAACTTATTGCAATATCATAGTGAAGAAACTTGTGCAAAAATAAGGAATAAATGCATTCACAAATACAGTCAAAAGATTTTACAAATAAAAAGAATTATTTTATTCCATATTACAAAATTTTCATACATTTGCAGGTTTCAAAAAAGCGGGGACCGGTGCCCGCACAAATTTCGGTCAATACAAGCCTTTATGTACAAGCAAAAAGCAAAATAAGAAGGGTAGAGCGAGACTCATCATTTCTTATTCCCGCCACCTTTAGAGCCCTCGCCTGGCCTAATGGTTAATTTTAGGAGCCGACTTGGACGAGTCGGGGAAGAAGAAGATAGAGGTACATCTGGGTCCACTTCTGCCTTCTCTTCGCTAGCAGAAGTTCTTCTCCTTCCCTTCTTTGAAGTTACACGCTTCCCCTTCTTCCTTGAAGAAGACTCGCTGCCCGGAGTGATAAGTGCAGAAAGCTTTTTTTCATCATGAAATTGCTTCGGAGTCTTTTCACCTTCTTCAAGTTCCTCAGCCTTCTGCTCTTGTGAAGCAGCCGGGTCGTCAAAGCCTTGAAGAGCTTCTATTAATTCTTCTTGCGACCCCGGTTGAGAAGCAGAAGGAGGAGTAATTTGAAGAGACGGGGGTGGAGCAGCTGGAAGAGGAGAAGTCTGTGTGGCACTTGGCGTTTTCACTACGGAAGAAGAGAAGTTAAAGTCAGTATTTCCCGCAAAGAGAGGAGATAGTGGCACGTCAAGGCTTAAATAATAATCAAAAAGTTCATCAAGCTCATGAGAAGCGAACAAGTAGTCCACTTGAGCTAAATCAACGTTGAAATTACCTAGAGAAGTTGGCTTTATCACGTCAACTTCAAAGCCTTGTGCTTCAGCACTTTCTTGAGCCTCATCTCCAGTATGAGCAGTTACAATTTCAATGTCAGCCTTGGCAGGAGGCGAGGAATGGAACTAGAGCCAATGATATCAATATCGGTCGAAACCGAAGGAAGAGTCGGGTCGGTCGAATGTGCCTTCCCTAAAGGTTCTCCTTTCGCCGTTCCGGCTCGCTCTTTAGCAAGTTCCTCTTTCCCCTTGGTAAGGACGGCATGTGCATCATCATCCAGATAGTGTGCCTCAAGATCTGCTTCAGCATAGCCAGCGTCTCCAAGCATATCAATTGCGGCCTCCCAAACTTCGGCCAAAGTAATCTCGTATTTCGGGCCCAAAAACGAAAGGCTACCGTGCCCCAAGACACTATGTATATAAAACTCGAATAAAGTAGAGCTGATGTTGGCTTTAGTTGCCTTATGAGATTCTTCGGCTGCTGCTTTGCAGGCGATAGCTTCATCACCCTCTTTTTCAACTTCTGAAAGTCAAGCTTTTAACATTGCAATTTCCATGTCCTGAGAGTTGGTTTTTCTCACAACTGAGAACGTCAGTTCGGTAGCTTTCTACAATTTTTTGTTGCGCTTCAAATTTAGCCTCGGCGTCTCTTTGGCCAGCATGGGCATCTCTCACTTGTTTTTGAAGCACTTCTTCTTTTTGAGAATAAGAAGTGGAAGAATTGGCAAGCTCTTCTTTGAGTTTCTCAATTTCCGCATCAAGATTCTCATTGTAAGCGGCGATGCTCTTCATCTCCGCATCATGTTGGTCGAGAGTTTTCTGCCACTCGGATTTATCGTTTTCCATAGTCAGCATGGCTTCGAGATTTGCGCGGTTTACTCTTCGAAGCTCATCAACAAGTTTTTGCCAACCAGACATTCTCTTAATATCGAGTTTGACGGCATCAAGATTTCGCAACATAGCTTGCTTGTCGATTGGGACCAAATAAAGATCAAAACGCACTCCTTTTAAGCACCAGTGCGGAAACCGGCTTTGAAGAGTAGCCGAACCCTTTCCAACTACGAAGGCCTATGATGATCGTTTGAATATCAGCTCTTTGAAGGGCAGGAGAGCTGGAAGGGATTTCCAAGGAGATGGGAGAAGCTGGCTTTTCAGAAATCGCAGACTCCGGCCTTTCACTAAGCTTGGCCCGTTTACTTGGATCTTCAGCGATGTGACTTTTCCCTTTGTCATCATGAGATTTTCTTTTGTGGGAATCATCGCCTCTCTGGGAAGAATCATGTCGTTCATCCCTTCTCCCATAACGCTCTTCATAAGCCCGCCTCTCGCGAGCTTTTCTTGCAGTTCTTTCTTCACCAGTTTCCCTTGGGGCAGGAAGATACCGCTTGGGATCAAAAGAGTCGCGCCTTCCATAGCGCTGAAAATCGTCATAGTAAGAGCCGCTACGTCCCATTGGAGAACCTGAAAATGAAGAAGAGACAAGTTCAGAAATCTTCAAAGTAAAGAAGTTAAGTGCACAAAGTTGCTAAAATTCTAAGTGTGTGTGGCGTGTGAACTACGCGCATCAAACTACAAACCACTCTTCGACTTAAGAGTTATCTCTTGGGTTGATGGAGTTGTTTGCAAAATTGATGTCACTTCAACTACTGGAAAAGCAAGTTTAGAAGCGGTAGAATCATCCTTGAAGAGTTCATGTAAAGTAACCATCAAGTCGCTCGGTCCCTCAAAAGTGTCATCACTGTCATGCCCAGCGGGACTCTTTCTCTCAGCTCCTGCATCAGCGGCCTTCCCGGTGTGTTGAGAAGCTTCCTCTTCTTTGATAACCGGGGGAAGTGCAAATTTGCCGGATGACCCCACAACGTCAACGGAAGCAGAACGTTTCACTAATGAAGCCTCGGCAGTAGGTTCCTTCGATGTAAGTTCTCCAGCGGAAACTGGGGCATCTGGAGTCTCTGTTTGAGAACCAGGGGCATCATGAAGCTGAGTAGATCGGAAGAATGCAAAAGTCTGAATTGATGCAAAAATTCATCATTCGGCAAAAATTTGATGCTTCTCTCCTCAGCCGACACAACATTTAGTCTTTCAAAAGTCGGCTTATGGCTGGAATCTTTAGAAGGAGGAGGAAGTGCTGTAAAAGTAAAGAATGAAATTAGCACTTAACAACTCGGATTTTGGAAAGTTCAGAAGCGGAAAGAACAGAAATAGGCAAGCTTACTTCCTACTCTCCAAATGCTGCAGAATCCTGGGGGGCAACGGACGAAGAAAAATTGGTTCAGAAACCCGTTGGCGCTTTCAGGAAGATCGGTGATCAATTTACGGTTCGTTGCGCTTCTCACAAGTATTATAGAAGGATGATCTTTATTCCTCGCAAATGTGCATAAGTAACAAATCTCCTCAAAGCTTGGAAGACGGTCGAGTGTCCTCCTGAACAGCACACATATTCCCATCAAAATGGCGTAGCCATTGGGGTGCAACTGGAAGGGAGAGATAGTCAATCGGAGGAGTTGTTGAAGAAAATCGTTAAAGGGAGGAATAGCTCCACTTAAGCACATCTGACGATTAACTGCGATAAAACCAAAAGGTGGCCTGTCAGCAGTATCGTTTACCCCAGGAAGCAAAGTGTCTGCCTCAGCAACACCAAACTGAATGCATAGTTGGTTGAACACCCGTTGATTCAGAGTAGTCGGAGTTCTTTCCGGGGGATCATCCAAGGGGTTAGCTATTGGGAAGACCTCTCCAGCTTGCTCTACTATCTCTTGTTGAGAAGTCATTCTACACAAGAAACTGGGTATTCAAATATGAAGGTGCATGTTTCCTAAAAGTGTGTGAAGTGTTGTGCAAAACTACTGAAATAACAAGTGAATAAAATAAAGCTTGAAATAGTACTAATTGATGCACATCAATTCAGGAAGTTTTGAGGCTTGTTATGAAACCAAAGTTAAGTGTAGTATCAATGAAGATGATATTTAGCAATAAGCAGTTATAACTGTATGAATTTTGCGTTGATACTTCATTTAATCAGTTGATTCACATCACTTCATCTTTAATCAGTTTCATAGTATTTTGCTTAAGTAAAATATCAGTTCTTTAATCTAATCCATCACTCGATGTGGGCGGTCGATGATGAGTATATTCGTCCCATTTTTCTGCAAATGTTGTGTTTAATAGGTTGTTAGCGTTAAAGTTAATATAATCTGTAAAGAAATGCAGTAAGTTCAGGCAAGTTATCTCGACAGTTCAAGTTGAGAATTCAAGTTATAGTGCTGTCACATTTTTACAAGAAGTCAAGTTCAAGTGGCTTAGCATAAGTCAAAGCTTTCTTAAGTCGCATTGTTCAGGTCAAAGAGTTTAAGGCATGAGACTCCATGTCAAGGCAGTGCAAATTTGTTTAAGTACTAAGTCGCTTACGCAACCTAAAGATTAAGTCGCAGAGAGTTAAGTCGCAAAGGGTAATGCCATGAGAAGTTAGGTCGCAAAGGTTGTTAGGTCGGCCAAATCTGTTAGGTCGTGAAGGTCTTTAGGTCGCTCAGATTCACTAGGTCGTTTCTGAAGTAACGCAGCGATCTCAAGCTATCTTCCGTTAGAGCCACTATGCCCTGCTCTCCAATTACACTTTGCCATGCGTCCACCAACCATTGTGTCGCTTGAAGCATCATGACTAAACCTAAAAACCCATTAACCCGATTAACCACGAATCATTTTCTCTCCTCAAACCGCCTAAAGCCTCGTCTTCTTCTCTGAATCTCCAGGAACCATTACTAAACCTCTCGAATTTAAAGCACTTACTTGCTTCGAAGCAATCGTCGACAATTCAACAAAAATCGAACGCAAATACGAGTGTGCTTTTACAACGGGATAACAAAGATACTATGGAGAAGATTATGAGGAATCGATGGTAAACACAACAAATGGATGCTCGAAATTACCTAAATTCACTGATTGGAGTTGACGATTAGGATGAAAAAGAGCAAATTTTACAAGCTCGAGTATGGTAATTACGGCAGAAATAAGCGATTAAGTGGAGGGGAAGAAGCGAACTAATAATTTATATAGGGGAAATAAAGGAAGACATATCGGCACGCGACCTAGCGGCTTAATGATCTAAGCGACCTGGCAACCTAATGAACTACGCAACCTAGCGAGCCTGTTGAGTCGCCCATGATCTAGAGCAAGTAGATCGAAGCACGCGACCTATGACATAGGCGTGTACTTCGAGGGGCAAGTGTTAATACCGATCTAAACGGCGACTCAAGCACCTAAGGAAAACGACCTAACGACTTGACAACCTAAAGGACTAAGTGACTCAGTGGTCCAACGACCTATAACTTAACGGGTTAAAGGCTCTAGTGATTCTAAGGGTTAAAGGCCTACGACCTAACGACCTAGCTATCAATACAGGGCAACAGTATATCACAACAGAGATCCTACGAGTTAGCGACCTAGTGATTCCATGAGGGTTGCGACCTACCAGGCTAAAGGAATAGCAACCTAGCGACCTAGTAACTAAGACGACCTAAGCGAGCTAACAAGTTAGCGACTTAACGAACTACAAACTTCCCGTTGTTATATCACCCAGTTATAGGTCGAGCAGGTACTAAGTCCCTACTACTCCTACAACTAGCCTAGGTCGCTCTACTAGGTACCTCAGCATGACTAAGTCGCCTACCTCTCTTCCATAAGTCGCTGCGACCTACTAACCCGTTCAGATTGACCAAGTGCAACAAGGATGAGCCGTAGCTCATATCCCTTAGGTCGCTAGTGACCTGCGACCTACCCTTAGGTCGTTCGCGACCTACGACTTAGCCCGGATTTTCCCTATAAATACTCCACCTACTCCAACTGAAAAAGGACTTTGGGCTCATTTCTGGGACGCCTATACTCTACTGATTTCTCGACTCATCCGACACTTCAAACATGAAAGACACTTCAACGAACTTCAAGAAGAGATCTAATACATTCAACATGAATTTGAAGAATTCTCCTACATCTGAGTTCTAGCTATTTGTCTAAGTGGTGTTGTAATCGGAGATTGTTGTATAAGTTGTAACTGAATCAGCAATAAAGGAGATTAAAGTGGACGTAGGCTTAACTTGAAGCCGAACCACTATAAAACTGTTGTCTCTTTACTGTTTTTTCTGTGACTTTTCTACTTACTTCTAATTCCCGTATTGACGGGTGGTGCTTTCACTTTATCTCTACTTACACCGGGGAGTTAGCGTTCAATTTTAGCGTTAACATCATTTGATATTTGGAAATGTAAATTCACAACGGGAATTTGTAAAGAAAAGGGTAATTGTTTAAAAATAAATATTGGTTTATTTTTAAAGTGTGGAAAGAAATTTACGAATTGGAATGTAAATTAAAATAAATCAAGAGGATTTATTAATTTATTGGAATGGTCCATTTTGCAATGGAAAAAGAATTCTTCCTCGGAAAGCCGAGTATATTTTTAAAATAGCTTTTGAATAAAATTTAAAAGTTTTAGTTTGGTTTTAAAATAATATTGTTGGAGAAATTAGTTTGGAAATTGTTTAAACTAAAAAAATTTATTTAATTAATTATATAAAGGATTATTTTAAAGATTTAAATTGATATTTGATTTAGAAAATAGTTATTTAAATATTTATACTCCATTTACAAATTTTTATTTTACAATTAGTTTTGGACCTGAATTTTTATATGAGATATTAGTATAATATATTTTATAACTAATATTTAAGCAAATATTCTAAAATAGTTTATTTTAAATGTTTCCAAGTATATTTTGAATAAGTATTTTTATATTATTTTAAAATATTTGAAATCGGCAAATTTTCAGTGGAAATGAATAAATGTTTGGAAATGTATTCCGCGTGAGAAGAGTGGGTTGAAATTTGTTTTAAAAAAAAGATTGAAATGTGGAAATTGATTTGAAATTTATTTTCAAAGGATTGAAGTGTGAATTTTTATCTTGCGAAGATATATTGAAAATAATAATAATTGGGGGGAAATTTATTTGAAATCCAGTGACTGTTGTGAATGATGATTGATAGTTAAGTAACTGACTATCAATATTGGCCTTAATCAGCGCTTGAATTTCGATGCGATCGGGAGTCGAATTCCAATTGGATATTCGAAACCCACATCGAACCTTTGTGATTGTGATGGATCTTTTGTTTAAAAGATCAAAGTGAAATTGTTATGATTTGTTCGAATCTGAATGAACACTTATTTTTTTAAATAAGCGCTCATTTTTCGGATTAGCCGGGAGAGGACCTTGTGTCATAAAACCCATTCCGGATAACGATACGACGAAATGGGATTGCATTTGAAGATGGTGTTGAAGACCGGGTATTTTCGAAAGCGAAAGGATTACCTGTCGAATGTCTCTGCACCGGGTTGCTCCGGCATAGAGATTTTATCGCCCTTTGTGAAGGGGATTACGGACGTGATTAGTGAATATCTGAACTTGTAAGGACTTCTTTGGAAGTGCCTTCGGTTCCGTTCAATCCCGGAATAGACTTGTATGGATGTGTGTCTGACGTTACACTTTAAGATGTAAAGATGGTTTCTATCAAATACATTTCTATTGGTGGCGGAGAATTTATTCTCTTAGCTTAACACCCTTCTCTGAGACGTACAAGCTCATAGGTTATGTAGTTGACGGTTATTAGTAATACATTCCCAATTTGGTAATGTGGCATACGAAGTGTTGCTGTTCATTTGTTGATCGAAGCATGGCTTTTGTGAAAAGCGTAGCTTTGTGGACGAGACTTCGTCGAACCTCACACCCTGGAATGGTCAAAACAGGAAGGATGCAGCAAGGTTATAGGGGGTAGCACCCCTTAAGGTATGTACATTTCCTTCTGGATAGAAGTGGTATCATGATATGGAGCCCAGATATTTAACTCACGTGAATATCGCAAATATATATTACTTTATGATTGTTTTTTAGGATCCTCGGATAAAGTTTGTTTACAACCGGGAGATGACACACTCGTGTAGTAGTTACCTATTTTTGCAGAGGTAACTCGGCCTTGCGTTGGCAGAGATCCGGTTAGGTTCTCGGGGTGTCCATCCAGAGGCATACCCATGTGGCAATAGGAAGTTCCTTAGCCTTACCGTTTGTTGGAAATCCAATCACCAGTACGCCCCTTGTACGGTTTTAGTTGTATAACCTGCCATCTAATATGGTAGCTATAGTAGGCATGCTATAATGGTACGTATGCTAGCTAAGATTAATATTATACTTGCAAATGTTTTTCCACTGTGCACTAATAATAATATCAAAAGAGTTTTCTCATAGTAAGCATATTTGACTATCATAAGGAGAAATCTCCCCCAAGTGTGCGATTGCATTGTGTGTGTGCCGGGAGGCCTTATGGCAGTTTCATTTTCCAAAAAAACATTGTGGATTTCTTTTAAAATTCCTTTGTTTCCTTTTGTTAAAGAATAATTGTTTTTAGATCTCACACCAGTCCCATGACTGATCTGGAGTTTATTGTTCCCTTTCTAAACTATGGGTGCCCATAATCTTCCACACAGGCAGCCTAGAGTCAGGTTAACAGTTATTTGGGATCAAGGTCAGAAGAGTTGCTGTGGAGATCAGGAGTTGAAGCTGGATGGCAAGACGTATCTCTTTACTATGTAGTGTTCGTTGCGTATGGTTAGTGCAAATCAGTTTTCATATAGTCAAGTTATAATAACTGTCAGTGATGTTTGATGTCGTTGTAAACTCTGATGTTGTATTGTATTAACAGTGATGAGTCTTTGATTTAAAGATTATTCATTTATCTATTATATATTGTTCCGCTGCGAAATGTGAGATTTTGTTATTGTTTCTGTTTTTCTTCTACCTCTTCATTCTTTAAACCCCAACGGTTCGGTTTTCCGGCATTCGACTGTGCAACATTTGATACAGTGGACGTATAAATGTCGACTTTCGGGCGTCGAAAAAGTGGGTCGTTGTAAAAACTTTAGTTTATGTAACGACTCATAATTTTTAATGATTTTAATAATGTAATTAACTGAATTTTTAGGAAAATTTAAATAATTGAATTTGGAAATAAAAATTTGATATTTGGTATGCATCTATTTAAACGTACCAAATATTAGATTTTCATCATATAATATGGAATTTCATTTTGTTGTGTAATTTTTTAAAAAAAGTTTGATTGAAGAAAATATTTTCAAAATCTGAATATTTTTATATAATAAAAATGTAAACTATTTTCTGAGTGAAAAGTCATGATTCATTTCGTGAAATTTGAATTTCTCTAGATCCGTTCATCATATTTTCGACGTTTTAACAATATATTTTTTTGCAGTGAATATCGACTTTTGATAGGATTGTCATATAGCTGATATATGTGTATAATTATATTCGTCTTGTTATGTTAGTCTCCGCAGTACAATCATTTGTGCATTTCGGTGCCCGGTACGCGACGAAAGCTGTGAAACGGAGAGCCGTATCGGTACTGGTTTTGAGCCCTTTGAATTCCTTGTGTCCCTTCGTTGTCCACGGCTGAAACAAACAACCATCTGCTTCTATTATTTTCAAAACATTCGACTTTTGACTTTTCCCATTCCAACCTGCTCATTATATATTGGTTTGTTTTCTTTCTCTGCACATTTTGTTCGATCTGTTCATTTTGAGAAAAAATAATATTTTAGTTTATATATAAAGTCACCCTGCTCATTTTCATTTGACTACCCCTTCCATCATGTCCTTTCCACTCCATTTCCTGATCCATACGCCTTTAACCCATCACCAACTCTTTGAATCGCGTGAGTAACTCCCTTGGCCGACCCTTTCCATGCAACTCCATCCATGTTTCATCGTCCAGCTCGACAACCATCCTTCATCCCTCCACAATCTCCGCAAGTCTTCCTAGTCGTTCACCTTGGTTTGCCCCTGCCTCGTTCTCCACCCCACACCGCTGCTTTGTCGTTCCACCTCCTCACTCAAGAGCGCCGCCACCGTATAGAGTGCACCACCCTCCTCCCCTAGCCGAAGCAGCCCTGTGCTACAAAAACCCATCTCTAGCCGCCAACTCATCAACACACAACCTACATAGCAGTGAATCACTAATCTCCTCCACACGGCCTCCCTCCCTTCCGCCTCCTCCACGACCAACAACTTCCTTTTTCCTCGTCTGTCGTCTAGTGCCAAGCTGTAGCCGAGCACTTATCCATAAAAAAATACGTATGTAATATAATATTTTGGTTATATATATAATATGTTTGGTTAAAGCACTAAATTGTATGTCTATATGTATGATATATATTGGTTTATACATGCGCTCGATCTGGTTATATGTGTATGTCTGTTTATATAAGATTTTGAGGTCTGATTTGTTATAAAGTATAAGTTTATATAGATTTGTTTATATCTGTTTCTACACTTTAAATTTATTATAATAACTTCTATATGTTTATGGTAGTGTATGTATGTATATTGACGGTATAAATTTGAATGTAACATATAAGTAGGTTGCTTTTAAATATGCATATATGTATATAGGTAATGATTTGATCTGTGCTTTGTTGATTTCTATTCTAATCAAAAGTATATGACAGCCTATATATAAGTATATAGCTTGTTGTTGCTATGTGTACCTGTTGGCAAAAAGTTAAACTATATTTTCTTTTCAATCCAAGCTACATATATGTTATATTAGTTCACGTAATCTATAATATGTCAGTTTATGTGTGTGTGTGAGTGTTTATGTCAGTGTATATAACCTATTATTTATATATGTAAGTTTATGTAAGAACCTGTCATTTTTATATGCGAGCTTATGAAAGTTATATAAAATCTGTAGGTATATGTATAAGCTTTTGTAACTGTGTATGTATATATATAAGCTTTTCCTAGTAATTTTTGTTTTCAATTCATTTGCCATTGGAAAGTATATGATCTAAGTTTCATAACAGAGATGAGAATATAAAGTTTTATGTATATATACAAAATAAATATTGAGGTAAATTAATATAAGTTTGTTTCAGAAAAGTTGCTTTCCTATTTTCTGAAGTATAAGCATATTCTGATTCTCCTCTTTTATAAAACTATATATGTGGTGTTTCCATTGCAATTTATCCTATATATATACATATATACATATATATATGTGTGTGTGTGGATAATTGATTCTTTCATTTAAAATTTACAGATTTCAAAACAGAATATACTTAGATATCTTGATTTTGAAATGTATGTCAAAACTTTGATTTTATTTAATATGTTTAAGAAAGAAACGATTTTGGAATATATATATATATGTATGTATGTATATATATATATAAATAAAGACTTTGTTTTACATATGTTTAAATTGAATATTGATTTGAAAATACATATAACGGTTTTATTTTTACTATTTGTTTTTAAATTGAATATTGTTTTGAAAATAAACACACACATATATGTGTGTGTACATATATATGTATATATGTATGTATGTATGTATGTATGTATGTATGTATGTATGTATGTATGTATGTATGTATCTTGTTTCAAGCTGGTTTTGATTTTTTCATTGATTCCAACTTATTAGTTTGTTTGTCGAATTCGGGTCTGTAAAGACCCGATTTTTCGACGTTCGAAAGTCGACATCAATACGTCCACTGTATCGAACACCGCACAATCGAATGCCAGAAAACCGAACCATTAAGGTTTAAAGAAGAAAGAAGTAGAAGAAGAAGAAAGGAAAACAATAACAGAATCTCACATTTCGCAGCGGAACAAATATAATAGATAAATGAATATCTCTAAACAAAATCACTATACCAGTTTACACATCACATTATCAGAGTTTACAACAACAAACAGCGGAAAAGAAACATTACGTATATAAGTGATACGCCTCATCATCCAGCTCCAACTCCTGATCTCCACAGAATCTTCTTGACTTCGCTCCCGAATAACTGCTAACCTGACTTAAGGCTGCCCGTGTGGAAAATTATGGGCACCCAGAGTTTACAAAGGGAACAATAAACTCCAGGTCAGTCGTCGGACTGGTGTGAGATCTTAAAAACTATTATTTCCACAAAGAAAGGAAAAGAAATCCGCTATGCTTTTTGGAAAATGAAACTACCATAAGGCCTCCCGACACACACACAATGCAATCGTAGACTTGGGGGAGATTTCTCCTCATGATAGTCAAACATGCTTGATAAGCAAAAATCCTTTTTAATCTTATCATTAGTGCATAGTGGGGAAAAATTTTTGAAAGTATAATATTAATCTTAGCTAGCATAGGTACCATTATATTATGCCTGCTATATCTACCTCCTAAGGAGGCAGGTTATACAATTGCAATCGTAAAGGGCGCGTATTGTTTCTTTTGATTTCCAACAAATGGTCAGGCTAAGGAACTTCCTATTGCCACATGGGTACGCCGTTGGAGGGACGTCCCGAGAGCTTAACCAGCTCTCTGCCAACACAAGGCCAGGTTACCTTTATAACTAGGTAACTGCTACACGAGTATGTCATCCGCCGGTCGTTTGCGACCTTTATCCTAGGATCCTCAACCACAAAGAAACAACCACAAAGTATAATAAATTTACAGCAACAACATAGGTAAAACATCTGGGCTCCATACCATGGTACTACCCTTTTCCAGAAGGAAATGACATACCCTCAGGGGGCGCTACCTCCAGTTTTGGCCATTTCCGAGGTGTGAAGTCCGAGGAGGCCTCATCCATAAAGCTACACTTTTCACAAAGTCATGCTGTGATCAACAAATGATCAACAGCACTTCGTACGCAACATTACCAAATTGGGAATGTATCACTAGTAACCATCAACTACATAAATTCTGAGCTCGTACGTACCAGAGATTGGTATTAAGCTAAAATAATAAATTCTCCGCCACCAACAGAAATGTATTTGATAGAAACCAGCTTTACATCTCAAAGTGTAACGTTAGACACACATCCATACAAGTCCGTTCCGAGATCGAATGGAACCGAAGGCACTTCAAAAGAAGCCCTTGCAAATTCGGATATTTACTAATCACGTCCGGAATCCCTATCACAAAGGGTGATAAAATCTCTATATCGAAGCAACCCAGTGCAGAGATATTCGACAGGTAATCCTTTCGCTTTCGAAAAATACCCGGTCTTCAACACCGTCTTCAAATGCAATCCATTTCGTCGTAGCATTATTCGGAATGGGTTTTGTGACACAAGGTCCTCTCCCGGCTAATCCGGATAATGAGCGCTTATTTTTTTAAAAAAAATAAGTGTTCAATCAAATTTCAAATAAATCACAACAAATTTCCACTTTGATCTTTTAAATAAAAGATCCATCTCAATCATAAAGGTTCACTGTGGTTTTCGGATATCCACTTGGAATCCGACCCCCGATCGCATCGAAATTCAAATGCCATTAAAAGGCCAATGTTGATAATTGGTTATTTACCTATCAATCAACATTCACAACAATCACCGAATTTCAAATAATTTTCCCAAATCACTTATTTCCAAAATATCTTCGCAATGTATACTTTTATCACTTTAATATTTTGAAAACAAATTTCAGATCACTATTCACATTTCAATCCTTTGGAAACAAATTTTCAAAGCATTTTCCTTACGCGGAATATATTTCCAAATATTTATTCATTTCCACTGAAAATCTGCCGAGTTCAAATATTTCAAAATAATACAAAAACATATCCAAAATATACTTGGAAACATTTAAAATAAAACTATTTTAAAATACTCGCTTAAATATTAGTTATGAAAACATTATACTAATATCTCATATAAAAATTCAAGTCCAAAACTAATTTTTAAATAAAATTAATAGATAGGATATAACTAATTAAATATTCAATTTCTAAAACCAATATCAATTAAATCTTTAAATCATTACTTCCATAATTAATTAAATAAATCTTTACTTTAAAGATTTACAAAATAACTTAAGAAACTATTTTCTCCAAAAATATTCCTTTAAAATCAACCCTAGAACTTTTAATTTATATTTCAAAAGCTACTTTAAAACCATACTCGGCTTTCCAGGGAAGAATTCTCTTTCTATTACAAAATGATTTATTTACGTCAATTAATAAACCTTTCTCGATTTATTTTACATTCCAAATCCGCCAATTTCTTTCCACACTTAAAAATAAATCGATATTTATTTTTAAAACAAATTCCCCTTTCCTTTATAAATTCCCATTGTTAATTTAAGTTTTCAAATATCCACTGTTATATGATTTCCAAATCGTTTTCTAAATATTCACTTTCCAACACCAAATCAAATTTCAAAGTGATTTCCATATTTATTTCAAACACCAAATTTATTATCTTTTGAAACAAATTCCTTCTTTTAAATTTATTCAATTTTCTAAAATTAATTTACTATAAATTTTCTACTAAATTTCAAAAATCCAATTTTATCTATTTCTGGTATCCTACGATACCAAAAAATTATTCGGCTAAGTTATAGCCCTCAACGATTTAAATCACAATATAATCACGCACAGATTGTAAATAAATAAGCATACAACGTATGAAACAAAATCAAATGTTTGAGGAATCCAGTTGGATCCCTCCAACCTGTTTCCCTGCATCCGCGGACGTTAGCCCAACAATTAAATACCCATTCCACTTCGAGGTGGAATATCGCGGTATATAGGATTTATATAATATCATCCGCTATTATGCGGTGCATAGGGTCTCATCCGCGATATAATGCGGGAAATCAACAACTCCAAATACATATATGATACCAATTCCACTTCGAAGTGGAATATCGCGGTATATGGGTTTAAATATAATATCATCCGCTATTATGCGGCGTATAGGGTCTATTTTAATACAAATGAAAATAAATTATCATCCAAGCACACAATCAACAATTTAAATTTAACTATCACAATTCAACAATCAATCAATAACTGAAATTTTCACTATTATAATTTGAGTGAGAAGATCTCACCTTGACTACGCATGCAACCCATTTTCCATCTCAACATTCCTTCATGGTTATAGACCTTGTAAAAACAACTTACGCTTAATTAACATTTGAATTAACCGAATAGGCAATTTGCGCTTTTTTAATAACTTAACCAATCAAAAATTTATTTAACAAGTTTCCTTTTAATAAATTATTCTTAGTGACTAAAATAACATAGATTTAATTAAAAAAGTAAATTTTCACCATTTCAGAACTAAACCCGTAACTGAAAATATAAATATGTATATTTACTTTTCCTTTGAAATTATATATATATATATATATATATATACATACTTATAGAAATATTCTATACAGATTTTCAAAAATCTAATATAAATAACCTTCAATATTTTAAATTCACTTAAATTTAACTATATAAAATAATCTCTGTTTTTCCCATTCATATGTGAGTGAGTTATATATGTATGTATATTTTATTTGAAGACTTTGTTTTCTACCTCACAGCAATCTACTTTACTGTAAACGTATATTCTTTTTCTATACATATAGATATAAAATCTGCATATTTTTTTAATTTTTCTTTTCTCTACATAACATAGAAATCGAAAATCTAATTTATATAAAAATATATATATATATATATCAATAAATAACCTATAGGATTTCTTCACTGTTAACCCCTTTTTTTTCTGTTTTCTGATTTACAACATATATTTGAACTAGATTAAAACTAACAGGATCGCGAATACCTCACTGCCGAGCTCCAGAGACTCGAGCCCAAACCGTCGCGAACCCTAGCTCAACTTGCAATCGAACGCGACGACTCCCTTCGACTGCCCTCTTGCCACTTCCCCGAACGTTTAGAAACCCAAGAACGCCCAACAGACATCGCGGCCTCAACCACGAAGTTCCCTGCTCCAGCCGCCGCTTGCTTTTCTTCTCCCTCCTCAACGAAGTCGAAATCGACTTCGGTCCGCGAACGATGTTGCCTGAAAATTGTTCCTGACAATCAACTTTGATGTTGTCGCCTGCTGTGTCGCGACTTCCCAACACCCAGCTCTAGCCCATGCGATTGCTTCAATGACGCGTCTCCAACCCAACAAGACAAACTGGCTCGCTTCATTGCCGATGCAATCGTGCTTCAACCCTTATGCCTTAGACGCGACCTCGCCTTGATTTCGATTGGCCAAGTCCCTCTTTTTTTAATTAAGAAATGAATCGGTCTAGGTTCATATTATAAAAGGGAAGAGGAGAGCGGCCATTATCACTTAAACGATTTTTAAATTTTAAAGTAATGAATCCAGCAGCGTGATATACGGGAAGAGGGGGCAAGATGTGATGTTGAAAAGGAGTTCGCGTGCTTAAGAGAAGTTGCAGTGATTTCAGAGGAGACAAAGGCTACTGAGGAGAAAAAGTTTGATGGGCTATAAATTCAACTAAATTTGACCAGGATAAAATATAGTTTAAATTCAAATTCAAATTGTCTCGATTAACGCAGCTCAAAATCGTGAACCCTATCGAATTTATAATGTTATATCCCCATTCTGAATGCAATGGAAAAGGTTTCGAGTCCTAACTCGATCGTATAGAGAAGATAGCTTTTGAACCCAGTTATAAAACTGAATTTTCGATTTAATTTCAACACGTTTATTTACCTACGCTCACACAACTATTCCAATTACTACGAAAATTGAAATCCGATAATAATACAATATTACGGATCCAATGGAACTGGTTTCGTCGAAATCCGAGACTGTGCCTCGGAAGGCTATTTTTAAATATCAATTTAAATGATAAAAATTCAAAATTGAACAAACTGCTTTTAAATTTACTTTTGAAAATTTTTTACCTCTAGTATTATCAATATAAATTTTCCAAGCCATCAAATTATTTTTAACAAGCTGAAAATTGAAAATTCAAATCTTTACCCATTTTTAACAAGCTTGTGACTTGAAGGTGAGGTGCACAATGTATGTGTATTGTATATATGCACGTATGGATATTTTGTTATTTAATAAAAGTACCCATGTTAAAAAAAATTATTTGAGAAGATATAATGTATGGCAATGTTGATTGTTTATGTCGCATTAAAGTCTCAAACAAGAATTTTCGTCTCTAATTTGGATTTGGTTTTTGATTTCTATTGGCTATGTAAATAAATTTTTAGAAGCTACAGTAATATAAGTACAAGAATTTTTTTATTTTTAATTTTGCATTCCTTTTATAACTATCGAAGACCATTGTAAAAAATATGGCTCTATTATAATTCCGGATAAAACGATGGGCGGCCGCCAGTTGTAGTAGGCCTATTACAACTATTTTTGGCAGTTGTAAAATGGTGCTTTTGTTGTAGTAATATTGAGCAGTGTATTACTCCTGACTGCTGGGGGCGCCAAGGGGTTACGTATTGATAGTTATTGGATAACTATGGAATGACTCACTCGATAGTTTTCTGTTGGTTAATATAAATAAGGTTAAATAGAAAATATCGATATGACTGATTTACAAATTTCTCTCGACTTGAGAATACTATGGATCTTCAATATGAAAGTTCCGCTTTGATTATAGTCAAATCACGGCATGGCGTTCCATCAAGTGATTATAGTTGGGTCGAGTGGAAGTATTGGAAGTGAAGTACTATTCAAGAAAGGATTCGTCTCCTCAGTTATATGGGGTTGGTACTATGGTCAACTCAAGTCAACTCAATGTCAAAGTCTCTGGCCAGAGAATTTTGGTTAATAGTAATTGTTGTTGTTGAACCAAGGACGTTGTGTTTAGACTACAAAGTTGAGTGTGGATGATATTGGAATTTTGACCATTACCAAATTTCATAAATTCAAAGTGATGTAGTTTTGTTGAAGAGGATTGCTGTAAATAATTATCACTATTAGGTACCGCTTATAATAAGTAAAATTGGATTTTTATCAAAAGATGTGTAAGCGATGACTTCAGCCAAAATGTCACACCACCAACTAAATGACGTGTGAACGTTAATATTTGAATTGTTCGATATTAATCGCTGGCTGAATTTACACCGTTGAGTCGCACAACAGTAATGATGAATTCTCCAAAAAACCACATTGTGACGCCCCACCTCTATACTCACGCTAGCCAAGGACACTACGGAGTAATGCTGTCAACTAGCGCGAAGAATAAGGCTGTTGAGGAGCGACCATCCATGTAATTGCTTTGTACGAGCAACGATATGTCAGATAGTATAACATGCATTTCATTTCAAGAGGAAATCCGACATGCCGATACAAACTCAAAGCTACTACACAGTGGCTACGATATCTTCGAAAACATATATAGAAATAAATATAACACAAATCAGTCACAGGTATCCATATCACAAAGGCGAAAATAGATATGAATATAACACATGAAAGTCTACATTAGAGTAATGGTCAAAAAATGCACAATAACACAAAAGAACGGATACAATGCTAGACAAAGGAATATGTATACGTTAAGGAGTCTCTATCTCAAATGTATAACAACAAAAACTACCAACCTAATGTAGTTAGACAAAATTCAGGTAATGATGATCCCAGGTCAGGAGTCAAGCAGAAGCACATGTAACATCTCGGCCTGACCCGAGTATTATTTAATAAGAAAATAATAAATGGATCAGTCTAGCTATAAATATCAGATAAAATGATATGGAATAAGATATATGTCCAAATGTATGATAACAATAATGTTATACTATGAAAAGTATACATTTAAAATCAGCAAAATCATACAATACCTCAGTTATCTCAGAAGCACCAAAAAGGAAGTCATATTCTTCACCATATTCACCAAACCACAAATATTGATAAATATATCAATGCCAATCGGATAAGTTTGTGAAACACAAATTCACCAATGCACAAATATTGATAAATCTTAGCAATGTAAATCAAGAAAATTGGCGAAACACAAATTCTAGAAATCATCAATAGAAATCCAGAAATCACAAAAGGGGGAGGCCTATCACAAAAAGGGAGCATGAAAACTCACCAACACTTGTATCACAAAACGGGACGCTATTCCATTGTCTCTAAACATCAATTTTGAGCCGAAGCTCCACAAAACGGCGTGAAGACATGGGTTTCTACCCCATCAATTTTGAGCCGAAGCTCCACAGAAACGGGGTTTAGTCTCCCTCGCAGACAAAGAGACATCGCAGATTGCTAGTCTAAATCACAGATGATCATCAACGATCATCAAGAAGTTTCAATTACACTAAGCTAGTAAATAGATGAGTTTAGCCTCATGTCCTATAACCACTGGTTTAACTTAAATATTTACGAACAAATTTTAGATCTTCACTCGAAAGTTGTCACAAGAGTTTCAATCGAACAAGTCCAAGAATTAACCAACGAAGTAAACGCAAGCGTTTCATACCACTTGTTTTACTAAGCCGTTTAAATAGATTTCTCATACGAGTGAGGTAAAGGTTTGTATATACTAATAGGTAGGATAATGGTTTTAAATAACGAGCTTTGTAATAAAATAGTGTTGAAATCGTTTTGATGAAAGAGTTTTGATATTTACTACTAGTATAGAAAACCTTTATATTTTCAAAGTGACAAATCATAGAAATGATTGTAGAAACAATCAATCGCCAAAGATTCACATTCGAAGGGGTGAATCAAAGCCATAAAAATCGATAGCGAATCCATCAAATGGATATCCTCAAAAATTCCGAAACGAAGTCATCAAAGTCAATAATAAATGATAACAAGAAATCGGATAATCACGAATCGATAAAAATTGAAATCTCAAGCAAAATAGGCTAAATAGGCAAAATAAACTGAATACCAGCAGGTCAGTCGACTAGCACTCTCAGAACAGTCGACTGGCCAATGCTTGGAAAAACTCTCGGGTTCTAGTTCTGTCGACTGAACTCAGAGAGCCAGTCGACTGGAACCTGTTTTCCAGTATTTTCAGCATAGCAAAATGAAGAGGAAACTCTCCACAACTTGCGACCGGATGAGCCCGGGCGCTAGGGGTTTATGCCAATCGACAACCCAGCGCTATAAGCTCCTCGGTATGCCACCAAAAGCATGATCAAGCATCAAAGCTATGATTTTTAAAGATTTAACTTCAAAACACTAAAAATTGGAACATCCATAAAAACTATTCAAACCAAAAGCAAATGAACATCAATAATTGTTAGGAATTCATACCTAACAACAAAGATATATATATAGACATAGATGTGAGATAGAAATCTCACTTTTTGCACAAAAACAAGGAGGAAGAAGCTATAGAGCAAGGCAAGAACAATCACTCTTCAATTCCAACCCAAGAAGCTTCAATCTAAGCTTAAAAGAAAAATATTTCCTATGTTAGGGTTTAGGAATTCCTGAAATTGAAGGTAGAATGAGATGGAGAAGAAGAAGAGGATGCTTACCAATAGCTTCTCTTATAATTTGGTGTTAGAGCTTGGATTTGCAATGGAACTAGGGCTTAGGAATTCTAATTCATTTCTCTTCCTCCATTTTATCTAAAGCTTGAAGGTATTAGGAAATGAAAGTGAAGAGAGGAAGGGGTGGAGCTAGAGTTAATAGTTTAGGCTAACCCAAACCCAAAGTCCAAAGTGCAAAGGTCAAATTTTTAGATAGCTCCAAACATATCGAAGTTTATGCTCAAAAAGGTCGCAAATACCATTTTGAACTCACTAGTGGTATCGAGTCCTAATTCGGCTGTTTGCAAAAAGTAACCTTTTGGACTAAAATCCGACTAACGATGCTATATTTAAATAAAATACTTAAATATACAAATCGTTAAATATGCGGGTTGTTACAGACTCCCCTCCTTAAAGAAATTTCGTCCTCGCAATACTCAAGAAGAAAATAGAAAAAGTAACAACCATAAAAGCATATCAACACAAAAGAAATTTGAATTAAGAAGTTTACCTCAAAGAGCATGAGAGAGTAAGTCCGGATGTGTTCGCTCGATGAATTCTCTGGATTCCCAAGAACAATCCTTAGGATTTGAAGACCATTGAACCTTCACAAGAGGGACATCTTTATTTCGAAGGCATTTTACCTCCGATGCAATGATACGAATAGGATGCTGCTCATAAGTCAAATTAGGCGAAACTTCAATTTCTTCCACAACACATGGTTCAAGAATAGAATCGGAATCCCTAAAGCATTTCCATAGTTGATAAACGTGAAACACGTCATGAAAAGCAGAAAACTGAGCCCGTAATAAAAGGCGATAAGCCACGGAACCAATACGTACGGTGATGGGAAGTGGACCAATATATCGACGTACTAATTTTCCTGATCGACTGAAACGCACAACACCCTTCATAGGTGAAACACGAATAAACACAAAATCTCCCATAGAAAATTCTAATTTCCTTCTTCGGTTATCGGCATAGGATTTTTGCCTACTTTGAGCCTCTTTCATCCTATGGCGGAAAAGATCAATCTTTTCTATGGAATCACGAATAAAGTCTGGACCTAAAACCAGCTTCTCACCGGCCTCAAGACGACAAGGACATCGGCATGGCCTTCCATAGAGTGCCTCAAAAGGTGCCATACCAGTACTAGATTGGAAGCTATTATGATAGAAAAACTCAACAAGAGAAATATGATCTTCCCAACTTCCACCAAACTCAAGAACACATGCACGAAGAAGATCTTCAAGAGTTTGATTCGCACGCTCGGTTTGTCCATCGGACTGAGGGTGATAAGCGATGCTAAAATTAAGCTTCGTTACCAAAGCTTTCTGAAGAGTCTTCCAAAATACACTAGTAAATAATGGATCACGATCGCTAACAATAGAAGTAGGGACTCTATGCAATTTAACAATTTCTTTAATAAAGAATTTGGCCAAAAGAGGTACGGCCTGATTGGACTGAACGGGAATAAAATGGGCGGATTTTGTAAGTCTATCCACTATCACACATAGGCTCTCATGACCCGAACGAGAACGTGGAAGGCCGTCAATAAAATCCATGGAAATTTGGTCCCACTCCCAAATTAGAATATCCAAAGGTTGCAATAACCCGCTGGGCCTTTGATGCTCGGCCTTAATGAGTTGGCAAGTCATGCAACGATTAACAAAGTTAGAAATATCGGATTTCATTCCATCCCAATAATAAAGTCGCTTCATATCCGCGTACATTTTACTACTAACGGGATGAATGGTAAATTTAGAACGATGAGAATCTTCTAAACTGTCTTTACGAAGATCACAAATATTTGGCACGATAAGTCTACCAAATTTTCGAATGCCGCAACGAAAATCAATTTCAAAGTCTTTCAAACCTTCAATATCAATTTTATCCTTACAACTTTGGCTAAGAAGAGCCAATACGGAATCTAGCTTTTAAGCTTCAAGAATGCGGTCTGAAAGAGAAGGATAAGCCTCAAGGCTACATAAAACAAGAGATGAACATAAATTGGATTCACGATCTCGAATCTCGCAAGTGGACAAAATCCCGAGCTCATTCCATTTGGATATCATTATAGAAACAACCGCTTGTTGCTTACGACTAAGGGCATCGACAATATGATTTCCCTTTCCGGGAGTGTAAAGAATATCAAGATCATAGGATGCAACAAATTCGAGCCAACGTTGTTGATGCAAATTAAGTTCCGTTTGGGAAAATAAATTCTTCAAAGATTTTTGATCGGTGTAAAGAATAAATTTTTCTCCTAAAAGATAATGACGCCAAATACGAAGGGCGAAAATAATAGCCGCGAGCTCTAAATCATAAGTGGCATATTTAGTCTCGGAAGGCTTTAATTGCCTAGAAGCATAAGCAATAACACGTTCTCTTTGCATAAGAACGGCCCCCAAACCAACACGACTAGCATTGGTATAAACAATAAAATCTTTGCCCCCTACGAGAATCACAAGAATAGGAGCATCGGAAAGGAGTAATTTTAATTTCTAAAAAGAAGCACTTTTAATTTCTGAAAAGAAGCTTCACATTTTTCCGACCAAATGTATTTAACTCCCTTCTTTGTCAAACTAGTAAGAGGCACGGAAATTTTTGAAAAGTCTTTATGAAACGACGGTAATACCCGCCAATCAAAGAAAGCTATGGATTTCCGTAACACTCTCCTATCTCTTCCAATTTTGAATCGCTTCAATCTTTGAAGGATCCACTGAAATTCCAGATTCAGAAATGGTATGACTAAGAAATTTCACATGAGATTGCCAAAAGTGTCACTTAGAAAATTTTGCTTTCAATTGATTGCTCCTAAGAGTTTCCAACACAATCTGAAGATGCCTTTCATGCTCCTCCTCGATTTTAGAATACACAAGAATATCATCTATAAAGATGAGAACAAACCGGTCGAGGAAGTCTTTGAAAACTCGATTCATAAGGTCAACGAAATAAATTGGAGCATTGTTAAACCAAATGGCATAACAAGCCATTCATAAGATCCATTAGAGTACGGAACGACGTCAAAGGAATACTATCATCTACAATACGAAGCTGATGAAAGCCAGTTGCTAAGTCTAACTGTGAAAAGACTAGCACCAATAAGTTGATCAAATAGATCATCAATCCGGGGTAAAGGATATTTATTCCTGATAGAAAGATCATTAAGCTTGCGATTGTCGACGCAAAGCCTAAGTGTACCATCGGATTTCTTCACAAAAATAGCTGAAGCTCCCCAAGGAGAGGAACTAGAACGAATAAACTGCTTCGTCTCCAATTCGGACAATTGCCTACGCATCTCCTCATTTTCTTTATGCGACAAGGAGGACGAGTGATAGGTAGAGCTCCATGGATTAGATTGATTCTGAAGTCAATTGCTCGCTTAGGTGGTAATCCTAGAACGGGCTCAAATATGTCGGAAAATTCAGGAACAACATGAATAAGAGAAATGACATCCTCCTCATCATCATTATCGTCATCATGAGGATTCAAAGAATATAAAGATGCTGCCAAGTTGGAATCCAAATCTTTAAGAACAATAGAAATCTGCTTAACAGATTGAGGATGTCGAAGATGAATAGTCCACTCAGGACATAGGATATGGGCTTCATAACGGTTAAGCCAATCCATTCCCAAAGTCATTCTGAAGCCTAAGTAACGCATGACATGCAAATCGGCTCGGAAAAAAAATCACATAAAATAATCTCGACATATTTACAAAGCAAACTAAGTGTTGCAGATCCACCAACCGGATTTGAAATTCTCAAAGAAGTCATTAAAGCCATAACACTCAAAGAAAAAGTATCAACAAGCTCTTTTGATATAAAAGAATGGGATGCACCCGTATCAATAAGAACTCGAATAGGATGATCACGAAACATAATAATGCCATCAAGGATAGAATGAGAAATACCTTGACCACGAGAAGTGTTAATGGGGGCTTGCACCACATTTAGCTTTCCCTCCTTCTTGCTTTGAAGTTTGGGACATGCAGATATATAATGACCCGAGCTTTTGCAATAGCAACAAGCAAGGGGCTTTGAACACTTATTTGCGTAATGGTCTTTAGAACCACAATTGTAGCATTGCCCACCACTAGAGGAAGAAGTCTTTGCTACAGGAGTTGCTTGCTTCTCTTTCTTATTGGGATAAGGGCCTTTGAACTTATTAGGCCACTTCTTGTTGTTGTTGAAGTTTGGTTTGGCACTCCCAACCTCAACATCACTCTTTTTATCTGCCTCTTCAAGTCGAAGAGTGATATCAACAAGCTGATCGAAAGCAACCTCCAATTTCAGAACTAATGGCTTTTTGAGATTCTTATTCAAGCCATAGACAAATCTATGATTTTTCTTCAATGGGGTATTAATGTACTCGACCTCGTACTTAGAAAGAGATTTGAAAGATGCGACATATTTCGTTACAGAAGATTCACCTTGAACAACGTCAATAAAACGAAGGGCAGTCACTTTTTCAACTTTTGGCACATGATTCGAATCTTTCCCGGAATTACTCCCAAGTAAGATCTGCTTCAATAATTTCAGAAATAAGAAGCTCATGCCAATCTAATGCTCTTTCTTGGAGCATGCTAGAAGCCACTTGGACTCGATGAAGACCAATAAGATTAATGTGAGAAAAGATGCGATCACAAGTTCTAAGCCAAGCTTGGACTTCGATAATGCCCTTGGAACCCCTGAACGGCTTTCCACCCAAATTTGTGTAATCACTGCATAGGCGTGCAAATCCGGATTTTGGGTGAGTAGGCTCTGGAATGGGTCCGACAGCTAGAGCATTCTTTACAAGATCAAGAAGCTGTTGAGCTGATATAAATACTCCATCCTGAGGAGTAGCACTTGATTGACCGGCACTAGGACGGCCTGGTCTAACCATTTCTCTTCTTTAAGAAAGAAAGAAAAAAAGAAGAAAAAGATTAATCTCAGAATGAATATCAAACAATCATGATTGATAAAACAAGGCATCACAAAGAAAATAGGATTGGATGGGTCCAATGACTCGAATAAAATACTAGGGAACGACTCCTAAGAAGAACTTAGGACAATGATCCTTGCTAGATTATTCTACATTGTTTCGAAGTTTGGCTCTGATACCAAGCTGTGATGCCCCCGCCTCTATACTCACGCTAGCCAAGGACACTACGTAGTAATGTCGTCAACAAGCGCGAAGAATAAGGCTAAGGAGTGACCATCCATGTAATTGCTTTGTGCAAGCACCGATATGCCAGATAGTATAACATGCATTTCATTTCAAGAGGAAATCTGACATGCCGATACAAACTCAAAACTACTACACAGTGGCCAAGTCACAGAAATGATTGTAGAAACAATCAATCGCCAAAGATTCACATTCGAAGGCGTGAATCAAAGCCATAAAAATCAATATCGAATCCATCAAATGGATATTCTCAAAAATTCCGAAAAGAAGTCATCAAAGTCAATAATAAATGATAAAAAGAAATCGAATAATCATGAATAGATAAAAATTGGAATCTTAAGCAAAATAGGCTAAATAGGCAAAATAAACTAAATACCAGCAGGTCAGTCGACTGGCACTTTGAGAACAGCCGACTGGCCAATGCCTGGAAAAACTCTCGGGTTCCAGGTCAGTCGACTGAACTCAGAGAGCCAGTCGACTGGAACCTATTTTCCAGTTTTTTCAGCATAGCAAAATGAAGAGGAAACTCTACACAACTTGCGATCAGACGAGCACGGGCACTAGGGGCTTATGCCAATCGACAACCCAGCCCTATAGGCTCCTCAGTATGCCACCAAAAGCATGATCAAGCATCAAAGCTATGATTTTTAAAGATTTAACTTCAAAACGCCAAAAATTGGAACATCCATAAAACCATTTCAAACCAAAAGCAAATGAACATTAATAAGTGTTAGAAAATCATACCTAATAACAAAGATAGATATAGACATAGACATAGATGTGAGATAGAAATCTCCCTTTTGCACAAAAACAAGGAAGAAGAAGCTATAGAGCAAGGCAAGAACATTCACTCTTCAATTCCAACCCAAGAAGCTTGAATCTAAGCTTAAAAGAAAAATATTTCCTATGTTAGGGTTTAGCAATTTCTGAAATTGAAGGTAGAATGAGTTGGAGAAGAAGAAGAGGATGCTTACCAATAGCTTCTCTTTGAATTTGGAGTTAGAGCTTGGATTTGCAATGGAACTAGGGCTTAGAAATTCTTTTTCTCTTTCCCTATTTTTATCTAAAGCTTGAAGGTATTAGGAAATGAAAGTGAAGAGAGGTTGGGGTGGAGCTAGAGTTAATAGTTTAGGCTAACCCGAAACCAAAGTCCAAAGTGCAAAGGTCAAATTTTGGGTAATAATGTATGTTTTTAATAGATAATGATATTTATGTAACGTTTGTTGAAAGAGAAATTTAATCATCATAATTTGTACGTACATAACACTGCCTCGTTTAAGTTGAGAATTGTTTGTGTAGCTTGAATTGTTTGTTGAATGAATCAATTGATGTTTTATTTAATAAATCGAAACTAATATCAGTATACGTTTAAATATAATGTTTTGTTTTGGAACTATGTTCTATAAATTCAATTTAAAGTCCAATTTTTAGATCAAAAATTTTGTATGCTCAATTTATCAATTGTGTTCTTTTTTTAAAATTAAAATTAAAATTTGTATATGTCTGAATACAGTGTTTTCTTATTGATCTGTATCATAAACATTCAATTCAAAGTATAATCCTTTAAAATTAAAATTTTGTATATTCATATTGTTTTTATTGGATGTTATTTTAACAGATTATGCTAAAATTTGTTTATGAGTATTATAGTGTTTTTATTGAAGATTCATGTCTTAATTCATATAAAGAAAAATGTAATTTTAGATTTGAAAGTTTACATGTATATAATTTGTGTTTATACGTTTTGAGAATTAAAAAAAGGAAAACGTTTTGGCAATAAATCTAAATTTTGATTTCATTACTATAGCCTCTAATTTGTATTAATTAAAGATATTTTATTAAATATTATATACATACAGTTAATGTTTTGACGATAAACCTACATCTAAATTGATATAAATATCTAATTTGTATTATTTAGAAAGACTTGATTTAATCTTATATACACAATTAATTTTATATGTATGTTTGCATATATAAAATTTATTATATGCATTTCATATTGTCAAAGTATGATTAGATTTCTTTTCGAAAGGAGGAAACAATTTAAATGAGGCAATAATTCATACATTCATTTATTTTTGACTACTTATATCTTTACATTAAAAGGCCTATAATTTTTCATTAATATGATGCATTAATTAAGTTTATGAAATGGGAAATTGCTTCCATCATCATTACTTCCCTTTATTTATTTCCCATTTTTCCTTTATGTGATTAGCTATCCATTTAATTTTGTTTATATGTCTGCACCTTGCAATTAATTAATTACACCTATCATATCTGCACTTATAGAATTTACACTATAACATATATTTGTTTATACTTATATTCACGCCATATACATGTTTCTAATTAATGACATTCATATAATCAATCAATTTAATTAATGAGAGAAAAATGAAAGGTTTCTCTCTTCATAAAAATTTATGCCTATCATTAATTGAATAAGTTAGGGGAAAGAGAATAAAAAATTTCGTCCTCTAAATAAATTTATGCCCCATCATTAATTTAGTAATTTAAAAGATAGGAGATGAAAAGTTTCCTTCTCTAAATAAATTTAATAAGTCACTGTTACACATAAATATGTACATAAGAGTATATTTGATTTACTCTAATTTACATACACATTGAATTAACATAAAACTTTATTTATAAAAGTACATAAAAATTTTATTTTATTTAAAAGAAAACTTAGAATATTTCTAAGCATGCTTAGACTTCATAGCCCATTAAAGATCCAAAATGACAAAAAAAAAGTTAAAATTCAACGATTTCTTCCACATCAGGCTGGCCCAGTTCTATGACGAACAGGATTTTAAACGCTTGAAAAATCGACATGAATACGTCATCTGTATTACATTCTGAGCAATCGAAAGCCAAAAAGGCTAGATTGTTAGGGAAAAAGAAGGAGGTAGAAGAAGAAAATAGAAAATAACCACACAAAATCTCACAGTCGCAACGGAACAAAATATAATAGATAACAACCGATCTTTATACAAAAAGAACTATAATTGTTATTTACACATCACATCATCAATGTACAACACATCAATAACACAATACTGGACAGTTATATTAACTTGTCCTCATAAGTGTTGAATATACATCCTACAGTACACAGTGGAAAATAAATCAGATACTTGAAATATATCTTCGTCATCCAGATCGTCTCCGGAGCTCCATAGCATCCTATCATGCATCTGTAATACTCGATCTGACCTGAGCAATATAATAAAATGACACCCGAGTCAGTCTTGAAAACCAGCGTGAGAAAACACACTCAATTTGAGTTATTAAAGTTATCAAAATCCTTTGAAAATCAAAGGTATCTCGTAAGACCACGCCACAAATAAACACGATGGGTTTTTACCTTACGATAACCAAAACATTTCATATCAAAATCATCTGACACTATAATAGTGTCTAAGTACAAATACTTATTCAAATAGCTGAAATTGTTACATTAATTAAATTCTAGCATACTAGGCTCTACAACCAAAACCGTAAAGACATGTATTGGAGAATGGATTCCATACGAATGACTAGGTGCTGGGGTATCACCTGTCACAGCACACATCTAGAAACAATGTACAGAGGACCATGCCAAATCCCATGCAATACAAGACCGGACAATCCCCAACCAAGATAGACCGAATATGAAATCACCCCAGGTGTTCCTACCCTTTCCGAGCTCCTTCCATGTATCGTAGTAATAATATCCGAGGGTATTTTTAAAGGTGACAAACATATCCTAATTGAGCGCGACACACTTACCTTGCTGCATCTCCCCTGCTTTTCATTCATTCCCAATTGATGAGGTTAGAGGCTACGATTACCTTTTTAAAGGAAATTTCACTTAGAATTCTCATTGTCCTCCAATGACAATGTACTGATAGCATTCATCCATACAATTCCATTCTGGTTCCGAAAAGAACCGAAGGCAATACTCCTACTACATCCGCTTTGGAAAAATCCTCAGGATTGGTAGCATTTAGCGCTTGCACTTCACTGCTCCATTTTCGACTCCATGCTCTTGTTTTCACTACAAAAACGTACTCGTTGGATGGAAATGGTTTTTGGCTAACTTATCCGATCCCGATCTCTATGAAACAACATTCGATATATTTTTCCAGTAAACTCAACCTCGGTTTTTTAGGAAATAAACAGATGAAAACAAGATCGGTGATCACCTTCTAACCATTAGTGGACGGATTCCCTTATCATCATCTTAGAAGAACGAACGAGTTTATACGTACAGTATATCATCTCAAACGGTAACTATACCACATAATTCCCATGTTTCTTCAAGATATTCCCTAAGTTATATTTTTGGTCCAGATTTGAAATCGGTTATTTAACTATTAAATAAACAATCAATCAACCAAATGCTTCAATTTTCCACTGAAAACACCAAGTCTCATTCTTATTTAATTCTATATAAATTAAATCTCTTTATCCAAAAATATGTACTTATCTTATCGAATTTAGTATATTTGCAAACTATCTTTTTTTCAAAAATATTTGAATTTTTGTTTAAAACAGCATGGAAAGTACCACTGCGGTATCAACCATGGATTCACAGCTCAATGGTTACGCTCTATCCCAGAGAAATCCAAAACTCAACTGCAGGCACTCACTACCTCCGATTACACCATGAAAGTATACCATTACTTTACGAAAACTTCATTTAATAATTTCCTCAAAATAATATTTATAAAGTTTCTAAAACAATTTTCCAAGTTTAAATTTAGGCAAATACTTTTTAAATAAAGTTGATTATATAAATTATTGAATATTGAATAATTTATCTTTTAAACTAATAATAATACTGATTAATTCTTGAATAACAATTAACTTAATATAAACTAACTTAATTAATAATTAAATATACTTTAAACAATTTATAACAGCTAAATAGTTAATTTTCTAAAATATTCATTAAACACTTTTTAAATTATCCAGATAATAATTAAAAATCCTCTTTTTTTGGAACAAACCAAATTTATCGATGAAAGAAAATTTTCCATTTCGAATGTAACCAACCTAACATTTATAAATCTCTCTCGATTTATTTCCAATTTGATTTACGTCCCAATTCCGTAAATTTCCTTTCCATATTTCTAAAAATAAATTTATCATTTATTTTTAAAGTCGATTTTCCCATCTCGTTATAAATCCTCACGGTGAATTTATAATTTCAATTTATTCGCTGATAATCACTTTACTTTATTTATAAACCTGTTTATAAAATCCGTAGTCTCATTTTCCCATTTACAATGGTTCCACACTACTTAACCGATTTTAAATCGTTTCTAATTTGAATTCCATTTTCAAATAAATTTCCTAAATAACTCGACTATATTCCACTTTCTTTTCATCACTTAAAATCTTATTTAAAATCTAGTATAATACTTTCATATTTTATTTTCAAATTTCCTTTTTATTTTCCCAAACTATTGTAATTCTCGATTTTAAAATAAATTATTTTACACTTAAACAAATATTGCTTAAGTTTTCTCATGTAAAAATCTTTTTTTTTTTCCAAAATCTCTATTTTTTCATATTTCAAAATTTTTAAGTATAAATTTTGAAATCAAACTATTCATTTTACCCAAAATTCATTACCTTAAATAAATCCAGATTTCACTATAAATATTTTTACTTCCAATTTCTTTTAAATTTCTTTCCAAATTTTAAACATTTATTATTGATATTTTAAAAATACCAAAATCTAGGCCAAAACTACCATAGCATCTAATAAATTCAAATCACGCTATAATCTACCACAGATTATTTAAACAGATCACATATCAATATATAGGAAATTTAATTCAACACTTTTGAGGAATCCAATTGGATCCCTCCTACCTATTTTCCTACATCTATATATGTTAATACAATATAAGATACCAATCCCACTTCGAAGGGGATATCGTGGTATATAGGGTCATCCGCTATTATGCGGGGCGCATAGGGTTCCATCCGCTTTGTATATGCGAGAATAACAATCACTCAAATATATATACTACTATAAATAATATCCATTCAACTGATAAAAATTATCAAACCCAACCAATCAACCAATTATTTATTTTAACTATTTAAAATTAGTTGCAGTAATCCAAAATTGAGTGAGATTAACTCATATTGATTTTTGTTGTCACTTTTACGTCCTGGTTTCGATTAACTTCGAGCGCTTTTGAATTAATCGGAAAATTCAGCAAGCCCTAAATTTGTCCATACTAGTTCCTATGCGTAGATGATGATAATACGATCCCAATGCAACTTAAATCGTTCAATTCTAACATCGTAAGAAGAAGGCAAAATATTTTAAAATAACGATCAATATAAATTAATTAATAACCTTATTATCTAATTCAAAACTAACATTACCCTATATACATGCTCGGGCCAAAAAGCCCAAACCAACAATCCCTTCTTCTTCCCTCCCCCTTATCTTCTTTCACGCTGATACTCTTATGCATGAACATGGAGAAGAGGCCGTGCATGCTACTGACACATGAAATTCCTCCACGAACCATCCAACCGATGCCGCCAACGTTCTCCTCACCCCAATCTCTACTCGCTCGTCACCAACTCGATGCCTCCGCCTACCCAGAACAAACCACGAGCTATAACCATTCCCCATGCCATACGAAATGTCGCACCTAGCTAAGATGAACCGCACCTCACCAAATTCAACCCCGAGATGCCAAACGGTGCTCCGAATACAAAATCAAGCTCCAATTCGACAATCGACATCTCAAATCCCCGTAAATCGAAACCCTAGTTCATACTTTATTGGCGACCTTACTATCGAGCAACCCTACTCGAAGCCTCACCCTCCAATTCGCTTACAAGATCGACGCCCACGTGAAACAAAAATTTTAAAACAAATTGGAGAATTATTCGCTGAGTATTTCATGAGTTATGATTTTTCAAAGCTTGGATTTTTTTTCTTTTTTATTTACTATGTATGTGAATGCTCGGCTGTGCTTTTAAAACAAAGAGGGAGGGAAGAACAAGACATTAACATGTAGGAGAGGTAATAGTCAAATCCTAGGTGGTTGGAGATAAGATAGGTTTGACTAGAAATATAAATATATATTAATTAAAATTTCAAAATATGTCGATTTTCGTATCTTAAAATCTTGAACCCCTATCAAGGCATTCTGCTAGGCGTCCATAATGTTATAGCCCTATTTCGAATGCAGTGGAAAAGGTTTAAAGTCCTAATTCGATCTTATGGAGAAGATAGCCTTTTGGACCCAATTATTATATTGAATTCTCGACATAAATTTCAGTGCGTTTATATCCCATACGACCAAACGATAACTCCAAACGCTATGAAATTTGAAATTCGATAATAATACACTAATACGGATCCAATGGAACTTGTTTCATCGAATTCCAAGACTTTTCCTCGGAAAGCTATTTTTCAATGTCAATTTAAACGATATATTTTTGAAACTGAATAAATCGCTTTTAAATTCTTTTTAAAAAATGTTTTGTTATCTTCATTATTATCAAGATAAATTTTATAAGCCTTTAAATTATTTATAACAAGCTTAAAACTCTAGATTCAATATTTTAACCAATTTTCAATTATTAAATTCAATAATTAAATTATCCAATAAATAGTTATATTTGAAATTCACGTTTAAAATTAACTTTTAAATATTTAAAATCAATTAAATATACCCATTTCAAATAGCCAAAATTCTAGGTCGTTACATTCCTTTCCCTTTAAAAGAATTTTGTCCCCGAAATTTCTAGGTAAAAAGAATGGTCCAAAACCCATTTACTTTTCCATAACCCAGTCAGTGTAAACAAATTTCCCAAATCAATTTATTGAAAGCACACTATCACTTTTACTAATTCCCAAATTCATCCATATGTTCCAGATAATATTACCTAATCAATCATTTCAGATTCTAACTCAAATCCAATTTTAATTACTAAAAATTTTCTAACTCCTTAAATTTTCGAAAAATTTCGGTAGCGTCTCCTTTGCAAGGCTAGATCCGAAAAACTACTAAATTGCCTCTACGAGCCCAAATCATCAAAAAAAACAAAAACCAAGTGACTCAATCAGAAATTCATAAATTCCATAAAACAATTTAAACACATACCTTTTTATCGGGCAATCAAATTTTACTTCATAAATCGAAGACATCAATTTAGCTTTTGCTTCTAATCACCAGCATCTCACTTACCAATAGTATCCAATCATACAATTCAAATTATTTAATTTAGCATTTTCAATTTTCAATATTCAGTTTACCAAACCCGTATGATGTACATATATCATCCGTATGAAAAATCAAATCTTATCGCTACTCGATCACACAATTTCACTTCCGAACTAGTATCGTTCACATGACTCTCTCGTATGGACTCAGATCTGGTTCCTCTATTTAAACCATCATTCTCCTTGCATAGCCATATACTATGATAGAGAATTCCGGAATCAATCAATTATCCATATCCAGGGTTCGCCGTCAAAAATCGAATGAAATATCCTAACTCGGATCGATATAACTATATCTAAATTAAGTGCTCAAATCTGGATCAAATTGTTATGAGAATAAAATAATATACGTACAACTTACATTTTTATTTCCAATTAATCCTTTGTTATATCAAATTCTTTCTATTCGCAATTATTTTAATTTCCATTCACTTATTCACTATTATTCTTTTACACAACTTTTATTAAATCTCCATTCAAATATTTAGTATATTTCCCAATACCAATTTTACTTAAGACCTTCACCATCAATTTCTTAAGTCTATTATAAACATTTTATACAAAGCTTTTATGTTTATTTCCACCTCATCACTTTAGTTTATATCCATTTATATTTATATTCAAATTCAATTCCCATTTCCCAATTTAACTCAATTTATCTCCATTTTTTTAATATTGAACTTTACCAACCATATTTAATCGACTAATTATTGTAAATAGTTCCATCCACCAATTCATTCCAATCAAAATCAATTTCAAATCCTATTAACTTACTAATTTAATTAATTAGTTCATTCACTAATTTTATTCCAAATCTCACTAAATTCCATTTTCAATATAAAAAAATCATTTAGCCTACTTAGGCTAAATTCTCTAATCCTATTTATCTAACTTAATTCATGTTAATTTCCATTCCAATTCAAGTTTCAAACTTTTATAAGCTATCAAACTTATTATATTCCATAAAACATTTTAGATCAAATCCCAAAGTTTTAAATAATTACTTAAGTATTTCAAAATCATCTTTAAAATCATATGTACCCAACATCCCTTGGTATATCAAATTATTTCTTTGCATTTCAAACCAAAACCAGTTTTCCAAAACAAAAGTCTAATTGTAAATCATTAAGGTAGCAATTCCTCCCTTGGAAACTCGAAAATGAACACCAGTGATGTCGCGATCATCATTGGAATTATTTTCCAACTATCGAAGTGAATTCAGTGCTTTTTCCATTGTTGAAAACCATTTTAAATATTTTCATTCCAAATCTCAATAGATTTCATTTTCAATTCAAAAATATTTCCAAATTATATCACTTATATTTTTTCGAGATTGAATAATATATTTCAAAACCTAAGGGAATTAAATTCCCAAATTTCCATCTTTTAATTCCTTTATAAATCATTTGTATAAACCATATCATATTCAAAATATTCCTCTAGAATTTTTTTTTCATTTCAAATTATAAACCACATTTACAAAATCATATCTAATATACCTTTAGAATTTCATTCCATTTCAAATTATAAATCACATTTATAAACTCATATTTACGAATTCCATTTTGTCAGATGAATTACTTTCTTACTTTTGATTATAATTTCAATTTTTACTCAATCACCACAACAGCAAATGATAATGGTTTAATATTATTATTTCCTAACAACCAAGCACACCATATACAATATAATAATTTACAAAAATCATTCCTCTTATATATAAATATAATTTAGGTGTTTCATTTACCCTATTTCAAAACAATACCATGTCAAATTTCTCTGTTCAAATGTTTAGTGATCTCTATCATTAATGTTAATAACTAGTATTGACCAGAATCTATAAGCCACTCAACAAACCAATCAACACAATATAAAACAATTTTATATTCACTAACAAATACGCGCTCATATCTATTAATACACTCAAACCCATTCTACGGTACTACTGACCCTATCTCTAATGAAAAATCCACACTAGGGCCAAGGTTCTCACTTAATCTTCAGCTCTGATACCAAGTGTGATGAACCAGATTTTCAACGCTCGAAAATCGACATTAATACGTCCACTGTATTACATGTCGTGCAATCAAGAGCTGGAAATACTAGACCATTAAGGAAAAAGGAGGTAGAATAAGAAAATAGAAAATAACCACACATAATCTCACAATCGCAGCGGAATAAAATATAATAGATAACAACTGATCTTTGTACAAAAAGAACTATAACTGTTATTTACATATCACATCATTAGAGTACATCACATCAATAATACAATACTGGATAGTTATATTAACTTGTCCTCATAAGTGCTAAATATACAGCCTACATTACACAGCGGAAAATAAATCAGATATGTGAAAAACGTCTTCGCCATCCAGCTCGTCTCCTAAACTCCATAGCATCCTATCCAGTATCTGTAATACTTGGTATAACCCAAGCAATATAGTAAAATAATAGTCTAGAAAACCAACGTGAGAAAACACACTCAATTTGAATTATTATAGTTATCAAACTCCTTTGAAAATCAAAGGTTCTCGTAAGACCGCGTCACAAATAAAAACTATGGGGTTTTATGATACGGTAACCAAAATATTTCATATCAAAATCATCTGACATTATAATAGTGTCTAAGTACAAATACTTATTCAAATAGCTGAAATTGTTACGTTAATTAAATTCCAGCAAACTAGGCTCAACAACCAAAACCGTAAAGCCACTTACTGGAGAATGGATTCCATATGAATGACTAGGTACTGCGATATCACCTGTCATGGTACATGCCTAGAAACATTATACCGAGGACCATGTCGGGATCCCCTCCAACACAAGACCGGACTATCCCTAGCCTCGATAGGCCGAATATGCTATCACCTTGGTTGTTCCCACCCTTTTCGAAATCCTTTCATGTATCGTAGTAATAATATCCGAGGGTATCTAGAAAGATGATAAACATACCTTAATTGGGTGCGACCCACTTAGCCTTACTTCATCTCTCCTGCATTTCAGTTATTCTCGATTGATGAGGCTAGAGGCTACGATTACCTTTTTAAAGGAAATTTCATTTAGAATGCTCATTATCCTCCAATGACAATGTACTGATAGCATTCATCCATACAATTCCGTTTTGGTTCCGACCGAAACCGAAGGCACTACTCCTACTACATCCATTTTGCAAAAATCTTCAGTATTAGTAGTGATTAGCCCTTGCACTTCATTGCTCCATCTTTGACTCCATATTCTTTTTTTACTAAAAAAACATACTCAATGGATCGAAGTAGTTTTCGGAAAACTTATCCGATCCCGGTCTCTTCGAAACAACATTCGATATTTTTCAGCAAACTCAACGTCGGTTCATTAGGAAATAAACAGACAAAAATAAGATCGGAGATCACCCTTAACCGTTAGTGGACGGATTCCCTTGTCAACGTCCTAGAAGAACGAACGAATTTATACGTACTCTATAGCACCTCGAATGGTAAATGTACCATATAATTCCCGTGTTTCTTCTATATATTCCCAAAGTTATATTTTTGGTCCATATTTGATAATCGTTTATTTAACTATCAAATAAACAATCATTCAACCAAATACTTCATTTTTCCACTGAAAACACCAAGTCTCATTTTTATTTAATTCTATATGAATTAAATCTCTTTATCCAAAAATATGTACTTACCTTATCGAACTTAGTATATTCGCAAACTATCTTTTTTTAAGAATATTTGAAAACTTTTTTTAAAACAATGTGGAAAGTACCACTGCGGTATCAACCATGGATTCACAGCTCAATGCTAACGTCTCTATCCTAGAGGAATTCAAAACTCAACTGTAGGCACTCACTGCCTTCGATTACGCCATGAAAGTATACCATTACTTTACGAAAACTTCATTCAATAATTTCCTCAAAATAATATTCATAAAGTTTCTATAACAATTTTCCAAGTTTAAATTTAGGAAAATACTTTTTAATTATATTATATAAAATATTGAATATTGAATAATTTATCTTTGAAACTAATAATAACACTGATTAATTCTTAAATAACAATTAACTTAATATAAACTAAGTATTAATAATTAAATATACTTTAAACAATTTATAACAGCTAAATAGTTAATTTTCTGAAATATTCTATAAATACTTTTTAAATTATCTAGTTAATAATTAAAAATCTTTCTTTTTAAAACAAAATAAATTCCTCAATAAAAATATTTTTTTTCCATTTCCAATGTAACCAGCCTAACATTTATAAATCTCTCTCGGTTTATTTCCAATTTGATTTACGTTCTAATTCCGTAAATTTCCTTTCCATACTTATAAAAATAAAATTATCATTTATTTTTAAAGTCGATTTTCCCATCTCAAATAGCCAAAATTCTAGGTCGTTATAAGTTCCTTCAATTGTATCAGAGCCCAATAACCAATGCGGTCAAAATTAGTCATGTTAGGGATAACTAATTAAGTTTGTACACTTAGTACGGTGTCTAAAAAGGTGATGTCTAGGATTGGATTTGGTTAATCAAGTACCACGTCCTATCTAATTACCTGCTGGCCGTAAAGGTGATGTGAGCCCAAAGGTTGCCCTTAATCGAAAAGGCACAATTTGAATTGGGCCTTGGGCTAATTTTCAAAATTGTTTTGAAAATTAAGAGGTGATTTTAATTTAAAAGTTAAATTTAAAATAAAAACATTTTTATTATAAAAGGTTATAATATAACATAAAATCTCAAAATATTTGAAAATGTAATTAAAAAGTTCAAAATGTTTGAAACTATGTAAATATTAATTTCGAAATTTAAAATTATTAATAAGACTAATAATATAAATTAATTAAATGAGTTAATTAATTAATACTTATACGCATGTATTATATAAGAGTATATATGTTATGTTATTTTAAAGTGTTTAAGATAACATAAGCATATATATATTACCTGTAAGGTAAAATTTTGAAATTAATATAATTTAATCGAAATTATTTAATAACTAAATTAAATAAAGGTTAATTAATTAAATAAAAATACATATATATATAAGATATATGTGTTGCACTATAAAGGTTATAGTAGATATATCCAATATAAAAGGTGTATTGGAATACTGATATAAAATTAATTAAAGAGTTAAATAATTAAAATGATTAAATAAGATTTAATTAATGAAATATTATAAAAAAGACTATCATATAAGCAATATGAAATATAGAAGTTATTTAACAACAAAACTTATATGACATGAATGTGTAAACTAAAAGTGGAACATTAAAGAAACCCAAATAGACTTAAGTAATAAATACATATGCAAATGTATGTATACTGTTAACTCCTCTTTTCCACGAATCAGCGATGTAACGAGGTAGATATGACAGCGACCTAACGACCTAGAGTATAAACGAGTTAACTTAGACGCGACTTAACGACCTAGAGCATAGAGCAGTTCAATGTGGCACGACCTAATAGCCCAAGCGACCTAACATGGATGCGAGACCAACAGCGAGCTAGCGACCTGAAGTACTAAATGAGTTAAGCCACTCAGCGAACTAATGAGTTTAACTATCTGAAGAATGTACGACTTAAGGCAGAGTGCGACCTAGCGACTTAAGTATCCAACGACGTAGCGACTTTTGTATCCAACGACCTAGCAACTTAAGTATCCAACGACCTAGCGACTTAAGTATCCAACGACCTAGCGAGCCAAAAAAGGAAGCGACCTAGCGAGCTCCAGAACAAAGCCGCATGTATACTCTCTCTCATTAGGTCGCTTGCGACCTAAGCAAGCCGATATAACATTTATGCTTTAAGTGCTAAGTCGTTGACAGCCAGTACCTGGTTGAAAAGGGGCTTCACTAGGTCGTGGACGACGTAAGCTACTTCAGGACCGACCTCCCATAGGTCGCTACTACCTACTAACTCGCTCAGATGACCTAGTACGACCTTATTAAGTCGTAAACCACATCCCCTAGGTCGCTTGCGACCTACGACCATCCAAGGTCGCTCGCGACCTACGACCTAGTCCAGAAATCTCCTATAACTACCCCACCTATTCCAACTGAAAGAGGATCTTTTGGGCTCATTCCTGGAACACCGATACTCTGTTGAATTATCAACTCACTCGACACTTCAAACACGAAAGGCATCTCAACTAACTTCAAGAGGGACTCTAACACAATCAACATGGATTCAAAGAATTCTTCTACATCGGAGTTCTAGTTGTTTGTCTCACAGTATTGTAATTGAAGATTGTTGTAAAGTTGTAATTGATTCAGTAATAAAGAGGATTAAAGTGGACGTAGGCTTAACCCGAAGCCGAACCACTATAAAATTGTTGTCCTTTCTTCTTTCTTTGTGACTTTCTTACTTGTTTCTAATTCTCGTGTTTACTGGTGGTGCTTTCACTTAATCTCTACATACACTGGGGTGTTAGCGTTTAATTTTTAGCGTTAACATTTTTGGTGCTTTCATTGAGAGCCCAACTCAGGCTATCTTCGTCATTGCTTCGCAAAAGTTTGTTGAAAGAGTCTCTATCAAAACCAGAAGTCTATCAGAAATAATGGCTCCTGGAAGAAAGCGTGGATATACAAGACCTAGCAATGTCCACGAAAATACTACCACTTCTCCTTCGTCAAGTCAAGCAGCACCAAGTGCCGGAATTACACGAGCGGAGTTAGATGCTGTAGTATCCAGATTATACCAGCAGATGGAAACTCAGAATGTTTTAATGCTTGAGAGGATAAATGCATTGCTGGGAGCAAACCGTCAACCGTTGAATAACGAAGAAAACCTTGTAGATGATATTCATGATCCTGAGGAAAGGGATATTCCTCGAAGACCAGCTAGCCCCGTCAAAGAAACACCTCCTCAAGCTGGAGGATAGAGACCACAGCCAACTCTCCGCGAATGTTTGTCCCAACAAACTTCCGAGAAAATGGCCGAAGTCTGTCCTGGAGATCCTTTAAATGATGAGGAATATCTTTCGGGCATGGTGCGACAAATCATGAAAGAAAGCATGCAGAGAGATGAAGATGAGAAGGAATGGGGATTCGCTCCGAGCAAAACTCCGTTCACTGAGAAGATTCTAAAGGCAGAATTCCCAAGGAAGTTTGTTCCTCCGACCATCCCGGCTTATAAGGGAACAAGCGACCCCAATCAATTCCTGTATAAGTATGATTGGCACATGACTGGTGCTAGAGCGTCTGATGAGATCAAATGCCGGTACTTTTCGGTATACTTGGAAGGAGTGGCTCTGCTCTGGTTCACAAAACTTCCGGTCCGATCCATAGACTAGTTCGCCGATTTGACTCGGAAGTTTAAAGAGCAATTCAGGCTGTATGCTTCAAAGGCAAAGTATATTATGTCGCTGTCAAGCTTGGAACAGAATCCTGGGGAATCTATCAGGTCTTTCTTGAACCGCTTCAACATAGCTTTGGCTGAAGTGGACAATGCAGAACCATGAATGGTCTTAACATACCTGATGAGGGCAATTGACAAATCAAGCGAATTTGGGAAGTGGCTGAAGATGAAAGAACCGAATTCACTTGAGAAATTCTATAAGAAAGCTGATGAATTCATGCGCTTGGAAAGCCTTCAAGCACCGGTTAAAGTGGCATTGACAGAGGTTAAGGATAATACTGCTGCCCTATCAAAAAGGAATCCAAAAGTCACAAGAGAGAAAATAACGGTGGGAAGAAACAGAAAGATATGAAGAAACCCCGCTTCTCAATACCTTCAGATTTCATTCCTTTGACTGACACTCCGGAGAATATCTTCTTTGCTACCAAAGACGAGGTAGAGTGTCCTAAACCGCCTGAGATGAGAGTTAACAAAAAAGTTGCTCAAAGTGGGAGATTCTGTCGGTTTCATAATCAACCCGGTCATGATGCCAACGAATGTCGCCATCTGAAAAATTTATTTGAAGAACTGTTGAGAGAGAACAAGTTGCAGCAATATGTTAAGAGAAGTAGAAATGACCCAACTTTGTCTACTAAGGGTCAGCAACTTCCTGCTCATTCATCTGGCTCAGGTGAGAGGAATACTGTGCATGAATCAGAAAGGCCTGTTATTAATGTGATTACAGGAGGTCCTCACCCAGCAGGCATAAGCTGGGGCGAGATGGAAAGATATGACCGTGCCTTGAAGTACGCAGCAACAGAAGAAAGTGTTTTTATGCTAGAAGATGCTGCACCTTTGAAGCAGCAGAAAACTTTTGACGATGATATTGTGTTCAGAGCTAGGGACTCTATGGGTATTGAATCTCCAACCATGGATCCCTTGGTCATCTCTGCGGGCATTGGTCCAGCTATTGTGAGAAGAGTGCTTGTAGATTGCGGCGCTTCTTGCAATATTCTCTTCAAAAAGACATTCGACCAAACAAAAGTTCCAATGGCTGACGTTCAAGCTTCATCTCAGAAAATTGTTGGGTTTGCTGGGGAACTGAAGCAGCCTATTGGAACTATTGACTTGTTCGTAGAGCTTGGAGAGGGGCAGAAAAAGGTAGTTCGGAAACAAACTTTTGTAATTGTTGATGAATTTTCTACCTACAACGCCTTCCTAGGCCGACCAACTCTTGCAGCTTTTAAGGCAATTCTCGCCCCGTGGTGCCTCACTATGAAATTTCCCACAGATAATGGCGTTGGAGTTATTAAAGGGGATCAGAATGTTGGGCGAGAATGTTATCTAATAGAGCTGCGTGAAGCAAGGAAAAGAGAGATGGGAAAAGATGCGGCAGCCCCAGTCCGCATCAAAGAACCAACCTTGTAGCAATTACATGGTGGACCCTGCACTGGGAGCATAGCGGGGCACGTAGAGAAATGGATCCTAGAAAAGCTAGTGCAGGGGAGAATAGAGTGGTGCCAGTGGAAGTAACGGTGCCAGTACCTGTTGACCCGAAAGATCCGAACAAAGTGGTGAATGTGGGTTCGCAACTTAATGTGACGGTTCAAAATTCCTTAATATCATTCTTGAAGGCAAATCTGGACGTATTCGCTTGGACTCATGCTGATATGTGCGGAATATCCCTAGAAATTGCAGTACATACTCTGAATATTGATCCGAAGTTTACACCGGTAAAACAGAAAAGAAGAACCCAGGGTCCTGAATGGTCAACAGCGTTGAAAGAAGAGGTTGACCGGCTTATGGAGAATGGTTTCATCAGGGAGTCTACTTATCCGAATTGGGTTTCAAATCCAGTATTGGTTAAGAAGGCTAATGGGAAATGGAGAGTTTTCATTGACTTCTCAGATTTAAACAAAGCCTGCCCCAAAGGCTGCTTCCCGTTACTCGGGATAGATCAGTTAGTGGATGGAACAGCGGGGCATGAATTGCTATCTTTCATGGATGCTTACTCCGGATACAACCAGATTATGATGCACGAGCCAGATCGAGAGGATACAAGCTTCATCACCGATGTTGGTCTCTACTACTATAGAGTCATGCCTTTCGGACTTAAGAATGCAGGGGCAACTTACCAAAGACTCGTCAATGCAATGTTCAAACCGCAGATTGGCAAAACTATGGAAGTTTATGTTGACGATATGTTGGTGAAGTCAAAGAAAGCGGTAGACCATATGGACCACTTGGTGGAAATGTTTGCAATCCTCTGAAAGTATGGAATGAAACTTAATCCTTTGAAATGTTCATTTGGGGTGGAGTCCGGAAAGTTTCTGGGTTTCATTGTGAGTGCTAGGGGTATTGAAGCTAATCCTACTCAAACTGCTGCCTTAAAAGAAGCAAAAGGTCCTAGAACGAAGAAGGAATTGCAAAGTCTTAACGGAAAATTCGCTGCCTTGAGTCGATTCATTTCCAGAGCTACTGATAAATGCATTCCATTCTTTGATGCTCTGAAGAAAGGAAGGAAAAATTTTGACTGGACTCCTGAATGCTAGAAAGCTTTCGATGAGTTGATTCGTCATATGGAAACGCCTCCAATACTTTCTAAGCCAAACAATGCTGAAGATCTTTTTGTATATTTGGCAATCTCATCTCATGCTCTCAGTGCAGCGTTGGTACGGGAAGACGCAAGAATTTAGCGCCCAGTCTATTATATCAACAAAAGATTCACCGGGGCAAAGATGAATTATTCAAAATTGGAAAAGCTCGCCTATTGTCTACTGATTGCATCAAGAAAGTTGAGGCTGTATTTCCAAGCTCATCCTATCAAAGTCCTCACTGATCAACCTCTAAAGCAAGTCCTATTTCACCCTGAGACTTCGGGTCGTCTTCTGAAATGGAATATTGAACTCAGCGAATACGACATCACTTATCATCCCCGGATAGCAATCAATGGACAAGATTTGGCAGATTTTATCGCAGAATGTACAGATAAAGGTGATAGTGAGGAAGAAGTGACTGATAATCCCCCAATTCAATGGAAATTATATGTTGATGGTGCAAGAAACGATTACTGTTCCGGAGCTGGGGTTGTGCTTGAAACCCCTGAAGGGAGGTTGTTTTGCTATGCATTGAGATTGGAATTCCCCTCGACAAACAATGAAGCAGAATATGAAGCTCTTATTGCCGGCTTGAGAATTGCTAAAGAGTTGAATGTCAAAGTGTTGCAGATCTTCAGTGATTCACAGCTTATTGTATGTCAAGTCAAGAAAGAGTTTCAGACTAAAAGAGGAAATCTGCCTGCTTATTTGTCAAGAGCTTGGGAACTTCTCGATGATCTTGACCATTATACGATAAATCATATACCCCGGGAAGAGAACATGAAGGCGGATTCTCTCACAAAGTACGCAAGCACTGGTGAAGCTCAATTATTGGGATTAGTTCCTATGTAAATCCTGTCATCTCCAAGCATTGATGAGATGGATATTGACTGGATCATGACTATATCTCAAGAGCAAGAATCATGGATGGCTCCAATAATGGAATATCTTCTCAATGGCTCTCTACCAGAAAGTTCAAAAGAACGACAGAAGTTGCTAAGAAAAGCCTCCAGATACATAATTCAAGATGGCCGATTGTACAGGGCGGGATTCTCAATGCCATTACTCCGATGTGTGACCAAGGAAGAAGCTAAAATAATTCTAGCTGAAGTACACGGAGGAGAGTGTGGAGACCATTCAGGTGGTCAAACTCTAGCAAAGAAAATTCTCCGTTATGGGTATTTTTGGCCAGATATTAATCGTGATGTTGCAAGCTATGCCCGAAAACGTGACCGATGCCAGAGATTTGCAAAAATCCCAAGAGCACCTTCCACCGAGATAACACAGATGGTCAGTCTGTGGCCATTTGCCATTTGGGGAATAGATCTCATCGGGCCTTTGCAAACCGCCAAATCCGAAATCAGATATGCTATTATTGCTGTTGATTATTTTACTAAATGGGCTGAATCTAAACCATTAGCTACTATTACCTCTAAAAAGATGATAAACTTTGTAACTAAGAATATCATTTGCAGATATGGTGTGCCTCAAAAGATAATCATAGACAATGGAACCCAATTCGAAAGTGAAGAGTTCCAAGATTTTTGCAAGCGATTCAAGATCCAGAAAAGCTTCTCAGTAGTGGCTCATCCGTAGGAAAATGGGCAAGTGGAAGTAGTAAACAAAATTATCAAATCAACCATCAAAAAACAGCTGGAAAAAGCGAAAGGTGGTTGGGTCGATAAGCCTCCACTAGCACTATGGGCATATAGAACTACCCACAAAACTGCAACCAGGCACACTTCATTTTCATTAGCATATGGATCAGAACTAATGATTTCGGTGGAAATATAAGTCACTTCACATAGAAGAATTCATTTCAACTAGGCTGAAAACGAAGAGTTGCAATGTGAAGCACTTGACTTCCTTGATGAAAAAAGGGAAGAGGCTCAGCTCAGAATTACAGCCCATCAGCAAAGAATTGCCAGGCATTTCAATTCCAAAGTTCGCCAACGCAGCTTTGAGATTGGAGATGAAGTCTTGAAAAGGGTCATGACAGCAACAGGAGTGTTTGCGCCAAACTGGGAAGGGCCATATGTCATAGGCCAAAAATTTCTTGATGGCACTTTCAAACTGACAACTGTCGAAGGAGATCCAATTCCGAGAGCTTGGAACAGCAATCATTTGCGTCCATATTTTACTTAAAAGCTTTGCTGAAGTTTGTAAAAAGAATTATTAATGTATGATTCTTGTATTGAAAGCCATTGTAAAGCCAGCGCAAGTTAAAAATAAGAACTATAAAGTGGATGTAGGCCCGGTTCTTGGCCGAACCACTATAAATCTTGTGCTCTCTACTGCTTGTTTTATTTCGATATATAAAGTACTTCAATTGTATTGCTAAAATGTCGATTTAATATTGCAGGCTATTAAAACAAAGCTTACCCATCATAAGACCAAGCGATCCCTGACATCACTCAACAAATGAATATCTAGCCACAAAAATTCCAGATTCAAATCCTATATAAGAAGTGCTTCAAGCAAGCAGTTAGTGGTTCCGCCAGAGGTAGACCCTTACTAACTAATTGTGATCGTTTGTGCAAACAAACATTCGGTTAATTAGCTTGTGTCTATCCCTGCGAACTCATTTAACAATGAATTACACTTCTTTGGATAAAATAAGCCACTTGCAAAAGAAAGGAATGTGCTTTTGGAAATGACAACAGGAAACCGCTGATATGAGCAAATGGCGAAAAGACGTAGGCGAGCAGGCAACAAACAGCAAAATACCTCTACGGAGGCACAAGCCCTCTTCGGAGGCACAACTCTTCAGAGCATAAAGACCTCTAATGGGACGTGCCAGAAAAAGAGAGTTCTCCTTCTCGATAGAAAGTTGTGGACTGATCGGTGGCACAGGACACTCGTTAACTAGCTGAGAACGTTTGTGCAAACAAACAATCCAAGTAACTTGTGTCCGCTCCGTGGTCCATCCAACCGAGAGAAAGAAACTCCAAACTTCCAAGCAACAGCCCTACTCGGAGGCACGCATTCCACCGAGATTTGTAATAAAACTTCACAAGTGCTGGAATGTGAAAAGCCCTCTTCGGAGGCCCATTTCACCATAGTTGAAATGCTAAAAGACCTTTAATGGGACTAGCCAGAAAAAAAGACTTCTCTTTCTTGACAGAAAGTTGTGGACTGATTGGTCGCATAGGACACTCGCTAACTAGCTGAGAACGTTTGTGCAAACAAACAACCCAAGTAACTTGTGTCCGCCCCGTGAATCCATCCAACCGAGAGAAGGAAACTCCAAACTTCTAGGCAAAAGCCCTACTTAGAGGCGCACATTTCACCGTGATCTGAAATAAAACTTCACACGAGTCGAAATGTGAAAAGCCCTCTTCAGAGGCCCGCTTCCCAGCGGACAGGGAAAAAATAAAAGCCTCTCCCCAGAGGCAGAAACAAAAAGCCCTCTTCCCAGAGGCACAATCAAACAAAAAGCCCTCTTCCCAGAGGCACAATCAAACAAAAGCCCTCTTCGGAGGCACAAGCAGGTCAAAGCCCTTTTTCGGAGGCCTACTATACCACGAAGGAAAATTCATTTGCCAAAATAAAAGTGAAGTGTAAAACTTCGCGACACATTAAAAAAAAAGAGAAAACTTCTCCAATATGAGGCGCATTCTACTAAATCAGGAAAAAATTTCCTTAAAACGGAAATATTATCCTGTAAAGTACAAATGCAAACCTCCTTCAAATGGAAAAGTTGTTCTCTAAAGAAAGAGCACAAGCTTCTCGAAACAGAAGAGTTGTTCTCCAAAATTCCGCGAAGGTGAAAGAGATTGCAATAAACCATGGTATGGGGTAATATAATATAGTCGCAAAAGTAAAAACAATGCTCAAGCAACATACCATAGGTTTACTGCAACATCACACAGGGAAAATAAAGAAACTTGTATAAAAAAAGAGAATAAAGAATAAATGCATTCTCAAATACAGACAGAAGTTTGTACAAGTAAAAGAATCATTTTATTCCATACTATAAATTTTTTATACATGTGCAGGTTTCCAAAAACAAAAAAAAATCAGGGACCTATACCCGCACAATCGCTGGTCAACATAAGTCTTTGTATATACAAGCAAAAAAGCGAAAAAACAAGACAAGAAGCATAAGTCCCAAGCCCATCATTTCTTCTTCCTGCCACCTTTCGAGCCTACGCCTAGCCGGATGATCAATTTTTGGGGCCGGCTTGTGAGAGTAGGGGAAGAAAAAGGAAGAGGTGCAATTGGGAGTTCTTCTGTTTTTCCCTCGCCAGCAGAAGCTTCTCTCTTTTTCTTTGAGACTCCACATTTCCCCCTCTTCTTAGAAGAAGATTCACTACCCGGAGTGAAAAGAGTGGATAATGTTATGTCATCAGAAGCAGTCTGCTCCGAAGTTCTCTCCCCTTCTTCAGGTTCTTCGACCTTTTGTTCCTGAGAAGCAACAGGATCGTCCAAGCCGTGAAGAGCTTCTATCTACTCCTCTTGTGACCCCGGTTGAGAAACAGAAGGAGGAGTAATCTAAAGTGGGGGAGAGGAAACAGCCGGAAGAGGGGAAGGCTGAATAACACTTGGCACTTTCTCTACCGAAGAAGAAAAGTTAAAGTCAGTATTCCTCATAAAAAGAGGGGATAATGGCTCATCAACACTTAAGAAATAAGCAAGAAGCTCATCGAACTCAGTCGAAGCGAACAAGCAGTCCACTTGAGCGAGATCAACATTGAGGTTACCTGGAGAAGTAGACTTTACTATGTCAACTTCGAAGTCCTGCGCTTCAGCGCTTTCTTGAGTCTCATCTCCAGTGTGGGCAGCGGCACTTTCAATAACGGCTTTAGCAGGAGGAGGAGAATGGAAACTGGAGCTGGCAATATCGATATCGGCCGAAACTGAAGGTAGAACTGGGTCGGTTGAGGTTGTCTTTCCTAAATGTTCTCCTTCTGTCGTTTTAGCTCTCTCTTTGGCAAGTTGCTCCTTTCCACTGGCAAGAGCGGCTCATGCATCATCATCTAGATAATGCACCATTAAATCTACTTCGGCATATCCGGCTCCTCCAAACATATCAAGTATGGACTCCCATACTTTGGCCAAAGTGATTTCATATGCCGGCCCCAAAAACTTAAGGCTACCGCACCCCAGAACGCTATGAATGTAAAATTCGAATAGAGTGGAGCTGACTTCAGCTTTATGGCCATGTGAGATTCTTCGGCTGCAGCTTTGCCGGCAACAGCTTCATCACGCTTCTTTTCAACTTTAGAAAGTCGAGTTTTCAGCAGTTCAATCTCCACGTTCTGGGCGTTGGTTTTCTCTCGAAGTTGAGCAACATCAGCCCGGTAGTTTTCTACAGCTTGTTGCTGTGCTTCAAATTTAGCTTCGGCATCTCTCTGTGCCGCGTGAGCATCTATCACTTGTTTTAGAAGCACTTCTTATCTCTGAGAATAAGAAGTGGAAGAAATGGCGAGCTCTTCCTTAAGTTTTTCGACCTCTGCTTCAAGTTTTTCATTATAAGTGGCTATGCTCCTCATTTCCGCGTCATGCTGCTCAAGAGTTTTCTGCCATTCAGATTTGTCGTTTTCCATTGTTAGCATGGCCTCAAGATTTGCACGGTTTACCCTCTAGAGCTCGTCGACAAGCTTTTGCCAACCCGACATTCTCTCAATATCGAGTTTGACGGCATCAAGATTGTGCAGCATAGCCTGCTTGTCAATCGGGACCAAATCAAGGTCAAAGCGCACTCCCTTCAAGCACCAATGCGGAAACCGACTTTGAAGAGTGGCCGGGCCTTGTCCAACCTGATAAGAGGGCCTGCCAATAATTGTTTGGATATCAGTACGAGTAAGGGCAGGAGATTGGGAAGGTACGGGAGCAGCGGGCCTTTCAGGAAGTTCGGACGCCGGCTTTTCGCCATGTTTGGTCCTTTTACTAGCATCTTCAGGGATGTGGCTTTCCCTTTATCATCACGGGATTTCCGTTTATGAGAATCATCTTCCCTCTGGGAAGAGTCATGTCGCTCATCTCGTCTTTCGTGGCGTTCTTCATAGGCGCGCCTTTCACGAGCTTTCCTCGCAGCTCTTTCTTCGTCAGTTTCCCAAGAGGCGGGAAGATACCTCCTGGGGTCATAAGCACCGCGCTTCCCATAACGTTGGAAATCGTCGTAGTAGGAGCCACTTCTTCCCATTAGAGAATCTGAAAATGAAGGAAAAAAAACCCAGAAATCTTGAAAGCAAGAGAGTTGAACGCATATAAGTGCTAAAAAGTCCTAAGTGTGTGTAACGTGCGAACTACATGCGTCGAATCACAAACCACTCCTGGGTTGGGAGGTGATGATGGATTTAACAGCCAGTGTCAACTCTTGGGCTGACGGAGTTTGTTGCAGAACGGATGTCGCTTCGACTGCTGGAGAAGTAACTTTAGCAGTGATAGGATCATCTTTAAAAAGCTCCTGTGAAGTAATCATCAGGTCGCTCAACCCCTCAAAAGTATCATCACCGCTGTGCCTAGCGGGACTTGTTCTCTCAGCCCCTTCGTCACCAGATTTCTCGGGTTCTTGAGGAGGCTTCTCTTCTTCGATGACCCTGGCAAGTACATGTTTGACGGATGCCCCCGCAACATCAGTTGAAATAGAACACTTTACCAATGAAGCCTCAACAGTGCGTTCTTTCAGCGTAGGTTCTCCAATGGAAACTGGGGCATCCGATGCCTCTACTGGAGAGTCGGGTACTTCATGAGGTTGAGTGGAACGGGAGGGGTGCAGAAGCCCGTATTGGTGCAGAAGTTCATCTTTCAGCAAAAACTTAATACTTCTTTCTTTAACCGTCACGGCACTTAATCTATCAAAAGTCATCTTATGACTGGGATTTCTAGAGGGAGGAGGAAGTGCTGTAAAAGAAAAGAATGAAGTTAGCACTTAGCAATTCGGATCTTGAAAAGCTGAAGCAGAAAGAACGGGGATGAGCAATCTTACTTCCTATTCTCCAGATGGCATAAAACCCTGGGGGCAGCGGACGAAGAAGAATTGATTCAGAAAACCGTGAGCGCTTTCGGGGAGATCGGTGATGAGTTTAAGATTTCTGACACTTTTCACGAGTATAATGGAGGGGTGGTCTTTATTCTTAGCGAATGAGCATAAGTAGCAAATTTCTTCGAAGCTCGGAAGACGGTTAAGTGTCCTCCTGAATAAGACACACAATCCCATCAGGATGGCATAGCCATTAGGATGAAGTTGAAAGGGAGAGATGGTTAGTCGGAAAAGGAGTTGATGAAGAAATTCATTGAAGGGAGGAATGGCACCACAAAGGCACATCTGACGGTTGACAGCGACAAAACCGAGAGGTGGCCTGTCAGCAGTAACATTTGGGCCAGGAAGTATAGCATCCGCTTCGGCAATCCCAAATTGAATACGTAATTGGTTGAATGCCCGCTGACTCAGGGTTGTTAGAGTTCTTTCTGGAGGATTATCCAATGGGTCGGCTATCGGGAAGACTCCTTCAGATTGCTCGATTATCTTTTCTTGAGAAGACATTCTACATAAGGAACTGGATATTCAAATGTGAAGGTGCACGTTTCCTAAATGTGTGAAGTGTTGTGTAGAACTAATAAAATAACGAGAAAATATAACTAAAATTAAACTAGTTAATAGTTGTCAGTTAAAAAGCTTCAGGGCTTATTGTTTTAAGTTCAAGTACAGTGTGAAGCAAACAGATTAGCTTTGGTTGATAATTCAGCATTGCTTTAATACTTCACTTGAGTTTGTTGATTCACAGCATTTCATATAATTTCTTTAAGTTGATTATATTTTATCGACTAATCTGTCATTCGATGTGGGCTGTCAATGGTAGTATATTCGTCCCATTTTCTGCAAATGTTGTATTTAACAGGTTAATAGCATTAAAGTTAATATAATCTGTAAAAGAGTGCGACGAGTTCAAGCAACTCATTCTAGTTGTTCAAGTTGGAAATTCAGTCAAGTTCCGTCAAAGCTTTGCAAATGTCCAAGGCGAACTTTCTTAGGTCGCATTGTTCAAGTCAAAGAGTTCAAGGCATAGAACTTTAGGGCAAGGAAATGCAAATTTGGTTAAGTATTAGGTCGTTCAGACACTCTCATGACCTAAAAGCTTAAGTCGTAGGAAACTTAACACAGCAAGTGTCTAAGTGTTAGCTCGTCTACGACTTAAAAGTTGTGTTGCAAAGGTTAGCTCGCCCAAGTCATCATGTGACCTAGAGGTAGGTCGTTAAAGAGGATGATTCGTCCAAAGTAACGGGTCATGCACCATAAGTCGCAAGGCCCTTAGGTCGTCTGACTCATTAGGTCGCTCTGAGAGTATTTCAGGAATATGCCAAGCTTTCTTCCATCGAGAAATCCTAAGTCTTATCCTCCACTCGCATGCTGCCACGTATTCGTCTCCCTTACCTCACCGAAGTATCACAGCAAAGCCTAAACCTTATTAACCCGATAACCATCTTCTTGTCTCCTCCAAACTCCAAAACATCCTCAAAAACCCCTGATCGATTCTAAAAACTTTACATTCACCAAGATAATTCCATGAAACCCTAGGCCGATTCACTTTTTAAAGCAATCGCCAACGATTCGACAATAATCGAAAGGCGAATCAGGACATAATTTTACAGCATGATGGTGAAAATTGTATTGAAATGATTATGGAGGAATCAGTGGTGAACGTGATGAATAGATGATCGGAATTACCTTCGTTTGCTGCTAGAATCAACAATTGGGGGTGAAAAGGAGGAGATTTTGCGATTAGCTTCTGAGCTTGAATGACAACAATGGCGGTAAAGGGATAGGTAATAAAGTAAGGGGAACGAAGCGACTTACAGTTTATAAATGAGACAGAGGAAGAAGATGATTGGGTGCGCGAGTTAGCAATCTTCTTGAGTCGCTTACGAATCTAGCAGAGTTATATCGAAGCATACGACCTATAACCTAGGCATATGCTTCGAGGGGCAAGTGTTAACTCCTCTTTTTCATGAATCAGCGATGTAACGAGCTAGATATGACAGCGACCTAACGACCTAGAGTATGAACGAGTTAACTTAGACGCGACTTGACGACCTAGAGCATGGAGCAGTTCAATGTGGCACGACCTAACAGCCCAAGCGACCTAACATGGATGCGAGACCAACAGCGAGCTAGCGACCTAAAGTACTAAACGAGTTAAGCCACTCAGCAAACTAATGAGTTTAACGATCTGAAGAATGTACGAATTAAGGCAGAGTGCGACCTAGCGACTTAAGTATCCAACGACCTAGCGACTTAAGTATCCAATGACCTAGTGACTTAAGTACACAACAACCTAGCGACTTAAGTATCCAACGACCTAGCGACTTAAGGATCCAACGACCTAGCGAGCCAAAAAAGGAAGCGACCTAGCAAGCTCCAGAACAAAGCTGCATGTATACTCTCTCTCATTAGGTCGCTTGTGACCTAAGCAAGCCGATATAACATTTATGCTTTAAGTGCTAAGTCGCTGACAGCCAGTATCTAGTTGAAAAGGGACTTCACTAGGTCATGGACGACTTAAGCAACTTCAAGACCGACCTCCCATAGGTCGCTATTACCTAGTAACTCGCTCAGATGACCTAGTACGACCTTATTAAGTCGTAAACCACATCCCCTAGGTCGCTTGCGACCTACGACCCATCCAAGGTCGCTCGCGACCTACGACCTAGTCCAGAAATCTCCTATAAATACCCCACCTATTCCAACTGAAAGAGGATCTTTTGGGCTCATTCCTGGAAAACCAATACTCTGCTGAATTCTCAACTCACTCGACACTTCAAACACGAAAGGCATCTCAACTAACTTCAAGAGGGAATCTGACACAATCAATATGGATTCAAAGAATTCTTCTACATCGGAGTTCTAGTTGTTTGTCTCACCAGTATTATAATTGAAGATTGTTGTAAAGTTGTAATTGATTCAGTAATAAAGAGGATTAAAGTGGACGTAGGCTTAACCTGAAGCCGAACCACTATAAAATTGTTGTCCTTTATTGCTTTCTCTGCGACTTTCTTACTTGTTTCTAATTCCCGTGTTTACGGGTGGTGCTTTCACTTAATCTCTACATACACCGGGGTGTTAGCGTTCAATTTTTAGCGTTAACATATACTATGATTTCTTATGTGTCTGAAACTTGAATCTCGAGGGTATTTTATAAATACGTTATTCCATAAGTTGATATCATCCAATATAATATATTTAAGATTATGAATTTTAATATAATGTTGTCCTTTACCATATATATGTTAATAAATTACTTGCTTACTCCTTAGTTGTTGAGCAAACTCAAGTTGGGGATGTCATGTGTAATATTATTAATATATTGGACAGATGAGGTAAGATAACTATGTGTATTGGTTGAGAAAACTCAAGATAAATATATTATACTTAGGCCATCATGATATGGTAGGTAGGAGAGAATAATCTCTTTCGATTTGTTGAGAAAACTCATGGTCGAAATGAGATTAGGATAAGGAATAATAGGTTAGCAGTTGTATGTGATACAATCGATAAGGAGTTATCCATTGTAACGACCCACCTTTCTGACTCCTAGGAAATAACACTTAACATATCCTTTGTATTTGTGCGCCATTGCCCAAGCATCCAAAAGATGAATTGTCTTGAGGTAAAATCAGAATAGAATAGAAAATATCACAACGGAATTGACATATAGAACATAACATAGATATAGTACATAAGGTTACTCCCTAATATGGAGTTATCAGAGTTACACAAAAATACTATCAGGTGAATAGGCACAAGGAAGAAGTTGCAAAAAAATTAAGTCTCGGGGACAACAAGTTTGCATTTTAGTCCGAATGACACTTTTTAGTGTAAACTGAAAATGATAGTTACAACTACCATTCTGTGATTTATGCTAAAAAGTGTCCTTCAGCCTAAGAAACAAACATCTTGTCCCAGAAACTAAATTTTTCTCCAACTTTTTCCTTGAACCTAAAAACCCCGAAATACTATCATCAACATAATAGTTATAACAACCTGCCTTTACACATAGTGAACAAATTACATATACACACACTAATTAAATAGCAAAATTGATAGCTAAGTAGATAAGTGCCTCTTGCTCGAACGCCATCTTCAAAAGAGCCCCAAAGACCTGCTACTCTCGGACTACCCAAATAAAATGAGTACCCAAGCATTTAGGGACACAAACAAATTGGGTCAGACAATATGTCCGTGTGAGTAAAATTTTAAACAATGGTGGTGTAATTACATACAAACATGTGAGACCATGCAGCTGAACACCGAAATGGGTTTATTCTCACATAATAAACATCCAAACATAAGAATGGATAAAACAAGATTATAGTCTAAACTCGATAGAGTGGACTAAACCAATAATTAAACATAGCGAAGAGTGGCTGACTCTTCCCGCTGCAATTATAGAAAATAGATTCAAAGGTTCGAATCAAGTAAGGAAAGGGAAATCTCCAACAATGACTAGGAAGGTGCACACCCCTTACTGAAAAGTATACCTCCAGAAATATACTTAAGAACTCTGATGGTTCTCGGACATTTCCAAGCTAAACCCCGCCAACGGTTAGCGGGTATCAAAGTAATTCACATTTGGGTGCACAAATATTTGAACCAAATCTATAGTAGATGTAAAATCACCATAATGGGAGCAACTCCACATATCTTGGCTTTCTCTCGTGCTTTGGGTTTAATCAATTCTGATAAAGGATATCAAAAGCTCTATAGAGAAACTATTCGTCTTAGAATGATGAAATATAAAGAAGCTGAACTAATTGATTGCTGGGAAAGAAACTATCAATGATAAAACAACGATCGCATATGGAAATTAAGTCCTGTATACCCATCACCGCTCATCGATTTCAAACTTGTATTATTCCTTGGTTAACAATAATGTTGGACAAGTTAAGGTAGTGTTACCTCAAAGTCATGTACCACGATTATTCTTAACTTTTGAAATGGGGACAAGCCTACCTCTTCGACGTTTAGCGTTAAACATACAAATAAATCATTTTCGTATAAGTGATATCGTGTTACAGAAATTAAATATATTTCCATAAGCGAATCAAACTTTTATTTTTGAAATTCGAATTCATGCTTGGGTTTTACAAAGTATTAACTTTAAACATCTTTATAAAAATATCTCGTTCACTTTTAAAACGCCAATATAAAGAAAAAGTTAATAACTTTGGACATCCACATTTAACTAGTTAATTAGCTTTAGTAAGAATGATTAATCGTCTTAAACTTCATTTAATTAATTTAATCAATTAACTTCAAATACCTTAAATTAAAATGGTTAATCACTCTTAAAATATCATTAATTATATTAATTAGATTTAAATATCATTAATTAAAAATGGTTGAAGTATCATTAAAGAAAATGATTAGTAAAATTTAAACTAATTAATTAATTTTAAAAGTCAATAATTAAAGAGATTAATTAGTTTTAAAACTCATTAATTAAAGAGGATTAATTAATCTTAAACACCATTGATTAAAATAATTAATTAAATTTAATCCATCACTATTAAATAATTAGTTAACCTTAATCATCATTAGGCAACGCGATTAACTAATTTCAATTATTATTGAAAAAGTAATTAATTAAATTTAAAAACATCGTTATTAAATTAATTAATAAACATAAATCATCCTTAATTAGAATGATTAAATTTAGAATTTAATAAATAGTTAATTAAGTTTAAAACCATCATTATTCAAAAACTTAATTTAACTTTGTATTCAAAACCCAAGCCCGAGAATTAACCAAGAGTTTTACAAGGAGATGTTATTTCTTTTGAAAGTGCCGATATAGCGATAGTCCCCATACGGACACTTCGAGAACTACTTCATGTGACGCCTCACCTCTATACTCACACTAACCAAGGGAATTACTTTGTAATGCCGTCAATTAGTACGAGGAATAAGGCTGTTCAGGAGCGACCATCTATGTAATGGCTTTGTGTGAGTATAGATATGTCAGATGGTATGACATGCACTTCATTTCAAGAGAAAATCTGGCATATCAAATACAAACTCAAAGCTACTACACATTGGCTATGAGGCCTTCGGAAAAAAAAAAATAAGCATAACATAAATCAGCCACAGATACTCATATCACTAATGTTGAAACATATATGAATATAACACATAGAAGTGAACATCAAAGTAGTGGTCATACAAGATCCACTACATCACAAAAGAATAGGTACAAGTGCTAGACAAAAGAATATGTATACATCAAGGAGTCTCTATCTCTAATGTATACAAACAAAAATTACTAAGTTAAAGTAGCTAGCCAAAAGTCAAATGATGGTCCCTGATAAGAAGTCAAGTAGAAGCACCTCAAACGCCTCGGTCTAATCCGAGTATTATTTAAGAGGAAAAATAATAAACGGATCAATCTAGCTGTAAATATCATATAAGATGAGATAGGATAAGACATATGAAAAATGTAAATGATAACAATAAAAATCATATAATATCTCAAATTTTCTCAAACACTAAAAAGAATGTCATAATCCTTAGATTATTCATCAAACCTCGAATATCGACAAAACATATCAATGCAAATCACAAAAATTGGTGAAACACAAATTCTAGAAATCAATAATTAGAAATCCAGAAAACACAAAGGGGGGAGGCCTATCACAAACGGAGCATGAAAACTCACCAACACGTGTATCACAAACGAGATGTTATCCCATGAGTCGCTAACCCATAAAGCCAGTGCAACGACGTAGTACAACGTTACGCCCGAGGAACTTGAAACTCAGATAAGCCGGAACAACGATGTAATACAATGGTATGCCCGATGAACCGAACTCCATAAAAGAACATGGGTCGCTAGCCCATAAAAGTGGGTTGAAACTCCAAAGAGCGGGGTACAGTCCCCCACGCGGACTAAGAGACATCGCATATTGCTAGTCTAAACCATAAAATGTTCATCATTGATAACCAAAAAGTGTAAATTACATTAAACTAGTAAATAAATGAGTTTAGCTTTATGTCCCATAACCACTAGCATAACTCAAATATTTACGAACAGATTATAGATTTCCACTCAAAATTGTCACAAGATTTCAATCGAACAAGTCTAAGAACTAACCGACGAAGTAAACCCAAGCGTTTTGTACCACTTGTTTTGCTAAGTTGTTGAATTGGATTTCTCGAACGAATGAGGTAAAGGTTTGCATATACTAATAGATTGGAAAACAGTTTTAAAAACAAGCTTTGTATTAAAAGTAACGTTGAAATCATTTTTTATGAAATAGTTTGAGTATTTACTATTAGTATAGAAACCTTTGTATTTTAAAGTGACAAATTATAGAAACGATTGTAAAAACAATCTATCATCAAAAATTCACATACGAAAACGTGAATTAAAACCATGAAAATCGATATCGAATCCATCAAATGGGCTTTCCAAAAAATCCAGAAAAGAAGACATCAAAGTCGATAATAAATGACAACAACAAACCGGATCAACAAAAATCGATAAAATGAAATTCGTTCCAAAATATGCAATTTGGATGAAGTTAACAGTGTCAGACGTCTGGTGGTTTTCCCAGACGTCGGAGCTGAGAATCTGGAAATTTTCTTCCAGATCGCCTAGACGTCTGGGAATAAACTTAGACGTTTGAGTTGTAAGTTTGGAATTTTTATTCCAATGACCCAGACATCTGAGTTCTTTCCCAAGCGTCTGAGCTGAAGCTCAGGGCAAAAGTCAACCTAGGCCACTGAGCGCCAATTTAGTTTGGAAGTGATTGGATGAGCAAAGAAGGTTAGGGATTTATGCCAAACGATAACCCAGCCCGATAGGCTCTTCAATACACTCCAAACAACATGTCCAAACATCTTTAGTAGGATTTTCATAGATTTTGACTTCAAAATACCAAAAATTGGAAAATTCACTAAACCAATTCAATTCAAAAGAAAATGAACATGAAATAGATGTTAGGAATTCATACCTAAAAACAATGAAAGCTATAAACATAGATGTGAGATCAAAATCTCACCTTTAAACTCGAATATAGAAATGAGAAGCTCTAAAACAAGCTAAGATTGATTTCTCTTCAACCACACCTCTAGAATCTTCAATCTATTATCAAATGCAAAGTTTTTCCAAAGTTAGGTTATAGGAATTTCTAAAAATTGAAGAGAGATTGAGATGGAGAAGATAAAGAGGATGTTTATCTAAGCTGCTCCTTGATTTATAACCTAGATTTGAATTTCCTAATAGAATTAGGGCTTAGGAATTTCTAATCTCTTTTCTTTTCCCCCGTTTTTCATTTTGCTTGAGTTGTTAGGAATTATGAAAGGAATAAATGAAGTGGGGTGAAGTGGGATGTATTTGGTAGGGGTTTGGGTTCTCTTATTGGGTTAGTGGGCTGAAACCCAAACCCAAAGCCCAATTAAATAATACCAAAATTATAGCCAACTCCAAACATATCGATGTTTATACTCAAAAAGGTCGTAAACGCCGTTTTGAACTCAATGGAAGTGGTCTCAGGTTTGAGTTTGATTGTTTACAAAAAGTCATATTTCGGACTTTAATCCGACTAACGATGTTATTCAAATAAAACATTTAAGTATATAATCGTAAAATATGCAGGTTGTTACACTTTATTTCATAATGGTTCTCTTTTTCCCAAGCATCACATCAATTCATAAGGTTGACATATACATAAATCAAAGTAAATAACATTCATAAATGTAACGACCCGGAATTTTTATTAATTAAAAATTTGAATATTTAATTAATTTTAAATATTTATAAGTGAATTTATAAGTCAAATAAATTTTATTTTGAATTATTGGATTTAATTGAATAATTAAATCGATAATTTAATATGTTAAATTATGGAAATAATTGAAAATTGGGTTAAATATGATTGTAAATGATTTGTAAAATTTTATTTTATCATATTGAAATTAAAACGATATTTTAGGACTTTTAAAATCGAATTTAAACATTAATTTGTGAAAATTGAATATTTTAATATTAAAATCGACTAGTGAAAATAGCCAATTTTTGAACAGTCTCAGAATTGAACGAAACCAGTTCCATTGGATCCGTAATAGTTAGTTATTACCGGATTTCAATTTTCGTGTCAATCGGAGTTATCATTTGATCGTAGCAGCTCGAAACGCATCGGTTTATTTTTAATTTTAATTTGGCGAGTTAAAATAGCCATTTTTCAAAAAGTCTCGGATTTCGACGAAACTAGTTTCATCGGATCCGTAATGTGATATTATTGTAAGGTTTCAAATTTCAAGTCAATTGGATTTACCGTTTGTCCGGTACAAATTAAAACGCCTAGAAAATCGCTTAAATCGGTTTAAATTAAATTGAACGTTTATAGCCATAACTCGCACAGATGTTCGAATTAGCTTTCGAAACCTGTTCCATTGTGTCCGGAATGCGGGGTAAACCCTAGAAACGCTGGTTACGGCGCGTAAATCGGAGTTCGGAATTTCCGGGATGAACAGTGTTTCGTCGGTTCCTTTTAAATAGCCACCATTTCTAAAAAAATAAAAAAAGCAAAACCCTAATTTCATAACTGCAGCCGCCTCTTTTATAATTGAAGGCCAGAAATTGTCGAAATTCATTCCTTAATCTCTCCAAATCCATTCACAATCAAGCGAAGTGATCAACTACAAAGATGAAGAGCAAGGCGAGAGCTTTCGATCTATACGGTGATGATGGAGTTTGGTGTCGTGTGGAGGGAGCTAGGGGGGCCGTTCATAGCCGGCTGCGCACGCAAAACGAGACCCTAGAGGTGGCCGAGCTTCATTCTGTTGGTGGTGGAGGTAGCTCTCGCGAAGGTCTTTGACATGGCAGTAATTTGATGAAGTTTAGTTGAGTATGGGTGTTGCAAAATTAAACCCTAGTATTTGATATTGGGTTCGGCTATGTCTGTAGATGCACGCGTGCATTTAGGAAGAAGGGGGAGTGCCGTTGGATTGGGAGTGGAGGGTGATGATGAGGGTATTAAATTTTAAATATGTTGTAATTTATTTATATAAATACGTGTAAACTTTAAACTGCGATAACTTTTTTATACGAGGTCGAAAACGCGCAAAACCAGTTGCGTTGGAATCGTATGGACGAGCACTACGCGATGAAATTGGATTGGAGTCGTTTGGAGTTAGTGAGAATTTTGGGTAAAATTAAACGTAATTTTATTCGAAATAAATCGCTAAAAACGAAAATAAAATCAAGGTGAGAACTTCTCACTCAATCGAATCGGTTTCGCTTTTATTTTAAATAGGTAGATTTAAAATATTTGAATGCATGTTTGAATGATGATTGTTATCTATTGATTGTTAAAATAGACATTATACGCCGTTAGTAAGCGGATGTTATTTATTAAAAACATATACCGTGAATATTTCATAAACAGTGAAATTGGTATTATATATAATAGCAATATATATATATTGGCATATGTATATATTGGAGTTATTGATTTCCCGCATTTTTTGTTTAGCGGATGAGACCCTATTGCGCCGTCTATTAAGCGGATAATATTTTAAAACCCATATACCGCGATAATTTCGTACTGGAGCGAAATTGGTATTGTGCTAATGTTTGTGGATGCAGGAAAAACAGGTTGGAGGGATCCAACTGGATTCAGTTTTTTTTTGATTTCAGATATTTTGATATTTGATTGATTATCATATCGATATATGATATCGTTGTTGTCGTGATTGACTATTTGGTATGTAGCATCATTGGACCCAAATTTTGGGATTTTAAAAGGATTTTCAAAGTGATTTTTGAAAGAATACGTTATAAAATATATTTTTTGGAAATTGATTCATTTTAAATAAATAAACGTATAATTTTTAATGTTATAAAAATTATGATTTTTGAGAAATATAGTTAAAAGCTGATTTTTGAGAAATAAGGGTTAATGATTTTATAAAATAGTTTAAATTGGATTTTTGAATTATTATGAAAAGTTTAAATATAGGATTTATAAAATTTGATTATTTTATAAATCAAAATGGTGAAATTATAAAGGAATTTGAAGACGTTTTAATGAATAATATAAATTGATTTATATTAAGAGATTTATAAATGGATATTTATAAATTGGAATATTGAAATTATAAAACGAGTTTTTATAAGTGTTTGAATGAAGTGAAAATGAATTTCATAAATTGAATGAGATTTATAGAGTTATAAACGGTGAGATTATAAATGGAATTTTATAAACAGTACGTTTATAAAATTTATAAAGTCATTAAAAGAATGGTTTTGGATAAATAATTGAATCTTATAAGTTATAAGATTTATAATTATGAAGTTCAAAGGAACGATTTTTGTGAACGAATAAATTATAAGTATTTAACTTATAATATGAACCTTTAGTTTATAATTGAGTTATAAATCGAATAGGTTAATAAAGAAAATTTATAAAAGGAAGTTGTTATAAAATAATTAGAAATGGAATTTATAAACATTGTTTTATAAATTCGCAAATGACTTATTTTGATAAGTAAACCGTTGAAACTTAGTAATGGAGTTATATTCACGTTTTTAACTGTGAATAATCCTTTGAAATAAAATGAATAAAGGATGAAATTGATTAACGTAGTATATTCACGTTTTTGAATAGTGAATAAGATGTTAAAGAAATTGTTTTGAATGTGATGTTTTAAACAGAATTAAAACGATCTAACGATGTTTTAAAATGCGTTGAGATTCGAAACCATAGATTTCAACATTTATTGTTGAAATAGACGTTTTCGAAAAATAAAAAGGAAATGGTGGACTATAACACTGTTGTTATAGTAAATAATTTCCGAAAGGAAATGTTTTGTATAGTATTGGGATTTATATATCTATCTTAAAATTCGAATCCCTATACTAGTGATTTTGGGTTGTTGTAACAATGTTTTACGCAACATTCGTTTTGGCCCAAATAAATATGTTTAAGAGAATGATTTCCTTAAAGAATGAAATATATACTTAATTTCGATTTAAGTATATTGAATATTTTCCAAGTGTTGAAAATAAATAAAATTTGTGAATTACTTATGAATAAATAAGTATGGAAATGTTTTTCCAATATAAAGTGAATATTAGAGAATTTATCTTTTTGAAGGTAAATTGAAATGAATAATTGAAATCGAATATTCATTGATATTTTGAAATATAAATTCACTATGGAATCTATAAAAGAAAGTGGAATTTATTTAAAAATAAATATTGATTTATTTTTGAAGTATTGAAATTATATATCTTGTAAAGATATTTTGTGAAATAAATAATTTGGAAAATTATTTGGAATCTGGTGATGTGTGCATATCAATTGATAGTTCAATAACCGACTATCAATATTTCCCTTTGAATGGGTAATTGATGTGATTTGTTTGAATGTGAATGCCACACTTATTTTTGAATAAGCGCTCACTATTCGGGTTAACCGGGAAAGGACCATGGGGTCGTATAACCCATTCCGAATATGTGATACGTCGTTGTGAATTGCATTGAAGATCGGTGTTGAAGACCGAGTATTTGCAAAAGCGATAGGATGACCTATCGATTGTCTCTGCACTGGGTAGCTCCTGGTATAGAGATCTCCTAAGTGATGGGAAATTCGATCGGGATTGTGAATACCCGGATTGCAAGGGCTTCGTGAGAAGTGCCTTCGGTTTTGTTCGAGCCCGGAACAGACTTGTATGGATTGTATGTCTGACATTACAAATTGAGATATAAAGCCGATTTCTTTCAAATATGTTTCTGTTGGTGGCGGAGAATTTATTCTTTTAGCTTAACACCCTTCTCTGAGACGTACGAGCTCAGAGGTTATGTAGTTGAAGGTTATCAGCGATATATTCCCAATTTGGTAATGTGACATGCTGAGTGTTGCTGTAAATGATCATTGTGTTGATTATTTGTGATAGGATCGTTTATTTGATCGTCTATCTTGGTGATCATTTCTATGATCATTTGTTGACCCAAAGCATGGCTTTTGTATAAAGTATGTTTTTGTGGACGTGACTTCGTCGAGCCTCACACCCCGTGAATGGTCAAAACAGGAAAGATGCGGCAAGGTTATGAGGGGTAGCGCCCTTTAGGATGTGTGCATTTCCTTCTGGAAAAGGGTGGTGTCATGGTATGGAGCCCAGATACTTACTCATGTTGAAAACACTTTGTTATGATTGTGTGAATTGATTGCGAGCGCTCGGTGAAAAGGTCCCAAAGGACCGGGGGATGGCATATTCGGTCAGTTGTTACTCAGTTAGGGGTAACCCGGCCTTGTGTTGGTAGAGATCCGGTTTGGTTCTCGGGGATGTCCATCCAGAGGCATTCTCATGTGGCAATGGGAAGTTCCTTGGCCTGATCATTCGTTGGAAATCCAAAGAAACAATACGTGACTTGTACGGTATTAGTTGTAGAACCTATCATTCACTTATGGTGGCGCCCCACTGTTTGGATGTTAGCTATAGTAGGCATACGATAATGGTCGTATGTTGGCTAAGATTTATATTCTACTTTCGAAATGAATTTTTTTCCTACACTATGCACTAGTAATAATATCAAATGTTCTTTTAAATGCGTATCAAGCATCTTTGACTATCATAAGGAGAAATCTCCTCCGATTCTGCGTTTGCATTGTGTGTGTGTGCGGGAGGCCTTATGGTAGTCTCATTTTTAAAAGCATTGCGAATTGACTTAAAAATATTCTTCTATTTTGATTTTAAAGATAAATAAACTGTTTTGAGTTCTCACACCAGTCACATGACTGACTCGGAGTTTATTGTTTTCCTTCCTAAACTCTGGGTGCCCACCAATTTCCACACGGGCAGTCAAGAGTTAGGTTTATCAGGATATTATGGATATTCTGGAGTTGCTGGAAGCAAGCTGGATGGCATGGCGTATTATTATGTATAGTATTTCTTTTTCCGCTGCACTGTTTGATGTTGTATGATGTTGTACACTCTGATGATATGATGTAATGAAATGAAATGTATAAAATGTAATAACTGATATAGTTCTTTGTTTAAAGATTATCCATTTATTATTATATGTTGTTCCGCTGCGAATTGTGAGATTCTGATGTTGTTCTGTTGTTTTCTGTTCCGTTCTATGTTCTCTATTCTCTTTTTCTTCTATTTAAAAATTTTCTATCTCTTCTCTATTTTCTATTTTCTCTCCTCCCTATTCTCTCTCTCCTTACCTCTTCTTCTCTCTTTTCTCTTTCTTAAAACCCTCAGTGTTCGGTTTTCCGTCGTTCGATTGCTCGGCAGTCGATAAAGTGAGTATCGATGTTGAATTTTCGAAAGACGAAGAATCGGGTCCTGACAATGTGGTATCAGAGCATATGGTTAAGCGACAACCATGGTTCTGTTGGGTATTACTCATTAGAGATAGAGTCAGTAGTACTCTAGAATGAGTTGAGTGTAATAATAGCTATGAGAGCATATTTGTTAGTGAATATATAAAATTGTTTTATATTGTGATGGTTGGTTTATTGAGTGGCATATGAACTTTCGTCAGCATGGTCCGCAAGACTATGCCGAAGGGGTTTCTAAACACTTGAATAGAACAATTCGGCACAATATTGATTTTAAAATTGGGTAAATAAAATAATTTTACCTTGAGTATATTTTATATATGAAGGAATAATTTTTCAGAATTATTAAAGTGTATATAAGTTGATTGTTTAGTTTTTTGAATAATCTAAATAAAAGAATAATTGTATAAGCAAATGAATTATAAGAATTGAATTATAATTAAAGTGATTTACAATTGTGAAATAAACTTATATATATAAGAAGTGAAACTATATGGATATATTTATGAATATTAATCAAGTGAATGTGAATTAAGTTGATATGAAATAATGAATATAAGTGTTAATTCATTAAAATCTTATATTATGGAAAGTTGGATAGTTGAATGAAAATCAATTTAATTAAACCAATTGAATGAATATAAGCAAAGGAATTTGGTTGTAATTAATATACTATGGTTGTTAGTTGATTGTATATAATTCATTAAGTATTAATGAAATTGAAAACTAAAGTAATTGAAATTCAATTGGAAGTTAAGTGAATCCTAAATAAAATTGAATTTGATTTGGAAGTGAACCAACTTGAATATGAATTAGTGAATGTAAACTAATTGAAATTGAATGTTAGTAAACATCCACTGTTAATGAATCATATGTGATTAAATTGAAAACCAATTCATTAAATATTAATGAGAATATGAATGAATATCTATTGGTTATGGATGTTAGTTGGTTGATGGTTGAATTTATTGTTTTGTTGCATTTGCTATGTTGACATATATAGTTATTATGTTGCTATATGTTGTATATCGATACTATTTTCCTATATGCATGTTCTCATGTTGTTTGTTGAGTAATTAGTAGGTGCGGATCGCGTTTGCTTCGCATTTGGAGCTCGCTTTCGCGCTATATTAGCCGTATATGCTTGCTAATAAAATATAAGGTACATATCTCGGATTAAATATCGTACTTTTATACTTTTTTCCCTGCGGGATGCCTCATTACTTGATGAGATGTATATTTGTGATATATATACTGTCATTTTTTTTCGGATCGAGCCGCGCAAAGGAGACTATGGCGAATTTTTCCGAAAATTTAAGGCGTTAGAAAAAATTTGAGAAAATTGGAAAAAAAATTTGAAAACTATAACTTTGTTTTGGAATTGAAAGTTAAACAATAGTAGTTGTTTCTGAAAAGATAACTAAGTATGATTTGAAACTTAGTAAACTTATTATAAGAAGTTTAAATTTATTTTGGGAAAATTAATAGATTCTGTAACTTTTCTTACTTGTCAATTTCGAGGACGAAATTCTTTTAAGGGGGGAAGATTGTAACGACCCAGAATTTTTATTAATTAAAAATTTGAATATTTAATTAATTTTAAATATTTATAAGTGAATTTATAAGTCAAATAAATTTTATTTTGAATTATTGGATTTAATTGAATAATTAAATCGATAATTTAATATGTTAAATTATGGAAATAATTGAAAATTGGGTTAAATATGATTGTAAATGATTTGTAAAATTTTATTTTATCATATTGAAGTTAGAACGATATTTTAGAACTTTTAAAATCGAATTTAAACGTTAATTTGTGAAAATTGAATATTTTAATATTAAAATCGACTAGTGAAAATAGCCAATTTTTGAACAGTCTCAGAATTGAACGAAACCAGTTCCATTGGATCCGTAATAGTTAGTTATTACCGGATTTCAATTTTCGTGTCAATCGGAGTTATCATTTGATCGTAGCAGCTCGAAACGCATCGGTTTATTTTTAATTTTAATTTGGCGAGTTAAAATAGCCATTTTTCAAAAAGTCTCGGATTTCGACGAAACCAGTTTCATCGGATCCGTAATGTGATATTATTGTAAGGTTTCAAATTTCAAGTCAATTGGATTTACCGTTTGTCCGGTACAAATTAAAACGCCTAGAAAATCGCTTAAATCGGTCTAAATTAAATTGAACGTTTATAGCCATAACTCGCACAGATGTTCGAATTAGCTTTCGAAACCTGTTCCATTGTGTCCGGAACGCGGGGTAAACCTTAGAAACGCTGGTTACGACGCGTAAATCGGAGTTCGGAATTTCCGGGATGAATAGTGTTTCGTCGGTTCCTTATAAATAGCCACCATTTCTATAAAAAAAAAAGCAAAACCCTAATTTCATAACTGCAGCCGCCTCTTTTATAATGGAAGGCCAGAAATTGTCGAAATTCATTCCTTAATCTCTCCAAATCCATTCACAATCAAGCGAAGTGATCAACTACAAAGATGAAGAGCAAGGCGAGAGCTTTCGATCTATACGGTGATGATGGAGTTTGGTGTCGTGTGGAGGGAGCTAGGGGGCCGTTCATAGCCGGCTGCACATGCAAAACGAGACCCTAAAGGTGGCCGAGCTTCATTCTGTTGGTGGTGGAGGTAGCTCTCGCGAAGGGCTTCGACATGGCAGTAATTTGATGAAGTTTAGTTGAGTATGGGTGTTGCAAAATTAAACCCTAGTATTTGATATTGGGTTCGGCTATGTCTGTAGATGCACGCGTGCATTTAGGAAGAAGGGGGAGTGCCGTTGGATTGGGAGTGGAGGGTGATGATGAGGGTATTAAATTTTAAATATGTTGTGATTTATTTATATAAATACGTGTAAACTTTAAACTGCGATAACTTTTTCATACGAGGTCGAAAACGCGCGAAACCAGTTGCGTTGGAATCGTATGGACGAGCACTACGCGATGAAATTGGATTGGAGTCGTTTGGAGTTAGTGAGAATTTTGGGTAAAATTAAACGTCCGTTTAATTTTATTCGAAATAAATCGCTAAAAACGAAAATAAAATCAAGGTGAGAACTTCTCACTCAATCGAATCGGTTTCGATTTTATTTTAAATAGATAGATTTAAAATATTTGAATGCATGTTTGAATGATGATTGTTATCTACTGATTGTTAAAATAGACATTATACGCCGTTAGTAAGCGGATGTTATTTATTAAAAACATATACCGCGAATATTTCATAAACAGTGAAATTGGTATTATATATAATAGCAATATATATATATTGGCATATGTATATATTGGAGTTATTGATTTCCCGCATTTTTTGTTTAGCGGATGAGACCCTATTGCGCCGTCTATTAAGCGGATAATATTTTAAATCCCATATACCGCGATAATTTCGTACTGGAGCGAAATTGGTATTGTGCTAATGTTTGTGGATGCAGGAAACACAGGTTGGAGGGATCCAACTGGATTCCTCAACGGTTTTTATTTGATTTCAGATATTTTGATATTTGATTGATTATCATATCGATATATGATATTGTTGTTGTCGTGATTGACTATTTGGTATGTAGCATCATTGGACCCAAATTTTGGGATTTTAAAAGGATTTTCAAAGTGATTTTTGAAAGAATACGTTATAAAATATATTTTTTGGAAATTGATTCATTTTAAATAAATAAACGTATAATTTTTAATGTTATAAAAATTATGATTTTTGAGAAATATAGTTAAAAGCTGATTTTTGAGAAATAAGGGTTAATGATTTTATAAAATAGTTTAAATTGGATTTTTGAATTATTATGAAAAGTTTAAATATAGGATTTATAAAATTTGATTATTTTATAAATCAAAATGGTGAAAGTATAAAGGAATTTGAAGACGTTTTAAAGAATAATATAAATTGATTTATATTAAGAGATTTATAAATGGATATTTATAAATTGGAATATTGAAATTATAAAACGAGTTTTTATAAGTGTTTGAATGAAGTGAAAATGAATTTCATAAATTGAATGAGATTTATAGAGTTATAAACGGTGAGATTATAAATGGAATTTTATAAACAGTACGTTTATAAAATTTATAAAGTCATTAAAAGAATGGTTTTGGATAAATAATTGAATCTTATAAGTTATAAGATTTATAATTATGAAGTTCAAAGGAACGATTTTTGTGAACGAATAAATTATAAGTATTTAACTTATAATATGAACCTTTAGTTTATAATTGAGTTATAAATCGAATAGGTTAATAAAGAAAATTTATAAAAGGAAGTTGTTATAAAATAATTAGAAATGGAATTTATAAACGTTGTTTTATAAATTCGCAAATGACTTATTTTGATAAGTAAACTGTTGAAACTTAGTAATGGAGTTATATTCACGTTTTTAACTATGAATAATCCTTTGAAATAAAATGAATAAAGGATGAAATTGATTAACGTAGTATATTCACGTTTTTGAATAGTGAATAAGATGTTAAAGAAATTGTTTTGAATGTGATGTTTTAAACAGAATTAAAACGATCTAACGATGTTTTAAAATGCGTTAAGATTCGAAACCATAGATTTCAACATTTATTGTTGAAATAGACGTTTTCGAAAAATAAAAAGGAAATGGTGGACTATAACACTGTTGTTATAGTAAATAATTTCCGAAAGGAAATGTTTTGTATAGTATTGGGATTTATATATCTATCTTAAAATTCGAATCCCTATACTAGTGATTTTGGGTTGTTGTAACAATGTTTTACGCAACATTCGTTTTGGCCCAAATAAATATGTTTAAGAGAATGATTTCCTTAAAGAATGAAATATATACTTAATTTCGATTTAAGTATATTGAATATTTTCCAAGTGTTGAAAATAAATAAAATTTGTGAATTACTTATGAATAAATAAGTATGGAAATGTTTTTCCAATATAAAGTGAATATTAGAGAATTTATCTTTTTGAAGGTAAATTGAAATGAATAATTGAAATCGAATATTCATTGATATTTTGAAATATAAATTCACTATGGAATTTATAAAAGAAAGTGGAATTTATTTAAAAATAAATATTGATTTATTTTTGAAGTATTGAAATTATATATCTTGTAAAGATATTTTGTGAAATAAATAATTTGGAAAATTATTTGGAATCTGGTGATGTGTGCATATCAATTGATAGTTCAATAACCGACTATCAATATTTCCCTTTGAATGGGTAATTGATGTGATTTGTTTGAATATGAATGCCACACTTATTTTTGAATAAGCGCTCACTATTCGGGTTAACCGGGAAAGGACCATGGGGTCGTATAACCCATTCCGAATATGTGATACGTCGTTGTGAATTGCATTGAAGATCGGTGTTGAAGACCGAGTATTTGCAAAAGCGATAGGATGACCTATCGATTGTCTCTGCACTGGGTAGCTCCTGGTATAGAGATCTCCTAAGTGATGGGAAATTCGATCGGGATTGTGAATACCCGGATTGCAAGGGCGTCATGAGAAGTGCCTTCGGTTTTGTTCGAGCCCGGAACAGACTTGTATGGATTGTATGTCTGACATTACAAATTGAGATATAAAGCCGATTTCTTTCAAATATATTTCTGTCGGTGGCGGAGAATTTATTCTTTTAGCTTAACACCCTTCTCTGAGACGTACGAGCTCAGAGGTTATGTAGTTGAAGGTTATCAGCGATATATTCCCAATTTGGTAATGTGACATGCTGAGTGTTGATGTAAATGATCATTGTGTTGATTATTTGTGATAGGATCGTTTATTTGATCGTCTATCTTGGTGATCATTTCTATGATCATTTGTTGACCCAAAGCATGGCTTTTGTATAAAGTATGTTTTTGTGGACGTGACTTCGTCGAGCCTCACACCCCGTGAATGGTCAAAACAGGAAAGATGCGGCAAGGTTATGAGGGGTAGCGCCCTTTAGGATGTGTGCATTTCCTTCTGGAAAAGGGTGGTGTCATGGTATGGAGCCCAGATACTTACTCATGTTGAAAACACTTTGTTATGATTGTGTGAATTGATTGCGAGCGCTCGGTGAAAAGGTCCCAAAGGACCGGGGGATGGCATATTCGGTCAGTTGTTACTCAGTTAGGGGTAACCCGGCCTTGTGTTGGTAGAGATCCGGTTTGGTTCTCGGGGATGTCCATCCAGAGGCATTCTCATGTGGCAATGGGAAGTTCCTTGGCCTGATCATTCGTTGGAAATCCAAAGAAACAATACGTGACTTGTACGGTATTAGTTGTAGAACCTATCATTCACTTATGGTGGCGCCCCACTGTTTGGATGTTAGCTATAGTAGGCATACGATAATGGTCGTATGTTGGCTAAGATTTATATTCTACTTTCGAAATGAATTTTTTTTCCTACACTATGCACTAGTAATAATATCAAATGTTCTTTTAAATGCGTATCAAGCATCTTTGACTATCATAAGGAGAAATCTCCTCCGATTCTGCGTTTGCATTGTGTGTGTGTGTGCGGGAGGCCTTATGGTAGTCTCATTTTTAAAAGCATTGCGAATTGACTTAAAAATATTCTTCTATTTTGATTTTAAAGATAAATAAACTGTTTTGAGTTCTCACACCAGTCACATGACTGACTCGGAGTTTATTGTTTTCCTTCCTAAACTCTGGGTGCCCACCAATTTCCACACGGGCAGTCAAGAGTTAGGTTTATCGGGATATTATGGATATTATGGAGTTGCTGGAGGCAAGCTGGATGGCATGGCGTATTATTATGTATAGTATTTCTTTTTCCGCTGCACTGTTTGATGTTGTATGATGTTGTACACTCTGATGATATGATGTAATGAAATGAAATGTATAAAATGTAATAACTGATATTGTTCTTTGTTTAAAGATTATCCATTTATTATTATATGTTGTTCCGCTGCGAATTGTGAGATTCTGATGTTGTTCTGTTGTTTTCTGTTCCGTCCTATGTTCTCTATTCTCTTTTTCTTCTATTTAAAAATTTTCTATCTCTTCTCTATTTTCTATTTTCTCTCCTCCCTATTCTCTCTCTCCTTATCTCTTCTTCTCTCTTTTCTCTTTCTTAAAACCCTCAGTGTTCGGTTTTCCGTTGTTCGATTGCTCGGCAGTCGATAAAGTGAGTATCGATGTTGAATTTTCGGAAGACGAAGAATCGGGTCCTGACATAAACATATAAGAGGAATTACTTAGACAAATTTTACTCTGAACTATACACTAATTTTAAGTTCCTACAACTACAAAGTTGTCATTTTTAAGGCACAAACCAAGTCAAAGACAATACATCCAAACCTAAAAAATTAATCAACTAAAATAGTGACAAAAATATGGAGGAAATAAAGTTAAAATATTTGGTTTAAAAAGATGAACTTCACTCACCAAAAAAGTCTATAAAATGAAATATAACTCCACTTGAGCTTGAACACGACCAAAATCCTTGCTTAGCCTTAGGAAGAATGATGTTTCAAAGGGTTTAGAGTGTCAAAGTGGTTCGACCTATGTTGACGTGGGCTTGGCCAAACTAGTAGAGAGGTGGATATGGGTCCAGGTAGTTTAGTTTGGTGACGTAGAGGGGGAAGATGGAAGTTGTATTGATTTTTACTCAAGGAAGAGAAGGAAAATTTAATTTTTGAAACAAAGAACCATTAACAAGCTTTTAAAAAGCTTAAGAAAGAAAAGAAAATGATAAGAATAATGAAACCAAGCTTCTTTTTTGAACTTCATAAGGATGTGTATTTATAGGCTAATAAAGCTTCCATGGTAAGCTATCCGAAGTACGGCTCCCAAAAGAAGCTAAAAAAACGATATTATAGGGCAAAGCTTCCATGAAAAGCTATCTAAAAGGAGGCTTCCAGAGAAGTTAAAAAGATATTATAAGATAAAGCTTCCATGAGAAACTATCCAAAATAAGGCTTCTAAGAGAAGCTAAAAAATCTTTCCAAAACAAGCCTTACAAGAGACGCTAAAACGATACTATAAGATAAAGCTTCTATGAGAAGCTATCCAAAACATGGTTCTGAGGGAAGCTAAAAGATATTATAAGATAAAGCTTCCATGAGAGGCTATCCAAAACAAGGCTTCTAAAGGAAGCTAAAAAGATATTATAAGACTAAGCTTCCTTGAGAAGATATCCAAAACAAGGCTTTTAAGGTAAGCTAAAAAGATATTATAAGACAAAGCTTCCATGAGAAGCTATCCAAAACAAGGCTTCTAAGAGAGGCTAGCAAATATCATAAAGTGTATTCAAGAAACCAAGGGGAAATCCTAGAGTATGAAGCCTATATGAGGTCTTGACGAATTTTAGGCTTATGAAATAAGTTGGGAATATAAAAAACATTATCAAAAATATAATTCATTTCAATATTTAAGTTAAAAAAATATATATTAAATATTCGTATTTTAAAGTGATTAATTTACGGGTCATCGTACTATCCTCCCCTTAAAAGAATTTCGTCCTTGAAATTAACAGTTAAGGAGATAACTCAAAATAAGTCCAAAAGGGCATACATTATATCTAGAAACTCATACAACAAATACACACTAAACAACCATATCGCAATAGTACATACACAATTCACTCAAACAAACAACTATCCTAACATCAATTCAGGATATGGTTCCCTCATACTATCTACATAATCCCAAGTACAATCCTTGGGATCATTACTCCTCTGAATCTTGACCAATCTCACTACTTTATTACACAACGACTTGTCGTCCTAATCCACAATACAAACATGATATCTAATAATAGTCAAGTTAGGTTCTATCTCCAAATCCTCTTGAATATATGGCTCAACAATTAATGTTGGATCACGCACATAATTCCTTAGGTGCGATACATGGAGGACATTATGAATTCTCAACAACCGTTCAGGTAGTTCAACTCTATAAGCTAGCGTTCGGATCTCTCAAGGATTTTAAATGGTCCAACGAATCAGGATGCTAATTTTCCTGGTTTTTCGAATCGGACAGCTCCTTTAATCAAGGAAACTTTCACAAATACCGAGTCCCTGTCCATAAATTCTAAGCCCATCTTCATTGATGGGCATAGCTTTTCTATCAATCTTATGCTTCCTTCATTCTTTTCTTGATCACAGCCACCTTCTCCGTTGCTTCTCGAACTATATCAGGTCCAATAACTAATCGATCCCCAGTCTCTACATAACAAGATGGTGATTTACATAGCCGTCCATACAAAGCTTCATAGAGCGCCATGCCAATGCTAGCTTGGTAAATGTTGTTATAAGAGAACTCCACTAAATGCAGATGATCTTCTCACGAGCCTCCAAAATCCAAAATGCAAGCTTGTAGAAGATCTTCCAATACTCGGTTCACCATTTCGGTTTGTCCAAAAGTCTACGGGTGATAGGCTGTGCTCAAATTTAACCTTGTCCCTAAAGCGGCTTGCAATGCTTGCCAAAAATGACTGGTGAAAATGGGATCTCGATTACTGATTATACTTAGTAGAATTCCATGCGGTCGAAAGATTTCCCTTTAATAAATCCCTACCAAAGAAGCTATAGTTCTAGTTGACTTCATGGGAATAAAGTGGGCGCTCCTTGTCAACCTATCTACAATAATCCAAATATATTCATTACCTCTTCTTGTTCTAGGCAACCCATCGATAAAGTCCACGGATACTTGCTCCCACATCAGTTCGTTATCTCCAATGGTTGCAGTAACCCAGCAGTCGTCTGCTGGTCACTCTTAACATGTTGACAATTTGCACACCGGCTCATAAAGATCGAAATATCTCTCTTCATCCCTTTCCACCAAACGGCCTTCTTTATAATATGAAATATTTTAGTTACTCCTGGGTGAATAAATAGCTTTGAACTATGGCACTCTCTCAGTACATCTTGTCGAATTCCATTTACATTTGGCACGAAAATCCAACCATTCATTCTTAAAATGCCTTGGGAGTCAATCTGAAAACTAGAAACAGTTCCATCTACAACATATTTCTTAAGTTGAGATAAAGTAGGGTCTTCCTCTTGGAAATATGCCTTATCTCTATTAATATTGGCTTAACTTCCAAACTCTCCATCTTTGCTCCATTCCTACTCATTGCATCTGCTACCGCATTTGCTTTTCCTAGGGTATAAAGAATCTCTAGGTCATAAAACATGAGAAACTCGAGCCATCTCTACTACCTAAAGTTCAAATCCTTTTTGGTAAAAGGATACTATAATGATTTTTGATCTGTATATAACTCAAACTTTGCAGCCAAAAGATAGTGCCTCCACACTTTCAATGCAGAGACAACTGCCAACATCTCCAAATCATGTGTAGCATAATTCTTCTCATGAGGTTTCAACTATCGATTTGCATACGCTATCAGTTCACCATTCTACATCAAAACTGCTCCCAATCCAATCCTATAAGCATCCATGTAAACTATTAATCATTTGCTCCTATATAGAATAGTTAAAATGGGAGTGCTGGTCAATTTCCTCTTTAACTCATTGAATGTTTGATCACATTTGGGCATCCAAACAAACTTAGCATTCTTCATTGTCAATTTTGTTAGATGAGGAGAAATTTTTGAGAAATCTTTAATAAATATTTGATAGAAACCCGCCAATCCCAAGAAACTTCTAACCACTGTTGCATTTTCGGGTTTCTTCTAGTCTAGTACCGCAACTACTTTAGTTGGGCCCACTTATATACCTTCCCCTGAAACTACATGCCCTAGAAATCTATCTTTGGATTTCCAAAAAAGGCATTTAGAAAACTGTGCCCTTAATACATTATTCCCCGAAGTATCCTGAGCAACTCTAAGATGGTACTTATGCTCTTCCTTCATCTTATAATAGATGAGAATGTCATCAATGAACACAAGAACAAAGTTGTTAAGAAAATCATGAAATACTCTATTCATTAAATCCACAAAATAAGCTGGTGATTAGTCATTCTGAATGACATGACTAACCACACGTAATAACTATCAAGGGTACGGAAAGCTGTTAAGGGTACACTCTCATCTGCTACCCTTAATTGGTAAACACCAGTGGCAAGATCCAACTGAGAAAATAGCCGAGCTTCGTGAAGCTAGTCAAACATGACGTCGATCCTAGGTAAAGGATACTTATTCTTGAGAGTCCTCTTATTTGACTCTCGGTAATCTACACATAATACAAGAGAACCATCTCCCATAGTAACAAAAACTACTGATGATCCCCAACTCGATGTACTACATCTGATTAAACCGTTTTTCAATAAATCAAATGTCTGCTTCTCTATTTCTCTCATTTCCTTTAGAGCCAACCTTCAAGGAGGTTGTTATAGTGGTCTTGTTCCTGGAATCAAGTTAATATGAATTCCACTTCTCGGTGAAGAGGTAAAACTTCCACTTCTTCAAGAATATCCTTGAAGTTCCGAACAATGTGTATATCACTTATCTCCTCTTTGGGTACTTTGAGAGAATAAAGGAAATTGATCATTAACTTATTTGGCTTCCCACAATATATATCAATGCTTCTACCTACTACATATTTTACTACGACTCTTCTAACAGAATCCAAGGTAGCTTCAAACTTAGATAACCAATCCATTCCTAACAACACTCCAAAACCCATGAACTCAAGAACAAATAAGTTCGAAGAGAAATGCCAATCTCGATAAGAAATGGGCACATTCAAACACATAGTATCAAGATTTTTTGTACCATCAATAGGGTTTGACACAAAAAGAATTATTTAGAATAACATACTTAAGGTTTAACAGCTTCATTAGGTCCTAAGAGGTAAAACTATAGGATGCACTAGAATCGAACAACACTCTGACAGGAATATTAGAAATGGTAGTGCACCTTGCAACACCTCCTTTGGATCCGTAGAAGTTGATGGTATTTCTTCAACAGCAAAAGCTTATCATTGAGTCTTCTTCTTTGGGAAGTGACACTCATTCTTCATGTGTCCCAGTTGGTCGTAGTTGAAACAAGAGATAGTTGGGCACTGATTTGCAAAGTGGCCCATTTTGTTGCACTTAAAACAAAGAATCTTAGACAAGTCCAACTGCTTTTTCTGTGCTGGAACTCCATCTCCAGGCTTTTTCCCTAAACACTTCTTCTTCCCTTTGTGCTTGAAATATGGCTTGCTTGCAACTAGAATAACTGATAAAGGTTGGGCATTAACCACTGGCACCACTCCTTTTTGAACTCCTTTCTCAATATCAAGACCTTAAATCTCAAAGCCATACTGATCGGATTGGTAAAGGCACTTTTGAGATGATTAGTCATTTCCCAATGAAACTCGGGTTGCATTCCTTTCACAAACATTGCATTCTTTTGCAGTGGTGTATCAATCAATCCTGGTCCAAAGCAAGACAATGCATTGAACATATGCTCATACCGCGCCACTATCATCTCACCTTGTTATAAATCCATGAAACTCAAAAAAAACCGAGTCCTTCCTGGCACTAGAATAAAATGAGCTTCAAAAACCTCCTTAAATTGCGCCCAAGAAATTTTTTCCTCTGATGTATTCATGATGACTGAATCCCACTAATTCATTGCTGCTTTTTGAAGCTGGCACAATGCCAACAATCTCTTCTAGCATCTCCAAATTGAAGATCTCTAAATATCTTTCACAAGAGAGGATCCATGTCTTAAATCCCAAAATGTCTTCAATTCCATAGAAAGGCTTTCCACCTAAAGCAGAGTAATTCTTACATAAGGTCGCAAAGTTCTAAGTTGGCTGAACTTGCATCACTGCTTCTTCTATCGGCTCTACAACTGGCTCATTTCTAGGAGCTTTGCCAATTTTAGCCATGCTAGTTCTAGATCCCCTCCCTCTTCTTCCCTTTGTACTCATTTTCAAAAACTTGGATAAATGACAGGTATTATCAGAATACAAAGATAGGGTCAAAGATGATAAAAGGGAAACTACAACATAGGATCTTAAACCAAACTCTTAGGGAAAAAAAGGAAATGCTCTCTTTAGATTAACTCATTCTAGGGCTACACTGACCGTATCTCTAATGATTTGTACCCAAATCAGGCTAAGGTGTTTGCTCAACCAAAGCTCTGATACCTACTCTAACAACCCACCTTTCTGACTCCTAGGAAACAACGTTTAGCATATCCTTAGTATTCGCACGCCACTGCCCAAGCGTCCGAAAGATGAATTGTCTTAAGGTAAAATAAGAACAGAAAAGAAAATCTCACAACAGAATAGACACATAAAACATAACATGGATATAGTACATAAGGTTACTCCTTAATATGGAGTTATCAGAGTTACACAAAAGTACTATCATCAACATGGCAGTTATAATAACCCACCTTTACACATGGTGAACAAATTACGTGTACACACACTAATTAACAGCAGAATAGATGGCTAAGTAGATAAGTGCTCCTTCTCAAACGACATCTTCAAAAGTTCTCACAAAGACCTCTACTCTCGGACTGCCCAAATAAAATGATTACCTGAGAGTTTAGGGAAACAAACAACTCAGGTCAGACAATATGTCTGGTGTGAGTAAAATTTTAGATAATGCGGGTGTAATTAAACACAAACATATAAGCCCACGCTACTAAACATTGGAATGGGTTTACTCTCACATAATAAACATCCAAACGTAAGAATGGATAAAACAAGATAATAGTCCAAACTCGATAGAATGGACTAAACCAACAATTAACATCGCGAAGAGTGGCTGACTACTCCCTCTGCAATTGTAGAAAACAAATTTAAAGGTTTGAATCAAATAAGGACAGGAAAATCTCCATGAATGACTAGGAGGGTGCACTACCCTTACCAAAAAGTATACCTATAGAATTATACTTCAGATTTCTGATGATCCTCGGACACGTCCAAGCCGGACCCCAACAACGGTTATCGAGTATCCGAGTAATTCAATTTGGGTGCACAAATATCCGAACCAAATCTAGGCTAAATGTAAAATCACCCTAATGGGAGCAACCCCACATAGCTTGGATGTAACAACACGTAAATTTTGATAATTAAAAACTATTAAATTTAATAAGATTTTAGAACTTAAATATTGTGAGAAAAAGAAATTTGATGTAACAGCCTGCAAATCCGTACCCCTTGAGTCAACACTATTCTACAACAATCAACTCAAGTTGTACAGAAATACGAACCATTTGGGTTTAAGAAGAAGAGGTAGAAGAAGAGAAAACAAAATCAACATCAGAATCTAACCATCGCAGCGGAATAAAATATAATAGATAATAAATGATCTTTACTCAAAATCAAATATATCAGTTTACATATATTACATCATCAGAGTACATCAGTCACAGCTCACATCAATAACATACAATGGGTACACAACAACTCAACATAGCGGAAATATATATATACAAGTTTGAGAATACGTATCGTCATGCAGCTCGTCTCCTGAGCTCCATGGCATCATATCCTGTATCCTATAATACTCGGTCTAACCCGAGCATTACAGTTAAATAATACCCGAGTCAGTCTGGAATACCAGCGTGAGAAAATCACACCCAATTGATTATTTAAGTTTCAAAAATTCTTTGAAAACAAAAGCATCTCGTAAGACCACGCCACAAATAAACATGTCGGGTTTTTACCTTACGATAGCTAAAACAATTTTTATAGAAATCCTCTGATATTATAATAGGGTTTATTTACAAATACTTATAAAATAGCCGAAATTGTTACATGATTAAATTCCAGCTACTAGCCACAGAGTGGGTAATACAAACAAAACTCGTACAAGGCTCGTAGGGAGAATGGATTTCCAACAATGACTAGGCACTGGGGTACCACCTATCACAGTACGGGGCCTAGATCACCGTACCGAGGATTACTCCATTCATCCCCTGCAACACAAGGCCGGAACCATTCCTTACTGAACAGTCCCGAACAAGATAAACCCCGTGGTTGGCGCGACCAACCACCCACTAAGCCGAGATAATAAAGGGACATCTAGACAGGGGAAATATATTGTCCTGCTTGGGCATGACCCACCTAACCTTGCTGCATATCCCCTGATTTTCAGTCATTCCCGGTTGATGAGGCTTGAGGCTAAGCGTTACCTTTTAGAACGTTTCACTTACAATGCCCATCGTCCACCTGACGATGTTTTCGCCAGCATTCATCCATACAAGTCCGTCCCGGGTTCGAACGGAACCGAAGGCACTATTCCTACTACATCCATTTTGGAAATATCCTTAAGATTAGTAGCGACTAGCCCTTGCACTTCACTGCTCCATCTTCGACTCCGAACACGTTTTTCGCATGAAACGTACAAACCGGATCGAAGTGGTTTTTGAGAAATTAATCTCGATCCCGAACTCTTCGAAACGATCAACGCATTTGTCCAATATTGATAGTCGGTGATTTAACTATCAATTAATATTCACAAACAACCATCAACCAATAAATAATTTCCCAAATTATTTATTACCTTCAAAATATCTTTATAAGATATATTTCTATTTTCCATCCCTTTGAAAACAGTTTCAAAACCATTCTTCTTTCCAGAATCAACTTTCCCAAATATTTTCTATCTTTTCTGAAATCACCAAGTACAAGACTAGATTTAAAAATAATTTAAAACACTTTACTTTGAAATATATGATTTAAAAAAAACATTTAAATTAAACTACTTTAATAATTTGTAAAAAAAATACATCTATATGAATATTTGAAAATAAAGTTACTTTATAAAATATAAAACTAGATTTTCACTTTTGAAACAAAATACTAAGTCACTTTTTAAAATAATTACTACTATAATAGATTTGAGAAAATACTTACTTTAGAATTTAAATACTAGAAATAATAAATTTTCCAAAACATGCCTTTTTGAAACAATTTTAAAACTATTAACTTATATTTAAAATTTACTTGAAAGCATACTTAACGATCCAGGAAGAATTCCAGCTTTAAACATTTAAATCAATTTTCCAAATTGATTTTCAATGTATTCCATTTGAAATAAGTTTCTTAAATTTACTCAATTCATTTCAAATTTCATTTAATTATGCACTTAATTATTATTGTTATTCTTTTCCATTTGATTTTATATCTTTTAACTGAAATATACAAATTTCAGCTTTTCCCAACTTCTTCTTTCTAATTATATATTTTTTTCCAAAAATTTAAATCTTACATTTTAAATAAAATATTTTGTTCTTTAATTAATATCGTTGAAGATTGTAATTCAATAACTTCCTGTTTATTCAAATTTCCTTTCTATACTTCACAAGTTATTTATTAGAAATTTAAAGTCACATTATTTCTTCTCCAATTCATTCTTAAATTTATTCAAACTTTCTAAAATTATTTCGCTTACAAATTTACTTCCGTTTAATTTCTTTCCAACAATCCAATTCGTAAATTTTGGGAATTCATTATAACTGAATATCAAATCAATCCATAACATTCAATATTCCAATATAACTCATCATAGGATATCAAATAATCACAACGAGAATATTGAATAATTTAAATAAATGTGAGGGGTCCAGTTGGATCCCTCCAACCTGTTTTCCCTGCATCCACAAATGTTAGCACGATACAATATGCCAATTCCAAAATATCATACTATATCACATAAATCAATCCAGCCATTCAAACAATTATTTAAATTTAATCGTTTAAATTTAAATTTTACTGAGTGAGATTAACTCACCTTTGCTTTTGTTTGCAACCCATATCCATCACGCCTTGCGTTTTCACAGTTTTAGACCTTAAACAACACTATATGATTTATTAATATTCGAACAATTTGAATAATTAATCGCCATTTGATAAATTTTAGTTTAATTAATATTATAACAAAATGAACAATTCAATTTCCATTTAATCAAGAATTTAAATTGAACTAATACTTTAATTCTAAACTAGTAATTTAATTTTTTAACTGAAAATTTTACCCTTTAAAACTTACTGTTAAAATTTTTTTTTTTTTTGCATAAACATACATATATTTATAAATTAATATTAAATTGACAAAATGAATTGAAAATATATATACCCTACTGTTATCATTTTTTTCTCTGTACATAAATCTTATATACCTTCAGTTTAATACTATAAAACAATACAATATTCCGTCTAGGGATTTCCCTCTGTACCAAACCATTTCTATTATAAAACTTCACTGTTATATACCTGATTTTTGCATAAATGTATTAACTCAATGGAGAGAACAATTTCTGTTAATATTTTTTTTTTCGTTTTCTGTATATATGTTGAAACAAAATTACTTTCCTGTAAAGGTTTATATAAATAAAAAAATTGAAAGTAATTAAGTAAATATACCTCACAAAACTGCTCAACTTGACCCACTGTAAACTCGATGTCGCGATTTCCACCTGAGAACCACCCAGGCCCACCGTGCTCGACGCCTCGCGTACGACCCACCAGAAAAATCGCTCGACTCAATAACCACCGCGAGTTCGCCTTCCCTCTCACTTGCCTCCAACAACGCGAGTTTCCCATCTGGTCGCGAGTTCGCATCGGCTTCCTCCACGTGCCGTGATTTCAAATCGCCTGAGTGCTAATCAAAACGTGAATCTTCCCCCTCCCCGATGCGATGAAACCGAGCAAGGGTTCGAGTTCGATACGAGTTCGCCACTTCATCTAATTTTGATCGGCCATTTTTTTTCGAACAGAAAGAATTCGCAAGAATTGGAAGAGAGGAAAAAAACAATATGGCTTTCGATTCTTGAATAAATTCTGGAGGAAGAAGCTCGGCCCTTTTATTTTTCTTTTCTTTTCGTTTGAGAATGATTGAAATTGAATTGAATAAACGAGGACGAGGAAGGAACTAACAGTTTTTAGAAGGGACGAGAAGTGTACGATGGAAGATAAGGGTAGCGTGTTAAAACGAAAATGAGATGGCGTATACAAGAAGCTTGACTATTTAAATTATTATTAATTAAATTTTCAATGCGTTTATATATCGTGTGCTCACACAACCACTCCAACTGCTACGAAATTTGAAACCCGATAATAATTCCATATTATGGACCCAATGGAACTGGTTTCGTCGAATTCCGAGACTGTGCCTCGGAAGGCTATTTTTAAATTCAATTTAAACGATATTAAATTTCAAAACTGAACTATTCAGTGTTAGATACAATTTTAACACTTCTATTATCCTCAGCACTATTAATATAAATTTTACGAGCCTTCAAATTATTTTTAGCCTGTTTAAACGTCCAGATTTCACAGTTTACCCAATTTCACATTATCTAATTCAATAATTTAATTATCAAATAAATTGTGATATTCGTAATTCAAGTTAACATTACTTTATTGATATTTAAAATCAATTAAATATTCCGAATTTAAGTGCTCGAAAATTACGGGTCGTCACATTTGATTTATTAATGAGAAAATAATTAAATATAGATTTAATTTTTTTTGTTAGTATGTCATTGATAACTATTTAAGAAAGTTAATTTATAACTCTTATACGTAAACAATAATCCTATAAATGTATTTAAGTTACTATAAAAAAGAATTTAATTGTTTTAATTATCTTATATGTAAGGAACAATTCTATAAATGTATTTAAGTTACTGTAAAAAGAATCCAATTGTTTTAATTAGCTAATGTGTAAACAACAATTCTATAAACGTATTTAAGTTAATTACCATAAAAAGATTTCAATTGTTTTAATTATCTATCCATTAATTATGTTCCGTTTTAAATTTTAATGTTGAAATTTATTGTCGTTAATTTGACTTGGAATCTTTCAATAAGAAGGAAAGAGAATTTAATTGAAGTTAATGACTTTAATGAAAGAAATGCAAGTTTGCTAGGATCTGCTTTAAAGTGCAAATTTGAAATTAATTACAATTATGTCGATTTGGAATCTTTCAATATTAAAGAGGCAAAAAAATACATTAATTGCAATTAATGAATTTAATGAAAGAAACGTAAATTATTGTTAAAATAAAAAGAATTTTTAGATGAAAAAAATGAATGTTATTGTTTTTAAAATAAGTGTAATTTTATAAAAAGAGAAAAATTGAATATTGAAGCAACATTTTACGGTCGTTAATAGTAGCCTTTGGTGGTATAGAGGTAATTTTAATGCTAAAAGTAAAATTTAGAATAAATTATATATTTTATGTTCATGATTGTGCGTTGAGAAAAACGCCGAATTTGATTTGAATTTGGAATCATGGTTCACCTTTTATTTTATGTAGCGATGGTCCCCATTACCTTGGTTGGTGTGTTCAAATTTTATTTATTGTATGTTAATAAAACTTTTAAATTAGTGTAAATTTGAGTTGATTTGGGGTTAACAATATTAATTGAATTGAAATACATTTCCATATTTGATTATTGTGGCATTATATTCATTTGAAGTATGAAAGGTGATGTTCATCACGAATTCATACTCGTGCATGTTTCATATTCTATTGCTTTTTCTGATTACTATCTTATTCATATTTTTCTGCCTTGTTCACTTTCACATTTCAACTATTCAAAACAAAAACAAAAACAAAACCTCTCTCTTTATTTCATAAAACTTTCACTTATTCTCTGTATATTTATTTCCATTCTTATTACAAGCTATACATTCTCTCGGCTACTTTTATTCGGCATAATTCTTATATACCTCTTGTATTTGCATCTGAGCATTTATTTTTACACGTTACAACTTTTAGTATTCGTTCCTTTTCATAACTTCTGCCAGCACTAATTCATCCATTAACAATTCGTATTTAATGCATGTGCGTCATTCATGCTAGCCTATTCATGTTCATATTTGTTAAAAACATAACCACATCTTTTTTTTGAAAAGCTTACTGTATTTTGTATTCCTTTGATACCTTCTCCCTTTCCCACCTGTTGACTTTTCAATTTCCCACTAGAGACCAAAACCAGAGTACATACAGTTTATTTCTCATTACTCTATCTGAAGCTTTCTTCTCACACTTTCTTCTTCTTCCTCAAAACTATAGAAACTCTGGAATTCCTAAATCCACATATTCACAAATTCCCAAACTCGAAACTCCATCCCTTCTCTCTTCAAACTCCAAACTCCGTCCCTCCTCTCTTGCTTCATCTCTCTAAAAAAATCAGTTTGTTCGATTTGCATTGTCGTGCTTTGCTTTGCTATTGGATTGTTGCTATGGATAGGATTGGTTAGCTTGTCGTGTTTGAATTTCAACTAGGATCTATCTATTTGTGTTGTTAAAAACTCTCTAACCTCAAAAGGTGAGAAATAACTCACAATTAACATTTTTATTGTTAGGCAAATAAACATTGATTGAAATGTTATGAGAAATGTTTGCTTTAGATAGGAATATGTGATTTATATGTTATGTTCTCTTGAATTTGTGTTATAACATTCACATGCACATGTTGTTTTATGTCATGACCCGATTTTTTGACGCTCAAAAATCGACATCAATACGTCCACTGTATTGAATGCCGAACAATCGAATGTCGGTAAACCAGACCATAAGGGAAAGAAGAAGGAGGTAGAAGAAGAGATAACATCAGAATCTCACAATCGCAGCGGAACAATATATAATAGTTAAATGACTAATCTTTATACAAAAAAGAACTATGTATGTTTAATACATTACATCAATAGAATACAACACAATCAATAGAAAAATACTAGATAGTTGTATTAACTTGTCCTCACAAAAGCTGACTATACAGCTTATACTGCACAGCGGAATATATGTCAAGTACATGTGATACGTTTCGCCATCTAGCTCATCTCTTGAACTCCACAGCATCCTATCATGTATTCCATAATACTTGGTATGACCCGAGCATTATAGTGAAATAACACCCGAGTCAGTCTGGAAACCAGAGTGAGAAACACACTCAATTGGATTATTAAAGTTTTCAAAATCCTTTGAAATCAAAGGTATCTCGTAAGACCACACCACAGATAAACATGTCGGGTTTTTACCTTACGATAACCAAAACATTTTTTTATCAAATCCGTCTGATATTATAATAGTGTCAATAGAAAGTAAAATAGAATCTAGCTGAAATGCTTGCACCTCACATTTCAGCATAGTTGGGCACAATCACAACCGTACAGGCGCTTATTGGAGATTGGATTCCATACAATGGCAAGGCTACTGGGGTACCACCCGTCACAGTACCTGGCCTAGATCAGCGTACGAGGACCTCTCCCGATCCCCTACAATACAAGAGCGGAGCTAACCCTTACTGGATAGTCCGAATAAGATCATCCCGCGGTTGGGATCAGCAACCGCCCACACAGCCAAAATAAAAGGGACATCTAGACAGAGATGACCTTATCCTAATTGGTTGCTAGCCACTTAGCCTTGCAGCACCTCCCATGTTTTAAATATTCCCGGTTGATGAGACTTGAGGATATGCATTACCTTTTTAGCACACACTCACTTAGAATGCTCACCATCCTCCTAACGATGGTCTGATAGCATTCATCCATAAAAGTTGCCTTGGTCTGGACAAACCGAATCACCATCTTCATCATCTTCACGGTATTCACTCGCTACGTTCAAACTGGATCGAAGCAATTTTCGAGTAATTAAATCTGATCCCGGACTCTTTGAAACGATCGGCGCATTGGCCAGTATTGATAGTCGGTTATTTAACTATCAAATTTAAACAATCATCCAACCAATTGTTAATTCCAATAGAAAAGCACCAAGTCTCATTAAATTTAGATTTTTAATAAATTAATCGATCCAAAAATGTATACTTAAAACATTTAAGAATAAAACTACTTAAATTACTTTATTTAAAACAAAACTTATGAAATTCTATGGTAATTCACCAAGTAAAATTTTAGCCAAAACTACCTTTAAAATAAACTATTTATAAAATATAAATATTTAATAATTATCCTCTAAATCAAAATGCTAATTTAACCTTTAAAATAATTACTCCTATAATTAACTTAAATAATATTTACTTAAACAATTTTAAAACAATTCTCTAAAATCATTCCTTTAAAACCACTTTTAAAAATTCTAATTTGTACTTAGAAATCTTTCTTTTGAAAATCTACTTAGCTTCAAGGAAAATACACTTTTTATTCCAATACAACTATCTAATCATTTATAATCCTTCTCGATTTAATTCCAATTTAATTTACGACCAAATCTCGTAAATTTCCTTTCCACACCTTCAAAAATAAACCATTATTTATATTTTAAAACAAATCACCCTTTCCTTTTAAATCCTACTGTGAATTTATACTTCCAAATTATCCACTGATAAATATTCACTTTGTTTATAAATCCTGTTTATAAATTCCATAATCTCATTCTTTCGGGAAACACTGTTTCAAATCACTTGATCGATTTTAAAATCGATTCTCTAAATTAAATCATCCATAGAATTTATTTCTCGATTTATTCAAAGTTTATTTCAAAATCCATTAATTCCAGATTCACTTCTTAATGATGATTTAAAATCTTATTTCAAACTGAAAATATCATTTTCATCCTTTATTCAAAAAAATTCCACTTTTATTTTCCCTACTCATTTTAAATTTGAATTCTTAAAATAAGTTCTTTTATCTTTAAACAATATCACTTAGGTCGTCAAATTCATTTATTACCATTTATACAAAATCTCCATTTTTCCCATACTCGGGATTTATTTAATAGTGTTTCAAAAACCAAACTTTTTATTCTTCTCCAAATTCATTTCTTCAATTTATCCAAATTCACTATAACTATTTTACTTAAAATTTTCCCTTTTTATTCTCTTTAAAATCTAACTTTATATTTTATGATACCTCAATATACCTAAAACATATTCAGTCAACCTATAGCATTCGATATTTCAAATCTCGATATAATCAATCACAGATAATCAATTAGTCATATCACAGATTATGAAAACAAATTTCAATATTTTGAGGAATCTAGTTGGATCCCTCCAACCAATTTTTCCGTACATCCACAGAAGTTTGTCAACAATATAAAATACCAAATCCCACTTCGAAAGGGACATCACGATATAAAGGGTCATCCGCTATTATGCGGGGCGCATAGGGTTTCATTCGCTATATAATGCGGGAATATCAATCATTCCAATATACATATATACTACTATATAATATCACATACAAACTGATAATAAATCATCAATTCTAGCAACCAACAAATAATTTAATTTAAACTATTTAAATTAACTGATAATCCAGATATGAGTGAGATTAACTCACCTTTGATTTTTGTCTTGCAATCCGACCCAAACTGGCTATTTCTTCATGATTTTGGACCTTGTACAAACATTAGATGATTTTTATTAATATTCAAACAAATCGAATTAAATTTCCATTTGATAAATTTAATTAACCAATGATTTTAATTTTAAACTAATAATTAAATTTTAAACTAATTTCTTTTAATAAAATGTTTGAAAACATTAAAGTAGCTTAAGATATATATATATATATATTAGAACTTAACCATAAGTTAAAAATATACATACATATATAAATTTTCTTTTCCAATTTCCAGTAAATAACAAGAAAAATAAATGTTATCTTATTGTAAACTTTTTTTCTTTTCTCTTTTTAACTGGATATACAATATAAACTTTTTATTTATTTAATTAAATTATAACGGTATACCTCACTGCATAGCCCCCACCTGAGTCGGCCTGCCGCCTGAATGAGATCGCGACCCCCGCCCATTCGATGGCTTCTATGGTAGAGAATGCGTCCATCACGAGTGCCGCTCGCCTCCAATACCTCAATCCCCTCCCTCGCACGTGACTTCACCGACGCCCAAAAACCATCTGACATCGCCGACTGCTGCCACTGACCCACCATGTACACGCGCCTTGTTACTACAGCAATCGCACCTGACATATATCGAAACTCCCCCTACCTTCTCTAACCCTAAGGCAGCGCTCGAACTCGAAACCCCTTTTCCAGACATTCGAGGTTTTCGATACCGTGGTACTCGAACATGAGGACGAGATTGATGTAAAGACCCGCAAATCCCTATCCCTTGAGTCAACACTATTCTACCTAAATCAATTCAAGTTGTACAGAAATACAAACCATTTGGGTTAAAGAAGAAGAGGTAGAAGAAGAAAATAGAAAACAACAACAGAATCTAACCATCGCAGCGGAATAAAATATAATAGATAATAAATGATCTTTTCACAAAAATCAAATATCTTTGTTTATATATTACATCATCAGAGTACATCAATCACGGTTTAATATCAATATCATAAAGCTGGATATACAACTAATCAACACAACGGAATATATATAAAACAAGTACGGGAGTACGTATCGTCATCATGCTCGTCTCCTGAGCTCCACAGCATCATATCCTGTATCATATAATACTCGGTCTGACCCGAGCATTACAGTTAAATTATACCCGAGTCAGTCTGGAATACCAGCATGAGAAAAATCACACTCAATTGATTATTAAGTTTCAAAAATCTTTTGAAAACAAAAGCATCTCGTAAGACCACGCCACAAATAAACATGTCGGGTTTTTACCTTACGATAGCTAAAACAATTTTTATAGAAATCCTCCGATATTATAATAGGGTCTATTTACAAATACTTATAAAATAGCCGAAATTGTTACATGATTAAATTCCAGCTACTAGCCACAGAGTGGGTAATACAAACAAAACTCGTACAAGGCTCGTAGGGAGAATGGATTTCCAACTAATGACTAGGTACTGGGGTACCACCTTTCACAGTACGTGGCCTAGATCACAGTACTGAAGAGTACGCCCGCTCCCCTGCAACACAAGACCGGGACTACCCCTTACTGGAGAATCCCGAGTGAGATCACCCCGCGGTTGGGATCAACAACCGCCCACTAAGCCGAAAATAAAAGGGACATCTAGACAGGGATGACCTCACCCTGCTTGGGTGCTACCCACCTAGCCTTGCTGCATAACCCCTGATTTTCAATCATTCCCATTTGATGAGGCTTGAGGCTAAGTGTTACCTTTTTAGAACATATCTCTTAGAATGCTCATCGTCCACCTGACAATGTTCCGAAAGCATTCATCCATACAAGTCCGTCCCGGGTTCGAACGGAACCGAAGGCACAACTCCTACTACATCCATTTTGGAAATATACTCAAGATTAGTAGCGACTAGCCCTTGCACTTCACTGCTCCATCTTTGAATCCATACTCGTTTCACCGAAGCGTACAAACCGGATCGAAGTGGTTTTCGAGAAATAAATCTCGATCTCGGTCTCTTCCAAACGTTCAGCGCATTTGTCCAATATTGATAGTCGGTTATTTAACTATCAATTAACATTCACAAACAACAATCAACCAATAAATAATTTCCCAAATTATTTATTTATCTCAAAAATATCTTCACAAGATATATTTCTATTTTCAACCCTTTGAAAACAGTTCAAATCATCTTTCTTTTTAGAATCAACTTCCCAAATATTTTCTATCTCCACTGAAATCACCAAGCACAAAACTAGATTTTATTTTATTTTAAAAAAAAATTAAAACACTTTACTTTGAAATGTACTTTAAAACATTTAAGTTAAAAACTACTTCAACAATTTATTAAAAATACATTACGTAAATATTTGAAAATAAAGTTACCTAAATAAATATAAAACTAGATTTTCACTTTTAAAACAAAATACTAAGTCACTCTTTAGATAATTGCTGCTATAATAGATTAAAAAATACTTACCTTAGAATTAAAATATTTAGAAATAATAAATTTTTCAAAACTTGCTTTTTAAACAACTTAAAAACTTTTAATTTACATTTAAAAATTTACTTTGAAAACGTACTTGGTTATCCAGGGAGAATTACCAATCTCAATCACTTAAACCAATTTTCCAAATTGATTCCCAATTTATTCCATTTGAAATAAATTTCATTACTTACTCAATTCATTTCAAAATTCATTAATTATGGACTTTATTATTATGGTTATTATATTTCCATTTGATTTTAAATCTCTTAACTGAAATATACAAATTTCGGGTTTTTCCCCAATTTCTTCTTTATTCCTTTCAACAATTTAAATCTTAAATTTTAGATAAATGTTTTGTTCTCTTAAATAATAACACTGTAGTTCAAAATTCATTAACTTCCTGTTTATTCAAAATTTCATTTCTATACTCTAGATTTGTTTATTAAAATTTTAAAGTCAATTTATTTCTTTCCCAATTCATTCTTAAATTTATTCAAATTTCCTATAATTATTTTCTTACAAATTCACTTCTTTTATTTTCCTTCCAAAATCCAATTTATATATATATTTGGTAATTCAATATACCCGATTATATCCAATCGAACCATAGCATTCAATATTCCAATATAATTCGTCATAGAATATCAACAATCACAACAGAGAATATTAAATAATTTAAATAAATGTTGAGGGATCCATTTGGATCCCTCCAACCTGTTTTCCCTGCATCCAGAGACGTTAGCACAACATAAATACCAATCCCAAAATATACCATACTATAGCACATCAATCAATTTAACCATTCAAACAATTATTCAAATTTAATCAGTTAAATTTAAATTTAACTGAGTGAGATTAACTCACCTTATCCCGTTTGCAACTCATTTCCAAACCAGCTTGTTTCGTCCCAATTCTTCACAATTAACCTTGTATAAACATTTTACATTTTATTAGTATTTGAGCTTATTGAACAATTACTTCTCTTTCATAATTTTACTTAGCTAATTATTTATTTAAATTACTTTTCCTTTAATAAAATATCATTTGGTAACTAAAACAAATAAATGAGTTTTATTAACAAATTATTACCATTAAATAAATAACTCAACTAATAATTTAGTTAAACCAAAATTTCTTTTACAATTTCTTTTAGTGACTAAATTATTTAAATAAGTTTATTAATCGTCTAAATCACTAATATACATTATTAAGTAAACTTGTAGATTTCATTTCTAAACTGCATATAAATATTATTATTTTTTCATTTTCCAAACTGCATATAAAAATAATTTATATGGGTTTTAAGAATGTTATCTTTATATAAGCCCTTCTTTTTTTTATATATATATATTTTCCTAAAATCTCATATATATATTCATATATATTTACTGTTTTTCTATGCGTATATGAAAGTGTGTATATATGTATATATATTTTAAACAGAACCGTTTTATATCCTTTATTATATATGTTTGAAAACAATAGAATTTTTTTCCTTTGTATAAATTGGTAAAATAAGAAATCCGGGTTTAAAATCCTTTCTCTACGTATCTACGCAGCATTATACAATCGTATTAAAATTTAATAGAAAATAAATCGAGTGAATACCTTGCCCCTATCGAACGAAATGGAGCTCGCCGTTCACCATACCCCAACACGCCAGAGCTACTGTAAGTAACCATTGCCGTTCTCCCTCCACGCCGCCACCTCCACGCCGTTGAGTCTTCTCACCTTCCAGATCGCAAGCGCCCCCCAAAAATCGCATCGCCATTGCCAAAACGAACTCGAGCCCTCTCACGCGACACACTCCATCGCGACTTCGACAGCATACTAACTCGACGAGCCCCAAAATCCCTCGCAAGCAACAACACTTCGCTCGATACTACCGTGCTCCCTCCTTGACAAATCGAAGTCGACATCGCCCTTAGCCCCTCTTCGCGACCTCGCGAGTGCGCGGTCCCTTCGAATTTGATTGATTTTTTTATACTGCTGAACGTTGAACTCGAAGAGGAGAGAAATAAAAGGCTCGACATCTCACTGAAAGGAAATCGAATTGATTTCGTAGAAGAGAATGCGACCATGATTTGAGATTCTGAATAGAAGAAGGGGATGCGGCCTATTATTTATTTATTTTTGTTTTTAGATGTAGAGGCTTCAGCCATTATTTGTTTTAAACGCATGTTTTTCAGAAGAAAGCTCAGCCTTTAAAAAAAGCGGAAGGAGGCGTATTGAAGAAGGGATAGAGTAGCGTATTGCAGAAAAAGGCTACAGCGTTTTTTTTCGAAAAGAAAGAAATTTGTGATGTGAAATAATTACGGCTGCTGAGTGGGTTTATTACGAAATATTTATTTAAATTCCAAACGTCTCGAAAACACAACTTAAAATTTCGACATCCTACGAAGACGTGCCGCTAGGCGTTTATAATGTTAACCCCCTATGTCGAACACTGTGACGCCCCACCTCTATACCCACACTAGCCAAGAACATTACGGTGAATGCTGTCAACTAGCACGGAGAATAAGGCTGTTGAGGAGCGACCATCCGTGTAATTGCTTTGTGAGAGCATCAATATGTCAGATAGTATAACATGCAATACTTTATCAAGAGGAAATTCGACATACCGACACAAACACAAAGCTACTACACAGTGGCTATAATATCTTCGGAAACAAATACAGAAATAAACATAACATAGATCAGTCACAGATAATTCATATCACAAAGGCGGAAGAAGATATGAATATATAATTAACACATGGAAGTGTATATCAGAGTAGTGGTCAAAAAGATCCACAATAATACAAAAGAATAGCAACACGTGCTATACAAAAGAATACAACTATGAGTCCATATCTCAAGTGTATACTACAAAATAAACTACTAATCTAAGTAGTTTGCCAAAAGTCAGGGTAATGAATCCCCGGGGAGAAGTCAAGCAGAAGCACATGTAACATCTCGGTCTGACCCAAGTATTATTTAATAAGAAAATAATAAACGGATCGGTCTAACTATAAATATCAGATGAAACGATATAGAGTAAGAGATATGACTAAACACATAATAATCACAATGCCAAGCTGTGATATATATAAGTAATTGAAAATCAACAAGAGATTAATAAATATCACCAAATCTACACAAGAATCAAAGGAAGTGTCATACTCCTTATTTCGTTCACCAAACAATAAATATTGACGATCATATCAATGTCAATCACAAAAGTCAACGACACACGAATTCACCTATGCATAAAAATTGATAACTCATATCAATAGAAATCACAAAAATAGGTGAAGAAGAAAATTCTAGAATTCGACACACGAAATCCAGAGATCACACAAAATAGGAGGGAGGCCTATCACACGAACGGGAGCATGAAAACTCACCAACATATGTATCACACGAACGAGACGCTATCTCATGGTAGCTGGCCATTAATTTTTGACACACGAACGGCCCGAAGACCATCGGGCGCTACCCCACATATGTGAGTTAAAACTCACACAAACGGGGTTTAGTCTCCCTCGTAGACAAAGAGACATCGCATATTGCTAGTCTAAATCACAAAAATGGTCGTCATGATCATCAAGAAGTGTCAATTACAGTAAGCTAGTAAATATATGAGCTTAGCTTCATGTCCCATAACCACTAGCTTAACTTAAATATTTACGAACAAATTGTAGATCTCCACTAGAAAATTGTCACAAGAGATTCAATCGAACAAGTCCAAGAATTAACCAGTGAAGTAAACGCAAGCGTTTCATACCACTTGTTTTACTAAGCCGTTTAATTAGATTTCTCATACGAGTGAGGTAAAGGTTTGTATATACTAATAGATTGGATTACTACTAGTATTGAAACCTTTATATTTTTAAAGTGACAAAACACGAAAATGATTGTAGAACAATCAACCACCAAAATTCACATTCAAAGACGTGAATAAAAATCCAAAGAAATCGATCCGAATCCATCAAAATGGGTATTCCCAAAAATTACAAGAATAGAAGTCATTAAAGTCGTAGCAACAACAAGTGGGAAATAACACGAATCGATGGAATTTGGAAACCAAGCAAAAATATGCACAAATATGCACAATTAGGCAAATAGGTGCAGATCAGTCGACTGACTAAAAGGTCCAGTCGACTGGACCAGAGGCATGAAAAATAATTTCCTGCAGTCAGTCGACTGACCTAAAAATTCAATCGACTGAATGCAGGGGAAACAGAGGACCCGAGCCTCAAGTAGTTGCCTTTGGAATGCCTATGTGCTACAGCCAGTCGACTGACTCAAAGGCCCAGTCGACTGACTGGCATCAAGGCTCCTTTCCAGCCTATAAAATGAAGATGCAATCTTCTTCAAAATGCAATCGAGCGAGCACGGTCACTAGGGGTTTATGCAAATCGACTACCCGGCCCTATAAGCTCTTCGATGCATCACCAAAACAAATTCAAACAACAAAGCTATGATTTTTGAAGATTTGAACTCAAAACACTAAAATTTGGAATGTTCACAAAACCTATCCAAATCAAAATCAAATACACATGAATAAGTATTAGGAATTCATACTTAACAATCAAAGATAATCATAGACCTAGATGTGAGATTAAAAATCTCACCTTTGAACCCAAACGATTGAAGAAGATGCTTGAAAGCAAAGGAGAATCAAACCACTCTTCAAATGCAACTCAAGAGGCTTGATTCTAAGCTTTAAAAGAAGAACATTCCCAAAGTTAGATTTAGGAATTTCTGAAATTGATAAGAGATTGAGTTGGAGAAGAAGAAGAGAAGCTTACCAATGAGTTCTTCTATTAGTTTGGAGCTAGAACTTCATTTGCAAAAGAAAACTAGGGCTTGAGTTTTAATTTCTCATCTCTCCCACCATTGTTGCTAAAGCTTGAGTATTAGGAATTGGAAATGAAGTAAATGAGGAGGAGAGGGGTTGGGACTGAATACATAAGTGGGCTCAGCCCAAATCAAAACCCTAAGTGAAAAAGTAGCAAAAATCAACTTTCTCCAAACATATCGAAGCTTATACTCAAAAAGATCGCAAACGGCATTTTAAACTCAATGGGAGTGGTCCCGAGTCCTAATTCGACCGTATGCAAAAAGTAGCTTTTCGGACTAAATTCCGAGTATCAAAAAAAATATTTAAATAAAATATTTAAATATAACATCAACAAATATGCGGGTTGTTACAGACTCCCCTCCTTAAAGAAATTGCGTCCTCGCAATATTTAAGAAGAAGATATATAGTAACAACCATAAAAGCATATTCAACACAAAAGAAGTTTGAAATAAGAAGTTCACCTCAAAGAGCACGAGAAAGTAAGTCCGGATGTGTTTGCTCGACGAACTCTCTAGATTCCCAAGAATAATCCTTAGGATTTAAAGACCATTGAACTTTAACAAGCGTAACATCTTTATTTCGAAGTCGTTTGACTTCCGAAGCAATGATACGAATAGGATGTTGCTCATAAGTTAAATTAGGCGAAACTTCAATCTCTTCCACAACACCGGGCTCAAGAATAGAATCGAAATCTCGAAGGCATTTCCGTAATTGAGAAACGTGAAACACGTCATGAATAGCATAAAATCGAGCCGGTAATAAAAGGCGATATGCCACAAAACCAATACGTTCGGTGATAGGGAACGGACCAATATATCGAGGTGCTAACTTTCCCGATCGACTGAAACGCACAACACCCTTCATAGGTGAAACACGAACAAACACAAAATCTCCCACAGAAAATTCTAATTTCCTTCTCCGGTTATCGGAATAGGATCTTTGTCTACTTTGGGCTTCTTTCATCCTATGATGAATAAGGTCAATCTTTTCTGTGGAATCACGAATAAAATCTGGACCTAAAACCAGCTTCTCACCGGCCTCAAGCCAACAAGAAGGAGATCGGCATGGCCTTCCATAGAGTGCCTCGAAAGGTGGCATACCAATACTAGATTGGAAGCTATAATTATAGGAAAATTCAACAAGTGAAATATGATCTACCCAACTTCCACCAAAATCAAGAACACATGCACGAAGAAGATCTTCAAGAGTTTGATTCACACGCTCGGTTTGTCCATCGGACTGAGGATGATAAGCGGTGCTAAAATTAAGCTTCGTTCCCAAAGCTTTTTGAAGACTCTTCCAAAATCCACTAGTAAACAATGGATCACGATCACTAAAAATAGAAGTAGAAACTCCATGTAATTTAACAATCTCTTTAACAAAGAGCTTGGCCAAAAGTGGAACGGTTCGGTTAGACCGAACGGGAATAAAATGGGCGGATTTAGTAAGTCTATCAACAATCACCCATAAGCTATCATGACCCGAACGAGAACGGGGAAGGCCATCTATAAAATCCATGGAAATTTGGTCCCACTTCCAAATTGGAATTTCTAAAGGTTGCAATAACCCACCGGGCCTTTGATGTTCGTCCTTAACGAGTTGGCAAGTCATGCAACGCTTAACGAAGTTAGCGATGTTAAGTTTCATTCCCTCCCAATAATAAAGTCGCTTCATATCCGCGTACATTTTGCTACTACCGGGATGAATGGTGAATTTGGAACGATGAGAATCTTCTAAAATACCTTTTCGAAGATCACTAATATTTGGCACGATAAGTCTACCAAATCTCCGAATGCCGCCACAAGAATCAACATCAAAGTTTTTCAAACCTTCAATATCAATTTTATCCTTAACATTTTGGCCAAGAAGAGCCAATTCGGGATCTAGCCTTTGAGCTTCAAGAATGCGGTCTAAAAGAGAAGGATGAGCCTCAAGGCTACATAAAACAAGAGATGAACATAAATCGGAAACACGGTCTCGAATTTCGCAAGTGGATAAAATCTCGAGATCGTTCCATTCGGTTATCATCATAGAAACAATCGCTTGCTGCTTTCGACTAAGTGCATCCGCAACGCGATTTCCCTTTCCGGGAGTATAAAGGATATCAAGATCATATGGTGCAAGAAATTCGAGCCAACGCTGTTGACGCAAATTAAGTTCCTTTTGAGAGAATAAATACTTCAAGGACTTATGATCGGTATAAAGAACAAATTTCTCTCCTAAAAGATAATGACGCCAAATACGAAGGGCGAAAACAATAGCCGCAAGCTCTAAATCATGAGTGGCATATCTAGTCTCAGCAGGCTTCAATTGCCTAGAAGCATAAGCAATAACACGTTCTCGTTGCACAAGAACGGCACCCAAACCAACGCGACTAGCATCGGTATAAACAACGAAATCTTGATTCCCCTCGGGAATAACGAGAATAGGAGCATCAGAAAGAAGTTCTTTTAATTTCTGAAAAGATGCTTCACATTTGTCCGACCAAATGTATTTAACACCTTTCTTCGTCAAGCTAGTGAGAGGCACGGCAATCTTAGAAAAGTCTTTGATAAAACGACGGTAATAGCCCGCCAATCCGAGAAAACTACGAATCTCTGTCACACTCTTCGGTCTCTTCCAATCTTGATTCGCTTCAATCTTTGAAGGATCCATGGAAATTCCGGATTCGGAAATAATATGACCGAGAAACTTTACATGAGATTGCTAAAAGTGGCATTTAGAAAAATTTTCCTTTAATTGATTACTCCTAAGAGTTTCCAACACAATCCGAAGATGTTTTTCATGCTCCTCCTCGGTTTTAGAATACACAATAATATCATCGATAAAGATGAGAACAAACCGGTCGAGGAAGTCTTTGAAAACTCTATTCATAAGGTCAACGAAATAAGCCGGAGCATTCGTTAGACCAAATGGCATAACAAGCCATTCATAAGATCCATAACGAGTACGGAACGATGTCAAAGGAATACTATCCTCTACAATACGAAGCTGATGAAATCCAGTAGCTAAGTCTAATTGCGAAAAGACTCTAGCACCACTAAGTTGATCGAATAGATCATCAATCCGAGGTAAAGGATATTTATTTTTGATAGTGAGATCATTAAGCATGCGGTAGTCAACGCAAAGCCTAAGTGTTCCATCGGATTTCTTCACAAAAATAGCTGAAGCTCCCTAAGGCGAGGAACTAGAGCGAATAAATTACTTCGTCTCCAATTCGGATAATTGTTTACGCATCTCCTCGTTTTCTTTATTGGACATACGATACGGAGGACGAGTGATAGGTTGAGCTCCAGGAATAAGATTAATTCTGAACTCAATTGCTCGCTTAGGTGGTAATCCTAAAACGGGCTCGAATATGTCAGAAAATTCACGAACGACGTGAATAAGAGAAATAATATCACCCACATCATCATCGTCGTCATCACGAGGATTTAAAGAATATAAAGATGCAACCAAGCTGGAATCTGAATCTTTAAGATTAATAGAAATCTGCTTAACAGATTGAGGATGTCGAAGATGAATAGTCCGCTCAGGACATAGGATATGAGCTTCATAATGGTTAAGCCAATCCATTCCCAAAATCATTCCAAAGCCTAAATAACGCATGACATGAAAATCGGCTCGGAAAGAAAAATCACACAAAATAATCTCGACGTCTTTACACAATAAACTGATTGTCGCGGATCCACCAACCGGATTTGCAATTCTCAAAGAAGTCATTAAACACAATACATCCAAAGAAAAAGTATCAACAAGTTCTTTTGATATAAAAGAATGGGACGCACCCGTATCAAAAAGAACTCGAATAGGATGATCACGAAATAAAATAATTCCATCCAGAATAGGATGAGAAATACCTTGGCCACGAGATGTGTTGCCAGGGGCTTGAGCAACATTAAGCTTTCCCTCCTTCCTATTTTGAAGTTTGGGACATACATGCATAAAATGGTCCGGGCTTTTGCAATAGCGACAAGTACGAGGCTTTGAACACTTGTTTGCAAAATGGTCTTTCGAACCACAACTATAGCATTTCCCTTGAGTAGAGGAAAAGGTCTTTTCAACAGGAGTTGCTTGCCTCCCTTTCTTATTGGGATAAGGGCCTTTGAATTTGTTTGGCCTCTTCTTGTTGTTGAAGTTTGGTTTGGAACCCACCACTTCAACATCATTCTCCCTATCCGCCTCTTCAAGACGAAAAGCGATATCAACGAGTTGGTCGAAAGAAACTTCTAATTTTAGAAGTAATGGCTTCTTGAGATTTTTGTTTAAGCCATAGACGAACCTCTGGTTCTTCTTTAAAGGGGTGTTGATGTATTCAACCCCATATTTGGAAAGCGACTCGAAGGAGGCGACGTAATCAGTCACGGAGGACTCACCTTGAACAAGGTCTATAAATTGTCGAGCCAATGTCACTTTCTCTGCTTCTGGTACAAATTTCAACTCGAAGCGTTCCCGGAATTGCTTCCAGGTGAGATCCGCTTCATTAATCTCAGAAACAAGAAGCTCGTACCAGTCCAATGCTCTTTCTCGGAGCATACTAGAGGCCACCTGAACTCGGTGAAGGTCAATAAGATTCATGCGAGAAAAGATTCGATCGCATGACCTTGGCCAAGCCTGTACTTCAATAATAGTTTCGGAACCTTTGAATGGCTCCCCACCCAAATTAGTGTAATCGCTGCACAAGCGTGCAAATCCCGACTTTGAGTGAGTAGGTTCCGGGTTAGCTCCAGCTGCTTGAGCATTCGTCACTAAATCAAGAAGCTGTTGAGCAGTCATAAAAACTCCATCCTGGGGTGGAGTGCTAGATGGTATGGCTCTGGGGCGGCCTGGTCTAGACATTTCTCTTTCTTTAGAAAGAAAGAAGAAGAAGAAAAAGGTTATTCACCAAATTCAATATCAAGCAATTCTTGATAGATAAAACAAGAAATCATAAAAGAAAATAGGATGAATCGGTACGAAGACTCGAATAAAATCCTAAAGCATGACTCCTAAGAAAGACTTAGGACGATGATCCTTGTTATAACATTCCATATTGTTCCGAAGTTTCACTCTGATACCAAGCTGTGACGCCCCACCTCTATACCCACGCTAGCCAAGAACATTACGATGAATGCTGTCAACTAGAACGGAGAATAAGGCTATTGAGGAGCGACCATCCGTGTAATTGCATTGTGCGAGCATCAATATGTCAGATAGTATAACATGCAATACTTTATCAAGAGGAAATCCGAAATACCGACACAAACACAAAGCTACTACACAGTGGCTATAATATCTTCGGAAACAAATACAGAAATAAACATAACATAGATCAGTCACAGATAATTCATATCACAAAGGTGGAAGAAGATATGAATATATATTTAACACATGGAAGTGTATATCAGAGTAGTGGTCAAAAAGATCCACAATAATACAAAAGAATAGCAACACGTGCTATACAAAAGAATACAACTATGAGTCTATATCTCAAGTGTATACTACAAAATAAACTACTAATCTAAGTAGTTTGCCAAAAGTCAGAGTAATGAATCCCTGGGGAGAAGTCAAGCAGAAGCACCTGTAACATCTCGGTCTGACCCAAGTATTATTTAATAAGAAAATAATAAACGGATCAGTCTAACTATAAATATCAGATGAAACGATATAGAGTAAGAGATATGACTAAACACATAATAATCACAATGCCAAGCTGTGATATATATAAGTAATTGAAAATCAACAAGAGATTAATCAATATCACCAAATCTACACAAGAATCAAAGGAAGTGTCATACTCCTTATTTTGTTCACCAAACCATAAATATTGACGATCATATCAATGTCAATCACAAAAGTCAATGACACATGAATTCATCTATGCACAAAAATTGATAAATCATATCAATAGAAATCACAAAAATAGGTGAAGAAGAAAATTCCAGAATTCGACACACGAAATCCAGAGATCACACAAAATAGGGGGGAGGCCTATCACACGAACGGGAGCATGAAAACTCACCAACATATGTATCACACAAACGAGACGCTATCTCATGGTAGCTAGCCATTAATTTTTAACACACGAACGGCCCGAAGACCATGGGGCGCTACCCCACATATGTGAGTTGAAACTCACACAAACGGGGTTTAGTCTCCCTCGTAGACTGCACATTGCTAGTCTAAATCACAAAAATGGTCGTCATGATCATCAAGAAGTGTCAATTACAGTAAGCTAGTAAATATATGAGCTTAGCTTCATGTCCCATAACCACTAGCTTAACTTAAATATTTACGAACAAATTGTAGATCTCCACTAGAAAATTGTCAAAAGAGATTCAATCGAACAAGTCCAAGAATTAACCGGCGAAGTAAACGCAAGCGTTTCATACCACTTGTTTTACTAAGCCGTTTAATTAGATTTCTCATACGAGTGAGGTAAAGGTTTGTATATACTAATAGATTGGATTACTACTAGTATTGAAACCTTTATATTTTTAAAGTGACAAAACACGAAAATAATTATAGAACAATCAACCACCAAAATTCACATTCAAATAGGAGTGGTTTAACTACTAGTATTGAAACCTTTATATTTTTAAATTAAATAAATGATCATATTGGGTATTTTAACTTGTTTTAACCAAAATTCATATTAATTCCAAATTTTCACATATTCATCTTCATATAGGGGCAAAACGGTCATTTAAGTGCATATATTTCTTTGAGAAAAATTGATTGGAAATTATATATATTTTTGAAGGAAAATGGTCTCAAATAGGAGTGGTTTCATGAAGGAATATGCATGCACAAAGAATATAAAGGAATGAAGATGGAAATAATTCAAAGTGAAGATCATGGAGGACTCCACCTACCCACCTACCTTAATGTACAAATTAAAGCCTAATGCACGTGCTTATGGAGTTAATGGTTTCATGTACGCTTAATGGGGGATTAAGACATATTAATGGTTACTTGGCATCCACACTTCCTAAGGGGCATTTTGGGCATTCCCCAAAAATATGAATTAGGGTTTCTAACTTGTATAAATACCCCTTATGCTTCATGTAGCCATCTTCCTCTTAGTTAGTTAGTTTTAGTTTAGAAAATAAATCAAATCTCTCTTTCTTTCCATGGCTACTTAGTCATTTCTTCTCTTATGTAATTCCTTTTTTTTATGCAATGTTAATTATTGTTTCTTTTTATTTACATGCTTCTTCTCTTCGTATGTAATAGTGTAGATTTACCTTTATGCAATTAGATTAGTTGTCTTTTCCATTAGCTTTCATTTTCCTTTCTTTTTGCTTTCATGTTGCTTTCTACATTTGTTGATTTGATAACAAATATGAGAGCTTAATCCCCACAATTTAGGGGTAATGAAGCTCTCTAGTATGTAGATGCAACATTTTGATGTTTATACTCTCTTTTGTGCTTTAATGGAAACACTTGAAGTGGTTTAATGATGTTGTTTAGCTTTGAATTTGACAGTCTATGTTGTTCATAACAAATAGGCTATGCTTAAACAAACATAACACAAATTGCCTCTTCATCTAAATATGATTATGGCAAAGAAGTGATTGTTGAAATTGAAATTTGATAGCCTATATTTCTCAACAATAGTTAATAGGCTATGCTTAAAATAGATTTTTCTTTCAATTTTGTTGTCATATTTCATGAGAGTTGAAAGTGTATTAGTGGTAGTGTTATAGTTTGATGGTTTAAATTGAGCTAGTTAATAGCACAAATATACCATACTTATGATAAGCACATCAACTAATTCACTAATGACAATAAAAGAGAGATCATAACTTCATTTTGTTGATTTATGTGATCTAGAGAGTGGAAATTGCCTCTAAATTGCCTTAACACTCATATTTTTATCAATTTTCTTTTGCTTGTTTTTCTTCTTTTCTAGTTTAACATTCTCTTCAACCTTGGTTTAATTTGATTGAATAGATTTTTAAAATCATCAATTCCCTGTGGATCGACCCGTATTCGCCACGTGCTACATTCGTACACCGTGCGCTTGCGGTAAATTTTATTTCAAAATTCGTTCGACGGTTTTCGAAACCGATAGAATTTCCGTCGACGAACACTAACACCCCGGTGTATGTAGAGTTTAAGTGAAAGCGCCACCCGTGAATACGAGAATTAGAAGCAAGCAGAAAAGTCACAGAGAAAGCAGTAAAAGACAACGGTTTTATAGTGGTTCGGTTTCAGGTTAAGCCTACGTCCACTTTAATCTTCTTTATTGCTGAATCAATTACAACTTTACAAAAATTTTCGATTACAACACTGATGGGACAAATAACTAGAACTCCGATGTAGAAGAAGTCGTTGATTCCATGTCGAATGTGTTAGGTTTCTTCTTGAAGTTTGTTGAGATGTCTTTCGTGTTTGAAGTGTCGAGTGAGTCGAGAATTCAGTAGAGTATCGGCGTTTCAGAAATGAGCCAAAAGATCATCTTTCAGTTGCAGCTAGTGCTGTATTTATAGGGGAAATTCTGGATTGGGTCGTAGGTCGCGAACGACCTAAGTGTGGGTCGTAGGTCGCGAGCGACCTAGAGGACACGACATACGGCTCAACAGGGTAGCACTTGGTTTCTTCTAAGTGGTCGGTAGGTCATGGGTGACCTAAGGTAGGTCGTAGGTCGCGGTTTATGGCTTAACAGAGGCTTATTTGATCATTTGAACACTCTGGCAAGTCTTAGGTCGTGAACGACCTAAGGAGAAGATGGCATATGAAGTTATCTCGACCTTGTTTAACTCGTAAGCGATCTAATGTAGGAAAGTGAACGCGTGCAGTCTTCCTTTGTTTTAATACGCTAGGTCGCTAGGTTATTAAGTCGCTCGCCCTCCTGTAAGTCGCTTGAGTTGTTTCGTGCTGTGCAGCTTCATGCTTGAGTCGCTAGGTCGCTCAACTGCCTAGGTCGCTGAGCTTCTTAGCTCGCTGCAGAATTTCTTCCATGTTAGGTCGCTCCCCTCTTTAACTCGTTAGGTCGCTTCACACTTTAACTCGTTAGGTCGCTTCATACTTCAGGTCGTTAGGTCGCTTTCAAAGAGGAGTTAACACTTGCCCCTCGAAGTACATGCCTATGCTATAGGTCGTGTGCTTCGACCTAATTCTTCTAGGTCGTGAGCGACCCAAGAGATTTAATAGCTCGCGTGCCCACTCATCTCTTCCCCTTTGCCCCATATAAACTGCTAACTCGTTTCTTCTTCCTTACTTAACTGCTTCAATATCTCGCTCCGCCATTAACGAAACTTCAAGCTTCCCAAAGCGAATTTGAACTAACAAGCGGTCGTTTCCTTCTCTCCATCACATCGTGTAAGTGAACTCGATCTTTATCCAACTCATAATCACCGTCGAACCACGAATTTTCATCTTCTGTCCCCAGTTCAAATCCATACATCGTGTTCCACTTTCGAGCCATGTTGCGATTGGTTTCCGATCGCCATCGGCCATGTTGCTGTTGTAATTCATGAAAGCATAGCAGCGCGCTGGATTTAAGATGGATTTGAGATGATCCGCGTCGATTATAGGTGATTTGGTGGAATTGGTAGAAGATCGGTTCTGCTGAGAGGATGGTGGATTTCGTTGCCTAGGCAATAACGGGTTGTCGGGTTACAAGATAGCGAGCTATTGGGTAGGGTGGAGGTTAGCGGGCTAAGGAAAGTGAAGTATAGTGGCTTTGACAGGGAATGGTTCGAGATTGCTAAGCTTCATCAGAGGCGACCTAACGAATCTGAGCGATTTAAGAGCTTTAGCGACCTAACAACTTAGCCGACCTAAAAACTTGCGACTTAAATGGCCTACGACTTAACCTCTTAGGTCGCGCTTGTATTCTAGTGACCTAGGACTTAGACAGATTCACACTGCCTTGTCTTGAACTCTTTAGCTTGAACCAGGCGACCTAGGACTTCTCGCGATGTAACTCTTAGGTCGCATATATGCCCTAGCGACTTAGAACTTAAGCAAATTTGCTCTGCCTTGACTTGAAGCTTTAAGCCTTGAACTTCTTGACTCGGATTGTGACTTAAGGACTTGAACAAAACTTGAAAGCTTCAAAATTTGACAGAACTTGATTGTATTTCCAACTTGAACTGCCAGAATGAACTGCTTGAACTTCGTTGCACTTCTTTACATATTATACTAACATGTAGGCTAACAACCTGATGAACACAACATTTGCATAAAACTAGGGCGAATATACTGCCATTGACTGCCCACATCGAATGACAGATTAGTCGATAAAAGATAATCAACTTAAAGAAATTATATGAAATGCTGTGAATCAACAACTCAAGTGAAGTATTAAAGCAAAGAATGTTAATCAATTAGAACTTATTTTGTTTGCATCAATACTGCACTTGTATTTGGACTTAAAACAACAAATCCAGAAACTTTGTAAATAACAAATGCCTGTTAGTTTAATTTCAGTTATATTTGCTTGTCGTTTTATTAGTTTTGCACAACACTTCACACATTTAGGAAACGTGCACCTTCATATTTGAATATCCAGTTCCTTGTGTAGAATGTCTTCTCAAGAAGAGATAATAGAGCAATCTGAAGGAGTCTTCCCGATTGCCATCCCATTGGATAATCCTCCGGAAAGAACTCCAACTATCCTGAGTCAGCGGGCATTCAACCAATTACGTATTCAATTTGGGATTTCTGAAGCGGATGCTATACTTCTTGGGCCAAATGATACTGCTGACAGGCCACCTCTCGGTTTTGTCACTGTTAATCGCCAGATGTGCCTGTGTGGTGCCATTCCTCCTTTCAATGAATTTCTTCAACAACTCCTTCTCCGACTAACCATCTCTCCCTTTCAACTGCATCCCAATGGCTACGCCATCCTGATGGGATTGTGCGTTCTATTCAGGAGGACACTTAACCGTCTTCCGAGCATCGAAGAAATTTGCTACTAATGCACATTCGCAAAGAATAAAGACCACCCCTCCATTATACTTGTGAGAAGTGCCAGAAACCGTAAACTTATCACCGATCTTTCCGAAAGTGCTCACGGTTTTTTGAACCAATTCTTCTATGTTCGCTGCCCCCCAGAGTTTTATGCCATCTGGAGAATAGAAGTAAGATTTCTCATCCCTGTTCTTTTCGTTTCTAAGTTTTCCGAGATTCGAATTGGTAAGTGCTAATTTCATTCTTATCTTTTTAAGCACTTCCTCCTTCCTCTAGAAATCTTAGTCACAAGCCGACTTTTGAAAGATTAAGTGCTGTGCCGGTTGAGGAAAGAAGTATTAAGTTTTTGCTAAAAGATGAACTTCTTAACCAATACGGACTTTTGCACCTTTCCCATTCTACTCAGCCTCATGAAGTCCCTGATTCTCCAGTAGAGACATCAGATGCCCCAGTTTCCATCGAAGAACTTACGCCGAAAGAACATACTGTTGAGGCTTCATTGGTAAAGTGTTCTACTTCAATTGTTGTTGCGGGGCCATCCGGCAAACTTGCACTTACCCCGGTCATCGAAGAAGAGGAACCTCCCCGACAATCCGGGAAATCTGGTGACGAAGGAACTGAGAGAACAAGTCCCGCCAGGCACAGCGGTGATGATACTTTTGAGGGTTGAGCGACCTGATGATTACTTCACAGGAGCTTTTTAAAGATGATCCTATCACTGCTAAACTTACTTCTCCAGCAGTTGAATCGACATCCATCTTGCAACAAACTCCGTCAGCCTAAGAGTTGACACTGGCTGTAAAATCCATCATCACCACCCAACGAAGGAGTGGTTCGTAGTTTGACGCGCATAGTTTGCACATTACACACACTTAGGACTTTTCAGCACTTATATGCATTCAACTTTCTTGCTTTGAAGATTTCTGAATTTACATTATTTTTTATTTAAAGATTCTCCAATGGGACGAGGTGGCTCCTACTACGATGATTTGCAGCGTTATGGGAGGTGCGGCTCTTATGATCCCAAGAGGTATCTTCCCGCCTCCTGGGAAACTGACGAAGAAAGAGCTGCGAGGAAGGCTCGTGAAAAGCGTGCTTATGAAGAACGCTACGGGAGACGGGACGAACAACATGATTCTTCTCAGAGAGAGGATGATTCCCACAAGCGAAAATCCCGTGATACAAGGGAAAAAGCCATGTCATTGAGGACCCGAGTAAATGGACCAAACTTGGTGAAAAACTGACTTCTGAACCCTCTGAAGAGCCCGCTGCTCCCGTCTCTTTAGAAATTCCTTCAGGCTCTCCCCCCTTCAAAGAACCGACATTCAAACAATCATAAGTAGGCCCCCCTATCAAGTTGGACAGGGCCCGGCTACTCTTCAAAGCCGATTTCCGCACTGGTGCTTAAAGGGAGTGCGTTTCGATCTTGACTTGATCCCGATCGATAAGCAAGCCATGTTGCGAAATCTTGATGTCGTTAAACTCGATATCGAGAGAATGTCTGGTTGGCAGAAACTTGTTGACGAGCTTCAAAGGGTAAATCGTGCAAACCTCGAATCCATGCTTGCTATGGAAAATGAAAAATCCGAGTGGCAGAAAACACTTGATCAACATGATACCGAAATGAAGAGTATTGCCACTTATAATGAGAAGCTTGAAGTGGAAGTTGAAAAACTTAAGGAAGAACTCGCCACTTCTTCCACTTCCTATTCTCAGAGAGAGGAAGTGCTTCAAAAACAAGTGAGAGATGCTCACGCTGCACAGAGAGATGCTGAAGCTAAATTTGAAGCACAGCAGCAAGCTGTAGAAAACTACCGAGCTTATGTTGCTCAACTACGAGATAAAACCAGCTCCCAGAACTTGGAGATTAAACTGCTAAAAGCTCGACTTTATGAAGCTGAAAAGGAGCGTGACGAAGCTATTGCCGTCAAAGCAGCAGCCGAAGAATCTCATATGGCAACTAAAGCCGAAGTCAGCCCCACTCTATTCGAGGTTTACATTCATAGTGTTCTGGGGCGCGGTAGCCTTAAATTTTTGGGACCGGAGTATGAAATCACTTTGGCCAAAGTGTGGGAGGCTGCACTTGATATGCTTGGAGGAGCCGGATATGCTGAAGTAGACTTAATGGCACACTATCTAGATGATGATGCATGTGCCGCTCTTGCCAGGGGAAAGGAGAAACTCGCCAAAGAGAGAGCCAAAATGGCAGAAGGAGAACATTTAGGGAAGACAATCTCTACCGACCCAGTTCAACCTTCGGTTTTGGCCGATATCATTATTGTTGGTTCCAGTTCCCATTCTCCACCTCCTGCTCAAGCTGTTATTGAAAGTTCCACCGCCCGCACTGGAGATGAGGTCCAAGAAAGTACTGAAGCATAGGACTTTGAAGTTGACATAGTAAAGCTTATTTCTCCAGGTAACCTCAATGTTGATCTCGCTCAAGTGGACTGCTTGCTTACTTCACATGAGCTTGATGAACTTTTTAATTATTACTTAAATCTTGACGCGCCACTTTCTCCTCTTTTTATGAAAGATACTGACTTTAACTTCTCTTCTCATGTAGTGAAATTGCCAAGTGTCGTTCAGCCTTCCCCTCTTCCAGTTGTTTCCTCTCTGCCTCTTCAGATTACTCCCCCTTCCGTTTCTCAACCGGGGTCACAAGAGGAGCAGATAGAAGCTCTTCAAGGCTTGGATGACCTGGTCGCTTCTCAAGAGCAGAAGGCTAAGGATCCTGAAGAAGGCGAAAGAACCCCTGACAAACTATTTCTGATGACATAAAGTTGTCTGCACTTTTCACTCCGAGCAGTGAGTCTTCTTCAAGGAAGAAGGGGAAGCGCGGAGTCTCAAAGAAAAGGAGAGAAGCTTCTATCGGCGAAGAAAAAGCAGAAGAAAGATCAATTGCACCCCTTCCTCTTTCTTCCCCTACTCTCACAAGCCGGCCCAAAAAGTTAATCAAATGGACAGGCGAAGGCTCGAAAGGTGGCAGGAAGAAGAAGTGATGGGTTTGGGACTTATGTTATTCATCTCGCTTTTTTGCTTTTTTGCTTGTATATATAAAGATTTGTGTTGACTGGAGATTGTGCGGGTACCGGTCCCCGCCTTCTTTTGTTTTGAAACCTGCGCATGTATAAAATTTTCTTAGCATGGAATAAAATAATTCTTTTACTTGTACAAACTTCTATCTGTATTTGAGAATTCATTTATTCTTTTTTTTCATACAAGTTTCTTTATTTTCTCTGTGTGACGTTGCAGTAAACCTATGGTATGTTGCTTGAGCATTGTTTTTATTTTTGTAACTATATTATATTGCCCCCATACCATGGTTTATTGCAACCTCTTTCACATTGGCAAAATTTTGGAGAACAACTCTTCTATTTCAAGAAGACTTGTACTCTTTCTTTAGAGAACAACTTTTCCATTCGAAGGAGGTTTGCATTTGTACTTTATAGAACAGTTTTTCCATTTTAAGGAAATATTTTTCTGATTTAGTAGAATGCGCCTCGTATTGGAGAAGTTTCTCTTTCTTTCTTTTTTTTGCTGAGAAGTTTTTACACTTCACTTTTGGAGAAAGTCACTTTTATTTTTTGGCAAGTGAATTTTCCTTCGTGGTAAAGTGGGCCTCCGAAAAATGGCTTTGACCTGCTTGTGCCTCCGAAGAGGGCTTTTGTTTGATTGTGCCTCTAGGAAGAGGGCTTTTTTGTTTGATTGTACCTCTGGGAAGAGGGCTTTTTTGTGTGTGCCTCTGGGGAGAGGGCTTTTTTGTTTCTGAGGCTTTTATTTTTTCCCTATCCGCTGGGAAGCGGGCCTCCGAAGAGGGCTTTTCACATTTTGACTCGTGTGAAGTTTTATTTCAGATCGTGAAATGTGTGCCTCCGAAGAGGTCTTTTAGCATTTCAACTTTGGTGAAATGGGCCTCCGAAGAGGGCTTTTCACATTCCAACACTTGTGAAGTTTTATTTCAGATCTCGGTGGAATGCGTGCCTCCGAAGAGGTCTTTTCACATTTCAACTCGTGTGAAGTTTTTTTCATATCACGGTGAAATGGGTGCCTCCGAGTAGGACTTTTGCCTGGAAGTTTCTTTCCCATGGTTGGATGGACTCACGGGGCGGACACAAGTTACTTGGATTGTTTGTTTGCACAAACGTTCTCAGCTAGTTAACGAGTGTCCTGTGCCACCGGTCATTCCACCAATCTTTTTGTTGAGAAAGAGAACTTTCTTTTTCTGGCAAGTCCCATTAGAGGTCTTTATCCTCTGAAGAGTTGTGCCTCCAAAGAGGGTTGTGCCTCCGAAGAGGTCTTTTGCTGTTCGCTGCCTGCTCGCCCATATCTTTTCGCCATTTGCTCATATCAGCGGTTCCCTGTTATCATTTTCAAGCACACATTCCTTTCTTTTGCAAGTAGCTTATTTTATCCAAAGAAGTGTACTTCATTGTTAAATGAGTTCGCAGGGGCAGACACAGGCTAATTAATCGGATGTTTGCTTGCATAAACGATCACAATTAGGTAGGAAGGGTCTACCTCTGGCGAAACCACTAACTGTTTGCTTGAAGCACTTCTTATATAGGATTTGAGTATGGAATTTTTGTGGCTGAACATTCATTTGTTGAGTGATGTCAGGGATCGCTTGGTCTTATGATGGGTAAGCTTTGTTTAATGGCCTGCAATATTAAATCGACATTTTAGCAATACAATTGAAGTACTTTATATATCGAAATGAAACAAGTAGTTTATAATAGTAGAGAACACAAGATTTATAGTGGTTCGGCCAAGAACTGGGCCTACATCCACTTTATAGTTCTTATTATTCACTTGCACTGACTTTACAATGGCTTTCAATACAAGAATCATACATTCATAATTCTTTTACAGTATTTTAGTAAAGCATTTAAGTAAAATATGGGCGCAAGTGATTGATGTTCCAAGCTCTTGGAATTGGATCTCCTTCGACAGTTGTCAATTTGAAAGTGCCATCAAGAAGTTTTTTGCCTATGACATATGGCCCTTCCCAGTTTGGCGCAAACACTCCTGTTGCTGTCATGACCCTTTTCAAGACTAGATCTCCAATCTCAAAGCTGCATTGGCGAACTTTGGAATTGAAATGCCTGGCAATTCTTTGCTGATGGATTGCAATTCTGAGCTGAGCCTCTTCCCTTTTTTCATCAAGGAAGTCAAGGGCTTCAAGTTGCAACTCTTCGTTTTCAGCTTGGTTGTAAGGAATTCTTCTATGTGAAGGGACTTCTATTTCCACCGGAATCATTGCTTCTGATCCATATGCCAACGAAAATGGAGTGTGCCCAATCGCAGTTTTGTAGGTAGTTCTATATGCCCATAGTGCTAGGGGAAGCTTATCGACCCAACCACCTTTCGCTTTTTCCAACTGTTTTTTGATGGTTGATTTGATAATTTTGTTTACTGCTTCCACTTGCCCGTTTTCCTGCGGATGAGCCACTGCTGAGAAGCTTTTTTGGATCTTGAATCGCTTGCAAAAATCTTGGAACTCTTCACTTTCGAATTGGGTTCCATTGTCTGTGATTATCTTCTGAGGCACACCATACCTGCAAATGATATTCTTAGTCACAAAGTTTATCATCTTTTTAAAGGTAATAGTAGCTAATGGTTCAGATTCAGCCCATTTAGTAAAATAATCAATAGCAACAATAGCATATCTGATTCCGAATTTGGCGGTTGGCAAAGGACGGATGAGATCTATTCCCCAAATAGCAAATGGCCACGGACTGACCATCTGTGTTATCTCAGTGGAAGGTGCTCTTGAGATTTTTGCAAATCTCTGGCATCGGTCACATTTTCGGGCATGGCTTGCAGCATCACGATTAATATCTGTCCAAAAATACCCATAACGGAGAATTTTCTTTGCTAGAGTTTGACCACCTGAATGGTCTCTACACTCTCCCCCGTATACTTCAGCTAGAATTGTCTTAGCTTCTTCCTTGGTCACACATCGGAGTAATGGCAATGAGAATCCCCGCCTATACAATCGGCCATCTTGAATTATATATCTAGAGGCTTTTATTAGCAACTTCTGTCGTTCTTTTGAATTTTCTGTACCATTATTGGAGTCATCCATGATTCTTGCTCCAGAGATATAGTCATGATCTAGTCAATATCCATCTCATCAGTGCTTGGAGCTGACAGGACTTCCACAGGAACTAATCCCAATAATTGAGCTTCACCAGGGCTTGCGTACTTTGCGAGAGAATCTGCCTTCATGTTGTCTTCCCGGGGTATATGATTTATCGTATAATGGTCAAGATCATCGTGAAGTTCCCAGGCTCTTGACAAGTAAGCAAGCAGATTTCCTCCTTTAGTTTGGAACTCTTTCTTGACTTGACATACAATAAGCTATGAATCACTGAAGATCTGCAACACTTTGACATTCAATTCTTTAGCAATTCTCAAGCCGGCAATAAGAGCTTCATATTCTGCTTCATTGTTTGTCGAAGGGAATTCCAATCTCAATGCATAGCATAATGACCGCCCTTAAGGGGTTTCAAGCACAACCATAGCTCTAGAACAGTAATCGTTTCTTGCACCATCGATATATAATTTCCATCGAATTGGGGTATTATCAGTCACCTCTTCCTCACTATCACCTTTATCTGTACATTCTACCATGAAATCTGCCAAAGCTTGTCCATTGATTGCTCTCCGGGGATGATAAGTGATGTCGTATTGGCTGAGTTCAATATTCCACTTTAGAAAATGACCCGAAGTCTCAGGACGAAACATGACTTGCTTTAGAGGTTGATCAGTGAGGACTTTGATAGGATGAGCTTGGAAATACGGCCTCAACTTTCTTGATGCAATTAGTAGACAATAGGCGAGCTTTTCCAATTTTGAATAATTCATCTCCGCCCCAGTGAATCTTTTGCTGATATAATAGACCGGGAGCTGAATTTTTGCGTCTTCCCGTACCAACGCTGCACTAAGAGCATGAGATGAGATTGCCAAATATACGAGAAGATCTTCACCATTGTCGGGCTTAGAAAGTATTGGAGGCGTTTCCCTATGACGAATCAACTCAAGAAAGCTTTCTGGCATTCAGGAGTCCAGTCAAAAAAATTCCTTCCTTTCTTCAGAGCATCAAAAAATGGAATGCATTTATCGGTAGCTTTGGAAATGAATCGACTCAAGGCAGCGACTTTTCCGCTAAGACTTTGCAGTTCCTTCTTCGTTCTGGGGGCTTTGACTTCTCTTAAGGCAGCGATTTGAGCAGGATTAGCTTCAATGCCCCTAGCACTCACAATGTAACCCAAGAACTTTCCGGACTCCACCCCAAACGAACATTTCAAAGGATTAAGCTTCATTCCGTACTTTCGGAGGATTGCAAACATTTCTGCCAAGTGATCCATATAGTCTACCGCTTTCTTTGATTTCACCAACATATCTTCAACATAAACTTCCATAGTTTTGCCAATCTGCGGTTTGAACATAGCATTAACGAGTCTTTGGTAAGTTGCCCCTGCATTCTTAAGTCCAAAGGGCATGACTCTATAGCAGTAGAGACCAACGTCGGTGATGAAGCTTGTGTCCTCCTGATCCGGCTCATGCATCATGATCTGGTTGTATCCGGAGTAAGCATCCATAAAAGATAACAACTCATGCCCCGATGTTCCATCCACCAACTGATCTATCCTGGGTAACGGGAAGCAGTCTTTGGGGCAAGCCTTGTTTAAATCTGAGAAGTAGATGCATACTCTCCACTTCCCATTAGCTTTCTTAACTAGTACTGGGTTTGAAACCCAATTCGGATAAGTAGACTCCCTGATGAAACCATTCTCCATGAGCCGGTCTACCTCTTCTTTCAATGCTGCTGACCTTTCAGGACCTTCGGTTTTTCTCTTCTGCTTTATCGGTGTAAACTTCGGATCAATATTCAGAGAATATACTGCAATTTCTGGGGATATTCCACACATATCAGCATGAGTCCAAGCAAATACGTCCAGATTTGCTTTCAAGAATGATATTAAGGAATTTTGAACCGTCACACTAAGTTGCGATCCCACATTCACCACTTTGTTCGGATCTTTCGGGTCAACAGGTACTGGGACCGTTACTTCAATTGGCACCACTCTAATCTCCCCTGCACTAGCTTTTCTAGGATCCATTTCTCTTCGTGCTCCGCTATGCTCGCCAGTGCAGGGTCCACCCTGTAATTGCTACAAGGTTGGTTCTTTGATGTGGACTGGGGTTGCAGCATCTTTTCCCATCTCTCTCTTCCTCTCTTCACTCAACTCTGTTAGATAACATTCTCGCCCAGCATTCTGATCCCCTTTAATAACTCCAACTCCATTATCCGTGGGGAATTTCATAGTGAGGCACCACGGGGCGAGAATTGCCTTAAAAGCCGCAAGGGTTGGTCGACATAGGAAGGCGTTGTACGCAGAAAATTCATCAACAATTACAAAAGTCTGTTTTCGAACCACCTTTTTCTGCCCCTCTCCAAGCTCAACGAACAAGTCAATAGTTCCAATTGGCTGCTTTGGTTCCCCAGTAAACCCAACGATCTTCTGAGATGAAGCTTGTACATCAGCCGTTGGAATTTTCATTTGGTCGAACGTCTTTTTGAAGAGAATATTGCATGTAGCGCCGCAATCTACAAGCACTCTTCTCACAATAGACGGCCTAATGCCTGCAGAGATGACCAAGGGATCCATGGTTGGAGCTTCAATGCCTATAGAATCCCTGCCTCTGAGCACAATATCATCATTAAAAGTTTTCTACTGCTTCAATGGTGCAGCATCTTCTAGCACAAAAACACTCTCTTCTGTTGGTGCATACTTCAAGGCACAGGCATATCTTTCCATCTCGCCCCAGCTTCTGCCTGCTGGGTGAGGACCTCCTGTAATCACATTAATAACAGGCCTTTCTGATTCATGCACGGTATTCCTCTCACCCGAGCCAGATGGATGAGCAGGAAGTTGCTGGCTCTTAGCAGATAAAGTTGGGTCATTTCTAATTCTCCTAACATATTGTTGCAACTTATTCTCTCTCAGTAGTTCTTCAATTAAACTTTTCAGAGGCGACATTCGTTGGTATCATGACCGGGTTGATTATGAAACCGACAGAATCCCCCACTTTGAGCAGCTTTTCTCCCAACTCTCATCTCAGGCGGTTTAGGATATTCTACAACGTCTTTGGTAGCAAAAAAGATATTCTCCGGGGTGTCAGTCAAAGGAGTGAAATCTGAAGGTTTTGAGAAGCGGGGTTTCTTCATATCTTTCTGTTTCTTTCCACCATTATTCTCCCTTTTCTGATTTTCGGATTCCTTTTTGGTAGGAGCAGCAGTATTATCCTCAACCTCTGTCAATGCCACTTTAACCGATGCTTGAAGGCTTTCCAAGCGCATGAATTCATCAGCTTTCTTATAGAATTTCTCAAGCGAATTCGGTTCTTTCATCTTCAGCCACTTCCCAAATTCGCTTGATTTGTTGATTGCCCTCATCAAGTATGTCAAGACCATCTGTGGCTCTGCATTATCCACTTCAGCCAAAGCTATGTTGAAGCGGTTCAAGAAAGATCTAATAGATTCCCCAGGATTCTGTTCCAGGCTTGACAGTGACATAATATCCTTTGCCTTTGAAGCGTACAACCTGAATTGCTCTTTAAACTTCCGAGTCAAATCGGCTAACTGGTCTATGGATCGGACCGGAAGCTTTGTGAACCAAAGTAGAGCCACCCCTTCCAAGTATACCGGAAAGTACCGGCATTTAATCTCATCAGATGCCCTAGCACCAGTCATGTGCCAATCATACTTATACAGGAATTGATTAGGGTCGCTTGTTCCCTTATAAGCCGGGATGGTAGGAGGAACAAACTTCCTTGGGAATTCCGCCTTTAGAATCCTTTCCGTGAACGGAGTTTTGCTCGGAGCGAATCCCTATTCCTTTTCATCTTCATCCCTCTGCAAGCTTTTTTTCATGATTTGTCACACCATGCCCGAAAGATATTCCTCGTCATTTAAAGGATCTGCAGGACAGACTTCGGCCATTTTCTCAGAAGTTTGTCTGGACAAACGTTCGCAGAGAGTTGGCAGTGGTCTCGATCCTCCAGCTTGAGGAGGTGTTTCTTTGGCGGGGCTAGCTGCTTTTTGAGGAATATTCCTCTCTTCAGTATTATGAACATCATCTGCAAGGTTTTCTTCATTATTTACCGGTTGACGGTTAGCTCCGAGCAATGCATTTAACCTTTCAAGCATCAAAGCATTCTGGGTTTCCATCTGTTGGTATAACCCAGATACTACAGCATCTAACTCCGCTCGTGTAATTCCGGCACTTGGTGCTGCTTGAGTTGAGAAGGAGAAGTGGCAGTATTCTCATGGACATTACTGGGTCTTGTAGATCCATGCTTTCTTCCAGGAGCCATTATCTCTGACAGACTACTGGTTTTGAGAGAGATTTTTTCAATAAACTTCTGCGAAGCAATGACGAAGATAGCCTGAGTTGGGTTCTCAGTGAAAACACCAAAAATGTTAACGCTTAAAATTGAACGCTAACACCCCAGTGTGTGTAGAGTTTAAGTGAAAGCACCACCCGTGAATACGGGAATTAGAAGCAAGTAGAAAAGTCACAGAGAAAGCAGTAAAAGACAACAGTTTTATAGTGGTTCGGCTCAAGGTTAAGCCTACGTCCACTTTAATCTTCTTTACTGCTGAATCAATTACAACTTTACAACAATTTTCGATTACAACACTGATGGGACAAATAACTAGAACTCCAATGTAGAAGAAGTCGTTGATTCCATGTTGAATGTGTTAGGTTTCTTCTTGAAGTTTGTTAAGATGTCTTTCGTGTTTGAAGTGTCGAGTGAGTCGAGAATTCAGTAGAGTATCGGCGTTCTAGAAATGAGCCAAAAGATCCTCTTTCAGTTGGAGCTAGTGCTGTATTTATAGGGGAGATTCTGGACTGGGTCGTGGGTCGCGAACGACCTAAGTGTAGGTCGTAGGTCGCGAGCGACCTAGAGGACACGGCATACGGCTCAACAGGGTAGCACTTGGTTTCTTCTGAGTGATTCGGTAGGTCGTGGGCGACCTAGGGTAGGTCGTGGTTTACGGCTTAACAGAGGCTTATTTGATCATTTGAACACTCTGGCAAGTCTTAGGTCGTGAACGACCTAAGGAGAAGATGGCATATGAAGTTATCTCGACCTTGTTTAACTCGTAAGCGATCTAATGTAGGAAAGTGAACGCATGCAGTCTTCCTTTGTTTTAATATGCTGGGTCGCTAGGTTATTAGGTCGCCCGCCCTCCTGTAAGTCGCTTGAGTTGTTTCGTGCCATGCCGCTTCATGCTTGAGTCGCTAGGTCGCTCAACTGCCTAGGTCATTGAGCTTCTTAGCTCGCTGCAGAACTTCTTACATGTTAGGTCGCTCCCCTCTTTAACTCGTTAGGTCGCTTCACACTTTAACTCATTAGGTCGCTTCATACTTTAGGTCGTTAGGTCGCTTTCAAAGAGGAGTTAACATATATATGTACCGCGTTTACCTATAGAATGGTATTTTGAATATTAGTTTTAAAATAAATTTTATGTTATTTGTGAGTTGTATATATTATGGATGGATTCGGTATAAACTATTTGTTGTATTCATAACATTTTAGAAAGGATGATTTTTTTTATACTATACTAGGAAGTGTTATTATATATATGATAGTGTAAACATATGATACATAAGCTAGTTTGGTAGTATTATCGGTTTGGATTTTTATATACAAATTACATGTAGTTATTCATTTATATAGCCTGAAGTATAAATATACTTAGATGTGTATTTTCATTTGTGTTCGCATAATATGGCTTCTCTGTTACATGATTTAAGATGCTTGTATATATTTGATACGTACTTTGTCTGCATATAATCGTTAGTATATGTAGTAGCATGCATGTAAATTGGTGACCATATAAAAGTATGTATAAATATTCTGGTCTGCATACATAAGTTATGACTTAATTGTAATGGTAGATGTGAACTGTTTTATATATATGTTTCGAAAGATTGTTTACTGGCTTGTTTTATACATATTTATTTATAAAATGATTTTTTATAAATATAGGTAAATATTAATTTGAAAGTATATATATGTATAAATTTCTGTTTCTATCGGGCCGATTCTAAATTATTTCATCGATTCCATTATCAGCTCTATTCGTCGAAATCGTACCCATCTAGCGTTGCTTTTGGAATTCGTAGCTCATTTCATTGTCTATTTTCTCTAGCCTCGAAAGGTAAGCAATCACTCATGATTAATGTTCTTTTATTTATTAAATTTGATTTCAATTGAAATGACAATTGAAATATGCTGTCGTTAGTTAATTACACTGTTATATATGCTATTACCTGTATCAGTTCACATGTGACCTCTGACACCATTATCTATTAATTATTTATGCGATGATAATACAGTTTGGCTGATAATTGATTGATTGTTGATGTTTATATTAGACGTTAAATTGTTAAATGTTAAAGTGATAAATAGTATGCAATTGAATTTGATAGAAGATAGTTAAATTTATATAATATGATCCCATTTAAATGTTAAATAAACTGACGTAGGAATAGTGTTAATTACACCTTGAACCATTGAATGTATATTGTATAAATTGTTGTAGTATAAAATTGAATAATGGATGACAAGTGAAGGACCGTATAAATATTAATGTAATAATCTTTAATCTACACGAAATGATAGCGTAGATTCTAGAAATAATTATATTAATTCGCACAAACAACAATGTGAATTAATACGATTATTTCGGGATTATTTGAATTGATTATTGGATTGTTATTGATGGTTGCTATTGCTTGTTTATTTGCATTGACACCATCCTAGTTATCACACTGCAAGTTCCCTTTGCTATGCTTTGATTTTGAATTGAAATGGAATTGGGTTGAAATGATAAATACCCAAATGAACTTGACTTAGGATAGAGAATTAAATAAAACCCGGTTGGTCAAAATTGATTTTAAAATAAAATAATGATTTTATTCGAATAAAGAATAAGGTTTGGAATGAAGTTGGAATTTGAATTTTAATGGAAGGAAGTATTAATATTTAATAATCTGAACAAAATATTAACAATGTAATTTATGAAAGAACGTTGTTTAATTTAAGGAATGATTGAATTAAGTTTTGAAATTATTTAAATTAAGTTATGAAATTATTTAATAATTAAGCTTTGAAATTATTTAATAATTAAGTTGGAATTATTTAATAATTAAGATTGGAATTATTTAATAATTAGGTTTTGGAATTTGATTGATAATTAAATTTTGAAATTATTAGTTAAGTTTTGAAATTATTTAATAATTAAATAAGATTGAATTAAGTGAAAATTAAATAAAATTTGAATTCTTTGATAAGAGAAAATTGAACTTTTGATTAAGTGAATTTGATCTTCGTTAATAAATGAAATGGGTTTCTTTATTTATTAAGTTTGGAAAATTATTTAAATAAGTAAATAAGTGAAATTGAACTTCTCGAATATGTGAAAGTTAGTTTCTTTATTAATTGAGTTTGAAATTTGTAACTAAGTAAATAAATAAATGGGATTGAATTTCTTAACAAGAAATAAAATGCGTCTTATTGAAATAAATATAAGACTTGAATTTAAGAATTTGATTTGACAAATTTAATCTAATTGAATTTGAAGTTTTGATAAATGAAGTTGAACTTAAGTAATTGATTTAATGAATTGGAAATCTAATAGAAATCTTTTGAATAATAATTTAACTTAACGAATATTAAATGAAATCGATAAATGATTTTGAAATTGATTTGAGTGTAAATTAATTTATTTAAATGATTACGGAATGAAATTTGTATATGAATTTGAATCAATATCTGAATTGTTAAATAAAGTTCGAAATTGAATTATAAGATTTTGAAATGGTAATTTGGAAGTTTTGAAATGTAAATTATGGAAATTGATTTAGAAATACAAACGAAATGTGGATTTAAAATTCTAACTGAAATTGATTTGGTTTTGAAATATGTAAACGACCACTCGGTGTAATAATTGCGAAAGTTATTAAAGAAACCGGAATCGGTTACGGACATACTCTCTGTCTAAACCGAAAACCACTTTAATAACTATACGCAGAGTGTGATCTAGAATGAAGTGGTTGGAATGATGTGCGTGATGACTGAAGAAAGAGAACGATAATGGATAGCCTTGACATTTGTGTCAAATTGGAAATGACTAAAACAGGAGCCGTGCCGGGCCAAATGAGGTTAGCCACCCGAGCGAACACACTTCTTCGTAAACTACTCATTACTTGTTATTGATTGGTGCACCCTTGGAATTTCAGGAGTATTGTTTCGCGGTGTTGCGATCATTGCGGCGATGCGTTTTCACCAGTCCGGATCAGGCAAACGGTAGTTTCACTACCTTGGGTATAGCCTCATGTGCCTTGTCATACTTGTATCCCTATATATGTGACCACTACGAATTTGTTTTGTGTTATACCTATGGAGTACTCCCTGATATCCCGCCAGTTTACAGTGGAGTTTACAGTGCTGAATAGACTATGACGCTTATATAAAATGTGTTAAGAGGGATAATGGTAACGCCTTAACACTATTTTGATATTTTATATTACTGATAGACATTATCTATTTAGCGTACACTACTACATAGTAGATAGTTTAACGGATCCTTAGAGAATGGTTATTCCAACATCCTTTGATTTATTTGTATTTCAATTGTTATTTCACTTGAGTTGGATTTATTGATATAAGAATGTTAATCCTGACTCGAGTGTTTTGTGTTTTTCTTTACGCTCGGGTCAGACTGAGTGGTTCATCTTTTGAGACTCACGTTTGGAGTTGGAGCTTCGCTTGGAGATCCAGCTATCTATCCATCTTTCAGATATTCAGTTGATTCAGTGATGTATTTTGATTCTTGTATATGACTATTGTATTCGATACTTCTGTTGTAACTTATTTAACTCTGTTATATATATAGTAGCTTCATGAACTACTATCTTTTGCTTCCGCTGCATATTATTACTCTGTGTCTGTGATTCTGTGACTATTTATTTACCGTATATGTTCAGCTTTGCCAAATTTTAAATTAACAATTCGGTATTTTGAATTATTCAAGTCCGACATGTGGGGATGCGAATAGTCCAAAATAGCGGGTCGTTACGCCGAGTCCTAATTCGATCGTATGGAGAAGATAGCATTTTGGATCCAGTTATCATATTAAATTTTTCGATATGAAATTCAGCGCGTTTATATATCGTATGCTCACACAACAACTCCGATCAATACGATATTTGAAATCCGATAAAAATTCAATATTACGGACCCAATGGAACTGGTTTCGTTGAATTCCGATGCTGTATCTCGGAAGGCTATCTTTAAATATCGATTTAAACGGTAAAATTTCAAAACTTAACAAAACACTCCCGAAAAAAATTTAACACTTTTACTATCTTAAGTATTATCAATATAAATTTTGCAGGCCTTTAAATTATTTTAAATAGGCTTAGAATTTCAGATTCAACATTTCACCCAACTTCAACTTATTTAATCCAATAATTTAATTATCAAATAAATAGTGATATTTGAAATTCAAGTTAAAAAATTAACTTTTAAATATTTAAAATCAATTAAATATTTCATTTTAAATGCACGAAAATTCCGGGTCATCACATTCCTCCCCCCTTAAAAGAATTTCGTCTCCGAAATTACTAGTTAGGAAGAATAATCCAATACCCGCTTACTTTTCCCAAAACCAAACAGTTTTATCGACTTGCCATAACATATCTTTTATTAAAGACCCACTATCATTCTTACTAACTTCCCAAACTCCCCTATAGTTTCAAACAAGTCTATTAGCTCAATCGTTCAAATTTCAATTTAAACCCAAATTTTGAATTATCAAAATTTCCTCAAAAGTTTTCTAACTCCCTAAATTTTCGAAAAAATTTGCCAGCGTCTCCTTTGCACGGCTAGCTCGGTACAACTACAAAAGGCCTCTACGGGCTCCCAAATTCCAAAAGAAAACAAAAAACCAAGTGGCTAGATCCAAAAACCCAATCAAATTTCACAGAAATTTAAACACATACCTTTTTGTCGAGCAATTAAATTTATCTTTTGAAATCAAAACCAACTCTCTTTTCCTTTTATAATACCTGCATATTCCACTTAGCAATAATATCCAATCACGACATTCAACACAAATTATTGAATTCCTTACCAATGTCAATATCTATTCATCCAAATATTTCTTAGAATATATTTGCAATATCAATTTCCAATTAAGAATGCACCATTCTTTACTTAAGTTTAGTACAAGCATTTAATATGTTTCTTTATTTATTTTCAGTTCACCACTTTTAGTTTATATCTATTTCTATTCAAATTGATTCTCCCATTTCCATATGAATTTAATTTATTTTCAACTCTAAACACTTAATTTTATCTTCCATTTATAACCGATTCATATCATTATTTTAAATTAGTTTCATTCACCACTTTATTTTAATTTCCAATTTTGAAATCGTTTTTTCGCTAACTGAAAATTTTCCCAAAAAATTTCAAAAAATTTTCTAACTCCCAAAATTTCTAAAAAATTTTGGCAGAGTCTCCTTTGTACGGAGGAGCTTTTGCAATTTGACAAAAGATATAAATATATATACATCGACCCACACGGTCGGAAAAACCAAAACAGTTCATATTTCCTATTTTTATTGCGTAGGCGTACCTTATTTAGCATTTATAAGCAAGTGGCTTACTAATTTAGCATTCAGCGCGATCAAATCCATCCATATGGCTACCCTGAACCTGTACTTACTCAATTTAAATATGTAAGCACTAATATATGCAAATTATTAAAATTTCACTCATATTCAAATAGTTAACACATAGATTTCATAAGTAATGCATGAGATATACATTCATAAGTACATACGCAAGGTTTCGACACTAGTTTTAATTTTTTTGCATCCAAATTACATACCATTCCATTCAATTCATTTTTAAACGAAATGAACTCATAATCATTTCAACTAATGCCAAAATCAGTTTATTAAACTGTTATTGATTCATATAGTTTTGTTTACTTCCATTTACGTCGAATGACCAATTTTCTAATGCAATTCGACAATATTTATGTGAATAAATTATAACATAAGCTTATAGCCATTTACATTGATTCCAACTCAATTTACACTTAATCCCGTCCCATTTTAATTTATTCACAACTTTTCATTGCATTTCTTTCATATCCAAAAAGTGATTCCAAACCATTTTATTGTACACGACATCATCCCATACTTCTGTTAACTTTAAACTTAAGTTAATTTACTTCAATTCACCACCATTTCATAACTTAAGTTCATTCCCGTTTTAATTTATTCGTACTTGAATTGGATTCATTTTAATCTCAAATCATTTTTATTTTAATCCAATTCCATACAACTCAAACTTTATTTCCAAAATCTATTATGTTAACTCCTCTTCTCCACGACTCAGCGACCTAAAGGATTGAAAGGCTCATCGACCTAATGCTAACCGGCCCAGCGACCTAAAGGATTAGATGGTCCAGTGACCTATGACTCAACGAGTTAACGACTTATGTGAAGGCACGACCTAACTACCTAATGGAGTAAGCGACCTAACACATAAAGCGGCTCAACAAGATTAAACGACTTAGTTGCTAAATGGACTGAGCGACCTAGCGTACCACGACCTATGGACCAAGGTGACCTACCGACCTAAAGGTGTACGCGACCTAGCGAGTTAATAAGGGGAGCGACCTAACAGGAATAAAGTTCTCTAACGACCTAACGACCTAGCGAGCTATACAAAGCCGAGGTAACTTGTCTTCCTTATGTCGTTCCGTCCCTAGGTCGCCCACGATCTATGACTTGTTCGAATGATCAAGGGTGCTCCTGTTAGGCCATAAACCGTGTCTACTAAGTCGCCCACGACCTACGACTTATACCTAAGTCGCTCACGACCTAAACTTACTAGAGGAGCCTCTTATGCCGCTTCCTACCTAGGTCGGCCACGACCTATGACTTGCCAGTTTCTCCAGAACGATCAAGTGTACCATGTATAAGCCTTAAACGGCTCCCACTAGGTCGCGGACGACCTACGACCTATCAAGGTCGCTTGCGACCTACGACCTAACACCGAACTCTCCTATAAATACCCCGCCTACTCCAACTAAAAGGGGGATCTTTTGGCTCATTTATGGAACGCCGATACTCTGCTGAATTCTCGACTCACTCGGCACTTCAAACATGAAAGACATCTCAACAAACTTCAAGAGGAAATCTAACACAATCAACATGGATTCAAAGAATTCTTCTACATCGGAGTTCTAGTTGCTTGTCTCATCAGTATTGTAATTGAAGATTGTTGTAAAGTTGTAATTGATTCGGTAATAAAGAGGATTAAAGTGGACGTAAGCTTAACCTGAAGCCGGACCACTATAAAACTGTTGTCTTTTACTGCTTTCTCTGTGACTTTTCTACTTGTTTTTAATTCCCGTGTTCACGGGTGGTGCTTTCACTTAATCTCTATACACACCGGGGTGTTAGCGTTCAATTTATAGCGTTAACATTTTTGGTGCTTTCACTGAGAAAATCCAACTCAGGCCATCTTCGTCATTGCTTCGCAAAAGTTTGTTGAAAGAATCTCTCTAAAAACCAGAAGTCTATCATAGATAATTGCTCCTGGAAGAAAGAGTGGATCTACAAGACCTAGTATTGTCCATGAAAATACTGCCACTTCTCCTTCGTCAAGTCAAGCAGCACCAAGTGTCGGAATTGCACGAGCGGAGCTAGATGCTACAGTATCTGGATTATACCATCAGATGGAAACTCAGAATGTTTTAATGCTTGAGGGGTTAAATGCGTTGCTCGGAGCAAGCCGTCAACCGGTGAATAACGAAGAAAACCTTGCAGATGATGTTCATGATCCTCAAGAGAGGAATATTCCTCAAAGAGCAGCTAGCACCGCCAAAGAAACACCTCCTCAAGCTGGAGGATCGAGACCACAGCCAACTCTCCGCGAACGTTTGTCCAGACAAACTTCCGAGAAAATGGCCGAAGTCTGTCCTGCAGATCCTTTAAATGATGAGGAATATCTTTCGGGCATGGTGCGACAAATCATGAAAGAAAGCATGTAGAGAGATGAAGATGAGAAGGAATGGGGATTCGCTCCGAGCAAAACTCCGTTCACTGAAAAGATTCTAAAGGCGGAGTTCCCAAGGAAGTTTGTTCCTCCTGCCATCCCAGCTTATAAGGGAATGAGCGACCCCAATCAATTCCTGTATAAGTACGATTGGCACATGACTGGTGCTAGAGCGTCTGATGAGATCAAATGCCGGTACTTTCCGGTATACTTGGAAGGAGTGGTTTTGCTCTGGTTCACAAAGCTTCCGGTCCGATCCATAGACCAGTTCGCCGATTTGACTCAGAAGTTTAAAGAGAAATTCAAGTTGTATGCTTCAAAGGCAAAGGATATCATGTCTCTGTCAAGCTTGGAACAGAATCTTGGGGAATCTATCAGGTCTTTCTTGAACCACTTCAACATAGCTTTGGCTGAAGTGGACAATGCAGAGCCACGAATGGTCTTGACATTCCTGATAAGGGAAATCGACAAATCAAGCGAACTTGGGAAGTGGCTGAAGATGAAAGAACTGAATTCGCTTGAGAAATTCTATAAGAAAGCTGATGAATTCATGTGCTTGGAAAGCCTTTGACCACCAGTTAAAGTAGCATTGACAGAGGTCAAGAATAATACTACTGCTCCTACCAAAAGGGAGTCCGGGAGTCAGAAAGGGAAACTGACGGTGGGAGGAAACAGAAAGATGCGAAAAAACCTCGCTTCTTAAAACCTTCAGATTTCACTCCTTTGACTGACACCCCGGAGAATATCTTCTTTGCTACCAAAGATGCGGTAGAATATCCTAAATCGTCGGAAATGAGAGTTAACAAAAAAGCTGCTCAAAGTGGGAGGTTCTGTCGGTTTCATAATCAACCCGGTCATGATACCAACAAATGTCACCATCTGAAAAGTTTAATTGAAGAATTATTGAGAGAGAACAAGTTGCAGCAATATGTTAGGAGAAGTAGAAATGACCCAACTTCATCTACTAAGGGCCAGCAACTTCCTGCTCATCCATCTGGCTCGGGTGAGAGGAATACCATGCATGATTCAGAAAGGCCTGTCATTAATGTGATTACAGCAGGCGGAATCTGGGGCGAGATGGAAAGATATGCCCGTGCCTTGAAGTATGCACCAACAGAAGAGAGTGTTTTTGTGCTAGAAGATGTTGCACCTTTGAAGCAGCAGAAAACTTTTAATGATGATATTGTGTTCAAAGCCAGGGACTCTATGGGTGTTGAAGCTCCAACCATGGATCCCTTGGTCATCTCTGCAGGCATTGGGCCGGCTATTGTGAGAAGAGTGCTTGTAGATTGCGGCGCTTCTTGCAATATTCTCTTCAAAAAGACGTTCGACCAAATGAAAATTCCAATGGCAGATGTTCAAGCCTCATCTCAGAAGATTGTTGGGTTCACTGGGGAACCGAAGCAGCCAATTGAAACTATTGACTTGTTCGTCGAGCTTGGAGAGGGGCAGAAAAAGGTGGTTCGGAAACAGACTTTTGTAATTGTTGATGAATTTTCTGCCTACAACGCCTTCCTAGGCCGACCAACTCTTGCGGCTTTTAAAGCAATTCTCGCCCCGTGGTGCCTCACAATGAAATTCCCCACGGATAACGGAGTTGGATTTATTAAAGGGGATCAGAACGCTGGGCGAGAATGTTATCTGATAGAGTTGCGCGAGGCGAGGAGAAGAGAAATGGGAAAAGATGCGACAGCCCTAGTCCGCATCAAAGAACCAACCTTGTAGCAATTACAGGCTGGACCCTGCACTGGCGAGCATAGCGGGGCACGAAGAGAAATGGATCCCAGAAAAACTAGTGCAGGGGAGAATAGAGTAGTGCCAGTTGAAGTAACGGTGTCGGTGCCTATTGATCCGAAAGATCCGAACAAAGTGGTGAATGTGCGTTCGCAGCTTAGTATAACAGTTCAAAATTCCTTGGTAACATTTGAAGCTAATCTGGACGTATTCGCTTGGACTCATGCTGATATGTGCGGAATATCCCCAGAAATTGCAGTACATACTCTGAATATTGATCCGGAGTTTACACCGGTAAAACAAAAAAGAAGAACCCAAGGTCCTGAAAGGTCGGCAGCATTAAAAGAAGAGGTAGACCGGCTTATGGAGAATGGTTTCATCAGGGAGTCTACTTATCCGAATTGGGTTTCAAATCCAGTACTGGTTAAGAAAGCTAATGGGAAATGGAGAGTATGAATTGACTTCTCAGATTTAAACAAAGCCTGCCCCAAAGACTGCTTCCCATTACCCAGAATAGATCGGTTGATGGATGGAACAGTGGGGCATGAATTGTTATCTTTCATGGATGCTTACTCCGGATACAACCAGATTATGATGCATGAGCCGGATCAGGAGGATACAAGCTTCATCACCGATGTTGGTCTCTACTGCTATAGAGTCATGCCTTTCGGACTTAAGAATGCAGGGACAACTTACCAAAGACTCGTCAATGCTATGTTCAAACGGCAGATTGGCAAAACTATGGAAGTTTAAGTTGACGATATGTTGGTGAAGTCAAAGAAAGCGATAGACCATATGGACCACTTGGCGGAAATGTTTGCAATCCTCCGAAAGTACGGAATGAAACTTAATCCTTTGAAATGTTTGTTGGGGTGGAGTCCGGAAAATTTCTAGGCTTCATTGTGAGTACTAGGGGCATTGAAGCTAATCCTACTCAAATTGCTGCCTTAAAAGAAGTAAAAGCTCCTAGAACGAAGAAGGAATTGCAAAGTCTTAATGGAAAAGTCGCTGCCTTGAGTCGATTCATTTCCAAAGCTACTGATAAATGCATTCCATTCTTTGATGCACTGAAGAAAGGAAGGAAGAATTTTGACTAGACTCCTGAATGTCAGAAAGCTTTCGATGAATTGATTCGTCATATGGAAACGCCTCCAATACTTTCTAAGCCCGACGATGGTGAGGATCTTTTCGTATATTTGGCAATCTCATCTCATGCTCTTAGTGCAGCGTTGGTACAGGAAGACGCAAAAATTCAGCGCCCGGTCTATTATATCAGCAAGAGGTTCACCGGGGCATAGATGAATTATTCAAAATTGGAAAAGCTCGCCTATTGTCTACTGATTGCATCAAGAAAGTTGAGGCCGTATTTCCAAGCTCATCCTATCAAAGTCCTCACTGATCAACCTCTGAAGCAAGTCCTGTTTCGTCCTGAGACTTCAGGTCGTCTTCTGAAGTGGAATATTGAACTCAGCCAATACGACATCCCTTATCATCCTCGGAGAGCAATCAATGGACAAGCTTTGGCAGATTTCATCGTAGAATGTAAAGATAAAGGTGATAGTGAGGAAGAAGTGACTGATAATCCCCCAATTCGATGGAAATTATATGTTGATGGTGCAAGAAACGATTACTGTTCCGGAGCTGGGGTTGTGCTTGAAACCTCTGAAGGGCGATCATTGTGCTATGCATTGAGATTGGAATTCCCTTCGACAAACAATGAAGCAGAATATGAAGCTCTTATTGTCGGCTTGAGAATTGTTAAAGAGTTGAATGTCAAAGTGTTGCAGATCTTCAGTGATTCACAGCTTATTGTATGTCAAGTCAAGAAAGAGTTTCAAACTAAAGGAGGAAATCTGCATGCTTATTTGTCAAGATCCTGGGAACTTCTCGATGATCTTGACCATTATACGATAAGTCATATACCCGGGAAGAAAACATGAAGGCAGATTCTCTCGCAAAGTACGCAAGCACTGGTGAAGCTCAGCTATTGGGATTGTGTCCTGTGGAAGTCCTGTCATCTCTGAGCACTGATGAGATGGATATTGACTGGATCATGACTATATCTCAAGAGCAAGAATCATGGATGACTCCGATAATGGAATATCTGCTCAACGGTTCTCTACCAGAAAGTTCAAAGGAATGACAGAAGTTGCTATAAAAGCCTCCAGATACATAATTCAAGATAGCCGATTGTACAGGCGGGGATTCTCAATGCCATTACTCCGATGTGTGACCAAGGAAGAAGCTAAGACAATTCTAGCTGAAGTACACGGGGGAGAGTGTTGAGACCATTCAGGTGGTCAAACTCTAGCAAAGAAAATTCTCCGTTATGCGTATTTTTGGCCAGATATTAATCGTGATGCTGCAAGCTACGCCCGAAAATGTGACCGATGCCAGAGATTTGCAAAAATCCCAAGAGCACCTTCCACTGAGATAACACAAATGGTCAGCCCGTGGCCATTTGCTATTTGGGGAATAGTTCTCATCGGGCATTTGCCAACTGCCAAATCCGGAATCAGATATGCTATTGTTGTTGTTGATTATTTTACTAAATGGGTTGAATCTGAACCATTAGCTATTATTACCTCTAAAAAGATGATAAAATTTGTAACTAAGAATATCATTTGCAGGTATGGGGTGCCTCAAAAGATAATTACAGATAATGGAACCCAATTTGAAAGTGAAGAGTTCCAAGATTTTTGCAAGCGATTCAAAATCCAGAAAAGCTTTTCAGCAGTGGCTCATCTGCAGGCAAACGGGCAAGTGGAAGCAGTAAACAAAATTATCAAATCAACCATCAAAAAACAGCTGGAAAAGGCGAAAGGTGGTTGGGTCGATAAGCTTCCACTAGCACTATGGGCATATAGAACCACCCACAAAACTGCGACCGGGCACACTCCATTTTCATTAGCATATGGATCAGAAGGAATGATTCCGGTGGAAATAGAAGTCCCTTCGCATAGAAGAATTCATTTTAACCAAGCTGAAAACAAAGAGTTGCAACTTGAAGCGCTTGACTTCCTCGATGAAAAAAGGGAAGAGGCTCAGCTCAGAATTGCAGCCCATCAGCAAAGAATTGCCAGGCATTTCAATTCCAAAGTTCGCCAACGCAGCTTTGAGATTGGAGATCTAGTCTTGAAAAGGGTCATGACAGCAACAGGAGTGTTTGCGCCAAACTGGGAAGGGCCGTATGTCATAGGCCAAAAACTTCTTGATGGCACTTTCAAACTGACAACTGTCGAAGGAGATCCAATTCCAAGAGCTTGGAACAGCAATCACTTGCGTCTATATTTCACTTAAAAGCTTTGCTTAAATTTGTAAAAAGAATTATGAATGTATGATTCTTGTATTGAAAGCCATTTTAAAGCCAGTGCAAGTGAATAATAAGAACTATAAAGTGGATGTAGGCTCAGTTCTTGGCCGAACCACTATAAATCTTGTGTTCTCTACTATTATAAACTGCTTGTTCTATTTTGATATATAAAGTACTTCAATTGTATTATTTAAATGTCGATTTAATATTGCAGGACGTTAAAACAAAGCTTACCCATTATAAGGCCAAGCAATCCCTAACATCACTCAACAAATGAAGGTTTAGCCACGAAAATTCCAGATTCAAATCCTATATAAGAAGTGCTTCAAGCAAACAGTTAGTGGTTCCGCCAGAGGTAGACCTTTCCTAACTAATTGTGATCGTTTGTGCAAACAAACATTCGATTAATTAGCCTGTGTCTGCCCCTGCGAACTCATTTAACAATGAGGTACACTTCTTTGGAGAGTATAAGCTACTTGCAAAAGAAAGGAATGTGCGCTTGGAAATGATAACAAGGAATCGCTGATATGAGCAAATGGCGAAAAGACATGGGCGAGCAGGCAGCAAACAGCAAAAGACCTCCTCGGAGGCACAAGCTCTCTTCGGAGGCACAACTCTTCGGAGGATAAAGACCTCTAATGGGACTTACCAGAAAAAGAATGTTCTCTTTCTCGATAGAAAGTTGTGGACTGACCGATGGCACGGAACACTCGTCAACTAGCCGAGAACGTTTGTGCAAACAAACAATCCAAGTAACTTGTGTCCGCCCCGTGAATCCATCCAACCGAGAGAAGGAAACTTCAAACTTCCAGGCAAAAGCCCTACTCAAAGGCATGCATTCTACCAAGATCTGAAATAAACTTCACAAGTGCTGGAATGTGAAAAGCCCTCTTCGGAGGCCCATTTCACCATAGTTGAAATGCTAAAAGACCTTTAATGGGATTTGCCAGAAAAAGAAAGTTCTCTTTCTCGACAGAAAGTTGTGGACTGACCGGTGGCACAGGACACTCGTTAAATAGCTGAGAACGTTTGTGCAAACAAACAATCCAGGTAACTTGTGTCCGCCCCGTGAATCCATCCAACCGAGAGAAGGAAACTTCAAACTTCCAGGCAAAAACCCTACTCAGAGGCACACATTTCAACGCGATCTGAAATAAAACTTCGCACGAGTCGAAATCTGAAAAGCCCTCTTCGGAGGCCCGCTTCCCAACGGACAGAGAAAAAATAAAAGCCTCTCCCCAGAGGCAGAAACAAAAAAGCCCTCTCCCCAGAGGCACAAACAAAAAGGCCTCTTCCCAGAGGCACAATCAAACAAAAAGCCATCTTCCCAGAGGCACAATCAAACGAAAGAGCTCTTCGGAGGCACAAAAAGGTCGAAGCCCTTTTTCGAAGACCTGCTTTACCACGAAAGAAAATTCACTTGCCAAAATAAAAGTTACTTTCTCCAAAAGTGAAGTGTAAAAACTTCGCAACAAAAAAAAAGAGAAGACTTCTCCAATACGAGGCGCATTCTACTAAATCAGAAAAAATATTTCCTTAAAACGGAAATATTATCCTGTAAAGTACAAATGCAAATCTCCTTCGAATGGAAAAGTTGTTCTCTAAAGAAAGAGTACAAGTCTTCTCGAAACAGAAAAGTTGTTCTCCAAAATTTTGCCAATGTGAAAGAGATTGCAATAAACCATGGTATGGGGGCAATATAATATAGTTACAAAAATATAAACAATGCTTAAACAACATACCATAGGTTTACTACAACATCACACAGAGAAAATAAAGAAACCTGTATAAAAAAAAGAGAAGAATAAATGCATTCTCAAATACAGACAGAAGTTTGTACAAGTAAAAGAATCATTTTATTCCATACTATAAAAAATTTTATACGTGTGCAGGTTTCAAAACAAATGAAGGCGGGGACCTATACCCGCACAATCTCCGGTCAACACAAGTCTTTATATACACAAGCAAAAAAGCAAAAGCAAGGTGAAAAGCATAAGTCCTAAACCCATCAATTCTTCTTCCTGCCACCTTTTGAACCTTCGCCTGGCAGGATGATTAACTTTTTGGGCCGGCTTGTGGGAGTAGGGGAAGAAAGAGGAAGGGTGAAATTGGACTTTCTTCTGTTTAATCTTCGCCAGCAGAAGCTTCTCTCCTTTTCTTTGAAACTACACGCTTCCCCTTCTTCCTTAAGGAAGGATCACCGCCCGAAGTGAAAAGTGCAGACAGCGTTATGTCATCAGAAATAGTTTGCTCCGGGGTTCTTTCACCTTCTTCAGGTTCCTCGGCTTTCTGTTCTTGAGAAGTAAGCGGGTCATCCAAGCCTTGAAGAGCTTATATCTGCTCCTCTTGTGACCCCGGTTGAGAAATGGAAGGAGGAGTAATCTGAAGTGGCGGAGAGGAAACAGCCGGAAGAGGGGAAGGCTGAATAACACTTGGCGCTTTCACTATAGGAGAAGAGAAGTTAAAGTCAGTATCTCTCATAAAAAGAGGAGAAAGTGACGCGTCAAGATTTAAGTAATAATCGAAAAGTTCATCAAGCTCATGTGAAGAAAGCAAGCATTCCACTTGAGCAAGATCAACATTGAGGTTACCTGGAGAAGTAGACTTTACTATGTCAACTTCGAAGTCCTGCGCTTCAGCACTTTCTTGAGTCTCATCTCCAGTGTGGGCGGTGGCACTTTTGATAATAGCTTTAGCAGGAGGAGAATAGGAACTGGAGCCAGGAATATCGATATCGTCCGAAACTGAAGGTAGAACGGGTCGGTTGAGATTGTCTTTCCTAAATGTTCTCCTTCTGTCATTTCGTCTCTCTCTTTGGCGAGTTGCTCCTTTCCCCTGGCAAGAGCGGCACATGCGTCATCATCCAGATAGTGTGCCATTAAATCTACTTCGGCATATCCGGCTCCTCCAAGCATATCAAGTATGGCCTCCCACACTTTGGCCAAAGTGATTTCATATGCCGGTCCCAAAAACTTAAGGCTACCGTGCCCCAGAACACTATGGATGTAAAACTCGAATAGAGTGGAGCTGACTTTGGTTTTAGTTGCCATATGAGATTCTTCAACGGCAGCTTTGCTGGCAATAGCTTCATCACGCTTCTTTTTAGCTTCAGAAAGTCGAGCTTTGAGCAGTTCAATCTCTAAGTTCTGGGAGTTGGTTTTCTCTCAAAGTTGAGCAACATCAGCCCGATAGTTTTCTAAAGCTTGCTGCTGATCTTCAAATTTAGCTTCAGCATCTCTCTGTGCCACATGAGCATCGCTCACTTGCTTTTGAAGCACTTCTTCTCTCTGAGAGTAGGATGTGGAAGAAGTGGCGAGCTCTTTCTTAAGTTTTTCAACTTCTGCTTCAAGCTTCTCATTATAAGTGGCTATGCTCTTCATTTCCGCGTCATGCTGCTCAAGAGTTTTCTGCCATTCAGATTGGTCATTTTCCATTGTTAGCAAGCCTCAAGATTTGCACGGTTTACCCTCTGAAGCTCGTCGAAAAGCTTTTGCCAACCCGACATTCTCTCAATATCGAGTTTGACGGCATCAAGATTGCGCAGCATAGCTTGCTTGTCAATCGGGACCAAATCAAGGTCAAAGCGCACTCCCTTCAAGCACCAATGCGGAAACCGACTTTGAAGAGTGGTCGGGCCTTGTCCACCTGATATGAAGGCCTGCCAATAATTGTTTGAATATCAGTATGAGTAAGGGCAGGAGATTGAGAAGGTACAGGAGCAGCGGGCCTTTCAAGAAGTTCGGACGCCGGCTTTTCGCCATGTTTGGCCCTTTTACTCGCATCTTTAGGGATGTGGCTTTTCCCTTTATCATCACGGGATTTCCATTTATGAGAATCATCTTCTCTCTGGGAAGAATCATGTCGCTCATCTCGTCTTTCATGGCATTCTTCATAGGCGCGCCTTTCACGATCTCTTCTTGCAGCTCTTTCTGCGTCAGTCTCCTAGGAGGAAGGAAGATACCTCTTAGGGTCATAAGAACCGCGCTTCCCATAACGCTGGAAATCGTCGTAGTAAGAGCCACTTCTTCCCATTGGAGAATCTGAAAATGAAGAAAAGATAAACTCAGAAATCTTAAAAGCACGAAAGTTGAACGCATATAAGTGCTAAAAAGTCCTAAGTGTGTGTAACGTGCGAACTACGTGCGTCGAATCACGAACCACTCTTGGGTTGGGAGGTGATGATGGATTTAACAGCCAGTGTCAACTCTTGGGCTGATGAAGTTTGTTACAGAACGGATGTCGCTTCAACTGCTGGAGAAGTAACTTTAGCGGTGTTAGGATCATCTTTAAAGAGCTCCTGAGAAGTAATCATCAGGTCGCTCAACCCCTCAAAAGTATCATCACCGTTGTGCCAAGCGGGACTTGTTCTCTCAGCTCCTTCGTCACCAGGTTTCCCAGATTGTTGGGGAGGTTCCTCTTCTTCGATGACTGGGGCAAGTGCAAGTTTGCCGGATGACCCCGCAACATCAGTTGAAGTAGAACACTTTACCAATGAAGCCTCAACAGTACGTTCTTTCGGCGTAGGTTCTCCAACGGAAACTGGGGCATCCGATGCCTCTACTGGAGAGTCGGGGACTTCATGAGGTTGAGTGGAAAGGGACGAGTGCAGAAGCCCGTATTGGTGAAGAAGTTCATCTTTCAGCAAAAATTTAATACTTCTTTCTTCAACCGGCACGGCATTTAATCTATCAAAAGTCGTCTGGTGACTAGGATTTCTAGAGGGAGGAGGAAGTGCTATAAAAGAAAAGAATGTAGTTAGCACTTAGCAATTCGGATCTCGAAAAGCTTAAACGGAAAGAACGGGGATGAGCAGTCTTACTTCCTATTCTCCAGATGGCATAAAACCATGGGGGCAGCGAACGAAGAAGAATTGATTCAGAAAACCGTGAGCACTTTCGGAAAGATCGGTGATAAGTTTACGATTTCTGGCACTTCTCACGAGTATAATGAAGGGGTGATCTTTATTCTTCGCGAATGTGCATAAGTAGCAGATTTCTTCGAAGCTCGGAAGACGGTTAAGTGTCCTCCTGAATAAAACACGCAATCCCATCAGGATAGCATAGCCATTGGGATGTAGTTGAAAGGGAGAGATGGTTAGTCGGAAAAGGAGCTGATGAAGAAATTCATTGAAAGGAGGAATGGCACCACAAAGGCACATCTGACGGTTGACGGCGACAAAACCGAGAGGTAGCCTGTCAGCAGTATCATTTGGGCCAGGAAGTATAGCATCTGCTTCGGCGATCCCAAATTGAATACGTAATTGGTTGAGTGCCCGCTGACTCAGGGTAGTTGGAGTTCTTTCCGGAGGATCATCCAATGGGTCGGCTGTCGGGAAGACTCCTTCAGATTGCTCGATTATCTCTTCTTGAGAAGACATTCTACACAAGGAACTGGATATTCAAATGTGAAGGTGCACGTTTCCTAAATGTGTGAAGTGTTGTGCAGAACTAATAAAATGACAAGAAAATATAACTGAAATTAAACTAACAGGCATTTGTCAGTTACAAAGTTTCAGGTTTTGTTGTTTTAAGTCCAAATGCAAGTGCAATATTGATGCAAACAAATCAGTTTTAATTGATTAATATTGCTTTGCTTTAATACTTCGCTTGAGTTAGTTAATTCATAGCACTACATAAAATTTCTTTAAGTTCATTATCTTTTATCGACTAATTTTTCATTCGATGTGGGCAATCAATGGCAGTATATTCGCCCTAGTTTTCTGCAAATGTTGTGTTCAACAGGCTGTTAACTTACAAGTAAATATAATCTGTAAAGAAGCGCAGCAAAGTTCAAACAGTTTAAAGTCCAGACAGTTCAAAGTTCAAGCAGTTCATTCTATCAGTTCAAGTTAGAAGTACAATCAAGTTCTATCAAAATTCTGAAGCTTTCAAGTTTTGTTCAAGTCCTTAAGTCACAATCCGAGTCAAGAAGTTCTCTAAGTCCTAGGTCGCTCACGACCTAACAGGTTGGGTTGAAATTGGTCTAGGTCGCAAGAAGCCACTCGGCAGTGAAAATTGTTTGTCCTAAGTCATCCGCACGACCTAGGCACTAAGTCGTTCACACGACCTAAAGACTAGGTCGCTCACGCGATCTAAAGTTTAAATCGCATTGTTAATAAAGCAAATTTGTCAAAGTTCTAGCTTGACCGTGACCTAAAACCTATGCCGCAGGAAGATAGGTCGTTAATCTGTTAGGTCGTTCTACTTTAAGCTTTGTGTTGTTCCAGTAAGTAAAGTCGCAAGCAAGTTAGGTCGCATGAGTCACATTCAAACCAACAACCCTAATCCTGCTCTCCAATTACATTCTGCCACGCGTCTACCACATGTGTATCACCCAGAGGCGTTACGGCACAGCTTGCTATCCACTAACCCATTAACCCGATAACCCCTCATCATCATCTTTCCACATCACCAAAATCACCTAAAATCGAGCCAAGTCATCTCAAATCCATCATGAACCTGATGCATTGCCATGATCGCGAGAATTACAATGACAGCGCGACCGATGACAAGCAACAATCAATCGTAATACGACGTTTGGTGAAGCACAGCGTAAGAAATTGGGTTAGGGAAGGAAAATGCGGAGTTCATAACTCGATGGTGATCAAGGATCGAATAGTGAGCAAGTCCACTTACGCGATGAAGATGATCGACGGCTACTTGGTTGAATTTTTGCCTTCGAGAGCTCAGTAATTAATGGCGGTTTGGAACAGTCAAGCAAGTAAAGAGAAGGAGGAAGGAGATGGATAACTTATATGCAAGGATGGTGGAACCTGAATCGGTGCGAACGACTTAACTCCACCTTTAGGTCGCTCACAACCTAGCGACCCAGCGATTCGCGAGTTAAAAAGTGTCGAAGCACACGACCTAATCCTTAGGCGTATACTTCGAGGGGAAAGTGTTAACTCCTCTTCTCCACGACTCAGCGACCTAAAGGATTGAAAGGCTCATCGACCTAATGCTAAGCGGCCCTACGACCTAAAGGATTAGATGGTCCAGCGACCTATGACTCAACGAGTTAACGACTTATGTGAAGGCGCGACCTAACTACCTAAGAGAGTAAGCGACCTAACACATAAAGCGGCTCAACAAGATTAAACGACTTAGTTGCTAAATGGACTGAGCGACCTAGCGTACCAACGACCTATGGACCGAGGTGACCTAGCGAACTAAAGGTGTACGCGACCTAGCGAGTTAATAAGGGGAGCGACCTAACAGGAATAAAGTTCTCTAACGACCTAACGACCTAGCGAGCTATACAAAGCCGAGGTAACTTGTCTTCCTTATGTCGTTCCTTCCCTAGGTCGCCCATAATCTATGACTTGTTCAAATGATCAAGGGTGCTCCTGTTAGGCCGTAAACCGTGTCTACTAAGTCGCCCACGACCTATGACTTATACCTAAGTTGCTCATGACCTAAACTTACCAGAGGAGCCTCCTATGCCGCTTCTTACCTAGGTCGGCCACGACCTATGACTTGCCAGTTTCTCCAGAACGATCAAGTGTACCATGTATAAGCCGTAAACGGCTCCCACTAGGTCGCGGACGACCTACGACCTATCAAGGTCGCTTGCGACCTACGACCTAACGCTGAGCTCTCCTATAAATACCCCGCATACTCCAACTAAAGGGGGGATCTTTTGGCTCATTTCTGGAACGCCGATACTCTGCTGAATTCTCGACTCACTCGACACTTCAAACACGAAAGACATCTCAACAAACTTCAAGAGGAAATCTAACACAATCAACATGGATTCAAAGAATTCTTCTACATCGGAGTTCTAGTTGTTTGTCTCATTAGTATTGTAATTGAAGATTGTTGTAAAGTTGTAACTGATTCAGTAATAAAGAGGATTAAAGTGGACGTAGGCTTAACCTGAAGACGAACCACTATAAAACTGTTTTTTTACTGCTTTCTCTGTGACTTTTCTACTTGTTTTTAATTCCCGTGTTCACGGGTGGTGCTTTCACTTAATCTCTATATACACCGGGGTGTTAGCGTTCAATTTTTAGAGTTAACATATTACCAATTCACAATCTTTGATTTGATTTTCCTTTGATCAAATCCCAATCTTTTCACTAATTTATTCGATTAGTTTATTCTGTTATCCATTTTAAATTTTAATTTACATTAACAATTATTTGTTGAATTTATTAATAATAAGGCCATTCAATTTATGCTTGAATTGGATTTGTTTATATTCCTCACCATATCCATTTTAATCCAATCCAATTTTCATTCAACAACACTTCCAACTATAATCCAATTACAATCCCATACTTGATTTTCTTTTTCATTTATCTTGAAAATCGTTTTATTTAATTTCCTCGAGCGAAATCTTATTTTATATCCAATTTTGGATTTTTATCTCAGAATACAATATTTTTATTCCGGCTTATTTATTCCCTTTTTAAATTTTTATAAACTGCTCACTTTTAATATTCATACTTCATCATCTATTTACAAACAACCACATCCACATCTTACCTTTAACTAGGGATTATATATATATATTTTCAATGCTTTTCAATTCTTTTCTAAGCTTCCGAAGTTTATTTATTCTAATTCAACATTTACTTAGTTTACATTTATTTATTTAAGTAAGAATTTTATTCCATTCAATAATATCTATGACTCGACTGAATTTATTTCAACCCAAATTTATTTAGCTCAACTCCGGTTAAATCTAGCTACACACCATTATTTTCTTCTTCTTTTTTTAACAATGTTAAGCAAGGATTTAATTCCATTTAATATCACTCATGACACAACTGAATTTTGATTCAATTCAATCCAAATTTAACTAAATTTTATTTCTCAATATATGAGTTCAAAACTTATTTATTTATTCGAAAACCTATAATGCTCATTTGAGTCATTCCATCTTATAACCAAATTCAAATTATATATAACACTTACTAGCTTAAGGATAAATTTTCATTTCACAATTATAATCATTTTACCATTCAACTTTATATCCAATTTAATTCAATTTCAATTTCAAATTTATTCAACTTATCTCAAGTTAAATTCAAATATATTTTCTTCACTTCATTCACTTAAGTTAAATTTTAATTGTCGGATTAAAATTTTCAATTCCTTCTTATTAATATCAACTTTACTTTATCGGTTCAATAGTTGATTCATTAATTCATTCACAAATTCGTTTTCAACCAATAAATTGTTATTTCTAAACATTCATTATTTTTAGTCCATTTGAACTTATTCTTTACCTTATTTTACACATTCAAATCAAGCATCATCCAATATTGAATTTCATTTCATTTGTATACCATAGTAACTAATCGGTTACTTATAAATTTTAAATCTCAAAACTTTGTTTTATTTAGCCCAACTTGACTAATTTTTTCCTTTCACATAGTTTAACACAATTCAAACTTTAGATTCCAGTATTTAGTTCTCAATTCAATACCTACAAAGTTGAATTTTATTTCAACAAATTCCAAATTTACAAGTTTTCAAACTTTTATATGTCATAAACATTCTAAGTTAAAATTCAAAAGTTTAAACAGTCTTTCAACATTTGCAAAATTCCTTGCATTTCTAAAAATCAAATTCATCTTTTGCAAATAATTCTAATTCAAAACAATTAGGTAGAAATTTCTCTCTTGGAAACTCGAAAATAAATATCGATGATGCTGCAGTCATCACCGAAATTATTTTCCAGCGACCGAAAGAGTTCAATGCTTTTATCTCTTTTAAAACCCTTCAAATATTTTAAAATTCCAAATCTCTCTAGATTTCAAATCCGATTCAAAAAAACATATTTCTCTCAGATATAATATTTTTCCCAACCTTTGGGAATCATTTCCAAATTCAAAGGAACTTAAATTCCCAAATTTTCAAATTCCAAACTCTTTAAATTTGTATTCAAACACTACCTTGGAATTTTATTTTATTTTAATTATTAACCACGTTATAATTTACATTTAGTTTATATTTACAAATTTCATTTGTATACAAAGTGGTTTCTTAGTTTTTTATTATGGTTTCAATTCCTTAATCAATTATAATCACATTTACAAATTCCATTTATTATTAATTTCTTCCTTAATCTTTAGTTAGTATTCCAATTTCTTATTCAATTTTACTCATTAATAATAATAATTTAATGTTGTTATTCCTAACAACCAAGCATCTATATATAACTATAATAATTTACGAAAAATTATTTCCTTTATATACAAAATAATTTTGGGTAAAATTATTTCATTTATCCTATTTAAAACAATACTGTGTCAGTTTATCTTGTTTAAGAGTTTAGAAATTCCTATCGATAACATGGCGTCCCATATATCGACCAGAATCCATAAACACTCAACCGATAAATCAACGCAATATAAAAACAATTTTAAATTCGCTAACAAATATGTGCTCATATCTATCAATACGCTCAAACTCATTATAGAGTACTACAGACTCTATTTTTATGAGTAATTCCCACCAGAGCTAAGGTTATCACCAATCTAAGCTCTGATACCAAGTGTAACGACCCGCAAATCCGTATCCGTTGAGTCAACACTATTCTACCAAAATCAACTCAAGTTGTACAGAAATACGAACCATTTGGGTTAAAGAAGAAGAGGTAAAAGAAGAAAACAGAAAATAACAACAGAATCTAACCATCGCAGCGGAATAAAATATAATAGATAATGAATGATCTTTACACAAAAATCAAATATCCCTGTTTATATATTACATCATTAGAGTACATCAATCACGGTTCAATATCAATATCATACAGCTGGATATACAACTAATCAACACAGCAGAATATATATAAAACAAGTACGGGAGTACGTATCGTCATCCTGCTCGTCTCCTGAGCTCCACAGCATCATATCTTGTATCCTATAATACTCGGTCTGACCCGAGCATTACAGTTAAATAATACCCGAGTCATTCTGGAATACCAGCGTGAGAAAAATCACACTCAATTTATTATTAAGTTTCAAAAACTTTTGAAAACAAAAGCATCTCGTAAGACCACGCCACAAATAAACATGTCGGGTTTTTACCTTACGATAGCTAAAACAATTTTTATAGAAATCCTCTGATATTATAATAGGGTCTATTTACAAATACTTATAAAATAGCCGAAATTGTTGCATGATTAAATTCCAGCTACTAGCCACAGAGTGGGTAATACAAACAAAACTCGTACAAGGCTCGTAGGGAGAATGGATTTCCAACTAATGACTAGGCACTGGGGTACCACCTTTCACAGTACGTGGCCTAGATCACAGTACCGAGGAGTACGCCCGCTCCCCTGCAACACAAGACCGGGACTACCCCTTACTGGATAATCCCGAGTGAGATTACTCCGCGGTTGGGATCAGCAACTGCCCACTAAGCCGAAAATAAAAGGGACATCTAGACAGGGATGACCTCACCCTGCTTGGGTGCTACCTAACTAGCCTTGCTGCATAACCCCTGATTTTCAGTCATTCCCATTTGATGAGGCTTGAGGCTAAGCGTTACCTTTTTAGAACATAACTCTTAGAATGCCCATCGCCCACCTGATGATGTTCCGAAAGCATTCATCCATACAAGTCCGTCCCGGGTTTGAACGGAACCGAAGGCACTACTCCTACTACATCCATTTTGGAAATATACTCAGGATTAGTTGCGACCAGCCCTTGCACTTCACTGCTCCATCTTCGAATCCATACTCGTTTCCCCGAAGCGTACAAACCGGATCGAAGTGGTTTTCGAGAAATAAATCTCGATCCCGGTCGCTTCCAAACGATCAGCGCATTTATCCAATATTGATAGTCAGTTATTTAACTATCAATTAACATTCACAAACAACCATCAACTAATAAATAATTTCCCAAATTATTTATTTATCTCAAAAATATCTTCACAGGATATATTTCTTTTTTCAACCCTTTGAAAACGGTTGTAATCATCTTTCTTTTTAGAATAAACTTCCCAAATATTTTCTATCTCCACTGAAATCATCGAGCACAAAACAAGATTTTTTTTTTAAAAAAAAACTCTTTACTTTGAAATGTACTTTAAAACATTTAAATTAAAAACTACATCAATAATTAACTAAAAATACATACTATATAAATATTTGAAAATAAGGTTACCTAAATAAATATAAAACTAGATTTTCACTTTTAAAACAAAATACTAAGTCACTCTTTAAATAATTACTGCTATAATAGATTAAAGAAATACTTACCTTAGAATTCAAATATTTAGAAATAATAAATTTTTCAAAACTTGCTTTTTAAACAACTTAAAAACTTTTAATTTATATTTAAAAATTTACTTTGAAAACGTACTTGGTTATCCAGGGAGAATCTCCAATCTTAATCACTTAAATCAATTTTCCAAACTGATTCCCAATTTATTCCATTTGAAACAGATTTCATTACTTACTCAATTCATTTCAAAGTTCATTAATTATGGACTTTATTATTATGGTTATTATATTTCCGTTTGATTTTAAATCTCTTAACTGAAATATACAAATTTCAGGTTTTTCCCCAATTTCTTCTTTATTCCTTTCAATAATTTAAATCTTAAATTTTAGATAAATGTTTTGTTCTCTTAAATAATAACACTGCAGTTTAAAATTCATTAACTTCCTGTTTATTCAAAATTTCCTTTCTATACTCTAGATTTACTTATTAAAATTTTAAAGTCACTTTATTTCTTTCCAATTTATTCTTAAATTTATTCATATTTCCTATAATTATTTTCTTACAAATTCACTTCTTTTATTTTCCTTCCAAAATCCGATTTATATATATTTTTGGTAATTCAATATACCCGATTATATCCAATCGAACCATAGCATTCAATATTCCAATATAATTCATCATAGAATATCAACAATCACAACAGAAAATATTAAATAATTCAAATAAATGTTGAGGGATCCAATTGGATCCCTCAAACCTATTTTCCCTGCATCCATAGACGTTAGCACAACATAAATACGAATCCCAAAATATACCATACTATAGCACATCAATCAATTTAACGATTCAAACAATTATTTAAATTTAATCATTTAAATTTAAATTTAACTGAGTGAGATTAACTCACCTTATCCCATTTGCAACCCATTTCCAAACTAGCTTGTTTTGTCACAATTCTTCACAATTAACCTTGTATAAACATTTTACATTTTATTAATATTTGAGCTTATTGAACAATTACTTCTCTTTGATAATTTTACTTAGCTAATTATTTATTTAAATTACTTTTCCTTTAATAAAATATCCTTTGGTAACTAAAACAAATAAATGAGTTTTATTAACAAATGAATTACCGTTAAATAAATAACTCGACTAATAATCTAGTTAACCAATTTTTCTTTTACAATTTCTTTTAGTAACTAAATAATTTAAATAAGTTTATTAATTGTCTAAATCACTAATATACATTATTAAGTAAACTTGTAGATTTCATTTCTAAACTGCATATAAATATATATTTTTTTTCATTTTCCAAACTACATATAAAAATAATTTACATGGGTTTTAAGAATGTTATATTTATATAAGCCCTTCTTTTTTATTTTTATATATATTTTCCTAAAATCTCGTATATATATTTACTGTTTTTCTATGCGTATGTGAAAGTGTATATATATGTATATATATTTTAAACAGAACCATTTTATATCCTTTATTGTATATGTTTGAAAACAATAGTACTTTTTTTCCCTTTGTATAAATTGGTAAAATAAGAAATCTGGGTTTAAAATCCTTTCTCTACGTATATACACAGCGTTATACTATCGTATTAAAATTTAATAGAAAATAAATCGAGTGAATACCTTTCCCCTATCGATCGAAATGGAGCTCGCCGTTTACCATACCCCAACACGCCAGAGCTACTTTAAGCAACCACTGCCGTTCTCCCTCCACACCGCCACCTCTTCTCACCTTCCAGATCGCAAGCGCCCTCAAAAAATCGCGTCGCCGTTGCCAAAACGAACTCGAGCCTCTCACACGACACACACCATCGCGACTTCGATCGCGTACTAAATCGACGAGCCCCAAAATCCCTTGCGAGCAACAACGATTCGCTCTATACTGCCGTGCTCCCTCCTTGACAAATCGAAGTCGACATCGCCCTTAGCCCCTCTTCGCGACCTCGCGAGTGCGCGGTCCCTTCGAATTTGATTGTTTTTTTATATTGCTGAACGTTGAACTCGAAGAGGAGAGAAATAAAAGGCCCGGCATCCCACTGAAAGGAAATCGAATTGATTTCGTAGAGGAGGATGCGGCCATGATTTGGGATTCTGAAGAGAAAAAGGGGTTGCGGCCTATTATTTATTTATTTTTGTTTTTAGATTTAGAGGCTTTGGCCATTATTTGTTTTAAACGCATGTTTTTCAGAAGAAAGCTCGGCCTTTAAAAAAACGAGGAAGGAGGTGTATTGAAGAAGGGATAGAGTAGCGTATTGCAGAAAAGGGCTACAACATTTTTTTTCGAAAAGAAAGAAATTTGTGATGTGAAATAATTACGGCTGCTGAGTGGGTTTATTACGAAATATTTTATTTAAATTCCAAACGTCTCGAAAACGCAACTTAAAATTTCAACATCCTACGAAGACGTGCCGCTAGGCGTTTATAATGTTAAACCCCTATGTCGAACACAATGGTGAAGGTTTCGGGTCCTAATTCGATCGTATGGAGAAGATAGCATTTTGGATCCAGTTATTATATTAAATTTTCCAATATGAAATTCAGCGCGTTTATATATCGTATGCTCACACAACAACTCCGATCAATATGGAATTTGAAATACGATAATTATTCAATATTATGGACCCAATGGAACTGGTTTCGTCGAATTCCGATACTACGTCTCGGAAGGCTATTTTTAAATATCGATTTAAATGATAAAATTTCAAAACTTAACAAAACACTCCCGAATCAAATTTTAACACTTTTACTATCTTCAGTATTATCGATATAAATTTTGCAGGCCTTTAAATTATTTTAAACAGGCTTAGAATTTCAGATTCAATATTTTACCCAACTTCAACTTATTCAATCCAATAATTTAATTATCAAATAAATAGTGATATTTTAAATTCAAGTTAAAAAATTAACTTTTAAATATTTAAAATCAATTAAGTATTTGGTTTTAAATGCTCGAAAATTCCGGGTCATCGCAATCGATTTCCTCTTCATCAATAATTTATCGTGAATACCTATTTAAGCTGTTGCACTTCCTATTCGAGATTTCAAATCCAAGAAGAGGACGGAAGTTCTCCGTTCTTGAATTCGAATTTCGTTTTGCGGGCTATTTAATTTCATGAAAAAGGGGAAGAAAATATTTTTAGCTGATGCGAATAACTTCATGACTTATGAGACGACCCGACTTTTTCACCATAGAAAATTGCATCATCTTGAAGAAAGAAAGGGATAGAAAAGAGGAAAGAAAGAGAAGAAAGAAGAAACAACATCAGAATCTCAACAGCGGAACGAATAAATTATATTAATAACATAGATATTACATAGTTTACAACCATTATCAGGGTTACACAGATTACACATCACATACTAGAGAGTTATAAACACCTGTCTAGTTATATAACTCAATACAATACAGGGAACTACTCAGAGAAACCAACACAGCGGAACACTATACATCTACACGCTGAAGCCTCCTGCTCCATTGCTCCTCCACAATTCGTCGAAGCCAACCTGAATCCCTTGGCTACTCATAAAAATTTGAGTACCCAAGAGTTTAAGAAAGAAAGAGATAAATTCCGGGTCGGACATGGGTCTGGTGTGAGTAACAGGCTCAGGTTGCTTAACTTTGAAAAACCCTTGAAAAGAAAAGGTATCACGTAGGACTTGCCACACATAAACATTGAAAAGTTTTACCTTACGCTAACCAAAACATTTGATAGGAAATCCAGTGATATTATAATAGGTCTAGGGTTTTCAAGTAAATATGAAATAGCCGAAATTGTTACATTTATTAAATTCCAGCTACTAGCCACAAAAGTAGGTAATACAATCAAATCCGATGGCACTTATTGGATTTTGGATTCCATACAATGGCAGGGCTACCGGGGCTACCGGGGTATCGCCCGTCACAGTACGTGGCCTAGATCAACGTACCGAGGATTACTCCCAATCCCCTACAGCACAAGGCCGGAACCATCCCTTACTGGATAGTCCCGAACAAGACAACCCCGACAGTTGGAGCTCAACAACTGTCCACACAGCCGAAATAAAAAGGGACCTCTAGACAGGGGAAAATCTCGTCCTACATGGGCATGACCCACTTAACCTTGTTGCACCTCTCCTATTTTAGCCATTCCCGGTTGATGAGGCTTGAGGCTACGATTACCTTTATAGAATACATCACTTAGAATGCTCATCGTCCACCTGACGATGTTCTGAAAGCATTCAATCCATACAAGTTCGTTCCGGGTTCGAACGAAACCGAAGGCATTACCTCGTTACACTCATTTTGGAATCACCCTCAGAGTTAACGACGATAACCCTTGCACTCTGAATCTTCATCTTCACTTGAGATTCACGACCTATCGTTAATTTGGGTCGATGTGGTTTTCGGATATCCAAATCTGGAAACCCAATCCTGGTCTCATTGAAATCCAAAACGTGTCTTTTAAGGCCAAGTTTTTTAAAGTTTGAAACAATTCAATTCAATTATCCATATACATACAGATAGATAATTCACAAATCACAATAGATAATCAACATTATCATAATAAAAAGATGATCCACAACATCATTATAAACAGGTAATTCATACTACCATCATAATAGATAATCCATATTATCATCACAATGCAACCAAAGCATTCATACCAAACAGCATTACTTATCTCATTTCTGAGATCACAAACCATTCAAGGCAATCAATATCATCCATTCATACATAAGCAAAGATTTACTTAATCACACCATCTATAATTAATTTAGAATGAATTAAATTAGTTACTTCCATCTCTAATTAATCTAAAGTGAATTAAATTAATTACTTCATCTATATAAATCTTGCTTACATAACTATTTAATCGATTACAAATCAATTAATTAATCATTCAAATTAATCATCTTAATTAATCACCCTTGATTAATTATCCTTAATTACATTCAAGTAATTGTCCTTTAATTAATTTCACAAATTAATTATTATTAACCCTTTACAGTAATTAACCTTTAATTACTTCAATTAATTAATTAACTATAATCAATTACATCAATCCTTAATTAATTACATTAATTAATTACCTTTAATCACTTATCATTGATTAATTAATCTAAATTAATTAATCCTTAATTACATCATTTCTTATGTTAATTAATGATCCCTAATTACATTCTAATTAATTACTTTATTTAAATTAATTAGCTTAATAATTAATCTAAATTAAACCATAATTATTAATCTCTCTTGATTAATCACATTCAGTAATTAACTAACCTTAATTACTTCATAACGTAAATTAAATTAATTATTCCTAATAAATTATCCCTAATTAATCCCTTGATTTATTACAAAGTAACTAATCCAAATTACTTTCATTTTTTTAAATCATCTTCAATTAATTACATCCTGTAATTACCAATTAATTACTTCACTAAGTAATTCCAATCCATTAATTACATTAAGAAATTTTCATCAAAACATTCAGTGTTTAAAATTAATTAAACTTAATTAATTAATTCAAACTAATCCCATTAAACTCAATTAATTACATTAAGTAATTATTATCAAATCATCTAGTGTCTAAATTAAATTAAACTTAATTAATCAATTTAAACAATCACATTAAACTAATTTAATTACATTAAGTAATTAATTCCTTAATTACTTTCATTTAAGTAATTACACTTAAACAATTCACAACTGATTATCTTTAAATTAATTAATCTAATTAATTATAAAAATTAACCACATTAATTAATTATTAAATAATTCTAGTTAATGACCTTCATTAACCATTCTTTAATTACTTCCATTAAGTAATTAACTTAGATTAACCATTATCAATTTCAAATTAATTTATTTTTAATTATCCATTAATTAATCTCTAATTATTTATCTAATTAAGTGTTAACTGTAACTTAATTAATCCTTAATTACTTGTTTAATTAACCTTGATTATGACTTAATTGCTTTATATAATTAATGATCTTTAATTACATAGAGATTAATTCTTAATCAATTATTTATTAATCCCTAATCATTAATTAATTAAAATAATTTATTACTCCTTAATTACCTCGTTAATTTAGTTAATTTCAAATCATTAAATCTGAATTAAATTTTAAGATAAAAAACATTTCTTAATTATGACTAAATTGTCATTAACAAAACATATGAAATCAATTTACTTTTGAATTTACTTTAAAATTTCACTTCATATATGAGATTTAAAATGAATATAATTTAAACTTAAAAAAAGTTTTAAACAATTTAAAAATCTTTTTAAATTACCTGGTAAAGAAATTTCTGTCTTATAAAAGAAATTTATAAGAGTTTAATCCAAATTCCTTTTTAAATTCAAATAATTTAAATATACCCTTTAACATACAAAGTCGTTTAAATCTTCAAATTTAAAACTTCTTTTATTTCAAACTGAAATACAAATTTAAATCTTTGATTTCCAGATTTAAACTAAACTTTAAAACTTACTCACATTTTTAAAACTTCATTTTTTTAAAAAAAATTAAACTACTTTACCATTTAAAATAGTTTAACAATTCAAGTTTAAAACTTTATATTCTTTATTTAAAATTGAGATTTAAACCTAAACTTGAATTCTAGAATTTCAATCTTTGATTTAAAACTTAGTTTAAAACTCTTGCTTTCATTTAAAATCTTCAGTTTTAAAAATATTTAAACAAACTGTATAGGTTTTGTTAAAATATGTAACCAAGGTAAAATCCCGAGACACCCCAAAATACTTCGAGTCTAAAACCAAACTCCCCAAAGAAAACTACCCACTACTTCGAGTCCAACACAAAATTACTCGAGCCTAAACCAACCACAGCAAACTTCATCAGATACAGGGTCGCGCACATGCACGTAGCCGCCAGTCATCTTCGATCATCAATGATGATCGTTCCACATCCAAAATCACTCAATCACCCCAAAGTGATCATCAGATCGAACTCAAATTCTCGAAATCAAGAATGAGATGACACATCCAAACCTAGAAAAACAGAACTACTCGAACCCAAAACTTGGCAATGCTTCACGTTCGTTCCTCTGACCACCGTAGTTGCTGAAACTCCGGCCAAGCCATCGCCTACTTCCAAACTTCCATCACCCAAAAGCTTGAAGCACTCAATCCACTGAAGAATTCATAGTGATCGAATTCCCTAAGCCTAGTCAAAACTAGGGTTCTGGAAAAGATTTCACTGCCGCAATGTAACAACCCGCATATTTTACGATTGAATATTTAAATATTTTATTTTAATATTTTATCGTTAGTCCTATTTTAGTCCGAAAAGTTACTTTTTGCATACGGTCGAATTAGGACTCGGAACCACTTCCATTGGGTCCAAAACACCGTTTGCGATCTTTTTGAGTATAAACTTTGATATGTTTGGAGTTAAGGGAATTTTGCCACTTTTTCACTTTGGGTTTTGGGTTTGGTTTAGCCCATTTGCCTAAACTATTAACTCTAGCTCAAACCCCCTTCCCTTCATAACTTTACTTTCATTTCCTAACACTCAAGCTTCATCAAAAATGGAGGAAGGAATGGGAAATTAAAACTCCAAGCTCAAGTTCATTTGCAAATCCAACATCTAACTCCAAATTCAAAGATAAGCCATTGATTCTTCCTTTGCTCTCAAGCTTCTTCTTCATTGATTTCGTGTAAAGGAGATATTTTTATCTCACATCTTTGTCTATAACTATCTTTGATCGTTGGGTATGAATTCCTAACACTTATTCATGTGCATTTGCTTTTGGTTTGGATTGAATTGGTGAAAATCCCAATTTTTTGTGTTTTGGGTTCAAATCTTTGAAAATCCTAACTTTGATGTTTGAACACGTTTTTGGTGATGCATCAAGGAGCCAATAGGACCGGGTAGCCGATAGGCATAATCCCCTAGCGTTCGCGCTCGATCGGTTGCAAATTGAGAGAGTTTTTGGCATTTTCGTTGCTTAGGTCGTTCGACCTGCACGTATGAGTCTCGGCCTGCAGTTAGGTGGCGCCAACTTAGGTCGCAACCCTAAGGTCGTTAGGTCGCTCGGCTTGTCCCTATGTGTTAGGTCGCTCGTGTTAGGTCGCTCAGCCCATTATGCCGCTCGGCCTTGTTTAGTCGTTAGGTCGCACGCCCAATAAGTCGCTCGGCCCTCTTCAACCCTTTAGTTCGTTTCGTCCCTAGGTCGCTCGGCCTTATGTATTTCTTTGGTCGCTCGATTAGGTCGTGTAACTTAGGTCGCGCCATTGACCTTCTCACTTAAGTCGCTCACTTAGGTCGCGCTCTACATTAATTCGCTCGGTCTATCCTTACCCCCTTAGGTCGCGCCAAGCCATAGGTCGCAACCCCATAGGTCGCTTGCCTTACTGATGGGTCGGCCTGCCTTAGGTCGCAACCCCTAGGTCGCTCGCCTTGCAATGAGTCGGCCTGCCTATAGGTCACTTACCTCCTTAGGTCGCTCGGCCTGCTTGCACTGTTAAGTCGCCCATGCTATGGGTCGCGCCGCTCCTTAGGTCGCATGCAGTTAGGTCGCGCCACCCTTTAAGTCGCACCTGCTTTAAGCCGCATGCTATTTCTTAAGTCACTGATCTCTTAGGTCGTATGCCGAGGAGTCGCATGCGTTGAGTCGCTGATTTATTGTGTTGACTTATGTTAAGTCGTGAGTCGTGATTGTTGAGTCGCAAGGGTATTTCCACTTTGATGGATTTGTAATCGAATTCTTTGGATTTCATTCACGTCTTCGAATGTGAAATTTTGTGATTTATTGTTTCTACAATCATTTTTGAGATTTGTCACTTTATTTCACTCGTACGAGAAATCTAATTAAACGGCTTAGTAAATCAAATGGTATGAAACGCTTGCATTTACTTCGCCGTTAATTCTTGGACTTGTTCGATTGAAACTCTTGTGACAATCTTCTAGTGGAAACTTACAATTTCTACGTAAATATTTAAGTTAAGCTAGTGGTTATGGAACATGAAGCTAAGCTTATATATTTACTAGCTTACTGTAATTGACACCTCTTGATGATCGTTGATGATCATTTTTGTGATTTAGACTAGCAAATGTGCGATGTCTCTTTGTCTACGAGGGAGACTAAACCCCGTTTCTGTGGAGCTTCGGCTCAATTTGGTGGGGTAGCGACCCATGGTCTTTGGGAGGTTTTGCGGAGCTTTGGCTCAAAATTAATGGTTAGCAACCATGGAATAGCGCTCCATTTTGTGATACATGTGTTGGTGAGTTTTCATCCTCCCGTTTTGTGATAGGCCTCCCTCTTTTTGTGATTTCTGGATTTCCAGTGATGATTTCTAGAATTTGTGTTTTCACCAATTTTCGTGATTTACATTGATAAGTTTTATCAATATTTGTGCATTGGTGAATTTGTGTGTCATTAACTTTTGTGATTGGCATTGATATTATTGTCAATATTTATGGTTCGGTAAATATAAATAAAGAGAGTGACATTCTTTTGATCTTTGAGAAGATTCTTGTGATATTGATTAATCTCTTGTTGATTTTCAATTGCATACTTATTACAGTATGGCTTTATGGTTATCATATGTTTACGTCATATCTCTTATTCTATATCATTTTATCTGATATTTATAGCTTGACTGATCCGTTTATTATTTTCTTATTAAATAATACTCGGGTCAGACCGAGATGTTACAGGTGCTTCTGCTTGACTTCACATCTGGGATTATCACCCTGACTTTTGGCTAACTACTTAGACTAGTAGTTTTTGTTGTATACTGTTAACCCCGTTTTGTCAATGAGTTAAGGCCTGGGCCGACTCATCAGATAAAGTTCTCAGCGACTCAGTAGATTTACGACTCAAGGTACTTCAAGACTCAACTGATTGCCGACTCAACGAATTGAGGAGTTGCACGAGTTAAAGAATTGTGCGACTTACGACTTAAGGAGGCGAACGGTTTACGGCTTAAGGATAGAACGACTTAATGAGTTAATAGACTAAGCGACTCACAACTCGGAGAAATCTGCGACTTAAGGCCTCTGCAACTTAAGATATGTCATGACTCAGGGGAGGTACACGAGTTAAGGAGTCTACGAGTTAAAGAGCCTGTGAGTTAAAAGCTTACGAGTTAAGGAGCTAACGACCTAACAGGTTAAGACCTAAGCGACTTAGGTCGTGTCACGACTTAAGGAAGTCCACGACCTAAAGAAGTGAGGACTCAAAGCACTAAAAGGAAGAGTCAACAACACTTAAGTCGCTGCTGACTTATAACTGCAGATAAGTCGTTCACGACCTAAGACTTGGAGAGCAAGTTCGGTACCATGCTGTAATAAGATGACTCGTTGACGACTTACGACCTAGTTTAAGTCGTGCACGACCTAAAACCACAGAGCCAAGATTTTAGTGCTGCCTCACTTTAAACCATGACCTCTTAACTCGCAAACGAGTTAGGACTTGTATCCAGATGAACGAAGAAGAGATCGGTACCACTTCACCTACTCCACTGACTCTTGAACCTTGAGTCGAGCGCGACCTACGACTCTCCATGAGTCGTTCACGACTCATGACTTGCGAAAACCGCTACCTAGAATTCTCTATAAATAGAGGGCTAACTCCAACATGAAGAGGACTTTTGGCTGATTCTTTCCGAGCACCGATACTCTACTGCATTCCAAACCGACTCGACCCTCAAAGCTTTCAAGACACGTAGAACGCTACCAACAACTTCAAGAAGGAATCTCATACATCCGACATGGATTTGAAGACTTTCACTCACATTGAAGTTTAATCCATTCGTTCAAAGTGTTTAGTAATTCAAAGTGTATTGTACTTGGGAAGAATTGTATCAATCTGTAACGAATTCATCAATAAAGATATTCAAAGTGGACGTAGGCAAACCATTAAGCCGAACCACTATAAAATCACTGTTGTTTACTGTTTTTTCTGCAGTTTTCTGCTTATACTCTGTTCTCGAATCATCGGGTGGTGCTTTCACAACTACACTTTACGCGCCGGGGTGTTAGCGTTCAAATTTTAGCGCTAACATTTTTGGTGCTTTCACTGAGAAGGACGAACTCAGGCGAATTATCATCATTGCTCCACGAAAGTTTGTTGAAGTGATCTCTCTATAGACTAGAAGTTTATCTGAAAAAATGGCTCCGGGGAGAAGGAGTAGATCTGTTAGATCTGGAAATGTTCAAGAGGGAACCTCCACTTCCCCAGTACCTAATCAAGCCACTCCACCTGTTGGGGTTACAAAGGCGGAGTTGGATGTTGTAATCTTAGGGCTGAACCAGCAGATAAATGCCCAAAGTGCACAATTGGAAGCTAAGAATGCCCAAAATGCCCTAATTTTGAATAAGTTGAACGGTTTGCTTGGGGCAAACCGTCAACCAACGGGTAATGAAAGGAACTTTGCTGGCAACGTTCATGATGTTGAAGAAAGGAACGTTCCTGAGAGGGCTGCCATCCCCTTTGAGCAGACATTTCCTGAAGTTGGTGGATCTAAAGCTCGAAATGATGAGGGGTATCTTTCTGAAATGGTTCGACAAATCATGAAAGAGAGCATGCAAAGGGATGAAGACGAGAAAGAATGGGGTTTCGCTCCAAGTAAAACCCCGTTTACCGAAAGGATCTTAAAGGCTGAGTTCTCGAGGAAGTTCATCCCTCCAACTATTCCAGCTTACAAGGGGACAACTGATCCGAACGAATTCTTGTATAAGTATGATTGGCACATGACAGGTGCCAGAGCTTCTGATGAAATAAAGTGTCGATATTTTCCTGTATATTTGGAAGGTGTAGCTCTGCTTTGGTTCACCAAGCTACCAATCCGGTCTATAGATCAGTTTTCTGACCTAACCCGGAAATTCAAGGAGCAGTTCAGACTATATGCTTCAAAAGCCAAAGATATCATGTCGTTGTCAAGTTTAGAACAGAATCCAGGGGAAACTATCAGATCTTTCTTGAATCGCTTTAATATAGCGCTGGCCGAGGTAGACAATGCAGAACCACGGATGATCTTGACTTATCTGATGAGGGCCATCGACAAGTCGAGCAAATTTGGAAAATGGCTTAATATGAAGGAACCAAATTCCCTTGAAAAATTCTACAAGAAAGCAGATGAGTTCATACGCCTGGAAAGCCGTCCTGTACCGGTAAAGGCAGTATTGGAAAAAGCTGAAGATAACGTTGCTGCTCCACGCAAGAATGAATCTGTAGGACAGAAAAGGGAAAATAACGATGGGAAGAAACAGAAAAATCTGAAGAAGCCTCGTTCCTTCAAGCCATCGGAATATACTCCTTTATCAGATACGCCGGAGCGTATTTACCTTGCCACTAAAGATTCTGTTGATTATCCTAAACCTCCCGTTCTGAGAACCGGGAAAAAAGCTGTACAAAGCGGAAAGTTTTGCCACTTCCATAATCAACCCGGTCATGATACCGATGAATGCCGCCAATTGAAAATTTTGATTGAAGAGTTGATAAGGGAAAACAAGCTGTAGCAATTTGTGGAAAAGAATAGCAGCAATCCTGCTTCGTCTAGTCAGGGGCAACGAGCTCCTGCTCATCAACCCAGGACAAGTGAGAAGGCTGCAGGGCATGAATCCGGAAGGCCTGTTGTCAATGTCATTACGGGAGGACCTCACCCAGCAGGCAGGAGCTGGGGTGAGATGGAAAGGTATACCCGGGCTTTGAAATATGTACCGGCCGAAGAAGATGTCTTTGTTTTGGAAGATGCTACGCCCCTGAAACAACAAAGAACTTTCAATGATGATATTGTGTTCAGAGCCAGGGATTCCACGGGTGTTGAAGCTCCTACCTTGGATCCCTTAGTCATCTCGGCTGGTATCGGGCCAGCTATTGTCAGAAGAGTTCTCATTGATTGTGGCGCATCCTGCAATATCCTCTTCAAGAAAACATTCGACCAAATGAAGATCCCTATGGCTGATGTGCAAGCCTCGTCGCAGAAAATCGCTGGCTTCACTGGGGAGCCAAAACAGCCGATAGGAACCGTTGATTTGCTTGTAGAACTTGGAGAGGAAGAAAGAAAAGTAGTTTGCAAGCAAACTTTTGTGATTGTCGACGAATTTTCTGCTTATAATGCTTTCCTTGGCCGTCCAACTCTTGCGGCGTTCAAAGCTGTTCTGGCCCCATGGTGCCTCACCATTAAATTCCCCACAGACAATGGAGTGGGAGTTATAAAAGGGGATCAAAATGCTGGGCGGGAGTGTTATCTGACAGAGCTGCGAGAAGCAAGGAAAAGAGAAATGGGAAAGGATGCGGCAACCCCAGTCCACATCAAAGAACCAGCCTTGTAGCAATTACAGGGCGGACCCTGCACTGGCGAGCACAGCGGAGCACGAAAAGAGATGGATCCTAGAAAAGCCAGTGCAGGGGAGAATAGAGTGGTACCAGTGGAAATGACGATACCAGTGGAAATGACAGTTCCAGTACCTGTTGACCCGAAGGACCCAAATAAGGTGTTGAATGTGGGTTCACAACTTAATGTGTCAATTCAGAATATCTTAATATCTTTTTTAAAAGCAAATTTGGATGTTTTTGCTTGGACTCATGCCGATATGTGCAGAATATCCCCAGAAGTTGCAGTACACGCTCTGAATATTGATCCAAAATTTACACCTGTGAAATAGAAAAGGAGAACTCAAGGTCCAGAAAGGTCAGCAGCATTAAAAGAAGAAGTTGATCGGCTCATGGAGAATAACTTTATCAAAGAATCTACCTATCCGAATTGGGTTTCAAATCCAGTGCTGGTTAAGAAAGCCAACGGAAAATGGAGAGTGTGCATCAATTTTTCAGATCTAAACAAGGCCTGCCCCAAAGACTGCTTCCTATTACCCAGGATCGATCAACTGGTAGATGGAACAGCGGGACATGAATTGTTATCTTTTATGGATGCCTACTCCGGATATAACCAGATCATGATGCATGAGCCAGATCAGGAGGACACGAGCTTTATCACCGATGTTGGTCTTTACTGCTACAGAGTTATGCCCTTCGGGCTGAAGAATGCGGGGGCAACCTACCAAAGACTTGTTAATGCTATGTTCAAACCGCAATTGGGAAAGACTATGGAAGTCTACGTCGACGACATGTTAGTAAAGTCTAAGAAAGCAGTGGATCACATAGAACACTTAGCAGAAATGTTCGTAGTCCTCCGGAAATACGGAATGAAGCTTAACCCTTTAAAATGTTCATTTGGGGTGGAGTCCGGAAAGTTCCTAGGTTTCATCGTGAGCGTTAGGGGAATTGAAGCTAGTCCAGCACAAATCACCGCCTTAAAAGAAGTCAAAGCTCCTAGAACGAAGAAGGAATTGCAAAGTCTCAACGGAAAAGTCGCCGCCTTGAGTCGGTTCATTTCCAAAGCTACTGATAAATGCATCCCATTCTTTGACGCTCTAAAGAAAGGAAAGAAAAACTTTGATTGGACTCCCGAATGCCAAAAAGCTTTTGATGAATTGATTCGCCATATGGAAACGCCTCTAATACTTCCTGGCCCGGCGATGGTGAGGATCTTCTTATATACTTGGCAGTATCATCTCATGCTTTAAGTGCAGCGCTGATACGAGAAGACAATAGGATTCAACATCCGGTTTACTATATCAGCAAAAGACTCACTGAGGCAGAGATGAATTACTCCAAGTTGGAAAAACTCGCCTATTGCCTACTGATTGCATCGAGGAAGTTGAGGCAATATTTCCAAGCTCATCCTATCAAAGTCCTCACTGATCAACCTTTAAAGCAAGTCCTGTTCCTCCCTGAGACTTCGGGTCGTCTTCTAAAGTGGAACATTGTGCTCAGTCAATATGACATCACTTATCACCCTCGAAAAGCAATCAACGGACAAGCTTTAGCAGATTTCATCGCAGAATTCACAGATAAGGGTAACAGTGGGGAGGAAACGATCGATGATTCCCCAATCCAGTGGAAGTTGTATGTTGATGGCACAAGAAATAACTACTGTTCTAGAGCCAGGGTTGTACTTGAAACCCCTGAAGGTTGTACTTCAATTCCAAAGTTCGCCAACGCAGCTTTGAAATTGGAGATCTAGTCCTGAAGAGAATTATGACGGCAACAGGTGTGTTTGGGCCAAATTGGGAAGGACCATATGTCATAGGTCAGAAGCTTCTTGACGGCACATTCAAACTCACTACTGTCGAAGGAGATCAAATTCCAAGGGCTTGGAACAGCAATCACTTGCGTCCATACTTTACTTGAAAGCTTTGTTGAAATATTGTAAAAAAAAATTATAAATGTATGATTCTTGTAATTGAAAGCAGTTGTAAGGCCGATGCAAGTGAATAATAAAAGACTATAAAGTGGATGTAGGCCCGAATTCTTGGCCGAACCACTATAAATCTTGTGTTCCTTATTATTATTACATGTTTGCTTTATTTTCGATATGAAAAGTACATTAAATGTATTGCTAAAATGTCGATTTAAATTTTTGCAGGCAACGAAAATAAAACTTGCACATTACAAGACCAAGTGATTCTTGTTATCATTCAACAAACAAATTTCAAGTCACAAAAGCCCCGAATTCAAATCCTAGATAGGAAGTGCTTCAATTGAACGGCCAATGATTTCGCCGAAAAACAGGCTCTTGCTAATAAATTGAGATCGTTTGAACAAACAAACATCCAATTAAGAAGCTTATGCCCGTTCTCGCGAACTTGCCTAGTAATGAAGTACACTTCTTTGGGTTAAACAAACTACTTGTAAGAAAAGGGAGTGTGAGCTTGAAAAGAAAAACAGAGGATCGCTGAAAAGGCATAAGCAAGTGGACAAGGAACAACTAAAGCCCTCTTCAGAGGCACAAGTCCTCTTCAGAGGCACAACTCTTCGGTGGATAAAGACCTCTAACGAGGCATATGCCACAAAAAAGAAAGTTCTCTACTCAACAAAAAAGATTGGAGGAGTCATGACCCTCCAACCATAAGAGAGTAACTTCCAGGCAAATAAAGACCTCTTCGGAGGCACATTTCACCAGGAGTTGGAGTGCAACAGCCGCTCTTCGGAGTTTCACTTCACCAGAGTTGAAATGCAAATCAAAATAAAGACCTCTTCGAAGGCACATTTCACCAGGAGTTGAAGTGCAACAGCCGCTCTTCGGAGTTTCACTTCACCAGAGTTGAAATGCAAAACAAAATAAAGACCTCTTCGGAGGCACATTTCTCCCAAAGAGCAGAAACAAAAAGACCTCTTCCCAGAGGCACAATAAAATAGAAAGACCTCTTCCCAGAGGCAGAAATGAAAAGACCTCCTCCCGGAGGTACAATCAAGCAGAAGGACCTCTTCGGAAGCACGCGTTTCACCAAGATTGAAATAAAACTTCCAGGTGTTGAAACGTGAAAAAGCCTTCCTCAGAGGTGCAACTTTTCAAAGAAACAAAAATCAAAAGGCCCTTTACTGTGGTATATAAAAAAAATCCTCATCAAAGGCACACTTTAACTTTCAAAGGAAGAATGATTTACCTATTCTGGAAAATAATCTTCCTCAGAAAGAAGTCAAAGTACCCTTCAGAGGCCCGCTTTACCACATAGAAGAATTCACTTGGTAAAATGTGTATATGCAAAAAAGAAAAAGTGATATCTTCGAAGGATGAAGCGTAAAAATGAATTTGTACTCTGTTTTTTATCAAAATAATATTCCTCCAAGTATGGAATAATTATTCTTTAAAAAAAAGTACAAGTTCCTCATAAAATAAATATTACAATGAGCTTATGGTATAGGGGCAACATGGTATAACTACATCGGTAAAATTGCGCTCGAACAGTATACCACAAGCTCACTGCAATATCATACAAAGAAACTTGTATAAAAGTGAATAATAACTGCATTCTCAAACTCAAAAAAGAAGTTTGTACAAATAAAGAATCATTTTATTTAATTCTGTTACAATTTCTTACAGATACAAGTTTCGAAATAAAGAAAACGGGGGCCGGTACCCGCATAATTTCCGGTCAGTACATGCAAAAAAGGCAAAAAGCGATATGAAAGCCACAGGACCAGAGCCATCATTTCTTCTTCCGTCCACCTTTTGAAACCGCACCCGGCCGAATAACCAACTTCTTAGGCCGGCTTGTAAGAGTAGGGGATGAAGGAGAAAGGGGCTCAGTCGGACTCTCTTCCGTTTTTTCTTCGCCAGTTAAAGATCCCTTCTTCTTCTTCTTGGAAACTCCCTGCTTTCCTCTCTTCTTGGAGGAAGACCCACTCCCTGGAGTAAGAAGTTTAATTAATGGTTCATCATCGGAACCAGTCGTTTCTGGAGTCTTCTCACTCCCTTCGGTTTCTTCTCCATTGTGTTCTTGTGAAGCAATGGGATCATCCAAGTCTTGAAGAGCTTCTATTTGCTCCTCTTGTGATCCCGGTTGCGAGGCGGAAGGAGGAGTCACCTGAATAGATGGAGGAGGAATAATTGGAGGTGGGGTAGCTTGAACAATGCCCGACGTTTTCTCTACAGAAGGAAAAAATTTCAAGTCAGTAAAAAGAGGAGATAAAGGTTCGCTGAGATTCAAGAAGTAGTCAAGAAGCTCATCAAGCTCGTAAGAAACAGATGAGCAGTTTACTTGGGCAAGATTGTCGGTAGGGTTACCTGCAGAAGTCGGTTTCCTGACGTCAACTTCGTAAGCCTGCGCCTCGGTGCTCTCGTCGCCTTCATCTCCACCTTGTATGCTTGCGATCTCGGTGGTAACTTTAGTAGGAGATGGGGAGTGGGAACTGGAACCGATGATATCAATTTCGGCTGAAGGAGAAGGTTGAATCGGAGCAGTTGAGATAATTTTTCCTAAATATTCTCCTGCCGCTGTTTCGGCCCTTAATTTTGCAAGCTGATCTCTCCCTCTGGCGAGAGCGACACGAGCATCATCATCAAGATAATGATCCTCAAGAGCTGACTCAGCATAGCCAGCGCCATTACCACCAAGCATATCGAGTGCGGCCTCCCAAACTTTAGCCAGAGTAATTTCATACTTGGGGCCTAGAAAGGCGAGGCTACCGCGCCCCAAGATGCTATGCAGGTAGAAATCAAATAATGTTGAGCTGATATTGGTCCTCGTTGCCTCGTGAGATTCTTCAGCTGCAATCTTGCCGGCAACGACCTCATCACACTCCCTTTCAGCTTTGGAAAGTTGAAGCTTAAGCATTTGAATCTCCGCCTCTTGGGAGCTGTTTTTCTTCCGAAGCTCTTCAATATCAGCAACATAGCCCTCACTAATTATTTTTTGCAATTCAAGCCTATCTTCGGCATCCCTTTGGCTGGCATGAGCATCTCTCACTTGTTTTAGGAGCACTTCTTCTTTTTGAGAATAGGAAGTAGAGGAAGTAGCAAGCTCTTGTTTCAGTTCCTCAACTTTTACTTCAAGCTCTTCATTGTAAGAAGCGATGCTCCTCATCTCAGTGTCATGTTGCTCAAGAACCTTTTCCCATTCGGCTTTATCATTTTCCATAGTGAGCATGGCCTCTATGTTTGCACGATTAACCCTTTGGAGCTCGTCAACAAGTTTTTGCCAGTTCAACATCCTCTCAATATCAAGCTTGACGGCATCGAGGTTTCGTAACATGGCAGACTTGTCAATGGGGACCAAGTCAAGATCGAACCTTACTCCCTTCAGACACCACTGTGGAAACCGACTTTGCAAAGTGGTCGGGCCCGGTCCGACTTGGAATTTGGGCCTGCTAATTATTGTTTGGATGTCTGTCTTCCCAAGAGTGGGAGAGCCGGAAGGAATGTCAAGCGAGACAGGGGCAGTAACTTTTTCAGGAGTTGTAGAGGTGTGCTTCTCACCATGTCGGGCTTGCTTGCTCGAATCTTCAACCATATGACTTTTTCCTCGGTCATCATGGGATTTACTTTTATGGGAATCGTCGCCTCTCTGCGAAGAATCGTGGCTCTCCTCCCTCTCTCTTCTTTCATGACGCTCCTCTTGAGCCCTCTTCTCTTGAGCCTTTTGGGCGGCTCTTTCTTCATCGGATTCTCTGTAAGAGGGGAGGTAACGCCTATAGTCATATTGGCTACGCCTCCCGTAGCGCTGGAAGTCATCGTAGTAGGATCCGCTGCGTCCCATCGGAAGATCTGAAATAAAAAGAGCTAAATTTTAGAATTCTTCAAAGTACAAAAAGTCAGAAGCATAAAAGTGCCGAAAGATTCTAAGTGTGTGTAATGTGCAAGCTACGCACATCGAACTACGAACCACTCTTTAATTGTGGAGTAGTTATAGGAGTAGAAGTTAACATCAACTCTTGAGTTGACGGGGTCTGTTGCAGAATAGAAGTCGCCTCGACTACTGAAGAAGAAACCCCGGTAGTAATAGGATCATCTTTAAAGATCTCTTGCTAGGTGGCAAAGAGGTCACTCAGTCCTTCGAAAGTGTCGTCCCTGCTCTGCTAGACAGGGCTGGTTTTCTCAGCTTCTTCGTCACCAGGTTCCTTTGAATGCACAGAAGAATCTCGAGGCTCTTCTTCTTTAGTGACCGGGGCAAGTTAGCCAGACGACCCCGCAACATCAACAGAAGTGGAGCACTTCACTAAAGAAGCTTCGGGAGCGGGATCTTTTGGTACAGGTACGTCAGAAGAAACCGGGGCATCTGATGCTTTAGGTGGGGAGTCTGGAACCTCGCAGGGGTGTGTGGAGCGAGAGGGGTGAAGAAGTCCGAACTGGTGAAGGAATTCGTCGTTCAGCAAAAATTTCATATCCTGCTCTTCAACCGGTACAGCTACAAGCCTCTCCAGAGTTGGCTTGTGACTGGTATCTCTACAAGGAGGGGGAGCGCTGAAATAAAAAAAATGATGATGAAGTTAACACTTGGCAATTTGAACTTCAAAATATTCAGAGTATAGAGGAGGGAAAGGTAGATGACCTTACTTCCTTCTCTCCACACAGCATAAAACCCCGGGGGGCAACGGACATAAAAGAATTGAGTTAAGAACCCATGGGCAGTGTCAGGGGGGCCAACGATCAATTTACGATTTCGAGCACTTCTCACGACAGTAATAGAGGGGTGATCTTTAGTCCTGGTGAAAGAGCATAGGAAGCAAATCTCGTCAAAGCTTGGGAATCGATCAAACGTCCTTCTAAACAGTACACACAACCCCATTAAAATGGAATAGCCATTGGGGTGTAATTGAGATGGGGCGATGGCCAATTGATGAAGAAGTTGTTGGAAAAAGTCATTGAAAGGAGGAACGCCCCCACTCAGGCACATTTGTCGATTGACCGTTACAAAGCCAGGGGGTGCTACATCAGCAGTGTCACCTTTTTCAGGGAGAATGGCATTTGCATCAGCAATGCCAAACTGAGCGCACAATTGGCGAAAAACTTTGTACGATAAAGTAGAAGAGGCTCTTTCGGGAGGATTGACTAGTGGAGCCGGAATAACAGTTGCCTCTCCAGTCTGAACTGTTGTATCTTCTTCCTGAGAAGTCGTTCTACACAAGCAACTGGATATTCAAATGTGAAGGTGCACGTTTCCTAAAAGTGTGAAGTGTCGTGCAGAACTAATAAAACTAACAAATAAATATAACTGGAATTAAACTAGTCGACGATTGATCGACTACAAAATTTCAGAACTTGTTAATCTAAAGTTCAAGCATAATATTAGTGCAGGCTGGTCAGTTTCAATTGACTATTTCAGTGTTGCTTTAATATTTTACTTGAAATTGATGAGTTGAAAGCACTTCGTTCACACAATGTATTTAAGTTAATTATCTGTTATTAACTAATCTGTCATTTGATGTGGGCAATCAATGACAGTATATTCGTCCCATTATTCTGTAAATGTTGAATATGATAGGTTATTAGTTTGCAAAAGTGACCTGTGAAGAAAACGCAAAAAGAATTTAACAGGTTAAAGTCCAAACAATTCAACACTCAAGCAGTATATCTCAGCAAATCAAATTAGAGTTCAAGGTTCAAGCAAAATTGTAAACTGCGACAACTTAAGTGTTGACTCGGCAACAGCTTAAGTGTTGGCAACGATAGGAAGAATTTCTTAAGTCGTAAGTCATGGAAAGGAGGAAAAGCTCCAGTTCGAAGCAACCAGAAATTCCTCCAAGTTCTAACTCGGCCGCAACTTAAGGGGTAAGTCGCAAAGGTTTTTAACAGTTCGAAGCAACCAGAAATTCCTCCAAGTTCTAACTCGGCCGCAACTTAAGGGGTAAGTCGCAAAGGTTTTTAACAGTTCGAAGCAACCAGAAATTCCTCCAAGTCCTAACTCGGCCGCGACTTAAGGGGTAAGTCGCAAAGGTTTTTAAGTCGGTCAAGGTTTAAATTGTGAAGGTTCTTAGGTCGTTCGAAATTACTGAGTCGCGCCAAAGCTAATGTCATGACCAACCCCTTCTCAGATCCATAACCCGTCATCCTCCTAACTCCTAACCCGTTAACCCACATGAGATAGTACCATCTCCTCTAAAATTCATGAATCAACTGACTCGAAACATTTTTAACCCATCATCTTCTCCCTGCGAATCATATAAAAACTCAATCAACCGCTCTAAGCTTGTCAACAGTCGATCATGACGTGACTCGAGGTGAAATATGGTGTGAAGATTCGGTTTGGGGTTAGAAAATTGGGAAACCATGCTCAAAGGGTAACGGTAGTCGTGCAATTGGATGAGCGAGGAGTTTACTTACGTAGTGTGATGACGAAGATTGTAGGAACTTGGTTGACAATGAGGAAAATTGATTGAGTTCGTCTCTTAAAGTTTCGAAGGTCGTTAATGGCAGAAGTATGCAACTGAAGAGATAAAGTAATGAGAAGAAACGACCTAAGCCATTTATACCTCGGGGTAGTGGAAGATAAGTCGGCCCGCGCGAGTCAAGATGAGTCGAAGTACACGACCTACGACTTAGGCGTGTACTTTGAGGGGCAAATGTTAACCCCGTTTTGTCAACGAGTTAAGGCCTGGGCCGACTCATCAGATAAAGTTCTCAGCGACTCAGTGGATTTACGACTCAAGGTACTTCAAGACTCAACTGATTGCCGACGCAACGAATTGAGGAGTTGCACGAGTTAAAGAATTGTGCGACTTACGACTTAAGGAGGCGAACGGTTTACAGCTTAAGGATAGAACGACTTAATGAGTTAACAGACTAAGCGACTCACAACTCGGAGAAATCTGTGACTTAAGGCCTCTGCGACTTAAGATATGTCATGACTCAGGGGAGGTACACGAGTTAAGGAGTCTACGAGTTAAAGAGCCTGTGAGTTAAAAGCTTACGAGTTAAGGAGCTAACGACCTAACAGGTTAAGACCTAAGCGACTTAGGTCATGTCACGACTTAAGGAAGTCCACGACCTAAAGAAGTGACGACTCAAAGCACTAAAAGGAAGAGTCAACAACACTTAAGTCGATGCTGACTTATAACTGCAGATAAGTCGTTCACGACCTAAGACTTGGAGAGAAAGTTCGGTACCATGCTGTAATAAGATGACTCGTTGACGACTTACGACCTAGTTTAAGTCGTGCACGACCTAAAACCACAGAGCCAAGATTTTAGTGTTGCCTCACTTTAAACCGTGACCTCTTAACTCGCAAACGAGTTAGGACTTGTATCCAGATGAACGAAGAAGAGCTCAGTACCACTTCACCTACTCCACTGCCTGCTGACTCTTGAACCTTGAGTCGAGCGTGACCTACGACTCTCCATGAGTCGTTCACGACTCATGACTTGCGAAAACCGCTACCTAGAATTCTCTATAAATAGAGGGCTAACTCCAACATGAAGAGGACTTTTGGTTGATTCTTTCCGAGCACCGATACTCTACTGCATTCCAAACCGACTCGACCCTCAAAGCTTTCAAGACACGTAGAATGCTACCAACAACTTCAAGAAGGAATCTCATACATCCGACATGGATTTGAAGACTTTCACTCACATTGAAGTTTAAGTCATTCGTTCAAAGTGTTTAGTAATTCAAAGTGTATTGTACTTGGGAAGAATTGTATCAATCTGTAACGAATTCATCAATAAAGATATTCAAAGTGGACGTAGGCAAACCATTAAGCCGAACCACTATAAAATCATTATTGTTTACTGTTTTTTCTGCAGTTTTCTGGTTATACTCTGTTCCCGAATCATCGGGTGGTGCTTTCACAACTACACTTTACGCGCCGGGGTGTTAGCGTTCAAATTTTAGCGCTAACATATACATTTGAGATATAGACTCATTGATGTATCCATATTCTTTTGTCTAGCACTTGTAGCCATTCTTTTGTGATATTGTGGATCTTGTTTGACCACTACTCTGATGTACACTTTTATGTGTTATATATTCATATCTATTTCCGCCTTTGTGATATGGACGTCTGTGACTGATTTGTATTATGTTTATTTCTATATTTGTTTCCGAAGAATATATATCGCCATCGGGTAGTAGCTTTGAGTTTGTATCGGTATGTCGGATTTCCTCCTGAAACCAGATGCTTGTTGTACTATCTGACATATTGGTGATCGCACAAAGCAATTACATGGATGGTCGCTCCTCAACAGCCTTATCCTCCATGCTAGTTGACGGCATTACCCCGTAGTGTCCTTGGCTAGCGTGGGTATAGAGGTAGGGCGTCACAGCTTGGTATCAGAGCCAATCTTCAGAACAATGTAGAATAATCTAGCAAGGATCATCGTCCTAAGTCCATCTTAGGAGTCGTGCTTTAGGATTTAATTCGAGTCTTTATACCGATTCATCCTATTTTCTTTATGATTCCTTGTTTATCTATCAAGATTGCTTGATATTCATTTGGTGAATAACCTTATCCTTCTTCTTTCTTTCTTTCAAAAGGAAGAGAAATGGTTAGACCTGGCCGTCCCAACGCCGGTCAATCTCGTGCTACTCCCCAAGATGGAGTATTTATGTCTGCCCAGCAGCTTCTTGATCTAGTAAGGAATGCTCAAGCAGCCAGATCTAATCCGGGGTCTACTCATCCTAAGTCTGGATTTGCACGTTTGTGCAACGATTATACCAATTTGGGTGGGAAGCCATTCAAAGGTTCTGAAACTATTATTGAAGTCCAGGCTTGGCTGAGAACGTGCGATCGAATTTTTTCTCGCATGAATCTTATTGATCTTCACCGTGTTCAGGTGGCCTCTGGCATGCTCCAAGAAAGAGCATTATATTGGTATGAGCTTCTGATTCTGAAATAAATGAAGAGGATCTTACTTGGGAGAAATTCCGGGAATGCTTCGAATTAAAATTTGTGCCAGAAGCTGAAAAAGTAACATTGGCTCGTCGTTTCATTGACCTTGTTCAAGGTGAATCCTCTGTGGCAGATTATGTCGTATCCTTCGAGTCACTTTCTAAATATGGGGTCGAGTACATAAAGACCCCATTGAAGAAAAACCAAAGATTTGCCTATGGCTTGAATAAAAATCTCAAGAAGCCATTACTTCTAAAATTAGAAGTTTCTTTTGATCAACTCATTGATATTGCTCTTTGTCTTGAAGAGGCAGAAAGGGAGAGTGGTGTTGAAGTTATGGATGCCAAACCAAACTTCAATAACAAGAAAAGGCCTAATAAATTCAAAGGTCCTTACTCCAACAATAAGAAAGGGAAGCAAGCCTCTCTGGCAACTAAGACTTCTACCTCAAGTAGTGGGCAATGCTACAACTGTGGTTCTAAGGACCATTATGCGAACAAGTGTTCAAAGCCTCGTGCTTGTCGCTTTTGCAAAAGCCCGGATCATTATTTATCTTCTTGTCCCAAACTTCAAGGCAGGAAAGAGGGAAAGCTTAATGTTGCTCAAGCCCCTGGCATCGTGGTAAAGGTATTTCTCATTCTATCCTTGATGGCATTATTTTATTTCGTGGTCACACTATTCGAGATCTTTTTGATACGGGTGTGTCCCACTCTTTTATTTCAAAAGAACTTGTTGATATTTTTTCTTTGGATGTTTTGTGTTTGATGACTTCTTTGAGAATTGCGAATCCGGTTGGTGGATCCGCAACAATCAGTTTATTGTGTAAAGATGTCGAGATTATTTTCTGTGATTTTTCTTTCCAAGCCGATTTGCATGTTATGCGCTACTTAGGCTTTGGAATGATTTGGGAATGGATTGGCTTAACCGCTATAAAGCCCAAATCCTATGTCCTGAGCGGACTATTTATCTTCGACGTCCTCAATCTGTTAAGCAGATTTCTATTGATCTTAAAGACTCGGATTCCAGCATGGTTGCATCTTTATATTCTTTAAATCCTCATGATGATGATAATGATGATGAGGAAGATATTATTTCTCTTATTCACGTTGTTTGTGAATTTTTTGACATATTTGAGCCCGTTTTAGGATTACCACCTAAGCGAGCAATTGAGTTCAGAATTAATCTCATCCCTGGAGCTCAACCTGTCACTCGTCCTCCTTATCGCATGTCCAATAAAGAAAATGAGGAGATGCGCAAACAATTATCCGAATTGGAGACGAAGAAATTTATTCGCTCTAATTCCTCGCCTTGGGGGGCTTCGGCTATTTTTGTGAAGAAATCTGATGGTACACTTAGGCTTTGCGTTGACTAACGCAAGCTTAATGATCTTACTATCAAGAATAAATATCCTTTACCTCGGATTGATGATCTATTTGATCAACTTAGTGGCGCTAGATTCTTTTCACAATTAGACTTAGCTACCGGTCTTCATCAGCTTCGTATTGCAGAGGATAGTATTCCTTTGACATCGTTCCGTACTCGTTATGGATCTTATGAATGGCTTGTTATGCCATTTGGTTTAACGAATGCTCCAGCTTATTTCGTTGACCTTATGATTAGAGTTTTCAAAGACTTCCTCGATCGGTTTGTCCTCATCTTTATTGATGATATTCTTGTGTATTCAAAAATCGAGGAGGAACATGAAAAGCATCTTCGGATTGTGTTGGAAACTCTTAGGAGCAATCAATTGAAAGCAAAATTTTCTAAATGCCACTTTTGGCAATCTCCTGTGAAGTTTCTCGGTCATATAATTTCCGAATCCGGAATTTCCGTGGATCTTTCAAAGATTGAAGCGATTCAAAATTGGAAGAGGCCGAAGAGTGTGACGGAGATCCGTAGTTTTCTTGGATTGGCAGGTTATTACCGCCGTTTCATAAAGGGCTTTTCAAAAATTTCTGTGCCTCTTACTAGCTAAACAAAGAAGGGAGTTAAATACATTTGGTCGGACAAATGTGAAGCTTCTTTTCAGAAATTATAAGAACTCATTTCTGATGCTCCTATTCTTATTATTCGCTAGGGGAATCAAGATTTTATTGTTTATACCGATGCTAGTCGCGTTGGTTTGGGTGTCGTTCTTATGCAAAGAGAAAGTGTTATTGCTTATGCTTCTAGGCAATTGAAGCCAGCCGAGACTAGATATGCCACTCATGATTTAGAGCTCGCGGCTATTGTTTTCGCCCTTTGTATTTGGCGTCATTATCTTTTGGGAGAAAAATTCATTCTTTACACCGATCATAAATCTATGAAGTATCTATTTTCTCAAAAGGAACTTAATTTGCGTCAACAACGTTGACTCGAATTTCTTGCAGCTTATGATCTTGATATTCTTTATACTTCCGGAAAGGGAAATCATGTTGCCGATGCACTTAGTCGTAAGCAACAAGCGGTTGTTTCTATGATGATATCTGAATGGAATGATCTCGGAATTTTATCCACTTGTGAGATTAGAGATCGTGTTTCCAATTTGTGTTCATCTCTTTTTTATGTATCCTTGAGGCTCATCCTTCTCTTTTAGACCGCATTATTGAAGCTCAAAAGCTAGATCCCGAATTGGCTCTTCTTGGCCAAAATTTTAGGGATAAAATTGATATTGAAGGTTTGAAAGACATTGATATTGATTCTCGTGGCGGTATTCGAAAATTTGGTAGACTTATCGTGCCAAATATTAGTAATCTTCGTAAGGACATTTCAGAAGATTCTCATCGTTCTAAATTTACCATGCATCCCGGTAGTAGTAAAATGTACGTGGATATGAAGCGACTTTATTATTGGCGGGGAATGAAATCTGATATTGCTAACTTTTTTAAGTGTTGCATGACTTGCCAACTCATTAAGGCCGAACATCAAAGGCCTGGTGGGTCATTGCAACCTTTAGAAATTCCAATTTGGAAGTGGGACCAAATTTCCATGGATTTTATAGACGGCCTTCCCCGTTCTCGGTCGGGTCATGATAGCTTATGGGTGATAGTCGATAGACTTACTAAATCTGCCCATTTTATTCCCGTTCGATCCAATCGAACTGTTCCTCTTTTGGCCAAACTCTTTATCAAAGAAATTGTTAAATTGCATGGAGTTCCCTCTTCTATTGTTAGTGATCGTGATCCATTGTTTACTAGTGGATTGTGGAAGAGTCATCAAAAAGCTTTGGGAACGAAGCTTAATTTTAGCACCGCTTATCATCCCCAGTCCGATGGTCAAACGGAGCATATGAATCAAACTTTCGAAGATCTTCTTCGTGCGTGTGTTCTTGATTTTGGTGGAAGTTGGGAAGATCATATTTCTCTTGTTGAGTTTTCCTATAATAATAGCTTCCAATCTAGTATTGGTATGGCACCTTTCGAGGCACTCTGTGGAAGGCCATGCAGATCTTCTTGTTGGCTTGAGGCCGGTGAGAGACTGGTTTTAGGTCCAGATTTTATTCGTGATTCCACAGAAAAGATTGACCTTATTCGTTATAGGATGAAAGAAGCCCAGAGAAGATAAAAATCCTATGCCGATAACCGAAGAAGGAAATTAGAATTTTCTGTGGGAGATCTCGTGTTTATTCGTGTTTCACCTATGAAGGGTGTTGTTCGTTTCAGTCGATCGGGAAAATTAGCGCCTCGATATATTGGACCATTTCCTATCACCGAACATATTGGTTCCGTGGCTTATCGCCTTTCGTTACCGGCTCAGTTTTCTGCTATTAATGACGTGTTTAACGTTTCTCAATTACGAAAGTGCCTTCGAGATTTCAATTCTATTCTTGAGCCCGGTGTTGTGGAAGAAATTGAAGTTTCACCTAATTTAACTTATGAGCAACATCCTATTCATATTATTGCTTCAGAGGTCAAGCGCCTTCGAAATAAAGATGTTCCGCTTGTTAAAGTCCAATGGTCCCCAAATCCTAAGGATTGCTCTTAGGAATCTAGAGAGTTCATCGAGAAAACACATCCGGACTTACTTTCTCGTGCTCCATGAGGTGAATTTCTTATTTCAAATTTCTTTTGTGTTGATATGCTTTCATGGTTGTTACCTTATATTTTCTTCTTAAATATTGCGAGGACGCAATTTCTTTAAGGAGGGGAGTCTGTAACAACCCGCATATTTTACGATTGAATATTTAAATATTTTATTTTAATATTTTATCGTTAGTCGGATTTTAGTCCGAAAATTTACTTTTTGCATACGGTCGAATTAGGACTCGGAACCACTTCCATTGGGTCCAAAACACTATTTACGATCTTTTTGAGTATAAACTTTGATATGTTTGGAGTTAAGGGAATTTTTCCACTTTTTCACTTTGGGTTTTGGGCTTGGTTTAGCCCATTTGCCTAAACTATTAACTCTAGCTCAAAACCCCTTCCCTTCATAACTTTACTTTCATTTCCTAACACTCAAGCTTCATCAGAAATGGAGGATGGAATGGGAAATTAAAACTCCAAGCTCAAGTTCATTTGCAAATCCAACATCTAACTCCAAATTCAAAGAGAAGCCATTGATTCTTCCTTCGCTCTCAAGCTTCTTCTTCATTGATTTCGTGTAACGGTGAGATTTTTATCTCACATCTTTGTCTATAACTATCTTTGATTGTTGGGTATGAATTCCTAACACTTATTCATGTGCATTTGCTTTTGGTTTGGATTGAATTGGTGAAAATCCCAATTTTTTATGTTTTGGGTTCAAATCTTTAAAAATCCTAACTTTGATATTTGAACACGTTTTTGGTGATGCATCAAGGAGCCAATAGGACCGGGTAGCCGATAGGCGTAATCCCCTAGCGTTCGTGCCCGATCGATTGCAAATTGAGAGAGTTTTTGGCATTTTTGTTGCTTAGGTTGTTCGGCCTACACGTATGAGTCTCGGCCTGCAGTTAGGTCACGCCAACATAGGTCGCAACCCTTAGGTCGTTACATCGCTCGGTTTGTCCCTATGTGTTAGGTCGCTCGTGTTAGGTCGCTTGGCCCATTATGCCGCTCAGCCTTGTTTAGTCGTTAGGTCGCACGCCCAATAAGTCGCTCGGCCCTCTTCAACCCCTTAGGTCGTTTCGTCCCTAGGTCGCTTTGCCTTATGTATTTCTTTGGTCGCTCGGCAAGGTCATGTCACTTAGGTCGCGCTATTGACCTTCTCACTTAAGTCGCTCACTAAGGTCGCGCTCTACATTAAGTCGCTCGGCCTATCCTTACCCCCTTAGGTCGCGCCAGGCCATAGGTCGCAACCCCATAGATTGCTTGCCTTACTGATGGGTCAACCTGCCTTAGGTCGCAACCCATACGTCGCTCGCCTTGCAATGAGTCGGCCTGCCTATAAGTCGCTTACCTCCTTAGGTCGCTCGGCATGCTTGCACTGTTAAGTCGCCCATGCTATGGGTCGCGCCGCTCCTTAGGTCGCATACAGTTAGGTCGCGCCACCCTTTAAGTCGCCCCTGCTTTAAGCCACATGCTATTTCTTAAGTCGCCGATCTCTTAGGTCGTATGCCGTGGAGTCGCATGCGTTGAGCCGCTGATTTCTTGTGTTGACTTATGTTAAGTCGTGAGTCGTGACTGTTGAGTCGCAAGGGTATTTTAACTTTGAAGGATTTGTAATCGAATTCTTTGGATTTCATTCACGTCTTCGAATGTGAAATTTTGTGATTTATTGTTTCTACAATCATTTTTGTGATTTTTCACTTTATTTCACTCGTACGAGAAATCTAAATAAACGGCTTAGTAAATCAAATGGTATGAAACGCTTGCATTTACTTCGCCGGTTAATTCTTGGACTTATTCGATTGAATCTCTTGTGATAATCTTCTAGTGGAAATTTACAATTTGTTCGTAAATATTTAAGTTAAGCTAGTGATTATGGGACATGAAGCTAAGCTATAAATGTACTAGCTTACTGTAATTGACGCTTCTCGATGATCTTTGATGATCATTTTTGTGATTTAGACTAGCAAATGTGCGATGTCTCTTTGTCTACGAGGGAGACTAAACCCCGTTTCTGTGGAGCTTCGGCTCAATTTGGTGGGGTAGCGACCCATGGTCTTCGGGCCGTTTTGTGGAGCTTTGGCTCAAAATTAATGGTTAGCAACCATGGAATAGCTTTCCATTTTGTGATACACGTGTTGGTGAGTTTTCATGCTCCCGTTTTGTGATAGGCCTCCCCCTTTTTTTGATTTCTGCATTTCCAGTAATGATTTCTGGAATTTGTGTTTTCACCAATTTTCGTGATTTACATTGATAAGTTTTATCAATATTTGTGCATTGGTGAATTTGTGTGTCACTAACTTTTGTGATTGGCATTGATATTATTGTCAATATTTATGGTTCGGTAAATATAAATAAAGAGTATGACATTCTTTACATCTTTGAGAAGATTCTTGTGATATTGATTAATCTCTTGTTGATTTTCAATTATATACTTATTACAGTATGGCTTTATGGTTATCATATGTTTACGTCATATCTCTTATTCTATATCATTTTATCTGATGTTTATAGCTAGACTGATCCGTTTATTATTTTCTTATTAAATAATACTCGGGTCAGACCGAGATGTTACAGGTTGTTCTGCTTGACTTCACATCTGGGATTATCACCCTGACTTTTGGCTAACTACTTAAATTAGTAGTTTTTGTTGTATACATTTGAGATATAGACTCATTGATGTATCCATATTCTTTTGTCTAGCACTTGTAGCCATTCTTTTGTGATATTGTGGATCTTGTTTGACCACTACTCTGATGTACACTTTCATGTGTTATATATTCATATCTATTTCTGCCTTTGTGATATAGATGTCTATGACTGATTTGTGTTACGCTTATTTCTATTTTTGTTTCCGAAGAATATATATAGCCACCGGGTAGTAGCTTTGAGTTTTTATCGGTATGTTGGATTTCCTCCTGAAACCAGATGCTTGTTGTGCTATCTGACATATTGGTGCTCGCACAAAGAAATTACACGGATGGTCGCTCCTCAACAGCCTTATCCTCCGTGCTAGTTGACGGCATTACCCCGTAGCGTCCTTGGCTAGCGTGGGTATAGAGGTGGGGCGTCACACGCAACTTCCCCGATGATTTTCAACATCATCCAGAATTTTCCTAGCATCTCTGGTCACCCCTCCATCACCAAGAAGAAACCCGACCTCCTCCTTTATGTAGATTGCCAGGAAATCACAAATTTCCATCTCCAGTTCATCTCTTAACTGCACCTTCACCCCAAACCCAAAAACCATGATTCTTGTTTTAAAAATCATATTTTTGATTATGTATTCCGTTTATGATACTGAATTTGTAAATTACAAGGTTTGAGTTTTACTTTATTTTAACATGCACAGTTGTTTTCGTTTTATAAAGACAAACAGGCTTACATTTTGACTTACTTAAATTTTTAAAACTTAACCTATGTTAAAACAAACAACATTTGTTTGTGAATCAGATCCTATCAGAACTAGATCAAGAGGTAGGGATTTAAATAAAAATTTTGAGCCTGGGTACAAATAGAACATAATACATATACACAGCATGCATACAAATAATATTCACTTCAAACATTCATGCAATACACATTTGTTTCAAACATACTAGCATGCAACCAAATTTATTTTTAAATTTTAAAAGTTACTCACCTGATTCCAAATGAACAGAGCTTCCAGATTTTAAAAAAAACTCCTGATTTTTGAAAACAGTCTTTTGATACTTTCTCTAAGATCTTTAGTTGCTTTGAAAATGCAGGTTTTCATATAGAAAATAATTCCAGATTGAAAAGAAAAATGCTTTTGCTTTTTGTTTGAAAATGGCAGGTGCATTGATCTGAAGATGCAGGCTTTAAAACAGATTTGAAATTGTAGGTTTTCATTTTGAAGTGAATTACAGGAAAATGGATTGCATGTTTAAACTGAAGATTTGTTTACAGGGATTTGATCTTTGATATGAGGAGTTCGATTTTCAAGTGAACAGGTTTTAGATTTATAGGGAAGTGATTTTCAGGCATTTTGATTTTGATATGAAGAGTTTAATTTTAGTTTGTAAACTGATCTTGGAAATGGTATAAGTTATTCTCAGATTTGTTTTGAGTTCAAGCTTTAAATTTCTTAACTTTGATTTTGAAAAGGAAAAAGAAATTGAAGAGAAGAGGCATTTTTTATAAGATGAAAGTATGATTTAATAAGAAAAAAAGAAGATACAAAATTGAAAATGACACTTGTATAAAAATTTAACATTTGTCAATTCCCTTAGTTTATTAAATAACATTTGTTGTCATGTGTCTTAATATTCATACACTTGTCCCTTAAGTAATTTTATTAAATTTTGAAATGTTAATAAAGGGTTTTATACTTGCTTTATTATTTATAAATGCTTATCTATATATGTATATGAATTTGCTTAAAGGAAATAAAATAAAATAAAACAAATTACACACATATTTTTAAATCCAAAATATTTTAAAATATAAGTTTTGAATTTAAATTTTAAATCCAAGTTCAAATTCAAATTAAATTCAAAAACCCAATTTAAAATTAACAATATATTAAATTGAAAATAACATCTCAATTTTCTTTAAAATCTATTTATAAAAATAACACATATTTATTACTTTTTTAAAATAATTAATTGCTAATTTTAAACAATTTATAAAAGAAATTATTTCTTTACTTATAAATTACTTATTTTATTAAGCTATATTTTAAAAAGAAAACAAAACAAACCTTTTTGTTAATTAATTTAAATTTAAAACTTAAGCCAAAATCATTTTAAACATTTGAACATTTATCTTTACAATTTAAAAATCATATACTTATTTATTTAATAACTTTGAAAAGTTAATATTAAATTAAACCAAAATTTCCAAATTATTAATATATATTAGAATTTGAAATCAAGATTCATTTATTAAACTTAAACCAAGATTATTTATTTAATAACTTTGAAAAGCTTTATATTAAATAAAAACAAATTTTCAAATTACTAAAAATATTAGAATTAGAAAATATGCTTTATTTATTAAATTTAAAACAAAGCTAATCTATTTACAATACAAACCATATATTTTTATCATAAATAGAAACCAATTTATTAGCTTAAAAAGATAAAATCTACCAATTAAATATTTATTAAAGAAGATTTTTAAATCAATTCAAATTTTATTAACAAAAATTATCAAATCAATTTAATTTTTAATACAGATTATTAAATAGATATTGTCAAAAATTCTGGGATATCACAACTTATAATTTCTATTTATAGGAGAAGAGTAAATTCGATTTCCTTTCTCTTTGTATTTAAGGAGATCGGCCATTTTTTCCTTTAACTATGCTCGGCACGATTCAAATGAAGAGGAGAGACGCGATTTTTTATAAACAATATAGTTTTATTTTTATTTTATTTTTAAAGAAGACATGTGTTCTCGGGGAGAACACGTGTTGGATGTGGTCTACAGTGAATTGAAGGGAAAACATAAAGCTCTAATGTGAGGCAATTTTGTCCAGTCAACCAAAAACATATATATTATATTTAAATTTAAATTTAAATCGTTTCCATTTTCGCAACTCACAATCTCGACCTCCTATCGGGGCATGCCGCTAGGCGTTTATAATGTTATACCCTATTCCGAACGCAATAGAAAATGTTTCAAGTCCTAATTCGATCGTATGGAGAAGATAGCTTTTTTGACCCAGTTATTATATTGAATTTTTGATATAAATTCATCACGTTTATATACCGTGCGACCGCACGACAACTCCAACCACTATAAAATTTGAAATCCGATAATAATACACTATTACAGATCCAATGGAACTGGTCTCGTCAAATCCCGAGACCGTGCCTCGAAGGGCCATTTTTAAATGTTGATTTAAATGATATATTTTTAAAACTGAACAAAACACTTTTAAATTTAATTTTAAAAGTTCTATCATCTTCAATATTATCAATATAAACTTTATAAACCTTCAAATCATTTTTAACCCACTTGAAATTCCAAATTCAATATTTTACACAATTTCCAAATTATTAAATTCACTAATTTAATTATCCAAAAATTGGTTACATTTAAAATTCAAGTTAAAATTACCTTTTAAATATTTAAAATCAATTAAAGATTCAAACTTCAAATGTCCAAAATCCTGGGTCGTCACATTCCTCCCCCTTAAAAGAATTTCGTCTCCGAAATTGCTGGTTAAGAAGAATGGTCCGTTACCCGTTTACTATTTCCCAAAACCAAACAGTTTTTAACAACTTCCTAAAACAATCTTTTATTAAAGACACACTATCACCCTTATTAACTTTCCAAACTCATCTGTAACTTCCAAACAATATTACTTACTCAACCATTCAAACTATGATTTAAAATCCAAATTCAAATCATCAAAATTTTCCTAAAAATTTTCTAACTCTTTTAAATTTTTGAAAAATTTCGCCAGCGTCTTCTTTGTGCGGCTTGATCGGTATAATTACAAAATGCCTCTACGGGCCCCGAATCAAAAGAAAATAAAAGCCAATTGGCTAGATCAGAAAATCATCAAATTTCATACGACAATTATAAATACATATCTTTTTGTCGGACAATTCAAATTTATCTTTTGAAATCAAAACACCAATTTCCTTTTGCTTTTAAAACCCCTTGTATATCCTACTTAGCAAAAATATCCAACCACGGAATCCAAAATCATTTTATTCACTTCCTTTTCAAAAATTTCAATATTTGCTTTACTTAGGCCCATACGATGTACATATACCATCCTTACGCAATATCAAATCTGATCGTTCACTCGATCACACAATTTCACTTCCGAACTAGTATCGTCCACCCGATTTCCTAGTGCGGACTCAGATCTGGTTCCTTGATCAGAAAATGCATAACCATAAACTATGATAGAGAATTTCCAGAATCAATCAAACCTATATACAGTGTTCGCCATCGAAAATTGAGAGAAAAATCCCAACTCGGATCGATATAACTATCTTGATATTATGTGCTCGAATCTGGATCAAATTGCTAAACGAATAAAATAATATACGTACATCCTACATATTTATCTCAATTGATTATTAACCATATCAATTCTCTTTTTATTGACATTTATTTTTGTTTCCATTCACCTATTCATAATTGTCCCATTTCACACTTTTACTTAATCTTCATTCAAATATTAACTTAAAATATCTTTCCTAATACTAAATTTTACCTAATAATTTCACCATCCATTTCTTAAGTTAAATATAAATATTTTGCACACTTAAATATTTATTTTCACTTCACCACTTTAGTTTATATCTATTTCTATTTAAATTGGATCTCCAATTTCCATATGAATTCAATTTACCGTTCATTTTTAAATATTGAATTCTATTCTTATCATCTCAAACCATATTTAATTAGTCATTTCTTTAATTAGTTCCACTTACTAATTTATTTTCAATCTTAATGGATTTTATTTCCAAACATTACATTTTATTTAGACCATTTGAAATAATTTTTGGATTTTACTTTACTTACACAATTTGAATTAAATATCATTCCAATATTCAACTTCAATACATTTGGTTACCATTACACTTAGTTGATTTATTTTATCTCATTTATTTTGGCATAATTCAAATTTAAACATTATTCAAATGTTTCAGTTCCAATTTCCGTTTAGATACACTAAATAAATTTGTTCATTCACAAATTATTTCCAACTTAATAAATTTAATTTCAATGCCCATTCCATTTAGTCTACTTGGATTCATCTCCCCAAATCCACTTTTATTTAACTTAATTTAGTTATACTTCATTTCAATTCAGAATTTAAACCTTTATAAGTTTTTTAACTTATTTACATTCCATTTAATAATCTCTTTAATTTACTTTATTTGATTGGTTTACTTGCCACTTTATTTCGTTTTCACACTTACTTCAATTTAACTCTTCTTCAAGTTAAATTTTATTCTAACATATTCAAAAAAATTAAGATTTTCAGTCTTACTTATATTCCATAAACATTTTTAATTAAATTTCCAGAGTTTAAGCAATTTCTCAACATTTCAAAATTATTTTTGAAATCAATTATGTATATACAATTCATTTGCATATCAAATTATCCTTTGAATTTGAAACCAAACCCAGTTTTTTTGCAAACAATTCCAATTTAAAATATTTAGGCAGCAATTCCTCCCTTAGAAACTCAAAAATGAACATCGATGATACTGCAGTCATCACTGAAATTATTTTCCAGCGACCAAAGAGAGTTCAATGCTTTTACTCTTTAAAAACAATTTCAAATATTTTTAGTTCCAAATCTCACAAGATTTCATATCCTATTCAAAAATATTTTCGAACAATATAGCCATTATTTTCTCCAAAACCTTTGAAAATCATTTTCAAACTCAAAGGGAATTAAATTTCCCATATTTTTGAATTTCAAATTCTTCCAATCCATATTCAAATATTACTCATCCTATTTCAATTATAAATCACATTTATAATTCACATTTATGAATTCCGTTCGTATATGAATTTCTTAGCTTTTAATTATGATTTCAATTTATTATTCAATTTCCACACAACAAATAATTTAATATTATCATTTTCGAGCAACCAAGCAACCATATATACTATAATAACTTTCGAAAATTATTTCTTTCATATATAAAAATAATTGGGGCAAAATTATTTCATTTACCCTATTTTAAAACAATACTGTGTCGAATTGTTCTATCCAAGTGTTCAGAGATCCCTATCAATAACGTTAATTACTCGTATTGAGAAGAATCCATAAACTACTCAATAAACCAATCAACACAATATAAAACAATTTTATATTCACTAACAAATATGCGCTCATATATATTAATACACTCAAACTCATTCTAGAGTACTACGGACTCTATTCTAATGAGTAATCCTCACCAGAGCCAAGGTTTTCGCTTAACCTTCTGCTCTGATACCAAAATGTCATGACCCAATTTTTCGAAGCCCGAAAATTGACATTAATACATCTATTGTATTCAATGCCGAACAATCGAATGCCGAAAAACCAGACTGTAAGGGAAAGAAGAAGGAGGTAGAAGAAGAGAAAACAAAACAACATTAGAATCTCACAATCGCAGCGGAAAAATATATTATAGTTAAATGACTTATCTTTATACAAAAAAGAACTATATTTATTTAATACATTACATCAACAGAATACAACACAATCAACAGCAAAATACTGGACAGTTATATTAACTTGTCCTCACAAAAGCTGACTATACAGCTTATACTGCACAGTCGAATATATATCAAGTACGTGTGATACATCTTGCTATCCAGCTCGTCTCTTGAGCTCCACAGCATCCTATCCTGTATCCTATAACACTCGGTCTGACCCAAGCATTATAGTGAAATAACCCACAGTTGGTCTAGAAAACCAGAGTGAGAAAACACACTCAATTGGATTATTAAAGTTTTCAAAATCCTTTGAAATCAAAGGTATCTCGTAAGACCGTGCCACAAATAAACATGTCTAGTTTTTACCTTACAATAACCAAAATATTTTTTTATCAAATCCATCCGATATTATAATAGCGTCTATAGAAAGTAAAATAGAATCCAGCTGAAATGCTTGCATCTCACGTTTCAGCATAGTTGGGCATAATCAAAACCGTACAGGTGCTTATTGGAGATTATATTCCATACAATGGAAGGGCTACTGGGGTACCGCCCATCACAATACCTGGCCTAGATCAGCATACCGAGGACCCCTCCCAATCCCCTGCAATATAAGACCGGAGCTACCTCATACTAGATAATCCGAATAAGATCACCCCGCGGTTGGGATCAGCAACCACCCACACAGCTGAAATAAAAGGGACATCTTGACAGGGATGACTTTATCCTAATTGGTTGCTAGCCACTTAGTCTTGCTGCATCTCCCTTTTTTTAGCCATATTCGGTTGATGATGCTTGAGGCTATGCGTTACCTTTTTAGAACACATTCACTTAGAATGCTCACCGTCCCCCTGACGATGGTCTGATAGCATTCATCCATACAAGTTGCCCTTGGTCTGGACAAAATGAATCACCGTCTTCATCATCTTCACGATATTCATTCGCTATGTTAAAACAAGACCGAAGTGGTTTTTAGGAAATTAAACCCGACCCCGGACTCTTCAAAACGATCAGCGCATTGGCCAATATTGATAGTCGGTTATTTAACTATCAAATTTGAACAATCAACCAACCAATTTTTTATTCCCATAGAAAAGCACCAAGTCTCATTAAATTTAGATTTTTAATAAATTAATAACTTTATACAAAAATATATCCTTAAAAAATTTAAAAAGTAAAACTACTTAATTTACTTTATTCAAAATAATACTTATGAAATTCTATAATAATTCTCCAAGTAAATTTTTAGCCAAAACTACCTTCAAAATAAACTATTTATAAAATATAATTATTTAATAATTATCTTTTATAATCAAAATTCTAATTTAACCTTTAAAATAATTACTACTATAATTAACTTAAATAATATTTACATAAATAATTTTAAAATAATTTAAATGATAAATTTCTCTAAAATCATTCCTTTAAAACCACTTTTAAAACTTCTAATTTGTACTTAAAAATCTTTCTTTGGAAAATCTACTCAACTTCCAGGAAAATACGCTTTCCATTCCAATACAATCATCTAATCATTTATAAATCCTTCTCGATTTATTTCCAATTTAATTTACGTCCAAATATCATAACTTTCCTTTCCATACTTTTCAAAATAAACCACTATTTATATTTTAAAACAAATCACCCTTTCCTTTTAAATCCCACCAAGAATTTATACTTCTAAATTATCCACTGATAAATATTCGCTTTATTATAAACCCCGTTTATAAATTCCATAATCTCATTCTTTTTGGAAATACGGTTTCAAATCACTTATTCAATTTTAAAATCGATTCTCTAAACTAAATCTTCCATAGAATTTATTTCTCGATTTATTCAAAGTTTATTTCAAAGTCCATTAATTCTAGATTCACTTCTTAATTATGATTCAAAATCTTATTTAAAACTGAAAATATCAATTTCACCCATTATTCAAAAAAAATCCACTTTTATTTTCCCAACTTATTTTAAATTTGAATTTTTACAATAGGTTCTTTTATCTTTAAACAATATCACTTAAGTCGTCAAATTCTTTTATTCCCATTTATACAAAATCTCCATTTTTCCCATATTCGGAATTTATTTAATTGGGTTTCAAAAACCAAACTTTTTATTCTTCTCCAAATTCATTTCTTCAATTTATCCAAATTCACTATAATTATTTTACTTAAAAGTTTCCCTTTTTATTCGCTTTAAAATCCAACTTTATATTTTTATGATATCTCAATATACCCAAATATATTCAGTCAACCTAAAGCATTCAATATTTCAAATCCCAATATAATCAATCATAGATAATCAATCGGTCATATCACAGATCATGAAAACAAATTTCAATATTTTGAGGAATCCAGTTGGATCCCTCCAACCTGTTTTTCCCTGCATCCATAGGTTTTAGTCAACGATATAGAATACCAAATCCCACATCGAGGGGGACATCGTGGTATGAAGGGTCATTCGCTATTATGCGGGGTGCATAGGGTTTCATCCGCTATATAATGTGGGAATATCAATCACTTCAATATATATATATATATGTACTACTATATAATATCACATCCAAACTGATAATAAATCATCAATCCAAGCAACCAACCAATAATTTAATTTTAGCTATTTAAATTAACTGTTAATCCACATATGAGTGAGATTAACTCACCTTTGATTTTTGTTTTGCAATCCGACCCAAACCGGCTATTTCTTCACAATTTTGGACCTTGTACAAACAATAGATGATTTTTATTAATATTCGAACAAATCGAACAATTAAATTTCCATTTGATAAATTTAATTAACCATTGATTTTAATTTTAAACTAATAATTAAATTTTAAAATAATTCCTTTTAATGAAATGTTTGAAAAGATTAAATTACCTTAAGATATATATATATATATATATTTAGAACTTAACATTAAGCTGAAAATGTACATACATATATAAAATTTTCTTTTCCAATTTCCAGTAAATAACAAGAAAAATAAATGTTATCTTACTGTAAACTTTTTTCTTCTTTTCTTCTTTTAACAGGATATACGATATAAACTTTTTATTTACTTTATTAAATTAAAAACGATATACCTCACTACCCAGCCCCCACTGAGTCGGCCTGCCACCACGAGTGTCGCTCGCCTCTAATTCCTCAATCCCTTCCCTCGCATGCGACTTCACCGATGCCCGAAAACCATCTGACATCGCGACTACTCCCACTGACCTGCCACGTACACACGCCTTGTTACTGTCGCCGTCACACCTGACATCGATCGAAACTTCCCCCACCTTCGCGACCCTAAGGCAGCGCTCGAACTCGAAACCCCCTTTCCAGGCATTCGAGGTTTTTGACCCCGTGGAATTCAAACACGAGGACGAGATTGATTTCCGCTCCATTGATAATTGATCGTGAATACCTATTTAAGCTGCTGCGCTTCCTATTCGAGATTTCGAATCCTAAAAGAGAACGGGAGCTCTTCGTTCTTGAATTCGAGTGTTGTTTTGTGGGTCGTTTGATTTCATGTAATAGAGCAAGATAATATTTTTAGCTGATGTGAATAACTTCATGACTTGTAAATTTTTTATAGGACAAGAGGAAATTCGATTTCCTTTCTGTTTGTATTTAAGGAGATTGGACATTTTTTCCCTTTAACTATGCTCGGCACGATTCAAATGAAGAGGAGAGACGTGATTTTTTTAAACAAGACAGCTTATTTTTATTTTATTTTCAAAGAAGACGCGCGTTCTCAGGGAGAACATGTGTTGGATGTGGTCTACAGTGAATTATGGGAAAACATAAAGCTCTGATGTGAGGCAATTTTGACCAGTCAACCCAAAACATATATATTATATTTAAATTTAAATCATCTCAATTTCCGCAACTCATAATCTCAACCTCCTATCGAGGCATGCCGCTATGAGTTTATATTGTTATACCCCTACTCTAAATGCAATGGAAAGGGTTTTGAGACCTAGTTCGATCGTATGCAGAAGATAGCTTTTTGGACCTAGTTATTATATTGAATTTTCGATGTAAATTCAACGCATTTATATACTGCTACGGCCACACGACAACTCCAACCACTACGAGATTTGAAATTCGATAATAATACACTATTATGAATCCATAGAACTGGTCTCGTCAAATCTCGAAACTATGCCTCGGGAGGCTATTTCTAAATGTCGATTTCAACGATATATTTTTAAAACTAAACAAAACACTTTTAAATTCAATTTTAAACGTTTTATCATCTTCAATATTATAAATATAAATTTTATAAACCTTCAAATCATTTTTAATCCACTTGAAATTCTAGATTCAATATTTTACCCAATTTCCAAATTATTAAATTCACTAATTTAATTATCCAAAAATTGGTTACATTTGGAATTCAAGTTAAAAATTAACTTTTAAATTTTTAAAATCAATTAAACATTCCAATTTCAAATGCATAAAAAATCCGGCTCATCACATTTTATATGTCACATATAGTATGTTACGTTGATCTGATTAATTATTACATATGTATGTTAAATATGTCACATATGATATGTAAAAAAATGTGTTATGTTAGAAATTTTTTTTGTATGCCATGTTCAAATATGTCACATATGCTATGTTGAAAAATGTGTGTTAGTTAATAAAATCATATATTGCACATGCTATGTTGAAACAATGTGTTCTGTTTGGGAAAAATGATATGCCATGTTATTTTATTGTAAATCACCTTGCAAATTCCTTGTATATATGTCATGTTATATATTTATATGTTATGTTAGTGTATGGCATGTCAGAATTTGAAATATTCACTTATGCTATTTATGATATGTGACACATGTGATATGTTAGTTATGCATGTGTATATATTATATTGTTAATTATGCAAGCATGTTGGTCAGTGAAATGTGATATTATGTATGTTATTATCGTTCTCACACTTCAAGTTCCCCGATAGTAAGCAAAATCACATTGGACTGAAATGATGTACCCAATATAAAACCACTTTGGGTTTAAATAAATTGATTTAGAAATTAAATTGGAATATTGTAAGTTTAAATTTATGTTTGAACTTGAAATTATGAAATTGAAATTTAATTGATATAATGAATGTTTTAATTGGATTTTAAGATTTAATCTTGTTTGATTATAACTTAATAGCTTTGAAAGAAAAATTGAAATCTGAGGTTGGATTTAATAATGAATCGATTGGAAATGAACATAAAGTCGGTATTTGAACTGAGACGATTTATAGTGTGAAAGATGATGTTTATTTAAACCAAAGCATTCGCTTATTGAGTTATCTATACATTTCACTTGAGTTGACTTACTTACATAAGAATGTTAGTCCTGAATCAAGTGTTTTTGTTTTCTTTACGCTTGGTTCAGACCAAGTATTTCAGTTTAGCGAAGACTCTTATTTCTAAAGATGAAGATGGAGTTTAGGATCGTATCTACTACTATTATAGCAATTGTTTATTCTGCCTGAAAAAATGTAAATTATGATTTTGTTGAAAATAGTTTCATGAACTGTTTATGTATTTATTTTGTGTATTATATTTCATCCTTCCACTGCGAGATTATGTATTTTGTTCTTTTGAATATTATTTCATTTGAACACCATTAATATTCTGTCTTTTGAATAGTTTGAGTTAGACATGTGTGGTTTATTGTCGACTTAAACTGTCCAAAAAGGCGGGTCGTTACAGTTGGTATCAGAACTTTGGTTTAGACATACCTTAGCCTGTTGGGGTTAACTCATTAGAGATATGGTAGTAATATCCTAGAATGAGTTTGTCTAAGTGCGTATATACGAGAGCGCATATTTGTTAGTGTTATAAAAAGGGTTTAATATAAGTTTTGAAATGGAATAATTTTCCTAATATTATATGATATATATAAAGAAATAAAAAAATTATAACTATTCTAACTATGTGTAATGTGTTTGTTTTATGAAATGGTATTATTTAATTATTATTATTATTTATTGTTGATTTGTTGTATTTAATTAGTTTATAAGAATTGGCTATTATTGTTGATTGAATATATGAATTAAACATTAGTTTAATAATGGTGTATTAAAGGAAACAAAGTGAATAATTAGGATATTTGTTTATGAAATTGAAATGTTTTGTTGTGAATTTTGTCGTTGGTTGATTGGTAGTTTCAACTGTTGAAATAAAAGGTAATATCTGGATATTTTGGATAGTCGAAAACTTCTGAATTAATATATGAGTTAAAACTTAGTTGTGATGACCCGGCATTTTGGGATATTTGAAATTAGAATATTTAATTAATTTTAAATATTCAAAGGTTAATTTTTAACTTGAATTCAAATATCAATATTTATTGAATAATTAATTGTTGAATTTAATTATCGGAATTGGGTATAATATTGAATCTTGATTTTTAAAGATGGTTAAAAATGAATTGAAGGCTGATAAAATTCATATTAATAATACTGAAGGTGATAGAAATTTTAAAGTTGAATTTAAGGGTGTTTTGTTCAGTTTTAAAAATATACTGTTTAAATTGAATTTTAAAATATCCTTCCGGAGCACAGTCTCGGAATTCGACGAAACCAGTTTCATTGGATCCGTAATATTGTATTATTATCGGAATTCAAATTGGGTAGTGTTTGGGAGTTGTCATGTGATCATATGATAGATTAACGCATTGAAAGTTTAATCGATAATAACTGATTCAGATATTAAATATAATATTTCGACTAGTCAAATACACTTCACATCGGCCGTTATTCTCAAACACTCAAACCATTGTAGCTACCCAACATCTATACGCAACTTTCTTTTCCCCTTCTTTTAATAATGGCTCGGCTTTCCCTTTTTTTCTTTCAGATTTAAACGATTCCATTCTCAAATGATAAATAGCCGAGTTTCCCTTTTCCCCTCCATCTTTCCAGTTCAAGCATCAACCTTTTCACCTCGAAATCGAATGTCTAAAATCCTAAATCATATAAAGCTTTGGTTTATGTCTGCATTTATAGGTTGCGATCGAGATTTGGGATGCTCGATTTCTTTTGGCGCAGCAGCCCGATTTGCTAGGGTCAGCGATTTTATCGGTGGGAGGAGAAGATGGAAGTAGAGGGATGGTTCGTTCGTTTTGTGGTGGGAAGACGCATCTCTGGTCAGCTTTTTCACGAAGACCAGTCATGATTGAGTACAGCGACTTGGGCTGCAATGCGATGGGGGTTTCCGATGTCGCATCGGGGATGGCAAAGCTGGGCACAGTCGACGTCGCGATGACGTTGTTGCGATAGGGGTTTGAGGCATCTCGTCTTAATGGCTGCGTTGTGAGTGCCGCGTGTGAGGCTGGTAACCAGAAGATGGAGTTGAAGCCGGTTTCAGTGGCGCAGCGTTACTGGCATCGATGATGTTAGGGCAAGCTATTCGTGGCAGTGAGTTTATCAGTGAGGTATTCTGTTTTTAATCTTGTTAATAAATGTTATATGCAGATTTTAGTTTTCTACAGAGAAAAGTTTTGAACTGCAACAAAGTATATAAATATATACAGATTATATATTTCAAAATCTAATAATAAAACATATATAGATAAATATATGGATGCAGTAAAAGCAGAAAAACTTATATAAGATTTGAGAAAAAAACTTATATAAGATTTTAATTAACTTATTTTAATTATTGGGTTACTAAAGATAATGTGTCAAAGAAAATTATTAGTTTAAAGATGTTAAATTAAATCAAAGGTTAAAATTTATCATTGGTTAAATAAATAAATAAATGATGAATAATTGTTTGATTGGTTCAAATAATAATAAACCGTGAATTGTTTATACAAGGTCGGAAAACCGTCAAGCCAAGTCAAGATTGAATCGGATTTCAAACAAAAATCAAAGGTGAGTTAATCTCACTCGGCTGAATTTTTAATTTAAATTTAAACGGTTAAATTTAAATAATTAATTAATTGATTGGATTTGGTGTGTTATATTATATATAGTATATCTTGGAATGTTTGATTCCCGCATTTTATAGCGGATGAGACCCTATGCGCGCATAATAGCAGATGATTTTATATAAATCCCATATACCGCGATATTCCACCTCGAAGTGGAATTGGTATTATATATTGTGCTAACGTCTGTGGATGCAGGGAAATAGGTTGGAGGGATCCAACAGGATTCCTCAAAATTATTTAGAATAGTTTGATATTCTATATTATGGATATTGGATGTTCTATGATGAATATTATTGTTAATTGGAAATATTGATTTCTATGGTTTGCTTGTATATATTTCGGTACGCTGAGTTATCGAAATATATATAGAATTGGATTTTTTTGAAAAGAAAATAAAAGAGTGAATTTTTAAGTAAAATAATCATTGAGGATTTGAATAAATTAAAGAATGAATTGGATAAGAATAAAAATGATTTTTAAAATTTTTAATAAATAACTTCGAGTATGAAAAGGAAAAATATTTTGAATAAAACAGAAATTAATGAATTGTAAACTTAAGTGGTATCAATTAAAGAAATAAAGAATTATTTTAAAATTCAAAGTTTAAATTTATTTAAAAGAATAAAGAAGTAATTTGGAAAATCTAAAACTGGTATTTTTAGTTAAGAGTATTTCAAATCATAATTAAGGAATAAAATCTGAAATTTATGGATTTTGGAATAAAAGGGAGTAAGTTGGAAATCAATTTGGAAATTGATTCAAGTATTTGGAAATTTAAAGGAGAATGTGACTGTAGAATTTATAAACTGAGTTTATAAAAGCAAAGTAAAATATATCAGAGGATATTTGGGAAGAATAAGTTCAAGGTGGAAATTTATTAAAGGAATGAGAAAGTTTGTTTAAAAATAAATAGTGATTTATTTTTAAAGGATGTGAAGAGAAGTATATTTCCCTGGATAGCCAAGTACGTTTTCAAAGTAAATTTTAAAATATAAGATAAAAGTTTAATGTTGTTTTAAAAAGCATGTTTTAGAAAATTTATTATATCTGAATGTTTAAAATTCTAAAGTAAATATTTTTCAAATCTATTATTGTAATAATTATTTAAAGGTGACTTAGTGTTTTGTTTTAAAAAAGTGGAAAACTGGTTTTATATTTATAAAGTAACTTTATTTTCAAATATTCGTATAGTATGTGTTTTTAATCAAGTATTGATGTAGTTTATAACTTAAATATTTTAAAGTACATTTCAAAGTAAAGAGTTTTAAATTATTTTTAAAATCAGGTTTTGTGCTTGGTGATTTCAGTGGAGATAGAAAATATTTGGGAAGCTTATTCTGAAAAGAAAGACGGTTCGAAACTATTTCCATAAAGGGTTTGAAAAGTGGAAATATATCTTGTGAAGATATTTTTGAGGTTAATAAATAATTTGAAAAATTATTTATTGTTGGATGGTTGTTTGTGAATATTAATTGATAATTAAATCACCGTCTATCAATATTGGCCAAATGCGTTGATCATTTCGAAGAGACTGGGATCGAGATTTATTTCTCGAAAACCACTTCGATCCGGTTTGTAAGTTTCGTGGAAACGAGTTTGGATTCGAAGATGGAGCAGTGAATTGCAAGGGCTAATCGCAACTAATCCTGAGGATATTTCCGAAATGGACGTAGTAGGAATAGTGCGTTCGGTTCCGTTCGAACCCGGGACGGACTTGTATGGATGAATGCTTTCGGAACATCGCCGGGTGGGTGATAAGCATTCTAAGGGATATGTTCTAAAAAGGTAACGCTTAGCCTCAAGACTCATCAACCGGGAATGATTGGAAATCAGGGGTTATGCAGCAAGGCTAGGTGGGTAGCACCCAAGCAGGGTGAGGTCATCCCTGTCTAGATGTCCCTTTTATTTCGGCCTAGTGGTGCGGTTGCTGATCCCAACCGTGGGGTGATCTCACTCGGGATTATCCAGTAAGGGGTAGTTTCGGTCTTGTGTTGCAGGGGAGCGGGCGTACTCCTCGGTACTGTGATCTAGGCCACGTACTGTGATAGGTGGTACCTTAGTGCCTAGTCATTAGTTGGAAATCCATTCTCCCTACGAGCCTTGTACGAATTTTGTTTGTATTACCCACTCTGTGGCTAGAGCTGGAATTTAATCGTGTAACAATTTCGGCTATTCTATAAGTATTTGTATATAGACCCTATTATAATATCATAGGATTTCTATAAAATTGTTTTAGCTATCATAAGGTAAAAACCCGACATGTTTATTTGTGGCGTGGTCTTGCGAGATGCTTTTGTTTTCAAAAAGATTTTTGAAACTTTAATAATCAATTGAGTGTGATTTTCTCACGCTGGTATTCCAGACTGACTCGGGTGTTATTTAACTATAATGCTCGGGTCAGACCGAGTATTATAGGATACAGGATTTGATGCTGTGGAGCTCAGGAGACGAGCTGGATAACGATACGTACTTTCGTACTTGTGTATATATATATTCCGCTGTGTTGTTTAGTTGTGTACTCAGTTGTATGAGAGCAGGTTGTGATTGCTGCCAATTGTGTGTTTTGTGATTGATGTACTTTGATGATGTAATGTGTAAACAGATATATTTGTTTTTGTGTAAAGATCTGTTATTATATATATTATATTTTATTCCGCTGCGATAGTTAGATTCTGTTGTTGTTTTCTATTTTCTTCTTCTACCTCTTCTTCTTTAACCCAAATGGTTCGTATTTCTGTACAACTTGAGTTGATTTAGGTAGAATAGTGTTGACTCAAGAGGTACGGATTTGCGGGTCGTTACATTAGTAGTTGTGTTAAATTATTCAGTTGAATTCGATAACTTAATTTGAAAGCAAGTGAAATAAGGTTTAATTTGATATATCTATAATTAGTAAATGGATAGCATTGTTTTATTCCTTCTTAGCATGTAATATGGTAATATACAAGTGTGAACTTTAAGCCTTGGCTTGTTTAAATTGAAATTCTGATTAAGGAAATGTTGTCAAGGAGTTTTTAGTTGCAAAAAAAAAGTGTTTATAAACTTAATTAAAATTTAGAAATGTGTCATAAATAAATATGAAAAGTAAAAGTTGAAAACTAATTGGATAAACAAATATGAACTAAAAGTGAAATGATTATAAATAAAGTCATGACTTGTAAAAAAATTATGAAATAAATAGATGTTGCAATAAACGGTATAAATAAAATTGTGATAACCTTAAAATCAAATAATGCCTTATAAAGAAGATATGCTTTTATAAATTGGTTATAAACTAAAGGAAATTTCTTATGAAATGATTCATAAATGAATGTAATATTAAATGGGAAATATTACATGTGAAATTGAATGTAATTTAAAATTGAAGAGAAATATAAGCAATGTATGAATATATTAACGTTTTGTGTCAATTAAAAAAATTCTATGAAACCAATTTAAAGTGTGAAGTGATATTTGTGTTAATCAATGAGACTTATAATGAAGTTAAATTGAAAATAAAATTGTGATGAAACAAGTTGGAATAGATACGTAAGTTGTACGTATATTGTTTTATTCGCATAATTAATTTGATTCAGATTTGAGTACACAAGTTCGAGGTGAATTTCACCATTTCGTGTTAGGATTTTTCATTTGATTCTTGATGGCGACTATTCGATATGGATTTTGGTTTGATTGTAGAATTCTCTATCATAGTATATGGCTATGCAAAGAGAATGATGGTTTCTAGTCAAGAAACCATATCGAAGTCCACATTAGGAAAGTCGAATGGACAATACTAGTTTGAAAGCGAACTTGTGCGATCGAGCGAGCGATCGAATGTGATTTTGCAAAATGATGACATATGTACATCTTATGTTCTAATGTTATTAATATGCTTTGACGCTGAAATTGAAAGTTGTTGGGTTGGATATCTTTGTAATTTAAATTGGAATTTTTCTTTTATGCAAAACTACTATTAATTTAAAACCACTTTACAAAACTATTTTCTTTTATTTTTCTTAAACAAACTATTTTATTCTATTTTACATACAAATTATTTTACAAACTATTTTATTTACAAAACTATCTTACAAACTATTTTACAGACTATTTTATTCTATTTTACATACAAACTATTTTACAAACTATTATGCACAAAACTATCTTCCAAACTATTCTATTTACAAAACTATTTTACAAGCTATTTTATTTACAAACTATTTTACAGAACTATTTTATATACAAAACAATTTCACAAAAGGACTTTTATATACAAAACTATTCTAAATTCAAAATCTTTTGTAAAGTAAAGATGTTCAATCTCATATGGCTCTTTATGCAGCGTAACTAATTTTAGGAAAATTTTGATTCTTATATAAGATAGACTTTATGTAAGTATAAGGTGATTTTGAAAACCATGATTTTGGAAAGCACTCTATCTGAAAATGAAATCTTATATATAATGTAATTTATATAAGTATGATATTAGAAGTTATGATTTTGAAAGGGCACTATGTATAGTATGATATATTTTGAAGTAAATGATATGGGAAGTACCTTCCAACGACCACTTTAGTAGGTCATTTATCGGACCCCTTTGGTGGGTCATTTATCGGATCCCTTTGGTGGGTCACTTATTATATTCATTTGATATTGTTGGATAGCGTAAATCGAGGGGCAAGATGCCTTCAGCTACAAGTGATTCCGCTGGGATAGCGACGTAACCATTGCGCAGCTGCGATCTATCAACCATGGCGTAATTCGAGGGGCGGGATACCTACAATTACAAGTGATTCCGCTGGGATAGCGGCGTAACCATTGTGTAACTGTAATCCATAGGGGAATGTACTTTCCATATCTATTTTTAACGTTTTTAAGGATTTTCATTGGATGTTGAAATGGGTCTACTAAGTACTTGAAGAATTCTAGCCTTGCTCCTAATCAACGCCTGACCAGAGTCTGCAAGAACGAAGATAAACTTGTTAGAACAACGAATTATAAAAGTATTTTGATAAAATATTATATAAATGATATTTTGGCCTTTTTTTCTTTTCTAAATGCTTTTAAAATGTTTAAAATATTGTTTATTTATGTATAACTTGGTTTAATAGTAATTATCAATGTCTTGAATATTGTGATGAGTTATTAATTCAATATTTAAAGTTAGTGATTATTGATTAATTAAAGATGTTTGAAAAGCATTCTGAGATTTAAAACTAATAAATTTATAAATAATGGATTTAAGGTTTTCAATAACTCATTTTTAAATATAAGTAATGATGTAAATAATTATTTTCAAATAGTTTACATATATTTATAAAGATGTTACATAGGATTTTTTAAATGGTGCGTATAAATAAAGCAAAAAATTTTATAGACGAATTTTTGTAAAGTATTAAAGTCCTAAAGATGATTGATTTGCGGATGAAGTTTCCAAATGAATATTTCAAGTAAAATTTAAATAAGTTTCTTTGAATATATAATTTTAGAGAAAATAAATAATTTGGGAAATTTATTTTAGTAATATGCTTGGAAATAAATTGAAATTTGAGAACTTAGGATCCGAGTTGAAATTGGTTTTCAAGATATTTTTAAATATAATACTAATATTATTTGGAAGTATTTTGGATAAATATTCTTAAATGTGATTTGAAAGAATTGTTTTAAAAAAATTAAAAGGAAATAAGTTATGTACTCCCCACTTCTGTCGCTATAAAATAATTTCGGCGATGAGTGCATGCATCATCAATGTTCATTTTTTAGTTTCAAAGTGGGAAGACCGCTGTAGTAGATTTACAACACCTTCGTTTTGATAAAAAAATCTTAATCTAAATTTAAAATTTTGATTGGATATATAAAGCTATGAGTGTGTGTATATGTGTGTTATTTTGAATGATTTGAAATAAATCTGGCATTTAGATCTTAAATTTATATAAATTATAGAATTCAATTATCGTAATGAATGAAATCTTGACTATATCAATATTTGGAAACTTCTAAAATGAGAAATAAGAAAATTAGATGCTAAGTGATTAATGAAATATATAAGAAATTGGAAATTCATAACTTGTAAATCTGAAGATATGAAATATTGAACATTTTGTTAAAATGAATAAGATAAACTTGTGCAACATTCAATTACATATTCATGTTCAACGTTTCAACTTTTTAAACATTTCAGGTAAGTTATATATATGTTTATAGAATGTAATTGTTACTACTTTTGGTTTCATAAAGTTTGTTTACCTGAAAAATAGGCACGTTTTCGGATTACGGTTTTATAGCGATATTATATTGTTTTCTCATAGTCTGGGATGTTTCATTTTTGAAATATAATATATATATATATTGTAATTATTGATATTACTCTTTTTTCGAACCTCTCCGTACAAAGGAGACTACCAAATTTTTTCATGAATTTAAGACTTAGAATTTTTGTGAAAGTGTAAATATTTTCAAACTATTACTAAACTTGAACACGAAAGATTTAATTGTTGGCAAGTTGATATACTTTATTTAAAATACTTACTGATGTAAATTTAAAGTGTTTATTAATTGAATAATTTGAAAAAAATTATATTGAGTTTATTAGTTCCTTTTAGTTTCTTTTCGAGGACGAAAAGTTTTGAGTGTGGGAGAGTGTAACAACTCGTAAATTTTTTAAAGACTTTTAAATTTAACAAGATTTCAGAACTTAAATATTGTGAGGAAAAAAAATTTGTTAATGATAAAATAATTATATATATATTATTTTTGTTGTTTGTATGTTATTGATAATTATTTAAGCAAGTTAATTTATAACTCTTATATGTAAACAACAATTCTATAAATGTGTTTACGTTACTGTAAAAAAAAACTTCAATTCTTTTAATTATCTTATATGTAAACAACAATTCTATAAATGTATTTAAGTTGCTATAAAGAGAATCTAATTGTTTTAGTTATCTTATGTGTAAACAACAACTCTATAAATATATTTAAGTTACTGTAAATAGATTTCAATTGTTTTAATTATCTATCCATTAATTATGTTCCATTTTAAATTTTAATGTTGAAATTTATTCTCGTTAATTTGACGTGGAATCTTTCAATATTTAACTGAAATTAATGATGTTTAATGAAAGAAATGTACGTTTATTAGGATCCGCTTTGAAGTGTAAATTTGAAATTAATTACAATTATGTCGATCTGGAATCTTTCAATATTAAAGAGGCAAAAAAACACATTAATTATAATTAATGAATTTAACGAAAGAAACGTACGTTATTGTTAAAATAAAAACAATGTTTTAATGAAAACAAAATGAATGTTATTGTTTTTAAAGAAAGTGTAATTTGATAAAAAGAGAAAATTTGAATATTACGACACATTTTACGGTCGTTAAATAGTAGTCGTTGGTAGTATAGAGGTAATTTTAATGCTAATCGTAAAATTTAGAATGAATTAAATATTTTATGTTCATGATTGTGGGCTGGGAAAAAGTTGACTTTGATTTGAATTTGGAATCATGGTTCACCTTTTATTTTATGTAGCGATGGTCCCTGTTACCTTGGTTGGTGTGTTCAAAATTTATTTATTGTATGTTAATAAAACTTTTAAATGGGCATAAATTTGAGTTGATTTGGGGTTAACGATATTAATTGAATTGAAATGCATTTCCATATTAGATTAATGTGGCATTATATTCATTTGAAGAATGTAAGGTGATGTTCATCACGAATTCGTACCCACGCTTATTTCTTATTCTATTACTTTTTTCTAACTACTATCTTATTCATATTTTTCTGCCTTGTTCACTTTCACATTTCAACTATTTAAAAAAACAAAACCTCTCTCTTTGTTTCATAAAACTTTCATTTATTCTCTGTATATTCATTTCCATTCTTATTATTAGCTATACATTCTCTCATTTACTTTTATTCGGCCTAATTCTTATATACCTTTTGTATTTGCATCTAAGCATTTATTTTGTACATTATGACTTTTAGTATTCATTCTTTTTCATAACTTCTGCCTGCATTAATTCATCCATTAATAATTCATATTTAATGCATGTGCATCGTTCATGCTAGACTATTCATGTTTATATTTGTTAAAAACATAACCACGTCGTTTCTTTTAAAAGCTTACTGTATTTTTGTATTCTTTTGATACCTTTCCACATTCCCACCTGTTGAGTTTTAAATTTCCCACTAGAGAACAAAATCAAATGTACGTATAGATTGTTCCTCATTACTCTATCTGAAGTTTTATGCTCGCACTTTCTCCTTCTTCCTCAAAACTACAAAAACTTCAAAATTCCTGAATCCACAAATTCAAGATTCCCAAATTCCAAATTCCATCCCTTCCCTCTTCAAAATCCAAAATCTATCCCTCTTTTCTTGCTTCATCTCTGTAAGAAAAACTCAGTTTGTTCGATTTGCGTTGGCGCGCTTTGCTTTGCTATTGGATTGTTGCTGTGGATAGGACTAGTTAGCTTGTCGTGTTTCGATTTCCACTAGGATCTATCTATTTGTGTTGTCAAAAACTCTCTAACCTCAAAAGGTGAGAAAACACTCACGATTAACATTTTTATTGTTAGGTAAATAAACTTTGATTGAAATTTTATGAGAAATGTTTCCTTTAGACAGGAATATGTGATATATGTTGTTATGTTCCCTTGAATTTTTTTTATAACATTCATATGCACATGTTGTTTTATATTTCACAAATAGTATGTTATGTTGATTTGATTAATTGTCACATATATATGTTGAATATGTCACATATGATATGTAAAAAAAAGTGTTATGTTAGAATTTTTTTTCATATGCCATGTTCAAATACGTCACATATGCTATGCTCAGAAAAAGTGTGTTAGTTAATAAAATCATATGTTGCACATGTTATGTTAATAATATGTTACCTATGTTATGTGGAAATAATGTGTTATGTTTGAAAAAATGATTTGCCATGTTATTTTATTGTAAATCACCTTTTAAGTTCCTTGTATATATGTCATGTTATATGTTTATATGTTATATTAGTGTATGACATGTCAAAATTTGAAATATTCACTTATGTTGTTTACGATATATGACATATGTAATATGTTAGTTATGCATGTATGTGTATTAAATTATTAATTATGCACGCATATTAGTCAGTAACATGTTATATTATGTATGTTATTATTATTCTCACACTTCAAGTTCTCTGATAGTTAGCAAAATCACTTTAGATTGAAAGATGTATACCCGATATAAAACCACTTTGGGTTTAGAAAAATTAAAATAAAACTGGAATATTGTAAGTTTAAATTTATGTTTGAACTTGAAATTATGAAATTGAAATTGAAATTTTTTTGATTTAACGAATGTTTTAATTGGATTTTTAGATTTAAACTTGTTTGATTATAACTTAATAGCTTTAAGAGAAAAATTAAAATCTAAAGATGGATTTAATAATGAACCGATTGGAAATGAACATAAAGTCGGTATTTAAACTGAATCGATTTATAGTGTGAAAGATGATGTTTATTTAAACCTAAGCATTTCACTTATTGAGTTATCTATACATTTCACTTGAGTTGACTTACTTACATAAGAATGTTAGTCCTGACTCGAGTGTTTTTGTTTTACTTTACGCTCGAGTCAGACCAAATATTTCAGTTTAGCGAAGACACTTATTTCTGAAGATGAAGATGGAGTCGAGGACCGTATCTACTACTATTATAGCAATTATTTATTCTTCCTGAAAGAAAATGTAAATTCTGATTTTGTTGAAAACAGTTTCATGAACTGTTTATGTATTTATTTTCTGTATTATATTGAAAGTCTATATGAGTGGACCGTATAGGATATATATGCAAGCGTAAACGACTAACTATATAATATAACTTGATAGATGATAGTAGCAAAGTAAATTAAAGTAATCACACCAGGATTTTATACTAGTTCGGACCTCCCGTCCTACGTCCAGTCTCGAAGCTCCTCTTCGGGATTTCCTTTCAACTAACCCTCTCTTGACCCGGAGGAACAGGTTTACAACAGCAGAGTTCTTTGTCAAGAATGTGTTCAATAACACGGATGTTGACTATTAAGTACAATTGCTTCCAATATATATATGGAAGAGTTAATTACAGGTACTTTGGTTGCTTAGAGATCAGGTATAATTCAAAGTATAAGAGTTAAGAGCGTATTAGTAAGGTGAGTTCTTCTCTTGAATTCCTGATTCTATTTATAGTGGTGAAGAGATCCTTTGTGTAGTTACAACTATTAGTAAGTGCTCTAAGGTTGCTTCTCATGGTGATGAAGAGTTGCAGTGAAGAGAAGCAAACGTGTCCTTTCAGATGTGACAGTTGTTCTTTGAATTTACACAGCCGAGTCCAAAATCAGACGTCTGAAAATTATTTCGGACGTCTGGTCTTCGTATATTTTTTGTACCTGTTTGTATTTCAGACGTCTGTGTTTATTAACCAGACGTCTGGCTTTCATATATTTTTTATATCCGGATGCTTTTCAGACGTCCGAGTTTATTAACCAGACGTTTGATTCTTTCTGAATTTCAAACCAGAGGAATCGATTAGATGTCTGGCTAGTGTACCCAAACATCTGAATCTGTGCATGTTGCTTTATCTATGTCTGTGTCATCCCTCTTCCACTTCTATCGACTTGAAGTCTTTTGATACTTCTTTTGAGTGTTGTTTTTGTCTCTTTGGTGATGTTACTTTATCAACTACCTGTCAATATAGATATATATGTATGTTCGATTTCCATTGTATAGTTGTTATCATCGAAACTATAGAATTGATTTCCTAACAATCTCCCCCTTTTTGATGATGACAACTATTCAATGTACTTATATATAGATTATAAAACTCGCCCTGAATATGTGCTTAATGTTTTATGATTCTACCTATATTTCTCCCCCTTTGGCATCATCAAAAAGAGTTATAGCAGTGAAGCCAATCGCCAAAAAGAAAAAAATTCAATAATAACATGAAGTGATTACAATCATAGATTTGTACAAAAATTATAAAAACTACGATTCCCAAATTCTAGATTTCCTTTGGGGAAGCTATATTTGGATCATCTTCCTTTGGTTCTTCCTTTTCAGAAGTGCTAGCCTTTGAAGGAGATGTCAAAGCTTCCTTTGGAGGTCCATCCTCAGATAGTTTTGAATGTTTTGCGGGAGGGGAAGGTACAGGGGTGTCCAATTCTCAGAGGGTAGTGTTGGACCACGAACCCGTTGTAATACTTCTTTAAGAACCGATAAAACAGTCGAAAGAGATTCTTCAACCTTGGCTAGACGTGTAGCAAATGAAGTTTCAAAATTGTCAATTCGCTTAGCCAAATATTTTTGATTTTAGGACAGTGTATGTTGGTTTCGAAGTGTGAGATCTCGAATACTTTCATTTGGATTTGTATCCAGTCTAGTCTCTATAATTTTGTCTTGTCCCGGATAATCAAATGGTTCGGGAGGAGGAGTAACTTGTACTTCCTCTTGGGATGGATCAATATGCGGTTGAGGAGGAGGCTCAACTCTTCGAGATTGATGATTGTACGTCCAATCTTCGAAGGACATAAATTCTAGAGGGATTTCAGGTAGGTGCATTAGAGAGAAGAATTTGGTGGAAACATATTTAGGCAAGATTTTCTTCGAATGTCGATAGGTAGGAAGGAACATTATGTGCACGAAGAAGTGTCATAATATAGGTAGGGTAAATGATCAATGGCCGTGATCGAGTCCAAAAGTGTTTGAGCTCGTCGAAAATGAATTTGGCCCAATGTACCTGAGTTCCACTAAAGAAAGCATATAGAGCTTTGTGCTCCAATTCTGTTATTTGCTCATGACTCCCCATACGTGGAACAACTGTATTTATTATCATTCTTGTCAAGAGTCGAGCTTTTGGACGTAAATATTTCGAAGCAAATTTTGGCATTTCTTCCTCCGAAAATTGACGAGTAATACTATTTCGTGGCTTGAAGCGCATATCCGGAATGTTGTATAAATCCTCCCCGGTGTCGGAGCATCTTAAGGTTCTACCTATTAAACCCGGAGTTAATCTAATAGTATTCCCATAAACACTTGACCATAGCCAATTGTCCTCATCTTCAGTGTTCCATACTGAAGTACTATCTAGATTAGCGTAGAATAAAAATATAGCTAATTGATCTATTTGAACATCATTAGGTGTAAAAGAGATTAGGGTTTCCAATCTAGAATTTTCACAAAGTTCATCTAGATCGTACATAGGGAATTTAAGGAGATTATAGAATGGTCCTATATGAATTTTCTTCTTTTTAATATCTTGATACCTTTTGATGGAATGCAGTGCTTTATGCATCCACCTCTCGATTTGATCGTCGGAGCACACCTGGGGGTTTGAAGATGAAGTTGGCTGGTCTTGTTTGCGTTTTGAGGTTTTGATATTCTTAGTGCGAGGAGGCATTTTTGATTTAATTTTGTTAAAGAAATTGATTTTGAAAAAGAATCTTCAATAATAAAATCGTGGATCGGAATAATTTTGAGATAAAGAGAAAAAAATGACGTTATCTGGGTGCATATAAATGGTCGATTGAATTCTAGACGTCTAGATTTGAAATCAGATGTCTAGTTTGCCCTAAAAAATTTAAAGAAGATACAAACAGACGTCTGGTATTTGGAGTAGACGTCTGTTTTGGTCGATTTTGTGAGATTGAGTAGGCAGAAAATTTAAACAGACGTCTGGTTTTATACCTCAGATGTCTGGTTCAAATAAATGTTGTAAGCATTTGTGACAGAGAACTTGGTCAGACGTCTGGTTCAATGTATTAGACGTCTGAAATTTTCTGGATTATATTTTAGGAGGCAGAGCTTAAGTTCAGACATCTGGGGGGGTATATCAGACGTCTGACATATGCACACTGCTTAATTTATAATAGTATATCATTATGTCACGTCTGAAGGCTATAGTTAGACGTCTGGAATTTGTAGTTTGGCTAAAAATAGCCTATGGTTTGATGGTTTCACTTATTTATCGAATTTGGATAACTAATACTTTTATTGTTGTAAAACACATAAGTATAGATACATATAATAATTAATATGATTTATTTATTTAGAAGGCGACGGAGTTTTACGATTTCCTGACTCGTTATCCCTCCATGGTTTTAGTGGAGACGATATATTTCCTTATTGTGGGTCCATGGGGAGCCAGAATATCGTCTTGGTGAAGGGTCTGAAGGAGTATGATACGAAGAAGATGGATCTAATGAACTACAAGGTTTTGGTAGCGGTTCATGGATATCTTTCTTTCATGACAAACAAAACTTCATCGCCACTTGCTCTAGAAAACTTAGCCATCGTGTCGTAACTTTTTGTTCGAAATATAGCTCTCGTTGATGATCTATCTGTTGCTTCTGGTAATGATGAATTTCATCAATTTTCTCCTTTGTGTTAGGAGAAATAAACTGAGATCTTTTAGTTTTCTTATTACCTAGAGTAAAACCCGTATGATACGAGGACCACCTATTTGTTGGCTCTTGCTTTGGTTTAGGCGTAGGAAGCCGTTGTGGTGTGTCAGTCGAGCTATCCGTCGATGGTGTTGATATGGAGATGGATATATAGGAGTTCCCAGAAGACATTGTTATTTTTTATTATAAAAATAAAAAAATTGATTGTTTGTATATAGTGGTTATGTAATTATGTATATATATAAGCTGAAAACATTATTTACATAACAGCTAATTGTCTAAAAATTTAATGGTTCAGAAATTAATAAGTATAATTTGTGGTGATAAAATAGATAACTAAACTTAGCCTTTAAATGAAGTTATTAATTTTTTATGGAAGAAGATCATGAAGTGAACAAATACCTAAACTTCGTTGGAATTTAATGAAAGTTTGTTCATTTAATGGTTTCGTAAAAATGTCGGCTACTTGATTTTCGGTATTTACGTAAGAGATAGTTCCTTTTCCAACATTGTCTCGTAGAAAATGATGTCGTATATCTATATGTTTGGTTTGTGAGTGATTAACAGGTTTTTTGATAAATTTATAGCACTTGTGTTATCACAATATATTGGAGATTTCTTGATAATTTTACCAAAATCCGTTAGTGTTTGTTGCATGTATATCACTTGTGCACATGCTAGAGCTGCGGAGATGTATTCGGCTTCGCAGGTAGATAAGGAAACACAATTTTATTTTTTGCTAAACCATGAAACTAATGAATAAAGTGACATGTTCCACTAGTACTCTTACGATCTGTTCTACATCCACCGAAATCTGTATCGCTATATGAAACAAGTTCAAACGATGATCCTTTAGGGTAAAACAAACCATAATCTCTGGTACTAGATAGATAACGTAAAATATGCTTAACAGCTCTTAGATGAGATTCTTTTGGTTTTTCTTGAAATCGAGCACATAGACATACACTCATCATAATATCAGGTCGACTGGCTGTTGAATAAAGTAAAGAACCAATCATGCTTCGATATAACTTTTCATCAAAATCTTGTCCATTTTCATCTTTTTCTAAGTGAACAGTGGTACTCATTGGTGTTGGTTCGCTTGATGTTTTATCCATTTCAAATCGACGTAATAAATTATTACAATATTTTTCTTGGTGAATAAAAATTACATTTTCGAGTTGTTTTATTTGTAGACCTAAGAAGAAATTTAATTCTCCCATGTGTGACATTTCAAATTCATTTTTCATAATATTTGAAAATTGATTTGTTTCTGCTTTCATAGCTATTATCCAAAAATTATCATTTGAGGCTACTTTATAATTTTTTGGTTCAAAGTTTGACACAAATGCTATATGGCTTATTTGATTGACTTGATTTCTTGTTACTCTTGAATTAAGATCTCCAATAATATTATCTATTGGATGATTCTTAAGAATTCTAGGGGATGAAATCAATGTGTTATTTTGCATATTGGTTTCATTATTAATAGAATTTGTTGAATTTGTTAGTGGAATAATTTCTTCTTCATCATTAGTATGACGGTTAAAAGGATTTTCGTCGAGCGAGACATGTAAGCTCTCTTCAATAGTATTATTTCCTTTATTAAAGATTCTATATGCTTTTCTACGATCCGAATATCCAACAAAAATACCTTCATCGGCCTTTGGGTCAAATTTTCCTAAGTTATCTTTTGTATTTAGTATAACAAATTTTGAACCGAAAGTTTTAAAGTATGATACTTCAGGTTTTTTACCAAAATATATTTCAAAACAAGTTTGTTTAGTCATGGGGCGTATGATTACTCGATTTAACACATAACAAGATGTCGCAATAGCTTCAGCCCAAAAGTGTTTTGGTAAACCACTACTATTTAGTAATGTTCGTGCACATTCTTGTAATGTACGATTTTTTCTTTCTACGACACCATTTTGTTGAGGTGTACTAGAAAAAGAAAATTTATGTGTTTTCTTACTGCAAAAGTTTGTAAAAAGGTCATTTTCGAATTCTCCTCTGTGATCACTTCTAATATTTTTAATTTTCAAATTCATTTGAGTTTTAATTCTTTTAGCAAATATTTTAAACATACCAAAAGTATCGCTTTCGTGTTTTAAAAATAAGGTCCATGTATATCTTGAAAAATCATCGACTATTACTAAAACATATTTGTTAGGATTTATAGACCTTATTTGTGTTGGGCCAAATAAATCTAAATGTAATAATTCTAATGGTTGTTTTGGAGAAATATTATTTTTAGATTTAAACGAGATTTTCATTAGTTTTCCAATTTGACAGTCATCACATAAGTTTTCTACTTTGTAATTCATTTTAGGTAATCCTCTTACCAACTCATATTCTGCTAACTTATTAATACACTTAAAATTGATATGACAAAATCGTTTATGTCGTAAGCATGGATCATTATGTTTGACGGTTAAACATAAGTTTGAGTTTTTATTTATTATCATGTTTAATACATAAATATTTTTGTTTCTAAATCCTTCAAAAATGAGTTGTTTGTTATCATCAAAAATATTACATTTATCTTTTTCAAAATTTATTTGAAAACCTTTACCGCATAATTGACTAATGCTTAGTAAGTTGTGTTTTAGATTCTACTAATAAAACATTTGTAATAATAGGAGAGTTAGATATACCAGAGTTGATGACTTCTCCAATGCCTATGACATATCCTTTGAATTATCTCCAAAGGTTACTGTTCCACCATCGATGTATGTTATATTTGATAACATTTTTGAATTTCCGGTCATATGCTTGGAGCAACCGCTATCTAGTATCCATTTCTTCTTATTTTTTACTTTGGGTACCTCTTCAGTTTGTGCCATAAAACATATATTAGCATGTTCTCCGTCACTATCGCTATCACTTTCAGAAGATGAAGAATCCGAGTCATCCCAAGTTACTTTGAAAGCCTTCTTCTTCTTGAATTTTTGAACTTTTTTATTCTTTTTGCCGTTATTGAGTTTATGGCAATCCTTCTTTATATGACCGTATTGATCACATTCATAGCACTTGACTTGAGTTGTTGTGTTGGACTTCCCTTCTTTTTGAAATTTGGTCATCTTTCTAATTTCTTGAATCTATTATAATTATTGGCAATGAAGACTATTTCTTCTTCATCTAAATCAGAGTCATCATTTTTTGTTGCTGGAAATGCTATATTCTTTTTCTTCGAATTTAGTTCTTTTCGTGCCTGCAAATTAGCTTTATGGGACATTAAATTTCCTATCAACTCTTTAACTTTGAGAGAAGAAAGATCGTTAACTTCTTTAATAGCTAAAACCTTCCTTTCCCAATCTGATGTTAAAGAGTTGAGTATTCGAGAGACTAAATCAAAATCAGTAAATTTAACTCCTAATGCCATAAGATCGTGTTGGATAGTTTGAAATCTAGAATACATGTCAACAACAGTTTCATTTTTCTTCATTTTGAATGAAGAAAATTGGTTTCGTAAAATTGAAATCTTAGTTTGTTTGACCTTTGTTGTACCTTCATGTGTAATTTGTAAGGTACGCCAAATATCAAACGCAGTGGTGCATAACATGACACGTGAAAATTCATTTTTATCTAAAGAGCAAAATAAAACATTCATAGCTTTAGCATTATTTGATGCTAAGGTCTTTTGTGCATCGGTCCAAGTGTTCATAGCATTAGTACGTGCTTCAAATTTATCTTGTGTGGTTGACCAAATTTCAAGACCATTAGCTTCCATAAAAATTCTCATACGTATTGACCAATATGCATAGTTAGATCCGTTAAAGAGTGGGGGTCGTCCTGTGGATTGTCCTTGAAAAATACTTGCCATATTAAGGTGATTCAAAAACATGTTACTGTTATTTGATCAAAACCTTGCTCTGGTACCAATTGAAGGTCTATATGAGTGGACCGTATAGGATATGTATGCAAGTATAAACAACTAACTACATAATATAACTTGATAGATGATAATAGCAAAGTAAATTAAAGTAATCACACCAGGATTTTATACTGGTTCGGACCTCCCGTCCTACGTCCGGTCCCGAAGCTCCTCTTCGGAATTTCCTTTCAACTAACCCTCTCTTGACCCGGAGAAACAGGTTTACAACAGCAGAGTTTCTTTATCAAGAATGTGTTCAATAACACGGATGTTGACTATTAAGTACAATTGCTTCCAATATATATATGGAAGAGTTAATTACAGGTATTTTGATTGCTTAGAGATCAGGTATAAATCAGAGTATAAGAGTTAAGAGCGTAAGTAAGTAAGGTGAGTTCTTCTCTTGAATTCCAGATTCTATTTATAGTGGTAAAGAGATCCTTTGTGTAGTTGCAACTATTAGTAAGTGCTCTAAGGTTGCTTCTCATGGTGATGAAGAGTTGCAGTGAAGAGAAGCGAATGTGTCCTTTCGGATGTAACAGTTGTTCTTTGAATTTACACAGCCGAGTCCAAAATCAGACGTCTGGAAAATATATCAGACATCTGATCTTCATATATTTTTTGTATCTATTTGTATTTCAGACGTCTGTGTTTATTAACCAGACGTCTGGCTTTCATATATTTTTTATATCCGGATGCTTTTCAAACGTCTGAGTTTATTAACCAGACATCTGATTCTTTCTAAGTTTCAAACCAGAGGAATCAATCAGACGTCTGGCTAGTGCACCCAAACGTCTGAATGTGTGCATGTTGCTTTATCTGTGTCTGTGTCATCCCTCTTCCACTTCTATCGACTTGAAGTCTTTTGATACTTCTTTTGAGTCTTGTTTTTGTCTCTTTGGTGATGTTGCTTTATCAACTACTTGTAAATATAGATATATATGTATATTTGATTTCCATTGTATAGTTGTTATCATCAAAACCATAGAATTGATTTCCTAACATATATTTCATCCTTCCGCTGCGAGATTTTATATTTTGTTCTTTTGAATCTTATTTCATTTGAACAATCCTATTAATAATCTATCGTTTGAATAGTTTGAGTTAGACATGAGTGGTTTATTGTCGACTTAAACTGTCCAAAATGGCTGGTCGTTATATTGGCTTTCTCTCATGCTTTGGGTTTAGTCAATTCTGACAGAGGATATCAAAAGCTATATAGAGCAACAATTCATCTTAGAATGATGAAAAATAAAGAAGCTAAAGTAACCGATAGCCCGTAAACAAACTATCGAGGATAAAAAATCGATCGTATATGGAAATTAAATCTTGTAAACCCATCACCACTCGTCGATTTCAAACTTGTACTATTCCTTTGTTAACCATAATGCTGGACAATTTAAGATAATGTTACCTCAAAGTCATGTACCACGATTATTCTTTACTTTTGAAATGGGGACAAGTCCAACTCTTCGACGTTTAGTGTTAAACGTACAAATAAATCATCTCCATATAAGTGATATCATTTTACGAAACTTAATACAGTTCTATAAATGAATCAAACTTTTATTTTTGAAAGCCATATTCGTTCTTAGGTTTCACAAAGTACTAACTTTAAACATCGTTATAAAAATATCTCATTCACTTTTAAATTTCCATTATAAAGAAAATTTTAATAACTTTAGACATCCTCATTTAACTGGTTAATTATCTTTAGTAAGAATTATTAATCATCTTTAAACTTCATTTAATTAATTTAATCATTTAAATATAAATACCTTAAATTAAAAGAGTTAATCACTCATAAAATATCATTAATTAAATTAATTAGATTTAAATATTATTAATAAAAACGATTAAAGTATCATTAAAGAAAATGATTTGTAAAATTTAAACTAATTAATTAATTTTAAAAGTCATTAATTGAAGAGAATTAATTAATTTTAAACACCATTGATTAAAAGAATTAATTAATTTTAATCTATCGCAATTAAATAATTAGTTAACCTTAATCATCATGAGGCAACATGATTAACTATTTTTAATTATGAAAAGTAATTAATTAAATTTAAAAACATCATTATTAAGTTAATTAATTAACCTTAATCGTCCTTAATTAAAATGATTAAATTTAGAATTAAGTAAATAGTTAACTAAGTTTAAACCCATCATTATTCAAAAATTTAATTTAACTTTGTAAACAAAACTCAAGCTCGAGAATTAGCTAAAAGGTTTATAAGGAGATGTTATTTTTTTCAAAAGTGTCGTTATAGTGATAGTCGCTATACGGACACTTCGAGAACTACTTTATGCCATAATGGTTCTCTTTTTCCCAAGCATCACATCACATTTATAAGGATGACTTACATATAAATCAAAGTAAACAACATTCATAAACATAAAGGAGGAATGACTTAGAGAAATTTTACTTTCAACTATACACTAGTTTTAAGTGCCTACAACTAGAAAGGTGTCATCTTTTAAGGCATAAACCAAGTTAAAAACAATACATCCAAAAATAAAAAATTAAGCGACTAAAATAGGGATAAAGATATGAAGGAAATAAAGTTAAAAACTTTAGTTTATGTAACGACTCGTATTTTTAATGATTTTAATAACGTAATTAACTGAATTTTTGGGAAATTTTAAATAATTGAATTTGGAGATAAAAATTCGATATTTGGTATGCATCTATTTAAACGTAGCAAATATCAGATTTTCATCATATAATATGGAATTCATTTTGCTGTGTAATTTTAAAAAAAAAATTGATTGAAGAAAATATTTCCAAAATCTGAATATTTTTATATAATAAAAATGTAAACTATTTTCTGAGTGAGACGTCATGATTCATTTCGTGAAATATGAACTTCTCTAGCTCCGTTTATCTTATTTTCGATGTTTTAACAATATATTTTTTTGCAGCAAATATCGACTTTTGATAGGATTGTCATATAGCTGATATCTGTGTACAATTGTGTCCGTCTTGTCATGCTGGTCTCCGTAGTATATTCGTTTGTGCATTTCGGTGCCCGGTAAGCGGCGAAAGCTGCGAAACAGAGAGCCGTATCGGTACTGGTTCTGAGCACTTTGAATTCCTTGTATCCATTCGTTGTCCATGGCTGAAATAAACAACCATCTTCTTTAATTATTTTCAAAAAATTCAACGTTTGACTTTTCCTATTCCAACCTGCTCATTATATATTGGTTTGTTTTCTTTCTCTGCACATTTTCTTCAATCTGTTCATTTTGAGAAAAGTTAATATTTTAGTTTATATATAAAGTCACCCTGTTCATTTTCATTCGACTACCCCTTCCTTCATGTCCTTTCCCCTCCATTTCCTGATCCATACGCCTTTAACCCATCACCAACTCTTTGAATCGCGTGAGCAACCCCCTTGGCCGACCCTTTTCCATGCAACTCCATCCATGTTTTCATCGTCCAGCTCAACAACCATCCTTCATCCCTCCACAATCTCCGCATGTCTTCCCAGCCGTTCACCTTGGTTCGCCCCTGCCTCGTTCTCCACCCCCACACGTTGCTCTGCCGTTCTACCTCCTCACTCAAGAGCGCCGCCACCGTATAGAGTGCACCACCCTCCTTCCCTAGCCGAAGCAGCCTTGTGCTACAACAACCCATCTCTGGCCGCCAACTCATCAACGCACAGCCTACATAGCAGCTAATCACCAATCTCCTCTAGGCGGCCTCCCTCCCCTCTTCCTCCTCCACGATCAACAACTTCCTTTTTCCTCGTCTGCCATCCAGTGCCAAGCTGTAGCCGAGCACTTATCCATAAAAAAATACGTATGTAATATAATATTTTGGTTATATATATAATATGTTTGGTTAAAGCTCTAAATTGTATATGTCTATATGTATCATATATATTGGTTTATATATGCGCTCGATCTGGTTATATGTGTGTGTCGGTTTATATAAGATTTTGAGGTCTGATTTGTTATAAAGTATAAGTTTATACAAAGTTGTTTATATCTATTTCTACACTTTAAATTTACTGTAATAACTTCTATATGTTTATGGTAGTGTATGTATGTATATGGACGGTATAAATTTGAATGTGACATATAAGTAGGTTGCTTTCAAATATGCATATATATATAGGTACTGGTTTGATCTGTGCTTTGTTAATTTCTATTCTAATCAAAAGTATATATGACAGCCTATATATATAAGTATATAGCTTGTTGTTGCAATGTGTACCTGTTGGCAAAAAGTTAAACTATATTTGCTTTTCAATCCAAGCTACATATATGTTATATTAGTTTACCTAATCTATAATATGTCAGTTTATATATGTGTGTGTGTGTGTGTGTGTGTTTATGTAAGTGTATATAATCCATTATTTATATACGTAAGTTTATGTAAGAACCTGTCATTATTATATGTGAGCTTATGAAAGTTATATAAAATCTATAGGTATGTAACAACCCGCATATTTATTGATTGTATATTTAAATATTTTATTTAAATATTTCATCGTTCATCGGATCTTAGTCCAAAAAGCTACTTTTTGCAAACAGTCGATTTAGGACTCGAGACCACTTCCATTGAGTTCAAAATGTCGTTTGCGACCTTTTTGAGTATAAGCTTCGATATATTTGGAGTTAGTAGAGTTTTGCTACTTTATCACTTTGGGTTTGAGTTTGGGTTTCAGCCCAATGTTCCATCTTAAGACCCTAGCTCCACTCCAACTCTTCATTACTTCATTTCATATTCCTAACACTTTAAGCTTTAAGCAACAATGGGGGAAAAGAGTGGAAATTAGAAATTCCAAGCCCTAGTTTCATTGCAAATCCAAGCTCCAACTCCAAATTCATAGAAGAAGCTTTGGTAAGCCTTCTCTTCTTCTTCTCCAACTCATTCTCCTTCCAATTTCAGAAATTCCTAAACCTAACTTAGGAAATGTTTCTCTTTTAAGCTTAGATTCAAGCTTGTGGGGTTGGAATTGAAGTGTGATTGTTCTTGCCATTGCTCTATAGCTTCTTCTTCATAGTTTTGGGTTTAAAGGTGAGATTTTAATCTCACATCTATGACTATAATTATCTTTGGTAGCTGGGTATGAATTCCTAACACTTCTTCATGTGCATTTGCTCTTGATTTGGATTGGTTTTGTGAATATTCCAATTTTTGGGTTGTTATGTCAAATTTGTGTGAAAATCCTTTTATGGATGTTTGATCATGCTTTGGATGATGCATCGAGGAGCATATAGGGTCGGGTTGTCGATTGGCATAAACCCTTAGAGCCAATGTTCGTCCGGTTGCATTTTGGAAGAGTTTGCTCTTCATTTGGATAGGCTGAAAAACAGCCCAGGCATGATTCAGTCGACTGAAATCTCTGTTCAGTCGACTGAATCTGGAACCCGAAAGTTTCCAGGCAGGGTTTAGTCGACTGAAAATCTCTGTTCAGTCGACTGAACCTGGAAACAGAAAGTTTCCAGGCAGGGTTTAGTCGACTGAATTCTCTGTTCGGTCGACTGAACCTGGAAACAGAATGTTTCCAGGCACAATTCAGTCAACTGAAAATCTCTGTTTAGTCAACTGAATTTGTTGTTTAGTCAACTGAATTCTCTGTTTAGTCAACTAAATTTGCTGTTTTAGCCCACTTTGCCTTTTGGGATTGAATTTCCAATTTGAATCGATTCGTGACGATCCTATTTGTTGTTATCATTTATTACGACTTTGATGACTCCTTTTTAGGGATTTTTGAATATCCATTTCGATGGATTCTTTATCGGTTTCTTTGGATTTGATTCTTGTCTTCGTATGTGGATTTTTATGATTGATTGTTTCTACAATCATTTTTATGGTTTGTCACTTTAAAATACAAAGGTTTCTATACTAGTAGTAAATATTCAAACTCTTTATCAAAGATTATTTAAACTCTATTTTCAATACCAAACTCGTTTATAAAACCGTTTTCTAATCTACTAGTATATACAAACCTTTACCTCTCTCGTATGAGAAATCTAATTAAACGGCTTAGTAAAAAAGTGGCATTAAACGCTTGCGTTTACTTCATCGGTTAATTCTTGGACTCGTTCGATTGAATCTCTTATGACAATTTTCGAGTGGAGATCTACAATTTGTTCGTAAATATTTAAGTTAAGCTAGTGGTTATGGGACATGAAGCTAAGCTCATATATTTACTAGCTTAGTGTAATTGACACTTCTTGATGATAGATGACGATCATTTTATGGTTTAGACTAGCGATGTGCGATGTCTCTTTTACGGGCTACCGCTCACAGGTCTTCGGACCGTTCGTGGAGCAATCGGCTCATAGGTCTTCGGACCGTTCATGGAGCAATCGGTTCATTGGTCTTTGGACCGTTCGTGGAGCAATCGGCTCATAGGTCTTCGGACCGGTTGTTTGTGATAGGCCTTTCCCCCCTTTATGTTTTCTGGATTTCTTGTTGTGATTTCTAGAATTTTTATTTCAACAATTTTCGTGATTAGCATTGATATGTTTTATCAATATTTTTGATATGGTGAATATGTGAAGGAGTATGGCATTTTTGTTATCATACCTTTCTTTTTGTCTTATCTCTTATCCTATCCCTCTTTATCTGATATTTATAGCTAGACTGATCCGTTTATTATTTTCTTATTAAATAATACTCGGGTCAGGCCGAGATGTTACAGGTGCTTCTTCTTGACTCCTTATCTGGGATCATCATCTGATTTTGGCTAACTACTTTAGATTAGTAGTTTTTGTCTGTTATACATTTGACATATAGACTCCATGATATATAAATAATCTTTTGTCTTGCACTTGTATCTATTCTTTTGTGATATTGGAGATCTTGTTGACCACTACTCTGATGTACACTTCTATGTGTTATATTCATATCTATTTTCGCCTTTGTGATATGAATATCTGTGACTGATTTGTGTTATAATATTTCTATATTTGTTTCCGAAGGTATTATGGCCACTGTATAGTAGTTTGAGTTTGCATCGGTTTGTCGGATTTCCTTTCGAGATGGAAAGTTATACTTTTATCTGGCATATCGGTACTCGCACAAAGCAATTATACACATGGTTGCTCCTCAACAGCCTTATTCTCCACGCTAGTTGACGGCATTACCACGTAGTGTCCTTGGCTAGCGTAGGTATAGAGGTGGGGCATCACAGCTTGGTATCAAAGCCAAACTTCGGAATAATGTAGAATAATTTAACAAGGATCATCGTCCTAAGTCCATCTTAGGAGTCGTGCCTTAGGATTTAATTCGTGTCTTCGTACCGATTCATCCTACTTTCTTTATGATTCCTTGTTTTATCTATCAAGATTGCTTGATATTCATTTTGTGAATAACCTTCTTCTTCTTCCTTCTTTCTTTCTTAAGAAAGAGAAATGGTTAGACCTGGTCGTCCTAGCGTCGTTCAATCTAGTGCTACTCCCCAAGATGGAGTTTTTATGTCTGCCCAGCAGCTTCTTGATCTAGTAAAGAACGCTCAAGCAGCCGGACCCATTCCAGAGCCTACTCATCGTAGATCCAGTTTTGCACGCTTGTGCAGAGACTATATCGATTTGGATGGAAGGCCATTCGGGAGATCCGAGAGTGTTATAGAAATTCAAGCTTGGCTCAAATCATGCGATCGCATCTTTTCTCGCATGAACCTTATTGATCTACATCGAGTCCAAGTGGCTTCTAGTATGCTCCAAGAAAGAGCATTAGATTGGTATGAGCTTTCGGTTTCTGAAATCGTTGAAGCAGATCTTACTTGGGAGCGATTCCGGGAAATATTCGAATTGAAATTTGTGCCGGAGGCTGAAAAGGTAACTTTGGCCCGACGTTTTATTGACCTTGTTCAAGGTGAATCTTCTGTGATGGATTACGTCGCATCTTGCGAATCTCTCTCTAAGTATGGGGTCGAGTATATTAATACCCCGTTGAAGAAAAATCAGAGATTCGTCTATGCGTTGAATAAGAACCACAAGAAGTCATTACTTCTGAAACTAGAAGTTTCTTTTGATCAGCTTATTGATATCGCTCTTCGACTTGAAGAGGCCGATAAAGAAAGTGATGTTGAAGTTGTCGGTGCCAAACAGAACTTCAACAATAATATGAAGAGGCCTATCAAATTCAAAGGCCCCAATCCCAACAAGAAAGGGAAACAAGAAACTCCGTTAGCCAAGACTCCTACCTCTAGTCGTGGACAATGCTACAATTGTGGTTCCATGGACCACTATGCAAGGGAGTGTTCCAAACCCCTTTATTGTCACTATTGCAAAAATTCGGGTCACCATATATCTTCTTGTCCCAAACTTCAAAGTAGGAGAGAGGGAAAGCTAAATGCGCCTAGTGGCACTTTTCGTGGTCAAGGTATTTTCATTCAATCCTTGGTGGCATTGTTTTACTCGGTGATCTTTTATTCGAGCCCTTTATGATATATGTTCATCTCATCATTTTTATATCAAAAGAACTTATCGATTCTTTTTCTTTAAACATTTTTGGGATTGTTGACTTCTTTGAGGATTGCGAGTCCGGATGGTAGATCCGCAACACTCAATTTGCTTTTTATTGATGTCGAAATTATGTTACGTGATTTTTCTTTTAGAGCCGATTTTTACTTAGGCTTCGAAACTGATTTTTGTGAAAGGATTGGCTTAATTATTATAAAGCCATATCATATGTTCCGAGTGGACTATTCATCTCCTATATTTTCTATCTGTTAAGCAGATTTCTATTTTTCTTTGTGATTTTGATTCTAATTTGATGGCATCATTTTATTCTTTAAGACCTCATCATGAGGAAAGTGTTATTTCTCTCATTTAAATAGTTTGTGAAACTTTCCGGTATTTTTGAGTTTGTCTTAGGATTATCTTCTAGGCAATCTTTTGAGTGGTGTTAAAGTCTTGTCAGCTCGACCTTGCCACCGATTTTCATTTGCTACGAGTTGCGGGAGTTAGCATTCCATTTACCGCATTCCGCACTCATTATGATTCTTATGAATGACTTATTATGTCATTCGATTCGTCTAGCTTATTTTGATCCATTTTATTAATCGAGTATTCTATGAATATTTCGGTGAGACCATTCTTGTATTTATTGATTTTGGATGAAAACAACAATTTAAAATTTTGCAAACCTTTTTCATAAGATTTAGTTATAAGTATAAATGGGATTTTTTTCTTAAAACGAACAAAGAGAATTTTAAAGGTTTTAAGAAAATGTTCTTCATATAGAAGATGATTTTGTGATTGTATTGCCCATTGAGTGCTTTAATAATTCTGGTCGATGCGCTTGATCAACGTTATCGATAGGAATTTCCTAAACGCTTTGATGAGACAATCAGACACGATATATATTGACTTGTAAAATGTAAATTTTTCTAGAAAGATTTTTACATTGAGATAATTGTAATTTTGAAAGTTTTAGCTTTTTGGGAAAGAAGATTATTTAAAAGAACTCTTTTTCGATACTCTTATTCTTGTGATTCCCGAAGGGAACCAAGACTTTATCTTTTATACCGATGCTTATCGTATTGGTTTGAATGTCGTTCTCTTGCAAAAGAAAACATTCTATCACTTTCGCTTCTAAATCATTAAAGCCGATCGAGACTAGGTATGCCACTCATGATCTAGTGCTCGTGGCTGTTGTTTTCGCTTTTAGAGTTTGGCATCATCATTTTTGAGGGAGAAATTTGTTCTCCACCTCGATCATAAACCTTTGGAATATTTATTTTCTCATAAAGAACTTCATGTTGACTCGAGTTCCTGGCATCTTATGATCTTGATATTCTTTATACTCCCGGAAAGGGAAATCGTGTTGCCAATGCGCTTAGTCGTAGGCAACAAGTGGTTGATTCTTTGATGATGTCTGAATGGAATTATCATTTTTTTTATTAAGTTCATCGGACATTTTGATATACTTCGTTTTATTGAGCTTTATCTCATTCCTTTTATGGGCTAGCGTCCGATGTTCTTTTATGGTGTTCGTTCAATTCGACGTACCGATTGCACTATGTCATTGTTCCAAATTATTTGAGTTTCTAGTTTCTCGGACGTACCGTTTTTGTACTACGTCGTTGCACCGACTCAATTTTCCGTTATTCATGACGTTTTCTCACGTCTTTCTACTACGGAAATGCCTTAGGGATTCCGATTTTTATTCTTAAGCCCGGTATTATTGAAGGAAGTGAAGTTTTACCAGATTTGACTTAGGAGTTATATTGTATTCGCACCATTGCTTCGGAGGTTGAGTGCCTTCGAAATAAAGATTTTCTTCTTGTGAAAGTTCAATGGTTCTCGGATCCTAAGGATTGCTCTTGGGAATCCTGAGAATTCATCGAGCGAACTCGTCCGGGTTTACTCGTTCGTGCTCTTTATGGTGAACTTCTTATTTCTAATTTTCTTTTGTGATTGATATGCTTCTATGGTTGTTTCTCTTTATTTTCTTCTTAAGTATTGCAAGGATGCAATTTCTTTAATGAGGGGTCTGTAACAACCCGCATATTTATCGATTGTATATTTAAATAATTTATTTAAATATTTCATCGTTCGTCGGATCTTAGTCCGAAAAGCTACTTTTTGCAAACAGTCGAATTAGGACTGGGGACCACTTCCATTGATTTCAAAATGTCGTTTGCGGCCTTTTTGAGTATAAGCTTCGATATGTTTGGAGTTAGTAGAGTTTTGCTACTTTTTCACTTTGGGTTTGAGTTTGGGTTTCAGCCCAATGTTCCATCTTAAGACCCTAGCTCCACTCCAACTCTTCATTACTTCATTTCATATTCCTAACACTTTAAGCTTTAAGCAACAATAGGGGAAAAGAGTGGAAATTAGAAATTCCAAGCCCTAGTTTCATGGCAAATCCAAGCTTCAACTCCAAATTCATAGAAGAATCTTTGGTAAGCCTTCTCTTCGTCTTCTCCAACTCATTCTCCTTCCAATTTCAAAAATTCCTAAACCTAACTTAGGAAATGTTTCTCTTTTAAGCTTAGATTCAAGCTTGTAGGGTTGGAATTGAAGTGTGATTGTTCTTGCCATTGCTCTATAGCTTCTTCTTCATAGTTTTGGGTTTAAAGGTGAGATTTTTATCTCACATCTATGACTATAATTATCTTTGGTAGTTGGGTATGAATTCATAACACTTCTTCATGTGCATTGGCTCTTGATTTGGATTGGTTTTGTGAATATTCCAATTTTTTGGGTTGTTAAGTCAAATTTGTGTGAAAATCCTTTTATGAATATTTGATCATGCTTTGGATGATGCATCGAGGAGCATATAGGGTCGGGTTGCCATTGGCATAAACCCTTAGAGCCAATGTTCGCCCGGTTGCATTTTGGAAGAGTTTTCTCTTCATTTGGATAGGCTGAAAAACAGCCCGGGCATGATTCAGTCGACTGAAATCTCTGTTAAGTCGACTGAATCTGGAACCCGAAAGTTTCTAGGCAGGGTTTAGTCGACTGAAAATCTCTGTTCAGTCGACTGAACCTGGAAACAGAAAGTTTCCAGGCAGGGTTTAGTCGACTGAATTCTCTGTTCAGTCGACTGAACCTGGAAACAGAATGTTTCCAGGCACAATTCAGTCAACTGAAAATCTCTGTTTAGTCAACTGAATTTGTTGTTTAGTCAACTGAATTCTCTGTTTAATCAACTGAATTTGCTGTTTTAGCCCACTTTGCCTTTTGGGATTGAATTTCCAATTTGAATCGATTCGTGATGATCCTATTTGTTGTTATCATTTATTACGACTTTGATGACTCCTTTGTAGGGATTTTTGAATATCCATTTCGATGGATTCTTTATCGGTTTCTTTGGATTTGATTCTCATCTTCGTATGTGGATTTTTATGATTGATTGTTTCTAAAATCATTTTTATGGTTTGTCACTTTAAAATACAAAGGTTTCTATACAGTAGTAAATATTCAAACTCTTTATCAAAGATTATTTAAACTCTATTTTCAATACCAAACTCGTTTATAAAAACTATTTTCTAATCTACTAGTATGTACAAACCTTTACCTCATTCGTATGAGAAATCTAATTAAACGGCTTGGTAAAACAAGTGGTATGAAACGCTTGCGTTTACTTCATCGGTTAATTCTTAGACTCGTTCGATTGAATCTCTTGTGACAATTTTCAAGTGGAGATCTACAATTTGTTCGTAAATATTTAAGTTAAGCTAGTGGTAATGGGACATGAAGCTAAGCTCATATATTTACTAGCTTAGTGTAATTGACACTTCTTGATGATCGATGACGATCATTTTATGGTTTAGACTAGCGATGTGCGATGTCTCTTTTACGGGCTAGCGCTCATAGGTCTTCGGACCGTTCGTGGAGCAATCGGCTCATAGGTTTTCGGACCGTTCGTGGAGCAATCGGCTCATAGGTCTTTGGACCGTTCATGGAGCAATCGGCTCATAGGTCTTCGGACCGTTCGTGGAGCAATCGGCTCATAGGTCTTCGGACCGTTCGTGGAGCAATCGGCTCATAGGTCTTCGGACCGGTTGTTTGTGATAGGCCTTTCCCCCCTTTGTGTTTTCTGGATTTCTTGTTGTGATTTCTAGAATTTTTATTTCAACAATTTTCGTGATTAGCATTGATATGTTTTATCAATATTTTTAATATGGTGAATATGTGAAGGAGTATGGCATTTTTGTTATCATACCTTTGTTTTTGTCTTATCTCTTATCCTATCCCACTTTATCTGATATTTATAGCTAGACTGATCCATTTATTATTTTCTTATTAAATAATACTCGGGTCAGGCCGTGATGTTATAGGTGCTTTTTCTTGACTCCTTATCTGGGGTCATCATCTGATTTTTGCCTAACTACTTTAGATTAGTAGTTTTTGTCTGTTATACATTTGAGATATAGACTCCATGATGTACAACTAATCTTTTGTCTTGCACGTGTATCTACTCTTTTGTGATATTGGGGATCTTGTTTGACCACTACTCTGATGTACACTTCTATGTGTTATATTCATATCTATTCCCGCCTTTGTGATATGAATATCTGTGACTGATTTGTGTTATGATATTTCTATATTTGTTTCCGAAGATATTATGGCCACTGTGTAGTAGCTTTGAGTTTGCATCGGTATGTCGGATTTCCTTTCGAGATGGAAAGTTATACTTTTATCTGGCATATTGGTACTCGCACAAAGCAATTATACAGATGGTCGCTCCTCAACAGCCTTATTCTCCGCGCTAGTTGACGGCATTACCCCGTAGTGTCCTTGGCTAGCATGGGTATAGAGGTGGGGCATCACAAGGTATATATATAAGCTTTTGTAAGTATATATATATATAAGCTTTTCCTGGTAATTTTTGTTTTCAATTCATTTGCCATTGGAAAGTATATGATTTAAGTTTCATAACAGAGATGAGAATATAAAGTTTTATATATATACAAAATAATTGAGGAAAATTTATATAAGTTTGTTTCAGAAAAGTTGCTTTCAGAAAAGTTGCTTTCCTATTTTCTGAAGCATAAGCATATTTTGATTCTCCTCTTTTATAAAACTATATATGTGGTGTTTCCATTGCAATTTATCCTAAACATATATATATATATATATATATGGATATTTCATTCTTTCTTTTCAAATTTATAGATTTCAAAATAGAATATACGTAGATATCTTGATTTCGAAATGTGTGTCAAAACTTTGATTTTATTTAATATGTTTAAGAAAGAAACGAATTTGGAATGTATATATAAATAAAGACTTTGTTTTACATATGTTTAAATTTAATATTGATTTGAAAATACATATAATGGTTTTATTTTTACTATTTGTTTTTAAATTGAATATTGTTTTGAAAATACACACACAGATGTGTGTGTGTGCATATATATTTATGTATGTATGTATGTATCTTATTTCAGCATATTTCAAGCTCGTTTTGATTTTTTTTCATTGATTCCAACTTATCAGTTTGTTCGTCAAATTTGGGTCTGTAACGAACCGATTTTTCGACGCCCAAAAGTCGACATCAATACGTCCACTGTATCGAACGCCGCACAATCAAATGCCGGAAAACCCAACCGTTAGGGTTTAAAGAAGAAAGAGGTAGAAGAAGAAGAAAGGAAAACAATAACAGAATCTCACATTTCACAGCGGAACAAATATAATAGATAAATGAATATCTTTAAACAAAATCACTATATCAGTTTACTCATCACATTATCAGAGTTTACAACAACAAACAGCGGAAAAGAAACATTACATATATAAGTGATACGCCTCGCCATCTAGCTCCAACTCCTGATCTCTACAGCAACTTCTTGACTTCGCACCCGAATAACTGCTAACCTGACTCGAGGCTGCCCGTGTGGAAAATTATGGGCACCCAGAGTTTAGAAAGGGAACAATAAACTCCAGGTCAGTCGTGGGGCTGGTGTGAGATCTTAAAAATAGTAATTTCCACAAAGAAAGGAAAACAAATCCTCTATGCTTTTTGGAAAATGAAACTACAATAAGGCCTCCCGGCACACACACAATGCAATCGCAGACTTGGGGGAGACATCTCCTTATGATAGTCAAACATGCTTGATACGCAAAAATCCTTTTTAATATTATCATTAGTGCATAGTGTGGAAAACAATTCGAAAGTATAATATTAATCTTAGCCAGCTTAGGTACCATTATATTATGCCTGCTATAGCTACCTCCTTAGGTGGCAGGTTATACAATTGCAATTGTAAAGGGCGCGTATTGTTTCTTTGGATTTCCAAGAAATGGTCAGGCTAAGGAACTTCCTCTTGCCACATGGGTACGCCGTTGGAGGGACGTCCCGAGAACTTAACCAGCTCTCTGCGAACACAAGGCCGGGTTACCTCTGTAACTAGGTAACTACTATACGAGTATGTCATCCCCGGTCATTTGCGACCTTTATCCGAGGATCCTCAACAACAAAGCAACAACCACAAAGTATAATAAATTTGTATCAACAACATAGGTAAAATATCTGGGCTCCATACCATGATACTACCCTTTTCCTGAAGGAAATGACATACCCACAAAGGGCGCTACCCCTAAATAACATTGCCATCTTTCCTGTTTCGACCATTTTCGGGGTGTGAAGTCCGACGAGGTCTCGTCCATAAAGCTACACTTTTCACAAAGTCATGATTTGATCAACAAATGATCAACAGTACTTCGTATGCCACATTACTAAATTGGGAATGTATCACTAGTAACCATCAACTACATAACCTCTGAGCTCGTACGTCTCAGAGAATGGTGTTAAGCTAAGAGAATAAATTCTCCACCACCAATAGAAATGTATTTGATAGAAACCAGCTTTACATCTCAAAGTGTAACGTCAGACACACATCCATACAAGTCCATTCCGAGATCGAATGGAACCGAAGGCACTTCAAAAGAAGCCTTTGCAAATGCGGATATTTACTAATCACGTCCTGAATACCTATCACAAAGGGTGATAAAATCTCTATACCGAAGCAACCCGATGCAGAGACATTCGGCAGGTAATCCTTTCGCTTTCGAAAAATACCCAGTCTTCAACACCGTCTTCAAATGCAATCCCATTTCGTCGTATCATTATTCGGAATGGGTTTTGTGACACAAGGTCCTCTTCCGACTAATTCGAATAATGAGCGCTTATGTTTTTTTAAATAATTGTTCAATCAAATTTCAAACAAATTTCCACTTTGATCTTTTAAATAAAAGATCCATCACAATCACAAATGTTCGATGTGGTTTTCGGATATCCACTTGGAATCCGACCCCCGGTCGCATCGAAATTCAAATGCTATTAAAAGGCCAATATTGATAATTGGTTATTTAACTATCAATCAACATTCCAATCACCAGATTTCAAATAATTTTCCCAAATCATTTATTTCCAAAATATCTTCGCAATATATACTTTTATCATTTTAATATTTTGAAAACAAATTTCAAATCACTATTCACATTTCAATCCTTTGGATATAAATTTTCAAAGCATTTTCCTTACGTGGAATATATTTCCAAATATTTATTCATTTCCACTGAAAATCTGCCAAGTTCAAATATTTTAAAATAATATAAAATACATATCCAAAATATACTTGGAAACATTTAAAATAAAACATTTTAAAATACTTGCTTAAATATTAGTTATGAAAATATTATACTAATATCTCATATAAAAATTCAAGTCCAAAACTAATTTTTAAATAAAATTAATAGATAGGATATAGCTATTTAAATATTCAACTTCTAAAACCAATATCAATTAAATCTTTAAATCATTGCTTCCATAATTAATTAAATAAATGTTTACTTTAAAGATTTATAAAATAACTTAAGAAACTAATTTCTCCAAAAATATTCTTTTAAAACCAACCCTAGAACTTTTAATTTATATTTCAAAAGCTACTTTAAAACCATACTCGGCTTTCTAGGGAAAAATTCTCTTTCATTACAAAATGTTTTATTTACGTCAATTGATAAACCTTTCTCGATTTATTTTACATTCCAAATCCGCCAGTTTCTTTCCACACTTAAAAATAAATCGATATTTATCTTTAAAACAAATTCCCCTTTCCTTTGTAAATTCCCATTGTAAATTTAAATTTTCAAATATCCGCAGTTATACGATTTCCAAATCGTTTTCCAAATATTCACTTTCCAACACCAAATCAAATTTCAAATTGATTTCCAAATTTATTTCAAACACCAAACTTATTATCTTTTGAAACAAATTCCTTCTTTTAAATTTATTCAATTTTCTAAAATTAATTTACTATAAATTTTCTACTAAATTTCGAAAATCCAGTTTTATCTACTTCTGGTATCCTACGATACCAAAAATATGTTTGGCTAAATTATAGCCCTCAACGATTTAAATCACAATTTAATCACACACATATTATAAATAAATAAGCACACAACATATGAAACAAAATCAAATGTTTGAGGAATCCAGTTGGATCCCTCCAACTAGTTTCCCTACATCCACAGACGTTAGCATAACAATTAAATACTCATTCCACTTCGAGGTGGAATATCGCGGTATATGCGATTTATATAATATCCTCCGCTATTATGCGGCGCATAGGGTTTCATCCACGATATAATGCGGGAAATCAACAACTTCAAATACATATATAATACCAATTCCACTTCGAGGTGGAATATCGCGATATATGGGTTTATATATAATATCATCCGCTATTATGCAGCGTATAGGGTTTATTTTAATACAACCGATAATAAATTATCATCCAAGCACACAATCGAGAATTTAAATTTAACTATCACAGTTCAATAATCAATCAATAACTGAAATTTTCAATTATTATAATTTGAGTGAGAGGATCTCACCTTGGCTACGCATTCAATCCATTTTCCATCTCAACCATTCCTTCATGGTTATAGACCTTGTAAAAACAATTTACGAATAATTAACATTTGAATTAACCGAACACTCAATTTTCCCATTTTTAATAACTTAACCAAACAAAAATTTATTTAACAAGTTTCCTTTTAATAAATTATTCTTAGTGACTAAAATAAATTAGATTTAATTAAACAAATAAATTTTCACAATTTCAGAACTAAATCCGTAACTGAAAATATAAATATGTATATTTACTTTTCCTTTGAAATTATATATATATATATATATCTATATATACATACTTATAGAAATATTCTATACAGATTTTCAAAAATCTAATATAAATCATCTTCAATATTTTAAATTCCCTTAAATTTAACTATATAAAATAATCTATGTTTTTCCCATTCATATGTGAGTGAGTTATATATGTATGTATTTTTATTTGAAAACTTTGTTTTCTGCCTCACAGCAATCTACTTTACTGTAAACATATTTTTTTCTACACATATAGATATAAAATCTGCATTTTTTTAATTTTTCTTTTCTCTATATGTACTTAGCAATCAAAAATCTAATTTATATATATATATATTTCAATAAATAACCTACAGGATTTCTTTACTGTTGACCCTTCTTTTTTTTATGTTTTTTGATTTACAACATATATTTGAAATAGATTAAAACAAACAGGATCGTAAATACCTCATTGCCAAGCTCCAGAGGCTCGAGCCCAAACTATCGCGAACCCTAGGTCAACTTGCAATCGAACGCGGCGCCCCCCTTCGACTGCCCTCTCGCCACTTCCCCGAACATTTGGAAACCCTAGAACGCCCAACAGACATCGCGGCCTCAACCACGAAGTTCCCTACTCCAGCCGTCGCTTGCTTTGCTTCGCCCTCCTCGACGAAATCGAAATCGACTTCGATCCGTGAACGATGTTGCCTGAAAAATTGTTCCCGACAACCAACTTTGATGTTGTCGCCTGCTGCGTCGCAACTTGCCAACACCCAGCTCTAACCCACGTGACTGCTTCAATGACGTATCTCCAGCCCAACGAGACAAGCTGGCTCGCTTCATTGCCAATGTAGCCATGCTTCAACCCTTATGCCCTAGACACGACCTCGCCTCGATTTTGATTGCCAAAGTCCTTCTTTTTTTAATTAAGGAACGAATCAATTTATGTTCATATTAGAAAAGGAAAGAGGAGAGCGGCCATTATCACTTGAACGATTTTTAAATTTTAAAGTAATGAATCCAGCAGCGTGATATACGGGAAGACGTGGCAAGATGTGATGTTGAAAAGGAGTTCGCGTGCTTAAGAGAAGCTGTAGTGATTTTAGAGGAGACAAAGGCTGCTGAGGAGAAAAGGTTTGATGTGCTATAAATTCAACTGAATTTGACCAGGATAAAATATAGTTTAAATTTAAATTCAAATTCAAATTGTCTCGATTAACGCAGTTTGATGTGCTATAAATTCAACTGAATTTGACCAGGATAAAATATAGTTTAAATTTAAATTCAAATTCAAATTGTCTCGATTAACGCAGTTTAAAATCGCGAACCCCTATCGAGGCGTTCTGCCAGGCGTTTGTAATGTTATATCCTCATTCCGAACGCAATGGAAAATGTTTCGAGTCCTAACTCGATCGTATGGAGAAGATAGCTTTTGAACCCAGTTATAAAACTGAATTTTTGATTTAATTTCAACGGGTTTATTTACCGTACACTCACACAACTACTCCAATTACTACGAAAATTGAAATCCGATAATAATACAATATTACGGATCCAATGGAACTGGTTTCATCGAAATCCGAGACTGTGCCTCGGAAGGCTATTTTTAAATATTGATTTAAATGATAAAAATTCAAAATTGAACAAACTGCTTTTAAATTTACTTTTGAAAATCTTTTACCTCCAGTATTATCAATATAAATTTTCCAAGCCATCAAATTATTTTTAACCAAATAAAAATTGAAAATTCAAATTTACACCCATCACTAATAAATCAAACTCAATAATTTAATTGCCAAATTCATATTTATTTTCCAAATTCAAGTTAAACTAATCTCCAAATATTTAAAATCAACTAAATATTTCATTTCAAATGTTAAAAAAATTTGGGTCGTCATATCCTTCCCCCTTAAAGAATTTCCTCCCGAAATTACTGGTTAAGAAGAATGATCCTTAACCCATTCGCTGTCTTTTCAAAACCAAATAGTTTTGTCAATTTACCAACAAGTCTTTTCATTGAAGATCATCATTTCAACTAAGTTTCCGAAATCTTCCATAGTTTCCAAACAACATTATTTTCTCAATAATTCAAATTTAAATTTAAATTCAAATTTCAGATTTTCGAAACTTTCTCAAAAAATTTCTAACTCCCTAAATTTTCGAAAATTTTCGCCAGCGTCTTCTTTGCGCGGCTAGCTCGGTACGACTACAAAATGGCACCACAGGCCCTCAGATTCCAAAAGAAAAAAAAGGCCAAGCGGCTGGACAAGAAAATCATCAAATTTCATACTGAAATTTAAATACATACCTTTTGGTCGAGCAATTCAATTTTATCTTCAAAGTCAAAATCCCAATTCCAATTTTTCTTTTTCCTGTAACATACCTGTATATTCTACTAGCCATAATATCCAATTACAACATTCAAATTTATTTTGCACATTCCTTTACAAAATTTTCAGTATATACTTCTTATACCATTTTTTACTCTACTATTGAAGTTATATATTCATTTTCATTCAACTTTACATTTTCAATTTCATTTGAATTCGATTTACACTTTCAATTCTGTTTGGATTCAATATAACTTCTAAATATTAAATTTTATCAATTATCTTTCATTCACAACTACACTATTTTAAATTTGTTTCATTTACTAATTCATTACAAATTCCAATTCATTTTATCTCAAACCATTTCTTTATTTCACCTTTATTATCTTTAGTTCACTTCGAACTAATTTTACAACTTTATTTTATTTCACACAATTCAAATTGGTTTTCGATATTCATTTTTCAATTCCAGTTTTTTTATTCTTTCGTTCATTCCCAAAAATTTATTTTAAATTCACCATTTTGGTTTATAACCACTTATATTTAAACTGGATTTCAAATTCCATATGAATTTAGTTCGCCTTTCATTTATAATTATTGAATTCAATTCATTCCAAACCATATTAATTTGTCATTTCTTCAATTAGTTTCTCTTACTAATTTTATTTTAATTGTAAATTTATTTAATCATTTACAACTTTATTTTCCACCTTTTAAAATTTTATTCCATAACTATTTTTTTTTCTTTTTTTTAATAAGATTCTAGAGTCTTTTCAACAATTCAAACCATTTTTGAAATCAATTCAACTTATCTTTTGAATTTCCAAAACCAAACCCATTTTTCCAAACAACTTCAATTTAAAACAATTTGGCAGTAATTCTTCTCTTGGAAACTCGAAAATGAACATCAATAATGTTGCAGTCATCACCAAAGTTATTTTCCAGCGACCTAAAAGAGTTTAGAGCTTTCATCCCTTCAAAACACTTTTCCAAAACCTTTGAAAATCATCTTCAAAATAAAAAGGGATTTAAACTTTCCAAATCTCTAAAATTTTCAAATTCTTTTCAAAACATTTCCAAATACTTCTATGGAATTCTGTTTCAAATTACAAATCACATTACAATTTATATTCTCAAATTCCATTTGTATGTGAATTTATTTCTTAATTTTTGGAATTACGATTTCAATTTTCTATTCAAATGATAATAATATTATCACTTCCTAACAATCAAGCAACCATATACTATAATAATTCACAAAGATTATTTCCTTTATCTATGAAAATAGTTTGGGTAAAATTATTTCATTCACCCTATTTTGAAACAATATCGTGTCGAATTGTTCTGTACGAGTGTTTAGAGATCCCTATCGATAGAGTTGTACAGGCTATATCGACCAGAATCCATATACCACTCAACAACCCAATCATCACAATATAAAATAATTTTTTTTATATTCACTAACAAATACGTGCTCATATCTATTATTACACTCAACTCATTGTAGAGTACTACTGACTCTATCTCTAATGAGTAACACCCAACAGAGCCAAGGTTGTCGCTTAACCAAATGCTCTGATACCACAATGTAACGGTCCAGGCTTTTCAACCATCGACAACAGCCAATCTCGACTGGTAGGCTTTTCAACCATCCCATCCCCATCGGGGCTACAATGGTACCCTGCCTTGCTTTTACGGCCAGCCTTTCGACTGTCACGCCTTACGGCTAACCAACCCCTTAAAGAGGACGTGTAGGGGTAAGAGTCTCCTGCTCGCCACCAAACAAAAAAGCGAGAACCCACATCACGTTTCACAAAGATAAGCAAGGTCAGTCATGGGACTGGTGTGAGATGTTAAAAACAGTTATTTCCATAAAGAAAGGAAAAGAAATCCGCTATGCTTTTTGGAAAATGAAACTACCTTAAAGCCTCCCGGCACACACACAATGCAATCGCAGACTTGGAGGAGATTTCTCCTTATGATAGTCAAACATGCTTGATACGCAAAAATCCTTTTTAATATTATCATTAGTGCATAGTGTGGAAAACATTTCGAAAGTATAATATTAATCTTAGCCAGCATAGGTACCATTATATTATGCCCGCTATAGCTACCTCCTGAGGAGGCAGGTTATACAATTGCAATCGTCAAGGGCGCTTATTGTTTCTTTGGATTTCCAACAAATGGTCGGGCTAAGGAACTTCCTATTGCCACATGGGTACGCCACTGGAGGGACGTCCCGAGAACTTAACCAGCTCTCTGCCAACACAAGGTCGGGTTACCTCTGTAACTAGGTAACTACTAAACGAGTATGCCATCCCCCGGTCGTTTACGACCTTTATCCGAGGATCCTCAACCACAAAGCAACAACCACAAAGTATAATAAATTTGCAACAACAACATAGGTAAAATATCTGGGCTCCATACCATGATACTATTCTTTTTCAGAAGGAAATGACAAACCCTCAGGGGGCGCTACCCACAAATAACCTTGCCGCATCTTTCCTGTTTCAACCATTTCCGAGGTGTGAAGTCTGACGAGGTCTCGTCCACAAAGCTACACTTTTCACAAATTCATGCTTTGATCAACAAATGATCAGCAGCACTTCGTATGCCACATTACCAAATTGGGAATGCATCACTAGTAACCATCAACTACATAACCTCTGAGCTCGTACGTCTTAGAGAAGGGTGTTAAGCCAAGAGAATAAATTCTCCGCCACCAACAAAAATGTATTTGACAGAAACTAGCTTCACATCTCAAAGTGTAACGTCAGACACACATCCATACAAGTCTGTTTCGGGATCGAACGGAACCAAAGGTACTTCAAAAGAAGCCCTTGCAAATCCGGATATTTACTAATCACGTCTGGAATCCCTATCACAAAGTGCAATTAAATCTCTGTACCGGAGCAACCCGACGTAGAGACATTCGACAGGTAATCCTTTCGCTTTCGAAAAATACCCGGTCTTCAACACTGTCTTCAAATGCAATCCAATTTCGTCGTATCATTATTCGAAATGGGTTTTGTGACACAAGGTCCTCTCCCGGCTAATCCAAATAATGAGGGCTTACTTTTAAAAAAAAAATAAGTGTTCAATCAAATTTCAAACAAATCACAACAAATTTCCACTTTGATCTTTTAAATAAATGATCCATCGCAATCACAAAGGTTCGATGTGGTTTTCGGATATCCACTTGGAATCCAACCCCCGGTCGCATCGCAATTCAAATGCCATTAAAAGGCCAATATTGATAGTTGGTTATTTAACTACCAATCAACATTCACAACAATCACCGGATTTCAAATAATTTTCCCAAATCATTCATTTCCAAAATATCTTCGTAAGATATACTTTTATCACTTTAATATTTTGAAAACCAATTTCAAATCACTATTCACATTTCAATCCTTTGGAAACAAATTTTCAAAGCATTTTCCTTACGCGGAATATATTTCCAAATATTTATTCATTTCCACTGAAAATCTGCTGAGTTCAAATATTTTAAAATAATGTAAAATACTTATCCAAAATATACTTGGAAACATTTAAAATAAAACTATTTTAAAATACACGCTTAAATATTATTTATGAAATTATTATACTAACATCTCATATAAAAATTCAAGTCCAAAACTTAATTTTTAAATAAAATTAATAGATAGAATATAACTATTTAAATATTCAATTTCTAAAACCAATATCAATTAAATCTTTAAATGATTACTTCCATGATTAATTAAATAAATCGGTACTTTAAAGATTTACAAAATAACTGAAGAAACTAATTTCTCCAAAAATATTCTTTTAGAACCAACCCTAGAACTTTTAATTTTTATTTCAAAAGCTACTTTAAAACAATGCTCGGCTTTCAATGGAAGAATTCTATTTCTATTACAAAATGGTTTATTTACGTCAACTAATAAACCTTTCTCGACTTATTTTACATTCCAAATCCGCCAATTTCTTTCCACACTAAAAAATAAATCGATATTTATTTTTAAAACAAATTCCCCTTTCCTTTATAAATTCCCATTGTAAATTTAAATTTTCAAATATCCGCTGTTATACGATTTCCAAATCGTTTTCCAAATATTTACTTTCCAACACCAAATCAAATTTCAAATTGATTTCCAAATTTATTTCAAACACCAAATTTATTATCTTTTGAAACAAATTCCTTCTTTTAAATTTATTCAATTTTCTAAAATTAATTTACTATAAATTTTCTACTAAATTTCAAAAATCCAATTTTATCTATTTCTAGTATCCTACGATACCAAAAATATACTCTGCTAAATTATAGCCCTCAACGATTTAAATCAAAATATAATCACACACAGATTATAAATAAATAAACACACAACATATGAAACAAAATCAAATTTTTGAGGAATCCAGTTGGATCTCTCCAACCTGTTTCCCTGCATCCACAAACGTTAGCACAACAAGTAGATACCCATTCCACTTCGAGGTGGAATATCGCGGTATATGAGATTTATATAATATCACCCGCTACTATACGGCGCATAGGGTCTCATCCGCGATATAATGCGGTAAATCAACAACTCAAAATACATATATAATACCAATTCCACTTTGAGGTGGAATATCGCGGTATATGGGTTTAAATATAATATCATGCGCTATTATGGAGCATATAGGGTCTATTTTAATACAACTGATAACAAATTATCATCCAAGCACACAATCAACAATTTAAATTTAACTATCACAATTCAACAATCAATCAATAACTGAAATTTTTAATTATTATAACTTGAGTGAGAAGATCTCACCTTGACTACGCATGCAACCCATTTTCCATCTCAACCATTCCTTCATGGTTATAGACCATGTAAAAACAATTTACGATTAATTAACATTTGAAATAACCGAACACTCAATTTGCCCTTTTTTAATAACTTAACCAATCAAAAATTTATTTAACAGGTTTCCTTTTAATAAATTATTCTTAGTGACTAAAATAACTTAGATTTAATTAAACGAATAAATTTTCACCATTTCAGAACTAAACCCGTAACTGAAAATATAAATATGTATATTTACTTTTCCTTTGAAATTGTATATATATATACATACTTATAGAAATATTCTATACATATTTTCAAAATTTTGATATAAATAACCTTCAATATTTTTAATTCCCTTAAATTTGACTATATAAAATAATCTCTGTTTTTCCCATTCATATGTGAGTGAGTTATATATGTATGTATATTTTATTTGAAAACTTTGTTTTCTGCCTCACAGCAATCTACTTTACTGTAAATATATATATTTTTTTATATATATAGATATAAAATCTGCATATTTTTTTAATTTTTCTTTTCTCTACATATACTTAGAAATCAAAAATCTAATTTATATATATATATATATATATATATTTCAATAAATAACCTACAGGATTTCTTCACTGTTAACCCTTTTTTTTCTTTTTCTGTTTTCTGATTTACAACATATATTTGAATTAGATTAAAATAAACAGGATCGCAAATACCTCACTGTCGAGCTCCAAAGACTCGAGCCCAAACCATCGCGAATCCTAGGTCAACTTGCAATCAAACGCAGCGCTCCCCTTCGACTGCCCTCTCGCCACTTCCCTGACCGTTTGGAACCCCTAGAATGCCGAACAGACATCGCGGCCTCAACCACGAAGTTCCCTGCACCAATCGTCGCTTGCTTTGCTTCGCCCTCCTCGACGAAGTCGAAATCGACTTCGGCTCGTGAACGATGTTGCTTGAAAAATTGTTCGCGACAACCAACTTTGATGTTGTCGCCTGCTGCGTCGCGAGTTTCCAACACCCATCTCTAACCCACGCGACTACTTAATGACGCATCTCCGACCCAATGAGACAAACTGGCTCGCTTCATTGCCGATGCAGGCATGCTTCAACCCTTATGCCCTAGACGCAACCTCGCCTCGATTTCGATTGCCGAAGTCCCTCTTTTTTTAATTGAGGAACAAATCAATTTAAGTTCATATATATTAGAAAAGGGAAGAGGATAGCGGCCATTATCAATTGAATGATTTTTAAATTTTAAAGTAATGAATCCAGCAGCGTGATATACGGGAAGAGGGGGCAAGATGTGATGTTGAAAATGAGTTCGCATGCTTAAGAGAAGTTGCAGTGATTTCAGAGGAGACAAAGGTTGCAGAGGAGAAAAAGTTTGATGTGCGATAAATTCAACCGAATTTGACCAGGATAAAATATAGTTTAAGTTTAAATTCAAATTCAAATTGTCTCGATTAACGCAGCTTAAAATCACGAACCCCTATCGAGGCATGCCGCCAGGCGTTTATAATGTTATATCCCCATTCCGAACGCAATGGAAAAGGTTTCGAGTCCTAACTCGATCGTATGGAGAAGATGGCTTTTGAACCCAGTTACAAAACTGAATTTTTGATTTAATTTCAACACATTTATTTACCGTACGCTCGCACAACTACTCCAATTACTACAAAAATTGAAATTCGATAATAATACAATATTACAGATCAAATGGAATTGGTTTCTTCGAAATCCGAGAGTGTGCCTCGGAAGGCTATTTTTAATATCGATTTAAATGATAAAAATTAAAAATTGAACAAACTGCTTTTAAATTTACTTTTGAAAGTTTTATCACCTCCGGTATTATCAATATAAATTTTCCAAGCCATCAAATTATTTTTGACAAGCTAAAAATTGAAATTTCAAATTTTTACCCATCATTAATAAATCAAATTCAATATTGTAATTGCCAAATTCATATTTATATTCAAAATTCAAGTTAAACTAACCTCCAAATATTTAAAATCAATTAAATATTTCATTTCAAATGTTAAAAATTTCCGGGTCGTCACAGCGTACATCGTGCATTGCTTTGAAATTTGTGCCTGGATTCGTAACTCGTTTCATTGTCAAATCTCTCTAGCCTCGAAAGGTGAGCAATCACTTACGATTAACATTCTTATATTTAGTGAATTTGATTTCACTTGAAACAACAATTGAAATATGCTGTAAAATTTGAACTGTTAATTATCTAATTGCTATATATGATATGTCGTTATCTTTAATTATTCACTTATGACATCTGACACCATAATATGTTATTTATGTTATAATTGGATTTGTTACTGATGAGATATATATATATATATATATATATATTGTTGATCTGTTCTCACTCCGTAAGTTCCTTGTTAGCTTAGAATTCTCTATGGGTTGAAATGATACATACCCGAACGATATTATAGATTAGGGGAAAATCGTTAAGGGTTGAAATGATAAACCTAAGCGAATTTCACTGATTTTGAAATTTTGGGATTACGGGTTGAAAAGATATGAATCCGTAGAATATTAAATTACGAATTGAATTGATAAATATCTATATCACTTGACCATAGGATAGAAAATTATATACGGACATAGTCTATTTTGAAAAATTATTTTTGTAGTTTTGGAAGGAAATGTATGGATTTTATTAAATGTTGATTTTAAATATAATAAAAAGATATTTTATTTTGTAAAATTAGATTTTTAAATTATATGTTTGGAAATTTTAAATTTACAAGTTAGTTAGTTTACTTATAAAAATTTATTATTTTTAAATATATAAAATAAGATTTAAAATAGATTTATTAATACGATTTAATTCAATATAAATTTTTAAATAAAATTTAATTTAATTAGTATATATAATATTTTTACATATTTATTTAAAATTTTACATTACTATTTTAAATGGATTTTTGTAATGACTTCGAATAAATAGAGGTTGGAAAATAAAATAAATTAACTTGAAATTTAAATTGGTCAATAATTGAATTTAAATTAGAGTTTGTTTGAACTTATTAATTTTGAGATTTGAATGGTATGGTTCTTAACTTGATTTGATAAAAAGAGATTAAATCAATATTCTCAACTTTAAATAAAATTGAGACTGAATATTTAATAATGATTTAAATTTATAAATTGAGATTTTATTTAATTGTTATTAAATTGATTAAGTGAATATTCCAAAACTAAATAATAGTAAAGTTAAATGTTGAAATATAAATGAAACTTATATTGAAATGTTTGAATATTTAAACTTTGAATCTTATTGGAATTGAAGAGATAGTTCAAAACTAGATTTGAAATATATAAAGCTCGAAATAGTTTATTTAGAATTTGAAATGAACCTTAACCTTTTAAAAATGAAAGTGTTATGATTTCAAAAGGGTTATGATTTCAAAAGTGTTATGATTTCAAAAGTGCTATAAATTTTAAAATGTTATGATTCTGGAAATGAATATTATTTTAAAGTGAATAATGATATTGAATTGATATGGTTTTGAAATGAATATGATATTTTGATATGAAGTATGAACTATTTGAAATGAAATGACCATGGTGTGAAATAAGCATTTGGTTGTTAAAGAGATTAGGATCAGATATTGTCATACTCTCTGCCAATACCGAAAACCACATTAACAACTATGTACGTGGTGGAGGTTCTGAAACATAGTAGGATGGTTTGTGTAACAACCCGTCATTTTCGTTAATTAAATTTGTCATTTTAATAATATTTATGCAAATTTAATTTAGAAGAAATAAAGATTTTATAATTAATAATGAAGCAAATGTTGAGAAGGAAATGAAACCATGGGAATATAAGGCTAAGTATTTACAGTTGAAACAAAATGACGAATAAATTGAAGTGGTGTAAATTGTTATATTAGGCTAAGAGTTGCATATAAGAGAACAAAGGTAAGTAGTGAATTTAGTTAATGAATTAATAATATTAAATAGTAAATTGAATTAAATCAATGTCCGGTACAAATTGAAATATTGTTTGGAATGAAAGCTTATAAATTGTAAGCATTTAATTTGCAAATGAAATCAGTGTATTAATTTAGTTGTAACTGAATGTAAATTAATGAAATTATGTAATAATTGATATATGATGGCATTCATGAATGAAATAAGATTTGTAAGGAATAAAGGAATAATTGAAATAAACATTTACCAATGAAATAGTATATTTATTTATATAGACTTAATAAAAGAGTTGAATTGAATCAATCTATTTAGTTGAAACTAATTAATTGGTATGCAAATTATAAATGAGTTTATAGTAAGAAATTATACTACCGTGAATTGGAATTAAGATGAAATTGAAAATTTCAAGTATGTGATGCAAATATATCATATATAGCAGTGGAATAAAAAAATTTGTGTTATTATAACCTGGTTGGTAAGTAACAAACTTATAACTGAATTTAAAACAAAATAGGTGACAATGAATATAGATTGTTCATTTATTTGATGTGTTAAATAAATTTTGGTATTCAATCGCAATAAATATAAATAATTAGTTGAAACTGTTGTAAGGTCAAAATTTATTGCATATAATAAGTTGGGGGATAGATTTCATTAAAGGTAATTTATTTATTATGTTAATGTAAATTAAAATAATTAAAGGTACGTAAATGATGATTAATACAATGTTTGGAAGTTGTAATTTAGAGGATATTAAGAATTAGGAATTGAATTTTGAATTATTTGCAATACAAATAAAGAAAATGTTACGTTATTGCTAACTGAGGGAATCATTAATTAATTGAATGAAATGAGTGAATGTAAATGCATTCTACGTTATTTATCAAATAGGAGGAAAGAAAAGTAAATATCGAATTGATTGATAAATAAATATGCATTGAATAGTAATTGAATGTGTATAGATTGTAAAGTTATAATAATAAGTAGAAATGGGATGACATTACTACAATATAATGAATTGCAAATTTTAGGTTTATAATAAAGTGTGAACGGAAATCTGATTGGTTATAATAATTTGATGGAATTCAAATTTTATGGGAAAGGTAAATGGATATTTAGTAATAAATTTAAAGGACATAAAAAAGGAATTTATTTAAGTAATAGATATAACGGATAAGTATATACTTATAAATGTAGGATTAAGAGTTTTACCACAACTATTATGAGTTATATACTTAATTCCTTCAATTAAATCGGAAATCATTGCAATAATTATAAATTAAATGTTACGATAAATAAATTAAGGTAATAAATGGGGAATAACGTAAATAAATTCTTCATTAAATGATGGTTAGTGTATATAAAGAATGGAGGTAAAGCTTTATAAATTGATTTGAATCTAAAATTTAATGAAAGGAGTAATTGGAATTAAATGGATTAAGTGTTTGAAGTTACGAAGATTTTAATTTAGATAAAAGGGTATGCATTTATGTAATAGAGTATGAATCTATTGTTAAGTTTATTTATAAAATGACAGTTGGGTAAATGAAAGGGTGCAAAAGTAATGTTATCAGTATATTAAAATAATGTATGATAATAGATTTAATCGAAATAATTGAAGATAATATAAATTCTATTTATAATATGACTATGGGTGAATGAAAAGATTGTAAATCAAGAATTGTTTATTTATATGAATATAAAGAATTAAGGTAAATGAGTTTTTGCAGTTAAGTAAAAGTTAAACATTTATTTTACGTTAATTGAAAATTTAGTTGAAATTTGAAAAATATTTATGTATGTTAATTTCATCCATTTGGCTATAATGGATTGAATAATAAGAATGAAGATTTAATTCAATGAAATTTTTGGGAAACTTAATTGATAATTTCTAATTTTAGCACATGTATATAGTTGGGTTGGAATAATAATTTGGAATAACAACTTCAATATATTTGGAAATAATAATTTATACAAAGGGAAGCTGGAAATTTGAATATATATGGAATGAAACATGAGACAAATGTTAACTGCGTTACAAAGTAATGATAGACTCAATTAAAGGGTTGGAATTGAATCTAATCAGTTTAATTGGAAACTGATTAAAATAAATTTGGATTGGGTAATTTATTTCCAATTAAATCAATTCACATTTCAAAATTTAATGCTAGTTTATTGCATATATGTTTATGCCTAAATTTAAACTTATGTTTAGATCCAATCCGATCCATCTATTATTTTTCAGCCTTGTCTATATATAACCTGTTATAAACCCTAGCCACTCCTTATTTTCATTTTTCTATACGTACATCTCCTTCTCAACTCCTCATTCTAATGGCAGAAAAAAAAACCTAATTCCCAAATTCCAAAAAAAATAATTTCAATTTCAAAAAAAAAAAAAAAAAAAAAAAAATTTGCGGATCTGCAGCAGCTTCTGGTCGCGCTTCGGGTTTCAGGGGAGAAAACCCTAGAGCAACTTCGAGTCAGGAAGAAAATAACTCGGGTCGCTCCGGGTCGTTTTGGCGAAAACTCCAAGCAAGTACCGGGGAATTGAGGCGGCGCACCGAAGTCGAACCCGAAGTCGACCCAGGACCATAATTTTCCATTTTTCAAATTTTCATAACTTTTGCGTACGAGCTCGGATTCACGAGCGGTTTGTTTTGCTGGGATCGTATCGGAATTTCTGACGTTTTGGCACTAGTTTGGATGAATTTGGAGACTGTCCAATTTTTGGGTTTAAATTGGATTTGAATTCAATTTAAATTCAAAAAGGTGAGTGTTTTAACCCACTCACAACTTCTAAAAGTTTTTATGTTTGTTAAAATTATTTCAGATATGAGTAGGAATTTATTTATGAATGTTTGGCATGTTTTATTTATCATATCTGTTGAATCGCATTTAATTAAATTAACTGTTAATTTAGTTTATTGATTGCATATTAATTGATAGTTAGAATTTATTTGTTTGCATATAAACTGCTAGAAACAGTTATAAAATTTATTACTGAATATAAACTGTTAGTCTAATAGTTGTTAAATTTATTTTGAATATAACTGCCAGTTATTACCTGTTATATATTATCAGATATATATTGATATTGATTTATTATTGGATGATGATTGTGATTTGGATGATGGATGATTTTGATGAATGGATGTTTTATTGTATATCATTAAACTGCAAGTTATCATGCATTTTTCATTTCATTCGGGATTGTGGTTTGAAATGATATACAACCGCAAAACTTTATTTTTAAATTGCGGATTGAAATGATAAATATCTGTATCACTTGACCATAGGATAGAAAATTTTATACAGGCACCGTGGTCTATATATAAAATATTTTAAAGTGATTTCTATGGTTTGTATGGAATACGGTTTATAATTTTTAATTTTGATATTTTCTTCTATATATATATGTACATATGAAGTTAGAGATTTTGAATTTAAGCTGTGTATAAATCTCTTAAATAAAAATGGAAAAATTGAGAAAAATGGAGTTTGATAATTATATCATATGTTTAATGTTTAAGTTTGGAAATTTTAAGATATGGTATTTATAACAGGACTTTTCCAAGATAATTAAAAATGAATATGTTTGTATAAATTAAATTGAAGAAAATATTTAATTGTTAGAAATTGGAGTGTTATTTATGGATTTTATGTAAATATTCAAGACTAAATAATAGTACGTTTAATTTGCTGAAAGAAAAATTTCCAACTTTAGTTTTGAAATATTAATACTCCAAATTGATATATATATATATGTATATATATATATAGAAATTGAAGTAGTTTTGGAACTTGAAAGTGATATTTAAATTTTGGTTTAGACTTTAAATAAAGAAACATATTTGTAAAGCCATGGAAATTATTTTCTTTACAAAGTTACCTTAAAGCTAAACCATTTATTTTATATACCGTTGAATATCCAAACCATTCAAGTTTTAGAAGTTATGGTTTTAAAAGTATGAATTCCGAAATATTATGTTTTGGAAGTATAATTCAAATGTTTGGTTTCCAGATATTTTAAATTTTAAACCAGTATGATTTTGGAAAAGGATTATATTTGAGATAAAATGATATCATATTTTTTGGGTTTTAATTTGATATCGTATGGGAAATTTTATTCTGGTTTTAAAGTATAAACCATTTTTAAATGACCGCGGTGTTATAATAAAGATGGGTTGGCAAAGAGACCGGGATCGGATATGGACATACTCTCTGTCGATACCGAAAACCACTTTGACTAACCGTGTACGCGGTGGAGATTCCAGAATGAAGTAGGTTGGTGGCGACGTTTCCTGTAAGGTAAATACGTGGACCCAACTTCCGTGAGTTGGCATAAGGTGGCTAAAACAGGAGCGATTCTCGGGCCAATGAGGTCATTCCTCTGATCGAACGCACTCCTTCGATACTATACTCTGACTTTGGATTGTTTCGGTGGCCACTATTGATTTCTTTGATTTGGGGGTGTTAGTTCGAGGTGGGCGGTAGCTGCGGCTATGCGTTACCATCAGCCCGAGTAGCAATTGGTATATCTACCCTGGCATTGCCTAGTTGTGCCGTGTCACCTACCCTAGTGCGCCTTATACGATTTTGGTTTTGTACCATACCTATGGAGTGCCCTCTAACGACGCCCAGTACGGGGGAGATTACGGTACTGTATAGACTATGGGAATATATTCTGTGTTAAGGGCTATATGGGTAACCCCTTAATGCTATTTAAAAGTAAGTTTATCTTACAATTAGACACTATTATAATAGCGCAATATACTATATAGTAAATAGTTTAGCGGATCCTTAGGAGATGTAAATCCCGAGCATCTCTTGAATTACTGCACTCTTATTTATTTCTGTAAATTTAACTTACATAAGATCTTTTAGTTCTGACTCGAGTGTTTTTGTCTTTTCAAATTCGCTCGGGTCAGTCCGAGCGTTTCAGGATCGAAGACTTTAGCTTTGGAGGACGAAGAAGAAGAATTCGTATTATTATTATCTATATTATAGCACCACACTCATACTGTTCCGCTGCAATTTATTTGGTATGTGAACTCTGATAGTTATTGTATAAAGAAAAATCAAGTGTTTTGTAAACGGTTTATGAACTGTATATTTATTATTATATTTTATCCTTCCGTTGTGAGATTCTATTTTAATTTTATTTCTTCTCTGTTTTTCTTATTTACCCCATAACAATCCGCCCTTCCGTATGGTTTGAATTGGCATGTATGTCGGTTTAAAGTGTGCGAAAAGGCGGGACGTTACATCTGGTATCAGAGCTTTGGTTTAGCGATAAACCTTAGCTTTGTGGGGTTTGACTCTTTACTAATAGGGTAGCGATACCCTATGGGAGTCGCTGAGTGTATATATATGTGAGAGCGTATTTGTTAGTGTTATAAAAAGATTTTAATATTGTGTTAGTCTGTTCCGTTTTGTATTTATAAATTCTAGTTGGTGCATGTGACGCTGTGACATCAATAAGGATTTCTAAACACTTAATAGGACAGACCGACATAATATTTGATTTTAATATAGGTGAATGAAATAACTTTGCCTATTATATTTTCTATATATAAAAATATTTTATAATGGCATATATTTGGTTGCTATAGATTGGGTGTTAGGTAATGAAAATATAAATAACAGTTGAAACTAAGTTGAAAGTAAAATAAATGAAATCTGGAAATTTAGGGCTGAAGTTCCGGGGTTTTGAAATTTCTTTTGAAATTTTTTTTGGAATATAATAATATTGTGTATAAGTACTTTCTGATATAAATATTTTAATATAATTCGGAAGAATTGTTTTAAAGAAGATTTTTGGAGAAAATAAGTTTTGTACTTTCCTCTTTGTCGCTGGAAAATAATTTCGGTGATGGCGGCCGCATCATCGACTATCATTTTCGAGTTTCGAAGGGGAAAGGCCACTGTAGTAGTTTTACTGCAGATTCATTTTCGAAAATATATAAGTTTTGAATTGTTTTAAATATAATTAGAGATATATAAGTTGTAAGAATATATTTATCTATTATTTTAAAATAATTTGAAATTTAACCTGGTATTTAATTCTTAAATTTCCATTAATTAATTGTTTCAATTATTGTAGTAAAATAAAAGGTAAGTAATTAATAATTGAATCCTCTAATTTAGGTAAGAGATTTAATGCTTAGTTATTAATGGATTTAAAGAAAATTTGAAATTTGTAACATATGAAACAAAGAGTAATATTGTTGAACATTAAATTTAATTAAAGGATGAGATAAAACTTGTATAAGTTCATTTGCATTTTCTTTAACATATATAACTTACCAATATAAAAAGTTGAAATGTTAAATAGAAAATGTAATGAAAATCGTACAAGTAAAAGTAGGAAATGAAGTACTCAATGAATTTGCTATTATAAATAAGAATTTAATGCATAAACTTAAGTTACAATTGAAATTTTACTATAAGTGAATATAATTAAAGGTAAGTAATTCAAATGGATGAATATTAACTTAAGTAAATAAAATGGAAATGCTAACAAATTAAATAGGACATGAACACTATTGATAAACAAATGTAAATAAATGAGGGCATGCAATAAATGAACGAAAAATTATAATGAAATAAAAAGAACTGGCATGACCTCAGATAATGGAAATGAAAAATTGTAAGTAATAAGTAAAAAAAAAAATAATTGAAACAAACATTGAATGAGTAAATGAAATTAAAAGTTTGTTAGAAATAAATGTAAACTATAAAAGGAAAATTTATGTGGTATGAATAAAAAGAGAAATTAAATAACAAAGGTATGAAATTAATAAAAGGTTAAGTTGATTGTTGTTTGAATTGTTGTTGTTTGGTTATGGTTGTTTGGGTAAAATACTTTGAAAATTGAATTTGGAGTGAATGAATAATCTATTTAGTTTATCTTAGACTGTTGAGTAAATGATGCACTTGATGGTTTATTCTTCATTCCGTACGATTTAAAAGTTTTGAACCCGAACGACTATTTATTTGTTTGGTTGAATGGTTGCTTTGAATTTGTTGTGTATGCTGCTGTTAAAATTGGTGGTTGTTGTATTGTTTTGTATTAGTGATGGAAACCACTTAAATATTTTATTTTATATAAATTGTTAACCCTTTGGATTTTATAAGTGAAATGCAGGTTATGGAAGCAACTGCTACTGCTTTTGGTTCCATAAATTAAGCGTATATTGCACGACAAATATGTACGTTTCGGATTACGGTTTATAGCGCTATTTTATATATTTTCCCGTGTTGGGATATTATATTTTGGATATTATATGAGATATTTTGATATATTTGATATTATATTTTCTCCCGAGCCTCCCCGTACAAAGGAGACTCTGCCAAAAAATTTCGTAAATTTTGGACTTAGAAAATATCTTGAAAATGTTTTCCAAAGTTTATTAGTTTGAGTATTAAAAAAAAATTAATGATTATAAATTAGTATATTTTATCTAAATTAATTTTGTAAATTTATTTGTTTATAAATTTAAAATTTGATATGATATTGATTACTTGATTCTTCTTTTCCCTTCTTTTTCCTTTTCGGGGACGAAAAGTTTTGAGTGGGGGAGAGTGTAACGACCCGTCATTTTCGTTAATTAAATTTGTCATTTTAATAATATTTACACAAATTTAATTTAGAAGAAATAAAGATTTTATAATTAATAATGAAGCAAATGTTGAGAAGGAAGTATTTACAGTTGAAACAAAATGACGAATAAATTGAAGTGATGTAAATTGTTATATTAGGCTAAGAGTTGCATATAAGAGAACAAAGGTAAGTAGTGAATTTAGTTAATGAATTAATAATATTAAATAATAAATTGAATTAAATCAATGTCCGGTACAAATTGAAATATTGTTTGGAATGAAAGCTTATAAATTGTAAGCATTTAATTTGCAAATGAAATCAGTGTATTAATTTAGTTGTAACTGAATGTAAATTAATGAAATTATGTAATAATTGATATATGATGGCATTCATGAATGAAATAAGATTTGTAAGGAATAAAGGAATAATTGAAATAAACATTTACCAATGAAATAGTATATTTATTTATATAGACTTAATAAAAGAGTTGAATTGAATCAATCTATTTAGTTGAAACTAATTAATTGGTATGCAAATTATAAATGAGTTTATAGTAAGAAATTATACTACCGTGAATTGGAATTAAGATGAAATTGAAAATTTCAAGTATGTGATGCAAATATATCATATATAGCAGTGGAATAAAAAAAATTGTGTTATTATAACCTGGTTGGTAAGTAACAAACTTATAACTGAATTTAAAACAAAATAGGTGACAATGAATATAGATTGTTCATTTATTTGATGTGTTAAATAAATTTTGGTATTCAATCGCAATAAATATAAATAATTAGTTGAAACTGTTGTAAGGTCAAAATTTATTGCATATAATAAATTGGGGGATAGATTTCATTAAAGGTAATTTATTTATTATGTTAAGGTAAATTAAAATAATTAGAGGTACGTAAATGATGATTAATACAATGTTTGGAAGTTGTAATTTAGAGGATATTAAGAATTAGGAATTGAATTTTGAATTATTTGCAATACAAATAAAGAAAATGTTACGTTATTGCTAACTGAGGGAATCATTAATTAATTGAATGAAATGAGTGAATGTAAATGCATTCTACGTTATTTATCAAATAGGAGGAAAGAAAAGTAAATATCGAATTGATTGATGAATAAATATGCATTGAATAGTAATTGAATGTGTATAGATTGTAAAGTTATAATAATAAGTAGAAATGGGATGACATTACTACAAGATAATGAATTGCAAATTTTAGGTTTATAATAAAGTGTGAACGGAAATCTGATTGGTTATAATAATTTGATGGAATTCAAATTTTATGGGAAAGGTAAATGGATATTTAGTAATAAATTTAAAGGACATAAAAAAGGAATTTATTTAAGTAATAGATATAACGGATAAGTATATACTTATAAATGTAGGATTAAGAGTTTTACCACAACTATTATGAGTTATATACTTAATTCCTTCAATTAAATCGGAAATCATTGCAATAATTATAAATTAAATGTTACGATAAATAAATTAAGGTAATAAATGGGGAATAACGTAAATAAATTCTTCATTAAATGATGGTTAGTGTACATAAAGAATGGAGGTAAAGCTTTATAAATTGATTTGAATCCAAAATTTAATGAAAGGAGTAATTGGAATTAAATGGATTAAGTGTTTGAAGTTACGAAGATTTTAATTTAGATAAAAGGGTATGCATTTATGTAATAGAGTATGAATCTATTGTTAATTTTATTTATAAAATGACAGTTGGGTAAATGAAAGGGTGCAAAAGTAATGTTGTCAATATATTAAAGTAATGTATGATAATAGATTTAATCGAAATAATTGAAGATAATATAAATTCTATTTATAATATGACTATGGGTGAATGAAAAGATTGTAAATCAAGAATTGTTTATTTATATGAATATAAAGAATTAAGGTAATTGAGTTTTTGCAGTTAAGTAAAAATTAAACATTTATTTTACGTTAATTGAAAATTTAGTTGAAATTAGAAAAATATTTATGTATGTTAATTTCATCCATTTGGCTATAATGGATTGAATAATAAGAATGAAGATTTAATTCAATGAAATTTTTGGGAAACTTAATTGATAATTTCTAATTTTAGCACATGTATATAGTTGGGTTGGAATAATAATTTGGAATAACAACTTCAATATATTTGGAAATAATAATTTATAAAAAGGGAAGCTGGAAATTTGAATATATATGGAATGAAACGTGAGACAAATGTTAACTGCGTTACAAAGTAATGATTGACTCAATTAAAGGGTTGGAATTGAATCTAATCAGTTTAATTGGAAATTGATTAAAATAAATTTGGATTGGGTAATTTATTTCCAATTAAATCAATTCACGTTTCAAAATTTAATGCTAGTTTATTGCATATATGTTTATGCCTAAATTTAACTTATGTTTAGATCCAATCCGATCCATCTATTATTTTTCAGCCTTGTCCATATATAACCTGTTATAAACCCTAGCCACTCCTTATTTTCATTTTTCTATACGTACATCTCCTTCTCAACTCCTCATTCTAATGGCAGAAAAAAAAACCTAATTCCCAAATTCCAAAAAAAATAATTTCAATTTCAAAAAAAAAAAAAAAAATTTGCGGATCTGCAGCAGCTTCTGGTCGCGCTTCGGGTTTCAGGGGAGAAAACCCTAGAGCAACTTTGGGTCAGGAAGAAAATGACTCGGGTCGCTCCGGGTCGTTTTGGCGAAAACTCCAAGCAAGCACCGGGGAATTTAGGCGGCGCACCGAAATCGAACCCGAAGTCGACCTAGGACCAGAATTTTCCATTTTTCAAATTTTCATAACTTTTGCATACGAGCTCGGATTCACGCGCGGTTTGTTTTGCTGGGATCGTATCGGAATTTCTGACGTTTTGGCACTAGTTTGGATGAATTTGGAGACTGTCCAATTTTTGGGTTTAAATTGGATTTGAATTCAATTTAAATTCAAAAAGGTGAGTGTTTTAACCCACTCACAACTTCTAAAAGTTTTTATGTTTGTTAAAATTATTTTAGATGTGAGTAGGAATTTATTTATGACTGTTTGGCATGTTTTATTTATCATATCTGTTGATTCGCATTTAATTAAATTAACTGTTAATTTAGTTTATTGATTGCATATTAATTGATAGTTAGAATTTATTTGTTTGCATATAAACTGCTAGAAACAGTTATAAAATTTATTACTGAATATAAACTGTTAGTCTAATAGTTGTTAAATTTATTTTGAATATAACTGCCAGTTATTACCTGTTATATATTATCAGATATATATTGATATTGATTTATTATTGGATGATGATTGTGATTTGGATGATGGATGATTTTGATGAATGGATGTTTTATTGTATATCATTAAACTGCAAGTTATCATGCATTTTTCATTTCATTCGGGATTGTGGTTTGAAATGATATACAACCGCAAAATTTTATTTTTAAATTGCGGATTGAAATGATAAATATCTGTATCACTTGACCATAGGATAGAAAATTTTATACAGGCACCGTGGTCTATATATAAAATATTTTAAAGTGATTTCTATGGTTTGTATGGAATACGGTTTATAATTTTTAATTTTGATATTTTCTTCTATATATATATATACATATGAAGTTAGAGATTTTGAATTTAAGCTGTGTATAAATCTCTTAAATAAAAATGGAAAAATTGAGAAAAATGGAGTTTGATAATTATATCATATGTTTAATGTTTAAGTTTGGAAATTTTAAGATATGATATTTATAACAGGACTTTTCCAAGATAATTAAAAATGAATATGTTAGTATAAATTAAATTGAAGAAAATATTTAATTGTTAGAAATTGGAGTTTTATTTATGGATTTTATGTAAATATTCAAGACTAAATAATAGTACGTTTAATTTGCTGAAAGAAAATTTTCCAACTTTAGTTTTGAAATATTAATACTCCAAATGGATATATATATATATATAGAAATTGAAGTAGTTTTGGAACTTGAAAGTGATATTTAAATTTTGGTTTAGACTTTAAATAAAGAAACATATTTGTAAAGCCATGGAAATTATTTTCTTTACAAAGTTACCTTAAAGCTAAACCATTTATTTTATATACCGTTGAATATCCAAACCATTCAAGTTTTAGAAGTTATGGTTTTAAAAGTATGAATTCCGAAATATTATGTTTTGGAAGTATAATTCAAATGTTTGGTTTCCAGATATTTTAAATTTTAAACCAGTATGATTTTGGAAAAGGATTATATTTGAGATAAAATGATATCATATTTTTTGGGTTTTAATTTGATATCGTACGGGAAATTTTATTCTGGTTTTAAAGTATAAACCATTTTTAAATGACTGCGGTGTTATAATAAAGATGGGTTGGCAAAGAGACCGGGATCGGATACGGACATACTCTCTGTTGATACCGAAAACCACTTTGACTAACCGTGTACGCGGTGGAGATTCCAGAATGAAGTAGGTTGGTGGCGACGTTTCCTGTAAGGTAAATACGTGGACCCAACTCCCGTGAGTTGGCATAAGGTGGCTAAAACAGGAGCGATTCTCGGGCCAATGAGGTCATTCCTCTGATCGAACGCACTCCTTCGATACTATACTCTGACTTTGGATTGTTTCGGTGGCCACTATTGATTTCTTTGATTTGGGGGTGTTAGTTCGAGGTGGGCGGTAGCTGCGGCTATGCGTTACCATCAGCCCGAGTAGCAATTGGTATATCTACCCTGGCATTGCCTAGTTGTGCCGTGTCACCTACCCTAGCGCGCCTTATACGATTTTGGTTTTATACCATACCTATGGAGTGCCCTCTGACGACGCCCAGTACGGGGGAGATTACGGTACTGTATAGACTATGGGAATATATTCTGTGTTAAGGGCTATATGGGTAACCCCTTAACGCTATTTAAAAGTAAGTTTATCTTATAATTAGACACTATTATAATAGCGTAATATACTATATAGTAAATAGTTTAATGGATCCTTAGGAGATGTAAATCCCGAGCATCTCTTGAGTTACTGCACTCTTATTTATTTCTGTAAATTTAACTTACATAAGATCTTTTAGTTCTGACTCGAGTGTTTTTGTCTTTTCAAATTCGCTCGGGTCAGTCCGAGCGTTTCAGGATCGAAGACTTTAGCTTTGGAGGACGAAGAAGAAGAATTCGTATTATTATTATCTATATTATAGCACCACACTCATACTGTTCCGCTGCAATTTATTTGGTATGTGAACTCTGATAGTTATTGTATAAAGAAAAATCAAGTGTTTTGTAAACGGTTTATGAACTGTATATTTATTATTATATTTTATCCTTCCGTTGTGAGATTCTATTTTAATTTTATTTCTTCTCTGTTTTTCTTATTTACCCCATAACAATCCGCCCTTCCGTATGGTTTGAATTGGCATGTGTGTCGGTTTAAAGTGTGCGAAAAGGCGGGACGTTACAGTTTGGCAACGATTCTATATGGTATTTACGTAGCCTTAACTCCCGTGAGTCAGCTTGATGTGGCTAAAACAGGAGCCGTGCCATGCCAAGTGAGGTCATTCCTCATATCCGACACATTTCTTCGATACCATTCTATTGCTTTTGTGATTTGATTGGGTGCACCTTTGATTTGTGAGTGTGTCACGAGGTGGGCGGTAGTAGCTGTTATGCGTTACCGCCAGTCCGGATCCACAAACGGTATATCTACCCTTGCATTGTCTCGCGTGCCTTATCACATGCCCTATCGTGCCTTCTATGAGTTTGGTTTGCCTATGGAGTGCCCTTTAATAGCCCTCACGTTTACGAAGGAATTATGGTACTGTATAGACTATAGGAATATATACAAATGTCTTAAAGGGGATACAGGTAACGCGTTAATGCTATTTTAATAGTTTTCTTTACTATAGACATATTATAATAGCGTATATTACTACATAGTAAATAGTTCCACGGATCCTTAGAGGATGGGAATCCCAAACATCCTTTAAGTTGTTTGTATTTCAGTTGACATTTCACTTGAGTTGAATTTACTATATAAGAATGTTAATTATGGCTCGAGTGTTTTGTGTTTTGCTTTATACTCGGGTTAGATTGAGTATCATAGCATTTGAGACTCGCCTTTGGAGATTGGAGCTTCGCTTGGAGATCCATCTATATCTATTCAGCTTTTAGTTATTTCAGTTTATTCTAGTCATTTGTGTTTAGACTCATCAGTAGCTTATGTATTATAGGTTCATTTGTATTTGAGATTCGGTTGTATTTTGTTTCAGACTCTTATATTTTATAGCAGCTTCATGAACTATTATTTATCTATTCCGCTGCTTATTATTGTAATACTCTGTGTCTGTGATTCTATGATTGGTTTATTTACTGTATATGCTGAGTTTTGCCAAATATAAATTAACAATCTGACATTTTGAGCAATTCAAGTCCGACATATGTGAATGCGAATGATTCGAAATGGAAAGTCGATATAGTTTAAAAAGGCGAACTTTACTAACCAAAAAAGTTTGTAAATTGAATTGTAAATCCATATGAGCTTGAACACGACCGAAATCCTTTCTTAGACTTAGGAAGAATAAAGTTTTGGAGGGTTTAGAGTGCCAAAGTGGTTCGGCCTATGCTGAGGTGGGCTCGGCCAAACTAATAGAGAGGTGGATATGGGTCAAGGTAGTTTAATTTAGTGATATAGAGGTTGAAGATGGAAGTTGTATTGATTTTTACTTAAGAAGGAGAAGAAAATTTTTATTTTTGAAACTAAGAAGCCATTAACAAGTTTTTAAAAATCTTAAGGAAGAAAAGAAACAGATAAGAATAATGAAATCAAGATTCTTTTTTGAAGTTCATAAGGATGTGTATTTACAGGCTAATTAAGCTTCCAAGGTAGGCTATCCAAATTAAGGCTTCTAAGAGAAGCTAAAAAAGATATTATAAGAAAAGCTTCCATGAGAAGCTATCTAAAACAAAGCTTCAAACAGAAACTAAAAAGATATTATAAGATAAAGCTTCCATGAGAAGCTATCCAAAACAAGCCTTCTAAGAGAAGATAAAAATATATTATAAGACAAAGCTTCCACGAGAAGCTATCCAAAACAAGGCTTCTATGAGAGGCTAAAAAGATATTAGAAGACAAAGCTTCCATGAGAAGCTATCCAAATCAAGGATTCTAAGGGAAGCTAAAAAGATATTATAAGACAAAGCTTCCATTAGAAGCTACCCAGAACAAGGCTTCTAAGAGAAGCTAAAAAGATATTATAAGACAAAGCTTCCAAGAGAAGTTATCCAAACAAGGCTTCTAAGAGAAGCTAGAAAATATCATAAAGTGTAATCAAGAAGCCAAGGGGAAATTCTAGAGTTGGGAAGCGTAGATAACGTCTTGGCGAATATTGGGCTTATGAAATAAGTTGGGCATATAAAAAACATTATCAAAAAATGTAATTCATTTCAATATTTAACTTAAAAAATATTATCTTAAAAAAATATTAAATATTCATATTTTAAAGTGATTAATTTATGGGTCATCACATCCATTGTTTGTGGGGCTATGATTTGTTGAGCAAACTCAAGGTCGGAATATCAAGACAGATGAGTCCTAACACCCATTAGTGAAGTCGAAAGACTTCTGTGTTCCATCCTAGGGTATGGAGAAACATAAAAGACTAGTGGGAGCCTTATTAGAAAAATGTAATAGTAGCATTTAACCTTTCTAATATTGTAATAATATATGCTAAATAATGTTATAATTATCAACAATGACAAATTTGTACATTTATTATGATTGATAAAATGTCTATCCATTAACGTATTCAAACGAACTGAATTGAAAGTTGACAAATGGAAATATAATGGCCACTATTAATTTCCTATTGCATGTTAACGTTTCAACACACCTATAAGTGCCTGATTTTACAACTACTGGATATATTCGTGGTTTGATCGCTTATTCATTTATTTGGTCAAGACCATATGTTGCATTCTATGAGTTTTGAACTCTAAAAACAATACAAGACTATGGACATATGATCCATATACAATTTGTATAAATGTTATATGGTGAATGGTCAAATTTTGTAATGTACAATATTTTGATGAAATTAGTTCATCTGAAAAACCAAATAAACCTTAGTGCGAGATCGAGTATTCAATCTAATTGATTGCAGAAGGGATCATATTATGTTAATGTAACGTAAGACCAAAAACTACAAGATAGATATAAGAACTCGATCGCTGAAATGTCATTTTGATCGGTTTACATAAAGTGCAACATCTTTGATGTCCTTAAATATTAAGGATAATTGAATGTGCTTTTGTAAAGAGTTTGTTATGATATTGTAGTAAGGTTTTCTTTTGAATAGTTTGACCATTTGAAAGGAAAACGAATGCATATGAATAGATGTAATTTAAGATACAGTTGAGATGAAGAGAATAAATAGTCACTTCTGCTTCATAGAGAAACATTGGAAACGAGAATTATAATATTAACTGATACTTAATATTTGAATAAGAAATACAATATCTATTCTAAAATGTACTTTCATATAGAAAATTGTATTCTATGAGATTTATTTCTTTGAGTTTAAGATATTTGATCAATGAGCTCTCCACTATAAATAGTTGTAGCACATGAAACAAACAAATTTTATTAAATGAATGGAGGATCTCTAAACTTAATACGCTATTATAGTAAGGGTGGGAATAGTGGGTGCATACCATATAGCACTTATTAATTGTATCATAGTATGAAAACTGTTTTCGCAAAACTTACCATACATTATTTATGAAAGAATGATCATTTTTCGGTATCGACTAAAAAAAATAGACATGGCTATATTTCAATATGAATATTTTGAATATTCTTTATGAAATAAAACTATAATGTTGTAATTTTTTATCACAAAAGTGATGCATTTGAAAATACAAAAGTATCTAATATTATTTATGGTTGTTTTGGAATTATAGACTAAGCCATTGTTTTGAGAAATAATTTTATTGTATGATTTTGAATCATATGATACTTGTTAATTATATCTCAAACAATAAACGGCTATGCACCATTTTGTGGGATTATCATGAGAGTTGATGAACTCTTTGGATTGATACATATAGATGTATGCAATCGTAATTCTATAAATACTAAAACTATTTCATGTACTTCGTCATATTCATCGATGAGTTATCATCAACATGACATGTGTATTTGGTACGCATGTAGTATGTCTATGGTAAATTCATATAGTATAAAATAGAAGTAGATAAAATAACATGCAATTTAAATGATTTGATTAGATTGAATGAGTGAGATATTGGAAAAAGGTCTGAATGTACCGAAAAATGAATAAAGATTCAATCTCAAAAGTCACTCCTCCATGTGATGCATAATGATGCATCGATATGGGGTAATCAAACTTTGTTGGATAATGTGCGATTAATTGTGAGTAAAGTTGAGTTAGTTTCTTTCTATGAGGTCATGTACTTAAGAGTAGTGCACAGGGTTAATATTATTTCATCTAAACAACTTTTTAAAAAATCATACAAGATAAGGTTTTATAAGAAACTCAAACATATCCTAGGCCAAGGAGTTGGCAGGTTGTGCGGGCGAAAAATTTCACGTAATAATTGTTCATGATGGATCTTGTATGAACCTGCCCAAAAGGATTTTGGGAAAGACTGTCATTGGATGACATATTTATGTTTTGAATATAATTTTTCTAAAATAAAATCAAATCGGTTTTATGAATAAAGAAATTCATAAAGCTTTTTTGAATCCCTGTTCTATTTGCATTGAGAAACAATGTTGTTTCAAGAAATACCAACTTCATTGTGAAGAAATTTTTTTGAGGAATTATTGGTAGTGAAATGGAATTAGATACGATCCACTGATGAAACTGACTATATGAGATGAAATGAAATTAACTAACCTAAACAAACACATAGCATTAGAATGACTAATATGTATTATCGCACATCTAAGAGAAATTATAAGTTTCTTATCAATGTTGAAAATATATAATCCTAGATTGTTTAATTGAACCATCGGGAGTGTTGACTCTATATGGTATGATTTGCACAAATCTGAAACAATTCCAAGTATGCAATCAAAATAAAGATTTTCATGCTGAAGGGACATGATCCATCCACTACAACAAAAAAGTGCTTTCGCAGCGTTTTAAATCTGCTACTATAATCATTCGCAGCAGTTTGAAGAACGCTGCTTAATTTCGTGCTGAGATAGGGTAGGGAAATGTCGCAGCCTTTTATAAATGTTGCTAAAAAAATAGCTACCGAAGCTTTTACGAAACGCTGTAGTAAATTTATTTCGCAGCGTTTATTAAACAATGCAAACTAATTTAGCAGCGTTTTGGAAAACGTAGTCTAATAGTATGCTTAATCGAACTGGTAATATAGCAGCAGTTTTGAAACCTTGTAAAAAATTATTTTCGCAGCCTTTTAATAATGGCTTTTTATTGCAGCGATTATGTACTGCTATATTTTGATAGCTGCAGCGTTTTCGTTTTGCTTTAGTTTGGTTTTCTGCAATGTTTTGTTACTTTTTAGTATTGTATCTCGTTTGAAACGCTGTGATATATCAATATTTTTGTAATTACTGCACCAGATTCAAAACAATTATAAAAACCATAAATAATGTATTCAAAACAAACTCCTCACTTCATAAAACACTAATAGAAATAATCTGACATTAAATAAAGGTTGAACATTATCAAAGCTACATGAATTTCATACACAATAAAATTTAGTCATATATAACATTTCATAAACAATGTTTTAAGCACAAATGTTAGCGACCTAAATTCTTACAAAAAGAGCTTGTTAAAAGAGAAAATATATATCGTGGAAAGTCCAAGCTCGTTCTCCTTCAAAAGTCCAATATGCCTATAAGAAAAATAATAATTAGAGATCAACGGTAGAAGAAAACAAATATGAATTTATTTAGCATCAAATATGACAAGTTCAAGTTAAGCGTGCGTGCATACATATAACAAGTACATTCAAAATGCAGCACATGTTATGTTATTTTTGGCTTATGTAGTTTCCTTCTTGCAAGTATCCAGGCTCAGGTAATAAAACTGTCACATCCCGCCTTTTCGCACACTTTAAACCGACACACGTGCCAATTCAAAACATAACGGAAGGACGGATTGTTATGGGGTAAATAAGAAAAACAGAGAAGAAATAAAAACAAAATAGAATCTCACAGCGGAAGGATAAAATATAATAATAAATATACAGTTCAAAACAGTTTACAGACACTTGATTTGCTTTATACAATAAATATCAGAGTTACACCTACCAATACAATCAATGCAGCGGAACAGTATGAGTGTGGTGCAATACTATAAATAATAATAATAATACGACTCCTTCGTCTTCGTCCTTCAAAGCTAAAGCCTTCGATCCTGAAACACTCGGACTGACCCGAGCGAATTTGAAAAGACAAAAACACTCGAGTCAGAACTAAAAGATCTTATGTGAGTTAAATTAACAGAAATAAATATGAGTACAGTAACTCAAGAGATGCTCGGGATTTACATCTCCTAAGGATCCGTTAAACTATTTACTATGTAGTATATTGCGCTATTATAATAGTGTCTATTTATAAAATAAACTTACTTTTTAATAGCGTTAAGGGGTTACCCATATAGCCCTTAACACAAATAATGCCAATAGTCTATACAGTACCGTAATACCTCCTGATCGGGAAGCTACCAGAGGATACTCCATAGGTACGACACAAATAGAAACTCGTAGTAAAGGCTCGGTACGGTAGGTGACACGGCACAACTAGGCAATGCCAGGGTAGATATACCAATTGCTATCCAGGCTGGTGGAAACGCGTAGCCGCAGTTACCGCCCATCTCGGACTAACTCCCCAAAATCAAAATATAGAAGTGGCCACTGAATCAATCCAAAATCAAAGTATAATATCGAAGAGGAGGGTCCGATCAGAGGAATGACCTCATTGGCCTGAGAATCGCTCCTGTTTTAGCCACCTTATGCCAACTCACGGGAGTCGGGTCCACGTATTTACCTTATAGGAAACGTCACCACCACCTACTTCATTCTGGAATCTCCACCGCGTACACGGTTAGTCAAATTGGTTTTCGGTATCGACAGAGAGTATGTCAGATATCCGATCCCGGTCTCTTTGCCAACCCATCGTTATTATAACACCGCAGTCGTTTAAAAATAGGTTATACTTTAAAAATCAGAATAAACATTCCATTTCATAACCATGAATACGATATCATTTCAAAACCCAAAACCATATTTTATCACTTATCCCAAATATAATTCCTTTCCAAAATCAAAATGCTTTAACTTCATATCGTCTTCAAAGCATAGTATTTTGAAAATCATAATTTAAAACCATAACTTCTAAAACTTGAATGGTTTGGATATTCAACGGTATATGAATTAAAAGGTTTAACTTAAATGTTACTTTGTAAAGAAAACAGTTCTCATGGCTTTACAAATACATTTCTTTATTAAAGTCTAAACCAAAATTTGTATTATCTCTCTCAAGTTCCAAAACCACTTCAATTTATATATATATATATATATATATATATATATATATATATATATATATATCCATTTGGAGTATTAATATTTCAAAACTAAAGTTGGAATTTATTCCTTCAACCAAATTAAATGTTCTATTATTTAGTCTTGAATATTCACATAAAATCCATAAATAAATAAGAACTCCAATTTCTAGTAATAAAATATATATTTTTTTCAATTCAAATTATACTAGAATATTCATTTCAATTTATCTTGGAAAAAAATCCAATTATAAATATCATATCTTAAAATTTCCAAACTTAACATTTAAACATATGATATAAATTATCAAACTCCATTTTCTTAAAATTTTTCCATTTTTAATAAAGAGATTTATACACCTTTTAATTTCAAAATTTTCAACTTTATATGTATATATATGGAAGAATAATATTTATACAATATAAAATTTAAGATTATTATAAACCGTATTCCATCCAAACCATAGAAATCACCTTTAAATAGTTATACATATACCGCGGTGCCTGTATATAATTTTCTATCCTATGGTCAAGTGATACGGATATTTATCATTTCAATCTGCAATTTAAAAGATATAAAATTATGCGGTTGTATATCATTTCAAACCACAATCCCGAATGAAATAAAATATGCATGATAATTTGCAATTTAATGATATACAATAAACATCCATTCATCAACATCATCCATCATCCAAATCGCAATCATCAATCAGTATCAATCAATAACAATATTATTTTTGGTACTACATAACAGGTAATACTGGCAATTTTATTCAAATTAAATTTAACAGCTATTAATCTACAGTCTATATTCAGTAATAAATTATATAACTGTTAACTAGCAGTTCATATACAAACAAATAAATTTTAACTGTAAATTTATACGCAATAAATTAATTAAATTAACAGTTAAATTAAATAAATGCAATTCAACAGATATGAATAAAATAAACATGCCAAAAACTCATAAATAAATTTCAATTCATTTCTAAAATTAGTTTAACAAACATAAAAGCTTCTAGTAGTTGTGAGTGGGTTTAAACACTCACCTTTGGAATTTAAATCGAATTTAAATTCGATTTAAACCCAAAAATTCGCCTTTCTCGGAATTCGTCCAAACCAGCGTCATCAAATCCGGAATTAAATTACGATCCTAACAAAAGAAATTTCGTGTGAATCCGACTTCGTATGAGAAAGTTATGGCGAAAAATGATGATTGAATTCAAAATTGAAAATAAATAAAACGACACACAAACCATATAGATGCGATCCCCATCGTCCACTCTACAAAACCCAGAAAAGGTTTGACGATCCGACGAAGTTTGCGACGACGATGATGAATGGTCACGGACTGTTTGAATTAATTCTGGTCAAACGAATGTTCAAAACAGAAAACGAATTGCACCAGTAGATTACGTGCCTCGAGAACATTAACATATATTTTTTTTTGTGGAATTTTTCTGAAGTGTTTGCATTTTCATTGAAATTTGGATTGAAGTAGATCTAGGTTTTGCAACCATTTGAGGAGGAGAAGGAGATGAAGAAATGAATATACAGCAAATGACAATAGGATGGAGCTAGGGTTTATAACTGTATATATATATTAAATTTCCAAAATTTAATTAAATTTACTTTCCATTATTTATTGTCAATTAGATTGATTTATCATTGGATTCATATTTCAATATGTAAATATCCCCAATTTCATCTGCACTTATATTTACATAGTTTCTAAATATTAAATTTCAAATATTACTTCATTTAACGTTACGTATTTATTATTTATTACTTGCTGTTGTTGATTATCAATTATACTTAATATACTAAATAGATGGTAAATTTTGAATACTTGTTATCATTAACGTTTTATTTCCACTTACAAAATAAATGAAATTATTACATAAACTCCCTTAATTAAGTCAACCATTATCTTATATAACTTAACTGGTAATATATATATACCCAATTGCCCTAATTGGTTTATAGTTATCAGCTAAATACATACTAACTTGTAAATAAATTCGTTTAATTGCAAATGGATCTGATCAAATTTAATAGATTGAATAGATGGGTAAGCAAATAATAAATTTTCCTTTTTGTCAAATTCAAACCCATTCCTACTTAATTATCAATTACAATTTATTACGAAACATTGATTTTATGCAGTTACCTTTTATTTGCGTAGTATTACATCAATTCCTATAACCTTGGATTCATTCCCAATTCACCAAATTCAATTAATTACACTTTACAAATGTGTTTCCAATATATAGGTATTGCCCAAGTTAAATTTATTAGCTAACTCATATTAATAAACAAATGACTTATATGAATGATTAAAATTTTCAATTATCTCACTTTACTCCTAAACTTCTGTTATTTAATAATTATTGTTTAGAACCTGATTTTAATCTTCCCATTATCTATTTAATTCCTTCTAGAATCATAGCTAATATTTGTCATCCCTTCATTACCCAAATGTTCTTATCCCATCAAATTTTAGGTTATCGAAATATTAATTGTCAATTTCTTTAATTGCACTAAATTTATCTATTAAGGTTACACTTAACCCAAATACATAAAACTTGCCCAATTTCTCCTTAAATCAATAACCTTCATATACAAATATGTTTATCATAAATTTTATCTACTCTTCCTTTTTAGGTAATGTCCTATATATTAGATTTCCATGTAATTTGCAATAAATCATACTCGTAGTTATATCACATTAAATGAATAAATAAGTGTTGACTCTATTCTTTTGATTCAACATTGGTTTACGTTATATTTCATAAATATTTCTACATACATCAGGATTTTTTAAAAATGGTTGTAACGTGAAATCTCGTCTACTTCCCATTTTTATTTAAGGCTTCTAAAACCGATTCATATCATTTCTCTAGTCCAAATTTTATTAATATAACCTTAAATTTAATTTATTCCTATCGATGTAATGGTTAAACACAATTTTCACTTATTTGCATAAATCCACAAATTGGATTTCAAATTTTCAAATAAATAAATAAATTTTAGTTTATCACTTCTTAAATACCCAAACGTCAATGCCTTAATTTAAACTGCATTTATTACATTTTATAAAAATCCTCCATCTTAAGTGACAAATCAAAACTACCCTAACTACACAAATCATCGTATTATAAAGATATTTACACTATCCTCCATTTATTACCTTAATTTATTTAAGGTAACCTTAAATTAATATCTATTGCAATGATTTCAAATTATCATTCCCCCATTCCTTTTTAATTTCAATAACGCCAAATTTAACCGTTATATTCTCTTTATTTATGCGATAAATGCAATTATTGAATCTAATACTCCATTTAATTAATAGATCCTGCTTCCTAGAATCTATATCAACAATAGGTCAAATATATACATAGAATTAGCCTTAACTTCACCTAAAAGAATTAGCTATTTCAACTACCGCACAAAACTACGCTACTGCACTATTAAATCAAATAAATTAATTGAACTTAAATCAGCATAAAAGTTATAAAATTATAAATGTAATCTTAATAAATTCATTTATTGATTTAGACTCTTTCTACACAGTAATTAACCTATTTGTGGGTATAAATAACTTTGGAATTATATTACATCTCATTGGTGCGCGTTTTATTTCCTATAACTTCTCCTTATTTAACTATACCCATTAACAACCAAAAAAAATTAAATTAGCTTTATTTCAATCTATTTCCCTTCTTAACTAAATAAACTAAATGGTTAACCTAAACACTTGTTATCCTTTGATATATTCAAATTCACTTCCAACATTTATTAACAAAATGTTGCCATAGGTTTAGATTTACATAAATAAATTATATGAATAGGTAGAAAAATTGGTAATCCGCAAATGCCCAATATACACGCATTAATTACTACCTATTGTTAGAATCCATTTATTAATTTACTAGTTAATAACGGTCTTTTTATTTCTATTTACTACCAAACTCTCTATTTTATTATAGTTCCAATATATTAATACTTAGGCACATCAAGTGCTAGCCCTTTTGTTATTTATATTAAATTGGGTATGCACAAATAAGTTGTTAATTAACTATTTCTACAAAATTATATTCATACATTCAGTTCCATATCTTATAGGGTTAAATTCTAATTACTTACGCTTAATCTATCAATTTAATACTCTATTCAAACATGCATTAAAATTCTTTTTATTCTAAATAAATTTTATTAAGTGTTGACATCCACTAATAGCATTCACCTTTATTACAACCAAAGGTGACATCTTCACTACTGATTTTATATTAATGAATCTCATTTTAGTTAATATTTTTTTATTAATATTCTCAATTCAACATTTATTGATTTCTTAAAATTTACTTTTAACAAAAAGTGACAAATTACATTATCCAAATCTATTGTCATAAAATTTTATTGTTACACTAGGTTACAACTACTATACCAAATTTCTACATTTATTCTTAAACAAATTAGAAATTATATTAATTTAATTTATTAAATATTATTAATTTCAACGGGTCGTTACAAAAACGATTTGACACAAACAACATAGCAACACTTACAGTGTTTAGTAGTGCCACATCTGCCTTTAAATGCAAGTAGGATTAGAGAAAAATAGCATAAGTTAAATATATTTGCACCTGAAATTTCACCAAAATAGCTGGTTGCTTCATCTTTAAAAAATAATTATATTTTCCGTACCTGCATAGAAACACATACAACCACCTATATCTCAGGCTTAAATGTTCAAGAAAAATAAATCTTGAAAAAAATATAATTGATTGATATGTTCTCAGTGGACTTTTCTGGGTAATGAAAATTCCACTTTAAACGTTTTATGGTGAGAAAACGATGGTAATATACGAAAATAAGATGGGGTTTAAAAATTACAAGCCATGCTGGTGTTCGAATCCTATCTTTAGATTTATCTGGGCTAGTAGTGTAGCAATCTGAGTTGGTGAAATATTTGCAAGGAGGAGGAAAATATATTTGCCCTTCTTCAAAATCTACAAACACTTGCCCGGTTCCTTATTGTATTCTAAGCATGGTGTAACCTATATTAACAAAATTTAATCATGTATACGGATATATATTCCTCTAATATGCTACATTAAGCAAAATAAAGAATGTTTACCTGATCCATTTCTAATAAAGACTGCTAGTCATTCTTCAGCAGTAATTCATTTGTTATAACTCCAATAGCAACTTAACGGTAATTAAGACCCCCTAGCCATGTTATTTTCCTGAAAATTAAACATGTACACAAGTCATGATCAAAGATTGTTCAACAATGTAAACATAAGACTAGACTCTGAAATCAAACATTTTGATTCCAGCCATTAATCGAAATTAGACTTTTCATTTACTACTAATGCAAAAAAACCCAAACATTTGATCCAACTAAAAAGAAAGCTGACTTAAAAAACCCAATTTAAGTGTAAAATAGTGTGCAATCAGTTAAAAAACAAGATTATCATGCACTTCACCATGTGTTACCAATATAACATCCCAAATTCACCTAAAGTTCTTATCCAAAGCAAAATGCCCTAAATTTAGTTTGGGCACATCAAGAGACACCAGATGTGTATGGCTATGCAAACTATGATGGTAGGAAATATCTAGTAGCGCACATGCATTCTATGTTTAAAAAATAGTTGATGTAAATATTCATCACAGAGTGACTATGTACAAACTAATTGAAATATTAAACATAGTGGTAATATTAAGTTTAACTATCTAATCTGCATGTGTTATGACTTATCATCAATAGATTAAAAAATACAACTAATTTGTACGTGTTGTGACTTATCTGTAGATTAAATAATACATTTTCACAGCATATAGTTAAGATTACATCTAATAATTATCCTTAATACTATACATTATTTATAAATATGAATGAAATATATTTTATCATATATCAATTTAACAAACATTCTATTGTCTTCATAAGAAAAATAGTTCCACATTGAGTAAACTAAATCCTATATCAAGAAAAAAAACATTCAAATGCTTTAACCAAATTGAAATTATTAGTCATAGACTTGTAATTTTTGATGTTCTTATTACAAGCTTAGATATTTTTTCTAAAACGTAGTTGATTTATTATTATTATTTAAAACTTAGTTAAATTATTATTCTTTTTATTATAAATTTAGTTAATTTTTATAAAACTTAGTTAACTCAGCTAATATTTTATAATTTATTATTATTATAAATTTAGTTTATTTTTATAAAACTTAATTAACGTATTATTATTATTTATAGAACTTAGTTAACTTAGTTGAATTATTATTATTATTATCATTATAAATTTAGTTAATTTTTATAAAACTTGGTTAATTTTGTTAACATTTTATAATTTATTATTATTATTATTATTATTATTACTGACTTAGCTAATTTATTATTATTATTACTTATAAAACTTAATTGAATTAGTTAAATTATTATTATCATTGTTATAAATATAGTTAATTTTTATAAAACTTAGTTAACTTGGTTAATATTAAATAATTTATTGTTATTATTATTAACATATTTAATTCATTATTATTATTACATACAAAACATAATTGACTTAGTTAAATTATTATTATCATCATTATAAATTTATTTAATTTCTACAAAACTTAGTTAACTTGGTTAATATTTTATAATTTATTACTATTATTATTAACTTGGTTAATTTATTATTATTATTATTTATAAAACTTAATTGACTTAGTTTATTATCATTATCATTATTATAAACTTGGTTAATTTTTATAAAACATAGTTAACATGGTTAATATTTCATAATTTATTATTATTATTATTAACTTGGTTAATTTTTGGTTATTAATACTTATAAAAAACTTAATTGACTTAGTTAAATTATTATCGTCATTATTACAAATTTAGTTGACTTTTATAAAACTTAGTTAACATTGTTAATATTTTATAATTATTATTATTATTAACTTAATTAATTTTTTATTATTATAATTTATAAAACTTAATTGACTTAGTTAAATTATTATTATCATTGTTACAAATTTTGTTAACTTTTATAAAACTTGGCTAATGTTATATAACTTATCATTTTTATTATTATTAACTTAGTTAATCTATTATTATTAATTATACAACTTAATTGACTTAGTTAAATTAATATTATCATTCTTATAAATTTAGTTAATTTTTAGAAAATTTAGTTAACTTCGGTAATATTTTATAATTTATTATTATTATTCAAAATCTGACAACGCCTCATTTGCGTGGTTAATGCTTTCCCGCACACCCCAATTCAACACACATACACACACACCTGATCAAAACAAGATCGGATTCATATTGTATATCAAAATATATACTCCAAGGTATCATATACACACATTTTAAAGCATAAAAACATAGCTTTTAATAGCAAATGATATTGAGCAATCTTCCATATGCTTTGTGCATGTTCAGCTTTCCTACCTTCCATGTTTCAACTATTTCAGTTTTTTTTATATGTTCCGCTTTTCCATGTCCATGTTTTAGCATACTCCAAATTTTAGTGCATCTAACATTCTGATATTTCAGCATATTCATTTACCTTCCTGCAGTCAGGTCTGTGAATGTTTCAGCATGTTCATTCACCAAATAACAGTCTACTTGTAGCAGCTTAGTCAGTACCTGTATCATTCATTCACCATGCAATAGTCAGCTCGCTAAACGATGCTTCAACTCAATTACAAGTCTACGCTTAAGTTCATTATCAATGCAATACACATCAGCTCATTTAAACAACCACCATCATCAAAAACTTAATCCAAACTTGACCACATCGAAGTACAGCAGAAAACAGAGAGAAAATACAAATAATCAATAATTTATTTTCCAGAAACTTAATCCAACCATCACAAATAAGAATTATAATGAAAATTTAATTCCGCACAAAAAAAATTCGATAAAATGATAAAGCAATCTCCCTGCAACCAAATACCAAACCCACAATTTAACTAATTGGTGCGACCTAGATTAGCAAACAAATAGAAGCATACAAAACACAAACTACAACTTCCCAAACGTAATCATATATATCATAGGACACAAAAACCAGACTAAATAAAAGAAAATCTGTGTACCATGCACCAGATATCGAACATAACTTAGAAACACTTGCGATGAATAATGGAAGGACCAGATTCAGCATACTCTACCTTTGATATCCACATCTGCATTATAAAAATAACTTTTGTCAGAAATATTCCGAGTTCAAGGATTCAGCTAATGCGAAAACAATCTAGCATCTATAAACACTTTTCAGTCACACACATTTCATCAGGATGGCAAGACAGCACATCTCATACAAGAAAAAAAACAAATAAATAAATTTTGATGATCGTATTAGAAATTTTTATACCAGGGCTAACATTATTTCCAAACAAGTATTAGTACACATGAGAAAAACTTTGATAGAGAAGGGTTGTACAACCTCCTTGTGCATGTGACATACCTAGTTTAGCCAAATTAACAGATTTACCTACAAATAGTTAATGCATTAATTTTTTGTAAAGCTTTTCTTTAGAAAAAGACATCTCTAAGGAAAAAAAGGTAGTACACCAAAACCATACCTGTTGGAAAGTATTAAGCGATGTAAGGATAGAGCCACCAATCCAATTACTATGCTTCTTCTCAGGTGGGGCAACAACCTTGATCTTCATACTGCGAGGTGTAAGTGTCGTAATCTCTTTGCTCATCCTATCAGCAATACCAGGGAACATAGTAAACCCTCCACTGAGCACAATATTTCCGTACAAATCTTTTCTGATATCCACATCACATTTCATGATGGAGTTATAAGTCATCTCATGAATGCTAGCTGATTCATATCGATGATCGAAGGTTGGAAGAGTACTTCTGGGAATCTGAACCTCTCAACTCCAACAGTGATGACCTATCCATCGGGAAGCTCATATATCTTCACAATAGTAGAGCTGCTTTTAGCGATTTCGAGTTGCTCGTAGTCTACGGCTACATATGCTATTTTTTCTTTAATGTCCCTGATAATTTCATGTTCGGTTGTAGTGGTGAACATGTACCCACGTTCAGTTTGGATCTTCATTAGAGTGTCTGTGAGATAACGACCAGCCAGATCGAGACGGAGGATGGCATGAGAAGGGCATACCCTTCGTAGATTAGGACAGTGTGGCTCACACCATCACCAGAATCTAGCACAATGCTTATGGGAAATAGGGCAAATATACATTATATGTGGACATTTTATTGGTAAACATTTAAAGAAAGAAGAAAAGTAGGTGATATTTAGCAAATCATAGATGGCTGATGTATAAAAAAGAGGGATATATGTTAATACATGATACAGTGAAGTAAACGGATGCCTTATGTCCATTAGCTTTAAAGTCGTATTATCAGAATAATTGGGTATGTCTTCAGAAGTATCATCTCAGTGTAGTTTAGTTTTATTTGCAATTTTGTTCATGTACAAGCATCAATTTACATGAGAGTGTGTTCTAACAAATTCTACCATATAGCAAACTCACAATGCAAAAAAAATTGTTCAGTTAAAATTTACTGACAAAGAAATTATTTTGGTTATCATATAGTACACAAAATACAAAAACCGATCCAAGGTGGTAATCTTATTCTGAATGTTGCTCAGACACAAAATTAATGTCACTAAATGAGTACATAAATACTTCTTCAAGCACTAAATAGCAATGTAGGATTTGGTCATATCAATTATTAAACACTTATTTGACACACACGAATATATTTAATAAAAGGTCAATTTAGACACCAATGCTAGTATAAAGATGTTTCCAAATTGTACGATGAAGATGTCATTTGGCAATTCCCTGATTGAAGTCTCATAAAGTATATTATTACCTACTAGACAAATATGATCGTTGCTAACCAAAAATATAATACAGACCTGTGGTACGACCACTAGCATAGAGTGACAACACGGCCTGGATAGCAACATACATGGCTGGCACATTGAATGTCTCAAACATGATCTAAGTCATCTTCTCTCTGTTAGCCTTTGGGTTAAGTGGAGCCTCCGTTAGAAGCACAGGATGTTCTTCAGGAGCAACACGAAGCTCATTGTAGAATGTACGATGCCCAATCTTCTGCATGTCATCCTAGTTGCTGAAAATACCATGCTCAATGGGGTACCTTAAGGTAGGGATACCCCTTTTGGATTGTGCTGCATCGCCTACGTAAGCATCTTTTTATCCCATTCCAACCATTACACCTATGTGACGGGGACATCCGACAATGCTTGGGAATACTGCTCTTGGTGCATCATCGCCAGCAAATCCAGCCTATACATAAATAATACAACCGCCAACATCACAATGATGAAATGATAACCTATAAAGGCACACTTACAAAAAATCTCTTCTTGTTATTAGCCTATATCAATGCCAAGTTAGTTTAATTCTAATATTTCAGCATAAATAAACAAACAAATAAATAAATTCTAATGTTTCAGCATATTCATTCACCTTGCAGCAGTCAAGTCTGTGATTGTTTCAGCATGTTCATCCACCAAATAACAGTCTGCTTGCAGTAGCCTAGTCAGTACCTATATCACTCATTCACCATGCAATAGTTAGTTCGCTAAACAATACTTCAACTCAATTACAAGTCTATGCTTAAGTTCATTATCAATGCAATACACATCAGCTCATTCAAACAACCACCATTATCAAAAACATAATCCAAACTGGACCAATAGCAAACGAATTTGGAAACGACACGAATTATCATTATAATAATTGGATTCTAATCTTACGCTATCCAAACTGGACCCGATGTATTAGAATTTGGGAATTTAGTAGTTTGATACATATCCATTTTTTCATTGTTATTGGTTCATGCAGTTAATATTGCAGAATTCAGGAATTTTTAAGCTCTAGTGTAAGTTCTGAATAATAAAGTGTTGTAGCAATCTATCGAAGATATGGATCAATCAAATATCATTTTGTTTACCTAAAAGTATAGAAAAACTGTGGTAATTGTTTTTTTGTAACTTAGTCTTGGTATTAACTTGTTACAGCATCTATGATGGAATTGTTAAATCTAACTTAGTGTCATTATCTAAGACCTAAACTTATCTCGACCTCGCATACGTTAGTATACATAATTGTTAAGATATTGTGCTAGCAATTTACTTTAACAGCTTACCTACCTTTAAAAGTCTATTGTACCGGTCATATACTAGCTGATATCTATGTATAAATCTATAATTTAACAGTCTTTTTATTTCATATATTTCACCCCCTATTTAGAAAGTAACATCGTATTGTTGACCAGAGAAACAAAGGAGCAATGTTGATAGGGTGATATATAGCTAAATGTGATCAACTCTCTAACAACATTGTTAGGAAAACAGTAAATAGCAGGGAAGAAATGCTACAGAAGTCTACAGAAGGTAGTTGTGAGTTGAAAAGCATTTACCACACAATTTATTTACCTGCAATTATACCCTATGATTATGTATCAAACAATGGATTTCAAGGATTTACTAAATGTTGTAACACACGTTTCTTCAGGTTCAAGCAGTTATTTCTTTATTTTACAAACTAAAAGCGTCTTTAATATAAATTTCAGATGACGTAGTGGATGCAACCCTACCAAACCTTCCAAACAAATAATACTTAGTAAAATAAGAATATTTGCACACTTAACCTACATTAATCATTGTTTGCATTAACTCGTCGTTAACGATAGAAGAATTAGCTCTCTTTCACCGATATTCAGAACCAAATTACATGGTAAAATTCATAATTACTCGGCATTGTTTAACAATAAAATGATCTCAGTTTATAACAAATAACCTGTAGATATACAGCACTTATCAACCATAATTTACAGATATTTTATACCGCAATATTATTGACACCATTTTCAGTATGGCATAACCAGTTCAACTCGATAGAGGGATGCAACAACGCATCATAAATTCTTAGCCAAAATGTTTTCTCTATTTCTCTGAAAAACTTCACACTATGGAATTACGCCTTTATAATATAATAGACTATCCCTGTTATTTATTATATTGATCATGGCATAGGAACTAGAACTAAAAATCAAACACCAAAATTGATATCACATGCCCACTCGCTTCACTCGCTTTAATTAAGATGAGAATAAAGAATCGACAAATATGAACAATATTCCAATGTTCAACATATCAATTTTTCCTATTGATTTTTGTCTTTTCTCCATATGGCGTTGTTCTTTTTAATATTTTGAATTTGCACCCATTTCTTCAGAATTAGTATAATGTGCTCAACTACTTATTCTTATTTCTCTGAACTTTCTCTTTACCCTTGATTTCTTTTACAAATAGTGTAATGCCCTCAATTACTTATTCTTATTTCCTATTGAATTTGCAAACCTTTTGTCCTTGCTTTTAGTGATATTCAATAATTATGTGTAACACATTTCATCATTATGATATAAGATGATTTAAATAGTAAATTCATAACGCAGGGCATAACCGATTTATCTCCCAGAGATATCATTTCCTGACCAATAGCACCAATAATCAATATAAATGCTCAATTTTTAAAAAGTATGAATGTATAAGGGAGGTAATGATTTAATATTTTTAAACGCAGATTTAATCATCAATAAATGATGTATAAAATTTATGCAATAGAAATAGAGTTCCTATTGCAAAAAATACAACTTAAGTTTTAAAGAATAGTTACTAAATACTGTTTGGTGGTAACTTATTCTCATTTTCTTTTACTTCTATGCAACATCCTCAAAATTTCATTTTCTTTCCTTGATTTTCTTTCCCTTTTTTAAATCTAAGTTGTAATAAAGGAAAACATCCTAATAACTCCAAATATAAATATTATGATGGAATACTATTATCATAGTTAGGTATGACAAATGAGGAACTTGTACAATTATCTTGACTGTTTCTTTCTGTTTCTAGGTGAATTTCATTCTTCCTTTTGTTGTATTCATCTAACTATCATTAGAGCAAAACTACTAAAGTTCGATTGTTTTTAGTCAAATAAGTTTAAGAAATAGGCTTTACTGTTATACATGGATTAGTGGTAGTTGAAAATGACAATTAGATGACTGAAAGTTTGACAATAACGCATATGATGAAACCAAAATATACAGTGTATAATGATAAATTTTATACTATTTCAAAATAAATATTACCTAAAACAACATTCGATAGCTTTTTATAAGCGATGCTTATAGCTCTCACACAGTTGCATAGCGTAACGTGTAAAATACTTTTGGTTTATTTTTCCCGATCCGAGTCGCTTACGTGTCTCCTACATTTTTTCATTCTAAAGATATATAAGTTAGTAATTAAGGCTACTAGATTAATTAGTGCATTGAGACCTTTTTAAACCTGGAGAAATGTTACGGAACATACCTGCCCAACAATTACAATGGACTTGGACATTATATTGTAACACTCGTCATTACCGATACCCTTAATTTCATGACCGTGAACCATATAACATTACTAAAGGCCATTCAAAATAACATAGACAACAATAATCATACAACATATACATATATAGTAATAACGACATCACATTTGCTAAAGATATTCATGTTATTTATTGCAAACCTGTGCTAATCCCAACATATCTTTAAGACAGATCCTCCATTGTAAGTCTCCCTCAGGCAAGCGATACTAGCGATAACTTATAAGTCCTAAGCCTTAACCTCAGGCAAGATGCTAAGCTTAAAGTAAACACTAGTCCAAGAATTGTTCGATCTTATAAGTTCAAAACTTTGTAGTCTGTAAAGACAAAAGTGGTATCATTGCTTACATTGTTAGTAAAGAAGACCCTATCATAGTTGTAGTATTTAACAGGGTAAACCCAAGATTTACAATCAAAATGAATCTTTCCTTTAGCTGGGAAATTTTCGAGAGTTAGACTCTTCATGTAAAACTCAGAATGATGATTGTTCTTTACTATTACCTTTACTTACATTGTCTTTCAATCAGAAATAAATCATTGATTAATTTGATGACAATAGTTATAATATGGTATCCGAAGATGTTAAGTACATAAATTACATAGACAAGTGAAATCATAGCACCTGGTATCGCTAATTTGCTTTTATAACCTGCGTCTCAACCCTTAATTACATAGACAGATCATTAGCCCAGCTATTGCCAGTCGCAAATAGCAGCTCTTCATCATTGATTTATTTTATCAGCCTAAAAGCAACTGAAAGACCGTAAGAAAAAGTTCCAAAGAAGGTTGGACGAGATTTGTATAAGAATAATTGATCCTTTGATTCCAGCACATAACCTCATATAAATCTCAATGGACAATAGATTCAACATAGTTTTTCCCACCTTAACTGATGACACATTAGTTGCTTGCTATTCTCTGGATTGACAGTATCATTTCAGTTCATCATACCATCGTTGCAACAATTTCAAATCAAGTTGGACTTGAATTATTCGCAAATATAAGAAAGAAATGCATCAGAATCTAATATTGAACCCAATTTGCATCATTCAAAACTCTGAATACACAGCTTACGGACAAATAAAACATATGCATACTTAGGTAAATATAAAACTTCAACAATATGGTAAATCATGATTGAAGCTAAGAGTAAAATATTAAAAAAATCGGTGATATAGCTCTTGTTGTGTTTGACCAGTTTGACCACGTAAATACTTGGTAGCAGCAGCAGGTATTGTGAAAAAGAATGAGAAATGACTATCTATATCAGTAACAACAGGTCGATGAATTTGAACATAATAGCTTGTATTTAAATCAAATTGTTGCTAAACCTAATTATACAAAATCGAATGTGAAACTCGATCAATAATGCTGAGAGTAAATCGGATGAGTGAAGCGTAAGAGGACATAGTGCTCATATGTGGAGGAAAAGAGGAATAGCGTTGAGAAGAGGAAAAGAGAATCAACATCGTGGGTCTTAGGGAAAGATATTAGGGCATCTGCGAGGGAAAAGAAATTGGGGGAAAAGGGGGAAGTGAGAGGGAAAGGAAATCAGGAGGGAAAAGAAATCAAGGAAAGTGGAAATGAGCGTGGGCATAAAAAAAGTTCGTCCAAGTATTATTGAGGCAGTGTTTTATGCATATTTAATATGCTTTTGGATATAATAAACAACATATTTATAAAACACTACGCCTTAATGGTGCTAAAATTTAATTTTCTTGTAGTGATCGACCATATTAACCAAAAGTGTCTCAAAGTCGGTCGGAGCGATATTGAGTTTGTGAGTCTTTGGATATGGTCCAGAAATGATACAAAAGTATCATTTATAAACATAAAGGTTGATTAAGTTTTTAGATAGAAGTATTAAATAGTTTGATTTTCAATAAAATACAAAGGAAGCGTGTGTTCATAAAAAAATGTTTAATGGTACATTGATGTTTCTAAACTATAAGTAAACACACATTGTTGATTGTATTTAAATCATCCTTAGGTTTTTTAATACTCGACATTGGATTAATAAAAGATGTCTTTTATAGTAAGTATAAAAGATGTCGGGAATGTCCTAAATGATATGCAAGGATACCTAATAAAAATAATTAATATGGAACATGTAAGACTGATTCCTTTGCATTGGCAAAAGAAATTATCATACATGTTATATTATCTACGATGTCATAATTTATTTATGTATTTGATATATGAAGCGATTATCAAATCCATCTTGATATCACTAAATGGTTGTTTGAAGTGTTCTTGCATAATTATGAAATACTAGAGAATTGTTTGCAGAAACAAAAACTCCTTATGAAGGAGTGTTCAAACTCAAACTTCAGAAGTCATATTGAGTGTAGTATGTCAATAATAAATTTAGTTAAGAATTTTTAAGTTGAAAATGTTCCAAATAAAAGACTGTGGCTTATTCAATGAAAAAAGGCTACATACATCGCCTAGAATATTACCGTAATACAATATTGTATATAAAAAATATAAGTGCACAAATTTATAATGAACCAAATTCAAATGTTGAGAATCTCATAACATTGTTATATGATAACAATGTTACGATATAGTTTGTAACAGAACTTATAGCTCACTAGATGTCGAGGGACATACTCCAAATTCTTCCACATGATAAAGCAGTTTATCACCGTCGAAGAGAGTTGGTTGAAAAAATAGATAAGTAAACATAATAGCATACCCATTCACAAAGGGACTGACTTAATTGGTTTTGAGAAACGATTGGAGAAGTTGGAATAAGACTTCATAATTGACCCTAACTGCAAGTTGGATATTGATAGAGTTAGGGGTATGCCCTAGGGGCAATTATATAAGTTGTTACATATATCTAACTCGTTGACCGATCTTGTTCGAAATAAAGGTATTTTCGTTCGATTATATACTTGATATAATATGGTTATATTAATTAATAAATTTAATTAAAAGTATATTTAAATCCATAAATGATATGTTTTGTGATAGTTACAAAGTGTTGGAACCAAGAGCAATTTATCACAATGAAGCAAATGTACCATTTTAAATGTTCCTAGTCAATATGCATTGAGACTGGATATCGATGTATCTGCTAGGACTAGAGTACATAACGCTCTCCAAATGTTGGACGGTGTATTACACATGTAACGACTCGAAAATTTTAATAACGTAATTAACTAAATTGAAAATATATTACATAAATTTTGCAATGAAAGTTTGATATTTGGAATATGTCTATTTTAACATAGCAATTGGCAGATTTTTATCGAAAAATACGTAAGTTTGTTTGGTTGTGAAATTTCCAATTTAAAATTTAAAATCAGTTGAAATTTAATGAAAATAAAGTATTTTTGAAACCTGAATATTTTTATGTAACAAAAATGTAAATCATTTTCTGAGTGAGAATTATGTTTCGCCAAATTTGGACTGCTCAATCCCCGTTTATTTTATTTTTCGACGTCTTAGCAGTAATTTTGACACGATAGATAGGTCATGTCACTCATATTTGTGTACCATTATGTTCATCTCGTCATGTTGATCTCCATAGTATATTCATTTGTGCATTTCGGTGTCCGATACTTGGCAAAATCTGAAAAACAGTTCACCTTATCGGTACCCGTTTTGAGCCTTTTTGGTTTCCATATGTCCTTTTATTATCCGCCGTGTATAATAAATGACCATTAGCTTTAAATACTTCCTTTAATTCATGCTTACCTTGTCCATTCCCACTGTCCAACATATAGATAGGTTGTCCTTTTATTTTCATTTTTTTCTCTAGTTACTTCGAAAAAAAATTATAATATTTAGTATATATACAGTATACATATGTTTTATATAACAGCTTGCACCTATATTAAGATCTGAGTGGCCACTATTCCTCTTCGCCTTCGTTTTTCACTTCCCTTTCGTCCAGCACCCCTATGCCACACAACTCGATCCACCTTTCATTTCCACGCCATGCCTATACGTATAGCCAAGCACCATTTCCCAAGCACTCGGGACCTCCACCACGGCCAAATTCCTCCACCCGCCACCTTTCAATACCCACCCCACGTGTACATTTGCCTTGCAGATCAACTAATGCCATCTCTTCAGCACATGCCGCTAGCCTTCCACCACCCAGGCCCTTCCTCAACCTTCGTCCCACAAACCTCTATAACCACTAGATCGCACACCTTTGCACCATCCCTCTGTAACGACCCGCTATTTTGGACCATTCAAATCGACAATAAAACCATACATATCCGACTTGAATAATTCAAAATACCGAATTATTAATTAAATTTTGGCAAAACTGAAAATATACAATAAATCAATCAATCACAGATCACAGAGTAATACAATGCAGCGGAATAGATAAAGAATAATAGTTCGTGAAGCTATTATATACATCAGAGTTAGAAATAAAATACAACCGAATAGTTCAAATGCAGTGAAGTCTCCAATGCAACAGATGACTTCTCTGAACCAATCAACTGGAAAGGCTGGAATCTGAATCGATAGTTAGATCTCCAAATGAAACTCCGAACTCCAAAGGTGAGTCTCTAATGCTGTATCACTCAGTCTAACCCAAGCGTAAAGCAAAACACAAAACACTTGAGTCGGGATTAACATTCTTATATCAATAAATCCAACTCAAGTGAAATATCAACTGAAATACAAATAACTTAAAGGATGTTTGGGATAACCATCCTCTAAGGGTCCATGGAACTATCTACAAGGTAGAAATATACACTATAACACCATGGTCATTTCAGCTTAATTTATACTTCAAAACCAAATATCATTTCACTTCAAATATCTCTATATTTCCCAAAATAGTATTTATATATATTAAATAATTTATACAATAAAGTATTGTCAATTCCCTCAACATAACAAATCGTTTCAACATTAACCCGACCTTCCCATTTAAATTAAATTCAATCTCAATTTATCAATTTAAATTCAACTCAATTCCTAAAATAAACACTTCAATTTATCGATCTCAAATTCGGATTTGTAATCACAAAATTACCCATTTATATTTCAATATATTTCAAAACTTTAAGTATTCGACGTTTCAACTAAATTTTTATTCAATTTAGTTTTCTAAATAATAAATTCAAATTTAGTTCAACCTAAATTTCACTTTAATTCAATTTAGTTGCTAATTAACAAATTCAACTACGTTGATTTCAAATACAGATCCGAATCTCAACATAAACCATTTAAATTCCAATATAGTTCAAGGCTTTAATGTTTAAATGTTCTATATAATAGTTTCATATAGATCCCGATTTAACCTCATTATTATTTAGTCTTGAAATACTCCCTTATTAGATTCAATATCATTTAAGTAACTTTAAATTACATTTTACTCAATATTTTCTTTAATTTTATTAAACGTGAAATATTCATTAAATCACTTAAATCAAAAATCCAGTTACAAAATCATACCTTTAAATTTTCCATTTAATAATTTCAAATTGATTTAATTAAATAAATCCTTATTTAAATACCATTTTTAATAAACCCAAATTTATCTCCCAATCTTAATTATTCAACTTTTTACAACGGTAAATTTTGAAATATAAATCTTAAATAATACTCAAACATATTATATGGATTAAATCAATCTCAATAATATTATTATTAAATCTATATATAAAATTTCCATTTATATATATAATATATTAAGAACCAATATTTATTAAATCCCATATATTTCTTTTCAACTGTAGAAATTTATTTTCAAAATATTTATATGGACCAACGGTGTCTGTATATATTTCCTATCTTATAGTCAAGTGCTGCGGATATTTATCATTTCAACCCGCACACTAAATATATACGGGTGGATATCATTTCAACCTGTAATCTCAAATTCAATTAAATGAAAATCGCTTGGGTTTATCATTTCAACCCATAACGATTTTCTCCTATTCTAAAGTCCGTACGGGTATGTATCATTTCAACCCATAATGATTTCTATACTAACAGGGAACTTGCAGAGTGATAATAGATATGAAAATAATAATACAACATGCATATATCATCAAAATAAATATAAACAATAGGATATGGTGTCATATCCCATAAGTGAACAGTTACAGATAATAGCATATATAACAATTTAAATAACTACAGCCTCATATTTCAATTGTCGTTTCAATTGAAATCAAATTTAATAAATAAAAGAACGTTAATCGTGAGTGATTGCTCACCTTTCGAGGTTAGAGAGATAGACAATGAAGTTGAGTTACGAAACCCAAGCACGAATCTCAAAGCAAAGTAAGATCGGCACGAATCGACGATCAAAGCTGGTAAAAGAAATCAATGGGAACGGGTCAAATTAGCTCGATAAAAATTTAGGTGAGATGTATTTTTATATTATTATCCTCCTTAAACCCAAAATTCAAATTAAAGTGTATTTACATTTTATATAAGTCTTAAATTAAATATATTTATTGAGATCAAACATATAAAAAAAATCAAAACCAAATTCACTCTATCTTATAGTATATACGTTATATTTGAAACATCAATATCTGAAACTAAATGTACATAACCAAATTAACATCCAAAGATATACATACAGTAAATAATGTAAGTTTAAAGAAATCTAATAGTTTAACCAAATGCAGACTTCCTTTACAAATAATATACTGTAATTATTATTATTATTATTATTATTATTATTATTACCAAAAATAAAAATATGCTAACACAACGCTAGTAGAAAAATGGAGAAAGGATGCTTATGCTTACCAATATTGACATGCAAACCTACATTTTATATGTACAATAAAGTGTGTACAAACAAACCTTTATATGGGTTGCTATATACATGTTTAAAAAATGTTATACATATATTGTTACACATATTCATAGCAGCCGTTATACCTAACTTGTATACATATTATATTTTAAACAACACCTGACAATAGATGAAGGTAAAATAAAAATAATATATATATATATATATATATATATATATATTATAACTAATACAAACCTATAAAGCTCTAAAATGTATACTAGTATATCTATACAACCAACCCAATATGAAAATACGTACCCATGCAAATATCTAAGGTTTTTAGAAACAATACTTAGGCTTATATGTATAAAATAAAATAAAATAAAACAATAACTTACGCACACAAAAAAACACAATACTTAATGAGGTAAATGCACAAGTTGTATTACCTTTCAAGATATCATATATATATGTTAAAAGTTTTCTACAAGGCAAAATGGGTGATAAGGTGAGATATGGCTGCGTGTAAGAGTGTGAAAGAAGAGAGAGGGTGGAGAAAGAAAAATTGAGGAGAAGAAAGTGACAGTAAGTCCTTGCTTTACCAAAAAAAAAGCTTATAAAAGTGAAATAAAATGAGCCATAAAAGAATTAATGAATACGAAAAAAACATATAATTCAAAACGGTGTGGGCCTCAGGTAAATATCCATTCACATCTTTTTTTGACATATATAAAACGTATGAAAATCTTTAAAATGAAACGGCTATATATTAATTATTATTATAAAACGTTTTAAATTTACTAGGGAAATAAATATTTGGAAGTTGATAAAGGAGAATGAAGAGACCCAAAAATGGAATGACAAATAATAATTTTGAATTGATGGAAAAAAAAAGTAACAGCTGGCATAACCCAAAGTTATAAAGACAGAGGAAAACGCTTTGCACAATTTAAGGTAAGCTTTCAAATTTTTTAGAATGTTTTATAACTTTCCAACTGTAGTGAAGAAAATGGAATTTTAAAGGCAAAAATTAAAGTGACCGTTCCAATTAAATGAATATAAAACTTATGCATGTTTTGTACATTCATACTTCCAAAATGTATGACGTGGCAACGGTCGAATTTCAGTAAAAGATGAAATAAATATGAGAAATGAAATAAATAGGAATTAACGGCATTTTTTCAAAACGAAACGTATGCAACAAACCAGTAAATATATAGAAACGTGTAGGGAGATTAATGAAATAAATAGAAAATGTTAAAATATAAATAAATATAACATACATGAAAAGGACAACAGGACGATTTAGAAATTAATAAATGAGAAACGTATATCCCTATACGTTTTAGTTTCAAAAAGGACAGAAAATTTTATCAAAAGTTATAAAGAGTTAAAAGCAACGTTGTTTCCGCTGAAATTTATTTTATTCCCAACTGAGATGAGAGAGAAAGGGAAAGATTTCAAACAAATGAATATATTCCAAATGAATGTAATATAAACGGTCATGGTGTGCTTCATCAGAAAATTTAATGCAATTTATAATTGTGTGAGCTGTACGTTGATTTAAGGAAAAAAAATAAAAGAAATTAATGGCTTGATTTAATAGTACGTTTCAAATTTGAAAAGAAAAGAGAAGTAAGGGTTGAAATTTTGATTTCAATTAAATGATCGCGTGAATGAGCAAATAGCAATTAGCAAATAGCAGAAAGAGATAATGGAATATATGGTAGAAAAGGAATAAATGAAATGTGAACGGATAGATTGCAAATTGAAACGGCAGAGAATTAAATATAAGGTGCAAAGGTGTGGCAACGCTCACCCATAGATTTAGCTAAAACCTTTAAAAGAAATTTAATATGGTATGAGTTATACGGTTTCAAATTTGAAAAGTAGATAAATCCAAGTCACAAATTTCAACACCAATGACGCACGTTTTTATTGTTTCCATCGCGTATCGGATCTCTAAATACAGAAATTAATATACCATAGTGATCAGTACAACGAGACGGTCAAAATGGTATATAGATATTGGTGGTACGATTGAATTATAAAAATTCGAATTTTCACTAGCAGAAAAAATGCAGTAAAAACGCAGAAAATAAGATCGATGGAGCTATAGAAGTCCAAATTTGAGAAAACGAAAAATGACGTCTCAGTCATAAGATGATTTAGAATTTTTCTATGTAAAAATATTCAGGTCTTGAAAATAAAATTATTTTCACCAATTATTAACTGATTTGAATTTAATAGAATTATATAATAAATAAACCTTCATATAATTAATTGAAAATTTACCATTTGCTATATTTAATTATACGTAAACCAAATATTAAAACTTTATTTCAAAATATTATTATTAAAATTTCTCAAAATCCAAATTAAATACGTTATAAAACCAATTAAAAATTAATAAAATTTTATGGGTCGTTACACTCTCCCCCACTCAAAACTTTTCGTCCCCGAAAAGGAAGGAGGTAGGAGAATAGAACAACCAGAAATAAAGGTAGATTGAAATTCAAGGGTAAATAATTAATTTAAAACTATATAAATTGTACTTGAAATATTCATTTGAAAACTTCATTTGCGATTCAGTTATCTTTAATACTTTAAAATTTTCAAAACTCATTGGAATTTAATATGTTTAACTAACACCTTTATACATATATGAAAGCTATTTGAAAAAAATTATTTGCATCATTAGTTATATTTACAAAGAATCTATTGAAAACATTAAATCCATAATTCATAATTTATAAATTTGTCTTTAGATACTTTTGAAACATTATTAATAAATCATTCACTTTAAATATGTTTTATTTAATTAATAACTTCAAAAATATTTATAACACTAAAATTTTCTGTTAAACAATGTAGTATACGAATAAGCAATATTTAAAACATTATATTCAAAAAGGAAAGAAGGTAGATTCGAAAAAACAGAATCAAGATGAACAACTAAAGCTGAGAAGATAAGGTAGATTTAAAGAATTGAATCGGGCACGAATCGTAAATTTCAAACCATAAGAGTTTCAATTTCAAATATTAACACAAAATTTCTTTGTTGAAAAATACCTTTATAATAAAATACCTTTATATCAAAATAAATCTTTCTTTCAGAAATATTTTTATAACTCGATGTTTCAACAAATTTATCCTCGTTCTTGCAGACTCTGGCCATGCATTGATCAGGCGCAAAGCTAGAATTCTTCAAGTACTTAGTAGACTTGTTTCAACACCCAGTGAAAATACTTGAAAAACCTTTAAAACAGATATGGAAAGTACAATCCAAAAAAAACAACCAAACCAAAACCTTTGTCCAACCATGGTTCGCAGATACATAATGGTTACGCCTGGATCCTCCAGGAAACAATCTGTATCCGTAAGCTTCTCAGCCCTACGAGTTACGCCATGATGACTAGTAGAGTGTAGGATACACAATGGTTACGCCTGGGTCCCCCAGGAAACAATCCGTACCCCTAAGCCGTCTCAGCCAGGCAATTTCGCTACTAATCGCGACCTACACATATTGCAGGATAAACAATGATTACGCCTGGATCCCCCAGGAAACAATTCGTACCCCTAGGCCAGACTCAGCCAGGCAATTTCGCTATGCAGCCGCGAGAGAAAAAAAACCATGGGTTACACCACGGTGGGAACACTCGAGTATCACTTTCGAAAAACCAAAAATCAGAGAGAACAATATCGATAGAATTAATCCACAATGTGGCCACGAAGCGGATATCAAGCAGAAGGCACTTTCCATATCATTGCTTCGAAAATATATATCATATAGTACCTTTTCAAATACCTTCAAATATCATACTTATATAAAGTCCGTTATATATAGGATTCTTTTTTTCAAATCGAATACTTTCCAAATCAATAGTATATCAAATCATATTTATATAGACTTCGATTATATAAAATTCTCTTTCCAAATTGAGTACCTTTCAAATCAATAGATTTCAAATCAACTTCATACTTATACAAATCCATTTTATATAAGTTCGACCACTCCCAAATCAAGTGCTTAATAATATAAGGTTCTCAATTTCAAATCATTTCAATATCAATTCAGTTCCAAAATCATATATGATTTCACCAAATTTTCTTCCAAATTAAATATCTAAATTTCAAAGGGTTTATTGTCACTTTAAACCGTCCAATAAAGTGGATCGTTAGAATAGGAAAGGAGAAATCACTCTCTAAATTTCTTACACTTGTCGATATTAACAGACCATTTTTTGTACCAAAATCAAACATACCACGTACCTTTTCTTCCTATAATAACATATTTTTCTGAAGTCCCACATTTTCAGGTAAGTACGTTCAATAACAGTTCCTTTTTTTCTCATACCCGATCTTCTCCCATGTCTCCCTCGAAATAGCTCTTCGAACAATGAACGACTTCCGACTAGCGCATAAAGAGGCTAATCTAAAACTAGGGCAGATATCAAAATAGGCACGGGATGTCGACGAGAAAACAATAATCTCTAACAGATATGATAGCTACATCCTCAACCAGTAGAACCTCTAATTTTTCATAGTTTGCAATTGTTTTCCCTTTCAATTGTCTAATTTTTGAAAAATGAGTTATACATAATTGTTTGTATGTTCTAAAGTTAATGAACAAAATTAGATCTTTGTTTAGGTTTACTTAAGAAATATTGATAAATCAACTACTATAATCTTTGTTATGTTTTTGTAAGTTTTAGATGCCTCTAATGATAGAAAAAAATTAACGTTCTTTGAAATATTCTTACATCCTAATCAATATAGTTATATTACTTTGTTGAAAGTGTTTAATATATTTTAGTTCATGGAAATTCTTCAACTAAAGTAAGAGAATACAAGATAATGTAAATGGGAGATATTTTGATATTACGTAAGCTGGGTTATTTCAATTGTAAGATAAAACTGAAAACAAAATTGCCTTAGAATACAAGATAATGTAAATGGGAAGGGCATTTTGATATTTTCGTATGGAATGTTTATACCATAGTTTGTAGCAACTGATAAGTACCCTACCTAATCAATTAATTTATTTTCTTCTATTTTTAACACAAATACGTTGCAATTATAATTTTGTTCTGTAGAACAATTTAAACCATATACTAACTAGTTTGTGGAAATCAGAATGAAAATTAGCTTTTCAAATTGATTTAAAATTAGACGTACAAATTCTTAGTGAATCCACATGGTTTGTGTATTTTTACAGTCTTAGTTACTGCAATGTTTATTTTGAATTAAGATTCAAATTTCACTGACTTATTGTATGAATTGTGAAAATTGAATTTGCATTACAACATATGTTTAAATATTCCATCTCTCATACACACAACTATTAATTAATTTGCTTCAGTGTGGGTAATTTTGCTATATATTTGTGTTACTACATAGGAACCTATAAACATTTCAAGTTTTAAACTGTAGTGCACAAAATTAAGTTAGGTCGATGAATTTTCATCTTTTGATGACCAATAGTAATATCATAAGGTTCTTCCTTGTTATGGATAATGAATAAGCTTTAATTCATCAGATTTAATGTCCATACGAATGTGATGTTTTGTTTTTTATGAATTATGTGTAAAATGGAATGTTTTTATTATGGGAGTACAAAATTTGAATATCCAAAAAGTATTGCAATGTTTTTAAAATATGTTTCATGGTTGAACTTCTTACATAGAATTCTTAGATTTCTTCTTATCTCATAGGGATGTGATAATTGATGGGTTATTTAGCTATATTTTATTTTTTATACGTGCTTAGATTTATGTGCTTACTTTTACACTTATTGCCAACTATTTATCATTATCATTGGACATTTCATCCAATTTTGAGAATCAAGTAACAGCTAGTGCTTATAATATGATAAATCCATCACCAAAATATGCATGGAGATAAAAAAAATTACCTTACTTAAAACCTAAGTGTGATTTATATGTTTTAATTTTACATGTTTGAATTCAATCATGGGTGAAAAACAACTGAATATCGTATAGGAAAGGAAAAGGTTAAGTAAATAAATCGAACTTGAATACACTTACACATTAAATTTTAATGAATAATCAATGCTAAGTTTATTTTTGACATTTTAGAAAAGCTTAACCAAATTAAAGTATTTTCATTATACTGTTGAAGAATATTTTTGTACATTACATCCTTAAGGCCACTTTATATTTTATGCATGTGTGTACATATACGTATAAACACACACACAAACACACACACGTGTATGTAAGCATGCATGCATATGTATATATATACATGTATACATATGTATAAAGATACTTAAAGTTAAAATGTTTAGTACTTTATGGATAATTCATGTCAAATGCTCATTCGTTTGAGTGTCTAGCTGTAGTCCTTCAAGCACCAATATTACTACTTTGTTGCAACTTTAACAAACACTATTCTCTATAACATGTGCTACATAAAAATTTAAAGATCTTTGAAGATAGATTCACACTTACTCCTAAAATAGTCAGATATGTTCCAATAATATATGTTTTTGATTACTGCATTTTCTAATAGATTTAGATTCAGTATGCAAAACTAATTCATGCCAATAAATTGGCAATGAATGGTGGGTTCATTCGGTGTAAAGCTCGTGTTTAACTGGATGGTCACTGACAATGCCCTTTCTAAACATATTTTGATATATAGATGTGTGATTTTGTTATTAGTAGAGGGGCCTTTTTAAGGATATAGATGCAAAGATAAATTGAGAAGATATTGGTGGTAGCTTCAAGGTTGTGTGTCGAAAGGAATTTGTGCATGAAGGGTGACGTAGTTGTAGCTCTATATAGGATAGAAATTATGCAGGAAAATTTGTTTAATGTAAAATTATTAAATTTGTTGTATGCTCATCTTCTGGAAGTTGTGGGTCAGATGCATGAAAAGAAGTTGATTTCTTTTTCTATTTTAGTGTAATTTTTTTAGGTTTGAAGAAAATATACTACCTAATTAATAGTTTTGTATCATTTATAAATGCTTAGCATATGTGAATACTATCATATTAATGTGGCTGAATCCAACGTTGAGGAAATAGAAAAATAAGAGTGATATTACTCCTTTAATTCATTTAGTTAACTTGGTCTTTATGGTGTTTTTTTTGGAAATGGTACTTTATATACAACAAATCATTGGGACAGCATATCCCATGTCAATAAACGTTCGAAAGCAAGTTTCGAACTTGTGACCTCTTGCACCAAAGCCGAATCAATTAACCAGTTGGACAATGGTGCTTGTCGATCTTTATGGTGTTAAGTCCTGAGCTTTTTTTCTTTCTTTTATTTTTCTTCCCTAGGTCGTCATCATTTATGAGCTTTAGATATTTTTTGAGTAAAAAATGAAATAAATGAAAACGAAGTTAAACAAAGTACACTACTTAATTAAGAAAAAAAAAGCATATTTTGCGAGGACTATACTAATCATTAAATAATCTCCTTAACTTTTTTCGATGAAGGAGTGGTCCTCATATAAGGAGAGCACTTATATTCTATTAAACCCAAAAATAAAATCCATACAAAGGTTTGTTGGTAATTAGCTACTACAAATATTTAAGATCATCATTATGATGATCAACAAAATGAGAGAGGTAAAAGTGAACAAATCAGAATGTTTACAATTATTTGTATCGACAGAAGTAGCTACATGATGACATGTTTATATGTATTAACAACAATAAGAGGACTGGTGTAACGACCTGCAAATCCGTACCCCTTGAGTCAACACTATTCTACATCAATCAACTCAAGATGTCCAGAAATGCGAACCATTTTGATTTAAGAAGAAGAGGAAGAAGAAGAAAATAGAAAACAACCACAGAATCTAACCATCGCAGCGGAATAAAATATAATAGATAATAAATAATCTTCACTCAAAATCAAATATATCTGTTTATATATAACATCATCAGAGTACATCAATCATAGCTCAACATCAATAACATACAACTGGAGACACAGCTACTCTACACAGCGGAATATATATAAAACAAGTATGGAAGTACGTATCGTCATCCAGCTCGTCTCCTGAGCTCCACGGCATCATATCCTGTATCCTATAACACTCGATCTGACCCGAGCATTACAGTTAAATAACACCCGAGTCAGCGTAGAATACCAACGTGAGAAAAACACACTAAGTGTTTATTAAGTTTCAAAAGTCCTTTGAAAAACAAAAGCATCTTGTAAGACCACGCCACTAATAAACATGTCGGGTTTTTACCTTACGATAGCTAAAACACTTTTTATAGAAATCCTCTGATATTATAATAGGGTCTATATACAAATACTTGTAAAATAACCGAAATTGTTACATCTATTAAATTCCAGCTACTAGCCACATAGTGGGTAATACAAACAAAACTTGTACAAGACTCGTAGGGAGAATGGATTTCCAACTAATGACTAGGCACTGGGGTACCACCTGTCATAGTACGTGGCCTAGATCACAGTACCGAGGAGTACGCCCGCTCCCCTGCAACACAAGACCGGGACTACCCCTTACTGGATAATCCCGAGTGAGATCACCCCACGGTTGGGATCAGCAACCACCCACTAAGCCGAATAAAAAGGGACATCTAGACAGGGATGACCTCACCCTGCTTGGGTGCTATCCACCTAGCCTTGCTGCATAACCCCTGATTTTCAGTCATTCCCGGTTGATGAGGCTTTGAGGCTAAGCATTACCTTTTTAGAATATATCCCTTAGAATGCCCACCGTCCACCTGACAATGTTCCAAAAACATTCATCCATACAAGTCCGTCCCGGGTTCGAACGGAACCGAAGGCACTATTCCTACTACATCCATTTTGGAAATATCCTGAGGATTAGTAGCGACTAGCCCATGCACTTCACTGCTCCATCTTCGAATCCAACTCGTTTCCACGAAATGTACAAACCGGATCGAAATGGTTTTCGAGAAATAAATCTCGATCCCGGTCTCTTCGAAACAATCAGCGCATTTGTCCAATATTGATAGTCGGTTATTTAACTATCAATTAATATTCACAAACAACCATCCAACAATAAATAATTTCCCAAATTATTTATTAACCTCAAAATATCTTTACAAGATATATTTCTATTTTCAACCCTTGAAAATAGTTTCAAAAACCATCTTTCATTTCCAGAATAAACTTTCCCAAATATGTTATATCTCTACTGAAATCACCAAGCACAAAACTAGATTTTTAAAATAATTTAAAACACTTTACTTTGAAATATTCTTCAAAACATTTAAGTTAAATTACTTCAATAATTTGTCAAAAATACATATTATATGAATATTTGAAAATAAAGTTACTTAATAAAATATAAAACTAGATTTTCACCTTTGAAAACAAAATACTAAGTCACTTTTTAAGTAATTACTACTATAATAGATTTGAGAAAATACTTACTTTAGAATTTAAATATTAGAAATAATAAATTTTTCAAAACCTGCTTTTTAAAACAACTTTAAAACTTTTACTTATATTTAAAATTTTACTTTAAAAACGTACCTGGTTATCCAGAGAAAAGTTCCAACTTCAATCACTTAAATCAATTTCCCAAATTGATTTCCAATTTACTCCATTTGAAATAAATATCTTTACTTTCTTAATTCATTTCAAAGTTCGTTAATTTTGGACTTTATTATTATTATTATTATTATTATTATCCGTTTGATTTTAAATCTTTTTAACTGAAATATACAAATTTAAGCTTTTCCCAATTTCTTCTTTGTTCTTTTCAATGATTTAAATCTTAAATTTTAAATAAATGTTTTGTTCTTTTAAAAAAAATACTGAAGTTTAAAATTCACTAATCTTCTGTTTATTCAAAATTACCCTTTCTATACTCAAGATTTATTTATTAGAATTTTAAAGTCGCTTTATTTATTTTTTTCATTCATTCTTAAATTTATTCAAATTTCTATATATTTTACTTACAAATTCACTTCTTTTATTTTCTTTCCAAAATCCAATTTATATATTTTTGGTAATTCATTATGCCCAATTATATCCAATCAAACCATAGCATTCAACATTCCTATAGAAGTCATCATAGAATATCAAATAATCACAACAGAGAATATTAAATAATTTAAATAAATGGTCATCATAGAATATTCAACATTCCTATAGAAGTCATCATAAAACCTGTTTTCCCTGCATCCAAAGACGTTAGCACAATATAATATGCCAATTCCAAATATATCATACTATAGCACATCAATCAATTCAACCATTCGAACAATTTTTTAATTTTAATCATTTAAATTTAAATTTAAATTTAGCTGAGTGAGATTAACTCACCATCGATTTTTCTTTTGCAATCCGATCCAATCTTGACTTGGCTTCACGGTTTTCTGACCATGTATAAACAATTCACGGTTTATTATTATTTGAACCAATCAAACAATTATTCATCATTTATTTATTTAACTAATGATTAATTTTAACCTTTGATTTAATTTAACATCTTTAAACTAATAATTTTCTTTAACACATTATCTTTAATAACCTAATAATTTAAATAAGTTAATTAAAATCTTATATAAATTTTTTTTTATGCTTTTACTGCATCCATATATTTATCTACATATGTTTTATTATTAAATTTTGAAATATATAATCTGTATATATTTATATACTTTGTTGCAGTTCAAAACTTTTCTCTGTAGAAAACTAAAATATGCATATAACATTTATTAACTAGATTAAAAACAGAATATCTCACTGATAAACTCGCTGCCACGAATAGCTTGCCCTAACATCATCGATGCCAGTAACCGCTGGTCCACTAAAACCGGCTTCAATCCATCTTCTGGTTACCAGCCTCACACGCGGCACCCACAACGCAGCCACCAAAACGAGATGCCTCAAACCCCTATCGCAACAGCGTCATCACGACGTCGACTATGCCCAGCTTCGCTACGAGAAACCCTAGGTCGAGGCTCCTTCACGCGACCAGAATTCACCCAGCGCGACTCGACCACCGAGCCCCTTGCCTCGCGCGAGCTTCCAGAACTGCCGCTCGATTCGACTACGCCTCCACGCCCACCAATCGAACCTAGCCCCAAAGCCGACCATACATTCCCGGCAGTGAAGCTCGAACGTAGCCCTTATTCGAATAGAAAAGAAGGAGGCTACGATGCTTAAGTAGTCGATGCTTCGATGGAGTCGATACGGTCTGCCATGGATCTTACTTCGATCAATTTAGGATTCTTTTTTTTTACGGAGTGGTATAGGGTTTGGGGTTTTGAAAGAAGAAAAGGGTTTCGGCCTTACTCGAACGATTCGAGGCATCGGCCATTAATTGTTTAACTGAAGACAGAAAAAAAACGAAGAAGGTTTGGCTTTAAAAATAGGAATAGAGGCGTATTAAAGAAGGGACAGGGTAGCATGACGTCATAAAAAAGAGAAACATGGATATGAAAGGAAGTCGGTGTGCTATCTTGGCTGCTACAGTGCTTATTTATATTATTATTTTTCAAATGCAAAACGTCTTGAAAATACAACTTACAACTTCGAATTCCCATCGAGGCATGCCGCTAGGCATTCCTAATATTATATCCCTATTCTGAATGCAATGGAAAAAGTTTCGAGTCCAAATTCGATCGTATGGAGAAGATAGCTTTTCGAATCGAATTAAAGTATCTAATTTTCGATATTAATTCTAGCGCGTTTATATATCACACGCTCACACAACAACTCCGATCAAAACGACATTTAAAATCCGATAATAATTCAATATTACGGATCCAATGGAACTGGTTTCGTCGAATTCCACGACTGTGCCTCGGAAGGCTATTTTTAAATTCAATTTAAACGATATAAATTTCAAAACTTAACAAACCATTTTTAAATTTGATTTCAACACTTCTATTCTCTTTAGTATTATCAATATAAATTTTGTAAGCCTTCAAATTATTTTTAACAGGCTTAGAACTCCAGATTTAGCATTTTACCCAATTTTAACTTATTTAAATTCAATAATTTAATTATCAAATAAATAATGATAATTGAATTCAAGTATAAAATTAACTTTTAAATATTTAAAATCCATTTAATATCTCGATTTCAAATGCCTAAAAATTTCGGGTCGTCACATTCCTCCCCCCTTAAAAGAATTTCGTCGCCGAAATTACTAATTAGGAAGAATGGTCCAATACCCGCTTATTCTTTTTCCTAAAACCAAACAGTTTAATTAACTTTCCATAACACATTCTTTCATTTAAAGACCCACTATTTCTTTAACCAACTTCCATAAACCTTTCATAGTTTTCAAATAACTTTACTTATTCAATCATTCAAACTTAAATTTAAATCCACATTTAAATTATCAAAAAAATTCATAATTTTTTCTAACTCCCTAAATTTTCGAAAATTTTTGCCGGCGTCTCCTTTGCGCGGCTAGCTTGGTACAACTACAAAAGGCCTCTACGGGCCCCCAAATTCCAAAAGAAAACAAAAAGCCAAGTGGCTAGATCCAAAATCCAATCAAATTTCATATAGAAACTTAAACACATACCTTTTTGTCGAGAATTTCAAATTTATCTTCAGAAATCAAAACCGATTTTCTTTTCCCTTTATATTACCTGCATACCCTGCTTAGCACTAATATCCATTCACAACATTCCCAAAAACATTTTATCGACTTTCTTACAAAATGCCAATATCTATTCATTCAAATATTGACTTAGATTATATTAGTAGTATCAATTTTTCATTTAAGAATTCACCATTCCCTCTTAAGTTAGCATAAGCATTTTATATGATTCTTATATTTTTTCCCACTTTACCACTTCAGTTTATATCTAATTTTATTCAAATTGATTCTTTCATTTTCATATGAATTCAATTTATCTTTAACTCTGAATATTTAAATTTTATTTTTTTCATTTATAACTAATTCATGTCATTATTTTAAATCGGTTCCATTCCTTAACTTATTTTAATTTCAAATTTGAAATCGTGTTGACGCTAACTAAAATTTTTAAAAAAAATTCTAACTCCCAAAATTTTCGAAAATTTTTGGCAGAGTCTCCTTTGTACGGAGGAGCTTTTGCAATTTGACAAAAGATATAAATTTATATACTTCGACCCACACGGTCGGAAAAACCAAAACAGTTCATATTTCCTATTTTTATGGCGTAGGCGTACCTTATTTAACATTTGCAAGCAAACAGCTTATTTATTTCGCAGTTAGCGTGCCCAAAATCCAGCCACACGGCTTCCAATACCTGTACTTACTCAATTTAAACATGTAAGTGCCAAATATATGAAGTTTAACGTCATTTCACTTACTTGTGATAGTTAAACACATGAATTCTAACAGCAATGCACATTAAACACTTTTTATAAGCAATTTAAATATTCCAACATTAATTTTAATTGCTTACAACTAATCACACATCGTTTTACTTAATCCGAATGGTTAACAACTCATAAGTTTACATTCCATTCATTTTTAAATTTTAAACAAACCCATATTATTCCAATTAATTTAAAAATCAATTTTATTTACTTGCAATGATTCATAGAATTTTATTTTCTTCTATTTTCGTCCCATAACCAATTTCTCTCATGCAAATTGGTAATTTTCATTCAAGTAAATAACCACTTAAGCCGATGGCCATTTTAAATTGATTCCAACTCAATTTATTATTTAATTCTTTCTATTTCGTTTTTAAATTTATTCACATTCCATATATTCTCATCTTCGTTGCATTTTAAATTGGAATCCATTCACTTGCATTTCATTTTACTAACCAAACCAGTTCCTTTAAAACCTTTAACAACTTAGGTTCGTCTTTATTACCAATTAAATTTCCTTTTTATTTTAATTCATTCATGACCATTTATTTTGCTCGGCACATTCCATTTCAGTTATATTCACAATCCATTCATTCACCGTATTTTAATTCGGTTCCAATTTTATTTTCACTTGATTTAAATCCAACCCAATATCATTAAACTTAATTTAAGTTGAATTCAATTCAACTCTCTTCCATTTATTTAGCTTTAAGTTTACTTCAATTTGTTTCAAATTTTTATACAAGCTCATTTTCATTTTACAAGTAAATTTTCTTCTTTTTTTTCGACACATTTCCAATCATGTTTCATTTGATTCTTATTCATTCCATCCATTTATTTATTTAATATAATTAGTTTATCCACTCAATCCATTATGAATTTTTATTTCCTTACTCAATTCATCCGAAATTATTTTATTAACAACAAGGCCATTTTCAATTTATTTCCACATATTTGGATTTTATTCGCAATACAAACCATTACTATTTTAATCCAATTTCATTTTCCTTTATTCGACACATTTCCAACTATATTTAATTTGTTAACACTTCAAGTCAAATTTTAATTAATAACTCAGGTTTTGATTCCACCATTCACTTTTAATTACCATCCAATTTTATTAACTCACAACTCAACTTCATTCTCAATTCATTTAATTAATTGCAAGGCCACTTTCAATTATATTTTCTTCACTAATGCTTTAAGTCGAATTTGATTAATAACTTGAGTTTTATTTCCAAACTTCAATATTAACTCACCAGTTCGGCTTCTATTTAGCTACATTAGGTTCCATTTACATATTTCATTAACTAATTTATTATCTAATTAGTTCTTCCCCTGGTCAAAATTCAATACTTGATTTTTAATTCCAAATATCACTTCATTTAATTTCCTTACGTTTCATTTATTTTATAATTCAAATTTGGATTTCCGTTTCATTATCCAAAACATCAAACAATATTTATTTTGGATTTTCTATTCCACTTTCAAATCTTATAAGTTACAACTTATTATTTACATAATCCCATTCATTCAAGGCTTAAATATATTCATCATTTATTTTTAACTCGAGTTTTACATTTATGTAAAATCCAAGCATATTTTATTCTATGGATTTTTAATTCTGATTCTTTTATAAGTTATTCTTATTTATTTATTTCAATTCAATCCTTATCCAACTTATTTTCCATTTATTCAGGTAAGAATCTAATTCCATTCAATAATTCAATTGAATTCTTATTCCAATTCAATTTTATTTTAACTCAGATTTATTTAACTCAATTCGATTTCAACTTAATTCGAATACAACCGGATATTATTTTCAGCCTATTTAATTTATTTCAATCCAGTTAAATTTTATTCCCCAATCCAAGTTAATTTCATTTTTAACTTCCACCTTAAATTCAAATTTCCAACATTCAAAGCTTATATTTCCCTCCTGATTTGAAAATCATCTCAATTTATAAGCTTATAACTATCTCATTAGGATTTTTAAACACTCGGCTTGTGGTTTCAAATCATTTTGAAATCTCCAACATCTCAAAATCACACTTCTCAAAAGTCAAACCAATCCTGGTTTTATTCCCAACAAATTCCCTTTGAAATTTTCAAAAACAACTAGCTTTTCTGAACAAATCAATTAGGCAGCAATTCGTCACTTAGAAATTCGAAAATGAATACTGGTGATGTGCCGTCATCATCAGAACTATTTCCCAATGATCCAAGTGATTTCAATGCTATATCACTTTCAAAATCCATTCGAAAAACATTTTCTTTCAGAAATACCTTCAAAAGAATAATGCTATTATTTATCTTCAAAATACTTCCAAATCTCCAGGATTTAATTTTCTAAATCCTGCTTAAATCAATCTTACCTATAACTCATTAATATAAATTTCCATTTGTTCATATTTCATTTTTTAAATCACGTTTATAATTCATATTTATAAATTTCATTTCATAATTGAATTTATCTCCTTAATCTTTGGTTATATTTTCAATTTCTAGTTAAATTTCCACTCAATGATGATAATAATTTAATATTATTTTTTCCTAACATCCAAGCAACCATATATTAGCTAAAATAGTTTACAAAAACTTTTCTTTATATCAAAATATATTTTTGGGTAAAATTATTGCATTCACCACATTTGAAATAATACCGTGTCAATTGTTTTATTCAAGTGTTTAGAAACCCCTTCGATATAGTTGTGCAGACTGTATCGACGAAGGTTCATATGCCACTCAATAAACCAATCAACACAATATTAAAACAATTTATATTCACTAACAGATACGCACTCATATCTATTAATACGCTCAAACTCATTCTAGAGTACTAAGGACTCTAATTTAAGTGAGTAATTTCCACCAGAGCCAAGGTTATCACCAACCTAAGCTTTGATACCAACTGTAACGGTCTAGGCTTTGCAACCATCGACAGCGGCCACAACTGGTAGGCTTTTCAACCATCCTAGCCCCACTGTGGCTTACGCTGGTACCTCGGGTTTTCTTTTACGGCCAGCCTCTCGACTCGCAACCAACCCCCCCGGGGACATGTAAGGGTTAGAGTCTCCCGTTCGCCACCAAACGCGAAGCGAGAACCCCCTATCATGCTGTAATATAGCAAACTCGATCCCGGTCTCTTCGAAACGATCAGCGCATTTGTCCAATATTGATAGTCGGTTATTTTAACTATCAATTAATATTCACAAACAACCATCCAACAATAAATAATTTCCCAAATTATTTATTAACCTCAAAATATCTTTACAAGATATATTTCTATTTTCAACCCTTGAAAACAGTTTCAAAAACCATCTTTCATTTCCAGAATAAACTTTCCCAAATATGTTATATCTCTACTGAAATCACCAAGCACAAAACTAGATTTTTAAAATAATTTAAAACACTTTACTTTGAAATATTCTTCAAAACATTTAAGTTAAATTACTTCAATAATTTGTCAAAAATACATATTATATGAATATTTGAAAATAAAGTTACTTAATAAAATATAAAACTAGATTTTCACCTTTGAAAACAAAATACTAAGTCACTTTTTAAGTAATTACTACTATAATAGATTTGAGAAAATACTTACTTTAGAATTTAAATATTAGAAATAATAAATTTTTCAAAACCTGCTTTTTAAAACAACTTTAAAACTTTTAGCTTATATTTAAAAATTTACTTTAAAAACGTACTTGGTTATCCAGAGAAAAGTTCCAACTTCAATCACTTAAATCAATTTCCCAAATTGATTTCCAATTTACTCCATTTGAAATAAATATCTTTACTTTCTTAATTCATTTCAAAGTTCGTTAATTATGGACTTTATTATTATTATTATTATTTTCCGTTTGATTTTAAATCTTTTTAACTGAAATATACGAATTTTAGCTTTTCCCAATTTCTTCTTTGTTCTTTTCAATGATTTAAATCTTAAATTTTAAATAAATGTTTTGTTCTTTTAAAAAAAATACTGAAGTTTAAAATTCACTAATCTTCTGTTTATTCAAAATTACCCTTTCTATACTCAAGATTTATTTATTAGAATTTTAAAGTCGCTTTATTTCTTTTTTTCATTCATTCTTAAATTTATTCAAATTTCTATAATTATTTTACTTACAAATTCACTTCTTTTATTTTCTTTCCAAAATCCAATTTATATATTTTTGGTAATTCATTATGCCCAATTATATCCAATCAAACCATGGCATTCAACATTCCAATAGAATTCAACATAGAATGTCAAATAATCACAACAGAGAATATTAAATAATTTAATAAATGTTGAGGGATCCGGTTGGATCCCTCCAACCTGTTTTCCCTGCATCCATAGACGTTATCACAATACAATATGTCAATTCCAAAATATATCATACTATAGCACATCAATCAATTCAACCATTCGAACAATTATTTAAATTTAATCATTTAAATTTAAATTTAGCTAAGTGAGATTAACTCACCATCGATTTTTGTTTTGCAATCCGATCCAATCTTGACTTGGCTTCACGGTTTTCCGACCTTGTATAAACAATTCATGGTTTATTATTATTTGAACCAACCAAACAATTATTCATCATTTATTTATTTAACTAATGATTAATTTTAACCTTTGATTTAATTTAACATCTTTAAACTAATAATTTTCTTTAACACATTATCTTTAGTAACCCAATAATTTAAATAAGTTAATTAAAATCTTATATAAGTTTTTTTTCTTCTGCTTTTACTGCATCCATATATTTATCTATATATGTTTTATTATTAAATTTTGAAATATATAATCTGTATATATTTATATACTTTGTTGCAGTTCAAAACTTTTCTCTGTAGAAAACTAAAATCTGCATATAACATTTATTAACTAGATTAAAAACAGAATACCTCACTGATAAACTCGCTGCCACGAATAGCTTGCCCTAACATCATCGATGCCAGTAACCGCTGCGCCACTGAAACCAGCTTCAACTCCATCTTCTGGTTACCAGCCTCACACGTGGCACTCACAACGCAGCCACCAAGACGAGATTCCTCAAACCCCCATCGCAACAGTGTCATCGCGACGTCGACTGTGCCCAGCTTCGCCACGAGAAACCCTAGGTCGAGGCTCCTTCACGCGACCAGAATTCACCCAGCGCGACTCGACCACCGAGCCCCTTCGCCTCGCGCGAGCTATCAGAACTGCCGCTAGATTCGACTACACCTCCACGCCCACCAATCGAACCCTAGCCCCAAAGCCGACCATACATTCCCGACAGTGAAGCTCGAACGTAGCCCTTATTCGAATAGGAAAGAACGAGGCTACGATGCTTAAGTAGTCGATGCTTCGATGGAGTCGATTTGGTCTGCCATGGATCTTACTTCGATCAATTTAGGATTCTTTTTTTACGTAGTGGTATAGGGTTTGGGGTTTCGAAAGAAGAAAAGGGTTTCGGCCTTACTCGGACGATTCGAGGCATCGGCCATTAATTGTTTAACCGAAGATAAATAAACGAAGAAGGTTTGGCTTTAAAAATAGGAATGGAGGCATATTAAAGAAGGGATAGGGTAGCGTGATGTCATAAAAAAGAGAAACATGGATATGAAAGGAAGTCGGCGTGCTGTCTTGACTGCTACGGTGCTTATTTATATATATTTTTCAAATGCAAAATGTCTTGAAAATACAACTTACAACTACGAATTCCCATCGAGGCGTGCCGCTAGGCGTTCCTAATATTATAACCCTATTCCGAACGCAATGGAAAAAAATTCGAGTCCAAATTCGATCGTATGGAGAAGATAGCTTTTTGAATCGAATTAAAGTATCTAATTTTCGATATTAATTCTAGTGCGTTTATATATCGCATGCTCACTCAACAACTCCGATCAAAACGACATTTTAAATCCAATATTAATTCAATATTACGGATCCAATGGAACTGGTTTCGTCGAATTTCGAGACTGTGCCTCGAAAGGCTATTTTTAAATTCAATTTAAACGATATAAATTTCAAAACTTAACAAACCATTTTTAAATTTGATTTCAACACTTCTATTCTCTTCAGTATTATCAATATAAATTTTATAAGCCTTCAAATTATTTTTAACAGGCTTAGAACTCCAGATTTAGCATTTTACCCAATTTTAACTTATTTAAATTCAATAATTTAATTATCAAATAAATAGTGATGATTGAATTCAAGTATAAAATTAACTTTTAAATATTTAAAATCCATTTAATATCCCGATTTCAAATGCCTAAAAATTTCGGGTCGTCACAACTGGCGTGCGATCATGGGCCAAGGCAATAGGAGTATCTTAAGATCTGTTGATGCTGCATAGCGATATATGAGTAGTTGTAGATGCATGGAGAATGGAGATGCCAAGGTGCTATAAGCAGTAAATGAGAAGTTGCATGGTAATAAGTAAACAAAATAAAATTATTGCTGCCAAGGTGCTGCTATTAGAGTGAATTGTGATATAACAACAAGAGCATGTGGTGCCAAGGTGTTGTTGTTATTGAGAATTACTGCCTAGGTGCTATTGTTAGCCTTGGATCAATCCCACAAAAGCACTTAGATGAGAAATCTAGAGAATGCAAGGGACTGAAACAAAGTTCAAAGACTGGCCTAAATGTGCTAAGATGTTGAATGAGAGGCCATGCGAATATAAGAGAGAATATGATGCATTGTTACTGTTGCGGCAAGGCTTTTGCATGAATGGCCTAAAAGGGTTCAACTGGTGGGCTGAAGTGAGTACTCAATGATGCTGCCAGATGCTGAGCTGTTCAGTATGGAGGTGCAAGTTAATGTTGCAAGATGGAGGAAGATCGTCTTGTGATATTAAGAACACTAACGTGCCTGCTTTAATAGCTTGTGATATCTGAAGTTCTAGTTTTCCTGCATTAAAAAAAACTTTTGTATATGAAAAGTTAAACTCAGTTTATTCTTTTTAAGGTTGATCACACACATATGGCTAAGGATAAAATATCAATAGTGCAACTATATGAAAATTCTAGGTACTCTGTTTTTGCGTTTGTTTGTCAGATATATTATATTTAATTAGTATTTAGGTTTTTGTACATTAGTATAGCCGTGTTATGCTTTTAACTAATGTCCTGATGCAAATTTATTAATTCTTTATATATCCGTTGATAATTATTAATAAGTTAGCTTAGATGGAAAAGATTGAATTACCCATCTATTTCATATAGCATATTGTAAACCCATATTTTGTAGCCATCTTATTATACTTGTTCAGATCATTTATTATGTATTTTTCAATTAGCTAATTGAATGTGAATTAAAAATGGAATGTTCAACCCTCTACCGATCTTAGCATGACTCCCTTACAAGAAATGTTCAAGTAACGATTTAGATGTACAAAAGTGGTACTCCAGACATGTACAAAATCGAAGAGAGAAAGAATGCAATCAAAGATTATACAACATCACATAATATACATCACACATTCGAAGACCTCAGCTACACAATTGTACCTTGATTTGATATCGCAGTTTTTTAGCCTTTTTCAGTTCACTAATAGGTATTGTGTTGCATTAACTAATTTTTTACTTCCCTTTCATAATTTTCATTTGTACTATAACACTAATATAATGTTTTTTGCTCAATATTCTAATTATATATAACTACTAAAATGCATTTTCTCCCAATGATATTAATTCATAAATAATAATTGAATTTACTATAATAGTTCCCTAATACAAGATACTCTTACTTTTTATGATTTAACAAATAGTCAAAGTAAATTTTCATGTACTTCTTATCAATGTATTGCAAGTATTACCGCACAGAAGAAAAACTATACTAGAATGCAACATAGTTAACATATCTTGATAGTCAAGAAGACCTAAGGAAGAAAAAAGTTAATGCACATGACTGTAACTGAAAGGTTGTTACCTAAAAAGTTCACAAGGTTCTTTAAAAAAAAATATTGGCATACAGGAAACAGTACATGCATTACAATGATTCATGGTCTTGCATTAGTAATCTGCATTCCCATTTTGTTTGTTCCAATAACATTGTCCTTAAAATATTTATACAGAATAAAAATTTGCATTGTACAACATTATAAAGCATAATAGACATAGTTGATCTTACAGTACTTAATTGTTATAAAACTATTTCAATTTTTATATTGAATTACAAAGGATTATATGATCTTGTTGGTTCTTATCTATTTTCTAAATTATCCCGTTGAAACACTTTATCTTATAAAAGAGACATTGAGATTTATATATAATGTGAATCCGTGCATATAGCTCTACTTCTTTACATGCAAACAAATAAACATATAAAATTTCATGCCATGATAAAAATCAACTAAGCCCCACCCCCTACACTAACCACTAATTAATTATAGCGAAAAAATAAGGTAAACATGAGAAAGAAAGAACGCCGAACTTTGCTTTTACCATTGTCATTGAAAAGTCTACACCTTTAAACTTGACAACTGCCCATGTGTGTACCACGGACCACTCACTAGTTTAATAATGATGGTAAAATAGTTTTTAAATTTTGTTTGCCAATATAGATAGTTCAAAAAAAAACAGAAAATATGACTAAAGAACGTTTTTTAAAATTTAGATTTTTCGACGCCTGGAATTCATCGGAAATGTTGTGCACATTGCATAACATACACACACATAAATATGTATCGTAGGATTAAAATGAATCTATGTTAAGTTAAAGTAAGTATTAGATTAAGATAATGGTGATTTGACTTAAATTAGTCAAGTATGGTGTGAATAGTGTCAAATAGTATCATAAGTACCCTAAGTTAAGCTCATCCATCACCTATATCACCTAGTATAGTACATGAGAGCATGGGGAGGGGGACGTGTGGAGAGGTTGATGGGGAGGTATTCCAAGCATGCTTTCATGATAAGTTTATTATTATTTTATACTAAAGTCATTTTACTAAATTACCCTTCTCATTTTCTACAATATCACATATCTCTACATATTCTTCCTTTACGCTATCATTTCTATATTCATTTCTATCCTCTTCATGTCTACAAGTTCATTCATGGCTTCCAAGAGAAATTCCTAAGTTAAAATTTTGTGTATACACTTCTAAAATCAAGTTTAAACCATCCTGCTTCACATCGAGTATCACTCCTCTCCAAAAACAAGATCCATCATCCCCAAACTAACCAAGGTTGAGCCTAATACTAGCCAAGGCCGAGCTGAACTTGTCCCTCCAAGGCAACACAAAATCATATTTTCAAGTTAAGGCAGTTTGCTAGGAGTATATTCATGTTCGGTGAAGTTAGGCTTAGTTTCAGTTCACTTTGGTGAGCAAAGTTCATGCATCTAGAACTCAAGTTACTAACTTTTAAAGTTGTAAAATTTATGAGTTAAAATGTTGCTTAAGTATGTATTAGTGTTATATGTTGTGTATGCATTCATATATGTTGATTTGGTGTTAGTTGCTTATGCCGAAGTTTGAGTAGGCGATAAAGATTTTACTTTGAATATTGAAAACGTTAGTTAGTATTGTGAAGTAATACTTTGTTTATGATGGTGATATGATGTCCTAATGTGATATTATGATGGAATGTTGTATGATTTGTATGTGGGTTCATAACACAAAGGTGGCGATTCGCTAACCAAAATCAACGTAGAAATCTGCTTTTGTCGAAAGTATGATTTTTGTTTTCAAAGTGAAAAGTTTGTAAGTTCAAATCTTTGGTTTTGGTTTCAAAAGATATTTTCATGTTTTAAAGATAAAAAGAGTTAAAATTTGAAGTTTTATAAGATAGAAAATCAAAATTTCAAACTTTGAAATTACGGGTCCATATAACGATAGTTGCTACACGTCCAGTTCGCAAAAACCAAACTATTTCCAAATCCGAAAACTTGTTTCCACCTAGAAACTTTTTTGAAAATGTTTTCCATCTAACTTATTTCCATGTTATAAAAAGAAGTTTTTATTAAGATTTTTATAAATGAATTTCAAAATTTATAAGGTAATTTGGGTAAATGAATTTGAGTTTTTAATCAAAAAAGATTTCATAAATAAGGGAGATTTATAAAATGGATTTGCTTATTAAAGGAAGCTAATTTGATTTAAGTTATTTAGGAAGTTATTTTGAGCATGAAGGTTTATAAAGAAGTTTATAAATTATTTTGGGTATTTATAAAAGAATTTTATAAAATGACTTGGATATTCATAAAGGGAGTTTATAAAAAGTTTTGGATATTTATAAGAAATTTATATAAAAAGTTTGGATATTTATGAAAACAATTATTATAAATGATTTGAATGTTTATAAAAGGGTTTATAAATGAATTTGGGAGTTTGAAAGTATTTTGAAATTGATTTGGATTTCAAGTAAAATAGATTTCATGAATGAAATGGATTTAATTAAAAAGGATATATTGAAAGAAGTATAAAACGAATTTGAGATCTGAGTTTTCTCTAAACTAGCCTTTCAAAAATGGTGGTATGGAACATTCATTCCACACTTAATACCAAGGGAATAATGTTTAGGGTTGCCCTTACTTCCAATTTAAACTACAATTGTTTAATCCTTTTTAACATGATTTAGAAGTAAGAAGTTATTCACAAATATTTTGTGTACATACTTATGTCTGAGAGATTTGTATATGAATGTTTTAGACAAGCGTTTTGAAAAGATATTTATTAAATAAGGATTTCTTTTAGGCTTAGTGGTTGTTGTGAATAAATAAGTCTCAAATGTAATTGGTTGTTGTTTGTTTGTTTGACAGTTAAATAACCGATTATCGAAATTGGACCCAAAATGTAACTTTGGAAATATCTAGGAGAAATACATGAGTTATATGGCATTGTCATCTCCAATAATGATGCATCTGGGCGTATAAATCTCATTTCATTCTCCTAGGACAAATAATAAGGAAATCCGTCCACTAATGGTTAAAAGATGATCTCTGCTCTTATCGTTGACTATATATTTCCTAAAGAACCAAGGTTGAGTTTACCGAAAACTATCGAATGTTGTTTCGAAGAGACCGGGATGGATATGTTATCTAAAAACCACTTTGATCCAGCTCAAGAATTTCGAAGGGAAGACATCTTGAAGACGAGGGAATTGAAGATGGAGCTCTTAAGCATTTTGTTCAGTCCCATAACGAACTTGCACAGATGAATCATGGCATTAAACTGTTGCCTAGAGGGCAGTTTAGCTTTCCAAGATGGTCTGTTATGAGGAAGAAGGTAAATGCGTGACCTCGCGAGCCTCACAAACCGGGAAATGGCAAAAGTAGGGTATGCGGTAGAGCTATGTGGTCAGCTGCTATTATGAGCTGCCATCCCATTCTAGATTGTCCATATTCAAATTGTTTTGCGTGCAAACATCATGGTAATATAAGGCCTCGGTGTCAAAAGGAGATGGGGTAATCCGTCTCATTATGTCAAAGGGGCACCCATAAATTCCATTCTCAATCTCAATGGATACTTTGGAGATCCATAAATCGAGTTTTATTTAACGGCAGGTTCTAATAATTAACTGGTTATTATATTTAATAAATTACCAGGCGCCATGGTGTATGCTACAATATGAACCTGCCTTATATTTAACAGATGAGATTTTATAAGAAGAATCTTATAGTGGAATTCTGAAGGAAAAAAACTTAAGGAAATTTCCGAATCGTTGAAATAAGAGGACTTAGAAAGATGAATTAGAATCATAAGGGAAGTTAGGAATGGGTAGTTGGAACATAGACAAGTGTAATCGATTTTGGAAATATTAAAGGAAATTAATTAATGAATTCTGGAAACTTATATAATCCGTTATAAATGAATTAAGAGGTTTACAAGTCAATTGTAAAGGATTTTGAGAAATAGGAAATAAATGGAATATTTTCCTAAGTATTGGGAATAGAATGGTTTTAGAGGAAAAATAGACTTATAAATATTTCCTAAGTATTGATCTGAAAGGATTTTAAATATTTTAACTGTGAAGTTTTTATTATAGAAATATTTTTTGTTGAATAAAAAAAGGAGTTTGAAAATATTCTAAATATTGATATGGATTGAAAGTGTTCCGTTAAGGATATAAGGATTTGAAATTGTTTTCAAGCATGGGAAACACTGAAAGAGTTTTAAGTATAAATATATATATCTTCATAAGATATTTTGAATAAATGTTTTAAATATTTATATAGTAAGGCCTAGTGATTGCTTATGGATGTTATTTGATAGTTAAATAACCGAGTATCAAATTTGGCCAATTTCGTTGATCGTTTCGAAGAGACAGGGATCATATTTAATTATTCAAAAACTACTTAGATCCGATTTGTGTGTTACGAATTGTGATATATCAAAGATAATGGAGATGGTGATTTGGAAGGAGATTCGGTTTGTTCAGACCAGAACAACTTGTATGGATGAATGCTACCATTGCATTGTTTTGCTTAACAATGTTAGCATTCCAAGTATGAATGGTATTCTAAAGGTAAAATGCAACCTCAAGCCTCATCAACCGGTAATGACTAAAACATGGAAGATGCAGCAGGGTTAAGTGGGTCACATCCAAGTAGGGTATGTTATCACTTTACTAGATACCTACGAATATATTTTATTATAATTATGTATATGGTTATGCATGGGAAAGAAAGCGTTCGTTAGGGTGGGAACACCCAGGGTGATAACATATTTGGTACTATCCAGCAAGGGGTAAGTCGATCCTGTGTTGGCAGGTATCCTTAGGTATGATCTCGATACATTTTTCTAGAGGTGTATTGTGATGGGCGGTACCCCAGTAGCCCAGTCATTGTATGGAATCCAATATCCACTACGAGCCCATACAGTTTTGTATACCAGCTATGCTGAAACGTGAGGTGCAAGCATTTCAGCTATTTTCTATTTATTTTCTATAGACGCTATTATAATATCAGATGATTTTGATATAAAATTTTTTGGTTATCGTAAGGTAAAAACTCATCGTATTTATGTATGGCGTGGTCTTACGAGATACCTTTGTTATTCAAAGGATTTTGGAAATAGTAATAATCGAAATTGAGCGTGGTTTACTAAACTGGCTCGGGTGTTATTTTATTATAACGACTAGGTCAAACTGAGTACTATAAATTTAGGTGAGGATGCTATGGAGCTTAGGAGATGAGCTGGAGGATTTCAGATATATATCACGTACTTGATTATATTCTACTATGTGTATCAGGCCGTATAGTCAGCACTGGTGGGGACAAGTTATAATAACTGTCCATATTGATTTATTGATTGTTGTACTCTAACGATTATATGAATATTAACAGTTACAGGTTCCTTTGTATAAAAATCTGTTGTTATATATTATATTTTGTTCCACTGTGATTGCGAGATTCTATGTTGTTGTTTTCTGTTTCCTTCTATCGTTTTCTTCTATCGTTTTCTTCTTTACCTCTAATGATTCGTATTTCTGTTTAATTTGAATTGGACATATGTGATTCATTGTCGACTCAAATGGTACAAAGATATGGATCATTGCAGTTCCTGTAGATGATTCTAGAACTTAGAATTTGTCTAGCACTTATACTTGTGACTTTTTCTATTCAAAACGTCTTGTAAGCATATCCAAACAATAATCAAAGCTTTAAAGCGAATGTAGGCTTAACTAGTAGCCGAACCACTATAACATTCTCTATGTTTATTTACATTTCTGCTATTTACTAGTCATTTTTGCTCTAATCTTACAAGGCTGGTGCTTTCACATCTCATACTTCAGGGTGTTGATCCAATTTTCGGGCTATATTTTAGTGCTTTCGCCGTGAAAGTTGAACCAAGGCTTTGATCTAGCTTTCCGCTTTGGGATTAGAAGAAATCCAAAAGTTAGATCCAAAAAATTTACTTATAAAACTTGTAGGCTTGCTATTTGGGATCAATGACAGCTAAGAAGAAAACACTTCTGGAAGATCTACAACAACAATAGTTGTTGGCAATGAGACAAACAAACAACAAATGGAAGTTAACAACACCACCAATCTCCAAATAGGAGTCAATACTGCAAATCTACCACTAGGATCTTTTACTCGATAGAAGATGGTGGCTAGGGATGAGCTTAATTAGATGGTTGATCAACCTAATTAGAAAATGAAAAATAGCCAAAAATACCTTATGGACAAGATCGATGCTCTATTATCACTACAGCCACCAATTACTATAAGGACTAGGCAAGAAGCTACAACTACTATAGATCAGGAGCATTCCTTTCTTCTATCTTAAATATGAGGCAGGGAAAACAGAAGCAAATGGAAGTGATTGGGGCTACTGTTGAAATTATGATGGAAGAAAATGGAAATACTCCTCCTAGGAATTGTGTCAGTGATCGACCCCCTTGATAATTACTATTAGAATAACTACCACAAACCCAAATATTGGAGTAAATGCTCCATGGGAAAACACAGCAGTGCTTGTCTCTGATTCGGATGACGACATGGAGTTGGATGAGAATGGACTTGTTTTGAGTGCCAATGTGCAGAGTGCTAGTAGAGAAGTTCAAACCGCTACTGGGAGACCAATCATAGGCTTGTGGAACTCCATAGGAGTGGTTCTCCTAGAGAATGGAGAACCTAGGCTTCATCTAGCAAACCAAGACCGTTTGCGGAGTCAAACATTTAGCGCAACTACTGACAGTCAACATGCAGAGTACCAGACTAGCGCATGTATCACAGATATGGTCAGATGGTTGATGGAAGAAAGTAGAGACATGAAAGATGATGGTTGGGGATTTACACCAAGTCGGACACCATTTACTAAAAATATTCTAAGAGAGGAATATCCTAAGGAATTCACTATTCCCAATATGTCATCTTACAATGGGACTACCGACCCCAAACATCACTTGTACAAGTACATCAGGAATATGGATAGTGTTAGGGAAATAGATGCAGTCTACTGTAGATGTTTTCCTTTCTTTTTGGAAGAAGTTGCTTCTATGTGGTTTACCAGACTTCCCACACGCTCTATATCTACTTTTGATGAGTTATCAAGGAAATTCTTGGAATAATTCAGACTTCAACGGCATAGCCAAATGACGTGATGTTTCTATCTGGCATTTTCCAGGGATCCAATGAGTCACTTAAGTCTTTCATGAGCTGATTCGACGTTGTGGTTACGTAGGTAAGCAATCCAAATGAGGAATATGGTGTTCATGGCTTTGGTTCGAGCTATACACTCTAACACTAACTTTGGTTGATGGATCAAGATGAAGCAACCAACTTCCATAAGGTAATCAATTGCAAGGCTAGCCGATACCTGAGGTTGGAAGACGCGGATGAACTAGAAGGTAAAACCACTAGTGGACAATCACGGAGGTCACTCAGAGTAATGTGGCGGTCGGCTAGGCGAAAACAGCTTTGGGGGTATTATAGGTAATGATGGAAAGAATGGAAATCGAAAGAGAAAGAATCAAGGCACTAGTAGGAGTAAAGGAAATAGGAAACGAATTAAGAGCCTAAGTCCCGAGTAATATACGCTTAAACGATAGCTTAGAGAATATTTACCTCACAACTCAGGGGACTGAGCAATATGCCAAACCCTTAGGAAGGAGGAATCTAAGCGACAAAGACGATCTGGGAAGTTCTGTGGCTTCTATGAAACTCATGGCCATAACACTAATGAGTGCATGCATCTAAAGGACTTGATTGAAGAATCGATCACGAATAGTAGGCTCCAGCAGTATGTAAAGAAATCTCAAAATACCTATCAACCAGCTGGACCACAACTTCTAGGCACTCATGGAACAAAACTGGACCCAATGGAGAGGTGTCCAGGCACATAAAACATATATTAATGCCATTTCTAGAGGACCATATCCGACACAAAAGAGCTAGGGTGAGATGGAGCGATATGCTAGTTTACCAAAACATGCTCCAAAGAAAGCTTGTTATGAAGTTGAGGATGGAATACCGACCAAGCAGCAAAGAATGCTGAATGAAAACATAGTGTTCAAGAACAAGGACACTGAAGGATTAGAGGTGCTAACTCTCGATCCAATGGTGGTAACAGTTAGGATCGAACTAGTGGTTGTGAGTCGAGTACTGGTGGATAGTGGAAGTTCTATCAATATCTTATTGCGACACATTCGACTAGATGAAGATCATTATGAAGGATGTGTCTACTTATCGAATGAAGGTTCAAGGGTTCACAAGAGCACCGAGACAACCAATTGGAATGATTGACTTACCTGTGGAACTTGGAGAAGGAGAATGGAGGGTGGTTCTTATCCAAATCTTCATGATCATTAACGAGATGTCAGCTTATAACGCTTTCTTAGGTCGACCAACCCTTTTTGATTTTAGAATCTCTTTAGCCCCATGGTGCCTTATCATGAAGTTCCTAACGAAGAATGGAGTCAGAGTTATCAAGGGAGACCAAAGTATCGCTAGAGAATGTTATGTTGCTGAGTTATGCGAATCAAAATGAAAGGATAAAGGAAAGAATGTTGGGAGATCTCTCCACATTCATAAACTATCAGCATAACAATTACAGAACCGTCCTAGCTCGGGGACTATTATCATTTCAACAAGGTTTTGGACCCTATGACGAAGATTTTATGGGAGGAATGGGTAGCACCGGCGGAGATTATAGTGTCTATCCTTATAGATATGGATGACCCGACTCGAGTTCTGAAGATAAGGTCACATCTTGGAATCAGGATACAATAGGAGTTAACCAAATTTCTTCATATGTGCGAGATATTGCCAAAGATAGCGTATTATGCACTAAACATCAATCCCAAGTTCGCTTCAGTAAGGTAGAAGAGACGCGGTTTGAGTCCGAAGCGATCTGCTACATTGAAGGAGGAGGTGGATAAGTTGGCAAACAGCTTCATCCACGATGCAACTTATCTTGAGTGGATATCAGACCTTGTTCTAGTCCAAAAATCAAATAGAAAGTGGTGAACATGTGTTAACTATTTGGATCTAAACAAAAAGGACAACTTCCCATTGCCCAGAATTGATAGCTTGTGGACAGGACAATAGGACACGAGCTACTTTCTTTTATGGATGCCTACTCAGAATATAACCAAATCATGATGCATAAGCTTGATCAGAAGAACACCAGCTTCATCATAGATCTGAGATTATACTACCATTGAATAATGCCATTTAGCCTAAAGAACACCGTGATATATATCAAAGGTTGGTGAATATGACGTTTAAAGATCAGATCGGGTGAACGATGGAAGTATACGTCGATGACATGCTAGTAAAACTACGCGCATCAAGAAATCACTTGGATGACCTCTCAGAAATGTTTGAAATTCTTCGAAAGTACGAAATGAAGCTCAACCACCTGAAATGTTCCTTCAATGTGGCTTTTGGAAAGTTTCTGGGTTTCATTGTAAATGCCAGGGGCGTTGAGGCTAATCTTGGGCGAATTAATGCTTTGCAAAATATCACAGCCCTTACGACGAAAAAAAATATAGAGTCCGAATGGAAAGATTTCAGCATTAATCCACTTCATCTCTAAGGCAATAGATCAATGTATACCCTTTTTCGATGCACTGAACGGGGAAAGAAGAATTTTGAGTGGAATTATGAATGATAAGATGCTTTCAAGGAGTTACTATGACATATGGAGGTTCGTCTATCCTAGTTAAACCGATGGATAGAGAAGATCTCTATATCTACTTGGTTGTGCGTACTCATGCTTTAAGTGCAGCACTGGTGCAAGAAGAAGTCAAGATTCAACGATCAGTCTACTATATCAGTAAACGTTTCATGGGAGCTGAGCGAAATTAGCCAAAATTGGAAAAGTTGGTGTATTGCTTGCTAATCGCATCGAGAAATTACAACCCTACCTTTTAGGCTCACCCAATCAAGGTGTTGACACATCAACCTCAGGTACTATATCGTCTAGAGATTTCAGGGCGCTTTTTAAAGTGGAATATTGAGCCGAGTCAATACGACTTCACTTATCACCTCGGAGAGCAATCAATGGACATGCATTAGTTGATTCATTGTAGAATTCATGATTTGAGACGACGAGGAAGAACGTACGCTAGAAGTGGTATCATAATGGAAATTGTTTATTGATGGTGCATTAATTGATTATTGTATAGGAGCGGGAGTTATTCTTGAAACTCCCAAAGGACGATCAGTCTGCTATGCATTGAGATTGGAACTTCCAACCACAAACAATGAAGCGGAGTATGAAACAACGATCACCAGATTGAAGATTGTGATGTAGTTAGGAATTAAAGGCAGTCACATCTATAGTGACTCTTAAATAGTCATTTGTCAAGTGAGGAGAGAATACCAGGCTAAAGGTTGGAAATCTCGCTTCATACTTGCTAAAGGCATGAGAACAATCAAAAGAAATCAAACACTATACCAACCCATATTCCAAGAGAGAAAAATACGAAGGCAGATTACCTCGCTAAGCTAGCCAGCTCGAAAGAAGCACAATTCATGCGACTGGTAGGATAGACAGGTTCATTGTAAACCCATAAAGATAGCCAGGTTCATAGTAAACCCATCACAGACACTTATTATTGCAAGATTTTACTAATTTTAATTACTGACAATATAAATTTTTACCAACCAAGTAATAAATTATGGTTATCATATATATATATATATATATATATATATACACACACACACACATATATAAGTGGCTAATATTTGTTTGTTTATATAAGGTATAAGTAAAAACTTTATAAATAACACATGGCTTAGGCAGGTAAGTATATATGTTTGTGTGGGTAAAAATGTGTTCATATGGAAAACTATGTTCATAAAAATGTAGTATGTATATTCAAATATGTATATGCACTTGTAAACACCTTAGAGAACAAGGCAGTTAATGCATATCCTCTCAAGCATGTATTATATCAAATCCTCCTTTCAATTAATCAAATCGCTTTTTTTTAATTAGGTCATAAAAATCTCAAACCAAAATAAAATAAAATAAATAAAAATGAAAACTTATTGTACCGGATAAGAAGCTATAACCTATTTTCTATCTACAAGTACCACTACTCTGTTTCATATTCTAGCATTCAAACAAAAATAAAAAGAAATACAAGCTGCCATTAAGACTTAGAGAAAACTTAAAACCAAAACCCTCAAGCTCAAAATAGAGAAAAAAAGGGAAGAAAGCAGGCTTCTTTTGTTCAAAGAGAAGAAGAAAAAACGGTGAGTACAACTAAACTCTTTCATACTGGTAATATATGTTATAGGCTTTGTCATGGAAATTGAAGTGCTGTTTGATATGTATGCTTGTACATGAACACACACACACACACACACACACACACTCTCATATATGAATATATGTAAGTTTTATAACCAGAGAAGCTCAGGCATGTACATTCCTTTCTTTTACCTCAGCTCTGTATATTTAAAATAATGTCATGCCTAGCTTCAAAAATCTCTATCTCCCAACTTAATTAGTTTTAGGTTATGACGTTAAAAGAAAAGTTGTTTGTTTTCGATTACAATTTATTTTAAAATTGGTGCTAATGAATTTTAAGAAGCATAGAGGTTGAAAAGGGTATTTTACAGTAAGGAACCCAAAATTTGTAAGAAAATCGAACATTATGTTTTAGGCTTTAACTTATATGAACGTGGTCGTCATTGAAAATGATGAATTTTGATGGCTGTTTCACAATTTTTAATCATATATGTAATGAGACAAAAGAAGATGACCAGTTTTTGGTCTTTGATCAAATTCCATCAAGGCAGTCAATGGTGGGGATCGGGCTTTGGTCAGAAGGAAGCTCGAAGAAGGAGGAACTCGGGAAAAATGGTGTTGGATTTATAGTGTGGCGTGGTGGTCGGTCGGAGTTGATGTAGGGTTTGAGGGAGGTTCTCGGTCGTGGTCGGTTTTGAGTCGATAGTTGCGTCCGGTGGAGTTCTAGGGCTGCGATATGGGGGAAAAGGAGGAGGGAAGTGTTGCGAGGCTTCTGGCGAAGTTCGATGGACGCCAGTGGTCGGAGGTGGGTGGACGAGGTGGGAAAAGGTGTTCCTGGTTTTGAAATCAAGTTCAATTTTTCAAACTAGGAATGCGTCATGGAAAACTGGGTGACCAGTGTTTTGCGGAGGTCGGAGGTGACGTGGGGAAATGACCGGAGGAGGATGGTGAGTTGTCGTCGGCATGTGCACGTGCACCTCGATTTATATGTGCAGGTAAAAGAGAAATGGAAGAAAAGATGAAGAAGGAAAGAGCAGTAGTTAAAGAGAAGAGAAGAAGAGGGGAATTATGTTTGGATTTGGGCCGATGTGTCGTTTCTTCTTTTAGAAAAAAATATAAAATGTTTTCACTCAAAAACCTATTAACTTTTAAACATCTATTTTCTTTAATTTAAAAACAATATAGGAACCCGTAATTATCCTATCACTTAAACATATTCGCATAATACACATGATTAAGTTATGGAAATTTATTTTATTTAAATAATTTAAAGTAAATAAACAATTTGAACTTATAAATTGATTAAATCCTATGTTAATTTATTTAAGATAATTGTTAATGGAATTTTTAATTTAATTAAATAAAAAATAATAATTAGTTTTATAACCAATTTAATTTTAAGTAAGCAGAGTTAAAAATGTAATTAATTTTGGGTTATTTAAATTTAACTAGGTGATGGTTGTGGTATGTTAATCTTGACTGTGAATCATTGAGAGGTAAATAAATTTCAATCGCTTTCAAAACTATATATGTAATAAGTATCTTTAAAGAATAAAAATCTATTTCAAAACATGTTTAAGTAATTATTTAATATATTAAAACACTTTAAATAAACATTGATAATTCATTTCCTATTTCATCTAAAAATAAATTAATTGATTTACAAAGCTTATTAAAAAAAAGTGAATTCATTTAAATAAATATTAAATATTTGAATAATCCACTTTCCGAAGTATTTCACTACTAACAGCTTAAATTTACCTTCGGTTTTGGTATCTTTCGGTTTGAACCCATATTACGTTTGTTTGAAAATAATTCTTGATTAAAAAGCAAGAATATTAGAGAGAAACTATAACGAATTCAAATAAAAGGCACATTCATTCCTAAGCAACGTGTATGGTGTATCTTTATACATATTAGATACTAAAATGGTTCATTACCTAACCGCATGAAGTTCAAACACTCATATACCTAATATCTTTAGCAAATTTAAGTATAACAAATATAAAGTCTCATCAAAATATTTTAATTCTACCAAACAGTCCGGTCCGATTTAACGTATTTGGTTCAATCATTCAAATCGCATTGTATTAAACCAGATCGGTCCCATTTTAGATATTTGTTTTGATTAAAAAACCGATAATACTAAATCTACTGATTTAATGGTCTGAAACTATATGCGGAAGAGACCTAAATGACCCCTGGATTTAGAATTTTAGATAAGACGTATCCTTTTATTCCGTCCAAATTTGCGTTAAACTAGTAAAGCTCTTAGAAAATAGGACGTCATTAGGGTGCTTCGTTGTGTACGTGGGGCTCTCGGAATATTTCTTTTACCATCGTTCTTAACCCCTCGTATCGAGAAGCTTTACGTTGGCCAGATCAACAATAGTTGTAGGCTCGGTAGGTAATGACCTGGGGCCGCCCACCTCGCTTAAGAATTATATATGCAATCGGGTCAAGTAGCAAAAAAGCGCATGGTTAATTATCAATATCGCAATTAGAAAATAGAAAAACTAAGGTTCTTGCTGCGTTCTCCTCTGTCATGCTTGGTTTCTCCTTGCAACTTCCTTATTGCCTTTCTTTGCCCAGGACGCCATCAAGCATCAGCTAGTTAACCTGATTATTACTAGATTCAGGTGAAACCTACAAATCTTTCAAATGTTATTCGCTTCTAAATTATTTAGGAGAAATCTTGATTTTGTTTTATAGTTGAGATAAATAGATGTTCATAACCTTAGGTTCCTATGTTTTTTTGGAGACTAACATTTAGATTCCTTTTTTTGCCGAAGCGTGTGGTAATATTTGATTCATGGGCTATTGGACACTACTTGTAGTGTCCATTTGTGATGAATATAAATTAATTTTGAGAAAAAACAAGCAATATTAACTATAAAAAACATACAATTGTACTCTTACCATAATAAAATTAAATCGAATGTACCAAATAATTATACCAATTGGACAAACTAGATATGTTTTTAAAGTCTCTAATTGGTTGTTACTGGAATAATTCAACAGATTATATATGCTTTAAGATCAAGTCAATTTTTTTTACTATGATAGAATTGTAGAATAATTCCATAAATTATATTTGTTTTTAGACTAATTCTATTTCTTTCACTGACTTTATTAATTGAATTTTGATGGAGTGAAGATATATGCAAAGTTGATAATCATTAAAGAGATTTTACCGGCAAATGCCGAAAGAGCTATTGACGTGCTAGATTATATCAAAATAATGGGTTGTTTTGATGAATCATTTGTTTATAGAATATTATCGACTATTCTTGATTTAGTTGCTTCGATGTAATGGTTTCAATATGAGATTCAAATCTTAAATCGTAAAGTTTGCAATTTGAATCGAAACGGGATTTGAATCATGAATCATAAATCCGAGTGAGATTTAAATTGTAATTTTAAAATAAAGTGTACTTATTTGTGAAATTCCACACTCTTTTTTAATTAATAAAATAACTTTTGTAAAAATCAAATGTACTTATTTGTATCACCCCTATCTTGAGGCCAAAAACTAAGCACTATAAATGCTGCAGTCATCCCTGGTATTAACTTCTAGTGACAAAATACGATAATGCTGGATACATTGATATAACAGAAACGTATGGATATGGAAAAAAAATTAAACAAATTAAAAAAAAACATCTCAATCCATTCCAAATAACATTTCAAATTCGTTACATAATCCCAAATATGTTAATCGCATTCAGAGAAATATAATTATTACAACATACGCCAAGTGCGAGTTATAAAGATGCCACATTGGACGACCAGAGTATATAACTAGGCAAGTGGAAATATCTTTGCCTTTACAACCAAACACAGCGAAACCAAGATAGAAAAAACTCTAGATAGTTGTCATGCCTCTTGCACATCTCCGGAAGCTTATTCATCTAAAGAGGTACCAGAAAACATCAACTTTCAAACTACTCAAAATCAATTGAGTATCCGAGAGTTTAAGGATAAAACATAAACTTCGAGTCGGACAAGCCTGGTATGAGTAATAATCTACCATCTCAACCCATTAAGATATCTAGTGAGATCACGCTGCTTTGCGGATCGGGTTTTCCCTTCACCAATGTCTTACTCAAAACTTTATAAAACCATATACTGTGCTTCTGCGTCCACAATGGTTAAAACATAATAATTTAAAATACTATGATAATATGCAAGCAAGTAAATCAATTCTGCATTACCCATCCCTATTCATTTTGAGTATCTATTATGTTTATAGTTTCTAAGGTCACCATTTACCTAGTAGTTTTCATGGGCTGACTAATAACCTGTGTAATCTTTATGGACTCCTTGTCTAGTTTCATAGTTTTCATGGGCTAACTATTAACCCATTTAAATTTATGGACTCCCTGTCCTATTTTATAGTTTTCATGGGATCACTAAGAACCTACTGGCCCCTGCCAATAACTTCATTATTTCATGGGTTCTCTCTGAACCTATTGGTATCTTCAATAACTTCCCTCTTATCCTAGTTTGATGGGTTGACTAGGAATCTATTGACTTCTGTCAATAACTCAATCTGGTTATAGTTACATGGGTTCACTACAAATTTATTGGCTCATGCCAATAACTCAAGTTTACATGGGTTTACTATGAATCCACTGACACCAGCCAATAAATTTTCCTAAACATAGTTTTTATGGTTTATTATGAACCTGTCTATCTTTATGGGTTTACTATGAACCTGTCTATCCTACATTCTGATCTATCCAACCTCCTAAATGCAATTTTACTCATTCAAGAGTTAATTCAATTTATTTTCGCTAGTGGGTCAACTTAACTGGTTATTCTACTCTTTCCTCCCCCAAAATATAGTTATGCGTCCATTATAATGTGAATACATATATTAGAAGAAGCAAACATAATAATATAATAATACCAACATCTGTGATTTAATATCCTTGAAATCACTTTCATATAAAGTATGGTAAATCCCTTTAACCTATTATTTTATCAAGGCAAAGCAGGGACGGTATCTAAGAGGGGTCGAGAAATCACCCTCATATATTCAATGACTTCTTTTTTACTGAGCAATTTAGTGATTTCTACATACATTTCCTTCACCTGCTTCTTATATTGCTCAATTTTCTCTCTATAAACAATGTCGTATAACTTTTCACCTTCTTCTAAGGTGTGCTCTATTCCTTCCAACTTTGATGCAGCATCCCTCGACCAACGTGGCCAGGGTAAGAATATGCGAATGAAGGAAAAGTTGAACAGGAGCAACATCTAGGGAGAAAGCCATTGATGGATAGTTGGATGCATAGAAAGATACAAACCACACTGGAAACGTTTAGGAGTAATGGAGACATATCCCTCCAGCGATGTATTAATGCGTTCATGAGATTTGGGAACCCTAACCGCATATCCAGAAAATCCAAATTTTCAAAGGACGCTAACAGCCACTTCTAATCGGGTGATCTCGGAAGGAAGAAGTGTAGAGGAAGAAAAATAAGAATCTATGTCAAAATTCTAAAGATTACTTCTAAAAAGGATCAAACAAGAATCGAAATAATTTCTCTTACCGACATCTACCGAAGACACTCCTAAATTTGGTAATTAATCTAATATCGGTTCTTTTCAAACAAAAGGATAAAATGAAATGTGGAAGAAACGAAGAAAGAATATACATATCTCAATTTGAATAATGGCCGCACGACTGAAATGATCAAAGATTTTTATAAAACATAGATTTTGCTACTAAATAATGAGTGCAAAGATTTACAAAAATCTGCACAAAGAATTGAAAAGCTAGATTGAACAGCTGTTTAAAGATGGTATAATAAGGGAATGACATGCGCGTAAGAGCATTAAATGAAAATGCGGCCAAAAAGACATTTTTCTAGCACTGAAATGATAGACTAGAAAGAACTGACTAGACATGCAAACTATGTGTTTAAGACAACAAGTCTACCCTAACCTACGGTCATTGCAGACTTGAAGGCAAGTGTTATACCTTTTCTTACGAGGAACTACGGCTAAGGGAAATGGGCAGTCTTTGAAGTCAGAAAAGCTACCATCGTGTCAAGAAGACTAGAGAAAAAGAAGCGAATCAATTAAATTATTCGTACTGAACATAGAATTAGCTGGAAGTCACAACACCTAACCCAACTCAAGTCCTGCAACCATTGGAACCATGGCAAGAGACAAACACCACATGTATCAGGAAACATGGGCAGGCTATAGTGGCTATATCAAAAATCAAAGGCAAAAAGTAAAATACTCCACTAAGGCATAGGAAGCAATGCATGATATACTGAGCTCACCATACCTCTAAGAATCATATTTTTCGATGCCTATAGGAATAAGTCTACACTAGCATGCATCTGGGGGAACCTAGGCATCGCCATATGGGGTCAAAAGCACTCCAAATGGGTTATATATACATGGCCGCTCTGGATATGCTTTAACGTGGAATCATACTTACAGGTAAATGACAAATGTGAAGATCTCTCTCATCGGCAGTCCAAGCATATTTGCAAAGAGGGCAGCTCAAGTTGCATCCAGCTCAAATCATAAATAGCATCAAGCACATTCAAGGCATATGCTAAGTTAACTCTCAAATTAGAATGGAAAATGCTACTCCATTCAGATCCGACATGATATCAAGTCAAGCAAATACAACAAAGGTATTTGGCAGTACAACTTGCACACAAGGCACTATTCACCACTACAGCAATTCGTATGCATCAACAACATATTCAAAGCATTAGGGCGGTCCCCTACCATTCCTTTTAAGACATTTGCCATTCTGGGAGAAAGGAGACCAACCTATACAGATTTGGGCTTCCCGCCCAATTTTTCATACATCTCACTTTAAATTTACACGATCCATCAATGTCATGGTTTCCTGCCAAAAACCAGTCACCAATCCAGGTACAACGAATAGGCATTGCAAATAAATGACAAGTGTCAAATTTAAGGGTGGAGATTGAAGAAAAAAGATCAAAGGCGATCACGACAACTAGCAATGCACTTTTCATACTATAAAAAGAAACATTAGAGGATGAAAAAGAGACCCTTTTCTTTTTAGAAAGGAAAATCTGAGATTTGAATATTGTATGCTTCCGTACGATTGTAATCATCTGTACCAAAAAACAGAAAATAAATAGTGGATTATTCTATGGATGTAGGATTAACGATAATGAGAAGCATGTAAAAATTTCTTTGTCCTTTATTTCTATTGTTCTATCATCTAATTTTAGATTGTCATTCATTTATAAAACCATCTTGGTATTTCAACAAAAAGTTGGAGCGCGTCTACTAGGTTATGTAAGCGTTCAGTAATATAATCACTTCTCAAAGGCAGATTTAACATAGATTAAATTTACTGATTCCAATTCGTGGAAGCAACTAATGTCTAGATTGCTCCACGATCTAGTTGAGTGCGGTGAAGCCAATAAATTTCACCTATAAGTACTATCGACGAGCATGGTTTTTGAAATGCAGCGATGATGCATTAAATTTAATAAAATAATTCTACAAAGTTCATTCTCTCTCCCCTTTATACTTGAAAGTGTGAACACATTTCTTGGTCAAACTATATGAACTATGAATTGGCTCATACACGTTTCCATTAAATAGGTACACATATTGATGATGGACCAATTATCTAGTTGGCAAAACCACATGGTAGCCAAATCAGTCAAGTACAATAGGAGCATCGTCCCATCACCTCCTCTGAAGTTGCAACACTCCCGTACGTTTGATGTATATCATTAAGTGAACAATTGGTCCTTCTATCGTACAGATCTAAAGTAGATAACTTGAAATCAGGTGGATTCCTTACGTATCGAGTGTTTGGGGGTAAAATAATTTCCATTCACGTCCTCCAAGCTTCGATCCATAGCTTCATCTCGAAGTACATGTCTTACCATCTCAGGTAATTGACCAGTTGGATTCAGTTGAAATCTCCATGCATGCCTTTGATTCAAATCTTCTTCATGCTCCCGTTCTTGTGGGGAACTTTCGGGTCTAATTCTTACAGTCCCAAGTTTGCATCTTGATTTAGATTTTAAGGCTCGACATCATCCATTTGACGCGTCTTTCCATGTTTGACCATACCCCCATGTCCAAACATGTCACTATCGACTGGTTTGGACCTCTAGGTACCTTATTGGCGTGATGGGGGATGGTTCTGGATTGTTTTGCTTAATTTCCTTATCTATATGTTCTGCCTTCTAGCATTCAATTCTGATTTTCAACGACTCCAGCTGCACTTTATTATTCCATCATTTGGAAGAATCCATTCACCGTCTTTTCTTATCGAGATATCAATCTCGCTTGTGAATTTGTCATCATTCTTTCAATTTCCTCTCTAATCACATAGATCAAATATAGATTTGAACTGGTAAGCACCTCTTGCCTACCCTATGCTCTGGCTGGCTCGGTCGAACAACGACTCATATATTATGCCTCTTCATCTTCTGCAACATAAGATCTAAGTTCATCTTAGTGCAAACAATAAAAATGTTGTCCAAAAGATTAATAGGCCATAAATTCACTCGAAAATGAATCAAACAAAAATTGAAACGAAGAAACTAGAAGAGAATAAAGAAGAGAAATAAGATTTTTACAGTGGTACGGTAAAATCTTCGGTCTACGTTCAGTCAATCGATATTCTTTACGAGTTCTTCCAGAAATATAATCAAATCCGAGAGTGTATCTCTGATTTCTCAAAGTGGTTTGGTAAAGATGAAGACCGAGATCGCGATCTCGAGATAATACCGACTCAATCTTAATACTTTCTATTAAGGGGCTTTACATTTCAAGTCTCTATTTCTGATATTTATAACAAAAGTTCATGTAGTATTGAATATGTAAATTAAATCTTTATTTTTTAAAATAACAAAACGCAAACTAGTTGAAAAGTGCAAGTTAACTTGAACTTTTTAGAAAGTTTTTTAAAAATTGAAAAATCAAATTTCTTTATTAATAAGTAATAATAATTGCTATTTAAGTATAATAGATAATTGCAGTTTTTTTTATTATCAAACTTTATAAAAGAAATTTGTTTTCTTCTTAAAATATTGCAGAACCGCTTCCATTTTTTTTTTTTGGAAAAATTAGCGTGAGACAATCCATATTGTACCCGCTTTACTCGTAGCAGCGTGAAAACAGAAACAGGAACCGTAACTTTTCAAGTATTCTGTCAGTCATCTTCCTCCCTGAATCTTAGGGTTTCTAAAAAATTCAGGTTTCCTGCTGCTTCTTCTTCCTATTCTTTTTTTTTTTTTTTTTTTTTTTTGAATCGAGATCGCGATGCCGGACTATATCTCTTTTGATTTTGTTAGTTCGATGTTTAAATTAAAATCGCGATTCAGTATTTGGCTCCAATATTTTCGTTCTGAAATAGAATCGCACATTTTACACGGGTTGCGATCCAATTTAACTCTTGGATCGGGAAGGCTGCGATTCCTTCCAAATCGCGCGTTGGAACGTACGATCTCGCGATTTTTGCAGTCACTGCTTCGATGGCAAGATGCTTTTCGAAATTAAAGTTACTAATTTTTTTTTTCCAAACGACTTTCAATAAAATGTTAGAATCACTGGATTTAGGTATTCTGCTTACTTATTTACAACACACATTTTTAGAAGATTAAGTATAATTAGAAACTCTTTTTTGTTGTTTTTCTGTGTAATCACAACTTTATCATTTGGTATTAATGGAACTTTTATGTTTTATGTTTTTTTTTGTTGTTCATCATTTTTTTATATGATAGGACATCAAAAGATTTGTCGCCTTGGGCCTCTTATAACTCGGGCAGGCCCTGACCATGGCGGATGTAGTTCAGTACCGCCTCGAGCGGATGTCAGATGAGTTGAAAGACCTTGAAAAGCGTGGCCTGTTCAACCGTAAAGAAATTGCTGACATCGTCAAGCACCGCCGTGATTTTGAGTATCGAATCAAGCGTCCTTCTCCATTGAAAGAAGACTTTCTTCTCTACATTGACTACGAGGTTCAGTTGGATGCTTTAAGAGCTTTGAGGAAGAGGAAAATTATTGGGGAGAATAAGGAGGGTAAGAAGTGGAAGAAGTCAATTTCAGATTGGGCAGGAGTTTCAAGGATTTTGGATTTGTATAGACTAGTTTCAGTTAAGTATCGTGGTGATCTGGGTCTTTGGTTTCGGTATTTGGAGTTTTGTAGAGGGAAGAAGCATGGCAGGATGAAGAAAGTAAGTGAAAAATTTTGCATTGAGAAAATTTGCATCCTTTGTCATTCTATGTCCCTATCGAACTGAAAATTCTAAGCATTGCATGACCGTCATCTAATTTATGTGAATAAGTGTAGCCATTAAATTAGGCTGATTTGATCATAAAACCCTTTCTAGCTTAAATTATTTCTCATTTGTAAATTTTCAATGTATGTATGTTTTTTTCATTGAGATTGTAATTCAGTATATACTAAGGTTTTATTGCTAACTATTTCTCCGTTCATTAACATCAATAACAGATATTTAGTTTCAATTATGTCTCTGTACTGTATAAATTAACTACATCCGCTTTTACATTGATTGGAATGAATTTTAAAAAATTAACCATGACATTATGGTAGTAAGCAGCGACTACTCTAGAAATCTTTTTTTAATTTTTTAATTTTTAATTTTTTTTAGCTTTACACATGTTGAACTATAGGTCTTGCTTATAGCATGTGCTGTGATGAATGCCATTAACTTGTAAATTGTTGTATGTTAACCCACCCTTTATATCATCTGTTCAATTTCTGGGTATTCCACAGTCAGGATCGATAATTCGGCTACATGTTTACTCAAATTGTTGGATATATTTATTGTGATATTAACGTTGTTGCTGGGATATTAGGATCTTTACATGTTTGATTTATTACTTAATTAAATAGGTCAGGTCAGTTATGTAATTTAAGTATTATGTTAAATATATTCCTGGTTTATAAAATCCAGTTATTTTTTCAACAGTGATAATCTAGGAATATCCTATGGAGTACAGACAGTATTTATAGTGCTGTTTTACACACACACACACATACTTGTATGTGTCTACTGACATATTTATGGTGTTTATGCTGCTGTAAAGCTTATCTTAAGCACAGCAGTTTTATTATTTTTTAATCTGTTACATCATGTTTGAGAAATTTGTGTATATTTTGTATGATGGTATTCTTGAAATTAACATATACTTTTGTGTCAACTAGTGATAACAACACGTCATCAGTTTTATGCGGAGATGTCGGGCTCGACTCTCAATGCAATGGCTATACTAATAAACACTAATTAGGATAGGAGACCTAGATTGTTCTACATAGTTTATGGTTGTTTCAATAGTTATTTAATGCAAGGTGTCAGTAGTTACTATGTTGTTATTGTTCATGACTATAAATATAAATTTCAATGTTTTATTCTCAATTTGGTAGCTCATGAGTGCTGTCTGGATGTTGCTCACCTAGAATCTTCATCGCAGGTACTAGCTCAGGCACTTAAATTTCATCCCAACATCCCTGGACTTTGGATATATGCTGCCGCATGGGAATTTGATCAAAATTTAAATGTCGCATCTGCTCGTAATCTCATGTGGACTGGTTTGAGAGCTTGCCCAAATTCAGAAGATCTTTGGATTGAGTATCTTCGTATGGAGCTAACATATCTTAACAAGTTAAAAGCTCGTAAGATTGCTTTAGGAGAGGTGATTGCAACTAATAAACCAGAAAGTAAACAAGAAAATTCTGATGTTGAGCAATGGAAAGAAGAAAACAAAGATCTGTTTATGCCTATGGTTGACGGAGGTAAGGATTCTGTCTCGAAGGATGATAATTCAAAGGAGAAAGATAATCCATTTAGTCAGCAAGGATCTGAGATTCTTAAAACAATTTACCAGGGAGCTGTTCAGGCTTTACCATTAAGCATGAGTCTGAGGAAACGGTTTTTGGAAGTTCTTGATTGTGTTGATTTGGCCCATTCTGCTGATTTAAGAAAAGAGGTCATGGAAGAGTTTAGAAAAGATTTCTCGCAAGATGAAATGTATTGGGATTGGATAGCTAGGGAACAAAAAATGGATAAGAAAAATCGTATCGAAAACCTTTCATCCAAATTAAATAAAGCAGTCGAGGTGAGCAACTCATTAATTTTTATTTGTACAGTTAGTTACTGTCTCAGATTATGGAGTTTTTTCATTTCTCCACGGTAGCTCATTTCTTCCAGTATGTTCTGTTACTTTGAACTGGTTCTTTTCCCCTCACAATTCTCTGTTTTGTGGCTTGTGCGGCAGGTTTTTGAAGAGGCTACAAATGTTATACCGTCGACTAAGATGTATTTCTTATATATAAAGTTTTTGCTAGAAAATTTTGCTCATCAAAATGAAGGTTCAGTTATCTTGGATAACAATATCCTAGCTGATTCTTCGAAGTTTACATTGTCTATACTAAATGTTTTTGAGAAAGCAGAATCTAAAGGATTTCTCTCAGAAGATCTGGCTTGCCAATACATATCATTTTATCTGCAAATTGGGAAAACAGAGGAAGCAAGAAATCTTGCAGAAAAGCTTTGCAATGGCGAATTTTTAAACAGTGCAAATTTATGGTCTTTAAGAATTTCAATTGAGTTAAGGTCACATGCATGTAAAACAGCAAGTAAGGTGGAGATGGATTCTATGTTCAAACTTTTTACAAATACATTGAGCAAGTTCTCTCCTTTCAAAGCAGAGGCCTTGTGGATTATGGTACTTTTTTATTTAGAGTATATATATTATGGCACTCATTTGTGTTATCTGTTTTTTTCCCATCATTGGATCCCGAATACAATGTTTTTTCTCAGTCATAGTTGTTTTAAGGATGTACATTTCCAAACATTTCTCTACCCAACGTCACTTAAGCTGTGTTTGTAATATAGGGCGTTTCAATTCACTCATAAAAGCACTTTTCCATGAGTTAAAGTAAAAGGAGGACTAAAGTGTTATTTGACTAAAGTGTTATTCTTCTAGTGCTTTTGGCTTACTAAAATTGTGAGGACTTTAAGACAAAAGATTGAGAAAAATAGAAAGAGAATAATAAGAGAGAATTAAGAAGATATTCTTTTCTTCTACTTTACTATTGTTAAAAAGACGTGGCATCATTTTCTTCAACTTATTTCGGTATCAAAGATATGGTTATATGTGTGCTTGAATTTGATTTCTGTGGCTTTCTCTTCGATAATAAATCAAAGGTTTGTATCATACATTGCTACCCTTTTCAAATTCTATAAGATCTAAAGGTTGAGTCAATTTATTAAGTAGCATTGTTAGGGATAGGTGATTGGCGATGGCTCATGGGCCAACCTCACCGTTCTCATATCTGAGAGTGCAGTTATCACTCACCCGCAGAATAACTGGCGTAAGCGATGAGCAATGGTGGTGGTATTCGAATGGATGAGGTATTGTTAGTTCAGTAGTTGTAGTTTGGCCCAATCTGAAACCAGTCTTATACAAAACCAAAATCCTTGAAACGCCTGCCCAATCGGAAATTGACTTCTTCTACTTCTTACCCTCCTTATTCACCCTAATAATTTTCTTCTTCCTCAAGGCTCTTAGAGCATCCAGTTGAAGCTCGTTGTTAATGTAGAGAAGGAAGTCTTCTTTCAGTGAGAAGGACGCTTGATTCGATATTCGAAGTCGCGGCGGTGCTTGACGATGTCAGCAATTTCTTTACAGTTGAACAAGACCGTGCCTTTCAAGGTCTGTCAATTCATCGTACATCCGCTTGAGGCGGTACTGAACTACATCCGCCATGGTCCAAAGCTTCTGGAAACAAGGTTTTAAGAATGCTAGGAAAAAACATATTTTAAGAGCCGCGGTACGGTTTTGTGTGGGACTTGTATCGGGCTTTTCTGTCTAAGCCCTATTATGTACACACTCCAATTTTAGCCTTCCAAACCACAATTATTTTCCACTTTAACGTTTCTGCTTTTTCCGAAATTAACCCTTTTTTACTTGTTATTCATTTTGTTCCTTATCATCTTCAAAAACAATTTTATATTTCTTCTTCAAATCATCATAATACTTTGTTAAATACAACTTGTACTTCCTAAAAAATGCACAATGAAAAAGAAATGAAGTCATATAAGTGATGAAATCGCCTATTTTACAAATTCTAGTGAACTGTGAAATCACAAATAGCCTCAAGCACATTCCATGCATATGCCAAGTCAACTCTCAAAGCAAAATGTGGAAGTGCAATCCCATTCCGGTCCAACATGATATCAAGTCAAGCAAAGAAGGCAAATGTATTAGCGGGGCAGTACGACCTGGGCATCAGGCAATATGCACCACTGCACCTCTTCAATGTATCAACAACATACCAAGGCCTCATGGAGGTCCCTTACCATTCTTCTAAATACATTTGCCATTTCGAGAGAGGGGGCCAATCCGTACAGGTTAGAATTCCCGTCCATTTTTTCGAGCATCCGGCTTCAAATTTATAAGATTTCCGTCAGTGACATGGTTTCCCGTTGAAAACCCATCACTGATCCCAGGCACAACAAATATGCTTTGTAGATGGATAACAAGCGGCGAAATCTAACGGTTGAAAATTGAAGCAAAATATCAAGAGCGATCCCAACAACCAACAATGCACTTTTCATATTATAAAAGAAGGCGCTAGAAGACGAAGAAATGGATCTTTTTTTTGGATTTTTTTGATCTTCTTCCCAGAAAGGAAAAATAAAAAATAAGAATAATATATACTTCTGGACAATTATAAATATATGTACCAAATTAGCAAATATATAATGGATTATCCCGTAGAAGTAAGATTGACAATAATCCGAACTACGTAAAAGTTTCTATGTCCTTTATTTTCATTTTTGCTCATTTGTTTGTGTGATACTCAATTGTGAATATCAATTCTCTTGCAAACACCACATCGACATTTCAAGAAACAGTCGAAGCACGACTACTAGGCTATGTAGGCGTTTAACAACATAGTCGCTTTTTAAAGACGGACTTAATATAACTTAAATCCACTGGTTCTAATTCATAGAAGCAATCAACGTCTACATTGCTCCACAATCTAGTTAAGTGTGGTGAAGACGAAAAACTTCACTAACATTTTTGACGCTAAAAGAAGGGCTTGAACCTCCTTTCTTCCGTTTCTCTTCGACCTAATCCTCTTTTCTCAAAAAAACTATCGACGTTCCCTCCACAAATTATGGATCCCGATGATCTCAGCCTTACCACGATCCAGACCCCACCAAATCAGGCGGACCAACGGTTGAAGGGATTGGATGAAATTGCGACCCAAGCTAGCACTGTTGAACTGTCGATACCACATCCATTCACAGCGCACCGCCATCACTTACGTCGGTTATTCGACAGGTGAGTGATAACCACACTCTCAGAAATGAGAACGGTGAGGTTGGCCTACGAGTCATCGTCATGCCACCTATCCCTAAACCATTGCTACTTGAGATAGATTGACTCAACCTTTAGATATTCTGAATCATCATCATTATTATTTCTATTTCATGAACAACCTTTAAAATCTCATAGAATTTGAAAATGGTAGCAATATAATCTATTTCATTCGGTAGAAAAATTGCAAAATTCAAGGAAGCTCCTCGATTTTCTTTAATGATATATGATACGAACCTTAGATTCATTATCGAAGAGAAAGTCATAAAAATCGAATTTAAGCACACAAATAACCAATGTCTTTGATATTGAAATAAGTTGAAAAAAATGATACCATGCCTATTTAACAATAGTAAAGCAGAATAAAAGAATATCTTCTTCATTCTCTCGTATTATTTTCTCTTTCTATTTTTCTCAATCATCTGACTCCTCACAATTTTAGTAAGCCATACACAATTAGTATTATTGTTCTCCTTAAATATCTTATGTTATTTCAAAATATAAGTCTATGACACAATCAGTATTATTTTAGTAAGCCATACACATTTAGTATCATTATTCTTCTCTACATTGAAATAATATTGTTGAAATTTAATAAATTATTATATATTAAATATAATACTTGACTTATTTATATGTATTAAACATTTGTTAATAATTATATGTATTATTATTTTGTGTTTTAAATATCAAATCTATGCATTGTTATTCTAAAATAATTTGAAATGTTTTCATGAGCGGGTGCGTGCATGTGCATGCACGTGCGCGTGTGTATGAGCCAACTATTTGACCACAATGTAAAACACAATTGGCGACATAATAGATTTGGACCGTTGGATGTTATTGTGTTCATATATGGGGTTGAAATCGGGGGCAATTCAATGGTTGAGATTCATTATGTCACCAATTATGTATCATTCTATGTCCCAATAGATTTTTCCATATTTACAATCTTTTTAGTAGTACACAAATTACCCATAGCATAAATTATATATAATAACTAAATCCCTGTTTACTCAAAAAAATTATCTAGATGTTATTTTAACATTGGTTTCCTTTTCATTTTCTATCCAGTATTCATTCATTCTCGTTCCACACTAAATTCACATTCATTAAAAATAACATGTTCAAATCATATATTTTTTTTTCCTTTGAGAGTTGATTTAAATTTGAGATATCACTTTTCATTTTTATACGCACATGCATTACACATGCCAAAGTATAGAATGGGGGTGTGTGTGTATAATTAATTAATGGGTGGTATGAATGTAAAATTACAAAATTGACGAGGGCAATATTAAATTGCAATAGACTTATATTTTGAAATAATATAAGGTATTTAAGGAAAACAGTAATACTAATTGTGCGTGGTTTACTAAAATTGTGAGGAACTTTAAGACAAATGGTTGAGAAAAATAGAGAGAAAATAATGTGAGAATTAAGAAGATTTTCTTTTCTTCTACTTTGTTAAATAGATATGCTATTTTTTTTCAACTTATTAAAGAAAATCAAGGGACGACCTTGAATTTTGTAATTTTTCTACTGAATGACACAGATTATATTGCGACCCTTTTCAAGTTCGATAAGACTAATGGTTGTTCACGATTATTGCACCATTTTCTGTTGCTAAAGTATCTCAATGTTATATTGATCCTGTTAGCTTTTTTCTTCTAAATCATTGACTGTCAAGGTCTATATATTATAAAGACTAATTAGCGTGTCACATTCATAATCATCAGTTTAACCATTCATAATCATCAGTTTAACCAGTTCCATGATAATGCTGTTCGCCCTCTTTGATTTTCAGTAGGATAATTTATTAAGCTCTAGTAACTTTCCACATTTTACCTTAAAATTAACTTCTGCAACTACCATCACCAATGTTCTAGTGGATATCAGTTTTGATCTTTTTCAATACAAACTTTGCATGGACGTGGTGGATGTGTTATATTGGAGGAAACCTAAACCTACATTGAGGCACTTGGATCGTTCTGAAACAAAATTAATGATTCGATTTTGAGGATTAAGTGATTGATTGCTTTTAAGGCTTATCACGTCGATGTTTTCTAGGCTTATCACATTGATGTTTGCTAACTTCTCTCAAAATAATTGTATACAAAACAAAAAATTTAACTTGTTAAATTAGGTAATGTACCTTACCATTGCAGGCTATAAAAGTCTTTTCTGGTGACAAAGATCATTTTGATACACTTGTGAGGAGTTTGATTCGGGCATTAGCTGGAGGTGGTTGCGGTAAAAGTGGATGTTTAGTCTCATCTGCTATTGTTAACGGGGTTCTTCAGAGAGACGGTATTCAATCTGCAAGGGAAATGTATAAGCGGTATGCTACTTCTTTTTAATACCTGTCAAACTGGGATTATTTATACTAGAATTGGCCCGTGCTTCACACACGGGCTGTTTATATTATTGTAAACGGAAAGCAAGGGCATTTTTGAAATTTCAAAAAGAGTCCGAGTAAATTAATTCAACGAATTTTCTTTATTAGTAGTAGAGATATTATGGACTGGTTTCCCTCTTCAAAAATTGAGCAGTGATTATTAGTTTTAATTTAATTTATTTATATATATATATATATATATATATATGTTTTAAAGTTAATAGATATTGTCAACGAACTCTACGAAGATAAGACCTTGAATAGTTCTAGTTTTTTGCTTGACAACCCAGATTTATTACTCATGTGAAATATAATATACAGTGTACTCCTGTCAAACATAGGCTTTACAGATTGAGAAGGTAACTAAATCTGAGGTTGTTTATGGATTATTTTCCCTCTTCACAAAGTTGAGCACTTATATTAAATACTAGTGTTTTTTGCTGCAAATATGTGTGCTTTAAAGTTAAGATTATTTTAACATTTTCTAATCTTTATAAAGTTAAGACCTTAAATAGTTCAAACTTTGCTTAACAATGCAGATTTATTACTCGTGTGAAATATAAAATGGCATATACCTTCTGTCAAACTTTGGTATTACTAGTAGGTAAGGTAACTTCTTATTATCATTCGAGATGCCTTTTATTTGACCTGTAAGGAACATACTTAAGGTATAGCAATGTTGCGTTAATCCATAACCGCTCATCGGGAGGGTTATGGTCACCCCTTCAAGAAGGCGAACACAATTGTATTCGCAGTATGGCATATAATCTCTCTCTCTCTTTTTTAGTTGCTAATGTATTTCTAATTAATTTAGAAGGATCATAATTTTTTGTTATTAGAACTTCTCTATCATCTTTGTTTATTAAGCTAAGCTATCAGTCAAAGGAATGATCAATATTTGAAAATATGGAAGTGCATATAATTGCAGAATTAGCTGGTTTTGCTGGGTCTTATTTTGTGATATGCGATAGTAGAACCAGTTTTCTATGCATACACAAATATGGAAGCGGAGAAAAATAGTATATTACCAAACAGTTTCTTTGTCAAACGGCCATATTCAAAATTTCAAATGCTAGAATCAATATGAAGATCAGCTATTAGAGCATGTTTATATAGAGCATACTACTACTATGGCTGACAAATTATTTTAAACTCAGGTTTCTTGTCTTAACTCGACCAAGTCTAGAATTTTTTAGAAGATGCATAGAACTCGAGTTGCTAATGTATTTCTAATTAATTTAGAAGGATCATAATTTTTTGTTATTACAACTTCTCTATCAACTTTGTTTATTAAGCTAAGCTATCAGTCAAAAGAATGATCAATATTTGAAAATATGGAAGTGCATATAATTGCAGAATTAGCTGGTTTTGCTGGGTCTTATTTTGTGATATGCGATAGTAGAACCAGTTTTCTATGCATACACAAATATGGAAGCGGAGAAAAATAGTATATTACCAAACAGTTTGTTTGTCAAACGACCATATTCAAAATTTCAAATGCTAGAATCAAAACGAAGATCAGCTATTAGAGCATGTTTATATAGAGCATACTACTATTATGGCTGACATATTATTTTAAACTCAGGTTTCTTGCCTTACCTCGACCAAGTCTAGAATTTTTTAGAAGATGCATAGACCTCGAGTTGCTAATGTATTTCTAATTAATTTAGAAGGATCATAATTTTTTGTTATCACAACTTTTCTATCATCTTTGTTTATTAAGCTAAGCAATCAGTCTAAGAATGATCAATATTTGAAAATATGGAAGTGCATATAATTGCAGAATTAGCTGGTTTTGCTGGGTCTTATTTTGTGATATGCGATACTAGAACCAGTTTTCTGTGCATACACAAATATGGAAGCAGAGAAAAAAAAATAGTATATTACCAAACAGTTTCTTTGTCAAACGACCATATTCAAAATTTCAAATGCTAGAATCAATATATAGATCAGCTATTAGAGCATGTTTATATAGAGCATACTACTACTATGGCCGACAAATTATTTTAAACTCAGGTTTCTTGCCTTACCTCGACCAAGTCTAGAATTTTTTAGAAGATGCATAGAACTCGAGTCCAATCTTGCAGCAGTAGGCGATCGTGATGCAATTTTAAATGCTCGAAAATTGTATGAATCTGCCCTTTACATATATGACCAGGAAAAGGGTTTATGGAAAGAATACTACACAATGGAAATGAAGGTAGTGTTCAATGATAGTTGATTTGAATGTTTTGCATTTAAATCATCTTTTGAGTATACTGAATTTCATATACTTTTCTTATTGGAGGTTGGAACATCTCAAACGGCCAATGATATTTATTGGCGAGCTCGCAAAACATTGAAGAACACCTCAGGGTTATCTGGTATCACTGATATGTGATCCATTTATTATTATTAGTCGGTACAATTTCTGTATCCTTGCTTCTGATTGATTGTAACAATAGTTTTGATGGTTGTTATTTATATTTTTTTTCTTCGGAATTCCAGATTTTTGTATTGTATTTTCGCTTCAATGATATAAAATTTTGCGACAGATTATTTCTGATCTTATTTGCTTTAGGATAAACCTTCTTTTATTATTAGTAATGGATTAATATTATATATACTTGATGTTTTAGTCATATGCAAGTTAATAATGTGTTATAATAGTTGTGGACGTGTATGTATTAGCAATGCATGTAATTATAAAGTAATCGTTTTTTGGTTTTTGGTTTGTTTGATATTTGTCACTCTTGCTTTATAACAACCCTCCAGATGATCGGCAATTTGTAAGTATGATAATAATCAACCCTCCAGATGATCGGCAATTTGTAAGTATGATAATGGATTTGTCAATTGTTTCTTGGTTGGTAATGTGTTTGCATGTATTAGAAGCGATCTATGTATATGGTCACGATTCTGAAAGTTGATAATATCACACCTCATTGAATGCATTAGAGAGCCTTCACGCCTCTTAGAGCTAACGTTCGAGATTGGACCGCCTATTAGGTCCTTACTGCAGCATGTCATTCTAGAAGAACCTTCAAGCCCCTCAGCGCTTAGGTTCGAGTCGAGACCGCATGTCAGCTCCATCGCAACATGCCACCAAAGATAACCTTAAAGTCACCAACACTTAGGTTCATGCTAGGACTGCCCAACGGTAGAATGATGCACATAAAGTTTACTTTTTATCATTTCTATCTACTAAATTCTTATGAACAACGGTGTCTGCCGCTCATCTCACCATTATATCACACCGTTATGCATGAATGTTTGAGCAAGTCATGAGCCCTATTTCGAGCTAGGGCCCACGGTTACCTAACGATAGGTGATGTGTCATCGAGGAGAACCTTTAAGTCCCTATGTGATTCAGTTTGAGCTGGGCATGTCCACCACCCTACAAATGACTACTTATCACACAAAAGAACCCATGGCTCAACATGGGCTCCCACTCTACGCTAATGCCGCCCGCTACTTGGTATGACCGATGCTTGGCTCCTATTAATGCCCGTGTTTGGCCCATCGCGTGATAATATTACTAATTAGCATGTCTTAAATAGTAAACTTTTTTAGAAAATAATATAGGAACTCCTCATCGCATGTCACTTAGGAGGACCTCTAGCTACTCAATGCACTGGTTCACGCTAGGACTGTCCATCAGCAATGCAGCATGGTGAAGCTCAACTGTCATCTGCCGACCTTATTATCTAACGAACAACCGCGTTGCTCGGTCAATGCTTGTTTTCAAGTCCATTGATAACAATTGTAAATCCAGTGCTGGGCATCTCACCATTATATCTACTAAAACATTGACTGGCCCGACTTATCATTTAAAACAATTCTATCTACTAAATTCTTATGAACAACGGTGTCTGCCGCTCATCTTACCATTATATCACACCGTTATGCATGAATGTTCGAGCAAGTCATGAGCCCTATTTCGAGCTAGGGCCCACGGTTACCTAACGATAGGTGATGTGTCATCCAGAAGAACCTTCAAGCCCCTATGTGATTCAGTTTGAGCTGGGCATGTCCACCACCCTACAAATGACTACTTATCACACAAAAGAACCCATGGCTCAACATGCGCTCCCAGTCTACGCTAATGCCACACGCTACTTGGTATGACCGATGCTTGTGTGACGACCCAACTTCCTACGCCCAGGAAGACGTGTCATCAATAAGAAAGAAATGGATAGAAATAGAAAAGAAAAGAAAGAAAGAATAACATCAGAATCTCACAGCGGAATGGAATAAAATATAATATATCAACATAACTATTACATAGTTATATACATCAGAGTTATATAATATCATACAAACATGACTATCATATACATATCTGTCAGAACATACATCTCAGACATCATAAACTAACTAACACAGCGGAACTATATAGATAGCTACATACGTCTGGTCTTCTGCTCCAACTCCTCCAGAATTCGTCAAAGCTAACCTAAATCCCTTGGCTACCCGTAAAAATTTGGGTACCCGAGAGTTTATGAAAAACAGAAAATAAACTCCGGGTCAGACATGGGTCTGGTATGAGTAAACGGGTTAAAGTTGTTTAACTTTGAAAATCATTTAAAATAAAGGTATCACGTAAGACTTCCCACACATAAATACGGGTAAGTTTTTACCTTACGCTAACCAAAACATTTTATAGGAAATCCAGTGATATTATAATAGTGTCTAGGGTTTTCAAGTAAAATACAGAAATAGCTGAAATGCTTACATCTCACATTTCAACATAGTTGGGCACAATCAAAACGTACGGCGCTTATTGGAAATTGGATCCCATACAATGGCAGGGCTACTGGGGTACCGCCCGTCACAGTACGTGGTCTAGATCACAGTACCGAGGAGCCACCCTAACTCCCCTGCAACACAAGGCCGGAACCATTCCTTACTGAACAGTCCCGAACAAGATAACCCCGCAGTTGGCTGCAGACCAACCGCCCACACAGCCGAATAAAAGGGACATCTAGACAGGGGTATACCTCGTCCTGCTTGGGCATGACCCACCTAACCTTGCTGCACATCCCCTGTTTTAGCCATTCCCGGTTGATGAGGCTTGAGGCTGCGTTTACCTTTATAGAACATATTTCTTAGAATGCTCATTGTCCACCTGACGATGTGCTGAAAGCATTCAATCCATACAAGTTCGTTCCGGGTTCGAACGAAACCGAAGGCATTATCTCGTTACACTCGTTTTGGAATCACCCTCAGAGTTAACGACAATAACCCTTGCATTCTGGAAACACACCATCTCGATCTTCACTTGAGATTACACGACCTAACGTTTAATTTGGATCGATGTGGTTTTCGAAATATCAATTGATATCCGATCACGGTCTCATCGAAATCCAAACGCCATTTTAAAGTCCAAGTTGTCTATTAACTTAACAGTTTAAATTTAACAATTGAATCCATAAAGCAATTTAATACAGATAAATAACATCAGATAAACATATAGCAATGAAACACAATAAAGTATACACAACCATCACAGATATATCTAAAATATCACAGAACATCACAAAAATAAATAAACATCAGAGGCAATCAATATAATCATCGATTCATATCAACTAGATTGATTTGTTCTAAACTTAATTGCATACTTAAACATAAATTATGCTTAATCAATTACGATTAATTAACTTATTTCAATTTTATTAATTACTTATTAATTATTCACTTAATTAATGAATTAATTCTTAATTACTAATCAATACCTTCATTATTGATTTAAAAAAAACCCAATTACACAATTAATTATTATTATTATTTAATTAATCATTAATTGTTAATCAACTTAATCGTTTAATCATTAATTAGTTAATTAATTCGGTAACTATGATTTGTTAATTAATCAACTTCAAATGATTAATTAAATTCTTAATTACGATTGATTTTATACAAGATTATCATTAAAATCTTTAATTACAAATTCAATTACATTTTTGAACTACTTATTAAATTATTTATAAAACCGATTACATTCTTAATTTACTTCGAAATTAACTTAATTACTTTTCTTGTTTTCTATAAAACTTTAAAGTCCATCATGTATTAACTGGTTTATAAGCATATCCTTGTTCAATACTTAACCTACCTAACTATATACTTTAACAAAGTTGGCACGCTTTTGGAAGTAAAACAACCCGAAGTAAACCACGGGGCAAACTCGAGATTTCCAGAGTTTCTCTCGCGTTCCCTCCCCTGCCCCTCTTCTTCTTCCTCTGTTTTTTTTAATTCCGCTGTTTCTTTTTTTTTCCAAAACTTCAGTTTAAAAACTGTTGAAACTTAAAGAAAAACACACGCGCTTCACTCTCTCGACCCAGGAACCAAAACTCGAAGTAAACACGCGAACCCTCTCGCGTTTCACACGAGTTAAAAATACCCAGGCCCTTCCTCACCACCGTGCACGTGCATGGCGGTCCACCACCGCGCCATCGCCACGCGTCACCACCCACAAATCACAAACCACTCCCTCACTCGAATACGAATCCTAGCACAACCCAAAACCCATGAAATCAAAATTCGAGTGAAAAGTCGCACAGCTACCCAAACACGATTGATAAAATCACCACGCGCTCGTGATCGCCGCCACCTGACACGACAAGGCTTCGGTCGTACCTCGCCAACTACACACTCTAACTCCTTCCAAAATTTCACAACACTCGGATGAGCATCGGCGTCGCTACCATCGAATGAACAGAGCACTAAATACCGACCCCTTAAACCCTACTTTTGATTCCCCTCAACAATTCTTGCATTCGAAATTTATTTTAACAATTTTCTGTTGATCTTACAACATTGTTCTAGCTTCAAGTCGAATTTCAACAAAAATTATTGAATAAATCATCTGAAATTCATGACATAGCTCCTACAGTTCATTCCTGAGCTGCTCTATAAATAGTTAACTAAAAAATTTGATTCTTGTCTTAAAAATCATATTACTGTATGTTAAATCAATATATAAACTCAAAATTTCAATTTAAGTTATTTGAATTTTTACTATAATTATACTTTATACAGTAAATTCAACTTACAGTATTCATGCTGTTATTAAAACAGATATCCAGAGTTTACAAACATAACAGAACATTGTTATATCACATAGTAATTCATTCATAAGTAAATTATTCAAATTAAATTTCAAAAAGTTGGTTTACTCACCACTCAACAGTTGAAACAAAGGCTAGTAGGATGATGCAAGAAACCTGTAGCTTGAATTTGATTATGCTTGATAATATGCAGTTTTGAAATTCCTGTAACCTTATTGCTTCTGGCTTTTGAACTTGAAATTTGTTTATTTTTTTTTTCTTTTGCTGTTTCTTAGATTTGTGAAGTTTTCTTTTTCTTTTGAAGATACAGATGAGTTAAGGGATAAGAAATGATGTATACAAATATTTATAACTTCCAACAATGCTGTCTTCTTGCACAAGCTTTGGCTTGGCAAAATATCTTGCCTTATTTTATCATGTACTAAAGCCTAAGACAATTCAAATTTCGGCTGAAAGATAATAATTTTGTTTTTCAGTACATAAAAGTAGGCTAATTAAATGTTTGTGTTAACATATATGTTAACATACTATTAATGCTTTCTGACACAAACCTATGGTGCAAAGATATTTGCAGATTGTTTGTACTAAGATGTTTTACTGATGTGAATTCTTGCTCTCTCTTATTTTAACATATAAACAAAATGTTTGTTTGTAGGTTTTGATTTCTTATGCATATACAGTTTGCAGGTTTACATTTGTGTTTGAACTAAATGTTTTCATTTCTATTTATATCTTATACCTATTATATTTGTACTTAGGTTTGTAATCCTACTTTTATGTTATATTTATGTTAAATATATAGAAGCCCATGTTTATAACTATATTTATAAGTATTTATATTTATATAGAAGCTCATGTTAAATATTTATAAGCTCATTTTATTTTAGTTATAAAAGCTATTGTTAGAAACATTACTTAAATCTTATTTTTATTTAAAGTTAAATTTTCCAATATTGGATTTGTAATGTATTTGCACCTATGTATTTTATATTTATATTTAATATGAAAAGAATTGTATTATTGTACTTATTTTTATTAACTACATTCTTATATCTGATATTAAATGCCATTCATACATAATTTTTAATTTAATTAAATAAAACAGATTTAATTTTTGAATATTGTTAAAGAGTCTATTTATATTTTGAAATTATAAATTCTTTTATAACCCATATACAACTAATAATATCCAACAGCTTATTTATTTATAAATGAAAATATTATATTTTATTTAAATTTGATCAAAAACTTATGATAATAATGGGGTAAAAATTCCGGGATGTCACAACTTGGCTCCTATTAATGCCTGTGTTTGGCCCATCGCGTGATAATATTACTACTTAGCATGTCTTAAATAGTAAACTTTTTTAGAAAATATTATAGGAACTCCTCATCGCATGTCACTTAGGAGGACCTCTAGCTACTCAATGCACTGGTTCACGCTAGGACTGTCCATCAACAGCTTATTGGTGAAGCTCAACTGTCATCTACCGACCTTATTATCTGACGAACAACCGCGTTGCTTGGTCAATGCTTGTTTTCAAGTCCATTGACTGGCCCGACTTATCATTTAAAACAATTGTAAATCCAGTGCAGGGGACTTCTCTACCTATCTAAGATATGCTACCCTACCAGTCGTTGGCAAACAATCAAAGACAACAACTAATTTTATAGACAATTAATTTTGTTTTTATTTGGTCCGGAAGAGTGCAAGGGCACAAAAGCCACCCCGCTAAGTTTACAAATATTTTATATCGCTGAATTAAAGGGAAGAAGAAGAATGTCAACAACGCTTTTCAGAAACATGTCGACCCATATTCTTAACATCACCCAAATCATGGCACTTCCCCAGTAATTTGGGCGATCCAGAATTTGCTGTAGAAAACTAAGGGTACAACCATCTTCTAAGCCTTTCGCATTAGATCTTGTAAGAGGGTATGAAAAGCTTTCAGACAACCTTAACAAGGAGCAAACAAAGACTTCGACTATAGCAAAAAAGTAGAGGCGATAACTACTACTCTTTCTAGCAGAGGAATTCAACATCCAAACCAACTAGAGGTTGAGAATGTTAAAGTATAAAAGTAAGGAAGCCCCTAGCTTCACCTGGATCATTAGTTCGAGACTAATGAGCAATCACCATCAGATCGACGGTCAGAAAGCACAAACATAAGTCCAAGCCAAAGGTAAGATCCATCTCAAGAAGTAGAAGTCCAAGCAAGTGATTTGAACTGCAATCGACAAACATAGTTTGGCACCCAAAGAGATGCCTTCTTTCTTTTAATCACATCTAAATTTAGTAAAATCCAAGCGCTCAAAAGTAATGGGAAAATAAGATGAAGTTAACTTTTTTTACTAATGGAAAACCATATAAAGTGCGAGTTTGCTAAAGAAATTACATGCTAATAGCTATATGAGTTCAAAGAGGAAGAAGAGCACGTATTTATACACATGTCTCTTCAATTGCAGCCGTTTTGATCAAGAAGGAAAAAAATGATCTTAACCGTTCAAGAGTGATAAATGTTGTATCACACCATGCATGTGGGTGAAACGACACATCCCTACCATAACTTGTGAAGCACAATTGTCACATCCAATGGTGTAATGCCATGTGTGGTGCATTAATTGCATAACAGAACCATCAACGATGGAGACTTCGTGATTTTACAAGCCCGCGTCCGCTCACGAGCACGGATTTGAGGGAGGGGGGGGGGGGGGGGAGGGGGAATGTTACTAAATTTTTTCGTAAGTAAGAAGACAGACTAATCAAAGTATTTTAGCCTGGTCCGGTCCGACCAAGGTCGATTGGGTCTAAGTCAGCTTGCAAGCCAACCATGGCTGAGGATAGATCGATTGGGTTTCCTATATATGATGGTAACCCAAATCCAACCTAGGCCCACATTGGCTTCTTTGCTTAATTACACATTAAGCCTTCTTCTAGTGGAGCGTCTTCGCGCAGCAACCTACAATGACCAGCTTGTCCATCAAGACAAGGTGTAAGCCCAGCTCGACCCATCTCTCATTGGCTAATCGACTCTGTCTAATCCCCTTGCAACCCAGATCCAGTCCAACACGCTTGCTCAAGCATGTCTCCCTTTACTATCTTCTAATCGACATAGCATGAGAATATTTCAAGGGTTGTCCGTCACTGATCCAGCTTCAATAGTGCCACCTGTAACCTATAGTCCGTCTCTTCTCACCTATCTCAACGTGCTCTCCACTCTTGCTAGTTCCTCATCCTCCTTATGGTCTCAACAGACTAGGTTGGCTAGTTCGACCACCTAGGCATCTGGGAGTAGAGCAATAAGAGGTACAGTTGGACGTACCTATTTCTAAACAAGAAACATGTTCATTTTATACAAGGACACTGCAAGTACAAGCGCGTTTGATTCAATGCATGGTAGAGCATACTCATGGTATGGTTCTCCTAATGACTTTCATCTCTACTATGCATTCCTTTCTTTCACCAGCCGTCTTTTATAAATTCCATTTAGCCAGATCAATGACCAAGCACGTTTAATTTCATGCATGTTTTCCAGCATGATCTTAGCCATCCAAGCATCAGTTCAACAACTATTAGGACCATATACATTGCCACTACCAAGGGTTGTTGGGCCCTCAGTATAGGGGACGCAGTTGGGTTGGCCTCCAATGAAGGGGACCAGATTAGTTAGATCTCCAACCGAGGGGACTCGATTGGTTGGGTCCTCGATGGAGGGGACCTTGGTTGGTTGTACCCACTACTATAAAACAGGCCATTTGGATCGCCTCATTTGAATCGGTTTAAGTAAAAACTGATGCAAATAGAACTATTTGCATCAGTTATGCCTTAATAACCGATGCAATTTGTACATGGAAAGAAATAGGTAATAAAAAAAATCAAATTTGCATCAGTTGCCACCAACAACTGATGCAAATTCGTCGATGCAAATAGTTTTAGTCGCATCGGTTTCAAAGTCAACCAATGCAAATAAATCCAAAAATAATTTGCGCACCGGTTAACTTGCAGAGGCGATGCAATTTCAAATTACTTAGGTTATTCGTCGCTCACTTTTACATCCCACCTTTTCAATTATTTTTTCGCCGCTCCCATTCTTTTCCCTAGATAATTCGCCAGCTTCAGAAAAAAAAAACCCTAAAATCACCGTTTGCTGGATTGATTTCGAGCTTCGAGTTTATGTTGTTTTTAGATCTGACAACCCAGGAGTTCGAGGGTAGGGCTAAAGGAACAAAAGGGGATTTGATTTTACTAATAGATGAGTAGCTGGTGAAGGGGAGAACAGTATTGTCAATAGTGTCACGAATAAGGTACAATTTCAGTGGTAAATTGCTCGTTATCTGATGTATTTTGTTCAGCTACAATTTCAGTGGTAAATCCTCTGACTTATCTGATGTATTTTGTTCAGTTACAATGCAGTGGTAAATTGCTCATGTGCAGGTGATAGCGTAGCATCTGGAATTGAAGTTTGGGCTTTCTCTGATGGCTTAACAGTATCATCAAAATTTTCTGAAGGTCCAGCTTCTTCCACAGGTAGGAGAACACGTTAGAAGTGTTAACCGTACCTTTACCTTTCTGTTTTGGGGATTGTTCGTGAGATGATTCAGTAGGTTCTAGTTCCTTTGTAGCAAAAGTATTATCAGTTGAGTCAGGTGTCTTATTCCTATGTGTTTGTTGAGTGTCATTTTGATCAACTAATGTTGTAGTCTATTTTGATCAACTAATGTTGTAGTCTATTTTGGTTGCCATGTGTTTGTTGAGTGTCTTATTCCCATAGTCAGGTGTCTTATTCCCATTATGTTGTAGCCTATACTATGATTGAACACCCTACAGCCATCACATTGTTTGGGTCTGTATTCATATGCATCATCAATTTCAATTTCTTCCCCATTAGAATTCATCCCTCGAATCAGATACATGTTTAAACGCAACATCAATTTCAATTAAGATACCAGCATAGTTTAAATGCATTTCTTTTGTCGTATTAATTTCTATACGAATCAGTCAGCCCAGTTATACGCACTCCTAGAATCAGATTCAGACGATCAAGATCTGTGCATGGACCTATGCTCAAGCTCTCTATTGTTAGGGAAATTGCCGACTATCATAAAAAAACACCTGAGCAGGTAAATTAGTTCCGCTTTTCCTTTTATATGTATCCATTTTTAGTTATTTTATTTGAAAGAAGCTTATTTGAAACTATTGAAGTGTTCAGCATCCCAATATTGAATACTTTTTTCTGGGTCCATCCTCAGAAAAATGAGATATATTTGTTTGATTATATGACATAAATGGTACGACACAGCGTTGAAGCACTTTCACTCTACCTGCACTTTTGGTGATGCACATATTTCGTGCTTTCAATACAGGTGGTGATATATTTCTTGGTTTCATTATACGAGTAGAATAATAGTGCTATTAATACGTATGTTGTTTTCTTTCTAACCTGATCATATTATAATTTAGAAATAAATCACTGATGGGAGAGCATCCTCCTACAGTATATTGAATGTTGCAAAACTTTGGTTTTCATTCTTATTTGTCGCATACAACTGAAAGTAAGCTATGCCTGAACTCTGAAGCTTAATAAAAATGCGAAGACTTGATGTCTGGTAGCTATTTTTGACTCTGATTCTTGTTCTTGCATGAGGCAAGAATTCCAGCAATTGGACTTTTTATGTTATCTTATTCAATATCTGTGTTATGCTTTCATGATTGAATATGTGTTATGCATGGTTTTGGGTTCATCGAGCCGTTATATAATGTAAATCCATACCCCAAAATTAATACCTGAACATGACCAGAGCAGATCTTCTGGCCTATGTGCACAATCATATCACAACAATTCACTGTTTGTAATATAACTTCATTATTATTAAAATAAAAAGTAAAAATAAAAGTAAGTGCTCAAATGTAATTGGCACGCAAAGACACCCAATTGCATGCTACAGTTATGTAGTAAAAGAAGTAGCTTGCACATGTATTAAAATGGGTTTGGTTGGTGCACCTTCAATTGTAAAATGGGTTTGGTTGGTTCTAAATAAAATTCTTTGCCTGTCAGTTGTGGTATTCATAAGTGTATTTATACTAAATTCATTGGTTATTTTTTAGATATATTAACGTGTTTACTGATTTGTGATTATTTTTGATCGGTTTGGTCTGTGGAGAATCCTGCTTATTGTTACGAGCATACTCTGTAACATGATAAATAAAACAACGGCTTAATTTAGTTTTTTAATGAAAGATTCATATGTTCAATCTTTACTCAAACAACATAAATCTGTAGAAAAGACCAAAAAACAAGTTTGTTGTCTTCTAGACTTTTGGGATGCTTTCATATATCATTCTCAATATAAGAAAATATACCCAATTATCATTTAGTACTAAGCCTTTTTTAACAAAGCTTGCTTCATACTTAGAGTAAGATCTACACTTGGACTTGACTGCTAATTAGAATGTCAAAAGGGTCTAATTCACTTCAGTTTCTAGAGTTACAAATTTGTTTCACTAAATATTTGAATTTGAAAAGAATCATTACTACATGTTCCTAAATGAGGCATGATTAGAACTTAGGTGTATATGTATCAAATTGATATGAAAGTTAGTGTTAAGAAAGTTCATTATTATACAACCTAAAGTGAAAGCTTTCGGTTCTTTATTCCTTTGTTGTGATGTTTTGCATGACCATAGGAATACCGAGGTCTATAATTTGATGAATGAATGATACAATTCAATTGTAGGTTATTGCACTTACTATCATATTCATGTAGTTAAGGAAATCATACTTCGCCATACTCTGAGGTTCTTACTGGTTATTTGTTTTCTTCCTATATCATATAGGTTTCTGGCTTTTTGTGGAAGCATTTAACATACTGGATAAACCAATGTTACCTATGCAATGTAGGTTAACATTTATAATATGTGTTTTTTACTTTACAAAAAATAAGTTAGCAAGTTTGGGATGAAGGACATGAAATTGATCAAAGAGCACGTGGTGTCTATCAACGTGGCATTAGCATGTTTTATTTAGTAACGTACGTCTTTGAACTTATTCCATGAAACTGTTAGGTAAGAGAATCTTATATTCATGCATTAAAAATGATCATCAATAATTTTCCTTTTCAATTTTTGTACAACAAACTAAAGTACTTTTTCTCACTAAGTGAATCTTTTATTTACACATGAGGATACATTTCATGTTCACTGTTTTAACTTGATTAACCGATAATATTTTCTATATTCAATTATTAAGTTTAGTTTTGACCACCTTTTGTTCAATATGTTATTATCATGGAACATAGAAGAATTTTACAATGTTGTTTATCATTCTAAAGTGACAGTTCCACCTTTTTAGCAATACACGTTATGTTAGTCACTATTTGCTTTATAATTCTAAATGTTTTGATTGTTTTTTTAAATATAAAATAACAATGATTATCACTAGAGGATTTGGTTCTAATCATGCACCATCCTTCAATTTTACAGTATATTAATCATTTATATTGTAAAATCATTAATTGTATTCTCCCTTTGTTATTTCAGCAGTAATCAAAATACATATAGAGCATAACCTTGAACCCCAAAGTTCCACTACACATGTAAGTACCTGTACAAGAGTGCTTCGTACTATGGATTTAGTTGCTCAAATATAAAAATTAATATTGTATTCTTACTAATTAATATAACTTATGACAACACATTCTTAATTTTAAGGTAGTTTCCTTCGTTCTAACTTGGATGCAATTTTATGTATCAAGTACCAAATTATATTTACCAACATTTCAACAAACTTTTTTTAATCATAACCGATGTCCAAAAAAAAAACATAGGTAAGCCAGAATTAAAAAGAATATAAATTTGTGGAGAGTGCCTTTGTATGTTGTACCACATATATATATATTAGAATTAGACTATAAGTTAGCTAAAGTATTAAAACATTATTTTGTTCTTTACGTATATCCTTAAATTTTGTTGTTCATTTTTGCGACCTTAGAATATGATTCACTGAGCATAAACTAATTGATATATATGGGTTTTTGGTTCTTTGATCATTTAGTCATCCAGAAGTAAAAGAATCAAAACTTAGATAATTTTGTTTTCTTTTTCCAGTTAACTATAGTATGTCTACCTTCAATTTCTAAATGTCAAAAAAGGCTTCACATCATTCCCACGCATATAGTTAACTTTTTACATACCTACATTGATTTAGAAACAGTTCTGCAGAAGGAGCTTTATGCCCATTAAAGGAAATTACATCTTTTAGGCATATTCATCACCACAATATGATTCTACCAGTTCAAGTCACGCCAAGCCTCATCAATGTTAGCATTGGCTATAACTGGTTTGAGTACACATAGGCTGAGAATGGTGGTTATGTTTATTAGAGATATATTGTTGAAAGTGATGTGTATTTTCTTTGTTATTAGTACGATGTATTTGTATTTGCTACTATATTATATTGGTTTCAGAACTATGTTTTTCACATTAAATATATTTTCTTTGTTAAAATTACAGTTTTATCATTGATATATATTACTGCACTTACAGTTTTATTAAGAACTGTTGTAGTGCAGTTTTGAAGTGCACTTAGTTGGTGCAATGCTGGTTGTGGTGATTAGAAGAGGCAAGTAGATGTGGCAGAGGGTGGTCTATATCTGGTGACAACTGATGGTGTTTGAACTGATATGGTTTGGTCAGGCAGAGGGCAGTAGTGTGACTGACTGGGTGGATTGGCTGTTGAATATGATGGCAGGAAGGAGTTGTGCAGGTCAGTGGTTCAAGGAAATGATGGCAGCTTTCACTACCGTAATCCCATCAAAAATTTGACATCTTAGCTTTATTTCTAGGATCAGGTTCAGTCTGGAAAATGGTAAGCTAACTAATTCTTTGATTCTTTAGTCTTGCCAACCATCTAATTTTCTTCCTTTTCCCCAAACTGAGAATTTAGAGAGTTTATATTTATGATAGTTAACATTTTGTTACTGTTTTGTACAACACATCTCTCCATCTGGACCATCTCCGCTCACTGTTTTGTACAACATTTTGCCAAGCTCCATTTTACTAGATGACCTTAATGTTGGACTTATATTCCCAGTTGATGCCAAAGCAAGAGCCAACCATTATCTATCATTGACTTTTGGTGTTTTAGGTAATACTGTTTTGTGTTGCACACATTTTATTTTATTAATTTATTTTAGTTCCGTGTCACACATAGATATCCAAGCATTTATACTTTTAAAGAATTATCTATATGACACAGTGTCCCATCAGCCAATCATCATGTATCGAGCTGTATATAATTTATCCTCACTTTGATACATTGCATATTTATGCCTTTAGCCTGTAGTATCTTTAATTTATTTCCTTGGACATGCATTTGTTATATCAGTATTATTTCTTGGTCTATTTTATTGGATTCTGGAAACTTTGAGGGATTTGATGCAAATGTAGCAGGAGAGCAGGAAGAATGGATGGCCGATCTTTCTCAATTGTTTATTGGGAATAAGTTTGCTTCTGGTGCACATAGTAGAATATACAGGGGTATATATAAGAAGAGAGCAATTGCTATGAAAGTGGTCAGACTGCCTGATCAAGATCCGCATACAAGAGAGAGGCTTGAGGAGCAGTTTAACTCAGAAGTTGCACTTCTTTCTCGACTCTGTCATCCTAATATTGTGCAGGTTAGTTTAATACTTGGAAGTTAACACTACACAGAAACACACACACACACACAAAGGCTCACACACTTTTTAATATATTTTTCATACTATAATTTATAGCCATTCTACAAGTTAGTCATGCATAGGAATATAATTTACAGGAACGCAATTTCTATGTGTTATTTTAGCACTAATATCAATGTCTAACTGACTGAGAAATTGTTATTTTTGCTTAGGATCCTCAACATTGTATTGGTTTATTAACCAATGATATGTTCAAATTTATAAAAGAGTGACCAATGTCGAACTCGAATTTATAGTAGTCCTTTTGTTCCATGAAAATTTGCATGACACGAATTATGTGTAACTAATGGTAATCATCAATTTAAGGATGGATCAATATAGCATAGTTTATGATATTTCTAAGGAAAACCAATTTATTGTTTATGAATATTTTATGTAGCATGGTATGATTGACAATATAGTTCTGTTCATGACAATTACTTACTGATGCATTTTTCTTCTTCATTTTATCAGATAATGCATAGAATTTGTAGTATATAGTCTATTTGTTGCATAAAAATTTGCATGACCGTAATTATGTATAGCTTAATGTAATAAATAATTTAATGAAGGATAATGTGACTTAGTTTATAATATTTTCTAGGGAAAAGTAATGAGTAAACGTCTTCTGTAGAGTGGTATACTTGACAAAATAGCTCTGTTCATAAGTGCTTATGATTTTATTTTCATTTTTGCGAATAGTAACCTTCTTCACTAATATAAAGAGGAACCAATGTTAGATAGTTTATTTATATTATTTTTTAAGGAAAAATAACGAATGCATATTTTTTGTTGCTTGATGTAGTTGATAAGGTAGTTTTGTTCATGACAATTACTTACTAATGCATTTATCCTGAACTTCTATTTCATATGCTTTGTGTTCATCAATGCCTGAGATTTCTGACCCTGATTTTATGCTAACTTCTGTCTTGTAATATCCGCCAAACTATTAAGTTGATAACGTTATACCACTCAAATATTCTCTTCCTAATTTCGAACCTCGCTTCAAGCTTACATAATGCAACATTTGCATCCTATAACTAACAATAGTATCCAAACTAAATAGGTGCATATAGTGATTCTTGAGGTCTTCTTGGAATAAGGAAGGAAGTAGCAGAATTTATCGAAAAGCATGATGGCTATCCCAGGTACTTGATTAGTCTTTTATAAACTTTGCTTAAGCTCCATTATTGAATTCATCATTGTTTGTATTTATCGACTATAGTAACCTAGAGCTTATTTATCTCACTGATGACGCAAGCAAGGTTTTTTTAAAATACTGTTATCAGAAATAAAAACGAAGGAGGGTCAACTGTGAGTAGATGAAGCCGAGACAATGGTCCAGTTGTTGATGAACTGTAAATAGGGGAATGGCAGCAGTCCGATGGGCATAGTTTTGGTTGTATGTAGGGTAACTGATGGTTGTGGAGTGGATGTGGCAGTGACCAGAAGAGCTACATAAGGATTGCACAGCTCAGCTTCAGGTAGCTCAAGTACGATATATGATGAAGGTTTGTGCATTTGAAGACCATCTTCTGCTTAATTTATCCACTGTCAACGATACATTCTCTTCTCTGTATATATGTATTTTTGTGTGTCTACATATAACACGCTGCATTTATTTTTTACTACTGACCGTCTGATTATGTATGGTGGACTTTATTTATGTTTTTCATTCTTTTGTAGAATTATTAAATCTGATTATGTATTTTCCATCAAATTTAATTTTGAATGATAGTAATATTGCATGCAATAATTGTTTGTTATAATCAATAATATATATATAGTCTATTTGAGTACTGTAATAATGGTATCTGAGAATGGTTTTTTGGCATCAGGTATAAATAGCTGATGCAATAGAGAGATTAGTTTGCATCGGTTGTTATAAAAAACTGATGCAATAGAGGGATTAGTTGCATCGGTTTTCATTACAACCGATGCAACATGGGGGCTGTGTCCAAGCAACCAACCATGATATTTTGCATCAGTTGTTAGTAACAACCGATGCAAAAAGGACCTTTTTGCATCGGTTTCAGAACTGATGCAAAAGTGTTAAGCCTGTTGCATCGGTTGCATATGCATCGGTTGTTGAACTGATGCAAAAGGGGGATAGACAACCGATGCAAATGGCCTGTTTTGTAGTAGTGACCCTAGTGGGGGCCTGAAAGGTTGGAACTCATGTTTTGTCACTCAAATCTTTTGATACAGCAGCTCCTTGAGATTAGTAGCTTCATTGGTCTTAGGTGAACCATCTTTTCTTATTATTCTCTTGTAATTTATTGTAATTGTAAGAGAGCCATGTTGTAAGATAACTTCAAAGTGGACGTAGGAAGCCTTATCGAAACACTTTACCTCTTATGTTAATTACCTTTAAATGCTCTTTCCCCCTCATAGTTCCTTCATTAAGCCTATTGATTAGAAGGTAACATTTTCTCTTCATAACGCATTATCATAACTCCAAGGTTGATGAAAAATATCATCAACAATGATGAAACATTTTTGCTCATAGCAACGCTTAAGTCCATTCATATAATGCTAGCTATTGTTGCATATACGATTGCAAATTATGGAAAATGAAAGTAAAAATTTCATATCTAAATGATGAATTATAAGAGACCATTTATATGTCATAGCTTAAAGATTTCAAGGTCGGTCAGCGCAAGGACAAGATTTGCAAGTAGTTAAGATCCATTTATGGACTTAAATAAGCTTCAAGTAGTTAGAATAAATGTCTTGATAAAGTAATCAAATATTCTGGTTTTTATCAATATATAGAGGAAGCATGTGTATGTAGAAAAGAATAAGGAAGTATTATAGCTTCTTAGTATTATACGTCGATGATTTATTATTGATCGGCAATAACATTTCGTTGTTGCAATCAATGAAAGCATGACTATCTAAGAATTTATCCATAAAGGAATTGAAAGAAGCATCTTATATACCGGGTTTAAAGATCTATAAAGACAGATCTAAGAGGCTCGTGCGATTGTTGCAATCCTTGTACATAGATATCATACTGAAAATTTCATATTCATTATAGAGAATTCAAAATGTGAAAATTTTCCGATGCAGTCTAAGCCGTCCTTCCTAAAAAGGATGCTCCTCAAAATGATGAGGACAAAATGCATATGAAGAGGATACCATAGGCATCAACAATCGGTCTCATAATGTATGCTATTAGCACCAAAATTGATCACTAACACCTTTGAATAGATTTGTACAGAGAGATTAATGAAGATGGTAAATTAAAACAGAGGAATATTACAATAGAATGCCAAAACAACAATAGAATCAAGAACACCAGATTTATAGTGGTTCGGCGTAACTGCCTACATCCACTTTGAATATAATCTTTATTGATTTTCCAAATACTTGAATACATATACAATCCGTAAACAAACAGCTGAATACAAGTTGTAGTAGAAAGGAAGTGAGCGTCTAAAATGGCAGAGTCTCTCTGGAATTCTTAAAAAAAGGATCCCCTTCACTGTACCCCTGCCCCTCTATTTATAGGCGAAGATATACCGGTTCTCCTGAGTAGGCCCGTGACCAAGACACTCCGACCCACTACTGATAACTCATGTACACCATCCAAGGAGACCGTCCAAGCATACTGATCCTATGACGCCGAACGGTGGTCTCCATCCCACTTTGGCCGAGCTCGGGTTTTCTCACAAGTGACTCGAAGTTTGCTCTCACGTAACTCAAAGCAAGTGGAGGTTTTAGTCGAAATAAAAGAATGCCGGTCGCATCACTTCCGAACTTGTGGCCATAGCCGACCCACTTCTACACCACTTACTTTGACTGATCCTGAAACGACCCCGACTCGACTTTCGAAAATCGGCACCGAATACGACATTCGTATTCAAATGCCGCAAATCCAAACGTCGAATCTGGTTCGCCGGAGCTTATAATACAATTAAGTATAACAACACAGGGGAAGAAAATGAAATGAATATCATAAACAATCAATGATACAATATCCAGAACAACAATGATATAATATGAAACAATATCAGAGATACAAGATAACAATGCTACAACGGAAAAGACAATATGATATAGCAGCGGAAAACAAGAAGCCAAGAGATAACTCCAAACAGCAACAGCGACTCTAACTCCAAAGCACCAATCCATAAATAGCTCGAACCACCATCACATTGTACCAAGACAAGCAAGTCTCGTCCATGAATCCAAAGACTCCAATATCCAGGATCTCCGAAGAATACCAAAGAGAAAGCTGAGAGCTACCGGATCGATATCTATATCTACTATCTGAAAAACCCAACTCTAGACTGCCCATGTGGAAAATTGTGGGCACCCAGAGTTTAGGAAAGGAACAATAAACTCCGGGTCAGTCGTGGGACTTGTGTGAGCAAACAAAAACAGTTTTATCTTTAAAACAAATAAAAGAATTTAAAATTTGAAATCCGCAATGCTTCTTGGAAAATGAAACTACCATAAGGCCCCCCGCCACACACACAATGCAAATGCAGACTTGGAGGAGATTTCTCCTTATGATAGTCAAATATGCTTGATACATAAAAAACTATTTGATATTATTATTAGTGCATAGTGGAAAATTGTGGGCACCTAGAGTTTAGGAAAGGAACAATAAACTTCGGGTCAGTCGTGGGACTGGTGTGAGCAAACAAAAACAGTTTTATCTTTAAAACAAATAAAAGAATTTAAAATTTGAAATCCGCAATGCTTTTTGGAAAATGAAACTACCATAAGGCCTCCCGCCACACACTCAATGCAAACGCATACTTGAAGGAGATTTCTCCTTACGATAGTCAAATATGCTTGATACACGAAAAACTATTTGATATTATTATTAGTGCATAGTGGAAAACATTTTGAAAGTATAATATTAATCTTAACCAGCATACGTACCATTATAGTATGCCTACTATAGCTACCATGTTAGATGGAAGGTTCTACAACTAAAACCGTACAAGGCGCGTGACATCCCGGAATTTTGACCCTATTATTATGATAAGTTTTTAATCCAATTTAATTAAAATATAAGATTTCCATTTATAAATAAATAAGAATTTGGATATTATTAGTTTTATACTGATTATAAAGGAATATAACTTCAAAATATAAAGTAGACTCTTTTAACAATATTCAAAAAAATTAAATCTGTTTTATTTATTTAAAATAAAATTTAAGTATGAATGACATTTAATATCAGATTTATGTATGCAGTTAATAATAAGAACAAGCTCAAGAACATAATCATATTCATAAATACATTAATGCACATATAAGTATACAAATCAAATATTTGTAATATTGAACTTTAAATAAAAATAAGATTTAAGCAATATTTCTAACAATAACTTTTATAACTAAATAACATAAGCTTATAAATATTTAGCATGAGTTCCTATATAAATATAAATATTTATAAATATGGTTACAAACATAAGTACAAATATAATAGGTATAAGATATAAATAGAAATGAAAACATTTAGTTCGAACACAAATGTAAACCTGCAAGCTAATTCTTATGCATATGAAAATAAAACTGTAAATATCTTTACAAAATAAAATAGGATTAATCTGAGTTTATCATAACAGTTTTATAATTAAATTAAATATAAGCTTATACAAGTAGCATAAGTATAGTATAATTATATGTTAACATAAGTTTGAAGACAAACATATGTTCTGTCAAAACCAATGTGCAGTTTGTGTTTTAGATATAGGATATTAAAATAAAGAGCAAGAATACACATCAATAAAGCATTTTGTTCAGACCAAAAATTGCAAGCAAACTGTATATGCATAAGCAAATAAATATTTGCAGCTAAAATAAGATAAAACAAGTTTGTTAGTAAAACATAATAAGTATAAACCTTTATTAATATATCTTTGTACAAACTAAAAGAATCTGGAAATTTCTTTGTACAGGGAAACTCAATTTCAAGTAACAGCAAATAATAATTAGTGTTAACCAAAATGAAACATTTAGTACAAACCAGACTGCAAGTATCTTAGCAAAGTATTATAGTATAAGCATATGAATACATTTGTACAAGCACAAACAAAAGCCTGCAGGTATCTTTGTACTTAAGATATGTGTCAGTCAGCATATAAGTATATGTTAGCATAAGTTAAGACATAAATATTTAATTAGCACACATATTTGTCTGGAAAAAAATATCTCAGCCGAAATGGTTGAAATATCTTAGGCTTTAGTACATAGGAAATTAAACAAGATAATTATTATGTCAAGCTTATGCAAGAAGACACTTTGTTCAAGTTATATATATTTGTATACATCATTTCTTATACCTTAATTCATCTGTATCTTCAAAAAACAAAAGAAACTTCACAAAACTGAGCAGAAGCAAAAGAATATAGACCAAACTTTATATTTGCAAGTTCAAAATAAAGTTCAGAGAACAAAGAAGTTACTGGAATTCAAATTTTGCAACTGCAGTTTTCTTACCATCCTCTGTTTCAAGTTCCTACTACAATCTTGGTGAGTAAACTGATTTAAAATTTAACTTTTAATATGTTGTTTATGAAGAGTAGTTATGTGGATGCTTAAGTTCTGGAATATGGACTATGTTCTGTCAGTGTTAACTTGTTCTTTCAGGTTTCTATTTTGTTTTCCGTTCTGTTGAAAAAAAAAAAATCTAAAGAATATATTTCATACTTTTATTTAAAGCTAACTTCTTTATTAGTGCATTAACTAAATAAAATTTTACAGTAAAATAAATTGTAAAACATTATATATCAGTGAATTATAAAACACTGTAAACCAAATTTTACAGTAAAAGGGAAATAAGGATAAAATTCGAATAATTCGAATTGTAAACTTGAATTTGTATATTGATACTACATTCAAAGATATGATTTTTAAGATAAAAATTATAATTTATAGTTAGCAAATTTGGGAGCAGTTAAAAGGGTAAGCCAAAAATGTATTTTGGTGAAACTCTGATTATACAAACAATTATAGCTATTGTGATTCAACATGAAGCTAGTCTATTGATTATAGATCAACAGAAAAATGTTAGATAAATTTTTAATTGCAAGAATTTGGGGGAATTATGAAAAGTAGGGTTTTTGTATTCTGTATATTTGGGTTCGGTTGAGTGATTCTCGCGACATCACCTTGCTACCGAGTGTCGCGTGGGTTTGGGAGAAGTAAGGGGGTGATGTCAACGAGCTATGGCCGAAGTTTTGACCTCTCTGGTGGCGGCGATCACCATCGCGAGGCGATTTTATGAATTGGGTTTGAGTTTCTATTCGACTTTTAGGTCGAATTTTGTTTTCGTGCGTATGGGGTTGAACTGGATTTTGTTATCGAGTAAGTGGAGGATTTACGACTTGTGGGTGGAGTCGCGAGGTGGTGGACCGCCGTGCACGTGCACAGCGGCGGAGAGATGCGTGTGGCTGTCGACTCGAGTGTAACTCGAGATAGTGAGCTAGTTTTCTTCGGGTTTCCCCATTGTAGTTTTGTTAGTAGGCGTGTGTGTTAATATGTTCAGCAACATAAAAGTTTTTTTTAAGAAGAAGAAACAACTAAATTAAGAAACAGGGGAGAAGAAGAGAGGCAGGGGAGGATCGCGTGAAATTTTTTGGGTGGATTCGAGTCCTACCCGAGGCGAGCTCGAGGTTGTCTTCGGGTTTGAGAAGGCAGAAATTTGGGCTAACTGTAATATGATAGAAAAAGTAATTAAGTTGAGTATAAACTATGTTATTAAGTATGAAACAATTTGACTTTGAAAATCTTGAATGTTTTGCTGAAACAAAAATGGAGTAGTTAATTTAAAAATGGAAATTAATTATGTAGGTAATAAATTTATAATTGTGATTTAAAAAGTAGATCAAACTTAATTCAAATTAATAATTAAAAATTTTAATAATAGTCTTGTATAAAATCATATGTAATTAAGAATTCAATTAATCATTTGAAGTTGATTAATTAACGAATCAGAGATAACTGATTAAATAAATAATTAATGGTGGAACGATTAAGTTAATTAATAATTAATGATTAATTAAGCAATTAATAATAATTAATTGTGTGATTAAGTTTTATAAATCAATAATTAAGGTTATTGATTAGTAATTAAGAATTAATTCATTAATTAAGGAATAATTAATAAATTGAAATAAGTTAATTAATCGTAATTGGTTAAGCATGAATAAAATATAATTTATGTTTAAGTATGCAATTAAGTTTAAAACGAATCACACTTGTTGATATGAATCGATGATTATATTGATTGCATCCGATGTTTATTTATATCTGTGATGTTCTGTGATATTCTGTATATATACCTGTGATGATTGTGTATGATTTATCTGTGTTAAATTGTTATATGGTTTATCTGATGTTATTCATCTGTATTAAATTGCTATATGAATTCAATTGTTAAATTTAAACTGTTAAGTTAATTAGACAACTTGGACTTTAAAATGGCATTTGGATTTCGATGAGACCGGGATCGGGTATCCAATTGATATTCCGAAAACCACATCGATCCAAATTAAACGTTAGGTCATGAACTATGAAGTGAAGATCGAGATGGTGTTTCCAGAATGCAAGGGTTATCGTCGTTAACTCTGAGGGTGATTCCAAAACGAGTGTAACGAGATAATGCCTTCGGTTTCGTTCGAACCCGGAACGAACTTGTATGGATTGAATGCTTTCAGCACATCGTCAGGCGGACGATGAGCATTCTAAGCGACATGTTCTAAAAAGGTAATCGCAGCCTCAAGCCTCATCAACCGGGAATGGCTAAAACAGGGGAGGTGCAACAAAGTTAGGTGGGTCATGCCCAAGCAGGACGAGATATACCCCTGTCTAGATGTCCCTTTATTCGGCTGTGTGGGCGGTTGGATGTACACCAACTGCGGGGTTATCTTGTTCGGGACTGTTCAGTAAGGAATGGTTCCGGCCTTGTGTTGCAGGGGAGTTAGGGTGGCTCCTCGGTACTGTGATCTAGACCACGTACTGTGACGGGCGGTACCCCAGTAGCCCTGCCATTGTATGGGATCCAATTTCCAATAAGCGCCGTACGTTTTGATTGTGCCCAACTATGTTGAAATGTGAGATGTAAGCATTTCAGCTATTTCTGTATTTTACTTGAAAACCCTAGACACTATTATAATATCACTGGATTTCCTATGAAATGTTTTGGTTAGCGTAAGGTAAAAACTTACCCGTATTTATTTGTGGGGAGTCTTACGTGATACCTTTCTTTTAAATGATTTTCAAAGTTAAACAACTTTAACCTGTTTACTCATACCTGACCCATGTCTGACCCGGAGTTTATTTTTGTTTTTCATAAACTTTCGGGTACCCAAATTTTTACGGGTAGCCAAGGCTTCAGCGTTGTAGACATATATATATCTATATAGTTCCGCTGTGTTAGTTAGTTTATGATGTATTTGAGATGTATGTCCTGACAGATATGTATATGATAGTCATGTTGTATGATATTGTTTAACTCTGATGTATATATAACTATGTAATATTTATGTTGATATATTATATTTTATTCCGTTCCGCTGTGAGATTCTGATGTTGTTCTTTCTTTCTTTTCTTTTCTATTTCTATCCCTTTCTTTCTTATTGATGACACGACTTTCTGGGCATAGGAAGCCGGGTCGTCACAAGGCGTGTATTGGTGATTGGGTTTCCAACAAATGGTCAGGCCAAGGAACTTCCCATTGCCACATGGGTACGCCCCTGGAGGGACGCCCCGAGAACCTAACCGGATCTCTGCCAACACAAGGCCGGGTTACCTCTGTAACTAGGTAACTACTGACACGAATATGCCATCCCCCGGTCGTAACCAACCTTTATCCTGGGATTTACCAACAACTACAAAGTAATAAATTTGCAGCAACCACATAGGTTAAGTATCTGGGCTCGATACCATGTTACCACCTCTATCCAAAAGGAAATGAACATACCCTCAGCGGGCGTTACCCCCAAATAACCTTGCCACATTCTTCCTGTTTCGACCATTCCGGGTTGTGAAGTTCGACGAAGTCTCGTCCACAAAGCTACGCTTTTCACAAAAGCCATGCTTTGATCAACAAATGATCAGCAACACTTCGTATGCCACATTACCAAATTGGGAATATATCACTGGTAACCATCAACTACATAACCTCTGAGCTTTTACGTCTCAGAGAAGGGTGTTAAGCTAAGGGAATAAATCTCCGCCAGCAAACAGAAATGTATTTGATAGGAACCGGTTTTACATCTCAAGGTGTAACGTCAGACACACAATCCATACAAGTCTATTCCGGGTTCGAACAGAGCCGAAGGCACTTTCGAAGAAGTCCTTGCAATCCGGGAATCCACAATTCCGATCGAACTTTCCATCACTTAGGGAATCTCTATACCGTAGCTACTCGGTGCAGAGACAATCGATAGGTCATCCTATCATTCTCGCAAATACCCGGTCTTCACCACCGGTCTTCAAATGTTATCCATAACGATGTATCATTATTTGGAATGGGTTATATGACACAAAGTCCTCTCTCGGCTAAGCCGAATAATGAGCGCAATATTTTAAAAACATATGGATAATGGGATCTCAGTTAAGTCACAGCTTAAAGCCCAAAACCTTTCATTCAAATGATTAAAACAAATTACCATTTCCAATCTTTTAAACAAAAAGATTCATTTCAAAACCTTCAAATTTTTAAATCAAATTTCAAAACTAAATTAAGTTATTCAAAAATAACTTTTATTTTTAAAATTCCTTTTCTAAAGCTTTTCACCTTTTTAACCCAATTTCATTTCTAAAACCGTTTAGATTCAAAATTCAATTTTTAAAACTGTTTTGAATTAAATTCAAATATCTGTAACTTAACCGATTTCCTCGAGAAATCCATATTTGTGTGTGTATAGGTGTGGTCCAGGGGTTTTACCAATAGGGCACAGCATAAATCATTACAGATTTAACAATATCAATAAGCGGTATAACTCATAACACTTATCTTCATTCATAGATCATAGATAAAATAAATTTATCAATCATAAAGACTAATCATTATAATTCGATGTGGGTTTCGGATAACCAACTGGAACCCGACTCCCTGTCGCATCGAAATTCAAATGTTGTTTAACGGGTCAAGGGGTATTTACACAGAAACATATCACAAGCATCATAGATCAATACACAGCAATTCACATCATAAAGCATCACATATGAGGAATATCAACCCTCCAAACGTCCAATAGAATTCAAAATTCATAAGTAAAAGTAAATTAAATTATCTGATTTAAATTAAATCAGGTCAGTTACTTATGAATGAAATTTTTCTTGGTTAATTAATATTAATTAATTATAAATCAATTTGATTTATTACTCCTTAATCATTTATTAATTAAATTTTAATTTATAATTAATCCTCTGATTTATTTATTCTTAATTATTTAAAATAATCAATTCTTAATCAATAATCACTTCTTAATCACTTTCATAATTTAATTGACCTTTAATTAATTATCTTAATCAATAAATTAATTATCACTAATTTCTATTGATTAAGTTTTAACCACCATCATTAATTAATCATTTCTCAATTAATTATCGTAATTAATTTATCCTTAATTACATTAATTAATTTACCCTAGTCAATTATTATTAAATTAATTAAAATTAAACTAAGCGATTATCCTTAATCACTTATATCATAAATTAATTACACCGAGTAATTATTCTTTTAATTACTTGATTTAGTCATAAATCAATTATTTTAAATTAAGTAATTATTTTTAAATAATTAATTATCTTTTATTTTTAATTATTAATGAATTAATCTTAATTACAAATTGTTAATCACTTGATTATCATTAACGATAAAGATTAACTTATCTTTAAGTTAAAAATTATCACTTATTAAGTTTTATAAAAAAAATAACTTGTTAAAACATAAGTTTAAAACTTAGTTGTTTTTAAAAATCCTTTATCTTAAAACTTCTAATTTATATTTCCTACTTAATAAATAAATTATCATTTATCAAAAAGAAAAATTCAAGAAATTTCTTTAGCTAATCCATTAAAGCTTTAAAACTGGAAATATGAAAATTCCCAGGCAACCCGAGTGTTGCTTCGATTCCTCTCCAACTTTCACTAGTATTGCTTCGGGTTTCTCAAAAATTTACCCGAGCGAAATTTTTTTCACAAAAATTTTCTAAGTATTAAAATCGACCCGATGCAACCCCCAAAAAAACGTGAGCCTAACTTCGAGTAAACTAATCAAATCCCCGTGCTTGGCTTCGAGCTTACTATCTTCTTCCCCAAACACGAAAACCCACCGATACAACGTTGCACGTATACGTGCACAACAGCTCTGGCCACCATCAGTTGTCACCACGACCTTCACCAAGTCACTGATCATCTCCTCAGACGAACCGACCCCACTGATTACCGATAACCATGTCAGATTGAAATCGCGCCTACCCAGCAAAAACTGGAACTAAACCCAATCGAAGAGAATCACCCTAAACTGCTTCGCCACAACACCACCCTGCGCCAGAGCCCTCGCCACTTCGACCACAACTGCTCCACGATATGCTACAACGATCCCCCATGGTGCGATCGGCTATTAATCATTAACAACGTCGAAATTGCTTTCCAAACCTCGTCAACTATATCAGTGTACTAAACCCTGAATTGACTTCGATTGTCATCCACAAAGAATTATAAAATCAACAAGCATTTTTCTGATGACCTTTGATTACTAAACATGCTTCCTCTTTAACCATAAGATTTGTTATTACTTCGATTACCAGAAATTGACGAATTAACATTTCTCGTTCAACCTTGCTTTTCTCAATAAATAGATTACTAAAAATTTCAATTTTTTTAATAAAATCTTATTTTTTTCAAGGACGTGATGGTTAGTATATATGGATCGAGAAGTTTTAACATTGACTTTGATATGTTTTTTAAAATTTCCTCTGCATATTTTGAATTTCCAGATAAACTAACTTATATTTTTCCTCAGAAATATTTTTAAGTCTTGATTCTTGATGGTACTTACATATTTTGTTTAGATCATGATGCCTAGAGTGAATCAGAGACGAAGAAAAAATTTTTCTCTCTTTTTCTAACAGGTTTAAAACCTGTAGGCTTTAGAACAGAGACTTTGATGTCTTTGTTCCCAAATATGCACAGAAATTTGACATATGTATATACACCACATGCAAGCATAAACAAATACTTTTCACAGCAACATTCAAATACATATCATAATCATCAGATGTAAAATAGCTTTAAGCTTTAAGGTGACAGTTTGCTCACCTGACATGCTTGTAACAGAGAAGCAAACCTGTACCCTTTTCTTTTAATTTCTGTTGAAGATTAAATCTTTAATTGTTTGATAGAATCTGCACTGCCAAAACTGTAGCTTTGGATTGATCTTGCACTTGTGTTTGCTACTGCTCTAATTTTCCAGGTTTTTGATTTCCAGGCCACTGATTTCGTTCCCATTGTTTTTGAACAGAGACTTTACTTTATTTTCAGGTTTCCTGAACTTGAATTTGGACTTGAATCCAATTTGCTATTTGTTACAGGTTGAATGCTGTCTCTAATCTACTTCCAGGTTGAAAGCTTGAAAACTTTTTGATCCTAATTTCTGTTTTTTTTTCTAATTTGTTTTCAAATGTTGAATTTTTTTCCAGATTTCCTTTTTGGTTTGTGCTTTGTTTCCCAGATTTTCAACTTGCTTTGGATTTGAAACTGTTTTGAATTTCTTTTTTTCCAGGTTTTTGGTTTTTTTCCCAGTTTGAAGCTTTGTTTCTGGTTTGTTTCTTTTATTTCAGATTTGAATATGAAAGAATAATTTTAATATTTACTCTTTTGCATGTTATTTACATTTTAATTTAAAAGAAAAATGAATTTAAATGCCACTTGTTGTTTTGTATTAACACTTGTAAACACATAGCTTAAAATTTTTACACTTGTTCAAATTTGAGTTTATTCTCTTCACATTTGTTAACATGCAACATTTTTTATTTTATTTTGTTTAGTCCTTTAATTCAATTAACTTTTAAAATTTAATTTTAAACCCTTACTTCAAATTAATTTGTATATTTTGTTTAAACCCCTATATTTAATTTAATTTAAGGTTTATAGTTCAAACCTTTAAAATTATTTAAATCTTTATATTTACAAATGTTTATGTAATACATTTAAACTTAAATTTAGTTTAGTACACAAATATATTCATATTTATTTTCCACTCATACATTTATATATTATTTTTATTTGCAAATCATGTTTTATGTTTTTAAATCCTATCTTATTTTTAATTTACAAACTTATATTAGGAATCCTATTTTAAAATGGTTTAATTCTAATTTATACTAATTATGGGTTTAAATGTTAAAAAAATTATTTAATACTTATACAAATTAAAGAAAAATGGTTTGAAATTAATTTATATATATATTACTTATAAATATTTATAAGTTAGTAAGTACAATTTTTATTTTCAATATATTTATATTTTTGAACTTAAGATATTAAACTATATTACTCATTTTTAAAGAAAAGGTGTTTTGAATTCTTTTTCAAATTTAATTTTAAATTCAAAATTAATTTTTACATTTTGAATTCAAATTCAAAATTTAATATAAAAATCAATTTATACTTATAAATGAATAAAAATCAAATACCTTTTTATAAATATATCTTTATATTCCCTTTATCATTTATTTCTCTTAAATTAAAAATCAAATTCTATTTATAGTCCATTTGATTTCAAATCAATTAATTTTATTTATTTAAAATCTCTTTTTATAAATTTACAAACCAATTTCACATTTCTATCAGTTTAAAGGAAATGATTTTTTAAAACAAATTGTACCTTAATACATATTATATTTTTAAACTTAAGATATTAAACTTATTAACAAATACTTATTTAAAAATTTTCGTCTTAAACTTAAGTACTCATACTTACTATATTTTTGTTTCAAATATAAATTTCTTTAAGTCCAATTAAATATCAATATATAACATTTGAATTTCAAATTCACATTTTCAAATTATATTTAAAATTAACATCTATAAACAATTAACATTTATAAACAACTAATATTTATTTTGAAAAACTCTATTAAATCCACAAATTAATTTCAAAAGTTAATTCAATTATCGTATTAGACTGGGCTAAAATCCGAGGATGTTACAGATCCAACATGGCCGAACCGACATAGCTGAGCTGTTCATGCTGAACCCTCCAAGGCCGAACCATCAATTGCCGAGCCGACATGGCCGAGCTATTGGTGCCGAACCCTCTAAGACCGAACCACCAAATACCGAGCCAGATGAGCCATTTCCTCTGTGGCCGACCCCCTAAATTTCGAACCATTCTTACCAAGCGACCTTTCCCTAGATATCCTGACCGAACCGATCAAACCGAATTAGGCAGGCCGAACGTCCACCACTGAACCGTATACGCAGGTTAACCTACCCAAGTTATATTGAGCCTTACACTTCCAGTCCTGTCTTGACTCGAGTTTTCTGATCACAGCCTCTACAGCTAGCTCCTTGTAGCCGGGCCACGTGGTCGGGTGACATTTGCCCCCCAAAATGTGTCGTGTGAAACAACACAATGCACTTTGAGTCAGTAATCAGTTCCCGCTTTCAAAAGCCGAACGTATACGATCTCATAAAGGCCGAAACGTGGTGGATTTTCCTAACACTATATGCACACACGTATGTATACATACATATTTATATTTATTTATTTCCTCCTTTCTCTCTTTTTTTTACAAAGGGTGAATTGGCATATACAGGCCGATCCACACGATCGATTCACTCACTTACTGACCCACCAAGGCATAATGACAGATTCTACAGGGGAGCGACGGTTCAACTTCCCATCTTCCATATAAAAATTCACTCTTTCGTCCTTCTCTTCCCACTTCTCACTTCATAACTCATCTTCCTTAACATTGCTTCAAACTCCATCCCCTTCGCTCTACCTAACCAGTTCACCCCTTGGTTCTAACACTCTTCAAATGCGATACCACTACAACTCTCGATTCCCAACTCCGAGTATCATCCGCCCTAACTCCGAATTAACACACATATGTGAGCTTCCAAGTATCATTATGAACTTCTAGGCCATCCCCTTTTTAACGCGAACTTGGTTTGAACCTTGAGCGCATACAGTCATGCGTAATAAAAAGGGAAGAGAAGAAAAATGTGGCGAGGTATGAGTGACAGGAGCGGACAATGAAGTGTTTTTGGCGTGAGCTTACATCAAACTGAGAGGAGCTAGCATAGTCATTGATAGGAACTGAGGTCGGTAATGTATAGGAGAAGAGAGTCGTGTTTCGTGAGAGAGAAGAGTTCTGTACTTTGAATGGGAGTGGGTCGGTGGGTCGTCCTAGGAGTTCCGGGTCGGTAGGATTTTGTCCGTATAACAGTCTGATAGGGGTCTAAGAGAAGAGTGGTTCGACATAGGTTGATTGAGGTTGGTTTTGTATAATTTGAGTGGATGAGTGGGTCGGTACTTCACATTTGAATAGATCGGTTATCTTTGGTCTAATAGGCATTCGGTGGTCTGTAGGAGAGTAGGTCGGTGAGTAGTGAGAGGAATAGAGTGAGTGAAGCGGGATAGGTTTTAAGGGTTGGCACTGAGCGAGGCAGTATTGTTTGGCATGCATGCACTTTAATGGACGAACGGTCCTAGGTTCTCGGATCGGTATTGACAAACAAACTTACCTCACCTCGTCTCATAGAACATAATATCACTGCTTATCTTCATATCTAATCATACACTAATAAATCCATGGTACGAACCAAATTTCTAAGGCACATGGAACTGATTAGGACTAATAACTTCACAGATTGAACCATTGTAATTGTGAACTTAAAGTCTTTTAAAGATGACAAGTTAAAGCTCGTCGCTCCATACTTACTCTTTGGAACTCTAATTTATCTGTACCCTTTACTTGAACCATCGCACTAGCTCACACACCACACGGGGGGATTTTTTGTTGTTATATCTGATATCTATTGTCTTTCAAGTATAGTTTAAACATGCATCTATTCACATTCATCGTTCTTTAGAGACGTCCAAAAAATCGAGCTCTGCTATAGTTTTCGATAAGCCTAAGCCAAGTTCTCGGAAGGAGGTGGTAGGAACTTGGAATCCACCGACAACCTCTATACAGGGTATTCCGGATCCATTTGCTGTAGTTATAGGCCCGTCTCCTAATGCCGTAGATGGAGCCTTTGTTCTAGATAATGCCATTGATTCACAAGCCTAAAAAATTGGAGAACCGCTCTTCGTCGGTTTTGCTCAATCCATGGAATTCCCTTCAACGATGTTTTAGTTTCGTCTGGACAAGATCAGCCTCTCCTGCCCCTAACTTGGTATACAGCGTGCAACAAATTTATATACTGGGTCAGAATCATGCCACCTTTCAATTCATTTCTTCGCGAAGTGTTGCGGTACATCGGGATTGCTCCGACTCAGCTACACCCTAATAGTCATGCGTTTATTCATGGCACCTATGTCCTCTTTATGAGCACCTTATCCAGACTTCCTACTCCCGAGGATATCGATTGTATCTACCGCTTCAAAAGGCGGTCCGACAGTCCATCCTTCATATTTCTCGAGCCATATTCCAAATGTCAAATCCTAATGGGGGCATGGAGTAAATTTTCCCAGTACAAGCAATAGTGGTTTTACGTACGCTGCCTCCCGGGTTTTGTGAGAAGATGGCTAGAAGGGAGTAAGTTTCATTCCAAGGCTAATATTTGCTTAAGGCTCGAAGTGCATCCTTTCTAAACTTCTTTCGACTTTTATAGGTATCCACCTACGACCTGAAGGCGCTGGGTATTCTGAGGCCGTCGAGGCCATTCGAGCTATTCCCGTGAGAGTCTACTACATTAAATCCGTTATTTCTAACGAATTGTTTTCGAAGTTTGGATTGCTGGTGGAGGTCGTCGAACTAGCCTTCGAATTAGCGCCACTACAGTCGGATCTGTTGCAGAAAAAGGAAAGAGCAGGCTGAACTTTCGGTGCCCCCTGTAGGAGGGGACCCAGATACAAGCGAGGAAGGTGAAACTAAAGAGACCGGGGTGCCAGAAGTGACCGACGAGAACACAAGTTCCGACTTAGCACCAGTAATTGACGCAGCCGGCATCGGTGAACCGCCTCCCCTTTAAAAGAGGGAAAAAAATCTAGCTTACAAGCTGAAAAAGAAAACAGTAGGTTGAACTTCAAATGTTACAATTACTCCAGTTGAGAAAAAGTCGTCTCCTCAAAATTTGGAGGGCTCATTAAAAAGTCTGTTAGACCTGACCATCCTTGACGACTTACTAAATTATGGCTTAAACGACCCATAGGCTATTGGACTTAACTCGCCTGCAAGAAGCGATGAAGATGATCAGGCTCGTCATCAAGGAGAGAAAACTCCCATAAGTAAAGCAAAAAAACACTGGTCCGTCGGGGGGAAGCACTAGGACACATATAAACACTTATACTTCATCTTACACTTAAATTTTAATCATCATACGATTTCCGCAACTTGTCCTCACTTGATCTTCTGTGCAGGTGATACGGGGCGTACACACAGCTTCGACAGCCTTCATGGGTCATCTATCTTCCATCATTCCAGTTGGGATTCAGGATCAGGGAGACGACAAGACAGGGATGACAATGGCCATAGAGATTATCGTCATAGAGAGTCACCATCTTCCAGAAGAAGAATTTACAGTCATTCCTCATATCCAAATGATCCTACCCCTCAATCAGAGCACAGCAGCAAAAAATCTGCTCAGAAGGGATCCTAATTCGAAGCTTCCATGACCAACACTTTGGCTCGTCAAGCACTAACAATCACGTGAGCCTCATAAGAAGTTTGCGAATCTGGTTAGACAAACTCCCCCATTCTCCACACACGATCCGTCGACAACAGAAAAATTAGCCGAGCTTAAGGCCACATTTCCAAAGATATGCTTCGGCGGATTGAATTTATTCCTGTAATTCTACTTGTTCTAGGGCATGTCAATCAAAGCGCCATCGCCTGCAATAATGATGTCTATGCCCAACATGACGCATTCTTTCATTTGGCGAAGAAAGTTTCAAAGCTTTCTATGGAACATCAATACGAAATTGATCGCCTGAAACTTGAAGCCATTCACGACAAAGATATCATTAAAGCCTAGAATAAAGAGCTATCGTCGTACAAATCTCAACTTGAGGTCGCATAAAAGAACCCCAAGGGTACAACCGAGGCAGTTAGTCGTTTGAAGGCCACTCACAAAAAGGAACTCGATGAGGCAATCCAACGTAATTGTGCTCTAGCCTTTGAGAAAGACTCCATCTAGAAGGAAAAATATATTCTCGCTCGATGAGCTAAAGAGCTAGAGGAGCTGCTCCTTAAAGAGAAAGAAGAGAAAATGGCTGCATAGGAAGAGTCACAACGATATTGCAATGAAATTATCGCAACACGACTCCTAAAGACAAAGCTTGATGAGGAACTTTCCAAGGCCGAAGCACTAAAGGAGGCAGCTTGCAAGGAGGGTAAGAGATTGTCACTTACAGAAGTTGATTCTCGCCTCGAGGCAGCTGCTGAAGCCGATAGATAAGAAATTAAGCGCTTATTTGATCCGCTCATTGCCGAGTATAATGCTCGAGTTCTCATGCATATGGATCTATATTTTCTAGGCAAGGGTTACCTCGAATCATTGGCTGAAGCATGGGATACTTTAATAAATATCAAAAGAGTTGAACTGGATGCCGAAGAGGTTGATGAAGGAGCTCTTGTGAAGGAAGTGCTTCGAGGAAACGAGCCTTCCGACTTATCTATGGCGAGAGCTCTTTTCGGAAGATACTCCTCCTCATCAAAGGGGAAGGATGAAATTGCTGGCCCGTCTAGAACAGAGTCTCTATTTCCTCCTTCTGCTCAGTCGGCCGGTTGCTCAACACTCAATCCTTCCGAGCGGCTTGTTGGCTATGACCCAGAGAAGCCTGGGCTTGATGTTCACGTTCTATCCCCTATTCCAAAGGAGGAGACCCCCAAAACAGTTGAGAGTCAACCGGAAGCCGGTATGTAATTTTTCCTTCTGGAGTTTAAAGAACCATCGCTTTTGGCGGGTAATAGATGTATTCTAACATTCGTCTTTTATGACTTCATGTAGGCCATTCTGATCTCGAACCAACTCCAAGGAGCGATGTCGCCATGGAGAAGGAAGAGAAAATGGCGGAAGAACCACACATTGGGGATACTCCTGGACCCGATGCCCAAGTGATCGGGGCGCTCGATGAGGACAAATTCGAGAATCCCTCGCCTGTAGATGCAACGACCCAGAATTTCTATCATTTGAAATTAGTATATTTAATTGATTTTAAATATAACAAGTAAAATTTGTAAGTCGAATAAATTTTATTTCGAATATCTAGATTTAATTGGATAATTAAATCGATAATTTAATATTTGAAATTACACAAAATAATTTGAAATTGGGTTTAATGTGATTTAAATTGATTTGTAAAGTTGAATTAAATCATATTGGAGTTAGAATGATGTTATAGAACTTTTAAAATTGAATTAAAAGTTAATTTGGGGAAATTGAATATTTTAATATTTAATTAACGAGTAAAAATAGTCATTTTTCAAACAGTCTCGGATTTCGATGAAACTAGTTTCATCGGATCCGTAATGTTAATTTATTGTAAGATTTCAAATTTCGTGTCAATCGGATTTACGGTTTGTCCGGGGCAAGCTAAAACGCACTGAAATCTGTTTAAGCGAATTTTAAATTTAAATTAGTCGATTTGAAAACTTATCTTCCAAATACGATCCAATTGGATCCCAATACATATTCCATTGTGTTCTAAATGGGGGTAAAACATTATAAACATCAGGCGGCACGCTTCGTTTGGAGTTTGGAAAAATTTCGGGTGAATAGTGTTTCGTCAAATTTTCTATAAAAGGACCTTATTTCTTTTATTTTGCAAAACCCTAGATGCGGCCGATGGGTTCGTTTTTTTTACTGGAAACGAATGCACGCGAGGAAGAAAAGGCACGAACGGCTTGGATCTGGAATTTGGAAATCAACGACTTTGATGTAGCAGGTTTAAAAATTAAAAGAAAATTGTAAATTAAATTATATTATAATTCGTATAATCTTTAAAACTCTGTAACTTGTTCATACGAGGTCGAAAATTGACGAAATGAGTTGCGTCGGGTTCGTATTGACGAGCACTACATTATAGAGCTAGATTGGGATGGATTGGAGCTAGTGTGAATTTTAGGTAAAATTAAACGCGTGTTTAATTTTATTCGAAATAAAACACTGCAACTGTATTTGAAGCAAGGTGATAACTTCTCACTCAATCGAATCTGTTTCGAATTAAATTTTAAATAGTTATATTTAAAATTGCTTGATTGTTTTGATTGTATGCTTAGTGATAAATTGCTATATGTTGTATTGAAATAGACCCTATACGCCGTATATTAAGCGGAGGTTATTTTATTAAACACATATACCGCGATATTCCACCTTGAAGTGGAATTGGTATTATATATGTACTTGGAGTTGATTTCCCGCATTACATAGCGGATGAGACCCTATTGTGCCGCACAATAGCGGATAACATTTTATATAAACCCATGTACCGCGATATCCCGTCTTGAAACGGGATTGGTATTATGCTAACATCTGTGGATGCAGGGAAACAGGTTGGAGGGATCCAACTGGATTCCTCAAATAATTGAATTTATTTCAATGTTGTGTGTTGATTATTTATAATCTCTGTATGATTATCTTTGTGATTGAAATCGTTGAAGGCTAAAACTTAGCCGAATATAGTTTTGGTATCGTTGGATATCCGAAATAAATAAAAATTTAATTTTTGAAAATACAGGTTGAAAGTTTATATTAAAATTTATTTTTGAGAATTGGGTAAATTTAAAAGAAGGAAATCCAAAATAATAAAGTTTTATTTTTAATCTTATTGAATAAATTTCAAAATATGGGAAAAACTTTAATAAATGGATTTCGGGTAATATTATTTAAAAGTTGAAGAATTTATTCAAAAATACGGATTTTAAAGAGTTTGAAAAATAAAAGAATTGGTTTTCTATAGAAGGAATTTATTTTTAAAAAGGAAATAAAATTTGAAATCCATTTAGGAATTGATTTTTGGCGATTAAATTTAAAGTATTTTGAAAATCCATTTGGAAATTTATTAGGTGTTTTCAAATGAATTTGGAATCAATTTGAAAATTGATTTGGGGTTTAGTAGAAATTGATTTCAATTTAAGATTTGAATGAAATTCACTTGGTGTTTAATTTCTTGGGAAATCAATATGGAATTTGATTTGGTTGTTTTTGAAATCGACTGAAAATTTTAATTGTTGTTGAAAGTGAATAATTGAAATCGATTTGAAAATCGTATATCAATAGATATTTGGAAATTTAAATTCACATGGAATTTATAAAGGAAAAGGAAATTTGTTTAAAAATAAATATTGATTTATTTTTGAAGCGTGGAAATAAATTTACGGATTTGGAACGTAAATTTAAAGTAAATCGGTAAGGATTTATTTAATTGGTTTAAATGAACCATTTTGAAATGAAAGTGTATTCTCCCTGGAAAGCCGAATAAAATTTCTGAATAGCTTTGAAATATATATATATATATATATATATATATATATATATATATATATATATATATATATATATATATATAAAATTCTAGAATTGATTTTGAAAAGGATATTTTGGAGAAATTAACTTCTTAAATTGTTTTAAATCCTTTAAGTAAAGATTTATTAAGTTGATATAGAAACAATTATTTCTAAGATTTTGTCAATAATTGTTTTATAAAATAGTCACTTAAAGAGTTATACTCTATCTACTAATTTTATTTTGAATATTAGTTTGGACTTAAGTTATATAATATTGGTATAATATTTTTATAACTAATATTTTAAGTAAAGTGTTTAAAGAAAAATAGTTTTATTTCAAATTGTTTTACCGATATATTTTGGATAAGTGTTATAAATTATTTTAAAGTATTTGAACTCGGCAGATTTCCGGTGAAGATGAATAAATATTTGGAAGTGTTTCCGTGTAAGGAAAATGATTTGAAATTTGTTTTCAAAAGTTGTAAAGGGGAAAGTGATTTGAAATTTGTTTTCAAATGGTTGTAGTGTGGGAAAATATATCTTGTAAAGATATTTTTGGAAAATAAATAATTTGGGAAATTATTTGGAATCTGGTGATGTTGTGCATATCTATTGATAGTTAAATAACCGACTATCAATATTTACCTTTAAATGGGCATTTGTTGTGATTTGCTTGAATTTGAATGCTACACTTATTTTAAAATAAGCGCTCGTTATTCGGTTTAGCCGGGAGAGGACCTTTGGGTCATGAATCCCATTCCGAATAGTGATACGTCGTAATGGATAGCATTTGAAGACCAGTGTTGAAGACCGGATATTTTTGAAAATGGAAGGATTACCGTTGAATGTCTCTTCATCGGCTGATCTCCGATATAGAGATTTTATCACCCTTTGTGATGGGAATTCCGGACGTGATTAGTGAATATCCGGATTGCAAGGGCTTCTTTGGAAGTGCCTTCGGTTCCGTTCGATACCAGAACGCACTTGTATGGATGTGTGTCTGACGTTACAATTTGAGATGTAAAGCTGGTTTCTATCAAATACATTTCTGTTGGTGGCGGAGAATTTATTCTCTTAGCTTAACACCCTTCTCTGAGACGTACGAGCTCAGAGATTATGTAGTTGATGGTTACTAGTGATAAATTCCCAATTTGGTAATGTGGCATACAAAGTGCTGCTGATCATTTGTTGATCAAAGCATAGCTTTTGTGAAAAGCGTAGCTTTGTGGACGAGACTTCGTCGGACCTCACAACCCGGTAATGGTCAAAACAGGAAAGATGCAGCAAGGTTATAGGGAGTAGCACCACTTCGGGTATGTGCATTTCCTTCTGGATAGAAGTGGTATCATGGTATGGAGCCTAGATACTTAACTTATGTGGATGTCGCAAATATATATGACTTTGTGATTGTTGTTGGTTGAGGATCCTCAGATAAAGGTTGTTTACAACCAGGGGATGGCATACTCGTGTCAGTAGTTACCTACTTTTGCAGAGGTAACCCGACCTTGTGTTGGCAAAGATCAAGTTCGGTTCTCAGGGCGTCTTTCCAGAGGCATACCCATGTGACAATGGGAAGTTCCTTCGTTTGACCATTTGTTGAAAAATCCAAAGAAACAATACGAACCCTTTACCATTGCAAATTGTATAACCTGCCTCCTCAGGAGGTAGCTATAGCAGGCATAATATAATGGTACCTATGCTGGCTAAGATTTATATTATACTTTTGAAATGGTTTTCCACATTTTTCACTTATAGTAATAATATCAAGAAATTCCCTTGTATCAAGCATGTTTGACAATCATAAGGAGAAATCTCCTCCAATTCCGCGTTTGCATTGTGTGTGTGGCGAGAGGCCTTATGGTAGTTACATTTTCTAAAAGCATTGCGGATCTATTTTAAAATATTACTTTGTTTGTTTTTAAAGATAAACTGTTTTAAGTTCTCACACCAGTCCCATGACTGACTTAGAGTTTATTGTTCCCTTCCTAAACTCTGGGTGCCCATCATTTTCCACACGGGCAGTCTAGAGTCAGGTTATCAGGTCATTCTGGAATCCAGGAGTTGCTGTAGAGATCTGGAGGCAAGCTAAATGGCATGGCGTATCAACTAGTATATAGTATTTCTTTTCCGCTGTTTGTTGTTGTAAACTCTGATAATGTAATGTAATGTGATGTAATGTAATAATTGATACAGTTCTTTTGATTTAAAGATTATTCATTTATCTATTATATGTTGTTCCGCTGCGATTATGAGATTCTGATATTGTTCTGTTACTTCTTTCTTACTTCTTCTATTTTTTTCTTCTTCTTAAACTCTAAGGGTTCGGTTTTCTAGCATTCGATTGTTCAGCAGTTGATACAGTGGACGTATTAATGTCGACTTTTGGGCGTCGAAAATTCTGAACTTTACAGTAGATGAACATGACAAGGTTGAAATCACCAGCGCCTCCGGACCTACTTCAAAACTTAGCATGGGGGAACGAATCATGGAAGAGGAGAAAAAGAAAGCCGAAATTAAGATTGAACCTCGGGTAGTGGAACTTGATGATCCTCTAAATAGGCTCCTGAAGGTAATTCTCCCGGGTGGAACCACACCTCTAGAGGTCCCTCTTTCCTCCCCGAATACCACTTCATTGGGAAGCAAGGGGTCCAAGAAGAAACGTTCGGCTGAGGAGCCTTCGAAAAAACCAAGGAAGGAGAAAAAGTCAAAGAGGTAGATATTATCTTGTTACGCCTCGCTCATCCTGAATAAACCAAAGTCATGTAGTAGTTTCTTTTTCTTTTTTGTAGTCGTTGTAGATAGACTTTTTCTCCAAACTTCGGAGAAGCTGTAACGGAACTTAATCTTCGATTAGTAAATGAAATTTTGTTTCTTGGTTTTTCGATCATTTTCATTGTCTATCTTATCATCCAACTTGTTATTGAAATCCAAAGTTTTGTGGATCGCGCAAGCGCCAGTTCGCTTCCACATGACTTGGAGATTACTGAATTATTTACACTTTAGTCTGCCTTCCGGGGACTTAGAGATTTTGTGAATCGTTTATACTCTGGTCCACACCTCGGGGACTCAAAGTACTCTAGTCCAGGCTCCGGGGACTTAGAGATTTTTTCAATTGTTTATGCTCTAGTCCGCACTCCGGACTCAGAGTACTCTAGTCCGCTCTCTGTGGACTTAGAGGTTTTTTGAATTGTTTATACTCTAGTCTGCATTCCGAGGACTCATAGTACTTTAGTCCACGCTCTGGGGACTTAGATATTTTTTGAATTGTTTATACTCTAGTTCGCACTCCGGGGACTTAGTATTCTAGTCTACGCTCCGGGGACATAGATATTTTTTGAATCGTTTATACTCTAGTCCACGCTCCAGGGACTTAGAGCTTTTTTGAATCGTTTACACTCTAGTCCGCACTCCGGTGACTCAGAGTACTCTAGTCCGTGCTCCTGGGACTTAGAGATTTTTTTTAAATTGTTTACACTCTAGTCCGCACTCTGAGGACTTGGAGTACTCTAATCCATGCTTTGAGGACATAAAGATTTTTTGAATTGTTTATGCTCTAATCTGCACTCCAAGGACTCAAAGTACTCTAGTCCGCACTCCGGGGACTTAAAGATTTTTTTGAATCATCCGGCAACTTAGAGATTTTTTTGAATCGTTTATACTCTAGTCCGCACTCCGGGGACTCAGAGTACTCTAGTGTGCTCTCCAGGGACTTAGACATTTTTTTAAATCATTTATACTCTGTTCCGCACTCTAGGGACTCAGAGTACTAGAGTCTGCACTCCGAGGACTTATAGGTCTTTTGATTTTATATGTGCGGTCATACGCTTGACATATCAGTGTTATTCTATTTTGCCACGAAATTTCAAAATACAAAACACTAATACTCATAGGAAAATAGCTTCAAGCCTTTATTGATTGTAGAAAATAATGACAACTAAATTGTCTTATTACATGCAGGAGACTGAGAACAACAAAAGAAACATTTGTTGAAACAATTGCTACTAAAATGCAAAAGAAATAATCTAAGAGTAATAATGATGCAATTGCTTGCTATTCCATACCATGGGGAGTGTCATGCCACCAACAGTCACTAGCTTGAAGGTTCCTTCTCCAAGCTTCCGTTCGATGACATACGAACCTTCCCACGTGGGATTCATATGCGATGGGATGGGAAAAACTCGCTTCAAAACAAGATCACCCACATTAAAGATTCTTTGTCAAACTTTTTCATTATAATATCGAGCGACTCGGTGCTAATACGCAGCCGCCCTTAAATCAGCTTCTTTACGTTTTTTGTCGACAAAGTCCAGCGATTCCAGTAAGAGATCCCGATTTGTCCTAGGATCATAACGAGTCACCCGATGAGAGGGAACTTCATGTTCCACGGGTATAACTGCTTTAGTGCCGTATGCCAAGGTGTATGGAGTATGGCCAGTCGTGGAGTTGTGGAAGGTTTTGTAGGCCCAGAGTGCTGTTGGAATCTCATCCACCCACTTGCCTCTGGCCTTCTCCAAACGTTTTTTCAATATGGACTTAATTATTTTATTTACGGCTTCGACTTGTCCATTGGCTTTAGGGTGAGCGACTGCCGCAAACCTTTTCTCAGTGCAATATTTTTGCCAGAACTCTTTGAACTCCCTACTCTTAAATTGGGTTCCGTTGTCCGTAATGATAGTTCGTGAAAGGCTAAAATGACATATAATGTTTCGAAAAATAAAGTTAATGACCTTTTTGGTGGTGGTTGTTGCTAAGGGTTCTGCTTCCGCCCACTTGGTGAAATAAACGACCACAACAATTGCATATTTTGCACCACCTTTGGAGATTGTCAAGGAGCTGATTATATCGATTCATCGTATTGCAAATGGCTAGGGACTAACCATTTGTGTGAGTTCTATCTTGGGTTTTTCGCATACTTTTGACATTTGTTACATCTTCTTACATAGCCCGTGGCATCTCGATTCATGGTTGGCCAATAGTATCCATTGCGGAGATCTTTTTTGCTAGTGTCTGACCCCAGTATGGTCGCTACATTCTCCTTCATGAACTTCTTTCAAGACCCGCTTTATCTCGTCGTGGGCGATGCACCGAAGTAAGGAAACCAATAATCCTTGTCGATACATTACTCCATCTTGCATTATATACCGCGAGGCTTTGCGAGCGACTTGTCATCTTTCGTTCTTTCTCTCAGGCAAAGTTCCATGTAATAGGTATTCTTTGAACGGGGTTATCCACGACTCACTTTCAGTTTCCGTCCCTAACAAAAAATCTACTTCCATTTCATTTATACTCAAGGCATGTAAGATTTCGACGGGAACTAAGCCCATCCACTATGCATCACCAGTACTTGCGAATTTTGCCAGTGAATCGACTTCCCAATTTTGCTTATGCAGGATATGCGAAATATCATAATATTCAAGGTAGCCAATAGTTCTTGAACCTGAATGAACATGTTATTCCTATGGCCGTGATGCAAGAGGTAGATCCGGACTTAGAGTTTGGCGATTGGCTGGCAAGAAACCCCTGACTACCTTGGAACGTTTTTATTCAAACGCGAACCAATTCATAGAAGGGAAGAGGCAAGGTAGAAAAGGCGAAGTAGTGCGCTAGGGATTGGCAAGGAGACGGTGCAAAGCAACTTTGCGGTAAAGCAATCTGGCGACCACTCTGGCAAGGTCAATATCCAAAATAAGCTAGAGCAGTCTAAAGGATCCATGGGAGGAAATTCCAAAAGGAAGAGGGAAGCAAGAAAGTGGAAACTTATAGGAATAATAGTTCTTGAACCTGAGCAACTTACGGGGCAAGTCTCTGCCGTTTTGCTTGATAGTCTCCCTGTACTTAGTACACCACCAATTGAGTCACAAATAATTTCAACCGATTTTACTCCAAGTTCCCTGGTAAGTTTCAAGTTAGCAATCAATGTTTCATATTCAGCTTCATTATTTGTGGCTGGAAAATCAAGTTTCAAAGCATAACAAATCGATCGGTTTTCGAGGGTTATAGGAATAACACCAACCCTAGAACAATGGTCATTGGATGCCCCATCGGTGTATCGCTTCCATCGAATATGAGGAACTACATCACCACTACTTAGCTCGTTTGATATAGTGAATTTTGCAATGAAGTCTGCTAGCGCTTTCCCCTGGATAGCCCTCCATGGAAGGTCAGTGACATCGAATTAACTCTGCTCAATGTTCCGTTTAAGTAATATTCCAGAGGCTTCTGGTCGTTGGAGCACCTACCGCAGAGGTTGATCGGTATAAACACAGATCGGGTGTGCCTGAAAATACAAAGGAAGCTTGTGTGATGCAATCACCAAGCAGTAGGCCAGCTTCTCAATCTTAGGGTAATTTCTCTCTGCCCCCGTTAAACATTTACTGACATAGTACACTGGCTTTTGAATTCGGTCCTCCTCGTGAACCAAGACTGTACTGATGGCATGCTGAGACACGGCTAAATAAACATATAGCTCCTCATGGTCTAAAGGTTTTGATAGAATCAGGGGCTTCTCCAAGTGTCACCAGAGCTCGAAACATATCTTCATAGTCCAACGTCCATTCAAAATTTCCCTTCCCTTTCCTTGTCATATCGAAGAAAGAAACACACTTGTCAGTCGCTCTGGATATGAATCGACCCAACGCGGTGACTTTTTCAGTTAGGCTTTGTACTTGCTTTATAGTTCTAGGCGCTTGTATGTCATGAAGAGCCTGAATCTTTTCTGGGTTGGCTTCGATTCCCCGTGCATTGACAACAAAACCAAAAACTTTCCCGACGCAACGCCAAAGGAACATTTTAGTGGATTGATTTTCATTCCATAATATTTGCGTATATCAAACATCTCTGCTAATTCTCAAATGTAGTCGTTTGACTGCCATGACTTCATGAGCATGTCATCCACATAGACTTCCATAGTTTTACCAATTTGATCTTTGAACATTCGATTCACCAAACGTCGATAAGTTGCTCCTGCATTCTTCAACCCAAAAGGCATCACTCTATAATAGTACAGACCAACGTCCGTGATAAAACTAGCGTGTTCCAATTCTGGAATGTGCATCGGGATTTGATTATATCCCGAATATGGCTCCATGAATGACAATAATTCGTGTCCTGCTGTTGAGTCGACTGGCTGATCAATTCTAGGTAAAGGAAAACTATCCTTAGGGCACGCCTTATTTAGATTTGAATAATCAACACAGGTCCTCCATTTCTCATTCGCTTTTCTCACTAGTACGGGGTTATATACCCATTCAGGGTAGAGGGTGTCGTGGACGAACCCATTGGCTTTGAGTTTGCCCACTTTCTCTCTGAGAGCAATAGACCTCTCCGGGTCTATACCTCTCCTTTTTTGCTTCATTGGCACATACTTTGGGTCAATGTTCAACATATGACTTGCGATGGAAGGAGAAATCCCGCACATATCAGAGTGGGTCCAAACAAAAACATCTAGATTCGCTCAGAGGAAATCAGTAAGATCCTCAATCATCGAGGGGGTGAGTTGTGATCCAATCTTAAGCACCTGTGATGGGTCATCATGGATGACTGGGATGTCAATCGTCAGTTCAGTCGGTGCTGCTTTAGACTCCTTGGGTTCTTCATCATCATCTCTCGAATCTATGTCTCTATAGATCCGACTTTGTTTCCCGAGCCAAGGCTTGGGCATTACTTGTAAATTTTCAGCAACACGGATGCAGACAGTGTTGTCCACACCCTTCCCCTTCTCTCTTCGCTGGGCCTCTCTCAGCTCAGCCACATAACATGCACGACCAGTCGCGTGATCGCCATGCACTATCCAACTCCTCTATCTGTCAAAAATTTCAAGGTTAAACACCATAGGGCCAAAGCTCCCTAAACTCCGCCAGGGTCGGTCGGCCCAAAAGCACATTATATAGGGAATCAGCATCCAAAACAATGAACGGTAGGATCCATACCCTCCTACATTCATCTTCTCCTAAATCAACTGGAAATTCTACAAAACCTATCGCATTAGTGGCCACTCCATTAAAGCCATGAATGCGGGCTTTAGATTATTTCAGATCCTTCGTCGCCATGTTCATTTGGTCATACGCCTTTTTGAAGATAATATTCCCAAAACTCCCACAATCAATCAGTATCCTTCATAAAAGTATCGGCCTAATCGTGGCTGAGATGACCATTGGGTTGATGGTAGCTGCTTCCACTTGGTCGACGTCCCTACCCCTGAATACAATATCATTTGTCATCATTCGCTGCTATTTCGCAGGGGTACCATCTTCTGTGTTCGAGCAGCATTTGAAATACACATGATTTAGGGAACTCGCATAGCGTTCCATTTCTTGCCAACTCTTATGTGCCGGGTGAGTCCAACCGAATATCGTATTTGTGACCAGTCTACCTCCAGTCTAAGCGGGTTCCACAGGTCGATGCAAAACCTGCCCACGATTGGGTTCGGATGTCCCCTGTCCGGCTTCCTGTGGATTCTTAACAAACCGTTGTAACTTCCTTTACCAAATCATCTTTTCTATAGCATCATGGAGGTGTCATCATTCTTCGGTATTATGCCGTAAGTCTCGTGGAAGTGACAATACTTTCGAATCTGCTTTTATTCCTTAGTGTATTCTTTTGGATGTGGCTTTGGGTACTGGAATGTATTACAATTTGATAAATAAATATTCTCTAGAGATGTGTTCAGAGGAGTGTATTCCTTGTAGGTTGGGATCCTTGGTTTCCACTTTCTTGCTTCCCTCTTCCTTTTGGAATTTCCTCCCATGGATCCTTTAGACTGCTCTAGCTTATTTTGGATATTGACCTTGCCAGAGTGGTCGCCAGATTGCTTTACCGCAAAGTTGCTTTGCACCGTCTCCTTGCCAATCCCTAGCGCACTACTTCGCCTTTTCTACCTTGCCTCTTCCCTTCTATGAATTGGTTCGCGTTTGAATAAAAACGTTCCAAGGTAGTCAGGGGTTTCTTGCCAGCCAATCGCCAAACTCTAAGTCCGGATCTACCTCTTGCATCACGGCCATAGGAATAACATGTTCATTCAGGTTGCTAACTTCGGTAGCTGCAACGTGAAATCTTTGCAAATACTCCTTTAACACTCCCTTGGAGCCTGGATTACACTAGATAAAGATATCACATCCTCTGGGCGAGTGGTATGGATTCTGAACTACTCTACAAATTTCGTCGCTAACTCGTCAAACCTGGAGATCGATCACGGAGGAAGTCTGGTGAACCACATGGTAGCGATTCCGGATAAGGTTATTGGGAAACATCTTCATTTAGTCGCATCATTTGCCCTAGCTGAGTCCATCATCCACTCATATCTCATTACATGCTATCGGGGATCAGTCTTCCCCCATATGCTAGAATAGTCGACATATTAAACTTTTAGGGGTACTCAGCCTGTAGGATAGTATTTATGAACGGAGTATGACTCTTAGATAAATCCGGGGTCTGGATAGGCGGTGTCAAGTTGGACTCCGTCCTATGTGACCATTTCAGCTGGTGCCTCCTTGGTAAGTGATATCCCAAACGTAAATTCTGAGGACCCGCTTTGCCACGGCCCTGACGTGGTGGTGGGCCAACCTCCACTATGCTCCAGATCTCAAGTATCCCACTCCAGCTTGAGTGTGATTTCCTAGGTGCAGATAAAGGGCCACGGTTCCAAGTGAGGAACACGGACCATTTCTGTTGGACTGTTCTCCCGCAGCTGTTTGTACCTTTTCAACCCTACATCATCTACGCCTGCGATGTTCATCAGACAAAGCGGAGCTATCAGATAATGAGTAGGAAGTAGAGCTTCCTCCAACATTCTGATGCTGTTGTCGAGAAATCTGGTCATGAGATTGGCATTAGCTTGAATTTGCTCATTAAGCTGTCTCCTATTTTTCACGAGTTCTCTCATCAGCTCATTAAACTTTGCCCTAGTGACAACTTCTGATTGGTTTAGGACGGTGGCGGTTCCTGCACTTGAATTAGCTTGTTGATTACTGGGTCCCACTTGCTGGACGCTGGCGGTTTTGTTGACATCCGCATTGTGGGAGGCTGATCTGGTACGTGGTCTTCCCATTTTAGAGTTGTTCGTCTGAACTCTGAATAGAATATATGAACTCTTAAGAATAAACTTGGTTCTCCTTCGGGGATTTTTTTTTCAATCCAGTAGTGACAAAGTAGATCCTAATAGCCTAAGAATGCACTTTCTTAGTGAAAGCACCAAAATTGGTCACTAACACCCTTCAATAGATTTGTGTAGAGAGATTAATGAAGATGGTAAATTAGAATAGAGGAATATCACAATAGAATGCCAAAAAAAATAGAATCAAGAAAACCAGATTTATAGTGGTTCGGCTTAATTGCCTACATCCACTTTGAATATAATCTTAATTGATTTTCCAAATACGTGAATACAGGTACAATTCGTAAACGAACATCTTGAATACAATTGTAGTAGAAAGGAAGTGAGGGTCCAAAATAGCAGAGTCTCTTTGGAATTCTTGAAAAAAGAGTCCCTTTCACTGTACCCTTACCCCTCTATTTATAGGCGAAGATAGGGCAGTTCTCCTATGTAAGCCCATGACCAAGATACTCTAGCCCACTACTGACAACTCATGTACACCATCTGAGCACATCGATCCTCTAACGTCGAAAGGTGGTCGCCGTCCCACTTTGGCTGAGCTCGGGTTTTCTCACAAGTGACTTGAAGTTTTCTCTCACGTAAATCGAAGCAAGTGGAGCTTTTAGTCGAAACAAAAGAATGCCGGTCGAATCACTTTCGAACTTGTGGCTATAGCCAACCCACTTCTACACCACTTACTTTGACCGATCCAACATGGTCGAACCGACATAGCTAAGCCGTTCGTGCCAAACCCTCCAAGGCCGAACCATCAATTGCCGAGCCGATATGGCCAAGCCGTTGATGCTGAATCCTCCAAGACCGAACCACCAAATACCGAGCCAGATGAACCATTTCCTCTGAGGCTGATCCCCCAAGTACCGAACCAATCTTGCCAAGCGACCTTTCCTTGGATATCCTGACCGAATCAATCAAACCGAATAAGGCAGGCCGAACGTCCATCACTGAACAGTATACGCAGGTCAACCTACCCAAGTTATGTTGAGCCTCACACTTCTAGTTCTGTCTTGACTCAAGTTTTCTGATTACAGCTTCTGCAGCCAGCGCCTTGTAGCCGGGCCACGTGGTCGGGTAACATATGCTATGATATATACTTGACTGAAGGTGGCTTACACATTATGATGCATAAGCCGATACTAGTCTAATCCTAGAGAAAAATATTTGATTGCTATAAAATGTATACTTATGTATTTAATAAATTCTAAGAAGTTATTCCTTATATATGTGAATAAAGACCTCCTTATGATGGGATATAAAGAATCCGGCTTTCAAAGTGATATCAATGACATTAACTCAGTGCTTGGTTACATCTTTAATTTAAATGGTAGGATCGTTAGTTGAAAATGTTCTAAATATTAAAGGATAGCTGATTCCATGATAGAGGCCGAGTGCATCACCCTCAATAAGCACTAAAAAAGCAGCTTGGATTCTTTAATTTATGAGCGAGCTAGGGGTAATTCACAATATGGAGAATCCAATGACATTTTTTATGACAATAATGCAGCGATGCAGATTGCAAAGGAGCATAAATCACATAAGAAATCGAGATACATTCTTTGAAAGTTCCACCCAATTAGAGTATTTGTTGAGAAGAAAGAAGCCATGATTCAAAGAGTAGATACAAATGAATTTATGCATATCCTTTTACAAAGGGACTAACTCAATCAGTTCTCATCAAACTAGTCGAAAGAATAAGATTAAGATTCCATAACTGGCCCAAAGTGTGAGTAGGAGATTAATAGAATTAGGGGTATGCTCTAGGGCATTTCTGCAATTTACTATAATTAAGAACTCTGTAATAAAATCTCCTTCGAAATAAAAGTTTTTTCTTTTCTTTCTATTATATACTTGCCATAAGGTGTTATATTAATTATTTATTTAATTCGAGGACACATAATTGAAAATCTATAAATGATATGTTTTGTAATAGTAATCACAATGTGTTATAATCATGAGAAATTATCACAATGAAAATAAACATGTAATTTTAAATATTCCCAATCAAGATGTATCAAGACTGAATGTCGACACATCCACTGAGAGTAGATTACATAATGCTCTCCAAGGCATCATATTACCCATAGTTGCTAAGGGTACCAAAGGGATATGTACCAATAGTTATTGGATAGTCATGGAATGACTCATTGGTAGTTTTCTATTTGTTAATTCAACAAAGGTCAAATAGAAAATATCAAAGCAAGATTTTTACATGATTCTCTTGACTTGAGAATGCCTTTGAACTTTAATATGGACACTCCACTTTGGTTAAAGTTAAATCGTGGCATAACATCCATAGAACGACTATAGCGAAGTCTAAAATGAAGCATCAAATGTGAAACATTATCCAATAAAGAATCCATCTCCTCTGTTATATGAGGTCAATATCACGGACAACTTTAGTTAGCTCAAAGTCAAAGTTTTTGGTAATCACTTTTCGGTTAATAATAACTATTATTATTAAACCAAGTACTTTGTGTTTCGATAATACATGTTGGATGTGGATGATATTGGAATTTTGATCAAAACCATATTCCATAAGTCCTAATGTGATATAGTTTTGACAAAGAGAATTGTTGTAAATTATCGTCGCTACCGAGATCGTTTAAAATAGTAAAATTGGATTTTACCCAAACCGTGTAAGCAATAAATTCGGCTAACTGTCACATTACTAGATAAGATGAAGTGTGAACGTTAATATTTGAATTGTTCATTATTAATCGCTGACTGAATTTATACCCATGACTCGTACCACCGCAATACCACACAATTTAATTTAATTAATATTTATGAAATATTAATTATTAAATTTCATTTTATTTATTTGAGTTAGTATTAATAAAGTGCATTTATAAAAATTATATATGTACGTATCGATATACAATATCAATAATAATTTAAACTGGATTTAAAATGTATTAATATTAATTAGTCTGAAAATGCATTTAGGTCCATTAACCTATTATATATGGATGGGCTTGTTTCGAGGGAAGGGAGTATAATATTTATTTGAAATAGAGGATTTTGAAATGGTAAAGAGAAGAGGTAAAAAGGTAGATCTAGATTCACTATTTTTACTCATTTCTTTTGCCAATTTAAACTCACCATCCCTCTTCATTTGGACTTTACTTTTACGTCCTACCTTATACCCCTTTTGTGCAAGCATTAGACCCCTTCCCCTTCTTCCTTTCCAAATAAAATTAAATCCAATAAAATACAATACATGGGTGTGATAATCTCTTCAGTTAGCTACTTTTTTGGAAAAGTAAGGCGATCCAAGGAGATTCTGATTTAACATTCAAGGCGTAATATCAAGGCCAAGATATAGGTAATATTTAATCAATATTTGATTGTGTATATGTCCATTTATGTCAGCATATGTCTAGATCAGAACCATATTTTATCATGAATTTGCAAAATTATTTATTATCAAATTTGTATACGATATATTCATAAACATTAAAAAAGATACTATTACATATATGTATATTCCATATTTAGGCCACTTAAAAAAAATTCAAAATAAAAATTGATTAAAATAATTTAAAATTTTATTTTGTAGCTGCATATATATTTCTTATAAATTTATTTGTTAAATCTTATTTGTATATATAAATATTTGAATATATGTATGTCTAAAAAAATTATAATGTGTATACATATATATTATAAATATACTATATATATATCTATGTCTTAAAAATAATTTTATTTTGTAGTAGGGTTCGATTCCCGTCTGCCCTACTCCTAATTTCAAGGCGCGGATGTGGGTCCCTATAAAACTAAAAGAAATCTGGTTAGAGGCAACAAATCTCTGTGCTGGGCTAGCTAACCTCCCTCCTGTCTATGGTCGAACGAGGGGGGAGCTCCTCCTATCCCTTCGATTTCATTAGGGCTTTAGGTTGAGTTTTTTTAAAATTATATATATATATATATAACTGAAATTAAATGATTAATTGCATGTATGTATATATTTGACAGTTTTCAAATTATTATGTATAAAATAATGTATATATTTGACAGCTTTCAAATTATTATGTATAAAATAATGTATATATTATAAATAAATTTTTTACTAGGAATTCATAGTTTAAAAAAACAATTTTGAAATCTATTGGATTTTTAAATAAAAAATGAGAGTTCTAGTCTGCAAAGACTTAATTAAATTATTTTTACTAAAAATTAAATAAATAAATAATTTTTTTATTTTCTAATATTAAGCGTATTTTATCATTTATATTTAAAAATTAATATTTTACAAATAAATTTTATTATACATATATGTACATGTTTTTAGAAAAAATTTAGTATTTTGAACATACACATACACACGCATATATATTTTAAATTCATAAATATTTTAAATTCATAAATATTTAAAATTCATAAATATTTAAAATTTAAAATAAATTTTAGATCTTAGTTTGTTTATAAAATTTGAATCTATCATAATTTATTTAAAATATTAAAGTTGAATCTTTGAATTGGTCAACATATTCAAATTTAAATTTCTATATAAATATTTTGTGATGCGTGTGTCTGTGCATATATGTATGCATATAATAAATCATTATATTTTTATTAAAATAATGATAGATAGCAAATATATTTATGTAGGGGCTAATGTGTCTATTGCAGTATAAATCCCAACACTTATGTTGTAACGACCCAGATTTTTAGCTATCGAATATTGGGCAATTAACTGATTTTAATTAGTGAAATGTTGATTTTTACAAGTCAAATAGATGAGTTTTTGATATTTAAAATATCTGGATATATATATATATATTGATTTAAAACTATAGTCAAATTTTAAATATAGATTCCTGGTTATGATAAATACTATAGAAATTTGTATATAAAACTCCACCATTAAAATTCAAGGTAGAAAATCAATATATTTGTATGTATAAATATATACAAGTTTTGTGAAGGTTAAATATATGTATATACATATATATAAGTATACAAGTGTGTGTATATATATATATGAATGTATGCCCATATGGAAAATATGTATAAATGTGTATATATATGTATATATATATGTATGTTATGACAAACATATGTAAGTAATATATATATATATATATATATATATATATGTATGTATGTATGTATGTATGTATGTATGTATACTATGTAAAATGTAACGACCCTAGAATTTAATTTAATTTTAATTTATGACTTGTTTAATTTTTGAATTAAAATTGTAGAATTTATCGATTTAAGAGATGCGAGTTTCCCCGATTCAAATAGAAAATATATTAAGTCAAATTGATTTGAAAATTTGCATATATGTGTATATATGAGAATATATATATATATATATATATATATATGTTGGATTTGAAAATATAATCTTAAATAAATGGGTCAAAGACTAATTATAATAATAACAATTAAATATAAACTAGAAATACAAGACAATAAATGTCAAGTTAAACAAATAAATAAATATAGATATATATATATATATATATTCCAGTGTACAATATGAAAACAAGACTTAAGAAAATATATATGTTAGTACAAACAAATAAACTAAGTATGTTTTAGCTGGCAAAAGAAGGCAGCAAGTAATGCAGCCTGCAGGTTTGTAAAAGAAAAAGTAAAGCAAAGCAAAAGTATGTACACATAAAAATATAAAGCAAAAGAAAAAAATAAGTAAGGTGGAAAAAACATAAGGTACTCAAGCATTTAATGCAACATACCTTATGCATTTAATGCAAGCACCCTTAGCATGCCTTTTGTACACAAGAAAACTATCAGCCTACAAACCAGTAACTCATTTCTTCTATATTTATCCCTTCTTACTTCATTCATTCAAGTCATAGTAAGTTAGAAAAAGAAAAAAAATGAAAACAACAGCAACTAAAACCATTCAAACATGGAGATCAACAACAAAACAGGATTTAAAAAGGGAATCATCTGTATTTTTCAAACAATAAATGTCCTCTGTTCTTCAAAGTTTCAAGTGAGTAACTTATTCTTTTTAGATACTTCAAAGTATAAAACTGTTGCTTATATATATATATAGGTATGTCTGTGAGCAAACTGACCAGTTCTAATGATTGAATCTCTTTATATATGTGATACTTCTAGCTGTTGTGAAAGTTGCTTTGAACTATGATGTTATGTGAGAATGCATGTCTGTGTGTATGTTATATATTCACAAATGTATACTCTTTGTTAAATTTACAAGCTTATAAACCCATTACAAAAGAAAAAATAATCAATTGCTACTTATATAAACAACAGTAGATTTTGGTTCATAAACAAGGAATGATTATGAGGCTATAACCTTATTTTAAAAAGAATATCTCAGCAGCAAATCTGGCAAAAACGCCCTGCTTCCAAACCAAAATGTGAGTAAACTTCCCCTCAAAACTTGATCCTCTTTACTTGAAAATGCCTGTGATGATGAGTGAAAATGATGATTGGGAAATGTTTTTTTTTTCGGTGGTAGATATGCGTTTTATCTGGGAACACAAAGGTAAGTTATGCATGTTTGGGTACTTGTATATGTATGTTCTGTTGTTTAACAGGTTTAAGATTTTTCAAGAATAATTTTTAACTCCTCATCTAAATCATTAGAAAATGTGATGTTTAAAAGGAAATTGATTGTAATGAGGTAATACCAATTCTAAAAATAAAAACAAGTAAAATCATTAAGTAATTTATCTAAAAATTTGAATATAACAGTAATAATTTAACTCAAGATAAAAATCATTGATTACGATTTCTCGTTTGGATCTCAGGAAACGATTCGTAACAGAAAATCCTGATTTTAGAATAGAGTTTCAAGATTTTCAGATTCAAGAATTGTCTAGATTTTCAAGTTGAATGGAATTGACAAAAAGGTCAATTCCCATCGATCAAAGAAAAATCAAGCTTTTGATCTGGAGGGGGATGATATAGAATAGATTGTAGGAAAAATGTTTATAATTTTTTTTTATGATTGGAGAAGTGGATTGAAGATGAAATAGGGTTTGATACCCAACATTTATCGTGGTGCTTCTCGGGGCATTTCCGGTGTCGATGGGTGATCGGAATGGATCGCGTGGAGGCGGTTCGAGGCGTTGTGATGTGACAAAGATTTCTGCTTGGTGGCTCATGTCCAGATGGTCGGAATCGTGGTTGCATGATAGATTCTCCTGGTGATGGTTTCTGTACCAATTTGATTGGGGTAGTTCGATTTCGTCTTCGAGGTTGTATTGTATTTCTGGGTGGTCAGGTGGCAAGTATGGGTAGAGAGTGATGTGTCGGAGGTGATCGTGGAGGCGGGATCGTTGCCGAGGTCTGGTACACGTGCACGGCGCACGTTGAAGTTTGGAAGGGCTGTAGCGTTTGGGAAGAAGAAGTAAAACTGGGTAGTTTTTGAAACTGGGTGGAACGGGGTTGCACGCGAGTTTATCTCGAGTGATTCCTGCGTTTTGCTCGAAGCACGGAAGGGATGGACTCGAAGCAAAATTTAATTGCCTCGGGTCATTTGAAATGTTACAGGTTTTTAATTAAACTTGTCTGTTTGAATTTAAACAGATTTTGAAGATTTGAAACCAGGTTTTAATATAATGTTTAAAACTAGAATTTGAAAGATGAATCCAAATTTATTTTTGTATCCTAGTTTGAATTAAAGAATGTTTTATAAAAATTTAATTATTTGAACTACTTTAAAAAGGGGTTAAAGTATTGATTTAAAATGTTTTGAATTTAAATGATTGATTTAAACTCTAGTATAAATTTCTGTATAAAGATAAATGTTTTATAAAATTTAATTTTAAAAAGAGTTTTAACTTGGTTAAAATTGTAAAGTTAAATTTGTAGTTATTTCAAATTCTTTTAGTATGAAATAGAATTTAAAAGTGAATTTGAAGCAACATGTTTTTAAATGTGTTTGAGTATGATAATTAAATCATTACTAAAACGATGTTTTATCTTAAAGATAATTAAGGTTTAATGATTTATAATCCATCTAATTTTTAAGGTAATTAAATGGTTAAATTAATAAGTTAATTAATTTATGATTTGAATTAATTAAGTTATTAAGGGATGTTTATCAATTTAGAATTAATTAATCTTGTAATTAATTTAAAGTAAATAAATGGTTGTAACCAATTAAAATGACTAATTGATATTGATTACTTATTTTGGACATTAATTAAGACGGATTACTTTAAAATAGTAATTAGAGTTTGAATTAATAATGTTTAAGTAATTGATAAATTTGTTATTAACTACTTAAGTTAATTTGAATGATTAATTATGAAATTGGTTTAAAGATTAAATTAATTAAATATGATTAATTAAGAATAATTTAATTAATTAAAGTGTTAGATAAATAAATTTATATCAAATGATTTGTAAAATAAACCAGGATTGGATAATTAAATTCATAAGTAATTAATTTTATTGGAAATAAATTGAATTAATTAGGATAAATAATTTATAAATCCTGCTTATAAATGACTATTGAATACTTGACCTTGCTTATGAATGTTTATATTGTATGAAATGCCTTGAATTGGTTGTCCTATCTGATCTGTGATATTTTGTTCTGTGACTGTGTATAAATTATCCATTCATTTACATTGTTATATTATCTGTGAATCTGTGAATGGGCGATAAGCTTTATAGTTATATCACTTATCCACTATATTTCTGTGTTTGATCTGTAATGATTGAATGATGTTGCACTATTGTGTTAAACCCCTTGACCACACTTATACACACACCAATATGTATTTCACGAGGAAATCGATTAAGTCACAGGTTTTGAAATGATTTTTAAAGTTGAGTATTTAAATTCAAATGTTTTGGAAATGGATTGGGTTAAACCTGAAAAGCTTTTGAAATGGGATTTTTTAAGATGAAATTATTTTGAATAACTTGATTAAGATTTGGAATTTAAATATTCTGATTTCAATTTGAATTCAATGCTTAAAATTTAATTCTATGATTTGAAACTAGGGATTAACGATATTATACTAGTTATATATGAGTCAAACCATTTTTGAAGTATTGTTCTTTTGGGAATTTGAATTAACCTAAAGATTGTATCTTGTATAAATGAAATAAGGTTTTTTCCGAAATAACACTATTGTTTCTAAATGATAAAAAGCTTTCATAGGAGAAATGAATTTCAAATTGTATTAAAGGGATTTCAAGTTTAAACTGAAATAGTCTTCCAAGTTATAGATGAATATCTGGAAATGAATTTTGAAAGAGAATATTTGGGAACGAACTTTGAAAGATATAAGTTAAATCTTAATTTAAAGATTTAATGAATTAAATCCAATTGAATTGGAATTGTTTTGAAATCCAGGAATGAATCTTTGATAAACTAGGTGAACTTTATGAAATAAATCCTTTTGTTTTAAAAGATTGAAAATGGTAAATTGTTAAACCATTTGAAAGAAAAGCTTTGGATTTTTAAGTTGTGACTTAATTGAAATTCCATATCCATATGTTTTAAATATTGCGCTCACTATTCGGGTTAGCCGGGAAAGGACCTTTGGGTCGTATAACCCATTCCGAATATGTGATACGTCGTTATGGATAGCATTTGAAGACCGGTGGTGAAGACCGGGTATTTGCGAGAACGATAGGATGACCTATTGATTGTCTCTGCACCGAGTAGCTACAGTATAGAGATTCCCTAAGTGATGGGAAATCTGATCGGGATTGTGAATACCCGGATTGCAAGGGCTTCGTAAGAAGTGCCTTCGGTTCATTTCAAGCCCGCAACAGACTTGTATGGATAGTATGTCTGACATTACAAATAGAGATATAAAGCTGATTTCTTTCAAATATATTTCTGTTGGTGGCGGAGAATTTATTCTTTTAGCTTAACACCCTTCTCTGAGACGTACGAGCTCAGAGGTATGTAGTTGATGGTTATCAGCAACATATTCCCAATTTGGTAACGTGACATGCTGAGTGTTGCTGTGAAAATATCATTGTGTTGATCATTTGTGATAGGATCATTTGTTTGATCGTTTATCTTTGTGATCATTTCTATGATCATTTGTTGACCCAAAGCACGACTTTTGTATAAAGCGTGGCTTTGTGGATGAGACTTCGTCGAGCCTCACACCCCGGAATGGTCAAAACAGGAAAGATGCAGCAAGGTTATGAGGGGTAGCTCCCTTTAGGGTATGTGCATTTCCTTCTGGAAAAGGGTGGTATCATGGTATGGAGCCCAGATACTTACTCATGTTGAAACACTTTATTTATGATTGTGTGATGTTGATTACGAGCGCTCGGATAAAGGTCCCAAAGGACCGGGGGATGGCATACTCGTGTCAGTAGTTACCCAGTTAGGGGTAACCCGGCCTTGTGTTGGCAGAGATCCGGTTTGGTTCTCAGGGCGTCCTTCCAGAGGCGTTTCCATGTGGCGATGGGAAGTTCCTTGGCCTGACCATTTGTTGGAAAAATACATTCATCCAATACGAGCCTTGTATGGTTTTAGTTGTAGAACCTATCATTCACTTATGGTGGCGCCCCACTGTTTGGATGGTAGCTATAGTAGACATAGTTCGAAATGTCTATGTTGGCTAAGATTTATATCTTTACTTTCAAAATGATTTTTCATACACTATGCACTAGTAATAATATCAAATGTTTCTTTTTAATGCGTATCAAGCATCTTTGACTATCATAAGGAGAAATCTCCTCCGATTCTGCGTTTGCGTTGTGTGTGTGTGCGGGAGGCCTTTTGGTAGTCTCATTTCTAAAAAGCATTGCGAATTGATTTTAAAATATTTCGTTGTTTGTTTTTAAAGATAAACTGTCTTTGTTATTCACACAAGTCCCATGACTGATCCGGAGTTTATTGTTTCTTTCCTAAACTCTGGATGCTCAAAATCTTTCTACACGAGCAGTCTAGAGTTGGGTTTTTCAGATAGTCAGATTAGTAAGTTATCTGGAGCTAGTTCAGTCTTTGGATGTGGACGAGACTTGCTTGTCTTGGTGAATCGCGATGTTGGATCGAGCTGCTGTTGGAGTTCTTTTTTGAAGACTATCTTGGAGTTATTTTTTCCGTTGCTAGATGTTTTCTATTTTTCTTTTCGGCTGCTATTTTCTTGTATCATATCTCTGATGTATATTGATATTCATTGTATCACTCTGTTGTATCAGATATTGTATATCAATGTATTATTCTTCTTTTCCACTGTGTTGTTTACTTAATGTTGTTATAAGCTCCGGCGAATCGGATTTGAACGGTCGAATCTATGGCATTCGAATACGATATGAAGTGTGGATCTCGATTTTCGAGCGGGCAAAACTCCAGTTCGTCACATAAAAAGTGCATATGAAATATATATAAGGATAGGTGCATGTAAAAGCTTCATGATGGAAAAATGAAATAAATACACACACAAGCTAAGATGTATATAGTATGTGTATATATGGAAATGTATAAATATATATACATACATATGATGATAAAATATACATAAGTGTATGTATATGCATATATGGTCAAAAACTAGTGTGCGCAAAAATCTATATATATGTATATGTTTATATGATGCATACAAATGAGTGTATATATATATAGGAGACATCATCATGGAAAACATTAAATTCAAAGCTTACAAAACATTTTATCAAAGTCAAAACAAAATCAAAATCAAGTCATATGAAAATCAAATAATCTTTTATCAAATCAAGTCTACATATTTCAAATCAAAATAAAACAAAAGAAAAAGAAATATAAAATAAAAACATAGCCTGTACAAATCTGCAGTCACCATTGCTTGCCCCATTCACTTCCCCCTCTTCTATATATGCATAGCCTAGCCGTGCCTTGATCACTCATTTACGCATAAAATAATAATGATAATAATAATAATAATAATAAGAATGCTTAAAGATAGACAAGGCTTGAAGCTAGAAGCGAGATCAAAACAAAAGGAAGCAGTTCATCATTCTTTTAAACTGTGAGTAAATATAAACTCTTGATACTATGATTCTTGTATGCAACTATAGATCTTGAAATTTATTTGAATCCTTGTATTTAGTAAAGTATGCCTGTGTTAGTTAGCTAGGTATATGAGTGTAGTCATGTTGTACCTGAAAAAACTCAAAGTAACATATAACACCTCTGTTTTTATTTGGAAAGGTTGATACTTCACAACTACAAAAAAAATCAAAATTTCTTGATCCAATCAGTTTTAGGTTATAATTTCAAAAAAAAGTGATCGTTTTTGAGTATATATCATGGTAAAAATTGGTTTCGTTCATTATCATGGAGTATAGAGGGGGAAAGGTCAGGATTACAGCAGGCTACTTATAAATGCATGAAATCAAAAATCATAGTTTAGCCAATTGATCATATATCTTGGACTGTTGTTGGAAATGGTGGATTTAGGAAGTGGTTGGATGATTTTTAGTGGTGAAATTAGTGAGACAAAGGGAGATGACCGTATTTGGGGGAGAAGCAATTTCCTGACGAGGTGGTTGTTTTCGTGTCATAGAATTCGACGTGGAGGAGCATCGATGGGTGGGGAATGGGGAAAAATGGTGCGTTATTTTTCCATTGGGTTGGCTTCGGTTCTGGGGCAATGGCAACGTGATGAAGTGGCTATAGACGTGCGGTCGTGGGGGACATGGAAGAGTAGGTGGCGGCGATCTTTTTGGTGTAGTCTGGTGGTGGTCGGCGGTACGAGATGGCGGAGCGAGGTGTTTTTGGTGGATGTGGTGTGGTCCATTTCTTAGACAAACGTTCGAAATCCAAACGATGGGATTTAGTCGCTTTACAGATGGTTAGATGTGACAGGATGATCGAGGGTGGCTTGCGGGGGTGGTTGACGACGTGGTAGAGCGATTAGAGGGGGTGTGCATGGATACATGTGCATGCATGGTTGTTTTCACTTCCAGGTGATATAAGAGAGAGTGAGGGAAAGAATCTGGAAAGAAGGAAGAAAGGAGAAGGAAAAACAAAAGAGAATGGGCTGGGAAAGGTAGGTGGGCCAAAAAGAAAAAAGGAAATAAGAAAATAGGAAAAATAAATAGGAAAATATAGGGAAGAAAAATAGAAAGGAAAAGTAAAAGAATAAAAAGAAAAGAAAAGAAAGAAAAAGAAAAAGGGGAAAGGTGAAACTTATATATTTATATAATAACTTAAAATTTTAAACTCTAATATATATATATATATTGTTAACCCCACTGAAGCTTGGGCCGACTCATCAGATAAAGCATTAAGCGACTCAGAAGATTTACGACTCACCATGAGTCGTTAGCGGTTCAAGTGTGCAAATCAGAAAGCCAAGTACAATTAACTCGCGTACGACTCAATGACCGAAGAAGGAACTCACCAACTCATATGATCTAGGTCCGACTCATCAAAGACCGGCTCAGCTAGTCTCCGACTCAACTGTTGTGCGACTTATGAAAGTTTCTGACTCAGCGACTCATGACTCAGTGACTCATGACTCAACGACTCATGGTTCAACGACTCAACAGGTTCGCGACTCATCCTAAGGAACGACCTAAGGAATGTCATGACTTATGGATACCTACGACTTATGATAAGTCGAGTACGACACATGCTAATATGAGAGGAGTTATGATGAGTTGACTCGGGAACGACTTATCTCTTGGGACCAAGCCAGCAGTTCGGCCTTGAGTTAACATGGGGCGACTCACCATGACTCGTCCACGACTCAAAATCGTTGAGTCGTAACCCATTGCCACAATGCCTAGGAAAATTGACTCGGACACGACTCAAGACTTGTCATGAAATCCAGCAGAGGAATAAGCCATGAAGAGGGGAAAGGTTGGTTTTATAAGTCAACCACGACTTAGCCTGACTCGGGGACGACTTAGCTTGAGTCGGTCACGACTCAGGACTTATGCGCAGAATTCATGTCCAAGCTTGCCTATAAATACATAGCCACCTCCAACATTCAAAGGACTTTTGGCACATTCTCTTCATACACCGTTACTTTGCTGCATTCCAAACCAATTCAACACTTGAAGCTCTCGAGACACTAAGAACGCTACAAACAACTTCGAGAAGAGATCACGTACATCCAACATGGATTCGAAGACTCTCATCTCCATTGAAGTTTAGAATAATTGTTCTAAGTTTCTTGTAATTCAAAGTGAATTGTACTTGGGAAGAATTGTATCAACTTGTAATGAGATCATCAATAAAAGTACTTAAAGTGGACGTAGGCTATACCATTAAGCCGAACCACTATAAAATTGTTGTTGTTTACTGCTTTTCCGCTATTACTTGCTTGTAATTCTTTCCCGATCTATCGGGTGGTGCTTTCACAACTACATTTCACACACCGGGGTGTTAGCGTTCACATTTTAGCATTAACATTTTTGGTGCTTTCACTGAGAACTGAACTCAGGAAAACTGTCATCATTGCTTCGCAGAGATTTGAGGAAAGAATTTCCTTAAAAACCAGAAGTCTATCTGAGATTATGGCTCCTGGAAGGAAAAGTAGATCTGTCAGATCTGGAAACATTCAAGAGGGAACCTCCGCTTCCCCTGTACCTAATCAACCCACTCCGTCTGTTGGAGTTACGAAAGCAGAGTTGGATGCTGTGATTCTAGGGCTAAACCAGCAGATAAACGCCCAAAATGCACAATTAGAGGCTCAAAGTGCCCAGAATGCTCTGATTCTGAATAAGTTGAACGATTTACTTGGGGCAAACAATCAACCAGCTGGTAATGAAAGGAACTATGCTGGCAACATTCATGATGTTAGTGAAAGGAATGCTCCTGAAAGGGCTACTAGTCCCTTTGAGCAGGCAGTTCCTGAGGCTGGTGGATCTAGAACTCGGCATGATGAGGAATATCTTTCTGGAATGGTCCGGCAGATCATGAAAGAAAGTATGCAAAGGGTTGAAGATGAGAAGGAATGGGGTTTCGCTCCAAGTAAAACTCCGTTCACTGAAAAAATCTTGAAGGCGGAATTTCCAAGGAAGTTTGTCCCTCCGACTATTCCAGCTTACAAAGGAACAAGTGATCCGAATGAGTTCTTGTATAAATATGATTGGCACATGACAGGTGCCAGAGCCTCTGACGAAATAAAGTGTCGATATTTCCCCGTATACCTGGAAGGTGTGGCTCTACTATGGTTCACCAAGTTGCCAGTCCGATCTATCGATCAGTTTTCAGACTTGACCAAAAAATTCAAGGAGCATTTTAGACTATATGCTTCGAAGGCCAAGGACATTATGTCACTATCGAGTTTAGAGCAGAATCCTGGTGAGTCTATCAGATCCTTCTTGAACCGCTTTAATATAGCGCTGGCTGAGGTGGACAATGCTGAACCACGAATGATATTGACTTATCTGATGAGGGCTATTGATAAGTCAAGCGAATTTGGGAAATGGTTAAATATGAAGGAGCCAACCTCTCTCGAAAAGTTCTACAAAAAAGCAGATGAATTCATTCGCTTGGAAAGCCGTCCTTTACCAGTAAAGACAGTGTTGGAGAAAGCAGAAGACAACACTGTCGCTCCACGCAAGAATGAATCGGTGGGGCAAAAAAGGGAGAATAATAATGGGAAGAAACAGGGTAATCTGAAGAAGCCCCGATCCTTCAAGCCATCAGAATATACTCCATTATCACATACACCGGCGCACATCTACCTTGCCACTAAAGATTCCGTCGATTTCCCTAAACCTATCCCTTTGAGAACCGGGAAAAAAGCCATACAGAGTGGGAAATTCTGCCGCTTCCACAATCAACCCGGTCATGAGACTGATGAATGCCGCCAGTTGAAAAATCTGATTGAAGAGTTGCTAAGAGAAAACAAACTGCAGCAATTCGTGAAGAAAAATAGCAACAATCCTGCATCGTCAAGTCAGGGGCAACAGGTTCCTGTTCATCAGCCTAGGACAGGTGAGAAAGCTACGGGACATGAATCTGGAAGGCCCGTTATCAATGTCATTACAGGAGGGCCTCACCCAGCTGGCAAGAGCTGGGGTGAGATGGAGAGATATTCGAGGGCTTTGAAATATGCTCCAGCCGAAGAAGACGTCTTTGTTTTAGGAGACACTACGCCCCTGAAACAACAGAAAACTTTCAGCGATGATATTGTTTTCAGAGCCAGAGATCCCACAGGTATAGAAGCTCCTACCCTAGATCCCTTGGTCATCTCGGCTGGTATTGGACCGGCCATTGTCAGAAGAGTCCTCATCGACTGCGGAGCATCATGTAATATCCTCTTCAAGAAGACATTTGACCAGATGAAAATCCCTATGATCGATGTACAGGCCTCATCACAGAAGATCGCTGGCTTCACTGGGGAGCCAAAGCAACCAATTGGGACCATCGATCTGCTTATAGAACTTGGGGAAGCAGAAAGGAAAGTGGTCCGCAAGCAAACATTTGTGATTGTCGATGAGTTTTCTGCTTATAATGCTTTTCTTGGCCGTCCAACACTCGCAACATTCAAAGCTATCCTAGCCCCGTGGTGCCTTACTATTAAATTCCCTACTGACAATGGAGTAGGAGTTATAAAAGGGGATCAAAATGCTGCACGAGAATGCTATTTGACAGAGCTGCGAGAGTCAAGAAAAAGAGAAATGGGAAAGGATGCGGCAACCCCAGTCCGCATCAAGGAACCAGCCTTGTATCAATTACGGGGCGGACCCTGCACCGGAGAGCACAGCGGGGCACGGAAAGAAATGGATCCCAGAAGAGCCAGTGTAGGGGACAATAGAGTGGTACCGGTGGAAACGACAGTTCCGGTACCTGTTGACCCGAAGGACCCAAATAAGGTGTTGAATGTGGGTTCACAGCTTAATGTGTCAATTCAGAATATCTTGATATCTTTCCTGAAAGCAAATCTAGATGTCTTTGCTTGGACTCATGCCGATATGTGTGGAATATCTCCAGAAGTTGCAGTACACGCTCTGAATATTGACCCAAAGTTTACGCCAGTTAAACAGAAAAGAAGAACCCAAGGTCCAGAAAGGTCAGCAGCATTAAAAGAAGAAGTTGATCGACTCATGGAAAATAACTTCATCAAAGAATCTACATATCCGAATTGGGTTTCAAATCCTGTGCTGGTCAAGAAAGCTAATGGAAAATGGAGAGTGTGTATCGATTTTTCTGATCTAAACAAGGCCTGCCCCAAAGATTGCTTCCCGTTACCCAGGATCGATCAACTGGTAGACAGAACTGCGGGACATGAATTGTTATCTTTCATGGATGCCTACTCCGGTTATAACCAAATCATGATGCACGAGCCGGATCAGGAGGATACAAGCTTTATCACAGATGTTGGACTTTATTGCTACAGAGTTATGCCCTTCGGATTGAAAAATGCAGGGGCAACCTACCAAAGACTTGTTAATGCTATGTTCAAACCGCAATTGGGCAAAACTATGGAAGTCTACGTCGACGACATGTTAGTGAAGTCCAGGAAAGCAGCGGATCACATTGAACACTTAGCAGAAATGTTCGCAGTCCTTCGGAAATACAGAATGAAACTTAACCCTCTGAAATGTACATTTGGGGTCGAGTCCGGAAAGTTCTTAGGTTTCATCGTCAGTGCTAGGGGCATTGAGGCTAGTCCAGCTCAAATTACTGCCTTGAAAGAAGTTAAAGCTCCTAGAACGAAGAAGGAATTGCAGAGTCTCAACGGAAAGGTCGCCGCCCTGAGTCGGTTCATTTCCAAAGCCACTGATAAATGCATCCCATTCTTTGACGCCCTGAAGAAAGGAAAGAAGAATTTTGAATGGACTTCCGAATGCCAAAAAGCCTTCGATGAGTTGATCCGTCATATGGAAACGCCTCCAATACTTTCTAGGCCAGGCAATGGTGAGGATCTTCTTATATACTTGGCAGTATCATCTCATGCTCTAAGTGCAGCGCTGATACGGGAAGACAAAAGGATTCAACATCCGGTTTACTATATCAGCAAAAGACTCACTGGGGCAGAGCTGAATTACTCCAAGTTGGAAAAACTCGCCTATTGCCTACTAGTTGCATCAAGGAAACTGAGGCAATATTTCCAAGCTCATCCTATTAAAGTACTCACTGATCAACCTCTAAAGCAGGTCCTATTTCGCCCTGAAACTTCGGGTCGCCTTCTAAAATGGAACATTGAACTCAGTCAATATGACATCACTTATCATCCCCGAAAAGCAATCAACGGACAAGCTTTAGCTGATTTCATTGCAGAATTCACAGAGAAAGATAATGGTGAGGAAGAAGCGATCAATGATTCCCCAATCCAGTGGAAGATGTATGTTGATGGCGCAAGAAATGACTACTGTTCTGGAGCCGGAGTGGTACTTGAAACTCCTGAAGGTCGATCATTATGTTATGCACTAAGACTGGAATTTCCTTCAACAAACAATGAAGCAGAATATGAAGCTCTTATTGCAGGTCTGAAAATCGCTAAAGAGCTAAACATTCGAGCATTACAAATCTTCAGTGATTCTCAGCTTATTGTATGTCAAGTCAAGAAGGAATTTCAAACAAAAGGTGGAAACTTGCCTTCCTACTTGTCAAAGGCTTGGGAACTCCTATGTGAACTCGATCATTATTCAATAAGCCATATTCCCCGGGAAGAGAATACGAAGGCAGATTCCCTCGCAAAGTATTCAAGTTCTGGTGAAGCTCAACTATTGGGATTGGTTCCCGTAGAAGTCCTCTCAACACCAAGTATAGACGAGATGGATATAGATTGGATTATGAATGTATCTCAAGAACAAGAGTCGTGGATGACTCCAATATTAGATTACCTACTCAGTGGTTCTCTGCCAGAAAATTCAAGAGAGAGACAGAAGCTACTAAGGAAAGCCTCTCGCTATGTAATTCAGGATGGCCGATTGTACAGACGGGGATTCTCAATGCCTTTACTTCAATGTGTATCCAGGGAAGAGTCCAAAACAATCCTAGCTGAGGTACATGGAGGAGAATGTGGTGATCATTCAGGTGGCCAAACATTAGCAAAGAAAATTCTCCGATACAGATATTTTTGGCCAGAAATTAATCGAGATGCTGCAGATTACTCCCGAAAATGTGACAGGTGCCAAAGATTTGCCAAAATTCCTAGAGCACCTTCTACCGAACTCACACAGATGGTCAGTCCATGGCCGTTCGCAATTTGGGGAATGGATCTCATTAGGCCGCTACCAACTGCCAAATCAGGAATTAAATATGCTATTGTTGCGGTTGATTACTTTACTAAATGGGCTGAAGCTGAACCATTGGCTACTATCACCTCTAAGAAAATGATAAGTTTTGTAACCAAGAATATCATTTGCAGATACGGTGTGCCTCAGAAAATAATTACGGACAATGGTACTCAGTTTGAAAGCGAAGAATTCCAGGATTTTTGCAAGCGATTCAAAATCCAGAAAAGCTTCTCGGCAGTAGCTCATCCGCAGGCAAACGGGCAAGTGGAAGCAGTGAACAAGATCATCAAATCAACCATCAAAAAGCAACTAGAAAGAGCAAAAGGTGGTTGGGTCGATAAACTACCACTTGCACTATGGGCATACAGAACTACTCACAAAACTGCGACTGGGCATACTCCTTTTTCGTTAGCATACGGATCGGAAGCGATGATTCCGATTGAAGCAGAGGTCCCTTCACACAGAAGAACCCATTTCAATCAGGCAGAAAATGAAAAGCTACAACTTGAAGCGCTAGATCTCCTTGATGAAAAAAGAGACGAAGCTAATCTCAGAGTTGCAGCTCATCAGCAAAGGATAGCCAGACATTTCAATTCCAAAGTTCGTCAACGCAGCTTTGAAATTGGAGATCTAGTCCTGAAAAGAATTATGACCGCGACAGGTGTGTTTGGGCCCAATTGGGAAGGACCATATGTGATAGGTCAGAAGCTTCTTGACGGCACATTCAAACTCACTACTGTTGAAGGAGTTCAAATTCCAAGGGCATGGAACAGCAATCACTTGCGTCCATATTTTACTTGAAAATTTTGTTGAAATAATATAAAAGAGTTGTGGATGCATGATTCTTGTGATTGAAAGCAATTGTAAAACTGATGCAAGTGATTAATGAAAGAATATAAAGTGGATGTAGGCCCAAATTCTTGGCCGAACCACTATAAATCTTGTGTTCCTTATTTACATGTTTGCTTTATTTTCGATATAAAAGTACATAAAATGTATTGCTGAAATGTCAATTTAAATTTTTGCAGACAATGGAAATAAAACTTGCGCATAATAAGACCGAGCGATTCTCACCATCATTCAACAAACAAATTTCAAGTCACGAAGACCCCGAATTCGAATCCTAGATAGGAAATACTTCAATTGAACGGCTAATGATTTCGATAGAAACGAGCCCTTGCTGATAAATTGAGATTGTTTGAACAAACAAACATCCAATTAGGAAGCTAGTGCCCGTTCTCACGAACTTGCCTGACAATGAAGTACACTTCCTTGGATTAAACAAGCTACTTGCAAGAAAAGGGGAATGAAAACTTGAAAAGAGAAAAAAAAAAAAAGAGGATCGGTGAAAAGGCATAAGCAAGAAGACAAGGAAACAACCAAAATCCATCATCGGCAGCACAAGTCCTCTTCAGAGGCACAACTCTTCGGAGGATAAAAGACCTCTAATGGGTCATATGCCACAAAAAAGAAAGTTCTCTACTCAACAAAAAAGATTGGAGGAGTCATGACCCTCCAACCATGAGAGAGTAACTTCCAGGCAATGAAAACCCTTTCTGAGGCACATTTCACCAGGAGTTGAAGTGAAATAGCCGCTCTTCGGAATTTCACTTCACCAGAGTTGAAATGCAAACAAAGAAAAAGACCTCTTCGGAGGCACATTTCACCAGGAGTCGGAGTAGTTACTCTTCGGAGTTTCACTTCGCCAAAGTTGAAATGCAAACAAAATAAAAGCCCTCTTCGGAGGCCCATTTCACCAGGAGTTGAAGTGTTATGACCGCTCTTCGGATTTCACTTCACCAGAGTTGAAATGTAAACAAAATAAAGACCTCTTCGGAGGCATATTTCACCAGGAGTTGAAGTGTAACTGCCGCTCTTCGGAATTTCACTTCACCAGAGTTGAAAGACGGACAAAATAAAGACCTCTTCGGAGGCACAATCAAGAAGAAAGACCTCTTCGGAAGCCCACGTTTCGCCGAGATTGAAATAAAACTTCCAAGTGTTGAAACGTGAAAAGGCTTTCTAAGGCAAAACTCTTTGGAGGTACACGTTTCACCGAGATTGAAATAAAACTTCCGAGTGTTGAAACGTAAAAAATCCCTCCTCAGAGGTACAACTTTCTATATAAAAAAAAATCCTCATCAGGGGCATACTTTAACTTCCGAAGAAAGAGTAATTTACCTATTCTGGGGAATAATCTTCCTCGAAAAAAAAAGAAGAGAGAAAAAGAAAGAGAGGGAGTTAAAGTACCCTTCAGAGGTCCGCTTTACCGCATAAAAGAATTCACTTGGTAAAAAATGTACTTAAGCAAAAGAAAGAAGTGATTTCTTCAAAGGTCGAAGCGCAGAAACTTATACAAAGAGGGTTGTACTTTGCAAAAATTCTCTTTAAAGAATAAAACAATTATTCTTTAGCAAATATGAGTGCAAGTCCCCTCGAAGTATAGAATATTGCAGCAAACTTATGGAATGGGGGCAATATAGTATAATTACACACAATATGGTATAGCCATACCAGCAAAAGGTAACGCTCAAGTAACATGCCATAAGCTTGCTGCAATATCGTGTAAATAAACTTGTGCAAAAATAAATAGTAAATGCATTCTCAAATTCAAACAGAAGTTTGTACAAACGAAGAATCATTTTATTCAATTATAATGCAGATACAGGTTTCAAAATAAAAGCGGGGGCCGGTACCCGCACAACTCTCGGCCTGTTCATACAAAAGACAAAAAGCTAAAGTCTTCACTTCTTTTTACTGCCTTTGGACCCTTTACCCGGCCGAATGACCAGCTTTTCAGGTCGGCCAGTGGGTATAAGGGAGGAAGGAGAGGTAGGCGCAGCTGGCCCAACTTCTGGCTCCTCTTCAGTGGCAGTGATTATCTTCCCTCTCCTCTTTGATGCTCCTTGCTTCCTTCTCCTCTTCGAGGAAGACTCACTTCCTGGAGTGACGAGTTTAGATAGAGTTATGTCGTCAGAAGGAGTCCGCTCCGGAGATATGTCGCCTCCCTCAAGTCCCTCATCTTTCTGCTCTTGCGAAGCAATGGGATCATCCAGGCCATGGAGAGCCTCTATTTGTTCCTCCTGTGATCCAGGCTGCGAAGCAGAAGGAGGAGCCACCTGAAGAGATGGAGGAGGGATTACCGGAGAAGAAGAGATTTGAGCAGTGCTTGATACTTTTTCTACAGAAGAAAAGATGTTAAAGTCAGTAAAGAGAGGAGATGAAGGTTCACCAATGAAGTCAGTAAAGAGAGGAGATGAAGGCTCATCAAGGTTGAGAAAATAGCCAAGGAGCTCATGAAACTCATGCGAAATAAATGAGTAACCCGCTTGAGCAGAATTGACAGTAGCGAGATTAACAGTGAAATTTCCTGGAGAAGCTGGTTTCCTGATATCGACTTCATAAGCTTGCGCATCAGCGCTCTCATCACCCTCGTCTCCACCTTGTATGCTTGTAATCTCAGTGGTAACTTTGGTGGGAGATGCAAGATGGGAACTGGAACCAATAATGTCGACTTCAGACGAAGAAGGTGGCTGGACTAGAGTAGTTGAAGTGGTTTTTCCCAACCGGTCCCCTTCCGTCACTTCAGTTCTTAATTTGGCAAGTTGTTCCTTTCCCTTGGCAAGGGCAGCGCGAGCGTCATCATCAAAATAATGCCTTTCCAGGGCTGATTCGTCATAACCAGCACCTTCAGCACCAAGCATCTCAAGGGCGGCCTCCCACACTTCAGCTAAAGTGATTTCATACTTGGGACCAAGAAAAGCGAGGCTTCCACGCCCCAAGACGCTATGCAAGTAGAAGTCGAATAATGTTGAGCCGAAGCTGTTTTTGGTCGCCTCATGAGATTCTTCGGCTGCGATTTTGCCGGCGACAGCCTCATCACGCTCCCTTTCAGTTTTGGCAAGCTGAAGCTTAAGCATTTGTATCTCCGCCTCCTGGGAGTTGTTTTTCTTTCGAAGCTCAGCAATATCAGAGACATAGCCTTCGCTGATTCTTTTTTGTGCTTCGAGCCTGTCTTCGGCATCCCTTTGGCTAGCGTGAGCGTCTCTCACTTGTTTCAGGAGCACTTCTTCTTTTTGAGAATATGAAGTAGAGGAAGCAGCAAGCTCATGTTTCAAATTCTCAACCTTTGCTTCAAGTTCCTCATTGTAGGAAGCAATGCTCCTCATTTCGGTATCATGTTGCTCCAAGACCTTTTGCCATTCAGCCTTGTCATTTTCCATAGTGAGCATGGCCTCTATGTTGGCACGATTAATTCTCTGAAGCTCATCAACAAGCTTCTGCCAGTTTGACATCCTCTCGATATCAAGTTTGACGGCGTCGAGATTTCGTAGCATGGCAGGCTTGTCAATAGGGACCAGGTCAAGGTCGAACCTCACACCCTTTAAGCACCACTGTGGAAAACGACTTTGTAAAGTGGCTGGGCCCGGTCCAACTTGAAATTTGGGCCTGCTTATTATCGTTTGAATGTCGATTTCCCAAGAGCGGGAGAGTCAGAAGGAATGTCGAGCGAGGCAGGAGTAGCAACTTTCTCAGGAGTAGTAGAGGCCTGCTTTTCACTGTGACGGGCTCGTTTGCTTAAGTCTTCACCCATGTGACCTTTTCCTCGATCGTCATGAGTTTTTCTCTTGTGGGAGTCATCGCCTTTTTGCCAAGAATCATGGCGCTCTTCTCTCTCCCTTCTTTCACGACGTTCTTCTTCAGTCCTCCTTTCATGAGCCTTTCGGGCAGCCCTTTCTTCATCATATTCTCTGTAGGAGGGAAAGTAACGCCTATAATCGTATTGACCACGCCCCCCGTAGCGTTGGAAATCCTGATAATATGATCCGCCGCGTGTCATTGAAGGATCTGAAATAAGAAAAGATAAGCTTTAGAAATCTTTAGAGTATGAGAAGATAAGTGCATAAATGTGCTGGAAAATCCTTAGTTGTGTGTGAAGTGCAAACTACTCGCGTTGGACTAACGAACCACTCCTCAGTTGGGGGGAAGTAATAGATCCCACTGTCGGTGACAATTCTTGGGATAAAGGAGTTGGAGTCTGTTGGAGGGCAGATGTCGCTTCAATCATCGGGGGTACAGTTTTACCACAGGCAGGGTCATCTTTAAAGAGCTCTTGGGAAGTGACGATTATGTCACTTAAATCCCCAAAGACGTCATCACCATCATGCCCAACCTGATTCCCTCCATCAGCTCCTTTGTCGGCACTCTTCCTGGTTTGGGAAAGGGGCTCCTCTTCTTCTTCAATTATGGGAGCAAGTGCGGGCTTTTCGGAGGGTCCCGCATCGTCTCTTGGAGTAGAGCACTTTACTAGTAAGGTTTCTGCAGAAATTTCTCCTCGCATGTGCTCTTTAGTGGAGATCGGAAGATCAGGAGTTTTCACCGGAGAATCAGGAACCTCCGTTGGAGCTTCATGAGGCTGAGTAAAGCGAGAGGGATGGAGGAGTCCGTATTGATGTAAAAATTCATCGTTTAGCAGAAACTTTATGCTCCTCTCTTCTACCGGCACGGCATTTAATCTTTCAAAAATTTGCTTAAGACTTGGGTCCCTAGCAGGGGGTGGAAGTGCTAAAACAGGAAAAGAATGAAATTAGCAACTGAGAGTTCAGATCTCGAAAAAGTCTCAAAACGGAAAAAGTAAAGACAGGAAATCTTACTTCCCACTCTCTAGATGGCATAAAACCCTGGAGGGCAGCGAACAAAGAAAAACTGATTCAAAAATCCGTGAGCGCTTTCGGAGAGATCAGTAATAAGTTTGCGGTTTCGAGCGCTTCTTATAACCACGATGGAGGGATGGTCTTTAATTTTCGTGAATGAGCAAAAATAGCAGATCTCCCCGAAGCTTGGTAATCGATCCAAAACTCTCCTAAATAGAACACATAACCCCATCAGAATGGCGTAGCCATTGGGGTGCAATTGGAATGGAGAGATAGACAACCGAAGCAGGAACTGTTGAAGAAAGTCATTAAAAGGAGGAATAGCGCCGTTCAAGCACATTTGGCGATTAACAGCAACAAAGCCAAGAGGGGGCCTATCCGCGGTGTCATTTGGCCCCGGAAGTAAGACGTCAGCATCATCAATGCCAAACTGGACGCGCAGTTGGTTAAACACCCGCTGATTCAAAGTTGTGGATGTTCTCTCCGGAGGGTTGTCTACAGGGATGGCTACTGGGAAGACATCTTCAGCCTGGCCCATCGGCTCTTCTTGATGAGAGGTCATTCTACACAAGCAACTGGATGTTCAAATGCGAAGGTGCGCGTTTCCTAAAAAGTGTGAAGTGTTGTGCAAGACTAATAAAAAGTGACAAGTATATTTAACTGGAATTATACTGATCGATGCTTGATCGATTGTAAACATTTCAGAACTTGTTAATCTAAAGCTCAAGCATAATATTAGTGCAAGCGGGTCGATTTCTATTGACTATTTCAGCATTGCTTTGGTATTTTGTTTGAAATTGATAAGTTAAAGGCACTTCATACACACAATTTATTCAAGTTAATCATCTATTGTTAACTAATCTGTCATTCGATGTGGGCAGTCAATGACAAGTATATTCGTCCCAGTTTTCTGTGAATGTTGTATTGAACAGGTTATTAGCCTGCAAGTCAAAATAACCTGTGAATGAGTGCAATAAAATTCAACAGTTCGAAGTTAATGCAATGGTCCAATGTTCAAACAGAATTTACACAAGTCATAACCCATCAACGGTTCAAAAGTTCTGAGTCGGCAGTGCCCTAAGTAATGAGTCGTGGAGATAAGGAGATTATCTCAAAGTCCTATCTCGGCAACGACTCAAGGCTAAGTCTTATCTCGGCAATGACTCAGGGCTTAGGTCGTGGAGTATGTTAAAGGAGCTCTGGTTCAAAATAATAAGGAAATCTCTAAGTTTTATCTCGGCCGCGACTCAAAGGTTCTATCTCAGCCGCGACTCAAAGGTTTTATCTCGGCCGCGATTCAAAGGTTTTATCTCGGCCACAATTCAGGGGTTCTGTCTCGGTCGCGGCTCAAAGCTCAAGTTGAGGAACATGATGAGTCGTGCCATGATTAAATCGTGAGGGTCACTGGGTCATACGAAAGGAGCCGAGTCAAACCTACAGCAGCATTCGAATCAACCATCTAACCCATTAACACAATAAACTCTCAATCTACAACCCTAATTTTATCGCGTCAGTGGATCGCCTCGAGTTACAAATCATTGAATCAGACAGTCCTCAATCCATCAATGATTAGAGCAACCTAACTCGCAAAGCTCAAGGGGATAAATTGAAGATAAGGACGGTGCGCACAGGGAAATGATGATCGACAATCAGAAAGGAGGCGAAATTGCTTACGTGGTGTGATGTCAGAGATGATCGGAAGAGATTTTGAGTTGAAATTGCTTTTGGGAGCTTGGAGATGTGTTAATGGCGGAAAACGACTCACGAGATCGGTAAAAGAAGAAGAAGATAAGAATGACGATTCATGCTATTTATATACCAAGGTAGTAGGATATGAGTCGGCACACGCGGGGTAAGATAAGTCGAAGCACGCGACCTACGACTTAGGCGTGTGCTTCGAGGGGCAAATGTTAACCCCACTGAAGCTTGGGCCGACTCATCAGATAAAGCATTAAGCGACTCAGAAGATTTACGACTCACCATGAGTCGTTAGCGGTTCAAGTGTGCAAATCAGAAAGCCAAGTACAATTAACTCGCGTACGACTCAATGACCGAAGAAGGAACTCACCAACTCATATGATCTAGGTCCGACTCATCAAAGACCAGCTCAGCTAGTCTCCGACTCAACTGTTGTGCGACTTATGAAAGTTTCTGACTCAGCGACTCATGACTCAGCGACTCATGACTCAACGACTCATGGTTCAACGACTCAACAGGTTCGCGACTCATCCTAAGGAACGACCTAAGGAATGTCATGACTTATGGATACCTACGACTTATGATAAGTCGAGTACGACACATGCTAATATGAGAGGAGTTATGATGAGTTGACTCGGGAACGACTTATCTCTTGGGACCAAGCCAGCAGTTCGGCCTTGAGTTAACATGGGGCGACTCACCATGACTCGTCCACGACTCAAAATCGTTGAGTCGTAACCCATTGCCACAATGCCTAGGAAAATTGACTCGGACACGACTCAAGACTTGTCATGAAATCCAGCAGAGGAATAAGCCATGAAGAGGGGAAAGGTTGGTTTTATAAGTCAACCACGACTTAGCCTGACTCGGGGACGACTTAGCTTGAGTCGGTCACGACTCAGGACTTATGCGCAGAATTCATGTCCAAGCTTGCCTATAAATACATAGCCACCTCCAACATTCAAAGGACTTTTGGCACATTCTCTTCATACACCGTTACTTTGCTGCATTCCAAACCAATTCAACACTTGAAGCTCTCGAGACACTAAGAACGCTACAAACAACTTCGAGAAGAGATCATGTACATCCAACATGGATTCGAAGACTCTCATCTCCATTGAAGTTTAGAATAATTGTTCTAAGTTTCTTGTAATTCAAAGTGAATTGTACTTGGGAAGAATTGTATCAACTTGTAACGAGATCATCAATAAAAGTACTTAAAGTGGACGTAGGCTATACCATTAAGCCGAACCACTATAAAATTGTTGTTGTTTACTACTTTTCCGCTATTACTTGCTTGTAATTCTTTCCCGATCTATCGGGTGGTGCTTTCACAACTACATTTCACACACCGGGGTGTTAGCGTTCACATTTTAGCATTAACATATATATATATATTATTTATTTTAAAACCAAACCAATATCGATTTTTTACATCATAATCCTATTACCGTGTTATAAATTAGTGTTATGGACTCTCCCTATAGTTTAAAGTTTAATGATATTTTATAATTAAAAATGGGAATGGATTATATTACTATTTTTTGACTTAAAGCTCATGTAAAAGTAATCAAAGTTAGATATGAAGAAGTGTGTTAAATTTTAATTAACTTAAAATAAATTGTTATAAATTCTTTAGCTGTAATTAATTTGGATTAGAACATAAATGTATTCGGATAATTAAAGTTAATTAAACCCTGATGTGTGAATCGTTTGATATTGGATATTGATCGTTTAAGTGGTTAACGATCTATATTTTGGGTTAACTATATTGGATATCTATTTCAATTATCCGTATCTGTGCCATCAAGTGGTCAGACAAGTTAAAATAGTTAGATTAAAATAATGATGTGTTTTATTTGAAGTTAAAATCTGTAATAAATTCCTATATTTGAATTTTGTCACCCTAGATATAAATTGTTTATTTTAGACAATTTACCTTTTAAAAATTTATTGCTTAAGATTCGAAGAGACCGAGATCAATGTTATCCGAGACCACTTCGATTTGAAATATCACTATAAACCTTTACGGGTTCGATTATAGTGTTTAATAGGCTGGAATTGGATTAATTTCACAAATTTAACTATCTTAAATAAGTATTGTACTTAGACACTATTAAAATATCGATATATTTCTGTAAAATGTTTTAGGTTAAAATAAGATGATAACACATCGGTTTATACGAGCTACTTGGGTTTTCATAGCTTAAGCATTTCAAATTAAACGTGTTTTACTCATGCTGGTTTCCAGCCTGACTCGGGTGTTAATTTATTGTAATGCTCGGGTCCGACCGAGTATTACAGGATTTCAGGTTAGGATGCTTCACGTATTTGTTATATTCCGCTGTGTGTTGTATGCTGTATAGTCGGCTATAGGGACAAGTTATTATAACTGTCTGGTTTTTTTGATGATTGTACTCTGATAACTAGTATATATATTAGCAGTTACAGCCTTTTTTTGTATAAAATGCTGTTATTGTATATTATATTTTGTTTTGCTGCGATTGTGAGATTCTGTGGTGTTATTTCTGTTTTCTTATTCTATCTCTTTTTCTAATACCCTAACAATGTGTTATTTTCGGCACTTGATTGCTTAGCACTCTATACAGTGAACGTATTAGTGTCGATTTTCAGGGGTCGAAAATCGCCTGGTCGTTACATATGTACGGGCACATTTAACCATATATATATATGTATAAGTTGCACATGCGCATACGTATATGTGTATTTGATACACATATACACTTCAAATATTACATATATATAAAAATAAAATCTTTATTTTTATTAATTAAATAAAATAAAGATTTTATTTAAATTATTTACATTGGATCTAAATCAATTTAAACTTCATAGGCCTAATAAAATCTAAAATGGATTTTTTTTTTAAATTTACCCATTTAACCTATCGTGTGCTAACCCAATTCCTTTAAAGAGTTTATAAGAAACCCCTATATATCCTAGCTCAAGGAATTGATAGGTAGAGCAAGTCGGAAAATTGCATGTAATAACTATTCATGAGGTATCTTGTGTGTACCGCCCCAAAGAAGTTTGAGACCGATTTGATTGACTGGTTAATGTTTTAAACACAAGTTCATAAATTAAAACTAAATCATGTATATATGTATGTATGTATGTATGTTTGTATGTATGCATGTAAGGCAATTTATAATTTTTTTGAATACATATTCCATTGCACCGAGGAACAGTTGTTGTTTCAAGAAATACTAACTTCATGGTGAAGGAATTTCTTTTAGAAATTATTTGTAGTAAAATGGATTTACCTATGATCCAAAGATAAAACAGATTACGAGGAATGAAATGAAATTAAACAACCTAAATGGACATAATACGTTAGAATGTCTAATAAGTATTCTTGCACATCAAGGATAAATTATGAGTTTCTTATTTTCTTATCAATGTCAATAATAGAATTTTCTCAGTTGTCAATAGAGCCATTATGAGTATTGACTTTTCCATATGGTACGATGTGCAAATTTGAAATATATTCTAGGTGCACCATTAAAAATATGATTTTGGCGATTGTACTTAATGGGATATGATCCATCAGCCGCATATATGTTCACATGAAGAAGACCAATTTAGTTGGAATATAATAAGCAATGTTGATAAGAATAACTTCGTAAATTTCAGTTATTGAAACGCATAAGATTCGTTAGTCAACATGCTTGAACATATTCAGATTTTACTCGCAAAATTGTCACACAATATGATTTTGTGTTTTAGTACATATATGTTGAAATAGAAAATTATGTATAATGATTTAGAATGGACTTATTGTAAATAACAAGCAAAGTGTCTAGAAGTCAGTGGGAACGATACTGAGTTTGTTGGTTTCAGATATGGTCCAAGAACTAATAAGAAATTATCGTTCAATAAGCATTGAGCAAAAAATTATTTTGACAAAAATATCAAAGTGATTTGATTCTCGATCAAAATACAGAAGAAGCATGTATCTGTAAGAAAAAACTCTAAATGTACTAGAATATTTCTAAAACCATAGGAAAACAACAAACTTATGATTATTAATGATGTACCTAAGTCAAAATCATTATAATTTGGTTTTTTAATACTCGAAATTGGATTTTTAAATGATATCATTTACAGTTAGTATAAAAGGATGTTGGGATTATCCCAAACGATATAATGTGATGACCTAGAATTTTGGGCAATAGCAATTTGATAATCTCCTAAAATATTATTGGCTTAATAATCTTCTTTTATAATTATTTTAATTTGGCAAAATTTATCTTTTTCAAAGCTAATAAAAATGTTTCCTAATTATAACGTAATATGTATATACATTGTGGATAGAAAGCTTTGGTTTGAATTTAATAAAAAATATGTTTTCAAATTATAATATATATATGTATATATATTGTAGTTTGGAAGTTTTGTTTTAAATTCAATAAAATAATTTTTCAAAAGTTATGTAAGGTTAATTTGAGAACACTAAAAAATATATCTATATATTTGTTTATTAAAAATATTTTAACTTGATAGTATTTGTTATAAAGATTTAATACATTTTCTTTTATAAAATTTTAAAAAAAGATTTAATAAAAAGGTTTAAAATGCTTTCTTTCAAAATTATATTTGAGATAAAGACAGTTTGTATACATATAAAGAATTAAAGGCTTATTGATAAAAACATATAAAAATTATAAACATATTACTTAAATCGATATAAACATAAGTAATTAATGAAAAGAAAGATTAAACATTTGTAATTCATATAATACTTGTCTTTGACATTTGTAATAATAATAAGATGTTTTACACATTTGTAAGCTAAGGACAACTTGATTTAACAAGTGGCAACACAATTTTCTTTTAAAATTTAATTATATAATTAGGTGTTGCAGAGGAAAACTGGCCATTTTTATTTCCAGTTCAAAACTTCCTCAATTCTTTCTTCTTCATCTTTAAATCAAAAACAATTTTTTTTTTAAAAAGAAATAAAATCAAACTGGTTCAGACCTTCAACCTGAGCCTGTGACCAAGCTAGCAATAAATTCAACTCAATAAATTCTGACTCAATTCAATATTAAGAAGATCAAAGCAAGCTTCAGTTTCAAAACTAATTTCTAAATCATTTCAAATAGAGAGAAACTGTTCTCTCTTTTATAATATCAGGTGAGTAAACATCTTTTTTTAAAAATAAAATTAAATACATGTTTAATCCTTAGTGCATGTGCTAAATTCATAAAGTCACGTTTGTAATTGTAATTAGGATGTGCATGAATGTTTAAATGGAATAAAGTTTGAATATAGTGAAGTCCTATGTGTATATATCTGTGTGCATGCCTGTATACGGAAGAACATCTCTCTATTTTGTTTTAACAGGCCAGAAAATAAGTTCAAAAAAATTAATTCCTCTCTTCCCTATGTTTATCTAGCCATGATCTCTAAAAGGAAAATAATTGCATTGATGTAAATTTATTTTTAAAAATGGTTTTCATAATTTATACTAAGTAATTATTTCAAATTATATAAATTACAAAGATAATCAAACACATGCCAAAAATCGGTCAACTTAATTTCAATTTTTGATTATAGGATCTGATGCGTATTGCAAAATAATGAATTTTAATATAAATATCATGAATTTTAGTACTGTAAATGATGAGATTTGTCGAGTTAAACGATATGGTACTTTCATCGAATTCCGATGATCATCGACGAGTTGATCGTCGTGCTTAGAGTTGGAGGTAGCTGGAAGGACGGAGGTCTTAGGAAAAATGATGGATGAGTTTAAGTTCGTCGTGGCAGCCGTATGTCGATGAATTAGGGTTTGTGGTGCTGTTTTGGACGACGATGTTGTCCTGGTTCGTGTGTCGACGAAGGTGAATCGGACTCGATCGCGAGGGTTGGGATCATAGCGTGGTGACGTGATGCTGCTCTGGACGTGATGGCATGGGTTTTGGTGGTCGGGATCATCGTCGGCGAAGTGATTTGTCGTTCTGGTTTGGTCCTGGGTATTGATCGACTAGCTCAATTTTTGTTTTCCAGTCGAACGACGGTACTGGATGGTCGTAGCTCTCGTGGGGGTCGTCGTCGACTTACGAGCGTCGTCGGCGAGGAGTCGGTGACGTTCAGATCGACGTGCACGTGCACGTGTGCACGCTGTGTTAGGTTTGTTGTTGATATTGGGGAAGATGAGTATTTTCTCAGGAAAGTTGATGTTTGGCTCGAGTCGATTTTGGGTTTGTCTCGTAGTAGAGTGCGCACATGAGTTGCTCGGTTTTGAGCTCAGGAATCTTGAGGGTTGGGCTTGAGTAGTCATTTTTTTCACAGGTTTTAAAATGTGAAGTAAATTTCGTAACCAGGTTTTGAAAAACATAAAGTTTTATAACAGCAATTTTTTTTAAACAAGTTTAAGATTTTAAAAGTTATTAAAATGATTTAGTTTTCAAAGAATGTTTAGCCAAGTTTTGAAAGGATATTTAAAATGAATATGTTTCCAAAGCAATATAAACCAAGTTCCAAAGTAATTTATTAAACAAGTTTAAATAAGTCTTCAAAGATTTAAATTGTTTGAGATTGCTTTGCTTATAGTAATTATATATTAGGTTAATTTTGTAATTAAATTTCTAAGTTTTTTCAAAAGTAATAAGATGATGTTTGAATTAAGGTGTGACTAAAGTAAGAGGGTTTAACTTTAATTAATTAAAGAATTCTCAAAATGATTTCTGTATAAATTAATTTCAAGCATTTAATTTAATTTAATTTAAATGATAAGTAAGAGTTTAATTAAGGTAAATGGTTATCTTAATTAATTAAGGTCTTATTAATAAAAGTAATTAAAGTATAATTACTTAATTAACTAAGATAATTAATTAATGTAATTAAATTAAGGTAATTAATTGGTTTAATTAATTAAGGATAGTTAATTACTTATTTAAGGGTTAATTAATCTAAGTAATTAAAGGTCAATTAATTAAAGAATAATTAATTAATGGAAGTAATTAAAGGTTAATTAATTAAAATAAATTAAATTAAAAGGATTATTAAGGGTAATTACTTAATGGAAGTAACTAAAGGGATTAATTACTCAATTTACATTAATTAATGTGATTAATTAAAGGATAGTTAATTAGTTTAATTAATTTAAGATAATCACTTAATGAAATATAACTACTTAATGTAATTGATTAAGTATAATTACATAATGTAATTAATAAAGTATAATTACTTAGTGTAAGTAATTAATGGATAATTACTGAATGTAATTAATTAGAGGATAGTTAATTGATTAATGTAATTAATTTAAACGTTAATTAATGTAAGTAATTAAAGTCTAGTTAATTACTTAATGTGATTAATTAAAAGATAATTAATGGATGTGATTAATTAAAGTACATTTAATTGGCATAATTAATTAAGGATCATTGTTTAATGTAATTAATTAGATAACTAATTAACGAGAGTAATTAAAGGTTAATAATTAATTTGTGCAATTAATTAAAGGCTAATTACTTAATGTAATTAAAGAATAATTAATTAAGGATAATTAATTAAGATGATAATTAAAGGATCATTAATTAATTGGTTTGTAATTAATTAATGTTAAGTAAGCAGGATTTAAAAGTGACTGAAGTAATTAATTTAATTTATTTAAATTAATTAGAAATGGTGTGACTAACTAATCTTGCTTATGGATGATTGAATGATATTGAGTGCAACAACCCGCAAATTTCGATAATTGAATTGGTTAATTTAATAAGATTTTGTAATTTAATATCGAAGAGAATAAAAAATTTGTGAATTGTTAGTGGAAACGATGACTAAAATGAATTGAAACAATACTAATGTAAGTTAACTATTAACAATTCATATGAAATCCCAATTATTTGAAATGATGTAAAGGTTATAACTTGGTTATAAATTGAATGTAAGTAAATAAATGTAAGTGTGTATAAACTTTTGAACTAGTACACAATTAGTGGTAATATAACAAAATTTGTGTTATAGAGGTAAGTTGTAACATTTGTTTACGATAATAAACTTAAAGGTGTTATAAATGTATTTAAGGTAAATGGTGACTAACATTATTATAAGTTACACATTATTTAATATATTAAAAATTAATTGGGAATCAATCGCAATCAATTCACTTAATTATTGCGGTTATTGTAGATTAAATTTGTAAGTAAATATAAGAAAAACTAAGTATTGAATTAATTAATGAAATAATGCAGTGTTAATGGTAAGTAATAAACTTATAGATGTAAGTAAAAGTAAATAGGTGACAACTAATATATGTTATTTATTTATATAGCGTGTTAAATAAGATTGGTAATCAAATTGCAATTAAAGCTAATAATGTTAATGCAAGTGGATAAATAACTAATTTAGTGCAATTCCAATTAATTGAAACCAATTGCAATAAATGAAATTTCTTCAACATTTGACAACCAATCAAGAAATTCTTCTGCTTGCATACCACCTTTGAATTATGGAATTTCCATTCTCATACCGGACTCCCATTTACGATCATTTTCTGAATCTAGATATTGATTTCGTACTTGGCCTCGATTTCGATAATGAATACTACCTCCATCAGCATCTTCCTCAAAATCATATGTATTTCGATATCGATCTTGACCATACATGTCCCTTCTACCCTGTCTTTCAACATCACGATATGATTCATTTTCAAACCCACGTTGAGTTCTTCTCTCTTCACTTCGATACCCATGGTGTTCTCGCCTCATTGAAACTGATGATTCTCTCCTATCTCGATAAGACTGTGGTGACATTCTCCTTTCTCCCGAAACCGATGGTGAAACCCTGTTTCCACTTTGGTTCGAAACTGGTGACGTTCTCCTTTGATTGTGATTCATGTCTTTCATCAATATCTCCAACTTTTCAATACCCTCATTGAACTTGTCATGGATACCCTGCTCCATCTGCTCATCTTCTTGTCTTCTATACACATCTTCAACCTGATGATAGCGATTAGCACGTCTTAGAGGCATGTTCCTTCACAATCTCGGTTCTTTGACTTGGCTCCGATCTAACTTCCTTTAACTCGCTCGGCTTTAACTGGCCTTGATCTTACTTAGCTCTGATATGGCTCGACTTGGCTCTACTTGGCTTTGAACTGGATTTACTTGGCTCTGATCTAGCTCTGATACCAAACTGACGCAGCGGATTTAACTTTAACACGCTAATAATGCTTTCTTCCTCACGAAATGATGATTTCGTGTCAAATAATCCGCGATAAATGCCCAATTCCGTTGATCGTGACGATGCCAGAATCTAGCTATCTCCAACCCGTTGATCTCGTTAGATACTGTGTTGAAAGATCTATAGTTCGATCGTTGATCACTCGCAAGTGATACCGAGAATTGGCTTCTACTTCATTGATTCGCGCACGAATAACCCGAAGAAGGAAAGAAGAAGGAGATCACACTCAACTTCAACAATGGTGGCAAAAGCTCACACACAAATTTTATTCAAAATCAACCCTCCTCTACAATGACATCACGCCCCTATTTATAGAAGTTTACAACACAAATGCGATTCAACAACATACGACATACGAATCACGAGTTACACGACTTAACACATGCGACATAAGAAAATACAACATATCACGACCTAACAACACACGAGATAAGAAAATTACAACACGACTTAACTCAACATCTCGACATACGACATAACAGTATTTACAAGCTACAACATCATGCGACATAATAGGATACGACCTAACTGAGGGACCTAGCGACATAAGCTTCAGGACGACTCAAGCGACTTAAGGAAGCAGCATAGGTGAGCGACTTAAGAAAGCGGCATAGGTGAGTGACTTAAGAAATCAGCGACACATGAAGTTAGCATAGCAAGCGACATAAGACAAACGACTTAAGGATCAGTGACTTAAGGAAGCAGCTATAGAGATGCGGCATAAGAACTTGTGACTTAACTCGCTAGGTCGCTCCTCTTGACATAAGAACTTGTGTCTTAACTCGCTATGTCGCTCAGGCGACTCAAGGCATAACTCGCTGTTGGTTGCATCATCCTCCACTGCATCATCTATCTCGTTATGTCGCGGGCGACTTAAGGCAAGAGAACGACTTAAGGCCATCGAGCGACTTAAGGCGGACGACTTAACATGGTGCGCTGCATCAGTGACATATGGACGTTAATATTTGAATTTGTTCGATATTAATCACTAACTAAATTTAATTTTCCGAGTTGCACAACCACAAGGTTGAATACTTCAAAATACCATACGATTTAATAAAAATATATTTGTTATAAATTAATAAATATTTATGAAATATTAATTATTAAATTTATTTGTTTTAATTGAATTAGTGTTAATGAAGTATGTATATAAAAGTTTTATAATTACGTATCGATATATGATATCGATAAATAATTAAATTAGATTTAAAATTGATAAATACTGATTGGATTTGGAAGTATCTATGGGTCCTATAAAGCCCATATATGGCCTGCCATATTGGAAGGGGATGAGATATTTTTTTGAAATTACTAGTTTGAGTTAGCAAAGAGAAGATATAAACGGGAATATCTAGATCTCCTCGTTTTTCTTCTTCATATTACCCATATAAAGACATATCCTCTCTCATTTTTAGTTAATGTTTTTAGCCTCCACCCTCCGCCCTGTCTCTGGCCGCATAAACAAGGGCACCTCCCATTCATTTCCAAATAAAAACAAATCAAATAATATAATTCTATTTAATAGTATTCTCTTCTTATCTGCTGCAAATTCAAGAGGTGGCTGGATTGGATCCTAAGGGGCTACATTCAATATTCAAGGTGGTTATCATTGGCTATATCAGGTAATGATCTAATTTTATTATTATTCCACATCTATAAATGTTATTAATTTCAGTCATATTACTTGTATTTTCTTATTATGAATTTATATATGTGTTTGTCTAATTTTATAAATTTATACATACACATACATGTCAATAATTTTTTTTTACATGTTTAAAAATACATACGTACATACATATTCAAAAAAATCGAACATTAAATAATGATTTTTAAAACAGTTGTCAAATTAAATTTGAATTTTGTAAGTAGTTAATACATAATTCATAGAAATTAATTTGTTATTATATATATATATATATGTGTGTGTGTTTGTGTGTATATATATATGTATGTACTTTTGAAAATAATTTTTTTATGTATACATATGTTTAAGGGATTTTTAAAAAAGTTGTCCCTTTGTTTAAAAAAACTCAACCCAAAGCCCTGATGAAATCGAAGGAATGGGATGAGCCCTCCACCTGATCCGACCACAGACATGAGGGGGTAAGCCAGCCCAGCACAGAGATTTTCTACCCCCAACCAGTTTTTCAGATTGAACAAGGACCCACCTGCGCACCTTGAAATTGGGAGTAGGGCAGACGGGACTCGAACCCACGACCTATTCACCAGGAAGCATGTATGTTACCACTGCACCACTACTTGGTGTCCCCAAGACTAATTTTTTTTGCATCTTCTTCCCTATGCCTATTTTCCTATATATTTAATTGCAAAATTTAAGTTATTTATTAGTAAATATTGAAATCTAAGTTATAATGTACCATTTAATTTTTTTATGTAAGTTCTTGTGAAATTTTACGTTTTCTTAAAAAGAATTATCTTTATACAAACCCGTATGTATTTGTATAAGTAAAAATAAAATCTTTAATAAAAGGTTACAACCGAAATAAAATAAAAAATTGATTTGTATATAAGTATTATATATTTATTATTTAATTAATGTTTTAAAAATAAATTTTAAAATTAAACATAAATATTTTGAATGTTTACTAAAAAATTAATTATATATGCACACACATATGTTTATATATATATATATATATATTAAAACATATCTACATTTAAAACTTTGAATTTAAATTTGAAATATGTTTTACTCCTAGATCTGAATATGGATTTTAAATTTAAACTATCTTTAGGTGTTTTAAATATTCATTAAAATTGTTTAGAATTAGGCAATATCTTTAAAACAGATATTCATATATATATATATAAATGTTATATATATATATATATATATATATATATATATATATATATATATATATATATATATATATATATATATATATATATATATATATATGCGAGGGCATGTGTGCGTGTGCAAATGCGACTACATATATGTGTATACTTTAATAATAAATTAATCATGGATAGAAAATAAATATTTAAAAGAGAAAATGTGTCTGTCATAATGTAAACCCCTACACTATACACGGACACATTAAACTATATACACATTTACATGCTGCATGTGCACTGTACACTTATATGTATGTTTGATGCATATATACAGATTATATATATATATAAATTTAAAGCCTTTATATTTATTAATCGAGTAAAATTTAGATATTATTTAAATTTATATATATTGGATCTAAATTAATTTATACTTCATAGGGCTAATAAGATCCAAAAATGGATTTTTTTTGAATTTCACCCATTTATCAGGTCGCATGCTAGCTCGGTTATTTCGCGTTATCCATTTATCTGAATGCTCATTAGTTCAGTGTAGTTAAAATGGCTCAATGTCTAATCATGTCAAAAACAGTAGCATCATTGTTCTTCCATCCTCATGGAAATTAGTCCAGTGTAGTCAGAATGGTTTAGTGTCTTGTCATGTTAAACAATGTAGCCATGTTTTGCTTTAGTCTGCATGTTAGTTAGTTCAATGTAGTCAGAATGGTTTGGTGTCCTGTCATATCTAATAATGTAGCCACGTTGTCTATCTATTTATTATGGTCCTACATATATCATATTGGTTACCATATTTCTCTAACTCATATCTAATCATTATAATATAGTATATAAAATTGGTAGATCATAACCATAATTCTCCACCCTTGTTATACTCATTTGAACATCCTTTTAGCCACGACATCCCATTGAATCTGTCATCCCCCTAACCTTCAATCGCGTAGTATGTTAGAATGGAAGAAAAACACTATAAAGATTTAAGAGGGAGCATGTGAGAGAATAACAAGAGCATCAGCTCTTGGAGGATGAAGGAAGACAAAGAGTAGAGCTAATAAGCCACAATGGTAGAAAGCAAAGAAAACAGAAACTCCATAACCGGTTACCTCAAACAGAATAAGAGGTTGATGCTCAACAAATCTACTGTAGCTGTGGAGTTTTTGTTTTGTTTTCAATCTTAAGGACTAGAAACAAATTGATCGACACCATTATAGATGCAGCAACTTTCCAGACAATTTATAGATTTTGGCAATGGCTTGATGATCCTTTACCTCGTTGGACCATTTTTTGTGCCACTGAACTTAAAGAAGAAATTTCAATGCTTGATAGGAGACCGAGTTAAATCCAATTTGTAGGTGGTCGTAGATAGATTTAACCAATTGCAAACTTTATCAGTTTGCTTATTTTTGATCTTTGTTATCATTTTTATACTAATGTTTATTGTCTTGTTTAATACTATTTTAACTATTACTTTATAAATTTTGTATCTACAAATATGTTTTGAATTTGAAAACATGAATCTTGTTGAACTTATTATGTAACTTTAATTAAAACATGGAAATATATGGAAATCATATCTTCAAAAGCACAGACAACTTGCTTAACCTAAATAACTTACATAAGTTTAAAAATCACTCAAATGCCTAACATAGCTAATTCTAAGATCATATACATCGTGTCCAATAAAGTTTGTATGATACTTCCAAAAAATCGAGAATCAAACATAGATCAGTTAACTAAAATAAGTCTTCTTCTTCCACTTTATTTACAATGCTTTCGTACCCTCAACATGCTCTAGTAAACATGATGTAAGTACTCTAAGTTTCCAAAATCCTTCATATTAACCTATGATAATGATGATTATTATATGCTTCGTTAAGGGTAACCTAGAAATCTTAATCAATCTCCTCTTCCATATGTCTACAGTTGGCCCCTATGTATGCTTTTATTAGCACCAATTAATCTTTTGGAGTCTAAGTTTCATTTTCCATTGGGAATGTTATGAATTTTCAATATGAAACTTTCACTTAAATAGAAGGTTCATGATCCATGTCACTCTAATTAATTGTCATTTGAACATCCACGTGTAAACCATCCATGATGTTGAAACAAACAAACACAGATGTGTTTATTTCTATTTGATGATCTGAATAACTTATATTTCTTTGTTTCTTTCCAAGTGTTTGTTTATTAATTAAACATTTGTTTGTTTCTTTTATTAATGTTTTGAATCTAGTACGAAACGAAATTAAAATAATATGAATCATAATTATATGACCAATACAAGAATACTTAAACAAGTGTACACAAATACCATCATATCGTCATATAAACATATCAAACACACTAGTCTTAAATACATTTACATCTCCTCCAATATAGACGAACATAAATATAAAAACAAAATCATAATACATCTATGATACATAAAAACATCATTAATCGATATTATCTGACTTAATCTTACTCACATTGTCACTATCATCGCTATTCATTGACATCATTGAAGTCATGTAGGTCAGGTGGCGGCTGATGTTGTTGCTGAAACTATTGAATCCATATATGATAATAACATATCCGAGCCACACACTAAGTAGCTTGAGTCTGAACTCTATCTATTACTGAATCCAATGTTGTTGTAAAGTGGTTTGATAAGTCTGATATAGAGAATGAGTATGTCATGCGATCAAATGCAGCAATCACCTATCTATCATAATCTTTGTATCGAGCATACTTTGATGTAAAAAATATATTATGAATATACCATAGCTGTAAATGGTAGTCAAATATATGAAAATGAAACAGTCATGCATACCTCATGTCGAGGATATAAACCAACAGAAGATACACCTTAAATGAACTCATTTACAGGATACTACAGTGGATACTCAACGACCTTACCCTATAAATCATTGCTCCGAATGCATGTTGAGGGGGATCATACATACAAAGTTGTATGTATTGAGATGAGAATGTTCAAAAGTAGCTTGTGGAATGGAACTATACTAGAGGAGATAAGCGAACCACTATGATTGGAGTTCAAACCATGTATATAACTAGGTAAGAGTAAGCACGTGGAGCTACTCAAGTTCCATATGCATCTCAATCTCTAACTATGGTAAAAGGCTCACCATCTACTCATACTATTCCCTCGTACCAGCTATACAAGTCGGGTTGGCATAAATAGATCCATACATATCATCCAATGGGAGCAGTTCAGAAGGAATAATAAGTATACCGAACAAATGTAACCAACACTATTTCTTTAAATACCAAATGAATGGAGATGTAGGAACCGAAAGGCATACCCTGTAACAATATGCCTTCCTTAACCTAAAGATGACACTTAACACATCCTCGGTATTCGGGAGCCGATCATTTAAGTGTCCGAAAGATTGGTTATTAGGGGTGAAGAAAGAAAAAGGAGGAATATAATCTCACAAAAACATTGCGAGCAATATGTAATATACACAAAATCTTTACAAAAAGAAATCATCTTTATTTATACACAACATCAGAGTACACTATCCTATTATCAGCCTAGACAGTTATAACAACATGCCCTTACAATTGCTGATATATATACAACAATTAAACATCAATGACAACTAAAAGCAGAAGTATATAAGATATGTGAGTATGTCTTGGAGAATCCAGCTTATCTCCTAAAAGCTCCAAAGTGTATAACTAAATCGGGGAAAATATGCTCGGGCTGACCCGAGCTTTATAAGAAAATAACGTCTAGATCAGTTTGGTAAAACCACCGTGAGAAAGTCAAATCATAAGGAATTTAATTTATTATATTTTTAAATTCTTTAAAATCAAAGTATCTCGTAAGACCACACCGCACATAAACTCGAACAGGTTTTTACTTTACGATAACATTTTTTTTTATAGAAAATCAAATTATATTACGATAATTTTTAAAATACAAATGTATATCAATTATAGCCAAAATTGTTACATTTTTAAATTCCAACATAACAGGTATATAATCAAGTTTGAACACCGTCCTAGAATCTACTTTTTCTTTAGACACTCTAAGGAAAAAAATTATTAGTCGGCCCAATGACATCAAATAAATTTTAACCTCCTAGGTGTTAAAATCAAAAGACATAGTTTAATAAAACCAAGTTTATCAAACCAAGTTTATTAAACCTTTACATTGAATTAATCAAAATTTAAGACTTCATTTATTAATCTATTCTTTAATCAAAATACCTTATCATATTGAAATCTTAGGAGCCAAACACCCGTGTTTTATTTCAAAAACTTCCTTTTTTTTGAAATGATACTTTATTTTTAACCCAGTGTAGTTAATGCCCTGCTATTACCCCGCTATAACCCCGCTATATCTCATAGCAGATTTCTACCGCTATGATTTTTCCATATATCCCCAGAATATAGCCTTTCCGCTTTAATCCCCGCTATTTCCGCTATATCCCGTTATTTCCGCTATATTCCGCTATTCCTGCTATATCTTTTTTAATAAAATGAATTGAAAAATTGCATTTATACATTATAAAATTATGAAACTAATTTATTTGATTTAATTTTTAATATATTTTCAGAAATGAAAATACTCTAATATTCTACCAAATTCAATTATATTACATAATAGTTTTTCGTTTATTTAAAATATATTCGCACATGTTTTTATTTAAAATTATTTATGTATTATTTATAATTTAATTGAATGATAATTTTTCATTTAATTACCATTTATATATTTGTAAAAACATTAAGTACGAGTTTTATATGCTATTTTGGAGCCATCCGCTATATCTCGCTATATCCTTGCTGTATCACCACTATGACTTTTTGCACCTCCACCGCTTTGAATCTACCGAGCGCATTAACTGCATAGTTTTAACCCTTAAAAAAATATACATATAGCCCACGTAACTCCAAAGTGATGTCAAGGAAATGGGTATCACCATATAGTATCATATATCCCTTTACCAAGAAGGGTAATACTTAAGAGAATTATTTACCATCTAAACACATCTCATGTCCAATTTTAGTCATTTTCGAGTCACTCGTACTAGTTAATTTGAAAAAATACTTCTTCTTTCAAATCCGCTTTTGAAACAATATTACGTACATATTTCCAACTAAATAGTTTTTAACAAAATATAATTACATATTTCCAACTAAATAGTTTTTAACAAAATATAATTATCATCTACTTGCTTTGGATTCATTCGGATTCGAGCTCGTTTCGATTATACAATGAAAAAGAGAATAATTTACCAAGTGCCCCTTCACAACTGCCTAAGCAAACATCCGATTGTCACTTAGAGGATTATTCTAATCATTAAAAAATAGTTTGAGACTCGTTCCTTAAACTGTCTAAATAAAAATCTTACCCTCGAATTTCCCTTCAAAATATTTATACCTTAAATTATTTTTAAGTAAATTATTACTACTTTATCAAGAATCGTTTGAAAACTTTATCAAAGCCATCAGGATTTGAACTTCCTAAAAATTCATCCTATTTCCAAAAAATATTTCATAACTTGGATTTATAAAAATCAACTTTTATAAAACCATCTGAAATATTTCTCTTAATGAAAACCTTTTATTAAAATCAAATTTTAACCAAACATTATCATCTGACGGCTTATAGTCAAATTGTGAAACTTAATTCACAAGGTGTTCGATTCAATGTTCCCACAAATTCTATCTACCCAACCTATAATTAAAAAGAAAAAAAACTACTAATAGATTAGAAAATAGTTAATGCTAAAAAATGGACGAGCATGACTAATCGAATCCTATATGATAATAATCAAATATCCTCATCTCCTAACAAAAATCACATCATATATAACTATATTTTATTTTTGAAAACCATTCCCTTATATTAAAAAATATATTCCTAGGTAAAATTATTTCATTTACTAGATTTTAAAACAATATTATGTCGATTGGACTTGTTCACCTGATTAGGAAATTCCTATCGATAGCGTTGGCCAAACGTACTGACCAGAATTCTTAAGCCACTCAATAGATCAAATAACACAATAAGAAACCTTTTTATACACTAAAAAAATACATGCTCTTATATATAATATACTCTCAAACTCATCCTAGGGTTTTACTTACCCTATCCTTACTGAGCTTACCCCATTAAGGCCAAGGTTCTGGCTTCGCCTTGTGCTCTGATATCAAGTGTAAGGATATGCCTTTCTTACACCTAATGACGACACTTAATACATCCTCGGTATTCATATGCCGATCATTTATGTGTCCGAAAGACCGATCATTAGGGGTAAAGAAAGAAAAAGGAAGAACACAATCTCACAAAAACATGACAAGCAATATATAATATACACAAAGTCTTTACAAAAAGAAATCATCTTTATTTATACACAACATCAGAGTACACTATCCTATTATCAGCCTGGACAGTTATAATAGCATGTCCTTATAATTTCTGATATATATACAACAAATAAAAATCAATGACAACTAACAATGTAAGAATATAAGATCGTGAGTATGTCTTAGAGAATCCGGTTTGTCTCTTGAAAGCTCTAAAGTGTCCAGCTAAATTTGGAAAAACATGCTCGGGATGACCAGAGCATTATAAGAAAATAACGCCCAGATCAATCTAGTAAAACCATCATAAGGAACTCAAATCACAAGAAATTTTATTTATTATAACTTATAAAATCCTTTAAAATCAAAGTATCTCGTAGACCACGCCGCACATAAACTCGGACGGGTTTTTACCTTATGTTAACCAAAACATTTTTATAAAAAATCCAGATATATTATGACAATGTCTAGAATGCAAATACCTATTAATCATATCCAAAATTATTACATTATTAAATTGTAGCATAATAGCTATACAATCAAGTCCGAAGGTATTTATTGGAGAATGGATTCCACCTATGAAAGGATAATGGTCTACCCACCAAATCTGTACACCTCAAGATAAAATGTACGGGAGGTCACAACGCATTGTACCTCTACTGACAGGACTGGCCCTACCCTTTACTAGATACTGCTGAATATGATCACCCTTTGGTTGCAATCGAATAACCATAATAGGTGCCGAAGCATACATAGAGATACCGACAACAGACCTTGGGATGATCATACCCTAATGGAAGCGACCCACATAGCCCTACTGCACGTCCCTACTTTAATCATTTTCCTATTTAATGAGGCTTGAGCGTACAATTACCTTTTTATATAGCAACCATCTTGGAATGCTAACACTGCCTAAAGGTAGCAATACGGTGCCAGTAATCATCCATACAAGTTCGTTCTGGGTCCGAATGAAACCGAAGGCACTACCTTTACTACATCCAATTTGGAATCACCCTTAGGATTAGTAGCAAGTAGCCTTTGCACTTCAAAAGCTTCATCTTCAATCATCTTTAAGATTTTTTCAGTTCGAAACACTCAATTGGATGAAGTGGTTTTTGGATAATTTATACTTATCTGATCCCGCTCTCTTCGAAACAACGTTCGATAGTTCCGGTAAACTCAACCCCGGTTCTTTTGGAAATAATAAGGTAATACCCAGGAGCAGGGATCATCCCCTAACCATTTAAGTGGATGGATCTCCCTATCATTTATCCTAGGTGAATAAAATGAGTTTTATACATATAGTACATCATCATTGAAGACGACTGTGCCAAATAACTCACATGTTTCTCCTAGATATTTCTGGAGTTATATTTTGATCTGGATTTGATAGTCGGTTACTTAACTATCAAATAAATAAACAACCACAAATTCATAGATTTGATTACCCATGGCATCTACTAAGCCATAAACTAAATCTTTCATTTATGAAAACTCTTTTCAAAAGTGTTTATCAAAAACATTCATATAGTTATGTCACTAACATAAGTACATTCACAAATCATATAAAAGCAAAATAAAATGTTATTTAAATTATAGATAAAGATAACCTAAAATAATATTGGTTCGGTGTTAGGTGTAGAACCAATGTCCATACCACCAAAATTAAGAAGGCCAGTTAAAGGAAATCCAATCTCAAATCCTTTTATAAATTTCATTCTATAAATTCTTTTAATAAATCTCTTTTATTTATGAATCTTCTTTACTTCAATTCCAAACCCATTTACAAAACCCTTTATAAATCACCAAGTTAAATTTACAAAACTACCATTTATATATCTCTTTGTAAAACTCCAAAATTATTTATAAACTTCCTTGATAAATATCCAAAATCATTTATAAAACTTTCTTATAAATATTCCTTATTTAAAACAAAACTCCCATAATAAACTCGTTTAATAAAGTCCTTTTGGTAAACAAAACATTTATTTAAATCGCCTTTACTAAAATCATTACTTAACTTGAAACCATTATTAAAAGTATGATTGACCTTAAAAATCAGAAAGAAGCTTAGTGACCGCAATGGTTCTCTTTTAATTAAGTTTACTTTTCAAGTTAAAACATGGGTATTTACATAACAAGCAAATATGTATAAGGGAATAAGTCAACAACAAACATATCAACATATAGGTAAGATGTCGAAGTTACTATAATAGCAGATGGGGTTCTGTTCTGCTAAACACATGTTCAAGTTAATATAATAGTAGAATGGATTTTTTATTCTGCTTAAATAGATGTCCACATAATCTACTTAGGAACTTATGGCAGAACTGTGATTTATTCTTCCTAATAGAAGCCAATATAACTTAATTAGCAGAACAGTGTTTTATTCCGCTAAACATATGTCATTGGGTTTCATATTCAATTGGGGTTACTTAAGGGTAATCGACAAAGAAATCCCTTGGATTTAAAATATTCTTTTTAAAAAAAGTTAACTTTAAAACAAAATCGATCTTTGGAATTAAAGGTTTAAAACTTTAAATTTTTTATATAAAAATTAAATGACAATCAAACTATTCACTTAATTAATTAATAATTAAATAATAATTAAATCCTAATTAATCTTTGATTAACTATTAAATAATAATTTAAATTAATTAATTAAATATTCTTTAATTAAAACTTAAATAATAAATTAAACCTTCATTTAAAATAATTAAATCATAATTAAGTCTTAGTTGAATCTTAACTTAAATTTAACTTGATTAATAATTAACTAATAATTACACCTTTCTCAAATAAATAATTTAATTAATATTAATTAAATAATGAATAGTCTCTATATAATTAATTAAATAATAATTAACTCTTTATTAATTAACAAATTATAATTAACTTACTTAAAAGTAATTAAGTACTAATTACCCTAACTTAATTAATAGTTAAGTACTAATTACATTAGTTAATTTATTGGTTAAATAATCATTAAATAAATAAATAAATACTTAACTAAATTATAATTTCTTTTAAATATTTAAAATATGTTTGAAAACACTTTTCAAAATGATAACTAAGTTAAACATTTTAAATTTGAAAATAGTTCGTTTTTCACAAACTGCATTTATAGCGACTATCACTATATATGACTTGAAATTTCAAAATTCATTTTATACTCTAAATCACCTTTTAGATTCTTTCTTTTATTTTTAAACTACTATATAAACTTTGAATAAAGTTTCAGAAAACAAAGGTAAGGTCTTTAAAACTTTTATAAAACATTACCAAAGGATCTCGATGTCATTTTAACAAGTCAAAATGCTAATTTTCTTAGCACATACAACACATACATAATCTCTTACATCCAATTACATGCCATAACAACATAAATAAGCAACAACTATAAATCAAAAACATATCTTTTAAGCTAGCTTCAACATTAGATTTAATTTCTAGTCTAACTTCCAATCACGCATAATAACATACAATATTGTCTAAACCAAACATCCAACATATTTAACAACCAAATAACAATATTTATTATTGAAGTGAGCATTATATCTAAAGTTAGAAATTTTAAATGAATTCGTACGTTATACTCTACCAAAAGCCACCATACCACTCTGAAATTCCACTATAACTTGTCTATGACTTAGCTCCATGCCATACGCTTTATAAATAAAGAATGATGGCCTTACGGTGACTTTATGGTTCAGCCAAGGTATGGTGCACAAGGACAAAAGGTGGTGGAGCTCAGCCTTGAAAGGTGGAGGGACTTCGGATTATCATCGAATCGAGAAAAATCCAACCCGAAAATAGGTCTTCTTCTAACCGATTTTTGGATAAATAATTCATGGAAATTGGGAAAGTGGTCAAATAAAAAGTTATTGGAAATTATTATCTCTGAAGTTTAGAAAAAATAATTTCTCAATTGGATCAGTTTTGAAGGATATATGGTCAAAAGAAGATGAGGTATTTTCGGACTTGAAAATCTGGGTCCGAATATGGGTTGAAAGAAATGAGATTTGGACATATCTAAGCTCAAAATTTGTGGAAGTGATACAAATGAAAATTGTATATACTAAAATTTTACCCAGTTTGAAAAAAAAGAAAACCTCTATTTTATTAAGAAATTAGAAGTATATGGTAGAAGGAAGAGAAGGAAAAATTTAAGAAATGAAAGGGGTATTTATAAGCAAGGACGTAGTAAATTACCTAAACACCCTTGGTACATTACCCTCCACCTCCAATTTCTACATCACCATGCCACCTCATCTTCATGTATCTCAGCCCATAAGCTTGTTCCCTTCTAAAACCCTACAAGTCAACATGTTTGTATTTAGTTTCCAAACTGTCATTTCATGTTTCTTAAGGCATCTTATTTTTTTATTTAAAACCTCATATACCTAAATATGCATATAAACCATAACATATCCTATATGTATATATTTATACTAATAATTTTACACACTTCCGACAACTTCCAGCCGACGAAAAGTCGAAAAATGAAATCCGATCACATTTTCGATTTTTCTTCGAACTGTATATTTTTTATACACATTTGAAAAACTATTTCACCATCATTATTTACTATTTTAAAAGATTTTTATTTTAATTATAAAATATATTATTTGAATATTTAAAAATTAATTAAATATTCCTAAATTAAAGTGGTGAAATTCTGGGTCGTTACATACCCTGTATCTCAAAATAGAAAACTAAAAAGTAATGAGATGCTCTACTTCGGGCTCTTAAAACTATAAAAGAGCTACAAGTTTCTAGTTCGGCAGATCTTGGTCCGGTATGGGGATGGTCCAATGGTTATCTTTAGGAAGGGGAAGTATTAATTCAGATCTAAGTTGGCTCAGTGGTGGAAGATCAAACATGAATTTCTGTTTGTTAGGTGCTTGGCTCAGCAAGTGAAGACCGGACAGGAAATCCTATACATTAGCTAATTGGCTCAGTAGTAAGGACTAGACAAAAAATCCTATCCGATAGTTGCATGGTTCGACAGTGGTGAAGACCAAACAAAAATCCTGTAAGGTGGTTGGTCAAGGGATGTTGTTCGGTAGTGGCTTGGTCTGGTGGTGGTGGATACCAAACCGAACATGTGGTGATTTTTTAGGGTTTGCTTTAGGGAAAGAGTTGGGGTGCTTGTTGATTTTGGGAGTTGGCTTAGGGTAAGGATGGATGCCTCTAGGATGACTCTAGATGACTTTAAAATGAAAGCTAATAAAGTGCGACGACTTCGACGACTAGATGTGGCAAGTTATTATAGCATCTCATGATGGACTAAAAGGACAAGTTCTGTGAATAGCTTGTAGAGTATAGCATGAGGTCGCGTGCATGGGACAGGATAGCCTACATGTACTAGGGTAGACTGCGTTACCCAAGTGTATGGACGTCTATGTGTGTAATGACCTACTTTTATGCTCTAATTAACAAAGATATTAGTAAGTAATATTGTCCGCTAATGTGGAGAACAAGAATATTTATGAGCGACCATCCATAATATTACTTTGGATGAGTATCTAATACGTCGAATTGTATGACTATTTTTTCCCTTTTTCTTATGAAGAGGAATTCAACTTATACATCAAGGCTCAAAAATATATATTACAGAGGCTTATTAGGATTCAGAATAACATAAAACATCACAGATACAGAATCAAAGAATGAATAACAAAATGTACATAAGATACACAATTGAAGTGAATAAGAGCATATACATGAGACAGGCTACAAAATAGTGGTCATAGGAGATCCACTCAATACATGCTCAATAACTCAAATAACATAGATAGTATGCAAAATGAGTCTCCACCTCTACGACAAAAATGTATGCTATATGGATGTGTACACGATGATATAAAAGATAACTAGCTAACTACTAATAAGTCTAACTCTAGAGGTCATCCCTTAGAAGCACCTGAAACATCCTGGTTTAACCCGAGTTGTGATGACCCACCTTTTTGGACAATTCAAGTCGATAATAAACCACAAATGTTCAACTCAAATAGTCCAAGAGACAGATTATCATTTGGGTTTTGTTAGCAAATATAAGAAAAGAAGAAAAGCAATACACATAATTTCGTATGGGAATGACAAAATATAATAATTAAATAGTTCATGAAGCTGTTTTACAATGTATATTTGATTTTTTACAAACTATCATCGAGTTATACATTTAACAGATAGAACAAAATTAATGTAGCAGAATAATACTAGTAAATGCAGTCTTCAAATTTCGTCTTCATCATAAGAACAATGTCTTCGAAACATTGTGATACTCAGACCGACCCGAGCATATAGGAAACCAAATACCTTCGAGTCAAAACTAAAAATTCTCGTGAAAGTTAACTCAGTATCATGTGAAATATAGGGTAACAAACAAAGTGATATTACGGGATTATCCCTCTCCTATCAGTTGTACAATGTGAGTGCAAATAACTTAAGGGATGCTACGAGATTTTTCATCCCCTACGGATGCATTAAACTATTTATATGTAGTAAGATACGTTGTATATGTTGTGTCCGTTAGTAAAGTAAATATTTTTCTTTGCATTAAGGCTTTACATTGATCCCTTTAACTTGTTTTTAAGCATATAGTCTATGCAGCTCCTGTAACACAACCATTAAAACGTCGGTAGCCAGTGAGTCCCCTACAGGAACATGCTAAAGCAAACTCATGGCGATCTCGTATAAGAATAATCATATGACAATGTAAAGACACGATTCTTCGACTCACGAAAGTCGACATCAATACATCCACTGTATCGTATGCCGCACAGTCGAAGGCTGGAAAACCGAATTGTTAGGGTTTAAGAAGAAGTGGTAGAAGAAGAAAGAAAGAAGAAGCAACAGAACAATATCAGAATCTCACAATCGCAGCGGAACAACATATAATAGATAAATGAATAATCTTTAAATCAAAAGAACTGTATCAGTTATTACATCACATCACATCACATTACATTATCAGAGTTTACAACAACAAACAGCAGAAAAGGAATACTATATACTAGTTGATACGCCATGCCATCCAGCTTGCTCCCAGATCTCTACAGCATCTCCTGAATTCCAGAATGACCTGATAACCTGACTCTTGACTGCCCGTATGGAAATTGGTGGGCACCTAGAGTTTAGGAAGGAACAATAAACTCCAAGTCGGTCATGAGACTGGTGTGAGATCTTAAAACAGTTATATCTTTAAAAACAAACAAAGAAATATTTTTAAAATAGATCCGCAATGCTTTTAGAAAATGAAACTATCATAAGGTCTCCCGCACACACACAATGCAAACGCAGAATCGGAGGAGATTTCTCCTTATGATAGTCAAACATGCTTGATGCGCAGAAGAATTTCTTTGATATTATTACTATAAGTGCAAAGTGTAGGAAAACATTTCGAAAGTATAATATAAATCTTAGTCAATATACGACCATTATCGTATGCCTACTATAGCTACCATCTAAACAGTGGTGACCACCAAAATTAAATGGCAGGTTCTACAACTAAAACCGTACAAGGTGCGTATTGGAGTTTGGATTTCCAACAAATGGTCAGGCCGAGGAACTTCCCATTGCTACATGGGTACGCCTTTGGAAAGACACCCCGAGAACCTAACCGGATCTCTGCTAACACAAGGCCGGGTTACCTCTAGCTAGGTAACTACTGACACGAGTATGCCATCCCCCGGTCGTAACCGACCTAAATCTCGGGATTCACCAACAACCACAAAGAGATAAATTTGTAGCAACCACATAGGTTAAGTATCAGGGCTCCATACCATAATACCACCTCTATCCAGAAGGAAATGAACATACCCTATGGGGTTGCGATCCCCAAATAACCTTGCTGCATTCTTCCTGTTTTGACCATTTTCGGGGTGTGAGGTCCGACGAAGTCTCGTCCACAAAGCTACGCTTTTCATAAAAGTCACGCTTTGATCAACAAATGATCAGCAGCACTTCGTATGCCACATTACCAAATTGGGAATGTATCACTAGTAACCATCAACTACATAACCTATGAGCTCGTACGTCTCAGAGAAGGGTGTTAAGCTAAGAGAATAAATTCCCCACTACCAACAGAAATATATTTGATAGAAACCAGCTTTACATCTCAAATTGTAACGTCAGACACCCATCCATACAAGTCCTTTTCCGGGATCGAACGGAACCGAAGGCACTTCCAAAGAAGCCCTTGAAAATCCGAATATTCACTAATCACGTCCGGAATTCCCATCACAAAGGGTGATAAAATCTCTATATCGAAGATTAGCCGACGCAGAGTCATTCGACCTGTAATCCTTCCATTTTCGAAAATACCCGGTCTTCAACACCGGTCTTCAAATGCTATCCATTACGACATATCGCTATTCGGAATGGGATTTATAACCCAAAGGTCCTCTCCCGGCTAAACCGAATAACGTGCGCTTATTTTTTTAAAATAAGTGTAGCATTCAAATTCAAGCAATCACAACAAATATCCATCTAAAGGTAAATATTGATAGTCGGTTATTTAACTATCAATAGATATGCACAACATCACCAGATTCCAAATAATTTCCAAATTATTTATTTTTCAAAAATATCTTTACAAGATATATAATTTTCCACACTTCAACCATTTGAAAACAAATTTTCAAATCGCTTTTCACCTTTCCAACGTTTGAAAACAAAATTTCAAATCATTTTCCTTACGCGGAAACACTTCCAAATATTTATTCATTTTCATTTCAAAATGGTTCATTTAAACCAATTAAATAAATCCTTACCGATTTACTTTAAATTTACGTTCCAAATCCGTAATTTATTTCCACACTTCAAAAATAAATCAATGTTTATTTTTAAAACAATTTTCCCTATCCTTTATAGATTCCATGGTGAATTCACATTTCCAAAATATCTATTAATGTACAATTCTCAAATCGATTTCAAATATTCACTTTCAATTCATCTTTAAAAGATAAAATCTCAAAACATTTCACTTCGTATTGGAAAACATTTCCATACTTATTTAATAATAAGTAATTCACAAATCTATTTATTTTCAACATTTGGAAAATATTCAATATACTTAAATTACAATTAAGTATATAATTTATTCTTTAAGGAAAACATTCTCTTAAATACATTTATTTGAGTCAAAACGAATGTTACGTAAAACATTGTTGCGACAACTCAAAATCACTAGTATAGGGATTCGAAATTAAGATAGATATATAAATCCCAATACTATGTAAAACATTTCCTTTCGAAAATCATTTACTATAACAACAGTGTTATAGTCCACCATTTCCTTATTTCTCGAAAACGTCTATTTCAACAATGAATGTTGAAATCTATGGTTTCGATCCTTAACACATTTTAAAACAACTTCAAATCATTTTAATTCTATTTAGAAGATCACTTCCTAAAACCTTTCTTTAATATATTATTCACTGTCCAAAATCGTGAATATACTTCGTTTACCCAATCCAACAGTTCTACATATTTTAGTTTAAAGGATTATCCACCGTCCAAAATCGTGGATATATCTTCTTTAATAAGCTTTCATATTTAGTTATCAAATTCAATTGATTTTCGGATTTATAAAAACAACATTTATAAATTCACATTTATATATATTAAAAAAACTTCATCATATAAAATCCCTTAATTAACAAATTCTATTTATGTAACGACCCGTAAATTTTGATTATTAAATTTGTTAGTTTAATTTAAATTTTGCAATTTAATTTAGGAAGAAATAAAAATTCTAGAAGTTATAATGAAGCAGGTGTTAGAAATTTAAATGTAGCAATTGGAATTAAGATTTACAAGTTCAAAATGTAATTGCAATCAATTGAAATTGTGAAAATTTGTCATACTTGGTTATAAGTTTAATATAAGAAACAAATGGGAATATTAAATTAACTAATGAAATGTATAACCATAAGTATAATTGGAATGCTGCTAATTTAATATAATAAGAAGGTAATTAAAATAAATAAAAGATCGTAAACTTTAGTAAATGAATTAATTTGCAAAAGGAATTGAATAGCATGAGTAGCATGGATATTAATAAATGAAATTATGTAATAATTGATAAATGATGGCATTAATGAATGGAATAAGGTTGGTTAGTAATAAAGAAATAATTAAAATAAACATTTAACCAATGAATAAAAGAAAAAGGTCGTAAGAAGTAAAATGCAATTCAAATGTGATTGAAACGACTGTTTAGGTTATAATGGAGTGTAAATAGAAATAGTGGAAAACATTTTAATTTGTTAATTAAATATGATTGTGTAATTAATACTGAAAGAAATAAAATTGGAAATAATATTTATGAAATAATAACTAAAATGAATTGCAACTGTATAAATGGAAGTAAATTGTTAATAAATGGATGTAAGTATTAACTAATCGGTCAAATATTGGATGTTGTTAATAATAAAAGTTTCTTTAATAATTATTAGTATAGTAACGGAAGAGTAAATGTAAATTTATAGAAGCGTAAATTTATTTTAAGTAGAAATTTGTGGATTGGGAAATAAGTTGAAATTATGTTAATTTAGAAATTTTGTACGGGAAGTATGTAAATTTATAACTAAGAAAGAGATATGTTATAAATTGAATATAACTTAAAACTTAAGGGTAAGATAAAGGGTTGAAATTAAATCTAATACGTTTAATTTGAAACTTATTAAATTAAATTAGATTCAATTTATAATAATGGGAATTTATATGAAATGAAGCATGCATTATGAAATGTATTATGGTTCAATGGTATCTCTACCCATAAAATGTCTATTTATGAAATAGCAAGATTTATTTATTTAATTGAAGTATAAAAATTCAATAATTGAAGTATTGCAAAAATAAATGAAATTAAACGTTTAAATACTACGTTATTGAAATTTAGAAAGAATTTGAGTATAATAATGTAATAAACCATGAATCCAATGTTGATTGCATCCGTTGGATAATAAAGCATTGAATAACTAGAATGAAAATAAAGTTTAATAAAATTTTTGGGAATTTAATTTATTTATGTGAATATAGTGAAATTTTAAAATTTAACACCGCGATGGATAGATTTATCAGCTTTAAATTTTACATCTAAACTTGTTTAAATTTTTATAAATTGTTAGTCAAGTCGAGAATTTAAATAGGAATTTGATTTGACTATTTAATTTATTTAATTAATATAAAAATAGCCATTTTGGCCACTGACTTGAATTTCGACGAAACAAGTTTCATCGGATCCATAACAGTGAATTATTGTAGGACTTTAAGTTTCGTATTGATCAGACTTGTCGTTTGATCGTATGGGCTTGAAACCCCTTGGAATCGAATTTGAAATCAATTGAAATCAATTTGAAAATATTTATTTTAGCATAACTTCTCCATATGATGCAATTTGAGCCTGAAACTTTTTCCATTACGTTTAAAATATTTTAAAACACCTATTTTGATATATGGGTTTACCCAATTTTGTTCCGGAGTCGACACGGGCTTTTCGGGCCATATATCGTTTAGAGCGTACATCTATCTTATCTGATCCATCCTATTTCAACTTTGTCTATAAATATATCATTATAAACCCTAATTCCCCTCATTTTCATTTGGCTATAGGTATATCTCAACTCTCTCCTCCTTAATGGCAGACAACATAATTTCAGATCCAATCTCAAATCAAATCAAAGTCAAAAATTCAAAGTCCTCAGAAAATTCTCAAAAAAATATATGTTGAATCCCTTGACGAGCGAAATTCAATGGTGTACTTCGTTTTTCAAATAGATTCACAGTTTGACCAGAATTTATTGAAGAACTTCGGCCGTTCGTTTTAGGTTTTCGACAGTTTAACGACAGATCTGCGACTTTAGGGCGATCGGGTGGTGGCATTGGGAAGATGGTGGAGTGCAGGTCATGGATCTCATAATCGCTTGGCTCAAGATGGTCAAAATTCACCGAAAATCGAGAATAGGCGGCCGAGTTTCGTTCTCGGCAAGGAGGGGCCGGAATGGCCGTGCTTATGGCCTTGGGGGCGTTTGGAGACGCTCGATTCAAGGGCGCTCTCAGATCGTAGCGTTGGTGGCCGAAACAGTGGGAATAGGTGGTCAACGGCTTGAATGGGGGCGGTTGTAGTCGCGTGCTTGAGTTCGCATGCAGATAGGGTTCGCGTAAAGGAAGACGTGGCGGTGAGTAAGCGACCCTTTGTTTTAATCTTTTATTTTTTTATTTTTTTATTTTGAATCGTTCTAAGTTATGCAAAACTTCCACATACGAACTCCGTTTCACGCGCGATTTTTTTGTTAGGATCGTAATAAAATTCCGGACATTTTGGCGCTGGTTTGGAAAAATTTGGAGACTGTCAAATTTTTGGGTTTAAATTGAATTTAAAGTCAATTTAAATTCAAAAGGTGAGTGTTTTAACCCACTCATAATTTCTAAAATTTCTTATGTTTGTTAAATTGATTTATGATGTGTTTAGAAATTTATTTATAGCTGTTTGGCATATATTTCATCATTATCTCAGTTAATTTGCATTCATATAATTTACTTGTTATTTAATTCATTTTTGCATATAAACTGCTAGTTAAAATTTTAGTTAAATTTATTATTGCATATAAACTGCTAGTTAAATTTATTTATTATTGCATATAAACTACATTTAAATAGTTATTCAATTCATTATTGAAAAATTAACTGCAAGTAATAAATTATTATTTATTGATGTGATTGTTTGAATTGGATGATAAATTGATAAATGTTTGACGATTGATACGATGGATGAATGGATGCTGTATTCATATTGTATAAAACTGCAAGTTACTATGCATTTTCATTTCATTCGGGATTTCGGTTTGAATGATATACAACCGCATTTTTGTTGTTTTTAAAATTGCGGATTGAAATGATAAATATCTGTATCACTCGACCATAGGATAGAAAATTATATACAGGCACCGAGGTATATATAAAAATTATTTTTGAAATGATTTTCTATGGTTTTGTAAAGAATACGGTTTAATAAATAATAAATTTTGATATATATATAGTAAAAATTCTTGAATTTAGCTATGTATAAATTTGTTTCGAAATTTAAAATAAGCTAAATAATGAAGTTGATTTCATTTATATAATATGGTTAAGAATATATTTGAAATTCTATTGTATATAGAGTTTATAATAACTGAAATAAAAGTAAGGGTGAAGATAAATGTGAATATGGTTTGAATTAAAGTTTTTAAGAATTATCTTCGAAAAAATTGTTCTGAAATGTAAATAAATTAATATTTAAAGGGTATGATTGTATAACTTGATTTTTGGTTTGAGAATTTAAATGAATATCCAATCGATTTAAAGAATATTATCAAGTTAATTTAATTAAAAAGAATATCCTGTTATCGAAGTTTAAGGGTTTTACTTAAATAATATTTGTTCTATTAAGTATACATTTCGATTTTAAAATAATAGGAATTGGATTTGATATATATTAAATTTTCAAAGAATCCATTTTGAAATAGTGGAATATTTAAAGATTGAAATATATGAACTATAAAGTTTTGAAATATAGAATATTTAAGCTTTGAAATATATGGGAATTAAAATGGTTTATTTGGTGGTTCAAATTGATATAGGGAATTTATTGTGAAATTTGAAGAAGCTGTTTATTTTATAAAGTAATATAGTATTTGAACCATTAGTAATAAAAGTTATGTTTCAATGCTACGATTTCCTGAAAAGGATATATTTGAAATAAAAAGGGATATCATATTGATTTGGGTTTTAAAATAGAAATAATATCGTATTTATGGGTTTGAAAGAGATATTATATTCTGGTTTTAAAGTATAAATTATTTTGAAATAACCGCGGTGTTATAATAACGTTTGGTTGTTGAAGAGACCGGGATCGGAAGTTGTCATACTCTCTGCCAACTCCGAAAACCACTTTAACAACCGTGTACGCGGTGGAGATTCCAGAATGAAGTAGGATGGCGGCGACGTTTCCTTTGAGGTAAATATGTGGACCCGACTCCCGTGAGTTGGCATAAGGTGGCTAAAACAGGAGCGATTCTCGGGCCAAGGGCGTTAGCGCCCTTTATCGGATACTCCGCTTTGATACTATACTTTGACTTTGGATTGATTCGGTGGCCACTTTTGATTTGTTTGATTTTAGGGGGGAGTTTGTCCGAGGTGGGCGGTAGTAGCAGCTACGCGTTACCACTAGCCCGGATGCGTAACTGGTATATCTACCCTGGCATTGCCTAGTTGTGCCGTGTCACCTACCCTATCGCGCCTTGTACGAGTTTCTATTTGTGTCGTACCTATGGAGTATCCTCTGGTGGCCTCCCGATCAGGAGGTATTACGGTACTGTATAGACTATTGACATTATTTGTGTTAAGGGCTATATGGTTAACCCTTAACGCTATTTAAAAGTAAGTTTATATTATAATTAGACAGTATTATATAGCGAAATATACTACATAGTAAATAGTTTAACGGATCCTTAGGAGATGTGAATCCCGAGCATCTCTTAAGTTACTGCACTCATATTAATTTTTGTTGATTTAACTTACATAAGATCTTTTAGTTCTGACTCGAGTGTTTTGTCTTTTCAATTCGCTCAGGTCAGTTCGAGCGTTTCAGGATTTCGAAGATCTTAGCTCTGGAGGACGAAGATGAGATTTATATTATTATTATTATTATTAATCCACTATACTCATACTGTTCCGCTGCATTGTTATTGGTATGTGTAACTCTGATAAATGTGTAAGTATAATCGAATATTTTGTAAAACAGCTTTATAAACTGTATATTTGATTTTTATATTTTATCCTTCCGCTATGAGATTCTTTTTTGTTTTATTTCTTTCTCATTTTTCTTATTTACCCCATAACAATCCGCCCTTCCGAACGGTTTGAATTGGCACATGTGTCGATCTAAAGCGTGCGAAAAGGCGGGACGTTACAATGTGGTATCAGAGCTTTGGTTTAGCAATAAACCTTAGCTTTGTGGGGTCTGACTCTTTACTAATAGGGTAGTAATACCCTATGGGAGTTGCTGAGTGTATATATATGAGAGAGCGTATTTGTTAGTGTTATAAAAGGTTTTAGTATTGTGTTATTATGTTCCGTTTTGTATTTATAAATTCTGGTTGGTGCATGGGACGCTGTGACATCAATAGGGATTTCTAAACACTTAATAGGACATACCGACATAATATTTGGTTTTAATATAAGTGAATGAAATAATTTTTCCTATTATATTTTCTATATATAAAAAAATTTAAATGATATATATATATATATATATATATATATATATTTGATTGCAATATATTGGTTGTTAGGTAATGGAAATTTATAAATAATAGTTGAAATAAGATTGAAAATAAAATAAATGAAAATTGGAAATTTAGAACTTAAATTCTGGGGTTTTGAAACTTTCTTTCAAATGATTTTGGAATATAATAGGAATATTTTAGAATTATTTTCTGATATTAATATTTTAATATAATTTTAAAGAAATGTTTTAAGAAAAAGGGAAATTTGAAAAGGAAATAAATTTTGTACTCCCCTCTTTGTCACTGGAAAATAATTTCGGTGATGAGTGCACGCATCATCGACTTTCATTTTCGAGTTTCGAAGTGGGAAGGCCACTGTAGTAATTTTACTACTGATTTATTTTTGATAAACAGAAGTAAATTTTTAATTTGTTTTAAATATACTTAGATATAGATGAGTTGTAAGTATATTTATCTATTATTTTAAAATAATTTTAAATTAAAGCTGGTATTTAATTCTTAAGTTTCCATTTATTAATAGTTTAATTAATGTAGTGAAACAGAATTTAACTAATAACTGAAACCCTAAATAAAATAAGAGATTTAATGCTAGGTTATTAATGGTATTAAAGGAAATTTGAAATTTGTAACATATGAAACAAAGAGTAATATTATTGAACATTAAATTTAATTAAAGGATGAGATAAAACTTGTATAAGTTCATTTGCATTTTTTTTAACATATATAACTTACCAAATATAAAAGTAGAAATGGTTAATAAGAAATGTAATGGAAATTGTACAAATAGAAGTATGGAATGAAGTGTTCAATAAATTGCTGTTATTAATAAGAATTTAATGGTATAATTGTTATAAACCTAAGTTATGACTAAAAGGCCACTAATTAAATATAATAGAACAGTTATAAAGAAACGAAAATAAGTTTAAGAAGGATTGAAGTTATTTATAATTAAATAAATGGAAAGATGGATACGGTAAATAAATAATATTAAGAGTGGAAAAAATGAATGTAATATAATAAAGAGAAATTTTAAACTTAAGTAAATAAGTTGAAGTTATTGCATATAAACTACAGTTAAACAGTTATTTAATTCATTATTGAAAAATTGACTGCCAATAATAAATTGTTATTTATTGATGTGATTGTTTGAATTGGATGATAAATTGATAAATGTTTGATGATTGATACGATGGATGAATGGATGCTGTATTTATATTGTATAAACTACAAGTTACTATGCATTTTCATTTCATTCGGGATTGCGGCTTGAAACGATATACAACCGCATTTTTATTTTTAAGTTGCGGATTGAAATGATAAATATTCGTATCACTTGACCATATGATAGAAAATTATATACAAGCACCACGATATATATAAAAATTATTTTTGAAATGATTTTCTATGGTTTTTGAAAGAATACGGTTTAATAAATAATAAATTTTGATATATATATATATATAGTAAAAATTCTTGAATTTAGCTTTGTATAAATTTGTTTCGAAATTTAAAATAAGCTAAATAATGAAGTTGATTTCATTTATATAATATGGTTAAGAATATATTTGAAATTCTATTGTATATAGAGTGTAACAACCCGCATATTTTACGATTGAATATTTAAATATTTTATTTTAATATTTTATCATTAGTCGGATTTTAGTTCGAAAGGTTACTTTTTGCATACGGTCGAATTAGGACTCAGAACCACTTCCATTGGGTCCAAAGCACTGTTTACGATCTTTTTTAGTATGAACTTTGATATGTTTGGAGTTAGTGGAATTTTGCCACTTTTTCACTTTGGGCTTTGGGTTGGTTTAGCCCATTTGCCTACTATTTACTCTAGCTCAACCCCCTTCCCTTCATAACTTTACTTTCATTTCCTAACACTCAAGCTTCATCAAAAATGGAGGAAGGAATGGGAAACTAAAACTCCAAGCTCAAGTTCATTTGCAAATCCAACATCTAACTCCAAATTCAAAGAGAAGCCACATATTCTTCCTTTGCTTTCAAGCTTCTTCTTCATTGATTTTGTATAAAGGTGAGATTTTTAACTCATATCTTTGTCTATAACTATCTTTGATTGTTGGGTATGAATTCCTAACACTTATTCATGTGCATTTGCTTTTAGTTTGGATTGAATTGATGAAAATCCCAATTTTTAGTGTTTTGGGTTCAAATCTTTAAAAATCCTAATTTTGATGTTTGAACACGTTTTTGGTGATGCATCGAGGAGCCAATAGGACCGGGTAGCCTATGGGCATAATCCCCTAGCGTCCGTGCACGATCGGTTGCAAATTGGAGAGTTTTTGCACCTCTAACCCCTAGGTCGCTCGGCCTGCACATGAATTATTCTCGGCCTGCACATTAGGTCGGCCTGCACATTAGGTCACTCCCTTATAGGTCGCGCCGTGCTAGGTCGCTTGCTCCTTTAGGTTGACCTGCATTTAGGTCGTTTTCCCCCATAGGTGGCATGCACCTTAGGTCATTGCTTGGCCTTGTTTACCCTTTAGGTCGCTAGATCGCTCGGCCTTGTACTCCTTAGGTCGCGCCATGCTAGGTCGTCCCCACTTATGTCGCTCGGCCTTCTCATACGCCTTAGGTCGTTAGGTCGCTCGGCCCACTTCACCATCCTTAGGCCACTTACCTCCTTATGCCACGAGTTCCTTAAGTCGCTCGGTAGTCGCTCGGTATTGATTTGGTCGCGCCATTCTTGGTCGTGCCGTGTTAGGTCGCTCGTGATAGGTCGCTCGGCCCATTAAGTCGTTCTATGCACATAGGTCGCAACCACTAGGTCGCTTTGCCTTCTGATTTAGGTCGCACCTGCTATATCTTGCAACCTCTTAGGTCGCAACCCCATATGCCCCTTGCCTTACTGTTAGGTCGGCCTGCCTTAGGTCGCTCGGCCTGCTTGTAGTTAGGTCGCACATGCTTTGGGTCGCGCCGCTCTTTAGGTCACATGCAGTTAGGTCGCGCTACCCTTTAAGTCGCCCCTGCTTTAAGCCGTATGCTATTTCTTAAGCCGCTGATTTCTTGTGTTGACTTATGTTAAGTTGTAAGTCGTGGCTGTTAAGTCGCAAGGGTATTTCCAATTTGATGGATTTGTAATCGAATTCTTTGGATTTCATTCACGTCTTCGAATGTGAATTTTTGGTGATTTGTTGTTTCTACAATCATTTTTGTGATTTGTCACTTCATCTCACTCGTATAAGAAATCTAATTAAACGGCTTAGTAAAACAAATGGTATGAAACGCTTGCATTTACTTCGCCGGTTAATTCTTGGACTTGTTCGATTGAATCTCTTGTGACAATTTTCGAGTGGAGATCTACAATTTGTTCGTAAATGTTTAAGTTAAGCTAGTGGCTATGGGACATGAAGCTAAGCTTATATATTTACTAGCTTACTGTAGTTGACACTTCTTGATGATCGTTGATGATCATTTTTTTGATTTAGACTAGTAAATGTGAGATGTCTCTTTGTCTACGAGGGAGACTAAACCCCGTTTCCGTGGAGCTTTGGCTCAATTTGGTGGGGTAGCGACCCATGGTCTTCGGGCCGTTTTGTGATACACGTGTTGGTGAGTTTTCATGCTCCCATTTTGTGATAGGCCTCCCCCTTTTTGTGATTTTTGGATTTCCATTGACGATTTCTGGAATTTGTGTTTTCACCAATTTTCGTGATTTACATTGATAAGTTTACCAATATTTGTGCATTGGTGAATTTGTGTGTCATTAACTCTTGTGATTGGCATTGATATTATTGTCAATATTTATGGTTTGGTGAATATGAATAGAGAGTATGACATTCCTTTTGATCTTTGAGAAGATTCTCGTGATATTGATTAATCTCTTGTTGATTTTCAATTACATACTTATTACAGTATGGCTTTATGGTTATCATATATTTATGTCATATCTCTTATTCTATATCATTTTATCTGATATTTATAGCTAGACTGATCCGTTTATTATTTTCTTAATAAATAATACTTGGGTCAGACCGAGATATTACAAGTGCTTCTGCTTGACTTCACATCTGGGACCATCACCCTGATTTTTGGCTAACTACTTAGATGTATACATTTGAGATATAGACTCATTTATGTATCCATATTCTTTTGTCTAGCACTTGTAGCTATTCTTTTGTGACATTGTGGATCTTGTTTGACCACTACTCTGATGTACACTTTTATGTGTTATATATTCATATCTATTTTCGCCTTTGTGATATGGATGTCTATGACTGATTTGTTTTATGTTTATTTATATATTTGTTTCCGAAGAATATATATATAGCCACCGGGTAGTGGCTTTGAGTTTGTATCGGTATGTCGGATTTCCTCCTGAAACCAGATGCTTGTTGTACTATCTGACATATCGGTGCTCGCACAAAGCAATTACACGGATGGTCGCTCCTCAACAGCCTTATCCTCCGTGCTAGTTGACGGCATTACCCTGTAGTGTCCTTGGCTAGCATGGGTATAGAGGTGACATATTTTACGATTGAATATTTAAATATTTTATTTAAATATTTTTATCGTTAGTCGGATTTTAGTCCGAATGGTAACTTTTTGCATACAGTCGAATTAGGACTCGGAACCACTTCCATTGGGTCCAAAGCACCGTTTGCGATCTTTTTGAGTATGAACTTTGATATGTTTGGAGTTAGTGGAATTTTTCCACTTTTTCACTTTGGGCTTTGGGTTTGGTTTAGCCCATTTTCCTAAACTATTTACTCTAGCTCAACCCCCTTCCCTTCATAACTTTACTTTCATTTCCTAACACTCAAGCTTCATCAAAAATGGAGGAAGGAATGGGAAATTAAAACTCCAAGCTCAAGTTCATTTGCAAATCCAACATCTAACTCCAAATTCAAAGAGAAGCCATCGATTCTTCCTTTGCTTTCAATCTTCTTCTTCATTGATTTTGTGTAAAGGTGAGATTTTTATCTCACATCTTTGTCTATAACTATCTTTGATTGTTGGGTATGAATTCCTAACACTTATTCATGTGCATTTGCTTTTAGTTTGGATTGAATTGGTGAAAATCCCAATTTTTAGTGTTTTGGGTTCAAATCTTTAAAAATCCTAAATTTGATATTTGAACACATTTTTGGTGATGCATCGAGGAGCCAATAGGACCGGGTAGCCTATGGGCATAATCCCCTAGCGCCCATGCTCGATCGGTTGCAAATTGGGAGAGTTTTTGCACTTCAAACCCCTAGGTCGCTCGGCTTGCACATGAATCATTCTCGGCCTGCACATTAGGTCGGCCTGCACATTAGGTCGCTCCCCTATAGGTCGCGCCGTGCTAGGTCGCTTGCTCCTTTAGGTCGGCCTGCATTTAGGTCGTTTTCCCCTATAGGTGGCTTGCACCTTAGGTTGTTGCTTGGCCTTGTTTACCTTTTAGGTCGCTAGGTCGCTCGGCCTTGTACTCCTTAGGTCGCGCCATGCTAGCTCGTCCCCACTTAGGTCGCCCGGCCTTCTCATACGCCTTAGGTCGTTAGGTCGCTCGACCCACTTCACCATCCTTAGGCAGCTTACCTCCTTATGCCGCGAGTTCCTTAAGTCGCTCGGCATTGATTTGGTCGCGCCGTTCTTGGTCGTGCCGTGTTAGGTCACTCATGATAGGTCGCTCGACCCATGAAGTCGTTCCACGCACATAGGTCGCAACCACTAGGTCGCTTGGCCTTCTGATTTAGGTCGCACCTGCTATATCTTGCAACCTCTTAGGTCGTAACCCCATAGGCTGCTTGCCTTACTGTTAGGTCGACCTGCCTTAGGTCGCTCGGCCTGCTTGCAGTTAGGTCGCACATGCTTTGGGTCGCACCGCTCTTTAGGTCGCATGCAGTTAGGTCGCGCCACCCTTTAAGTCGCCCCTGCTTTAAGCCGTATGCTATTTCTTGAGCCGCTGGTTTCTTGTGTTGACTTATGTTAATTCGTAAGTCGTGGCTGTTAAGTCGTAAGGGTATTTCCATTTGATGGATTTGTAATCGAATTCTTTGGATTTCATTCACGTCTTTGAATGTGAATTTTTGGTGATTTATTGTTTCTACAATCATTTTTGTGATTTGTCACTTCATCTCATTCGTACGAGAAATCTAATTAAACGGCTTAGTAAAACAAATGGTATGAAACGCTTGCATTTACTACGCCGGTTAATTCTTGGACTTGTTCGATTGAATCTCTTGTGACAATTTTCGAGTGGAGATCTACAATTTGTTCGTAAATATTTAAGTTAAGCTAGTGCTTATGGGACATGAAGCTAAGCTTATATATTTACTAGCTTACTGTAGTTGACACTTCTTGATGATCGTTGATGATCATTTTTGTGATTTAGACTAGCAAATGTGCAATGTCTCTTTGTTTACGAGGGAGACTAAACCTCGTTTCTGTAGAGCTTCGGCTCAATTTGGTGGGGTAGCGACCCATGTTCTTCGGACCGTTTTGTAGAGCTTCGGCCCAAAATTAATGGTTAGCAACCATGGAATAGCGTTCCATTTTGTGATACACGTGTTGGTGAGTTTTCATGCTCCCATTTTGTGATAGGCCTCCCCCTTTTTGTGATTTCTGGATTTCCATTGATGATTTCTGGAATTTATGTTTTCACCAATTTTCATGATTTACATTGATAAGTTTTATCAATATTTGTGCATTGGTGAATTTGTGTGCCATTAACTCTTGTGATTGGCATTGATATTATTGTCAATATTTATGGTTTGGTGAATATAAATAGAGAGTATGACATTCCTTTTGATCTTTGAGAAGATTCTCGTGATATTGATTAATCTCTTGTTGATTTTCAATTACATATTTATTACAGTATGGCTTTATGGTTATCATATATTTATGTCATATCTCTTATTCTATATCATTTTATCTGATATTTATAGCTAAACTGATCCGTTTATTATTTTCTTATTAAATAATACTCGGGTCAGACCGAAATGTTACAGGTGCTTCTGCTTGACTTCACATCTGGGACCATCACCCTGATTTTTGGCTAACTACTTAGATTAATAGTTTTGTTGTATACATTTGAGATATAGACTCATTTATGTATCCATATTCTTTTGTCTAGCACTTGTAGCTATTCTTTTGTGACATTGTGGATCTTGTTTGACCACTACTCTGATGTACACTTTTATGTGCTATATATTCATATCTATTTCCGCCTTTGTGATATGGATGTCTGTGACTGATTTGTGTTATGTTTATTTCTATATTTGTTTCCAAAGAATATATATATATATATATAGCCACCGGGTAGTGGCTTTGAGTTTGTATCCGTATGTCGGATTTCCTCCTGAAACCAGATGCTTGTTGTACTATCTGACATATCGGTGCTCGCACAAAGCAATTACACGGATGGTCGCTCCTTAACAGCCTTATCCTCCGTGCTAGTTGACGGTATTACCCCGTAGTGTCCTTGGCTAGCGTGGGTATAGAGGTGGGGCGTCACAGCTTGGTATCAAAGCCAATCTTCAGAACAATGTAGAATAATCTAGCAAGGATCATCGTCCTAAGTCCATCTTAGCAGTCGCGCTTTAGGATTTAATTCGAGTCTTCGTACCGATTCATCCTATTTTCTTTATGATTCCTTGTTTATCTATCAAGATTGCTTGATATTCATTTGGTGAATAACCTTATCCTTCTTCTTTCTTTCTTTCAAAAAGGAAGAGAAATGGTTAGACCTGGCCGTCCCAGCGTCGGTCAATCTCGTGCTACTCCCCAAGATGGAGTATTTATGTCTGCCTAGCAGCTTCTTGATCTAGTAAGGAATGCGCAAGCAGCCGGATCTAATCCCGAGTCTACTCACCCTAGGTCTGGATTTGCACATTTGTGCAGCGATTATACCAATTTGGATGGAAAGCCATTCAAAGGTCTGAAACCATTATTGAAGTCTAGGCTTGGCTGAGATCGTGCGATCGAACCTTTTCTCGCATGAATCTTATTGATCTTCACCGTGTTCAGGTGGTCTCTAGTATGCTCCAAGAAAGAGCATTAGATTGGTACGAACTTTTGATTTCTGAAATAAATGAAGCGGATCTCACTTGAGAGAAATGCGGGGAATGCTTAGAATTAAAATTTATGCCAGAAGCTGAGAAGGTGACTTTGGCTCGCCGTTTCATTGACCTTGTTCAAGGTGAATCCTCTGTGACAGACTATGTCGCATCCTTTGAGTCACTTTCTAAATATAGGGTCGAGTACATAAACACACTATGGAATAAAAACCAACGATTTGTCAACGGCTTGAATAAAAATCTCAAGAAGCCATTACTTCTAAAATTAGAAGTTTCTTTTGATCAACTCATTGATATCGCTCTTCGTCTTGAAGAGGCAGATAGGGAGAGTGATGTGGAAGTTATGAGTGCCAAACCGAACTTCAACAACAAGAAAAGGCCTAATAAATTCAAGGGTCCTTATCCCAACAATAAGGAAGGGAAACAAGCCTCTTCGGCAACTAAGACTTCTACCTTAAGCAGTGGGCAATGCTACAACTGTGGTTCTAAGGACCATTATGCGAACAAGTGTTCAAAGCCTCGTACTTGTCGCTATTGCAAAAGCCCAGATCATTATTTATCTTCTTGTCCCAAACTTCAAAATAGGAAGGAGGGAAAGCTTAATGTTGCTCAAGCCCCTGGCAACGCATCTCGTGGTAAAGGTATTTCTCATTCTATCCTTGATGGCATTATTTTATTTCGTGATCATCCTATTCGAGTTCTTTGTGATACGGGCATTCTTTTATTTCAAAAGAACCTGTTGATACTTTTTCTTTGGATGTTTTTTGTTTAATGACTTCTTTGAGAATTGCGAATCCGGTTGGTGGATCCGCAACAATCAGTTTATTGTGTAAAGATGTCGAGATTATTTTGTGTGACTTTTCTTTCCGAGCCGATTTGCATGTTATACGCTACTTAAGCTTCGGAATGATTTTGGGAATGGATTGGCTTAACCGCTATGAAGCACAAATCCTATGTCCTAGGCGGACTATTCATCTTCGACATCCTCACTCTGTTAAATAGATTTCTATTGATATTAAAGATTCGGATTCCAGCTTGGTTGCATCCTTATATTCTTTAAATCCTTATGATGACGATAATGATGATGAGGAGGTATTATTTCTCTTATTCACGTTGTTCGTGAATTTTCCGACATATTTGAGCCCGTTTTAGGATTACCACCTAAGCGAGCAATTGAGTTCAAAATTAATCTCATCCCTGGAGCTCAACCTGTCACTCGTCCTCCTTATCGCATGTTCAATAAAGAAAATGAGGAGATGCGCAAACAATTATCCGAACTGGAAACAAAGCAATTTATTCGCTCTAGTTCCGCTCCTTGGGGAGCTTCGGCTATTTTTGTGAAGAAATCCGATGGTACACTTAGGCTTTGCGTTGACTACCGCAAGCTTAATGATCTTACTATCAAAAATAAATATCCTTTACCTCGGAATGATGATCTATTCGATCAACTTAGTGGTGCTAGAGCCTTTTCACAATTAGACTTAGCTACCGGTTTTCATCAGCTTCGTATTGCAGAGGATAGCATTCCTTTGACATCGTTCCGTACTCGTTATGGATCTTATGAATGGCTTGTTATGCCATTTGGTTTAACGAATGCTCCGGCTTATTTCGTTGACCTTATGAATAGAGTTTTCAAAGACTTCCTCGATCGGTTTGTCCTCATCTTTATTGATGATATTCTTGTGTATTCAAAAACCGAGAAGGAGCATGAAAAGCATCTTCAGATTGTGTTGGAAACTTTTAGGAGCAATCAATTGAAAGCAAAATTTACTAAATGCCACTTTTGGCAATCTCGTGTGAAGTTTCTCGGTCACATTATTTCCGAATCTGGAATTTCCGTGGATCCTTCAAAGATTGAAGCGATTTAAAATTGGAAGAGACCGGAGAGTGTGACGGAAATCCGTAGGTTCCTTGGATTGGCGGGCTATTACCGTCGTTTTATAAAAGACTTTTCCAAAATTTCCGTGCCTCTTACTAGCTTAACAAAGAAGGGAGTTAAATATATTTGGTCGGACAAATGTGAAGCTTCTTTTCAGAAATTAAAAGAACTCCTTTCTGATGCTCCTATTCTTGTGATTCCCGTGGGAAACCAAGATTTTATTGTTTATACCGATGCTAGTCGCGTTGGTTTGGGTGCCGTTCTTATTCAAAGAGAACGTGTTATTGCTTATGCTTCTAGGCAATTGAAGCCTGCTGAGACTAGATATGCCACTCATGATTTAGAGCTTGCGGCTATTGTTTTCACCCTTCGTATTTGGCGTCATTATCTTTTGGGAGAAAAATTTATTCTTTACACCGATCATAAATCTTTGAAGTATCTATTTTCTCAAAAGGAACTTAATTTGCCTCAACAATGTTGGCTCGAATTTCTCGCAGCTTATGATCTTGATATTCTTTATACTCCCGGAAGGGGAACTCGTGTTGCCGATGCACTTAGTCATAAGCAACAAGCGGTTATTTCTATGATGATATCCGAATGGAATGATCTCGGAATTCTATCCACCTATGAGATTCGAGATCGTTTTTTCGATTTATGTTCATCTCTTGTTTTATGTAGCCTTGAGGCTCATCCTTCTCTTTTAGACCGCATTCTTGAAGCTCAAAATCAAGATCCCGAATTGGCTCTTCTTGGCCAAAATTTTTGGGATAAAATTGATATTGAGGGTTTGAAAGACTTTGATATTGATTCTCGTGGCGGTGTTCGAAAATTTGGTAGACTTATCATGCCAAATATTAGTAATCTTCGTAAAGACATTGTAGAAGATTCTCATCGTTCTAAATTTACCATCCATCCCAGTAGTAGTAAAATGTACGCGGATATGAAGCGAATTTATTATTGGGAGGGAATGAAATCTGATATTGCTAACTTTGTTAAGTGTTGCATGAGTTGCCAACTCATTAAGGCCGAACACCAAAGGCCCGGTGGGTTATTGCAACCTTTAGAAATTCCAATTTGGAAGTGGGACCAAATTTCCATGGATTTTATAGACGACCTTCCCCGTTCTCGTTGAGGTCACGATAGCTTATGGGTGATAGTCGATAGACTTACTAAATCCGCCCATTTTATTCCCGTTCGGTCCAATCGAACCGTTCCTCTCTTGGCCAAACTCTTAATTAAAGAAATTATAAAATTACATGGAGTCCCTACTTCTATTGGTAGCGATCGTGATCCATTGTTTACTAGTGGATTTTGGAAGAGTCTTCAAAAAGCTTAGGGAATGAAGCTTAATTTTAGCACCGCTTATCATCCCCAGTCCGATGGACAAACTGAGCGTGTGAATCAAACTCTTGAAGATCTTCTTCGTGCGTGTGTTCTTGATTTTATTGGAAGTTGGGAAGATCATATTCCTCTTGTTGAGTTTTCCTATAATATAGCTTCCAATCTAGTATTGGTATGGCACCTTTCGAGGCACTCTATGGAAGGCCATGCGATCTCCTTCTTGTTGGCTTGAGGCCGGTGAGAAGCTGGTTTTAGGTCCAGATTTTATTCGGGATTCCACAGAAAAGATTGACCTTATTCGTCATAGGATGAAAGATGCCTAGAGTAGACAAAAATCCTATGCTGATAACTGGAGAAGGAAATTAGAATTTTCTGTGGGAAATCTTGTGTTTATTCGTGTTTCACCTATGATGGGTGTTGGACGTTTCGGTCCATCGGGAAAGTTAGCACCTCGATATATTGGTCCATTTTTGATGTGCATGTAAATATGTATATTTTTACCACCATATTGAATATATTTAAATTAAATAAATAATCATATTGGGTATTTTAACTTGTTTTAACCAAAATCCATATTAATTCCAAATTGTCACATATACATCTTCATATAGGGGCAAAACGGTCTTTGTGTGCATATATTTCTTTGAGAAAAATTAATTGAAAATATATATACATTTTTGTAGGAATTTAATCTCAAATAGGAGTGGTTTCATAAAGGAATATGCATGCATAAAGAAGATACAAAAGAATGAAGATGTAAATAATTCAAAGTGAAGAACATGGAGGACCCCACCTACCCACCACCTTAATGTACAAACTAGAAGCTAATGCACATGCTTATGGAATTAATGGCTTCATGTACACTTAAATAGGAATTATGACATGCTAATGATTACTTGGTGGCCACACTACCTCCTGGGCATTTTGGGCATTCCCCAAAAATATGAATTAGGGTTTCATACATGTATAAATACCCATATGTTTCATGTAATCCCTCTCTTCTCTTAGTCTCTCTTAGGCCTCCTTCTCTTTAGTTTAGTTTAGATCAAAAATAAAATGAAAGCTCCTCTTTCTCTTTTCATGGCTACTTAGCCATTTTTATTTAATGTAATCTTTTTTATTTTATGCAATTTAATACACGCTCTTTCCTTTTCATGTTCATTTACTTTCATGCTGTAGTGTAGATCTCTTCTCTTTTATGCAAGTAGAATAATTTTTCCTTTCATTTTTCTCTCTTTTTCCTCTTCTTTTTATTCAATGTTGCTTGCTACATTTGTTCATATGATGACAAATATGAGAGGCTAAACCTCTTCAATTTAGGGGGTAATGAAGCTCTCTAATTATGTAGCTCCAACTAATTGTTAATTCATGCTCTCTTTTTGTGCTTAATGATGATCAATGAAGTGTTTTATTTGTTGTTTTTGTGTTGAATTTGATAGCCTATATTGTTGACACCAAATAGGCCATGCTTAAACATTCACTAACACAAATGCCTCTTCATGAATATATGATTATGACATAAGAAAGTGATTTGAAATTAAAATTTGATGGTCTATGTTTCTAATCAATATTTAATAGACCATACTTAAAATAGATTTCATTTTCATTTTCTTTGTCAAATTTCATAAAAGTTAGTAAGTGTTTTAAGGTGTGTGTTATAGTTTGATGGCTTATGTTGGCTAATCAATAGCTCAAATATGTCATACTTATGATAAACACATCAATTAAAACACTAATTACCATAGAAGAGAGATCATGATTTCATGTGTTGAACTACATGATCTAGAGAGTGGATTTATTCTCTAAATTGTCATTTAACTCTCATATTTGCATTTCTTTTCTTTTTGTTAGTTTCATTTTCTCATTTTCTAGCTTAAACACACTCTCGACTTTGGTATAATTTGATTGAGTAGGAAATTTAAATCAACAATTCCCTATGGATCGACCCGTATTCGCCACATGCTACATTCGTACACCGTGCGCTTGCGGTTATTTTTAAATTTAAATTCGTTCGACGATTTTCTAAACCGATAGAATTTCATCGACGAACAAGTTTTTGGCGCCGTTGTCGGGGAAGTTGTTTTGATTTTGTTTTTCTATTCTTCGAATTATTTGTGTTTGTTTTGTGTGTTGTTATCTTTAAAAAAAAATTGTGTGTTTGTTTGAGTGTTGTGTGCATTTGTTTGTGTTCTTGTTTGTTTTGCATTTTCATTTGCATATGCATATTTAAAAAAAAATTGACACAGCTTCATTTCCAAAAGAAAAAAATATTTCCACTTTATTTTGCTTTTACAACTTTCATTTTACAAGTTCTTCTTACAATTTCATTTTCTTTTTATAATCTACATTTACATTGTCAAACACTGTAGCTTTTCTGTCTACAATCCCTCTCTGTTTTACAAAACTGCTGTCAACATTCTCATCTGTTTACATTCACATGACCTTCTAACCCCACTGCTTCATCCAAGCTTCAACGCACAACCTCACCGACTGTCAAAACCTCTGCAGCAGCAACTCACGCACACCACATCAGTTTAACTCCATCATCCAGTTCTTCAACAAACAGAACACTCCACTTCTACAACCTTCATCACAGTCCCTGATTCAACAATCAACCACAACGAAAATTTCATCAATTCTGCCTACTTACTCGACTCTTCTCATCCCACTACGTCACTCCTTTTTGACTCCAAACTGCTCCTTTACACCATCACTACTGTTTTTTTTCTTCCCGCAAACAACCGACCTCAATCATCTACTGCTTCCTACACCACAACATCACTCTAACATCAATAATCTACATCCCCTTCTTTCTTCCTGTAACACTTCATCTATTCACCACTTTTATGTTGTTCACAGTGCCTCACCCCTCCACTATCAAGCACCACCAAGCCACTTGGTTCCACAACCTAACCTTCAAAACTGCTCCGCCACAAAGTGTCAACTCCACCTCAACACCCTTCAAACCAACCATTTGCTGCTCCATCACATATCGCTGTTACACACTCCCTGCATAACTACTATCCACAACTGCCGGACAACAAATCACCTGACCATTCCAAACCTCCAATACATTGCCTCGCATGGACAGTTCATCGTACTCCGATAACTTCCCATCACCTGCACACTAACAACCCTCTACGACCAAACATTTAACCTCTCTGTCCACTACAGCAAACTTCCACTTCACTTCCCCTCTGCTGCCATTACTGCATCATCCACCATCCCAATACAAAACCACTGCTGCATTGCAAAAACCCGACCATACAAACACCACCATTACTTGCCTTTTCATCACTTCACTTGAAAGCCTGTTGCTTACCACATCAATTATCCCAAACCTTACACCAACCATCACGCCTTCCACTGACTTACAAACTAAACTTCAAAACATACACCATCCTGAATCACCATAACTGTGCAGCAGTTGCCTTCAACCACAACCATTTGCTTGCCCACTCAACCGCGACTCCACAACCACAGACAACTACCACCTGAAACTGCATATCCTACCTTCCATCATCATCACAATCTCTACTTCCACCACGCTCTTCACTGCCGACATCACCAAAATTCGACACCTCACTCTCCAACAAGTCAAACCCATACCAACGATCTCCTCCTACAATCGCCTAGATCCCAAACCCCAATTCGACATCAAAACCAGCCTCGACCATCGAATCACGTCGAACATCAAACTGCCGTCAACCCAGCCTCGAACAGCGCCCCATCAACACCGAGTAACCTCGAACTGAAGCTTGTGTGATTTGAATTTGATTTCGCACGAGAATTTGATTTCTTTGAGAAAGTGTGATTCATTTCTTCAATCGGTTTGGGGATTATCTGTGTGTCAAAAAAAAAAAAGAAAAAAAGAAAGGGGGAGAACAAAATAATGTATGCGGGCTTGATCATATTTGGTCCGGTAAATGTATATTTTTATTTGTCAAGTTTCTTTTAAACCAAACCTTTGTTTTAACTTTAACAAAAAAAAAATTCATGCTTTCATTTAAAAAAAGGGGAGGGTTGAATTTGTTTTGTTTTAATTTGTTCTAGTTTTAATTTGTTTTAATTTTTCTTTGATATACATATAATTTTTTTTCTTTTATTTTTGTATATATCTTGTTTCTATTTTCAGGTTGCCAAAGCAGATTGAAAGATTTGCTTGCTTCGCTCTGCTGCCAAAAATAAATTGCTGACTTGCTTATAAAAAAAATTGCTACTTTCATCTCTATTTTTATTTGAATTGCATTATTGTTTGCTTGCATATTAGAAAAAAAACAAAACTTCAAAAACAAAAATCCATTCGTAGTTGCATTGTTAATACACGTTTACTTTCTGCTTTGCATTTCATTCTAGAATTTTGTTTAGTAATAACGGTTAGACATCGATAACACTTAATTGTATATTGGCAAATTGTCTTCTTTGAACAATTTAATTTCTTGGTGTCTAGGCTACGGTAGAGTAATAACCATTTATAAATATTACGGTGATTCGTAAATATTATAGTGGTTGTTCCTCTGAAGGTGCTTAAACCTTCGGCTGCATTACTACGGTGATTCGTGGTGCACTGATAAATCTTGTCCGTTACCTGGCTGAGAACTATCTTGTTGATTTAAGACAATTTGTAATTATACAATTTTGGGTTAACTTAGGATAAATCATTTGTAATTAACCCTTGTATTCATTTAATTGCATTAGTTCATGCATATTTTAAAAAAAATTCAAAATCCAAAACTAAAAAAAATTGTAAATATTTCTTAACATAGTTTTTTCCTTTTCCTTTGAAATTTTTAAATCCTTTTTCTTTGAAACTAGAAAAATAAAAAAAATAGAAAAACCAAAATCCAAAACAAAAAATTATAAAACCTTTTCAAAAAACAAAGAAAAAATTTGAAAAACCAAAAAAACAAAAATCAATTTCCATTTGAAAAATAAATTTTATTTGCAAATATTTTTCCTTAATAAAAAAAACCAAAAAAATTTCTTGAAAATGTCTGAGTTTCCTCACTTACGTGAATTTTACAATAGTTGTGAAAATCAATATATTCCATACGATTTCACTCCGAATTCGTATGGATATTTTAACACCGACTATTGTTTAAACGATTCAAATTTCGAACAACAAAATTTTCAAAATAATGAGCAACCTTCAACTCTCGAAAATAGCGTTGAAATGATTTCATCTTTACTCGAACTCTCTACACAACAAAATCAAGAGATAAATGATTTGTGTAATTCTTATTTGTGTGGTAACTCAAGTCAAAATTTTCAAAATAATCAAAATTTGAATTCACTTCAAAATTCAAATGGTTTCGAGTGTAACCCATGCTAATTCAACTTCGAGCTTCAAAATGAATTTCAAAATCAAGGCGAAAATGTGAACCAATTTTCAAATAATTTTGGCAATGGGAATAGTTTCAAGAAAAATATGATTGAAAACTTTGGTTATCAACAAATTCAAAATGAAAATTTTCAAATTAATTATCATGAATTTGATTTTGTTGACCAAATGGAAAAAGATAACGGGGATTTATTACTTGAAAAATACAAAACTTTTCGTGAAAATCATAATCCAATCTCAACTTGCGAAGAATCAAATAATAATCTACCATTTATCGAAATTAACAATTCTTGTTCTCAACAAGTCCAAATCGAAAATATTCAAGTTAATAATTACAAATTTGACTTTGTTGAGCAAACGAATGAAATTTACGTTGATCACACGAATTTGTTGATTAAAACATTAGAAAATTTTCGTGAGAAACAAAATCAAATTTCAATATGTGACGAGTCAAACGATAGTCCATCTTTTACCCAAATCGATGATTTTCAAATAACAACTTTTGAAATTGAAAATAAAGATCTTAACGAAGTTCTCAAAAACATGGTAATTAAGTTGGATTTCAATTCTTTTGAGGGTGTGGAACCACATTTAAAATTTGACTTTCCTTTTCTCGATTTCAAAACTTTAAATACAACAACTTTGGATTTTGAACTTGACATATGTAATAAAGTTGTTAATAATTCAATAAAGGAAGTCGAATTCAATGAACATGATTTCTTTAGAATTTTCGAAAATGAGTTGTTGAATTCTGAAAGGGAAGATTTACATCACCATTTTGATTTTGAAATTGATAATTTTGAAGAAGTTTTCAATGATAAGTTTGAACTTCAACTTGGTGAAAATAAACTTGAATTTCAATCAATTGTTTTATCAACCCCAAAAATCATCGAAAACAAAACAACCCATTCAATTTTCAATAAAACGACATTCGCTTTTCCAAATCAACATTCAATTTCGAAATCTTTTACGGTTTGGTTTTTCGAGCTTAAGCTATGTCTCGCATACTTGTTGAGACAAATGAATTGGTCTTTGGAAGACCGTTTCATTTACTTTTTAACCGCATACTTTCTGATGTTATGTATATAATCATCTTTTCATTTTCATTTAAATAAAGGTTATGTTTTTATTTTTCTTCCACTTGGGTTGACTGTGAGGACATAGTGAAAATCAAGTGTGGGGGAAGACTTATCTTCTTTTCAATTTTTAGGATTAATTTTCATTTTTCTTCCAAAAACTCAAAAAAAAAAAAAAATCAAAAACAAAAACAAAAGAAGAATTTTTTGTTAAGCATTTTGATTTATTTTTAAGGAAACACTATAGGATAAATATATGGTTTTGGCTTATTAAATTGAAATTTTTGAAAGTTTGTCTATCTTAACAAAAATAAAAATGAAGTTTGATTACAAATAACAATGGTTTAACTAGTATATAGGAAGATTCATACGTGTTAATTATGAAATACATCCTAATTGAAAATCTTTGTTTTAAAAAGTGGTTGATTTAAAGTAAAGATATAACATTTTTTGTCTTCTAAGTTAAATGTTGCTAAGACGATTTTGCAAAACACTCTCTCTTAAAAAATATTAAAAATAAAAATTAATAACATCTAAAGTATTCACTCTCATTTAAAAGTCCTCACGGTTATGCATGGGTGAATTACTTGGAATATTTGATTATGTGCTTTCATACTCATTTAAAAGTCCTAATGGTTATGCATGTATGGAACACATGTAAAAAAAAGAGAAAAAAAAGAACAGACTTAATAAAAACCACCTACGGTCGATAGTGTATGCACGAAAGTGTGTGCACTCGCCATGCTATGTACTCCCCTCACATAAGCCCAAAAGGTAGTGCATGGGTGGTATATCTGGCCTCCGTTTACCTGAGCTAGGTGTGTAATTTTTCCTGCAAATAATGAGAGAGCAAGCAATTGAAATCCTAACACTATTTTTACTTATTTGATTCGATCTGTTGTAGAAAAGAAATGAAAATACCACTTTGATAAACTTTGATAATTAATTAAGGATCCATTTCATAGTTACACTGTGTTATTAACCAAAACAATGAGTTAAACCATTGTCTATTTGTTATGATAACTTGATTTTTGTTGGAAATTTTGATGAGTATATGACATAAATTTTCAAGATAATAAGCAAAACCTATATTTAACTTATAAGTGTTGATTTAAAAGTAAGTCCTTCATTTGTAAATTTTTCAAAAACTTGCGTTTTATCTCTCTGTAAATAAATCGTGCATTTTGTAAATATTTTCATCATGCACTTGGATTTTGTGGGTAGTATCCGTTGAAAACCCTCATGAGACAACACTCGTCCTACTGGAGACACCCAGAGGTTTAACGGCTTGTTGCATACGCTCAATGCAATCATGCTCCCTACGAAAACAGATTTATCTTAGTTTTTCGTTATTCGAGGACGAATAAAAAGATAAGCGTGGGGGTATTTGATGTGCATGTAAATGTGTATATTTTTACCACCATATTGAATCTATTTAAATTAAATAAATAATCATATTGGGTATTTTAACTTGTTTTAACCAAAATCCATATTAATTCCAAATTGTCACATATACATCTTCATATAGGGGCAAAACATTCTTTGTGTGCATATATTTCTTTGAGAAAATGTAATTGAAAAAATATATATATTTTTGTAGGAATTTAATCTCAAATAGGAGTGGTTTCATGAAGGAATATGCATGCATAAAGAAGATACAAAAGAATGAAGATGTAAATAATTCAAAGTGAAGAACATGGAGGACCCCACCTACCCGCCACCTTAATGTACAAACTAGAAGCTAATGCACATGCTTATGGAATTAATGGCTTCATGTACACTTAAATGGGAATTATGACATGCTAATGATTACTTGGTGGCCACACTACTTCATGGGCATTTTGGGCATTCCCCAAAAATATGAATTAGGGTTTCATACATGTATAAATACCCATAAGTTTCATGTAATCCCTCTCTTCTCTTAGTCTCTTTTAGGCCTCCTTCTCTTTAGTTTAGTTTAGATCAAAAATAAAATGAAAGCTCCTCTTTCTCTTTTCATGGCTACTTAGCCATTTTTATTTTATGTAATTTTTTTTATTTTATGCAATTTAATACATGCTCTTTCCTTTTCATGTTCATTTACTTTCATGTTGTAGTGTAGGTCTCTTCTCTTTTATGCAAGTAGAATAATTTTTCCTTTCATTTTGCTCTCTTTTTCCTCTTCTTTTTATTCAATGTTGCTCGCTACATTTGTTCATATGATGACAAATATGAGAGTCTAAACCCCTTCAATTTAGGGGGTAATGAAGCTCTCTAATTATGTAGCTCCAACTATTTGTTAATTCATGCTCTCTTTTTGTGCTTAATGATGATCAATGAAGTGTTCTATTTGTTGTTTTTGTGTTGAATTTGATAGCCTATATTGTTGACACCAAATAGGCTATGCTTAAACATTCACTAACACAAATGCCTCTTCATGAATATATGATTATGGCATAAGAAAGTGATTTGAAATTAAAATTTGATGGTCTATGTTTCTAATCAATAGTTAATAGGCCATACTTAAAATAGATTTCATTTTCATTTTCTTTGTCAAGTTTCATGAAAGTTAGTAAGTGTTTTAAGGGGTGTGTTATTGTTTGATGGCTTATGTTGGCTAATCAATAGCTCAAATATGTCATACTTATGATAAACACATCAATTAAAATACTAATGACCATAAAAGAGAGATCATGATTTCATGTGTTGAAATACATGATCTAGAGAGTGGATTTATTCTCTAAATTGTCATTTAACTCTCATATTTGCATTTCTTTTCTTTTTGTTAGTTTCATTTTCTCATTTTCTAGCTTAAACACACTCTCGACTTTGGTATAATTTGATTGAGTAGGAAATTTAAATCAACAATTCCTTGTGGATCGACCCGTATTCACCACGTGCTACATTCGTACACCGTGCGCTTGCAGTTATTTTTAAATTTAAATTCGTTCGACGGTTTTCTAAATCGATAGAATTTCGTCGACAAACAATTTTCCATCACCGAACGTATTGGTTCCGTGGCTTATCGCCTTTTATTACCGGCTCATTTTTCTGCTATTCATGACGTGTTTCACGTTTCTCAATTGCGGAAATGCCTTCGAGATTCCGATTCTATTCTTGAGCCCAATGTTGTGGAGGAAATTGAAGTTTCACCTAATTTAACTTATGAGCAACATCCTATTCGTATTATTGCTTCGGAGGTCAAGCGCCTTCGAAATAAAGATATTCCGCTTATTAAAGTCCAATGGTCCTCAAATCCTAAGGATTGCTCTTGGGAATCTAGAGAGTTCATCGAGCAAACACATCCGGACTTACTTTCCTATTCTATTTGAGGTGAATTTCTTATTTCAAATTTCTTTTGTGTTGATATGATTTCATGGTTGTTACCTTATATTTTCTTCTTAAATATTGTGAGGACGTAATTTATTTAAGGAGGGGAGTCTGTAACAACCCGCATATTTTACGATTGAATATTTAAATATTTTATTTTAATATTTTATCGTTAGTCGGATTTTAGTACGAAAGGTTACTTTTTGCATACGGTCGAATTAGGACTTGGAACCACATCCATTGGGTCCAAAGCACCGTTTGCGATCTTTTTGAGTATGAACTTTGATATGTTTGGAGTTAGTGGAATTTTGCCACTATTTCACTTTGGGCTTTGGGTTTGGTTTAGCCCATTTACCTAAACTATTTACTCTAGCTCAACCCCCCTTCCCTTCACAACTTTACTTTCATTTCCTAACACTCAAGCTTCATAAAAAATGGAGGAAGGAATGGAAATTAAAACTCCAAGCTCAAGTTCATTTGCGAATCCAACATCTAACTCCAAATTCAAAGAGAAGCCATTGATTCTTCCTTTGCTTTCAAGCTTCTTCTTCATTGATTTTGTGTAAAGGTGAGATTTTTATCCCACATCTTTGTCTATAACTATCTTTGATTATTGGGTATGAATTACTAACACTTATTCATGTGCATTTGCTTTTGGTTTGGATTGAATTGGTGAAAATCCCAATTTTTAGTGTTTTGGGTTCAAATCTTTAAAAATCCTAATTTTGATGTTTGAACACGTTTTTAGTGATGCATCTAGGAGCCAATAGGACCGGGTAGCCTATGGGCATAATCCCTTAGCGTCCGTGCTCGATCAGTTGCAAATTGGAAGAGTTTTTGCACTTCAAACCCCTAGGTCGCTCAGCCTGCACATGAATCATCCTCGGCCTGCATATTAGGTCGGCCTGCACATTAGGTCGCTCCCCTATAGGTCGCGCCGTGCTAAGTCGCTTGCTCCTTTAGGTCGGCCTGCATTTAGGTCAGTTTCCCCCATAGGTTGCTTGCACCTTAGGTCGTTGCTTGGGTTTATTTACCCTTTAGGTCGCTAGGTCGCTTGGCCTTGTACTCCTTAGGTCGCGCCATGCTAGGTCGTCCCTACTTAGGTCGCTCGGCCTTCTCATACGCCTTAGGTCGTTAGGTCGCTCGGACAGTAGGTCGCTCGGCTCACTTCACCATCCTTAGGCTGCTTACCACCTTTTGCCGCGAGTTCCTTAAGTCGCTCGGCATTGATTTGATCGCGCCATTCTTGGTCGCGCCGTGTTTGGTCGCTCGTGATAGGTCGCTCGTCCCATTAAGTCATTCCACGCACATAGGTCACAACCACTAGGTCGCTTGGCCTTCTGATTTAGGTCGCACCTGATATATCTTGCAACCTCTTAGGTCACAACCCTATAGCCCGCTTGCCTTACTGTTAGGTCGGCCTGCCTTAGGTCGCTCGGCTTGCTTGCAGTTAGGTCGCACATGCTTTGGGTCGCGCCGCTCTTTAGGTCGCATGCAGTTAGGTCGTGCCACTCTTTAAGTCTCCCCTGCTTTAAGCCGTATGCTATTTCTTGAGCCGCTGATTTCTTGTGTTGACTTATCTTAACTCGTAAGTCGTGGCTGTTAAGTCGCAAGGGTATTTCCACTTTAATGGATTTGTAATCGAATTCTTTGGATTTCATTCACGTCTTCGAATGTGAATTTTTGGTGATTTATTGTTTCTACAATCATTTTTGTGATTTGTCACTTCATCTCACCCGTACGAGAAATCTAATTAAACGGCTTAGTAAAACAAATGGTACGAAACGCTTGCATTTACTTTGCCGGTTAATTCTTGGACTTGTTCGACAGAATCTTTTGTGACAATTTTTGAGTGGAGATCTACAATTTGTTCGTAAATATTTAAGTTAAGCTAGTGGTTATGGCACATGAAGCTAAGCTTATATATTTACTATCTTATTGTAATTGACACTTCTTGATGATTGTTGATGAATATTTTTGTGATTTAGACTAGCAAATGTGCAATGTCTCTTTGTCTACGAGGGAGACTAAGCCCCGTTTCTGTGGAGCTTTGGCTCAATTTGGTGGGGTAGCGACCCATGGTCTTCATGCCGTTTTGTGGAGCTTCGGCTCAAAATTAATGGTTAGCAACCATGGAATAGCGTTCCATTTTGTGATACACGTGTTGGTGAGTTTTCATGCTCCCATTTTGTGATAGGCCTCCTCCTTTTTGTGATTTCTGGATTTCCATTGATGATTTCTGGAATTTGTGTTTTCACCAATTTTCGTGATTTACATTGATATATTTTATCAATATTTGTGCATTGGTGAATTTGCGTGTCATTAACTCTTGTGATTGGCATTGATATTATTGTCAATATTTATGGTTTGGTGAATATAAATAGAGAGTATGACATTCCTTTAGATCTTTGAGAAGATTCTCGTGATATTGATTAATCTCTTGTTGATTTTCAATTACATACTTATTACAGTATGGCTTTATGGTTATTATATATTTATGTCATATCTCTTATTCTATATCATTTTATCTGATATTTATAGCTAGACTGATCCGTTTATTATTTTCTTATTAAATAATACTCGGGTCAGACCGAGATGTTACAGGTGCTTCAACTTGACTTCACATTTGGGACCATCACCCTGATTTTTGGCTAACTACTTAGATTAGTAGTTTTTGTTGTATACATTTGAGATAAAGACTCATTTATGTATCCATATTCTTTTGTCTAGGACTTGTAGCTATTCTTTTGTGACATTATGGATCTTGTTTAACCACTACTCTGATGTACACTTTTATGTGTTATATATTCATATCTATTTCCGCCTTTGTGATATGGATGTCTGTGACTGATTTGTGTTAAGCTTATTTCTATATTTGTTTCCGAAGATTATATATGTAGCCACCGGGTAGTGGCTTTGAGTTTGTATCGGTATGTCGGATTTCCTCCTGAAACCAGATGCTTGTTGTACTATCTGACATATCGGTGCTCGCACAAAGCAATTACACGGATGGTCGCTCCTCAACAGCCTTATCCTCCATGCTAGTTGACGGCATTACCCCGTAATGTCCTTGGCTAGCGTGGGTATAGAGGTGGGGCATCACATAGAGTTTATAATAACTCAAATAAAAGTAAGGTTGAAGATAAATGTGAATATGATTTGAATTAAAGTATTTAAGAACTATCTTCGAAAAATTTGTTTTGAAATGTAAATAAATTAAGATTTAAAGGGTATGATTGTATAACTTGATTTTTGATTTGAGAATTTAAATGAATATCTAATTGATTTAAAGAATATTATCAAGTTAATTTAATTAAAAAGAATATCCTGTTATTGAAGTTTAAGGGTTTTACTTAAATAATATTTGTTCTATTAAGTATACATTTCAATTTTAAAATAATACGAATTGGATTTGATATATATTAAATTTTCAAAGAATCCATTTCGAAATAGTGGAATATTTAAAGATTGAAATATATGAACTATAAAGTTTTGAAATATAGAATATTTAAGCTTTGAAATATATGGGAATTAAAATGGTTTATTTGGAGGTTCAAATTGATATTGGGAATTTATTGTGAAATTTGAAGAAGCTGTTTATTTTATTAAGTAATATAGTATTTGAACCATTAAGCAATAAAAGTTATGTTTTAGTGCTATGATTTCTTGAAAAGGATATATTTGAAATAAAAAGGGATATCATATTGATTTGGGTTTTAAAATAGAAATGATATCATATTTATGGGTTTGAAAGAGATATTATATTCTGGTTTTAAAGTATAAATTATTTTTAAATAATCACGGTGTTATAATAACGTTTGGTTGTTGAAGAGACCGGGATCGGAAGTTGTCATACTCTCTGCCAACTCCGAAATCCACTTTAACAACCGTGTACGCGGTGGAGATTCCAGAATGAAGTAGGATGGCGGCGGCGTTTCCTTTAAGGTAAATACGTGGACCCGACTCCCGTGAGTTGGCATAAGGTGACTAAAACAGGAGCGATTCTCGGGCCAAGGGGGTTAGCGCCCTTTATCGGATACTCCTTTTCGATACTATACTCTGACTTTGGATTGATTCGGTGGCCACTTTTGATTTTTTTGATTTTAGGGGGGAGTTTGTCCGAGGTAGGCGGTAGTAGCAGCTACGAGTTACCACCAGCCCCGATGCGTAATTGGTATATCTACCCTGGCATTGCCTAGTTGTGCCATGTCACCTACCCTATCGCGCCTTGTACGAGTTTCTATTTGTGTCGTACCTATGGAGTATCCTCTGGTAGCCTCCCGATCAGGAGGTATTACGGTACTGTATAGACTATTGGCATTATTTGTGTTATGGGCTATATGGGTAACCCCTTAAGTCTATTTAAAAGTAAGTTTATTTTATAATTAGACACTATTATAATTGCGAAATATACTACATAGTAAATAGTTTAACGGATCCTTAGGAGATGTGAATCCCGAGCATCTCTTAAGTTACCGCACTCATTTATTTTTGTTGATTTAACTTACATAAGATCTTTTAGTTCTGACTCGAGTGTTTTGTCTTTTCAATTCGCTCGGGTCAGTCCGAGCGTTTCAGGATTTCGAAGATCTTAGCTCTGGAGGACGAAGACGGAGATTTATATTATTATTATTATTAGTCCACATACTCATACTGTTCCGCTGCATTGTTATTGGTATGTGTAACTCTGATAAATGTGTAAGCATAATCGAATATTTTGTAAAACAACTTTATAAACTGTATATTTGATTATTATATTTTATCCTTCCGTTGTGAGATTCTGCTTTGTTTTATTTCTTTCTCGTTTTTCTTATTTACCCCATAACAATCCGCCCTTCCGAACGGTTTGAATTGGCACGTGTGTCGATTTAAAGAGTGCGAAAAGGCGGGACATTACAATTTATATCTCATTTAAATGCCAAAATCTAATTTATAAGTTAATTACTTAAAAAACTTTTATTTCACCAAATCTATTCATTTTATAACTTCACAATTTATAAATCTATAAATTAAATTTCATTCACTTATGAAATCCATTTATGCTTCATTTTAACACTTATAAAAACTCGTTTTAAAATTCCAATATTTTAATTTATAAATATCAATTTTATAAATCTTTTATATAAACCGTTTATAATAATTCAAAAATTTTCCCAATTTAAACCATTTTACAAATTTATAAACTACTTATTTCAAAAACCACATTTCGGTTATATTTCACAAAAATCATAATTTTATAACATAAAAATTATAATGTTTATTTATTTAAAATGAATCAATTCCAAAATTCAATAAAATGATACTTTCAAAAATCACTTTAAAAATCCTTTTAAATTCGAAATCGTTACTTTAACATTTTTAAAATTCTAAAAATAGGCCTAATGCTGCAACGGGACCAATACATCAACCACGGCATCCAAAACATCATATATCATATGATAACAGAATATATCACAATATCTGTAAATAAATCAATACGGTTGAGGAATCCAGTTGGATCCCTCCAATCTGTTTCCCTGCATCTACAGACTTTAGCACAATACCAATCCCGTTTCAAGACGAAATAACACGGTACATGGGTTTATATAAAACATTATCCGCTATTATGCGGCGCATTTGGGTCTCATCCGCTATATAATGCGGGAAAAAACTCCAAGTACATATATATTACCAATTCCACTTCATGGTGAAATATCGCGGTATATGTGTTTAATAAATAACATCCGCTTAATATACGGCGTATAGGGTCTATTTCAATACAATAGATAATAATTTATCATTCAATCACACAATCAAGCAATTTTAAATTTAACTATTTAAAATTTAAATCGAAACAAATTCGATTGAGTGAGAAGTTCTCACCTTGCTTCCAATAACAGTCGTAGCGTTTCATTCCGAATAAAATTAAACGCGCGTTTAATTTTACCCAAAATTTACACTGGCTCAAATCAACTCCAATCTAGCTCCATCGCGTAGTTGTCGTCAATACGAAGCAAACACAATTCGTTTCGTCATTTTTCGATCTCGTACGAACAAGTTACAGCTTTTTAAAGTTTATAAAAATGAAAATATAGATAATTTACACATTTATTTAAATTTTCTAACCCTAAACAATCTCGACCATTCGATTTTTGATACTGCAGGTCATGGCCTTCCCCTCTTTCTTCCTCAACGCGTTATTTCCAGGTCGAAGACACCCATAGTCGCCCCTTAAACCCTAGATGACGCGACCCCATCGACCAACGTGAAGATGATCGAGCTCTTCCATTCGAATGGCCATCATGAGAGCCACCTTCGGCTGCAAAAACTCAAAGCTCGGCCCCCCTTGCGTGTAGAAAAACGTGCATGAACTGGTGATGAATGAGGCGCCATAGCTCTCAAGCTACAGCTCGAAATCCAATCTCGACCGTTGGATATGTCGATCTCGTCGTTGTCTACAACTTTCATTTAGGAAGTTTCATGAATTGATTTGTGGATTTAAAGAAAACTGAGGGAGAACGAGAATGAGTATCGGCCATTAAAATTTATTAGTGGTGGCCGAAGCTTAGGGTTAGGGTTTGGGCAAAAAGGAGAATGTGAGGTCCTTTTATAGAAAATTCTCAAACACTATTCACCCAAAATTTTTACGAACTCCAAATGAAGCGTACCGCCTGGCGTTTATAATGTTTTACCCCCATTCCTAACGCAATGGAATATATAACGGAGGCCAATTCGAAAGTATTTGGAAGGTAGGTTTTCAAATCGACTATTTAAATTTAAAATTCACTCAAATCGATTTCAGTGTGCTTTAGCTTGCCCCGGACAAACCATAAATCCGATTGACATGAAATTAAAAACCATACAATAATATAACATTACGGATCCGATGAAATTGGTTTCATCGAAATCCGAGACTATTTGAAAAATGACTATTTTTACCCGTCAATTAAATATTAAATATTCAATTTCCACAAATCAACTTCTAATTCAATTTTAAAAGTTCTATATCATCATTCTAACTCCAATATGATTAAATACAACTTTACAAATCAATTTTAATCACATTAAAACCAATTTCCAATTATTTCTGTAATTTCAAATATTAAATTATAGATTTAATTATCCAGTTAAATCTAGATAGTCGAAATAAAATTTATTCGACTTACAAATTTTACCTGTTACTATTTAAAAATCAATTAAATATACGAATTTCAAATGACAGAAATTCTAGGTCGTTACAAACTTCCCCCCTTAAAAGAATTTCGTCCTTGAAATTGCCAAGTAAGAAAAAGTCTTGAAATCCATTAACTTTTCAAACATCCATTCAAATTAGATTTCAAATTCACTTAAGTGTTTAACTTTCCCAAAATCCAGTAGTTAAACTTTTTATAAAAACATTACTAAGTTTTCAAACCACACTTAATTATCTTTTCAGTACCAACTATATCATTTCACTCCAAAATCAAAGTTATAGTTTTCAAAAAATTTCCAATTTTCTCAAAAATATTCTAACGCCTTAAATTTTCAGAAAATTTCACTATAACATCCTTTGCGCGGCTCGATTCGAAAAAATGGCAATATATATATCACAAATATACATCTCATCAAAGTAATGAGGCATCCCGCAGGGAAAAAGGTGTAAAAGTACAATATGTAATACGAGATATGTACCTTATATATTATTAGCGAGCATATACGGCTAATATAGCATGAAAGCGAGCTCCAAATGCGAAGCTAGCGCAATCCGCACCTACTAAACACTCAACAATAATGAGAAACATGCATATATTAAAGTAATATCAATATACAACATATACCAGTACAACAACTACATATGCCAATATAGCAAATGCAACAAAAAGCAACAAATCCAACCGCTAAACAACCATCATCCAACAACAATTCCAATTATCAAATCAATATACATTCACTTCTCATTAATATTCAATGAATTGGTTTTTCATTTAACCACATTTGATTCATTAACATTGGACTTTACTAACATTCATTTTCAATTAGTTTATATTCACAAATTTACATTCAAGTTAGTTCACTTCCACATTCAGATCAAATTTCATAGCTTCCAATTTTATAAATTCAACTTCATTAATACTTAATGAATTATATACAATTAACTAACAATCATATAACAACCGAATCATAACCAAATTATTAAATTCACATTCATTTTGTTTTAACACTTTTAATTTCAATTGGTTGATATTAAACGACTTCCATTCAATTATTCAATTTCCAATTTACTAGTTTTTTATGAATTAACATTTACATCCCTTATTCCATATCAATTTATTTGCATTAGATTGATTAATATTCAATCCATTTATTAATTCAGTTGCTAATTCATTTAACCATAAAAGTTGAATTTCATTACATAACTCTATTTCATATTCATTTAATTCACTTTATTAATTTACTTCGATACCAAAATCAACTTCATTCAACATTACTTAAGTTATATTCCATTTCAAACATCATTTGTTTAACTTAACTTAAGTTTCCACTTATAAATCCAATTCAGATTCGAATTCTAAAGTAAATTCTATTTAACTTTACCAAAGTAAAATCTTTATTATTTCATATTATAAGTTCAAAACTCGTTTCGCTTATATTCAATAATTACAACTTGGATTTAATTTCAAATTTTTTTATCACAACTAAAGTTCAATTTTCAATTTACTATGGTAGCAAATCCATCACACAGAAACTTGAAAATGATACTGATGATGCTGCAGTCATCACCCTTATTATTTCCCAGCAATCAGTAGTGAATTCAGCGCTTAATATTCTTCCAAAAAAAATCCTTTTGCTTATATCTAACATTTATAAGTCCTTTTCTTATAGAATTTCACTATTCCACTTCACTTACATAAGATTATTCCAAATTAATTTATCTTACTTAATAATATAACATCTTTAACTTTGAAAAACAACTTTCAAAATAGACGGGATTCAAAGCTTTCTAATTCATAGTCGAAATTCATTTTTATTTACAACTCATATTTATAAATATATTCATATAGTTTCACTTATTATATATAAGATTATTTCACGATTGTAAATCAAATTAATTATTATTCCATACTTAATAATTCATTTGTTTATACAATTATTCTTTTAATTAACTTATATATATTCTAACATTTTCAACAACCAAACAATCAATTTATATACACTTTAATAATTCTGAAAAATTATTTCTTTATATATAAAATATAATCGAGGTAAAATTATTTCATTTACCCAATTTAAAATGATACTATGTCGGTTTATCTCGTTTAAGTGTCTAGAAACTCTTATCGAAAAAATGGCGTCCCACATACTGACCGGAATTCACAAACAGCTCAACGAATAAGAAAACACAATATAAAATATTTTTATATTCACTAACAAGTACGCGCTCATATCTATTATTACACTCACACTCATTCTAGAGTACTACTGACTCTATCTCTAATGAGTAACACCCAACAGAGCCAAGGTTGTCGCTTAACCAAATGCTTTGATACCACATTGTAAAAATGCAATTTCCAATTATTTCTGTAATTTCAAATATTAAATTATCGATTTAATTATCCAATTAAATCTAGATAGTCGAAATAAAATTTGTTCGACTTACAAATTTTACTTGTTACTATTTAAAAATCAATTAAATATACGAATTTCAGATGACAGAAATTCTGGGTCGTTACAGACAAGGCACATGAGGAGCTGCCTAAGGTAGGATACTACCGTTTAGCATTCCTGGCTCATCATAACCCCTAATGGTCGACCGGAAACATCCATCCCATAATCGAATCAAGGGGACATCAATCCCATAATCAAAGTAAGGTGCACTAAATGAGTCAAAAATTGAGATAGTAATACAAAGAACGGATTTCTGCTAGAGATAGCTAGCCTCAATGCCAAAGATGCAGGCTCTTGGTTTATGTCATTTCAAATTGACATAATTGTTGGGGCCATACATCATTGTTCTCTTACTTCAATCCAGTAAACGTTCGCCAATCTAGTCAATTTATTCTAGAACATCCTTCGTGTACATAGTTGTTAAAGTGGTTCCGATATTGACAAAGAGTATGCTAATATTCGGCCCTGGTCCCTTTAACAACCAATCGTTATTTTACACATGACTTGTTTCTTTTAAATTTCAAGAAAACAGATCATACATTCATGTCAAAATATCAAATTCACTTCAAAACCATTTCGGATTTAATATAGTTTATATTTCATATCAAAATTATCATTATCTAAATTAGAAAAGTTTAATTTAAATCGGTTTTGTAATTTAACAGTTTCGAATTACAAATCAGTCTCCACTTTAATTTAAATGCAAATTAGATTCGAATTTCATTATTTTTTATAATTTGGAAGATTTCAAATTCAAATTTCAATTTAAGCCAAATTCAAATTTAAAACTTTAATTCCAAAAATTCATATTTGAACTTCAATATACAAACAAAATCAAATTTAAATAATTTCAAATCTTAAAATTTAAATTTCAAATTTTATAATTTCCAAATAATTCAATTTAAATAAATTCAAATGAAATTTCAAACTCAACTTTAAAGTTGAAATTAATAATTCAAGTTAAATTCCCAAAACAATTTTATTAAACAAATTCAAATTAAATTTCTAAAACAATTTTATTTAGATAAATTCAGATCAAAAATTTAAACCTTTAAAATAATTTAATTCTTAATAAATCAAAATTTAAATTTAAATCTTTAAAATAATTTAATTGTTAATAAATTCTAAGTAAAATTTTGAAAAAAATTTATTTAAACAAAATCGATGCTTGTTATTTAATTTTTTTTCCTAGGGCCAAGTGGAAATTTTTTAAATTTTAATTACATGGATATATATCATTTCGACCCATAATTAAATGCCATAGGTATATACCATTTCAACCTATTTCTTAGGTCAGGTGTAAATTTCAAATGATTCATACGATAATTAATACAATTACAATAATATAATGGGTGGTAACATGGATACATAATAATAAATGATCATCAACAATATAAACACCAAATCATTCATCATATCAACCAATAGCCATACACATCCAATCAACATCTAAATCGACCAATATAATACGTGTCACAACTGTCATTAGTTATCACACATCGAGGTGTTCATTAGTAATGATATTCAATTTCAGTGTCATTTCAATTTCGATGTTAATTCAAATTCATTGTCAATTCAAATGTTAATTTACATTTCTAAATAGCAATCAATATAATTTATCACTTCATGATTTTGGTTTAACTTGTAGTAGAACGATTTGAATTGCATGAGTGAGTTTAAGCAATTACCTTTTAATTAATCTAAATATAAAGGACAATAAACAACCACGAATTCAACTCCAAAATGCGGAGAGCTTTGATATGAGTCCAGCACAAAAGACCGCATCCAAATCTGACCTCGTAGAAGAGAGATACGAATTAAGCAACATTTGAATTTTATTACTTAATTAAATAACTTAATTAAGAAGCTAATTACCTCCTTAACTACAATTAGCCGTTAATTATCCTTGTTCACAAACCCATAATCGCTTTCATCTTCACGCTGCCATCTACCCTGATCACTGTTGACCGCCACTCCGCCTCTACCGCCTTGCTTGGCATGGACGCACCGCCTGCCTCAGCATCGACCTCCTACCATACTGATAACGTTGAGCACATGCTCGACAAAATGCTTGTCGTTCGACTTTGAAACTCCATCGCCTCTGATGTCCACAGATCACCCCACTTCTGCTGGAGGTAGACCTATCGCTTCTCTGCATGTTTGCTTCAGGCGCCGCTGCCAATCGAACATCAACGACGATAAAATTGCCAACCCTAGTTGCGCCTTTTGCGGCCAATTTTTGGCTGCCTTAATCCACCGCGTGACAATCCAATCGATCGTCTCCTATTTCTCGCCAAGTGAACAACTTTCTTGTTGGGAACTTTGCCTGAATCGACCTCTAGCGACGTCGATTGTAGAAGCACGTTGGATGAGGGTTTATGGTTCGATTGGTATACCAGAATGAGAAGGAGACCGTCAATTAAATAGACTTCTGATCCACTATTCGTCCTCATAATCATAGACGCCAATCGATACATACTCATTAGCATTTCTAATAAGAATACCCATATTATGAACCCAACGAAACTTGTTATAGGACCAAATTCTATCGTAAACAAAAGTTAGACTTTTTTGATTGCTCGATTTATGAATTGAACTCGACACTCTACAAAAAATCAAATTGTTGAAATACATTGATGCTTATAGTCATTCTTATTTGCTCAGACCATTCGGACTCAATGAAAACCGTCTTGAGTCCTAAAAAGTCCATTTGTAAAATTTATTTTTCAACCGATCGATAAAATTAATCAGTTTGATATAATTATATATTTTCCTCATTTTAAAAGCTATAGAAAGATCTTATATTTATATTTACAAATACATCATTAAAACTAATTCGTTTCATTAATAATTAATTTTCTTATTATTACACATTTGAATCAAATTTAAATATTTACATTTTAAAGAATAACATTTCAATTTAAACTATTAACTAATTTCTAGTTAACTCTGGAATAGAACAGAATTCTCAAAATACACAAACCAAATTCATTTATTTCCAAATTAACTTATTAAAATAGATTTTAATCATATAACTTAAATTTATTAAAATTTTAAGTTTAATAATCACTTTCTTATCGCCTATTATTGGTGTTTAGCAACTGTAATAATTTTGTTTAAAATTCAAATTTTATTCTTTTTATAAAATTGTACTTTTATACAAAATGAAAATGTTCATTTTATTTTCCCTTAAAATATTCTTTTATATTCATGAAAACACATATTATAATTAAAAAAAGTTTGTTTACTTACGTCCAACTAATTAATTACAATTCGCTTTTCTTTTTCTGTTAATTTAAAGATTCCAATAAATTAAATTCCAGCTAATTTCAATATTAAATTTCAAATGAATTCTAATACTTAAACAACCGTCTTCTTTTTATCATAATTAAAAACTATTTATAAATTCACTTCATATAACCAGAAAATTTTACATTACTCGTTAAATAAATGTTTTGCCTTATTATTTGAAATCAAATCATCTAAAATAAATAAGCCTATGTTTTCTCCTATAGTAACATTCATTCAAATCTTTATTTAAATTGACATTTACTATTTTAGTTCCTATTATTAATTATATACGAACCAATAGCAGTAAATTATATTCCAGCGTGAGTTATCATCCTTTATCTTAATGAATTTATTCATTTAATTTTTTTAGATCCTGATTTATATTCTAATAAAATTTGCATTTTTAAACCATAAAACTTTTATTTCTAACAATTTTATTTTAAAAAATTTATTCAATTTAATATTCTTAATTAGTTAAAAATACGGGTTGTTACAATATCCTTCACTCAAAACTTTTCGTCCTCGAAAAGGAAGTAAGTAATTCTCTTTTCATTTCAAAATTTATTTGTTAAAATGAGTTATTAAAATTTTAAAGTTTAATATTTTCGAAAAAATTTAACAACACCTTCTTTGAGTGGCTAGGTCGGAAAAACTACATACTGCCACTATGGGCCCAAACCAATCAAAAGAAAACAAAAGCCAAGTGGCTTCCCATACATGGGGCATAAAACCATCAACCAAACAATAATATAAATACATACCTATTTTTCAGGCAAACAACTTTACTCATGAAACCAAAAGAATCAAAATAGTCTTTGCTTCCATATACCTTGATTTCACTTGTATAATCCAAAAGAGAGTTAAATTAGACGAAAGAGCGATATACAAATTATTCCAATCATAATGTTACGACCAATAATTTTAGTTATCTAAAATTGGAATATTTAATTGATTTTAGATATTGAAAATTTAATTTTATAGATTAAATAACTTGAATTTCAAATATAGCGATTTGTTAGATGATTTAATTGTTGAATTTATTAATTCAAATTGTTTAAATAATTGAATCTCGGATTTTTAATTTGGATAAAAATGATTTCAAAGCTTATTGAATTTCTATTTAATAAGGATGAAGATAATAAACTTTTAAATTGGATTTAAAAGTGATTTAACTGATTTTGGAATTAACCTGTTTTAATTAACTTATAAAAATAGCCTCTTGGGGGCAAGGTCTGGGTTTTCGATTAAACTAGTTTCATTGGATCCGTAATGAGTTATAATACGCCGTCAAAATTCATAGCGATTAGACGTATCATTTGGTCGTGCGAGATTGAAATGCATAGAAATTAACATTGAAAATTAAATATAATAATTGGGTTCAAAAAGCCATCTTCTACGTACGATTGAATTACATCTCGATAAAAGTCCCATTGCATTCGTAACTGTGGCATAACATATAAAATACCAGGCAGCACGTCTCAATTAGGGTTAGAAATTACATGGCTTGAGAATTAAAATTCAAATAATAATATGTGTAATTAGATTCGACCATACATATGACTTGTTACCATCAGCCCATACTCCTACCATGTTCAAACCATACCCCATACAAAGCCCATCCCTTCCCACGCGCCCCTTCCAAGTTTGAATGAATGCCTATAGTGTTTTCTCCCATTTCAAAAATTGAAAATAAAATTAATACTTCATGAAAAATCATAAAAAAAATCATAAAAATCTTGAATCGAAGTGATATTTCAACTGATGTGCTTATTGAGGGTGCAGCATTAGTTATTGAAACTTCACAGTAAAGTTGAGTAGCTGTTAGAAGCTAGGATTGGGTTATGTGAAGATTTTGGGCAACAATTCGAGAAACAGAGTTTGGTTTTGGATTTAAGGGTCGGAGACGCGTTGTCTGGTGAATTTTCATGGATCACGGTGGTTGTTGGTGGTTTGCGACCTGGTCGTGTCAGTAGGTTGCTCTGTCCTATCGTGATTGGATAGGAAGGTCAAGGAGGGTTGCGAATGGGATGGGCACATGGAGTTCGAGAAGGGAAAGTTGGTGGTGTCATTGGATTTTTGATTTGCACTGCATAGCCCCATGACATTGGAGGTGTGTACATGGCCACGTCCATTGTGCACAAAGAAGAAGAAGAGAAAAGTGGAAGATGGAGTAGGGGTATATTTGTAATTTTATGTAAAAATTATTTGTTTTGATTTAAAAATAAATCAATAACTTAAAATTTTCGTAACTCCCTCATACGAGGTCCAATCGAGACACAGATTTTTGCGTTGTACTCATAACGACGAAATCTTCGCAATGGAGCTAGTTTGGACCAATTTGGAGATTACTGAAATTTGGGCTAAAATCGGATGTCGTTCGATTTTAGTTCTAAACAGGAACACCTCAGCGACAAAAAAAATCGGTGAGTTAAACTCACCTTTTTGGTTAACTAGTATGCAATATAGTTAATAAAAATTATTGAATGATGGTTTGAATGAATTATTATAGTTATTAGTTGGATTGAAAATTCTCACCTATTGAAGCTGATGAGACCCTATTACGTTTCCGTGTACGAGCGGATGACCCTTTATATACGAGTACCGCCTCGAAGAGGTTGATTATATTTTATGAGTATATAATGTTATAATGCGGGGAAACAGGTTGGAGGGATCCAACGGGATTCCTTGTTATTATTGAATTATTTCAATAACTTTCTTTTATATGGATTATTGAATAATGAACATGATTGTGGACACCGTGGTTATAACATCGTTATATGTTTGAAAATAAAACCCAATAGTAATAGAAATCAATATCGGTATTGGTTAAGTGTTGGTGGCTATTGGCCTCAAATTAGTATAAATACTATAAATTGTCTTTTAAGTCGGAATTGGTTTTTGAGACAAGAAATGATTTTAAATCCGAAATTGGGTTTCAAAAATATTTTGTTTTAAAAGATTATCTACTTAATTATATTTAATATTTTTTTAAAGCATTAATTATGTTTATACTGTTTAGAATATTTAATTATATCAATATTGTTTCAAAGTTATTTAATTATTTTATTTTAAGGTTATTTAATTATATCAATATTTTTTTAAATTAATTAATTATAAGATTATTATTTAAAGGTTATTTAATTATATTACTATTATTTTAAAATTATTTAATTATATTATTTTGATTTATTTAATCATATTAATATTGTTTTAAAGCTATTTAATTATAGTAATATTATTTTAAGGTTATTTAATTATGTTAGAATTGTTTTAAATTTATTTGTTTATTGTTAGTATCGTTTCAATTTTTTATCAAAATGTTAATAATTTGAAAGGTTAATTATTTCAAAAATAATTATGGTTTGAAATTAATAATAAAGGTTTATTAAAAAAATTGAAATTTATTTATTATTATTTATAATAAGAATAAAGAATTATTATTATTGCTTTTGGAACAATTAATAATTATTTTAGGATGTTTTAAGATAGATAATTATTATTTGTTTATTTATAATATTATTTTAAATAATTATTTTATATGAAATGGTTTGTAGTAAAGGCTTTTAATTATGTGAAAATGTTTACGAGACCCATGAATAAAGTGAAAGACTTGGATTTTATAAAGGGGTTACAATATGGTTTGAAGACTTAAAGGAAGATTATTTACAAGGTTAAAGAGTTTATAAATGGTTAGATATTTATAAACGAATTTTAGTAACCGGTTTATGTAGATTTGTAAAAGGAGTTTTATAAATGGTTTTATGGATTTATAAAGGCTTAATAAATGATTTTAGAAATGTACAATTTTTTTATAAGTGATTGAAACGTATAAAAGATGTTTTACAAATGGTTTGAGGAGTTTTATAAAATGGTTTATAAATGATTTAGAGAATAATAAGGAGTTTATGAATGATTTTTGAATCAAATAAAAATGGAATCTTTCTAAGTGTGTAAATATACTTATACCATTGAGATAAGTATATGGATATTTTCTAAGTATTGAAAATATAGGAATAGGTGGATATATCTTTGTAAAAGTATTCTTATACAAGTAATTTAAAAATGGTTTTATTTTTTAAATATTTATAAAACGGGGCTAGTGATTACTCATATGCTGAACCAATGTTGGTTTTCCCTACGAAATAAATCCCTGATTGAATGTTTGTTATTCGATGGTTTAATAACCGACTATCATAATTGGACCCAAACATAACTTTGGAAATATCTAGGAGAAACACGCGAGTTATATGGCACAGTCATCTCGATGATTGTGTAAGTGCGTATAAATCTTGTTTTCTTCTCCTAGATAATGATAATGAAATCCATCCACTAATGGTTAGGAGATAATCTCCGACCTTATCTTTGATTGTATATTTCCTAAAGAACCGGGGTTGAGTTTATTGGGAATTATCGAAAAGTTGTTTCGATGAGACCGAGATCGGGCATGTTATCCGAAAACCACTTTGATCCAACTTAAGTATTATGAAGTGAAGACATCCTAAAGATGATGGAATTGGGGATGGAGCTCTCAATTATGTCGTTCAATCCCGGAATGAACTTGTATGGATGAATGCTGGTATTGCATTGTTGCCTGGAAGGCAATACTAGCATTCCAAGTGGGATATGCTATATATTGAGGTAAAACATAGCCTCAAGCTTCATCAACTGAGAAAGACTAAAACAGGGGAGATGAAAACAAGGCTAAGTGGGTCGCTCCCAAGTAGGGTATGGTCATCCCTATCTAGAGTCGCTATTATCTCCCATGTATGCTTCGTGGCTAATTAACGAAGGGGTGATCATATTTGGTACTATCTAGCAAGGGGTAAGTCGATCCTATGTTGGCAGGGGATCCAAGCAAGGTCGTCGGTGTTATTTTATCCAGAGATGCACTGTGACGGGCAGTACCCTAGTAGCCCAGTCATTGTATGGAATCTATTCTCGAATAAGTGCCATTCGGACTTAGTTGTGCCTAACTATGCTGAAATGTGAGATGCAAGCATTTCATCTATATTCATATTTTACTTTGACCCCTAAACATTACTATAATATAAATGGATTTTCGATAGAAAATGTTTTGGTTATTGTAAGGTAAAAACCTGTCCGTGTTTATGTGCGGTGTGGTCTTACGAGATACTCTTGATTTTCAAAAGATTTTCTTATAACTTTAAATTTAGTTGGGTGTGTTTTCTCACGCTAGTTTTCTAAATTGACTTGGGTGTTATTTTATTTTAATGCTCAGGTTAGGCCGAGCATATTGTAGATAGATTTGGATGCTTTGGAGTTTCAAAAGATGAGTTGGAACCGCAAAGACGTATTCGCGTAGATGGTTATTTTCCAGTGTATTCATTGTTGTGTTTATCAGCAATTGTGAAGACTAGTTTTTATAACTATTCAAGCTGAAATAGGTTACTATGCTCTGATTGATGTTTGTATACACATATATTATAGTTTGTTTTTGTGTAAAGATTTATTGTATATTATAGATTATTCATTCCGACATTGATTTCCCAGCATGTAATACAGTCGATGTATTAGTGTTGATTTTCGAGGGTCGAAAATTCCAGTTCGTTACATTTGGTATGGGAGCTGAAGGGTAAATGTGAACCTTAGCTTTTATGGGGATACCTATTAGAGATAGGGTCAGTAGCCCTAGAATGAGTTTGAATTTGAGTGTGTGTGTTTATGTGTATGTGTGTATGTGTATGAGCGCGTATTTGTTAGCGATATAAAAATTGGTTTATCTTTTCAGGCCTTGCTTATTTTCTTACTGAACAAACTTGATATAAATATATAGCAACATATAGTTTGCATATAGGGGAAGGTACTATCTACTTAGGCTTACTTCTTTTGTTGACTAAAGAACTATTTTAAAAACTGAAATGGCTTTTAACATTTCTTCCTTTCGGCTGAGAAGATTGCATTTATGCTTGTATTAAATGCGTATGTTCCCATTTGTCTACAGCCTTACCTTACCTGATTTTTTTTTCTTGCATCACTATTTATCATGTTTGTACAGTTTTCTTTGCTTTGTATAAGCAAGTAACTATGTACTTTGTTTTATTTATTTTCTTGCTTGCCTATTGTATATGTTTCATTTGTTATCATTTACTTTGGTCCTTTGTATTCACTTTATATTTTATATGTGCTTAGATTTTCATTTGTATGTAAATTTTCTTTTATCTGTTTACTCGATATTTTGTAATTTATCTTATAATTATATTTCTAACTTAAGTATTAAATTTATAACACATATTTTATTCTATACACTTATATTCTATATTGATAAGTAGTTTCTTTAATCATTTTATTTCTAATCCAATTCAATTACATTTATAATAAGTTTCAAATCCAATTTATAAAATAAATAAGTATACATATCTTATCAAAATTGAAAAATTCAAACAAATCCATAATTTAACCCAAAAATTCAATTAAATTAGAAATTTAAATTCGTCTTTAAAACTGGGATCGTTATAGACTTCCCCCCTTAAAAGGAATTTCGTCCTCGAAATTCGCCAGAGAGAGATAACAAAGATAGATGGAAGATAGAGAAATATGTTTACAAATCAAACTGTATATTTATTCTGCATTTGGCTTACCAAATCAGAATATCAACAATAGATGTGAGAACAAACTCAATCAATTATGTAATATTGGGTTACCTAATCTATGAAGTATACAGGGGTATTGGTTAGTTCGAAGGGATAACTAACCGTTCATAGAATATATCGAAACCCAATGAAATAGATAGAAATAGATTCGATTACGATTTCAGATTTAAGATTTAATTCATTTACGATTTGCTGAGAAACACAACTAATGATAGTTCCAGTGTCGAACAAAATTCGAACAATTTAATCGTAAACGAGAAGATTACCTTATAAAATTTCTTTTCCTAAATCAGCTTGTTGAGGTTGAAGAATCATCTCTAATTGCATACACTTTCTTTACTAAAGTCTGCTTCTTTGCTGGACAATTGTTGATCCTATGTCCTAGCTTGCGGCATTTATAGCATCCCGTAGATTCCTCATCTGACCTCATAAATGGCTCTCTCATTCCCGGCTTCCAAGAATTCTTGCATTTATCCGAGTAGTGACCTTTTTCCAGGCAATTGAGACATGTGACATCCTTCCTTTTCTTCTGTATACTCTTCTTTCCTTTATTTTTCCTCGATTTAATTCAAATTACTTGCATTTCCAATTTCCTCCGAATCTTTTTGCTTTTCCAGAGTATCATATCTATAGCCCATATCAATCAATTCAGAAAAAGATTCCTTGACGTGAGTAGTCATCCTTTCCTGAAACTCCTTGTTCATTCCCCGAATAAACTTTTCATTCTTCTTTAACGGTGTATTCACCAATTCTGGACCGAATCGAGATAATTCAATAATTTTTTTTAAATATTCCTCAAATGACAAACTTCCTTGCTCTAAATCCATAAACTCCTGGTACACTCTAGAGATACCAGCAGACGACATATATCGCTGCTCAAACACTTCCTTGAAACGACTCCATGTAAATTCATCCGTCGACTCATCCAATGTAACTACCTCCCACCAAGCTAAAGCCTCTTCCTGGAGTTGCCAAGAAGCTACCAATCGCATCTGATCATCTTCTAACTTTAGTCCTTTGAAAATCTTTTCGCACGATCGAATCCATGCTTGTGCTTCGATAATAGATTCTTTGCCTTTGAATGGCTTTCCACCAAGTCTAGAAAAACTTCGATATAAATCAGCCAAATTCAATTGAGATTGAATGAGAATATTTGTAGTTGCAGGGTTTTGACCAGCTGAAGTGGTACTTTCCTATCTCCTATTTCGTCCTCTTCTTCCACTCATTCTTACTATCTGTAAACAGTAAGAGATCCGATTTAGGCATTCAGACGAAATATCTTAGGGAATAACAACAGATAAAGAAAATAGATTAAGAAATTTGGGTTTTGGTTCCACTGGTTGTACTCATTCTAGGGTACACTTCACCCTATCTCTAATGAGCCATCTAATGTGTTACACTCCGTAGCTAAAGTTCTTACACAACCTGTAGCTCTGATACCAATCAGTTACGACCCGAACTCGATGTCCGACAAACAACATCAAATTTGTTTCGCGGGAGCTTGCAACACCATTAAATGATAAATAACACAGCGGAAAATAAAAGATGATATCACTGGTATAACATGAATACAATATCCGATACATCAATTTGATACAATGATAATCATCAACATCAGAGAATATACAACACAAAATACAGCGGAACACGATACAATATGAAATAAGTCTTCTCAGAATATAATACTTCAACTCTGATCCAAAAAGCTCCAAAGACAAAGCTCCAAAACTCCTAGCTCGATCCACCATCAAGATTGCACCAAGCTAAGCAAGTATCGTCCATATCCAAAGACTGAACTAGCTCCAGATAATCCACTAAACCTAATTATCTGAAAACCAAACTCTAGACTGCCTATGTGGAAAAATTTTGAGCATCCAGAGTTTTGGAAATAAACAGTAAACTCTGGGTCAGTCGTGGGACTGGTGTGAGCAAACAAAAACAGTTTGTCTTTAAAACAATCAAAGATTTAAATTTTTATAATCGCAATGCTTTTGAAAAATGAGACTACCATAAGGCCTCCCGCATACACACACAATGCAAACGCAGAATCAGAGGAGATTTCTCCTTATGATAGTCAAAGATGCTTGATATGCATTAAAGAGAAACATTTGATATTATTACTAGTGCATAGTGTAGGAACATTTCGAAAGTAAAGATATAAATCTTAGCCAACATAGACATTTCGAACTATGCCTACTATAGCTACCATCCAAACAGTGGGGCGCCGCCATAAGTAGATGGCAGGTAATACAACTAATACCGTACAAGGCTCGTATTGGATGAATGGATTTTCCAACAAATGGTCAGGCCAAGGAAATTCCCATTGCCACATGGAAACGCCTCTGGAAGGACGCCCCGAGAACCCAATTGGATCTCTGCCAAACAAGGCCGGCTACCCCCCTTCCCGGGGAATATACAAAACCTCAGATATGCCACTCCCGGTCCTTTGGGACCTTTAAACGAGAGCTCTCTAACCAACAACATCACACAGTAAATAATATAGTGTGTCTACATGAGTAAGTATCTGGGCTCCATACCATGATACTACCCTTTTCCAAAAGGAATGGTCATACCCTAGGGAAGCTATCCCTGAAAACCTTGCCGCACAATTCCTGTTTCGACCATTACCGGTTTGTGAGGCTCGACGAAGTCTCGTCCACAAAGCTACGCTTTTTACAAAAGCCACGCTTTGATCAACAAATGATCAGCAACACTCAGCATGCCACATTACCAAGTTGGGAATATATCGCTGATAACCTTCAAATACATAACCTCTGAGCTCGTACATCTCAGAGAAGGGTGTTAATGCTAAGAGAATAAATTCTCCGCCACCAACAGAAATGTATTTGAAAGAAATCTGCTTTATATCCCAAAATGTAATGTCAGACATACAATCCATTCAAGTCTGTTCTGGGTTCGAATAGAACCGAAGACACTTCCAAAGAAGCCCTTGAAATCCAGGTATTCACAATCCCGATCGGACTTCCCATCACTCAGGGAATCTCTATATCGGAGCAACTCAGTACAGAGACAATCGATAGGTCATCCTATCGTTCTCGCAAATACCCGGTCGTCACCACCGGTCTTCATATGCTATCCATAACAACATATCACATATTCGGAATGGGTTATACGACCCAAAGGTCCTTTCCCGGCTAACCCGAATAGTGAGCGCAACATTTAAAACATATGGATATGGGATTTCGATTAAGTCACAACTTAATAATTCCAAACTTTCTTTCAAATGGTTTAAACCAATTACCATTTCAAATCTTTTAAACAAAAAGATTTATTTCACAAAGTTCACTCAGTTTCACAAAGATTCATTTACGGATTTCAAAACAATTTCCGTTTCAATTGAATTAATTTATTTAAATCTTTAAATCAAAGATTTATCTCATAGCTTTCAAAATTATTTCCAAAGATTCATTCACAAGTTGGAAAACTATTTTCTGTTTAACTTGAAATCCCTTAAATACAATTTGAAATTCATTTATCATATGAAAGCTTTTTATCATTTAGAAACAATAGTTTTATTTTGGAAAAACCCTGATTCTATTTATACAAGTTAAAAATCTTTGAGTTAATTCAAATTCTCACAACAATACATTAAAAAAATGGTTTTAAAACCTTATCTAAACTTGTATACCGTTTTTGAATCATAAATATAGAATTCAATTTCAGATATTGAATTCCAATTATTCAGATTTCAAATTTTTTATTACGTTATTCAAAATAACTTTCATTCCTAAAACACCTTTTCAAAAGCTTTTCACATTAAACTAAATTTATTTCCAAAACTATTAGAATTTAAAAATTCAATTTCAAAACTTATTTAAAAATCTGTGACTTAACCCATTTCCACGTGAAATCCATATTTGTGTGTGTATGAGTATGGTCCAAGGATTTTACACAATAGTGCACAACATCAATCATCACAGATTTAATCAATATCGATAAGCGATATAATCAATAACGCTTATCTTTATTCACAGATTCATAAATAAATTTATCAATCACAGAGATTCATCATTACGATTCGATGTGGGTTTCGGATAGCCAACTGGAATCCGAATCCCTGTCGCATCGAAATTCAAATGCCGTTTTACAGGAAAAGGGTTTACAGAATAAAATCAACAATCATAATCCAGCATAGAGTATGTGATGCAGCGGATAATAACAAAACGATATAGATCGATGAAAGTAGCAAACAGTGGATTGAAGATACTGAAATGCCCAAATTCGTTGATCATAAAGATACCGAATTCTAGCTATCTTCTACACGTTGATCGCGCACGATACCGTGAAAGAAGATCTACAATTCTTCAAACGTTGATCAAGCGCACTTAATACCGTGAATCGGCTTCAACAATCGTTGAATCGAGCGCACTCGATTAACCGAAAGTGGAGTTAGGAGATCACACTCAACTACCAATTTAATGAAAGCACACAACAATCAAAACGAAGTTTTATTTAACAATCCATTCCAAAATGTACAACACACGCCCTATTTATAGCTTTTTTTACACCCTGACCCTTAAGTCGTTGCCGACTTAACTCCCCTTAAGTCGTTGCCGACTCATGACTCATGACTCACGACTCAACATTCAGCGACTCAAGGAAAAGAAACAAACAAATTACAACGTCACGACTTAACTAGGTCGTTGCCGACCTAACAGATACTACACGCCTCAATTACAACACAACACATATATACAGCGACTCAATCAACCCAACTCGTCCAGTACACGACTTACGACTCATCAAATAGTCGACTCAACCTGTTACAATACATTCGACTCATCACAACATTCGGCCGACTTATCTTTATGCCGACCTACGACTCAAGAACATAACGACTCAATACAGAGCGACTTACGAATGACAATATATTACATCACTTACGACTTACTCTAGGTCGTTGCCGACCTAACCTTCTTCCGTAGGTCGTAACTCTTTAGTTCGAAACCCTTTAGGTCGTAGCTCCTTTCCCCTTGCTTTGTTAAGTCGTAGCTGACTTAAGCCTTCACTACAACAATGCGGAAGATCACTAGGTCCTTGGGTTTTAACTCGCAGCTCCTCCTCACGTGACTCCTTAGGTCGGGGCGGACCTTCATTAACTCGTGAACGACCTAAGCCTTGTGCTTCCGTAGGTCGTGCTGCATCATCCTCCCCTGGTTGAGAAAAATTCGTCCTCGAATTTGCAAATTCTTCCACATCAGATTGTTCATCTCCATAATATGGCAAAAGGTGCTTAACATTGAACACGTCAGACGTGTATACATCCTCCGGCAGCTTCAACTTATAAGCATTTTCATTGATTTTCTTTAGAATTTTAACTAGACCAATTTTCCTAGCTTTAAACTTGTTATAAGAGCCTACTGGAAAACGATCTTTTGTTAACACAGCATATACCAAATCTCCCTCATTAAACTCAACACTTCTTCGCTTCATATCTGCGGATCTTTTATACTTCTCATTTGCTTTCTCCAATCGCTACTGAACGATTTTATGACATTCAGTCAACCCATCAACAAAGTCTACAGCTCGTTTAACCGTCCCCTTCGTTTGTGGTACTACCGTTAAGTGCAACGGCCCCCTTGGTAAATTTGAATATACAATCTGAAATGGACTGAATCCCGTACTACGATTCACTGCATGATTATGAGCAAACTCTGCTTGGCATAACTTCATGTCCCAACTCTTCAGATTGTCCTTCACAAGACATCGTAATAATTTCCCAACGACCTGTTAACCACCTCCGTTTGCCCATTGGTTTGCGGATGGTAAGCGCTACTAAATTTCAGCTTCGTTCCAACCATCTTCCACAAACTTAGCCAAAAGTGACTCAGAAAACGGGTATCTCTATCCGAAACAATAGACTCTGGTAACCCATGTAAACGATAGATCTCTTTAAAGAACAACTGTGCAACATGAACAGTGTCCGCCGTCTTCTTACAAGCAATAAAATGTACCATCTTCGAGAAACGATCCACCACCACATATATAGAGTCATTCCCCCTTTGAGTTCTCGGCAAACCCAACACGAAATCCATGCTAATGTCTACCCATGGGTTTGTAGGAACAGGTAAGGGCATATACAATCCCGCATTTGTAGCTGTCCCTTTCGAAACCTGAAAACATGATATCTACGCACAAACCTTTCAACCTCTTTCCTCATTGTCGGCCAGAAATAAGATTTCGTTATCAACTGCATTGTACGATCACGACCTACATGTCCTTCCTTGTGCAATTCTTTGATAATCTTCATTCTCAAGCTACCATCTGGTATGCATAATCGATTTCCTTTAAACAGAAAACCATCAACCAACACAAATACATCAGTACTCCCATCCTTGACTTTTCCAACAACTTTCATAAAGTAAGGATCTTCTTCAATCTGCTCTGGTAATAATTCAAAGTCTGTCACCTCAACTTTCATTGTCGTCAATAAATGACTCCTCCTACTCAAAGCATCAGCTACACGATTTGTTAACCCAGATTTGTGTTTCACAACAAAAGTAAATTGCTGCAAATAGGCAATCCACGATGCATGCCTTGCTGAAATTTTATCCTGCCCTTGCAAATGCTTCAAAGCTTCATGATCTGTATAAAGAACAAATTCCTTATGAAACAGATAATGTCTCCAGTGTTTCACAGCTTGAACAATTGCGTAAAACTCAACATCATAAGTGCTATATCTCAACTTAGCTCCAGATAACTTCTCACTAAAATAAGCAACTGGTCTTCCTTTCTGACTCAAAACTCCACCAACCCCAACCTTCGATGCATCAGTATGTAATTCAAACAACAACTGAAAATCCGGTAAAACTAGAATTGGTGCTGTCGTCAATAGTGTTTTAATCTTCTCAAAAGCAACCCCTACTTCCTCTGACCACTCAAACTTCTTTCCTTTCATGCAATCGGTTACTGCTGCCATTACACTGCTAAAATGTGGAATGAACCTTCGATAGAAAGATACCAATCCATGAAAACTCCTGTAACGACTGCGATTTTTCGTTGCCGAAAAACCGAACCGTTATCGTTGAAGAAAGAAGAGAGAAGAAGAAAAGAGAGAAAGAAAGAAAAACAGAAAAACAAATACCAGAACAGGAAAGAACAACAGACAATATCGGAATCTCACAATCGCAGCGAAACAACATATAATAGATAAATGAATAATCATTAAAACAAAGAACTATATCAGTTATTACATTACATCACATTACATTACATTTCATCATCGGAGTGTACAACAACAAACAACGGAAAAGAAATACTATATACAATAGATAATATGCTACGCCATCCAGCTCGCCTCCAGATATCTATAGCAACACCTGAATCCAGAATGACCTGATAACCTAACTCTAGACTGCCCGTGTGGAAATTGGTGGGCACCCAGAGTTTAGGAAGGGAACAATAAACTCCAGGTCAGTCATGTGACTGGTGTAAAAACTAAAACAATTATTTATCTTTAAAACAATAAAACAAAGAATAGGATAATTTTTAAATAAATTCGCAATGCTTTTTAGAAAATGAGACTACCATAAGGCCTCCCGCACACACACACACACAATGCAAACGCAGAATCGGAGGAGATTTCTCCTTATGATAGTCAAAGATGCTTGATACGCATTAAAAAAGAAGCATTTGATATTATTGCTAGTGCATAGTGTAGAAAAATCATTTCGAAAGTAGAATATAAATCTTAGCCAACATACGACCATTATCGTATGCCTACTATAGCTACTATGTTCAACAGCAGGTTACCGCCACATTCCATAGCAGGTAATACAACTAAAACCGTACAAGGCTCGTATTGTTTCTTTGGATTTCCAACAAATGGTCAGGCCAAGGAACTTCCCATTGCCACATGGAAACGCCTCTGGAATGACGTCCCGAGAACCTAACCGGATCTCTGACAACACAAGGCCGGGTTACCCCTAACTGGATAACTACTGACACGAATATGTCATTCCCCGATCGTAACCGATCTATATCCGAGGATCCCCGATTTCCAACAACCACAAAGTAATAAATTTGCAGTACCCACATAGGTTAAGTATCTGGGCTCCATACCATGATACCACCTCTATCCAGAAGGAATGACATACACTAAAGGGGCGCTACCCCCTAATAACCTTGCTGCATCTTTCCTATTTTGACCATTTCCCGGGTGTGAGGCTCGACGAAGTCTCGTCCACAAAGCCACGCTTTATACAAAAGCAGTGCTGTGGGTCAACAAATGATCAACGCAATGATCATCAAGATAGACGATCAAACAAATGATCCTATCACAAATGATCAATACAATGATCATTTCACAGCAACACTTAGCATGCCACATTACCAATTTGGGAATGTATCACTAGTGACCATCAACTATATTACCTCTGAGCTCGTACGTCTCAGAGAAGGGTGTTAAGCTAAGAGAATAAATTCTCCGCCACCAACAGAAATATATTTGATAAAAACCAGCTTTACATCTCAAATTGTAACGTCAGACATACAATCCATACAAGTCCGTTCCGGGATCGAACGGAACCGAAGGCACTTCCAAAGAAGCCCTTGCAATCCGGATATTTACTAATCACGTCCGGACATCCCGTCACTAAGGGTGATGAACCTCTATATCAGAGATCAGCCGATGCAGAGTAACTCGACGGTAATCCATCCGTTTTCACAAATATCCGGTCTTCAACACCGGTCTTCAATTGCAATTCATAACGACGTATCACATATTCGGAGTGGGTTATACGACCCCATGGTCCTTTCCCGGTTAACCCGAATAGTGAGCGCTTAGTTTAAAATAAGTGTGGCATCCAATTCAAGCAATCACAACAAATACCTATTTAAAGGTAAATATTGATAGTCGGTTATTTAACTATCAATAAAGATGCGCCACATCACCAGATTCCAAATAATTTCTCAAATTATTTATTTTCCTAAAAATATCTTTACAAGATATAAAATTTTCCACACTTCAAAAATAAACAACATTTATTTTGAAAACCAATTTTCCCTTTCCACTTATAAATTCCATAGTGAATTTATATTTCAAAATATCTACTGATCTACATTTTTCAATAGATTTCAAATATTCAATTCCAATTTATCTTTAAAAAGATAAATTCTTAAAAAACGTTCCATTTCATATTGGAAAAACAATTCCATACTTATTTAAAAGTAAGTGATTCACAAATATTATTTATTTTCACAATTTGAAAATATTCGGTATACTTAAACCATAGTTAAGTATATTTTTCATTCCTTAAGGAAAAACGTTCTTTTATTCACATTTACTTGGGTCAAAACGAATGTTGAATAAAACATCGCTACAATGACCCAAAATCACTAGTATAGGGATTCAAAATTTAAAATAGATATGTATATCCCAATATTATACAAGGTATTTCCTTTCGGAAATCATTTACTATAACAACAGTGTTATAGTCCACCATTTCCTTCTTTTCCTCGAAAACATCTATTTCAACAATGAATGTTGAAATCTACGACTTCCTTTCCTTCTATTTCTCGAAAACGTCTATTTCAACAATGAATGTTGAAATCTATATTTCGATACTTGATGCATTTTAAAACATCTTTAAATCGTTTTAAATTCTATTTAAAACATCCTTTTCCCAAAAGATATCCCTTTTATTTAACGATATATTCATTGTTCAAAAATGTGAATATAACTCCTTTAACAAATTCTATATTCAATTTATCAAATTCCATTTATTTCCGAATTTATAACAATGTTTATAAATTCCATCTCTATTTATAAACTTCAATTTACTAATCTCCTTTATTAAATCCAATTCAATTTATATAACCCAATTATAAATCAAAATCTATATTATAAGTTGAATACTTATAATATTATTTATTTACCAAATCGTTCCTTTGAACTTCACAATTTTTTAAATCTTATTACTCATAAGATTTCTTTATATATTTTCTTTCAATTTCAACTTATAAAAAAAAAATTTCTTTTTATTAACTGTTTCTATCAGTACCCCATTTAAATGCCCAAAAGCCAGTTTATAAGTTAATTTCCTATAAAACTTTTATTTTCAACATCTATTCATTTGATAACTTTCACAACTTATAAATCTATAAATTTTAATGAAATTCATTTTATACATCAACTCAACACTTTATAAACCCGTTTCAGAATTCCAATAAATTTAATTCACAAATATCCATTTATAAAATCTTTTATATAAACCGATAATAAAATTTATCCAAAATCCCAATTTAACTATTTTATAAAAATCTATGTATTTTAAAAATTACCTTTCTGTCATATTTCTTAAAAATATTAATTTTTTATAACATAAAAATTTATAAGTTTATTTAGTTTAAAATGAATCAATACAAAAATTTAATAAAAAATATTCTTGGAAAAATCACTTTAAAAACCCTTTTAAATTCAAAATCGTTATTTTTAACTTTTAAAAAAATGAATCCGATGATGCAACAACGTCGAATAGTCAATCACGGCACAAATATCATATATCGATATGATAATCAATAATCACACAATATCTATAATCATATAAATATTTGTGAGGAATCCAGTTGGATCCCTCCAACCTGTTTCCCTGCATCCACAGACGTTAGCACAATACCAATTCCACTTCAAGGTGGAATATCACGGTATATAGGATTTTTAAAATATTATCCGCTTCATAGGCGGCGCAATAGGGTCTCATCCGCTATACAAGGCGGGAAATCAATTCCAATATATACATATGCCAATATATATATATTGCTATATATAGTATATCCTACTATATCTACTATCACAATCAAACAGCAATCTATAAATGCAATCATCATTCAAAATTTTTAAATCTAACTATTTAAAATTCAATTCGATCTGTTCGATTGAGTGAGGAGTTCTCACCTTGATTTTATTTCCGGTTTCGGCGTTCGTTTCGAATAAAATTAAACGCGCGTTTAATTTTACCCGAAATTTTCATTGACTCCAAACGACTCCAAATCAGTTGCATCGCGAAGTGCTCGACGATACGATTCCAACGCACTTTGATTCATAATTTTGCGATCTCGCAGCAAAAAAATATCACAGTTTAAACATTTACACGATTTAATATAATTAAATCTACATTTTCTTTTAATATTTTTAACCTCATTTATCACTGGCCGTTCGTTTCCTTTGATGATGATCACAACCGCATTTCCCTTCCTTCTCCCCTTCGTTCATTTCCAGTACGTGAATTAGAACCCAAAGCCGCCCATCTTCACGAATTTTGCAACCACCAACGACCCATGTGGGACCCATCAGGCTCCGCCACTTCACACGCCCATACGAGCTCCCCCGACGCCTAGAACCCCGCGCCACTCGGTCAGGCCATGCTCTTGAAAATCGAGCACAAGACGCGCCACTTTGAACTGACCTGGCCGATGATCCACGCCTCCTAATGCGATCTTATCCGTATGGATGTAGAGATCTCGCCAAGCTCCATCTTTCTCGTGTTGGAAGTTTTCACGATTGCTTTGTGGATTCGAAGAAAATGAGGGAGGAAAATCGAGCGTTTCTGGCCGTATAAAACAACACAGGCGGCGGCCCTGAGATAATGAAACCCTAATTTTTTTCCTCTCGAATGAAGGCAAAGGGGTTCTTTTATAGATTTTCAAATGAAAACACTATTCATTTTCAATTTTTTCGAACTCCGATTTACGCGCGGCGACCGACATTTTTAGGGTTTATCCCGCATTCTGGACACAATGGAACAGGTTTCGGAAGCTAATTCGATCATCTGTGCGAGATATGGAATTAAACGATCAATTTGAATTAAATCGATTTAAACGATTTTCTAGGCGTTTTAGCTTGCCCCGGACAAACGGTAAATCCGAGTGACATGAAATTTGAAATCTTACAATAATATCACATTACGGATCCGATGAAACTAGTTTCGTCGAATTCCGAGACCGTTTGAAAAATGGCTATTTTAACTCGCTAAATTAATATTAAAACGATTTCGATGCTTTTCAAGCTGCCACGGTCAAACGACAACTCCGATTGCTACGAAAATGGAAATCCGATAGTTAGTTATTACAGATCCAATGAAACTAGTTTCGTTCAATTCCGAGACTGTTCATAAATTGGCTATTTTTCGGTCGATAATTAAATATTAAAATATTCAATTTTCACAGATTAACTTTTAATTCGATTTTAAAAGTTCTATAACATTTCTATAACTACAATATGATAAAATAAAATTTCCAATTCATTTTCAATTATATTAACTTGATTTTTAATTATTTACGTATTTCCCGCTATTCAATTATCGATTTAATTATCCAATTAAATCCAGAAATTCGAAATAAAATTATTCGACTTAAGAATTTCATTTATTAATATTTAAAATTAATTTAATATTCAAATTTTAATTATCCAAAATTCTGGGTCGTTACAATCTTCCCCCCTTAAAAGAATTTCGTCACGAAATTACAAGTTAGGAAGAAATGGTCCTTAACTCGTCTACATTTTTTCACAATCCAAATAGTTTTATCAACTTTCTAACACAAATCTTTTTATTAAAGATTCATTATCATTTCAACTAGCTTTCCAACTTAAGTTATAAGTTTCAACAATATTGTTTACTTCATAATTCAAATTTTAAACTTTCAAAATTTCTCAAAAATTTTCTAACACCCGAAATTTTCGAAAATTTTTGCCAGCGTCTCCTTTGCGCGGCTAGCTCGGTACGACTACAAAACGGCACTACTGCCCCTCAGAATCAAAAAGAAAAGAGAAAGCCAAGTGGCTGGAGAAGGAAATCATCAAATTTCATACTGAAATTGAAATACGTACCTTTTTGTCGAGCAATTCAATTTTTATCTTTTGAAATCAAAATCCGAATTCCATTTCTTTTAATACACCTGTATAACCTGCTAGTAGTAGTATCCAATTCCAGCATTCAAATATCATTTTGCACCTTTCATTACAAAATATTCAATATATGCTTTTTATACCATCTTTAGTTTACTACTGAAGTTATATATTCATTTGCATTCAATTTTGTTTACATTCCATATTCATATTCATCTTGAATTTACTTAAGCTATTTCACTTCAAACTCAAGTTCATTTCCTTGTAAACAATCTTCAATTTCATTTCCATTTTCATTTAATTCAATTCATTTACAAATCATATTTACTTTCATTCCTTCAATTAGTTTAGCTTACTAATTTTCATTTCAATACTTCGCTTTGCTTAATTCAAATTCAATTCCAATTCATTTTAATTACTCCAAATTTATTTTCAACTTAATAATATTCCATAAATATTTTTATATAGCATTCCGGAGTCTTTTCAGCTTTTCTAAAACCAAATCCAAATTTTCCAAACAACTTTTATTTAAAACAATTTGGCAGCAATTTCTCTTTGGAAACCCGAAAATGAACACCGATAGTGTCGCGATCACCATCGGAATTATTTTCCAGCAACCAAAAGAGTTTAGAGCTTTTCATTCCTTTAAAAATTCTTTTCAAAACCTTTTAAATTCATTTTCTAGATCAAAAAGGAATTTAATTTCTAAAATTTCCAAATTCTTTCAAAAACATTTCCAAAACTTCTCTGGAATTCTATTTATAATTATAAATCACATTTATAATTTACATTCTCAAATTTCATTTGTATATGGATTTCATTTTCTTATTTTTTTTTCTCAATTTTCATATAACAATGATTTCAATTCTACTCCAATTTAAATGGTAATAGTTTAATATTATTACTACCTAACAACCATGCATCCATATACTACAATAATTTATAATTTTCTTTATCTACAAAAATAGTTTTGGGAAAAATTATTTCATCTACCCAATTTTTTTTAAAACAATACTGTGTCGAATTGTTCTATTCAAGTGTTTAGAAACCCCTTCGATCCAGTTGTACAGACTATGCCGACGAAGGTTTATATGCCACTCAATAAACCAATCATCACAATATAAAACAAATTTTATATTCACTAACAAATAGGCGCTCATATCAATTATTACACTCAAACTCATTCTAGAGTACTACTGACTCTATCTCTAATGAGTAACACCCAACAGAGCTAAGGTTGTCGCTTAACCATATGCTCTGATACCACTTGTAACGACTGCGATTTTTCGTTGCCGAAAAACCGAACCGTTATGGTTGAAGAAAGAAGAGAGAAGAAGAAAAGAGAGAAAGAAAGAAAAACAGAAAAACAAATACCAGAACAGGAAAGAACAACAGACAATATCGGAATCTCACAATCGCAGCGAAACAACACATAATAGATAAATGAATAATCATTAAAACAAAGAACTATATCAGTTATTACATTACATCACATTACATTACATTTCATCATCAGAGTGTACAACAACAAACAGCGGAAAAGAAATACTATATACAATAGATAATATGCTACGCCATCCAGCTCGCCTCCAGATATCTGTAGCAACACCTGAATCTAGAATGACCTGATAACCTAACTCTAGACTGCCCGTGTGGAAATTGGTGGGCACCCAGAGTTTAGGAAGGGAACAATAAACTCCAGGTCAGTCATGTGACTGGTGTGAGAACTAAAACAGTTATTTATCTTTAAAACAAAGAATAGGATAATTTTTAAATAAATTCGCAATGCTTTTTAGAAAATGAGACTACCATAAGGCCTCCCGCACACACACACAATGCAAACGCAGAATCGGAGGAGATTTCTCCTTATGACAGTCAAAGATGCTTGATACGCATTAAAAAAGAAGCATTTGATATTATTGCTAGTGCATAGTGTAGAAAAATCATTTCGAAAGTAGAATATAAATCTTAGCCAACATACGACCATTATCGTATGCCTACTATAGCTACTATGTTCAATAGCAGGTTACCGCCACATTCCATAGCAGGTAATACAACTAAAACCGTACAAGGCTCGTATTGTTTCTTTGGATTTCCAACAAATGGTCAGGCCAAGGAACTTCCCATTGCCACATGGAAACGCCTCTGGAATGACGTCCCGAGAACCTAACCGGATCTCTACCAACATAAGGCCGGGTTACCCCTAACTGGGTAACTACTGACACGAATATGTCATTCCCCGATCGTAACCGATCTATATCCGAGGATCCCCGATTTCCAACAACCAAAAAGTAATAAATTTGCAGTACCCACATAGGTTAAGTATCTGGGCTCCATACCATGATACCACCTATATCCAGAAGGAATGACATACACTAAAGGGGCGCTATCCCCTAATAACCTTGCTGCATCTTTCCTGTTTTGACCATTTCCGGGGTGTGAGGCTCGACGAAGTCTCGTCCACAAAGCCACGCTTTATACAAAAGCAGTGCTTTGGGTCAACAAATGATCAACGCAATGATCATCAAGATAGACGATCAAACAAATGATCCTATCACAAATGATCAATACAATGATCATTTCACAGCAACACTTAGCATGCCACATTACCAATTTGGGAATGTATCACTAGTGACCATCAACTATATTACCTCTGAGCTCGTGCGTCTCAGAGAAGGGTGTTAAGCTAAGAGAATAAATTCTCCGCCACCAACAGAAATATATTTGATAAAAACCAGCTTTACATCTCAAATTGTAACGTCAGACATACAATCCATACAAGTCCGTTCCGGGATCGAACGGAACCGAAGGCACTTCCAAAGAAGCCCTTGCAATCCGGATATTTACTAATCACGTCCGGACATCCCGTCACTAAGGGTGATGAACCTCTATATCGGAGATCAGCCGATGCAGAGTAACTCGACGGTAATCCATCCGTTTTCACAAATATCCGATCTTCAACACCGGTCTTCAATTGCAATTCATAATGACGTATCACATATTCAGAGTGGGTTATACGACCCCATGGTCCTTTCCCGGTTAACCCGAATAGTGAGCGCTTATTTTAAAATAAGTGTGGCATCCAATTCAAGCAATCACAACAAATACCTATTTAAAGGTAAATATTGATAGTCGGTTATTTAACTATCAATAAAGATGCGCCACATCACCAGATTCCAAATAATTTCTCAAATTATTTATTTTCCCAAAAATATCTTTACAAGATATAAAATTTTCCACACTTCAAAAATAAACAGCGTTTATTTTGAAAACCAATTTTCTCTTTCCACTTATAAATTCCATAGTGAATTTATATTTCAAAATATCTACCGATCTACATTTTTCAATAGATTTCAAATATTCAATTCCAATTTATCTTTAAAAAGATAAATTCTTAAAAAACGTTCCATTTCATATTGGAAAAACAATTCCATACTTATTTAAAAGTAAGTGATTCACAAATATTATTTATTTTCACAATTTGAAAATATTCGGTATACTTAAACCATAGTTAAGTATATTTTTCATTCCTTAAGGAAAAACGTTCTTTTATTCACATTTACTTGGGTCAAAACGAATGTTGCGTAAAACATCGTTACGATGATCCAAAATCACTAGTATAGGGATTCAAAATTTAAAATAGATATATATATCCCAATACTATACAAGGTATTTCCTTTCGGAAATCATTTACTATAACAACAGTGTTATAGTCCACCATTTCCTTCTTTTCCTCGAAAACGTCTATTTCAACAATGAATGTTGAAATCTATGACTTCCTTTCCTTCTATTTCTCGAAAACGTCTATTTCAACAATGAATGTTGAAATCTATGTTTCGATATTTGATGCTTTTTAAAACATCTTTAAATCGTTTTAAATTCTATTTAAAACATCCTTTTCCCAAAAGATATCCCTTTTATTTAACGATATATTCATTGTTCAAAAACGTGAATATAACTCCTTTAACAAATTCTATATTCAATTTATCAAATTCCATTTATTTCCGAATTTATAACAATGTTTATAAATTCCATCTCTATTTATAAACTTCAATTTACTAATCTCTTTTATTAAATCCAATTCAATTTATATAACCCAATTATAAACCAAAATCTATATTATAAGTAGAATACTTATAATATTATTTATTTACCAAATCGTTCCTTTGAACTTCACAATTTTTTAAATCTTATTACTCATAAGATTTCTTTATATATTTTCTTTCAATTTCAACTTATAAAAAAAAATTTCTTTTTATTAACTGTTTCTATCAGTATCCCATTTAAATGCCTAAAAGCCAGTTTATAAGTTAATTTCCTATAAAACTTTTATTTTCAACATCTATTCATTTGATAACTTTCACAACTTATAAATCTATAAATTTTAATGAAATTCATTTTATACATCAACTCAACACTTTATAAACCCGTTTCAGAATTCCAATAAATTTAATTCACAAATATCCATTTATAAAATCTTTTATATAAACCGATAATAAAATTTATCCAAAATCCCAATTTAACTATTTTATAAAAATCTATGTATTTTAAAAATTACCTTTCTGTCATATTTCTTAAAAATATTAATTTTTTATAACATAAAAATTTATAAGTTTATTTATTTTAAAATGAATCAATACAAAAATTTAATAAAACATATTCTTGGAAAAATCACTTTAAAAACCCTTTTAAATTCAAAATTGTTATTTTTAACTTTTAAAAAAATGAATCCGATGATGCAACAGCATCGAATAGTCAATCACGGCACAAATATCATATATCGATATGATAATCAATAATCACACAATATCTATAATCATATAAATATTTGTGAGGAATCCAGTTGGATCCCTCCAACCTGTTTCCCTGCATCCACAGACGTTAGCACAATACCAATTCCACTTCAAGGTGGAATATCGCGGTATATAGGATTTTTAAAATATTATCCGCTTCATAGGCGGCGCAATAGGGTCTCATCCGCTATACAAGGCGGGAAATCAATTCCAATATTTACATATGCCAATATATGTATATTGCTATATATAGTATATCCTACTATATCTACTATCACAATCAAACAGCAATCAATAATTGCAATCATCATTCAAAAATTTTAAATCTAACTATTTAAAATTCAATTCGATCTGTTCGATTGAGTGAGGAGTTCTCACCTTGATTTTATTTCCGGTTTCGGCGTTCGTTTCGAATAAAATTAAACGCGCGTTTAATTTTACCCGAAATTTTCATTGACTCCAAACGACTCCAAATCAGTTGCATCGCGAAGTGCTCGACGATACGATTCCAACGCACTTTGATTCATAATTTTTCGATCTCGCAGCAAAAAATTTAAACATTTACACGATTTAATATAATTAAATCCACATTTTCTTTTAATATTTTTAACCTCATTTATCACTGGCCGTTCATTTCCTTTGATGATGATCACAACCGCATTTCCCTTCATTCTCCCCTTCGTTCGTTTCCAGTACGTGAATTAGAACCCAAAGCCGCCCATCTTCACGAATTTTGCAACCACCAACGGCCCATGTGGGACCCATCAGGCTCCGCCACTTCACACGCCCATACGAGCTCCCCCGACGCCTAGAACCCCGCGCCACTCGGTCAGGCCGTGCTCTTGAAAATCGAGCACGAGACGCGCCACTTTGAACTGACCTGGCCGATGATCCACGCCTCCTAATGCGATCATATCCGTATGGATGTAGAGATCTCGCCAAGCTCCATCTTTCTCGTGTTGGAAGTTTTCGCGATTGCTTTGTGGATTCGAAGAAAATGAGGGAGGAAAATCGAGCGTTTTTGGTCGTATAAAACAACACAGGCGGCGGCCCTGAGATAATGAAACCCTAATTTTTTTTCCTCTCAAATGAAGGCAAAGGGGTTCTTTTATAGATTTTCAAATGAAAACACTATTCATTTTCAATTTTTTCGAACTCCGATTTACGCGCGGCGACCGGCATTTTTAGGGTTTATCCCGCATTCCGGACACAATGGAACATGTTTCGGAAGCTAATTCGATCATCTGTGCGAGATATGGAATTAAACGATCAATTTGAATTAAATCGATTTAAACGATTTTCTAGGCGTTTTAGCTTGCCCCGGACAAACGGTAAATCCGAGTGACACGAAATTTGAAATCTTACAATAATATCACATTATGGCTCCGATGAAACTAGTTTCGTCGAAATCCGAGACCATTTGAAAAATGGCTATTTTAACTCGCTAAATTAATATTAAAACGATTTCGATGCCTTTCAAGCTGCCACGGTCAAACGACAACTCCGATTGCTACGAAAATGGAAATCTAATAATAACTAACTATTACAGATCCAATGGAACCAGTTTCGTTCAATTCTGAGACTGTTCATAAATTGGCTATTTTTCGGTCGATAATTAAATATTAAAATATTCAATTTTCACAGATTAACTTTTAATTCGATTTTTAAAGTTCTATAACATTTCTATAACTCCAATATGATAAAATAAAATTTTCCAAAGCATTTTCAGTTATATTAACTTGATTTTTAATTATTTACGTATTTCCCGCTATTCAATTATCGATTTAATTATCCAATTAAATCCAGAAATTCGAAATAAAATTATTCGAATTAAGAATTTCATTTATTAATATTTAAAATTAATTAAATATTCAAATTTTAATTATCAAAAATTCTGGGTCGTTACAACTCCTCACTTCAGTAATTGTCTTGGGCTGTGGCCAACTCCTGACAGCTTCTACTTTACTTTCATCCACTTGAATTCCTTCTTTCGATAGAACGTATCCCAGAAACAAAACACTGTCCGTCATAAACACGCACTTCTTTTTTGCTGCATAAAATTTGTCCTGCCGTAGAGTCAACAATGCTTCACGCAAATGCTGGACATGCTTTTCCGTACTCCCACTGTAGATCAAAATATCATCAAAGTAAACTACCACAAACTTTCCTATGTATGGTCTGAAAATCCGGTTCATCACTCTCATAAAAGTACTTGGTGCATTCGATAAACCAAACGGCATAACCAACCATTCGTATAAACCTTCCCTGGTTTTGAAAGCAGTCTTCCATTCATCACCCGGCCTAATACGAATCTGATGGTATCCATTTTTCAAGTCAATCTTTGAAAACACAATAGCTCCATTCAACTGATCTATCAAATCATCAAACCTCAGCGTAGGAAATCTATATCTCACAGTGATCTTGTTCAGAGCCCGACTATCCGTACACGTCCTCCACGAACCATCCTTCTTCGGTACCAATAAGGCTGGCACTGCACAAGGACTCAAGCTCTCCTGAACACGCCCCTGTTCTAACAATTCCTCCACTTGCCTCCTTAGTTCCTCATGCTCTGTAGGACTCATTCTGTAATGTGGCCTGTGTGGTAATACTGCCCCTGACACAAGATCAATCTGATGCTGGATATCCCTCAACGGTGGTAACTCCTCAGGAAATACATCTATGAATTCTTCCAATACCGGCTTGACTTCCTCTGGAACTTCTATAGATTCAGTAACTTCACGTCCAATCAACAAAAACACCTCTGGACTCTCCTCTACTTCTTCGATAAATTCCTTCAAAGTCAACAAAGTCTTGAGCTCCTCAATCTCTTCTGACTTGCTTTCTCCTTGTTGTCTCTTCTTTGGAACCAAAATGATCTTAACACCTTCAAACATAAAACTGTAGCTATTGGTCCGACCGTCATGCTGCACTGCTCGATCATACTGCCATGGTCTTCCCAAAAGCAAGTGAAAAATATCCATTTCCACAACATCACAAGAAATCTCGTCTTTATACTTCTTCCCAATGGAAAATGGAACTCGAACTCGTCTGTCCACCTTCACCTCTCCTCCTTTTCTCAACCATGCTAACTTGTAAGGATTTGGATGCTTCTCTGTTTTCAGCTTCAACTTTCTCACAGCTTCGGTAGAAATAATATTGTCACAACTTCCCGCATCAATCACAAATTTGCACACCTTCCCCAGAATAGTGCACGTTGACTGAAAGATGTTACTCCTCAACCAACTAGCTTCTTCTTCTTGCTTCGGTATCAAACAAGATCTCCTCATCATCAGATTACATCCTTCATCTGCTGACGCGACATCCTGTTCTTTCTCCTCAACTGGACTAGGATAACCTTCACCAACATCCTCACCTTCAACTTCAGCAATCATAGTTCGTTTCTTCGGCTTCGGACATTCATTACTCTTGTGACCCACTTCCTGACAATTGTAACACTTGAAACTGTTGTTGACCTTCGTCTTCGCAACTTCATTCACAACTGGTTTACCGATAGATTTAGGAACATTAGAGCTTCCACTAACACCCTTCACTTGATTGTTGGAATTAGTAAACACACCACCTCCACGCCTTCCCTGCTTCTCCCAAGCCAACGCTTTCTGATGTGCTTCTGCTACAGATCTAGGATCAAACATATTCACCATATCTTGAATCTGCATTCGCAACCCTCCAACAAATCTAGCAGTCAACTGTTCCTCTGTCTTCATAATGTCATTTCGAGCAATCAGTTGATAAAATTCATCAGCATAATCATTAACAGTCTTCGTCCCTTGCCTCAGATTCTGCAATCTCTGATACATGAGTGATTGATAATTGTAAGGCAAGAATGTAGCCTTCATCAACTTCTTCATCTTATCCCAAGACTCAATCTTTGATTTTCCCATTCTCTCCCTTGTAAGTTTAGTTTGCTGCCACCATGCTAAAGCTCTACCTCTCAAACGAGTAGAAACCAACTTAACTCTTCGATTCTCCGGGACTTCTTTGAAATCAAAGATCTCTTTAACATTAGACAACCAATCCAAAATTCCTCTGCTACCATTCCACCCTTGAATTCTGGAATTTCCATCTTCATACCTGACCCCAACGACTATCTTCATCTACATCTCGATATGAATTTCGAACTTGGTCTCGATCTCGATAATGAATGCTAGCTCTATCACCTTCTTCATCAAAATCAAATGTTCGTCTATATCGATCTCGACCATCGACATCCCTTCGATTACGCATATCTCTTCTACTATGTCTCTCTTCATCTCTATATGGCTCATCTTCAAACTCACGTGGAGTTCTTCTCTCTTCATGTCCATAGTCATGGTGATCTCTCCTCGATGAAATTGATGTTTCTCTTCTCTCTCTAAAAGATTGCGGTGATACCCTTCTCGCTTCCGTAACCGATGGCGAAACTCGGTTTCCTCCATGGTTCGAGATTGGCGATCTCCTCCTTTGATTTTGATTCAAATCATTCATCAACTTCTCTAACTTTCCAATGCCTTCATCAAATTTCTCAGTAATGCGTTGCTCCATCTGCTTGGCTTCTTCCCTTCTATACAACGCTTCAACATTTTGATGACGATTAGCTCTTCTCGGCGGCATGATTAGATCAACACAAAAACTTCAAAACTTCACAAATCTTCTACAAATCAAACTTCAACTAGCTCGCACAAGCAAGATGATGCACGGCTCAAAGCTTATCACAAAGTTATGCTTGGCCTTTACTCGAACACCTCAAACTCTTCTCCCAAAAATTCAAACACTTTCCGGACTTTGATTCAAAATGAAATGGATCGAAAGCTTCTAACTTGTTGCAACTCCAAGATGAACACGATGAACACCAACTTCAAACTCCTTGGCTCCAAGACTAGGCTTAGCTATGATTGGCTAAGTCTAGCTCCGATACCAAACTGACGCAGCGGATAATAACAAAATGATATAGATCGATAAAAGTAGCAAACGGTGGATTGAAGATACTGAAATGCCCAAATTCGTTGATCACAAAGATACCGAATTCTAGCTATCTTCTACACGTTGATCGCGCACGATACCGTGAAAGAAGATCTACAATTCTTCAAACGTTGATCAAGCGCACTTGATACCGTGAATCCGCTTTAACAATCGTTGAATCGAGCGCACTCGATTAACCGAAAGTGGAGATAGGAGATCACACTCAACTACCAATTTAGATGAAAGCACACAGCAATCAAAACAAAATTTTATTCAATAATCCATTCCAAAATGTACAACACACGCCCTATTTATAGCTTTTTTTACACCCTGACCCTTAAGTCGTTGCCGACTTAACTCCCCTTAAGTCGTTGCCGACTCATGACTCACGACTCAACATTCAGCGACTCAAGGAAAAGAAACAAACAAATTACAACGTCACGACTTAACTAGGTCGTTGCCGACCTAACAGATACTACACGCCTCAATTACAACACAACACATATATACAGCGACTCAATCAACCTAACTCGTCCAGTACACGACTTACGACTCATCAAATAGTCGACTCAACCTGTTACAATACATTCGACTCATCACAACATTCGGCCGACTTATCTTTATGCCGACCTACGACTCAAGAACATAACGACTCAATACAGAGCGACTTACGAATGACAATACATTACATCACTTACGACTTACTCTAGGTCGTTGCTGACCTAACTTTCTTCCGTAGGTCATAACTCTTTAGTTCGAAACCGTTTAGGTCGTAGCTCTTTTCCCCTTGCTTTGTTAAGTCGTAGACGACTTAAGCCTTCACTACAACAATGCGGCAGATCACTAGGTCCTTGGGTTTTAACTCGCAGCTCCTCCTCACGTGACTCCTTAGGTCGGGGCCGACCTTCATTAACTCGTGAACGACCTAAGCCTTGTGCTTCCGTAGGTCGTGCTGCATCAGTATGTAACGTTCGAGATTTTTCGTTGCCGAAAAAACGAAATGTTAGGGTTAAAGAAAAAGAAAAAGTAGAAGAAGATAGAAAAAGATAGAACAGAACAGAAAGAAATAACAGAACAACATCAGAATCTCACAATTCACAGCGGAACAACATATAATAAATAAATGAATAATCTTTAAACAAAGAACTATATCAGTTATTACATTACATTACATTACATTACATCATCAGAGTGTAAAACAACAAACAACATCAACAACGGAAAAGAAATATTATATACTAGTAATACGCCATGCCATCCAGCTTGCCTCCAGCAACTCCTGAATTCCATAATATCCTGATAACCTGACTCTTGACTGCCCGTGTGGAAATTGGTGGGCACCCAGAGTTTAGGAAGGAAAACAATAAACTCCGAGTCAGTCATGTGACTGGTGTGAGAACTAAAATAGTTTATTTATCTTTAAAATCAAAATAGAGGAATATTTTTAAAGTCAATTCACAATGCTTTTAAAAATGAGACTACCATAAGGCCTCCCACACACACACACACAATGCAAACGCAGAATCGGGGGAGATTTCTCCTTATGATAGTCAAAGATGCTTGATACGCATTAAAAAGAAACATTTGATATTATTACTAGTGCATAGTGTAGAAAAATCATTTCGAAAATAAAGATATAAATCTTAGCCAGCATAGACATTTCGCACTTATGCCTACCATAGCTACCATGTTCAATAGCAGGTTACCGCCACATTCCATGGCAGGTTCTACAACTAAAACCGTACAAGATAGTATTATTTCTTTGGATTTCCAACAAATGGTCAGGCCAAGGAACTTCCCATTGCCACATGGAAACGCCTCTGGAATGACGTCCCGAGAACCAAACCGGATCTCTGCAAACACAAGGCCGGGTTGCCCCTAACTGGGTAACTACTGACACGAATATGTCATCCCCCGATCGTAACCGATCTATCCGAGGATCCTCGATTTCCAACAACCACAAAATTTGCAGCAACAACATAGGTTAAATATCTGGGGTCCATACCATGATACCACCTCTATCCAGAAGGAATGACATACACTAAAGGGGTGCTGCCCCCTAATAACCTTGCTGCATCCTTCCTGTTTTGACCATTTCCGGGGTGTGAGGTCCGACGAAGTCTCGTCCACAAAGCCACGCTTTATACAAAAGCTGTGCTTTGGGTCAATCAAATGATCATAGAAATGATCACCAAGATAAATGATCAAATAAATGATCCTATCACAAATGATCAAACAATGATCATTTCACAGCAACACTCGGCATGCCACACTACCAAATTGGGAGTATATCACTAATAGCCTTCAACTATATAACCTCTGAGCTCGTACGTCTCAGAGAAGGGTGTTAAGCTAAGAGAATAAATTCTCCGCCACCAACAGAAATATATTTGAAAGAAATCAGCTTTATATCTCAATTTGTAATGTCAGACATACAATCCATACAAGTCTGTTCCGGGCTCGAACAGAACCGAAGGCACTTCCAAAGAAGTCCTTGCAATCCGGATATTCACTAATCACGACCGGACTTCCCGTCACTAAGGGTGATAAAACCTCTATATCGGAGATCAGCCGATGCAGAGTAACTCAACGGTAATCCTTCTGTTTTCTAAAATATCCGATCTTCAACATCGGTCATCAAATGCAATCCATTACGACGTATCATAAATTCAGAATGGGTTATACGACCGCAAGGTCCTTTCCCGGCTAACCCGAATAGTGAGCGCTTATTTTAAAAATAAATGTGGCATTCAAATTCAAGCAATTCACAACAAATACCTATTTAAAGGTAAATATTGAAAGTCGGATTATTTAACTATCAATAAGCGTGTTCAACATCACCGGATTCCAAATAATTTCCCAAATTATTTATTTTCCAAAATATCTTTACTAGATATATAATTTCCACACTTTAATCATTTGAAAACAATTTTCAAATCACTTTTCACCTTTACCACTTTTGAAAACAAATTTCAAATCATTCCCCTATACGAGATTATTTTAATTTCAACATGGTTCATTTAAACCAATTAAATAAATCCTTAACGATTTACTTTATATTTACGTTCCAAATCCGTAAATTAATTCCCACACTTCAAAAATAAATCAACATTTATTTTTAAACAAATTCCCCTTTCTTTTATAAATTCCTTAGTGAATTTATAATTCCAAAATATCTATGAATATACGATTTTCAAGTCGATTTCTAATATTCATTTTCAATTTATCTTTACAAGGATAAATTCTAAAACGTTCATTTCACATTGGAAAAGTATTTCCATACTTATTTAGTAATAAGTAATTCACAAAACTATATATTTTCAACATTTGAAAATATTCGATATACTTAAAATCAAAATTAAGTATATATTTCATTCTTTAAGGAAATCATTCTCTTAACACATTTATTTGGGTTAAAAACGAATGTTGCGTAAAATATCGTTACGACGACCCAAAATCACTAGTATAGGGATTCAAAGTTTAAATAGATATATAAATCCCAATACTATACAAAACATTTCCTTTCGGAAACCATTTACTATAACAACAGTGTTATAGTCCATCATTTCCTTCTATTTCTCGAAAACGTCTATTTCAACAATAAATGTTGAAATCTATGGTTTCGATTCATAATACATTTTAAAACGTCTTTAAAATAATTAACTTCATTTTATAATATTCATTTTGCCAAACATGACCATTTTATTCAATAATGTATTCACTGTCCAAAATGGTGAATATATTTCCTTTAATAAACTTCAATATTCAATTTATCAAATTCAATTGATTTCGAATTTATAACAATGTTTATAAATTCCTTTTCTATTTATAAGCTTCGATTTATAAATCTCATTATTAACAAATTCCATTTATATCTCATTTAAATGTCAAAATTCGATTTATAAGATAATTACTTATAAATCTTCTATTTTACAAAATCTATTCATTTTATAACTTCACAATTTATAAATCTATAATTTCCGTTCACTTATGAAATCCATTTTTATTTCATTTTTAACACTTATAAAAACTCGTTTTAATATTCCAATAATTTTTTTTTATAAAATATCAAATTTATAAGTCTTTTATACACATCGTTTTTAATAATTCAAACATCCCAATTTAAACCAATTTATAATTTAATTAACTATTTATTTCCAAAAATCTCATTTCGGTTATATTTCTCAAAAATCTTAATTTTTATAACATAAAAATTTATAACGTTTTAATTATTTAAATGAATCAATTCAAAATTTAATAAAAACATATACTTTGAAAAATCACTTTAAAATCGATTTAAAAATCAAAAACGTTATTTTTAAACCTTAAAATTGGATCCGATGATGCAACAGCACCAAATAGTCAATCACGACAACAAACATCATATATCGATATGACGACAGAATATATAACAATATCTGTAAATAATCACTACTACTGAGGAATCCAGTTGGATCCCTGCAACCTGTTTCCCTGCATCCACAGATGTTAGCACAATACCAATTCCGCTCCAATACGGAATTATCGCGGTATATGGGATTTATAAAAATATTATCCGCTTAATAGACGGCGCAATAGGGTCTCATCCGCTATACAATGCGGGAAATCAACTCCAATATATACATATGCCAATATATATATATATATATATTGTTATATATAGATACATCCTATTATATCTAATATCACAACCAAACAGAAATCAATAACTACAATCATCATTCAACATACATTCAAGCAAATTTTAAATCTAACTATTTAAAATTAAAATCGAAACCGATTCGATTGAGTGAGAAGTTCTCACCTTGATTTCAATTTCGTTTCCGCGTTTATTTCGAATAAAATTAAACGGACGTTTAATTTTACCCGAAATTCTCACTAACTCCAAACGACTCCAATCCAACTCCATAGCGTAGTGCTCGTCCATACGATTTCAATGCGCAAAGTTTTGTCGAATTCCGACCTCGTATGAGAGAGCTATAGCTTTTCAAACATTTACACAAATTAAAAATATAAATAATTAACAATTTTATTTTAATTTTTCAAACCCTACTCTCAACAGCCGTTCATTTTTGTGAGATTGCATCAGGGCCGTGAGTTGCCTTCATCTTCCTCTTCGTGAATATCGCGACAGAACCCAACGTGGCCACCCCTCCTCCTTCATACACACGACCACTTCAAGCATCTCTAGGACGATCAAAACACACCGCGCTGAAGCCCATCACTCCACCCACTAACGCCGCGAGTATGGCCAAGCTCGGCCCTCCCAAGCGCCCTCGAAAGACGTGTGAACTGCTGCCGAACGCGGCCACGTATCGTCCCCATCGAGCCTCCATTCGTGATCATATCCGTATAGATACGAAGCTCTCTCCTAGATCTAAAAGTTTGTAGTTGGATGATTTCGATAATTGTTAACGGATTTTGAAAAATTAGTGGAAGAAGGGGAAGTAGTGCTGGCCGTTGGTTTTATTGGAGGTGGCTAGGGTTTTAAACCCTAGTTTATTTTTTATTTTATTTTTGTGAATAAAGGGGGGCTACTTATAGAAAATATTGAACACTATTCATTCCGGAATTTCCAAACTCCGATTTACGCGCGGTGACTGGCGTTTCTAGGGTTTATCCCGCGTTCCGGACACAATGGAATAGGTTTCAGAAGCTAATTCAATCATCTGTGCGAGATATGGCAATAAACGATCGGTTTAAAATTAAATCGATTAAACGATTTTCTAGGCGTTTTAGCTTGCACCGGACAAACGTTAAATCCGATTGACACGAAATTTGAAACCTTACAATAATATCACATTACGGATCTGATGAAACTAGTTTCGTTGAAATCCGAGACTGTTTGAAAAATGGCTATTTTAACTCGCCAAATTAATATTAAACCAATTTCGATGCGTTTCGAGCTGCCACGATCAAACGACAACTCCGATTGCTACGAAAATTGAAATCCGATAATAACAAACTATTATGGATCCAATGGAACTAATTTCGTCCAATGCTGAGACTGTTCAAAAATTGGCTATTTTACAGGCGATAATTAAATATTAAAATATTCAATTTTCACAAATAAACTTTTAATTCGATTTTAAAAGTTATAGAATATCCTTCTAACTTCAACATGATAAAATAAAATTTTACAAATCATTTTCAATCATATTTAACCCAATTTTCTATTATTTCTGTATTTTCACATATTAAATTATCGATTTAATTATCCAATTAAATCCAATTATTCGAAATAAAATTTATTCGACTTATAAATTTCACTTATTAATATTTAAAATCAATTAGATATTCAAATTTTAATTAATAAAAATTCTGGGTCGTTACAGAGTAATTCACATCTCACAGCATCACAATTACAAACAGAAATATCAATTTATTTTACAACAAATCAGATATCCTACATACACGATCCATAAGTAATTATCTTTAATTCTCATTGTAATTAATTCAAATTTAATCAGTTACTTGAGAGTTAATTCCTTAACCCTGTTTAATTAATCATTAATTATCAATTGATTCCTTATTTCATTTGAAATTAGTTAATTAATAAATCATTCCCTAATCAATTACTAGGTCTTAATTACTAAATTGATTTCCCTTAATCATTAAGTAATTTTTTTAATTATTAATCAACTTAATTACCTATTTTTTTAATCATTAATTACTTAATCAACTAACTATGGATCCATAATTAAATTACTTAATTCATTACTTATTACAATTAAAAAGTAATTATTCTTAATTACCTTCAGAAAATAATCAATTTATATTAATTTATTCACTAATTAACATTTTCTAAGAAATCTCATTTGAACTTTGAAATCAACTTATTACAAATTTGAGAACTTTGATGTTAATTAAATTCCAACACTTGTTTTATATTAATTACTTGATTAAAATATTATTTAGATCCCAAAACTTTGTTAAGTGTTTACTTAATTCATTAACAGGTAATAAAGCTTGATTTATAATTGTCATACATCAATGATCACTTAAATTTGTTTTTTACTTGGTCTATTATTATGATTTTACAGCCATGGGAAGAAAGACCCGAGCCATCTCCCCAATTTTCTCGAGTAACACTCGAATTCCTTCCTTATCTTCCCCGAGACCTCTCCCTGTCTGTGATGACCCGGAATTTCTAATAATTTAAATTGAAATAATTAATTGTTTAAAACATTTAAAGGTTAATTCTAACTTGAGTTACAAAATATTAATATTTACTTGATAATTAACTTAATGAATTATATAATTCGAAATTGGGTGAGATGTGGAATCTGGAATTTTTAGCCTGTTTAAAATAATTTAAAGGCTTATAAAATCTATAATGATGATACTGAAGACAATAGACTGGTCGAAATTAAATTTGAAGGTAATTTGTTCGATTTTATTAATATATCGTTTAAATCAATATTTAAAAATGGCCTTCCGAGGCACAGTCTCGGAATTCGACAAAACTAGTTCCATTGGATCCGTAATAGTTAGTTATTATCGGATTTTAATTTTCGTAGACATCGGAGTTGTCGTTTGACCCTGATAGCTCAAAATGCTTAGAACTATTTTAATCGATTTAATTTAAAATTGATCGTTTATTTCTATAACTCGCGCTTATGATTGAATTAGCTTCCGAAACATGTTCCATTGAGTTCGGAATGTGGGTAAAACCTTATGAACACCTGTCGGCATGTCTGATTTGGGGTTCGCAATTTCGCGTTATGCTTAACGAGACGTTTGTAAATTTTATAATATAATAAAAATTAAAAGTACACTTGTCAGAGATATTTTTTTTCTAACGCGTACCCAAGAAGCTTCCCAATCCTATATTTTATTTCCGTGTTCCTTGCTAATCTTTGAACAGAAATCAAAATCTTCTTCAAAAAAAAATGGTCCCTCGTTCATTTACAAAGGGAAGCCGAGCCTTCGATTCTCCTTTCCCCCTCTCTCATTCGACCCTCAGGTCGATACAAAGTCTCCCCTCCTTCAATTCTAAATCGTTGCTGCTATTTTTTTCCTTTTCTCCCAAATTTCAAAATTATACCGCATAAAAAAAAGAAAAGAAATTTTCGATCCTCGGTCAGGATGAATTCGAAACCGTCGTTCGCAATCGTCTCGAGGACGAGGCCGCGAACAAGGGAACGTGAGGATATCGCTTGGAGGAGGGTATTCGAATCGAGATTTGCAACTCAATCTCTAGTCATTCGATTTTTCAGGAGGCGACGTGTCTGGGAGCTCGAAACAAAGGCGAGAGCAAGGCGTTGGGTCATGCGTGCACTCGGGTTTCGATCATGTCGAGGTGATTCGCGGTGATGGTAGAATTGTGGCAGAGTGTTGCGGTAGGCATGAGGGTCGCGGGGTTGAGGAAGTGGAGAAGCACGTGTCGGTGTTTGGAGAAAGCAGTGAAGTCTCAACGTGTTCAGTTAGCGTTCGTACGAGTTTAGTCAGTGAGGTAAATGTTTTGTTTTTATTTTGATTTTCCTAAATTTATACAGATATGAGTATGTATATACAGAAGTACACAGTAAGGTTTAAAAGGAGAGTTCTGCTAAATTTATAGATATAAATATTTATACATAGAAATTTCATATACAATAAAGCAAGTTGTTTTATTGTGTTTTCTGGAAAAGAAAAAGAAAGAAAGGAGAAAACAATTTTAGATATATGTATATACCTATTTTCATTTAATGGTCTAATTTTAAATTAATGGAGATTAATTTGTTAAATAAACTTATTTAGTTATTTCGCTGCTAAGAAATTATTAAAAAGAAACTTTGTTGAGTTTAAATTGTTAGAATGAAAATTTACTGTTCGACTGTTTCAAATAAGTTATGAACTGTAAATATTTATACAAGGTCAAAACGTGGATAAACAAGTCAAGTATGAAGTGGATTGCAAAATTCAGGAATCTAAGGTGAGTAAATCTCACTCTATTGGAGTTTTATTTAAATTTAAGTAGTTAAATTTAAATATTTGGTTGAATGGTTGAATTGATTTGATGTGCACTGTGAATAGATGACCTGTTGATTTTGGTTTTTGATCGATTTTCGAGTTGATTGTTGTTTGACTCAAAGCGTTTGGGAACTTAAATCGTAAATAAGAAAAATGGTTCAGATTAAAATCAATAAAAGTTTAATGATTAGTGATTCATTAAATAAAAAGGATAATTTAAGGAATAATTAATTAATTAAATTAATTTATGATTTGGGTTAGTTAATTGGGTCTAAATTAATTGAAATGATCATTGGGTGGATTGATAAATAATCGCTTAATGGAATTAATAAAAATATAATTTCCTTGTGGAATTAATCAAGAGATAAATTATAATGGTTAATTAAGGAGTAATTAATTTATGTAATAAAGTAAAAATAAGATAATTAATCATCGGTTGAGATAAATCAAGAATGATATATATATATATATATATATATATATATATGTGTGTGTGTGTGTGTGTGTGTGTGTGTTTCAATTAGAAATTTGATTAGAATTGTAAATGAGAGATCATTAATCTATGAAATCAATAATGTAAATAGAGATTGATTAGTTAAGAAAATAAATCAATACAAGTGACTTATGAAAAGTTAATTAATATAAATAATTATGGACTAATGTGATTAAAATACTTAATTAATTCCTGAGGCAATTAAGATTTCTTATTGATTTGGGTCAAGAACAATTAATATCGTGAAATGAATTAAGGGTAATTACTTGAACGTAATTGAAGAATAATTAATCCAGGTTGATTGATGTTGATGAATGTTGAAGTGATAATTGAATTATTTGATTTGGAATTAATTAATATAATATGAAGGAAGCTAGTGAATGTGGTTAGAAATTCAATTGGAATTAATTTAATGGGTTTGTATGTAGTTAAGTTTTGCTTATGGATAAGTGAATGGTATTGGATGATTTGGATGAGTTGAAATCTCTGATATGAAATGTGTTGTATTTCATTTGAATAACTTGGGTAGGATAACTTGAGTTTCGAAGAGGCCGAGGTCGGGTATTGGGAAATACCCGAAAACCACTTCGAATTTTCATAAATTGATTTGTGAAATCAATAGGCAGGGATGTAATGATTTAAGTGAATTGGATAAACTGAGATAAGTTACCCCGAGTTTTATTTAAGTTGATTTCTTTGGTATTCCATGTTAATTGGGTTTACTCACGCTGGTTCCCAGCCTGAACCGGGTGTTACTTTGGTGTAATATCCGGGTCAGACCGAGTATTACAGATTTCCAGGTTAGGACGTTCTGGAGCTCATGAGGCGAGCTGGATGGCAGGAGCGTATAGGGTATTTTCACTGTAATTATATTATTGTTACCCTGAGTTATGATAATTGTAAATATTCAGTGACTGTATATAATGTGAAACTCTGATGTATTAGAATGTAACTAACAGCTATAATATTCTTTTGTAAACTGTTATTATTTATTATTATATTTTATCCGCTGCGAATGTGAGATGTTTGGTGTTTCTGTTCTTCTTCTTCTATCTCTTTCTTCTTTTCATAACTATCTGGGATTTTCGGGTTCGAAAATTTCGGGTCGTGACATTTGGTATCAGAGCAAGGTTAAGTGAGAACCTTGGCTCTGGTGGGGATTACTCATTGAATAGAGTCCGTAGTACTCTAGAATGAGTTGAGTATATATATATGAGAGCGTACTTGTTATTTGTTTATAAAGATTATTAATGATTTTACATAAAAATATATTTTGATATATATAGCAACATTTCCTTATAAATTATTGGAATTAAGTTAAGAAGTAACATAAAATACGACCAAATTGAAACTTATAACCAAAGTTGAAGAATAAACTTATATGACAAAATGGAATTTGAAATATAGACTGTGAATGTAAATTATAAATTGAAATAAACTTCATAAATAAATGAGATTATAATTTGAAATAGAATTCCAGAGAATACTTGAAAATAAAGTAAGATGAAAATGCCAGAGTAATGTTTAAATAAGAATTGGATGGATTGGGAATTTGGAATTTTTTGGAAAATTTAAAATTCCTTTGGATTTGGAAGTGGTTTCCAAAGGTTTTGGAAAAATAATAGTATTATTTCAAAAATATTTTTGTGTTGAATTTGAAATCTGGGAGATTTGAAATTAAACATATTTGGAAATGTTTTTAAAGAGATAAAAGCATTGAACTCTTTCAGTCACTAGAAAATAACGTCGGTGATGACTGCAACATTATCGATGTCTATTTTTGATTTTCTAGAAGAGAAATTGCTACCAAATTGTTTTACATTGGAATTGTTTGTGAACTGGGTTTGGTTTTGAAATTCAAAAGGGGTAATTGAATTTGCCAAATGATTTTGGATATAGTTGAATTCTAAGGTGATATTGAAATTTTGGAAATTTGTTTAAACTCTGGAATCTTGATTAAAATGTTTATGGAAAAAAAATATACTGGCTAAATGAAATGTATAATTTCGAGTTAAAAGCAAAACGTGAATGTAACTAATTATAAATAGAAATTATAAAATTGAAATTGAAATTAAAGTTGTACAAGTTTAAAGATCAAACGGAATTTGATTTGAAGTTGGAAGGAAATTGAGAATCAATTCAACTTGAATTGGGATTAAATCAATTTCAATGGAAATAGAAGATTGTTTAACTTGGAGTTGGGGTCAATTTAATTAGGAATGGAAATTTAAATTGAATAGTTGGGGAAGGGAACAGTTGACTCTTGACTATTTTCAATATAAATTGTTTTGATATAAACTTATTTTCCAAGCTATTTAGTATATACAACCTTTCTTCTTAAAGTCAAATTATTTTATATTTGTTTTACAATTATTTTTGGAGCTATTAACCGTTTTTCAACTATTTATAAACTAATTACTATTTTTCAACTATTTTACAAATAAATTACTATTTTACAACTATTTTGCAATTATCTAAAATTTCTGAAACTATTTAACTGTTTTCCAACTATTTTACAATTAGTTAACCACTTTACAGCTATTTTGCAAATTATTAATTATTTTTCAACTACTTACCTATTTTTTAAATTTTCAAGCTATGTTCTAAACTGGTCGGAGTTCAAACTGTTATTGATTAAATACCCAACTGGGATAAGAATTGAGGTAATAATCCAAATGGGGATTAAGAGAAATGTGAATAAGTGCATGAAAATTTAAGTGAACGTGAATAGAAAGGAAATTGATATTGGAAAGGGTAATCAAATTTGAATATTTGATTTTGGGTAAACAAAGTTATATCTTTGTCATATATTCTCCCCTTGTTGAATCTATTGTTGGAAGGAAAAGGATTTTGGAAGTATTTGAAGTATAAAAGGAATTTTGTACAAGTTTAAAGTGATCCAAAGATTTTAAAATTTTATATATCTGAATATATATAAAAAGGATCTTATGAGGATTTTGGAAAGGATTTTGAGGACCTTTGGATTTGGAAAGGCTTTTGATTTTGGGTAAAATCAATGTTGAATTTGGAAAGCCTGATTTGAGAATTATCGATTTTGTATAAATGAACCTAGTATGGGATCATACTAGGTGTATGATTTGAAGATACTACATGTGTATAGTATAAAATGTTTTGATGATGACTCTGGGTAAAAAAGATGCTCCCTTGAAATGAACTTCTCAGGAATGCCACCGGGTGGTGCTGCCTTGAGCCCCAAGGGGGGTTCTAAAGTTGATCCTGTGAGGAGTCCGGATCCTGAGGATTATGAGTAATGTATAACATAGCGAAAGTCGTGTGCCACTGAGAGCCAACAGTCTGCGTTTGATTTTATATCGGTAGACTGCGACCTATGGTATAACATAGCGAAAGTCGTGTGTGCCGCTGAGAGCCAACAGTCTGCGCTTGATTTTATATCTGCAGACTACGACCTATGTAGGAGTGGAGAGGTTTCATTTCAACAGCGAAAATCAGAGGCCGCAGAGAGCCTGCAGTTACATGGACTTTTGCTGTGACGACAACGTAACCCTGGATGTAACTGTGATTTGTTGTGTGGGATCCATGGCTTAATCAAGAGGCCGCGGAGAGCCTGCAGTTGCATGGACTTTTGCTGCGACGCAACGTAACCCTCGGATGTAACAGTGACCATGGATGGGGGTGATGATTTCCAGAGCATTCTCTGTAGGATCTAGATTAACCTTAGAGGGGGGGGGGTGAATAGGGTTATAGCAAATTTTCTCGATTTAAACACAGAAACAAACTACAGAAACAAATATGCTGAAAAGTAAATCACACACAAAATTTACCCAGCTTCGGCAACCCCTGCCTACTGCTGCATTCCCAGATTTCTATTAGAATTAAACAGTCTCCCGCTTACAAACACTCTAACAGACTCGCAAACCCTTACTCCCGCTTACAAACACTCTAATAGACTCGCACCCCCTGCTCCCGCCTATAGAGTTTTGCAAACTCGCAAACCCTGCTCCCACCTATAGAGTTTTGCAAACTCGCAAACCCTGCTCCCGCCTATAGAGTTTTGCAAACTCGCACACCCTGCTCACTGAACTAATTCTAACTAGGCAATCTAACACTACCTACAACCTAGGTGGTGATTTACCAAGAATTGAACCTTAAAGAAAATTTAAAACAAACTTAAAAAAACAGTTTAAAACTCAAAACCCTATTTGAAATAAAATAAATCCCCCTTTAACAAATAAGGCCGGCCCAAATGTTTTAGTCTCTAGCCCGTTCTCTTTTCTCTTTTGCTATGGCGGCTTCGTTCTTCTTTCTCGAATTAGGGCTTCGGTTCTTGTAAGAATTAGGGCTTTCTCTGGTTTGTGATGCTCTCTGCTCACCGCTTCTCCAATAATCGATTGTCTGGTTTGTGTTGCTCTTGCTCGCTCGTTCTCTGATGATCGATTTTGGTTGCTTTACTTGCGCTTTGTTTCGCAGCTGCTCCTTTGATCGAGTTGATAGATTATGGTATGTATTCTCTTTCGTAGCTAGTTTAATTATTTGCTTGAACTCGATGCCTATGATGAATTCTAGGGTTTGGTATTTATATGAATTCGACACTTGAGTTTGTTCGTATCAATTTGATACTTTCCAAAATTGTTGCTTTCCTGATGCGCACGGCTTTCCTGATATATTTTCTCGACTTGATACTCACGGCTTTAACTTGAGAACGTTCGATCCTTCTTGTGTCAAACGGCAGAAACTTTCCCTTTTTAAGTTTCTTTGACTATTTCAAAAATATGAACTTGAATTTAAGTTTGTTTTCATGAATTTCTCTGACTTGACTTTAGCATCCTTCCATGATTTCAACTTCACCGTGAATCATTGTTGCATTCCATTTGTTCTGGCTTCACTGTTGCATTTGCTCATTTTAGTTTGCACTTGCACACTGCACGTAGTTTATTGAAGTGTCTGCATTTTTTAATCTTTCGACTTTCACTGTGAATTACTTAGTTGACTTCGACTTCATCTGGTTGTTTCATTATTCATGTTGTTGTACATTTATATCACTTGAGACTGCTGTGTATTTGTATCACTGCAAAATTCTTGCAGTCTTCATTTCTGTTATATTGGTGGCAATCTTGTTCTGCACTTTGTCTTTGTTTGGTCTCCACTTTAGTTTATTGATGTTGCTTGTTGCATTTGGACTGGATTGTACTTGATGCACTTTACTTGTTGCTTTCATGTACACTGCATAGTGTTCGAGACTTGTTTCTTTGATGTTGTTTAAGTCTGTATTGTATCACTGCACTGACTGATGGATTGAACTTCATGTACTCAACTTACGTTCTGTTCATCTGCATGTAGTTGTTGGTCTGATTATCTCTTTGTGTTGCAGTGCTTCATGTTGATTGCATTATATCGTTTGTCTGTCTTTTTGAATTCCTGTAGTTGCATTCATGTCATGTAGTTGCGTTCATTTCAGTCTGTTGCATTTGTGCATTGCCTTACTGAACTTGATTCATGCTTGTTGTGTACTGATTCTTGATGGCTTGCATGATGCATTTTGACTTAACTTGTTATCTGGTCGACACTTGTAGTTTACTTTGTCAAGTAGCTGTCTTTATATTGTCACTATATCATGTTCGATACAGTTTGTATTTCATTGATATTGAGACCTGTAGTCTTCATTTATGGCCTTGACTTTGGTTGATGTGCATGTCACTGTTGCATTATGTTGGTCTGGCTTGAACTTGATATTATACTGTCGATCATGTTGCCTTCAGTTGCTTGTATATATGTTTCACGTGCTTGTACTTCCAGTGTGCACTTGTTTGTACTGTCATTTTGCTGGAATGACTTCGACATTGTTTTGATGCTCTATTTTTGACTTGTGAACTGCCCTGTGTTGAATCCAGTTTCAAAAACTCGGGTTTGACCTTGTGCTCGTGTCGTGATTTGGAATATATTTGATGTGCATATAAATGTGCATATTTTAACCACCATACTTATTCTTTTTAAATTAAATAAATGATCATATTGGGTATTTTAACTTGTTTAAACCAAAATTCATATTATTTGAAATTGTCACATATTCATCTTCATCCAGGGGCAAAATGGTCATTTTTGTGCATATATTAATTTGAGAACATTTAATTGGAAATTTTTATATTATTTTGTAGGAAATTACACTCAATTACAAGTGGGTTCATGAAGGAATATGCATGCACAAAATGAATACAAAGGAATGAAGATGGAAATAATTCAAAGTGAAGAACATGGAGGACCCCACCTACCCACTACCTAATGACAAATTAAAGGCTAATGCACATGCTAAAAGACATTTAAAGCTTCATGTACATTTAAGTGGGGGATTATTACAGCTAATGATAACTTGGCCACCACACTTCCTCCAAGGGCATTTTGGGTACTCCCCAAAAATATGCATTAGGGTTTCTAACTTGTATAAATACCCCTTATGTTTCATGTAGCAATCTTCCTCTTAGTTAGTTAGTTTTAGTTTAGAAAATAAATCAAATCTCTCTTTCTTTCCATGGCTACTTAGCCATGTCTTCTCTTATGCAATTCTTTTTTTTATGCAACTTCAATATATGTTCTTTTTCTTTTCATGCTTATTTACTTTCATGTTGTAGTGTAGATCTCTTCTCTTTTATGCAAGTAGAATAATTTTTCCTTTCATTTTTCTCTCTTTTTCCTCTTCTTTTTATTCAATGTTGTTTTCTACATTTGTTCATATGATGACAAATATGAGAGGCTAAACCCCTTCAATTTAGGGGTAATGAAGCTCTCTAATCATGTAGCTTCAACTTAATTTGATGTTTATGCTCTCTTTTTGTGCTTAATGAGAATGATTGAAGTGGTTTAATGATGTTGTTTGGCTTTGAATTTGATAGTCTATGTTGTTCATAACAAATAGGCTATACTTAAACAAACAAAACACAAATTGCCTCTTCATCTACATATGATTATGGCAAAGAAGTGATTGTTGAAATTAAAATTTGATGGCTTATATTTCTAATTAATAGTTAATAGGCCATGCTTAAAATAGATATTGCTTTCAACTTTGTTGTCATATTTTATGAGATTTAAAAGTGTATTGGTGGTTGTGTTATAGTTTGATGGTTTATATTGGGCTAATTAATAGCACAAATATATCATACTTATGATAAACACATCAACTAATTACACTAATGAAAAGAAAAGAGAGATCATAACTTCATTTTGTTGATTTATATGATCTAGAGAGTGGATTTATCTCTAAATTGTTCTTTTGACTCTCATATTTTTATCATTTTCTTTTGCTAGTTTTTGTTAGTTTCTTACATTTTTATCTAATCACACTTTCAACTTTGGTTAATTTGATTGAATAGAATTTTAAAATCATCAATTCCCTGCGGATCGACCCGTATTCGCCGCGTGCTACATTCGTACACCGTGCGCTTGCGGTTATTTTTATTTCTAAATTCGTTCGACGGTTTTCTAAACCGATAGACATTCCGTCGACGAACAATATTGCACGTGAGTTGAACCCGGCTTTTCATTTGGGTTTGACCTGTGCTCACCTGTTCCTGTAGCATTATCAAGTGTATATTGATGTGCACGGCCTTGTGGCATGTACAGTGATACACTGTGCATGTCACATTGTTCGTGTATGATGAATTCAAATGTAAATGATGACGAACAACCCAAATAACTGAGGCAAATAATGTTTTCAAAAATTATATTTCATTTTATATGGCAAAAATATTTCTTTTTCAATTTTACTGCGTTTGAGAATATTTTTGCAGATTACTCAGATGTTGGAATCAGACTGGAATGCAGTTGAAGACAAAATACGAGTGTGAGTGATATGTAGTGAGGTTATTAATGTAAAAATAATTGTGATGTAATCAAAATTGTATATGTATAGTGAGAGCTTGAATTTGTACTATTCTAGATTGTAATAAATATTTATTTGAATAAAATTTTTGTTTGAATTCAAATTCCATTCAAATTCTGTGTAATTTATTTTATGCAACAAATATTTATTTAATCTATGAAAAATAAAATAGTACATTAACAAATACATTTAAATGAATGCATATATATGTTTATTATCATCAAACAAAAATCATATAAGCGCATATTCGTACAATTTCCCCTTTTTGATGATAACAAACATATATTTAAGATTTTGACCGAGTTAAATGTATTTGCTCAATGATATACTCTAATTGCTCCCTCTATTTAAATGATTCCTCTCTACATGATGCTCCCCCTACCTATATGCATACAAATAGAAATATATAAATGAGCCTAGATGCAAATGGAAAATTAGACCTTTACTTGGTTCTATTTGACAAAATCTTAACTTTTCTCTCTCCCTTTTGTTATCAGCAAAAGAATAATAGTGTTAGAGAAAATAGAGATAAAGTGATCAATATTAATCCAACATTAAACTCAAATTGAATATAAATATTAAACTTAAATAAAAATCAAACAAAAATCATAACTATCCTTGTTAGGCGCATATTCCACTTTTAGAAAGAATGGAAGTGATGTTCTAATATAAAATCATACAATTGTATCAACTTGTGGTACATTTATACCAGGAATTTGAATATCTACTAATCATGCATAACCGTTAGGACTTTTAAATGAGATTAGTAGTATTCCAATTTAATTTTAAAAAATGAAATCAAGTATCTTCTAAGCACGCATGACCGTGAGGACTTTTAAATGGGATTAGAATCAACTTGTCTATTTAATCAATTAATTTTGATATGCGTACCATACATGCATAACCGTAAGGACTTTTAAATGAGCATGGAAGCACATAATCAAAAATCCAAGTAATTCACCCATGCATAATCGTGAGGACTTTTAAATGAGAGTGAATACTTTGGATATTTATTTATTTTTACAAAAAAATGTGACATGAAAAATAAATGATCCCAGATTATAGTACCACATATCGACCAACTATATTTAAGTTTTGATAAACAATGGTCGATAGAAATATGATAGATATAGAAATGGTCATGGAATCTTTACCCAACAAAAAGTTTTATAACTCTTGTTTGAATTCCTAAAGAAATTTTCCAAATATACTCTCTTGAGTAATGTATGTTAAATATCAACACTTATCACCTTTTAATCACTATTTATCTTTTTGATAATTAGTAGGGAGTCGGATTAGTCAAAATTTGTCATTTAAAATCAAATAAACATGACTAATCTGAAAATATGGTCAAAAAATGATTTTCTCGAATGGGTTATATGAGATAATTTTCTGCTATTTGAAAATTATTTGAAATGAAAAATATGCAGATATTTTCTTTGAAAAACGATGCAGTTACTAAATGTCTCAAAAATGACGTTCAACTAGTAATTTTCCTATCAACTAGATTACCAGTGTAATCTGCATCTGAATTTCTTTTTCACTTTAAAACATCACTAATTAAATTTGATAGAACAGACCATGAAATGTGCATAAAAAATCAAACTCAATTTCAACAACAATTCAAATGACATTCTTTGAATTTGAATTGAAGCCGTGTAAATAATCTGAAACTGTGAATTTAGAGTTAGCCGAATTATAACCAAATGCATTATCATCCAACAAAACACAATGTTTAATCCAAACAAATATGTATGAAGTAATTCAAAGAATGGTGTTTTTGGCATAAATGTAATTGGCCAACTATGTTGAACAAGTCAGAATCAAAAAACACCATCTTTACAACATCTCAATATTGGCTGATTTCATTCAGAGTATGGTGCAGATTATCACATTTAATATATCGATAAAATATACCTTCACCTGTTTTACCTTTACGATAATTTTTCGTGGTTGCCCATTGTGATTCTGTCACCTTTGTACTAGGCTAAGGAACTTTGCTTTGTTGCCCGTTGTGTTTCTGGAACAGCCAAAATCCAGCGAACACTGTTGTTGTTCCTTAGCCCGCCACCATACCTACACGATGAAAGATTTTTGTGACTTATTTGTTTTTATAGGTCCATGATTGTTAGTGGCTGAAGCATTATGAATAAACAAACCCTTTGGAACCCAAACTTGTTTTGTCATTTCATTCTTGTTCCAATAGACATGAAATTTGTTTGTAGAATTCTTAGGAACCCAAACTTGTATAAATTTTGTGTTCTTGTTCCTATGACTACAATTTTCAACACGATGTCCAATTATTTTACATCTATCAAAGACACTCTTACCTTTTGCATTACCATCAACTTGTGTTTTCCCAAAACCAAGTCCTTTTCTGTTGTTAGCAAAAATTTGATTTCCCAATAACATGTTGAATGATTTTTCTCCTCTTCAAAAGTTATTCAGAGATTTCTCAAGATTTTGGACTTTGGTTTTTAGTGTTGAGTTTTCAGTGACAAGTGAGGTGCATCTATTTATAAAAATCCTTTTTCCTAGTGTCAATGATTTCCTTAAGACTCAAGTTTTCTTTTTCAAGATTCTCAGAGCTATTCTTAAGTCTTGATAACTCTGAATCTAAAATTTTACATTTTTTACATTCTAGGTTTTGAATATTTTCAAGTTCAGTTTCTAACCTAAAATTTTCACGAGCAAGTTCTCTCCTATCAGATTTTAGTTTTTCAATTTTAGATTCAAGAGTATCAACTACTTTAGTAAGATCAAGACACATAAAAACAAGATCTTTATAAGATAGTCCCCTACCTCACTAGATTCCTCTGAGCTTGCTTCTGAATCTGATTTTGCCACAAGACACAAGTTAGCCTCCTCTGAGCTACTATTCGAAACTTCCTCTCCTTCTTTATCATCCCAAGTCGCTGCAAAAGCCTTCTTCTTCTTTTCTTTCCTTTGTTGTTTTTAAGAAGTGGGCATTGTTGTTTGAAGTGGCCATGCTTGTTGCAGTTATATCACGTCGATTCATTATCGGAATTGTCAGAATCTTTTGACCTATTACCATTTGTTTTCTTCTTGCGTGGCTTGAATATTGACCAATTTCTAAGATTATTGACAGCTATTGCAAACTCTTCAATTGGATCTTCTTCTTCTTCATCGCTCTCTTCTTTGCTCTTTAAGGCAATCGTCTTCTTCTTTGGTTCGGAGTTGTTGCGTTCCTCCATTGCTTTTAGCTCAAGCTTATATGTCATCAAGTTGCCAATCAACTCCTCCATGCTTAGTTTACTCAGATCTTTCGATTCTTGTATTGTCGTGACTTTTGCCTCAAAGTTCATTGGTAAGACTCGTAGCACCTTCCTCACAAGCTCTACCTCGGTGAATACCTTCCCAAGCGCTCTAGCGTTGTACACCAAAGTTGAAAAGCGTCCAAACATGTCCTTTATGCTCTCGCCTTTGTCCATCACAAAGTTCTCGTATTCATTGCCGAATAAGGCTAGACGAGACTCCTTGACTTGAGAAGTTCCTTCATGTGTCACCTCCAAGGTATGCCAAATTTCCTGTGCAGTTTTACAATGAGAAATTCTATTAAATTCATTCTTATCAAGAGCACAGATCAGAGCATTCATGGCTTTAGAATTTGTAGTTTTTAATCTCTTATCGTTAGCATCCCACCTATCCTTAGGTTTAGGAATCTCAGTATCACCAACAGTTATAGTGGGAGATTTATAGCCAGTTTCAATAATGTCCCAAACATCATAATCAACAGAACTAAGATAAATGTCCATCCTAACTTTCCAATAAGCATAATCATTCCCATTAAACATGGGTGGCCTAACAATAGATTGCCCCTAAGAAAAAGCATTATTTGATGAATTCATGACTCTAGAGTTAAAGAAAAATACCGTTCTCCGATACCACTTGTAGAATCTATATTAACCCTGAAGGAGGGGGGGTGAATAGGGTTATAGCAAATTTTCTCGATTTAAACACAGAAACAAACTGCAGAAATAAATATGCTGAAAAGTAAATCACACACAAAATTTACCCAGCTTCGGCAACCCCTGCCTACTGCTGCATTCCCAGATTTCTATTAGAATTAAACAGTCTCCCGCTTACAAACACTCTAACAGACTCGCAAACCCTTGCTCCCACTTACAAACACTCTAATAGACTCGCACCCCCTGCTCCCGCCTATAGAGTTTTGCAAACTCGCAAACCCTGCTCCTGCCTATAGAGTTTTGCAAACTCGCACACCCTGCTCACTGAACTAATACTAACTAGACAATCTGACACTACCTACAACCTAGGCGGTGATTTACCAAGAATTGAACCTTAAAGAAAATTTAAAACAAACTAGAAAAAACAGTTTAAAACTCAAAACCCAATTTGAAATAAAATAAATCCCCTTTTAACAAATAAGGCCGGCCCAAATGTTTTAGTCTCTAGCCCGTTCTCTTTTCTCTTTTGCTATGGCGGCTTCGTTCTTCTTTCTCGAATTAGGGCTTCGGTTCTTGTGAGAATTAGGGCTTTCTCTGGTTTGTGATGCTCTCTGCTCACTGCTTCTCCGATAATCGATCGTCTGGTTTGTGTTGCTCTTGCTCGCTCGTTCTCTGATGATCAATTCTGGTTGCTTTACTTGCGCTTTGTTTCGCAGCTGCTCCTTTGATCGAGTTGATAGATTATGGTATATATTCTCTTTCGTTGCTAGTTTAATTGTTTGCTTGAACTCGATGCCTATGATGAATTCTTGGGTTTGGTACTTATATGAATTTGACACTTGAGTTTGTTCGTATCAATTTGATACTTTCCAAAATTGTTGCTTTCCTGATGCGCACGACATTCCTGATATATTTTCTTGACTTGATACTCACGGCTTTAACTTGAGAACGTTCGATCCTTCTTGTGTCAAACGGCAGAAACTTTCCCTTTTTAAGTTTCTTTGACTATTTCAAAGGTACGCACTTGAATTTAAGTTTGTTTTCATGAATTTCTCTGACTTGACTTTAGCATCCTTCGATGCTTTCAACTTCACTGTGAATCATTGTTGCATTCCATTTGTTCTGGCTTCACTGTTGCATTTGCTCATTTTAGTTTGCACTTGCACACTGCATGTAGCTTATTGAAGTGTCTGCATTTTTTAATCTTTCGACTTTCACTGTGAATTACTTAGTTGACTTCGACTTCATCTGGTTGTTGCATTATTCATGTTGTTGTGCATTTATATCACTTGAGACTGCTGTGTATTTGTATCACTGCAAAATTCTTGCAGTCTTCATTTCTGTTATATTGGTGGAAATCTTGTTCTGCACTGTGTCTTTGTTTGGTCTGCACTTTGGTTTATTGATGTTGCTTGTTGCATTTGGACTGGATTGTACTTGATGGACTTTACTTGTTGCTTTCATGTACACTGCATAGTGTTCGAGACTTGTTTCTTTGATGTTGTTTAAGTCTGTATTGTATCACTGCACTGACTGATGGATTGAACTTCATGTACTCAATTTACGTTCTGTTCATCTGCATGTAGTTGTTGGTCTGACTATCTCTTTGAGTTGCAGTGCTTCATGTTGATTGCATTATATCGTTTGTCTGTCTTTTTGAATTCCTGTAGTTGCATTCATGTCATCTAGTTGCATTCACTTGAGTCTGTTGCATTTGTGCATTGCCTTACTGAACTTGATTCATGCTTGTTGTGTACTGATTCTTGATGGCTTGCATGATGCATTTTGACTTGACTTGCTATCTGGTCGACACTTGCAGTTTACTTTGTCAAGTAGCTGTCTTTATATTGTCACTATATCTTGTTCGATACAGTTTGTATTTCATCAATATTGAGGCCTGCAGTCTTCATTTATGGCCTTGACTTTGGTTGATGTGCATGTCACTGTTGCATTATGTTGGTCTGGCTTGAACTTGATATTATACTGTCGATCATGTTGCCTTCAGTTGCTTGTATATATGTTTCACGTGCTTGTACTTCCAGTGTGCACTTGTTTGTACTGTCATTTTGCTGGAATGACTTCGACATTGTTTTGATGCTCTGTTTTTGACTTGTGAACTGCCCTGTGTTGAATCCAGTTTCAAAAACTCGGGTTTGACCTTGTGCTCGTGTCGTGATTTTGAATATATTGCACGTGAGTTGAACCCGGCTTTCCATTTGGGTTTGACCTGTGCTCACCTGTTCCTGTAGCATTATCAAGTGTATATTGATGTGCACGACCTTGTGGCATGTACAGTGATACACTGTGCATGTCACATTGTTCGTGTATGATGAATTCAAATGTAAATGATGACGAACAACCCAAATAACTGAGGCAAATAATATTTTCAAAAATCATATTTCATTTTATATTGCAAAAATATTTCTTTTTCAATTTTACTGCGTTTGAGAATATTTTTGCAGATTACTCAGATGCTGGAATCAGACTGGAATGCAGTTGAAGACAAAATACGAGTGTAAGTGATATGTAGTGAGGTTATTAATGTAAAAATAATTGTGATGTAATCAAAATTGTATATGTATAGTGAGAGCTTGAATTTGTACTATTCAAGATTGTAATAAATATTTGTTTGAATAAAATTTCTGTTTGAATTCAAATTCCATTCAAATTCTGTGTAATTTATTTTATTCAACAAATATTTATTTAATCTATGAAAAATAAAATAGTACATTAACAAATACATTTAAATAAATGTATATATATGTTTATTATCATCAAACAAAAATCATATAAGCGCATATTCATACATTCTCACCAAAGATATTTCCTCTATTTTCAAAAAATATTTTCTATATTTTCAATAAAATTATTTTCCAAGTATTTTCACTGGGTGTTGAAAACGGGTTTACCAAGTACTTATAGATTTTCAGTCAATGCGCCTGATCAACGTATGACTGAATTTCTGTGAGAACAAGGATGGATTGGTTGAGACATCGAGTTATAAAAAGTATTTTTATAAAGAGTTATATTAATAGTATTATGTGACTTTAAAAGCATTTCTAAAAATTTTAAATAAAGATGTTGGAATTTTGGGGAAATAAAAGGAAATCCAAACTAGAAGTTTAGTGAAGTGATTTTGTAATTAAAATCGAATATTGATTTAGAAGTTGGAAATAAGTTAATTGATTAAATAATTGTTTGATTGAGTATGTTAATAAAATTTAACTTTGTTAAATAAATGGATTGTAAATTAATAATGGAGTTTGGACATGAATAAGAATTGTAAATAAAATTCGAGCTAGATTTGATAATGAATTAAATAAGAGGAGATGTTGCAAAATAAAATAGAGTTGGATTGAAAAATATGATGGTTTGAATTACAAATAAAATTCAAAGGTGATTTGAATAATATTTAATGAAATTTGCAAGTAAATTGGATATAAGAGAAGTGATTATAATAAAAATGGTTTGAGTTGCAAAACAAAACCCAAGTGAATAGAAATAAATGGAGAATGACCTTATATTAATAAAATAAATTCGATAACGAATTAAGTAAGTAAATTAAAAATTCATAATGGATTAATCGAATTAAATAATAAATGGATGAAGTCTGATTGAATAAAAACTAAATCGAAGTTGTAATTGGAATTAGATTATCAGACTGAACTTAAGTTCAGTGGTATATGTGCTTGGATATTATTTTGATAAATGGAGAAGGTGAATTAAAATTAAAATGGATGGGCTAACGGAATTTAATGGAATTTGATCAAGTGAAAATCAAATAGAAGTAAACTTAAGTTTGATGTTGGAATAAATTAAAGTAAATTAACTTAAGTTTAAAATTTATGGAAGCTTGACTTCGAATAAGGCTGAAAACCTATTAAATAAAGCTTGGATTGAATTAATTTGGGGATGGCTAGTAGTATACAAGAATGGAATGTGTCGAGCTAAATAAACGGTTAGAGAATAAATTAGAAATGAAATGGAATTAAATGCAGAAAGAGTGGAAAATTAATTTAAAGTGGTTATAAACTCAAATGAATTAAGCTGGTGAATTAAATGATAAATGGTTGTGAGTAAATTAAAGTGGAATTGTATTAAACAAATTGAGTCGAAAATTAATTTAAAATGGTTATAAAATTTCCGTAATTATCTATTCGATTGGATATCATCAATTTGCGTAAAAATGATTGCTGTTGGCGTAAACTAAAGTAATTGAATTCCTTTGAGTTGATTAAGATTTAATAAATTGATTTTTGAATCAATCAAATTGAATCTGAGCTGGTTTAGATTAGAAACAATTTGAACATAAGCAATTGCGTTGTAACCCAACAAAATTGAATGAAATGGCTTATGATTTGATTGAAGCAATTTAATAAGATTTAAAATCATATGAATCGCTTATGGGAAGCGTTTGACACTTGTTGTGTATGTAATACATGTGTTTAGCTATTGAAGTAAGTGAAATGCTAATAGATTTTCCATATATGGCACTTACATATTTAAATTGAGTAAGTACAGGTACCTGAAGGTCGTTTAGCTGGATTTGGATTGCACTATTTGCTAGAATAAAAAGCCGCTTGCTTAAAATGCTAAATAAGGTACGCCTACGCAATAAAAATAGGAAATATGAACTGTTTTTGCTTTTTCCGACCGTGTGGGTCGATGTATATATATTTATATCTCTTGTCAAATTGCAAAAGCTCCTCCGTACAAAGGAGACACTGGCAAATTTTTTCCAAAATTTTGGGAGTTAGAAAATTTTTTGTTAACGACAAAGCAATTTCAAATTAGAAATTAAAGTAAATCAGTAGATGAATCTAATATGAATCAGTTATAAATGGAAAATAAAATTTAATATTCCAAATTGAAAGTAAAAAGAATTCATATGGAAATGGGAAAAACTAAATTGAATAGAAGTAGATGTGGAAACTTCGGTAAGAAATGTATAAAATGATGGGAAAATCATGATTGGATGTGATTGCTAGGAAAGATATGTAGGTATTATAAACGGGAAAGAAAATTGGATTTGATTCCAAAGGATAAACGTGTATTGCCCAACAAAAAGGTATGTATTTTAAATTTCTAGATGAAATTGGATGGGGTTTTTGATATAGCCACTTGGCTTTTGTTTTCTTTTGGGATTTGGAAGCCCGTAGAGGCCTTTGATAGTAGTACCGAGCTAGCCGCGCAAAGGAGATGCTGGCAAAAATTTTCGTGAATTTGGAGAGTTAGAAAAATTTTGAGAAAATTTTGATAATTCCAAATTTGTTTTTAAATTGAAATTTAGATGATTGAGCAAAGGGGTATTGTTTGAAATCGTGGGAAAGTTTGGAAAGTTACTAAGAAGGATAAGAAGTCTTTTATAAAAGACAGTTGGTAGGATGTTGATAAAACTGTGAGTTTTGGGAAAAGTAAACGGGTTTTGGGCCATTCCTCCTAAGTAGTAATTTCGGGGACGAAATTCTTTTAAGAGGGGAGGAATGTGATGACCCGGAATTTCAAACAATTTAAATTGGAATAATTAATTGTTTAAAAACATTTAAAGGTTAATTCTAACTTGAATTCCAAAATATTAATATTTACTTGATAATTAAGTTAATGAATTATATAATTCGAAATTGGGTGAGATGTGGAATGTGGAATTTTTAGCCTGATTAAAATAATTTGAAGGCTTATAAAATCTATAATGATGATACTGAAGATAATAGACTGGTCGAAATTTAATTTGAAGGTAATTTGTTCGGTTTTATTAATATATCGTTTAAATCGATATTTAAAAATGGCCTTTCGAGGCACAGTCTCGAAATTCGACGAAACCAGTTCCATTGGATCCATAATAGTTAGTTATTATCGGATTTCAATTTTCGCAGCCATCGGAGTTGTTGTTTGACCCTGCTGCTCAAAACGCTTAGAATTACTTTAATCGATTTAATTTAAAATTGATCGTTTATTTCTGTAACTCGCGCTTATGATTGAATTAGCTTCCGAAACATGTTCCATTGAGTTCGGAATGCGGGTAAGACCTTATGAACACCTGTTGGCATGTATGATTCGGGGTTCGGAATTTCACGTTATGCTTAACGAGACGTTTGTAAATTTTATAATACAATAAAAATTAAAAGTACACTTGTCAGAGATATTTTTTTTCTAACGCGTACCCAAGAAGCATCCCAATCCTATATTTTATTTCCGTGTTCCTCGCTAATCTTTGAACAGAAATCAAAATCTTCTTCTTCAAAAAAAAATGGTCGCACGTTCATTTACAAATGGAAGCCGAGCCTTCGATTCTCCTTCCCCCTCTCTCATTCGACCCTCAGGTCGATACAAAGTCTCCCCTCCTTCAATTCTAAATCGTTGCTGCTGTTTTTTTTCCTTTTCTCCCAAATTTCGAAATCATACCGCATAAAAAAAAAGAAATTTTCGATCCTCGGTCAGGATGAATTCGAAACCGTCGTTCGCAATCGTCTCGAGGACGAGGCCGCGAACAAGGGAACGTGAGGAGATCGCTTGGAGGAGGGGATTCGAATCGAGATTTGCAACTCAATCTCTAGTCATTCAATTTTTCAGGAGGCGACGTGTCTGGGAGCTCGAGACAAAGGCGAGAGCAAGGCGTTGGGTCGTGCGTGCACTCGGGTTTCGATCGTGTCGAGGTGATTCGCGGTGATGGTAGAATTGTGGCAGAGTGTTGCGGTAGGCATGAGGGTCGCGGGGTTGAGGAAGTGGAGAAGCACGTGTCGGTGTTTGGGGAAAGCAGTGATGTCTCGACGTGTTCAGCTAGGGTTCGTTCGAGTTTAGGCAGTGAGGTAAATGTTTTGTTTTTATTTTGATTTTCCTAAATTTATACAGATATGAGTATGTATATACAGAAGTACACAGTAAGGTTTAAAAGGAGAGTTCTGCTAAATTTATAGATACAAATATTTATACACAGAAATTTCATGTATAGTAAAGCAAGTTGTTTTATTGTGTTTTCTGGAAAAGAAAAAGAAAGAAAGGAGAAAACAGTTTTAGATATATGTATATACCTATTTTCATTTAATGGTCTAATTTTAAATTAATGGAGATTAATTTGTTAAATAAACTTATTTAGTTATTTCATTGCTAAGAAATTATTAAAAAGAAACTTTGTTGAGTTTAAATTGTTAGAATGAAAATTTACTGTTCGACTGTTTCAAATAAGTTATGAACTGTAAATATTTATACAAGGTCAAAACGTGGATAAACCAAGTCAAGTATGAAGTGGATTGCAAAATTCAGGAATCTAAGGTGAGTAAATCTCACTCTATTGGAGTTTTATTTAAATTTAAGTAGTTAAATTTAAATATTTGGTTGAGTGGTTGAATTGATTTGATGTGCATTGTGAATACATGACCCGTTGATTTTGGTTTTTGATCGATTTTCGAGTTGATTGTTGTTTGACTCGAAGCGTTTGGGAACTTAAATCGTAAATAAGAAAAATGGTTCAGATTAAAATCAATAAAGGTTTAATGATTAGTGATTCTTTAAATAAAAAGGATAATTTAAGGAATAATTAATTAATAAAATTAATTTATGATTTGGGTTAGTTAATTGGGTCTAAATTAATTGAAATGATCATTGGGTGGATTGATAAATAATATCTTAATGGAATTAATAAAAATATAATTTCCTTGTGGAATTAATCAAGATATAAATTATAATGGTTAATTAAGGAGTAATTAATTTATGTAATAAAGTAAAAATAAGATAATTAATCATCGATTGAGATAAATCAAGAATGACATATATATGTGTGTGTGTGTTTTAATTACAAATTTGATTAGAATTGTAAATGAGAGATCATTGATCTATGAAATCAATAATGTAAATAGAGATCGATTAGTTAAGAAAATAAATCAATACAAGTGACTTATGAAAAGTTAATTAATATAAATAATTATGGACTAATGTGATTAAAATACTTAATTAATTCCTAAGGCAATTAAGATTTCTTATTGATATGGGTCAAGAACAATTAATATCGTGAAATGAATTAAGGGTAATTACTTGAACGTAATTGAAGAATAATTAATCCAGTTTGATGTTGATGAATGTTGAAGCGATAATTGAATTATTTGATTTGGAATTAATTAATATAATATGAAGGAAGCTAGTGAATGTGGTTAGAAATTCAATTGGAATTAATTGAATGGGTTTGTATGTAGTTAAGTTTTGCTTATGGATAAGTGAATGGTATTGGATAATTTGGATGAGTTGAAATCTATGATATGAAATGTGTTGTATTTCATTTGAATAACTTGGGTAGGATAACTTGAGTTTGGAAGAGGGCGAGGTCGGGTATTGGGAAATACCCGAAAACCACTTCGAATTTTAATAAATTGATTTATGAAATCAATAGGCAGGGATGTAATGATTTAAGTGAATTGGATAAACTGAGATAAGTTACCCCGGGTTTTATTTAAGTTGATTTCTTTGGTATTCCATGTGTAACGACCCGCCGCTCTGACCGCCTCCAGTCGGTAATTAAACCAACTTGAGACGTCCAAAATGACGGATTGTTATTCAGTTTATAGAGTTTAAACAGAAACAGCCACAGAATCACAGAATAATCATAATATTTTACATAAATGAATTTTTATACATATATCAGAGTTTGTACAATGTATTAAATTTTTATACAGCGGAATATTTCTTTTAAGTACAAGAATGCTTCGAAAAGCTAAAGTGAAGCAATTTCCCCAACTCTCTCTAACTTCGCGGCCTGAAAATCTTCAAGCTGTAAAATACTCGGTCTGACCCGAGTATTACATTCAAAAGAAAATAATACACAGGTCAGTCTAATTCAAACTCAGTTATTAGTGCATAGAGGCTATAATAATCAATTGACAATTAGACGACAGCCAAATATGAATTCACCTATCCGATCCTTTAACAAGAAATCGAATAATGGTAAATATAACACTTAACAGTGTTACAACAATAAATCAGCAGATTTAAATTTTCAACACAGATAGATAGAAGGATTACTAATGAAGAAAATTTAGAAAACAACAGAATTGCCAAAACGGCAATTCACAACAAAATCATCAATTTAAATCGAATCAATTTAAAACAAATCAATTTTAAAACAATTGAAATATCATTTAAATCATCAATATCGATTGGCTGCAGTGCACGCACGCGTGCACTGCCTCGCCAATGCAGTGAGGAAATACACAAAAGCTCTATGAAAACTCATAGACGAACATATGGTCAAACCCAAGAAAAGGTCGGGTTCAACCCAGATGAAATTCAAACAAAACCGCAATGCGAGCACGAGGTCAAACCCGAGCGTTTGAGCTAGATTCAACTCAAGTGAATTTTAGAAGAAAACAAATCCAATTGCATCAATGCGACACAAATCAACAAGACAAAACTGCATATAAAAACAATGAAACTGCAGTCACTAATGAATACAAGGGCGAGCTGCAACAATAATGCAGTCACCACAAGTACACAAAGCACGAAGGCTCGAATGACCCAATGCGCAAAGGCAGGGGTACAAATTACATGGAAACAGCAAAATGAGGTGAGGGCACCAAAATATGGCACCACAACACCAATATTATAGGACACAAAGCATTAGTACCCAACAATATGAAGGCAACTGGCAACAGGTATACAGATACATGTCATCAGCAATTACAAAATGCAACGGTTAAGTCACAACTATCATGACTCAACATGACTGCAGCAAATCAAGGGCAGACTGCAACAATACTGCAGCCTCCACTTGAATACAAAGGAGCCAGTACAAGGCACAACAAATCTAACTGCAAATGAAATCAGTGCATCACTGCAATGCAACCAAGGGAAAAATCTCAACAAAAAGCACTGCAGCGACCACAAACATTCAAGGGCAAAACTATACACTATGACTTACTATGCATGCACATTTCTAATTGATACCCTGTGCAACATTTTCATATAATACAAGTTGTGCATACTACAAACATCTAACATGAAATAACTTGGACCTTAGTTTAGTTTACTACCAGTTTTGCATACAACAAAAAAAAAATGTAAAACAACCAAATCTGTCCAAAATTCATGCACAACATAGCAGGCGCGTGCATGGGTTCAAATAAGAATCTGCCAGGACTTACAATTTCTTTAGAGCATGTATTAACTAAACCAGTGCATAAAGTTTTGGATTAAAAATCTGATGTTTCAAAACTAAGACAGAGGGCAAAGTGAACATCAGGTTGTACTCATAAATTAAACTTACTCAGAAGATTACATGTATAGATACACACATTTTACAACTATAGGTACCATAGATTTATTCTTTAAATTGTTTTAATGAAATGTTACTCACTTTTTTTTTCTTTTTCTTTCTAACAGGTTTAGAAACCTGTACACAATGATCAGAGGCAATATACAGGGGTGTATTCCTGTATTTCCATATATATATATATACACGAGCAAATTTACAGTCATGCAAACATATTTTGCAATCACATATCTAACATTTATCACATTCAACCCAAACTTTTATGTCTGTTGAACAATAAATCCAAGTTTAAAATTTATTTCTAACAAAATAAATTGAAGTACTTCTGGAATCCGGATAATTCAGTTGAGAGAACAAATGCATGTTATAATCAAGTGTTGAATTAAGTAGATTAGAGTTTATTTCTAGCAAAATAAATCGACATCGTGGTGGCCATGAAACCAACCTAATCGCAGTTCATCAGAGAAAGCAAGGCCGAAGCCAACAAAGCAAATGAAAACCAAGGTACAAGTTTTAACAAAGTCGCGTGGCCGAAGAATGGCCAAAGTCGACAACCTAAAATCATCAACGTCCTCAAAATCCACGGAACCAAAATTTTCAGAAAAATCAAAATCAAGAAAAACAGGAAATCGAACCAAGTCAAAATTAGGTCAGAAACTACCAATGATGAAACCAAATCTAACGCAAATTAAAATACTAAGTTGAACTAGATGTGAGTGACTAAAATCACTCACCTTTGCAAATCGGAGCAGTCGCGAGAGAAGAGGAGGATCAAGCAAGATTGAAGCCGAAACCCTAATTGTTGAAGAGGGGGACGAACGATTTTTTTTAGGCCGCCATTATTTTCTCTTTCGTGTGTTTTAGATTTTGAAGTGATGAAGGGGTATCGGGGTACTTAAAATAGAACGAGACATGCCAATCACGATTTTCTTCGTGATTTTAGGCGTAGGTTAAGGCAAATATAACGGCGTGTTTTTAGGGATGCCGGTGAAAAGACTGTTACGTTATTTTGTTATATATTTTTTTTCTATTTTTTTATTTTTTTTATTTTGAATTTGTCTTGTATAATCATTTTCTTTTACTTTGTATTTGTTTGATTTTGTTGTTAAAACTTTAACTAAGTGTATTTATTTATTTATTTTGTATTGATTAAAATTTCTTCCTTTTTATTTAAGTTAAAGAAAAATGTTATTAATACTAACCATCCTTTATAAATTTAAATAAATAATAATTCTTGTATCCTAATTATTTTTTCTAAGTCATTAGTTTGAATTTAAAATACAAATTCAATATTCAATTTCAAACTCCTAACTCAAATTCAAATTTTATTCAACTTTAAATAAATTAAATCCTAAAATTTAATCGCCAATTCATAATTATATTGGGAATTCAATTTAAACCATCATTCAAATATCTAAAATTAATTAAATATTCTCAATTTAAATTGTTCAAAATTCAGGATTGTTACAATCTTACCTCCTTAAAAGAATTTCGTCCCGAAATTATAAGTTGGGAAAAACGATTGCTAAAATCTCACCAATATTTATACCCTACATAATTTTGCCAAGTTCCAAACTCACAAATAAATATAGGATTCATTCCATTTATTTTATTTCACTAGCTTTATTCATCGATTTCTACAATCAAGACGCAAAAGTCTTTTACCAAAAATTTTCGACTTACAAAACTCAGATTTTTAAACTTGAAATTCTTCATGATAAATATTTACATATTACATCTTTTCCAAAGCTGTGTGCTTTCAAGATATTTTAAAAATCTTCTTCCTTAATTCATTAGGTTAGAATTATGTAATTCTAATTTCAGACTGTTGATTTGCTATTCAGAGTTTTGAAAATACTTGCTAACTCGAAGTTTAACAAGTCCATCTTCGTTCTCACAGACATTAGACATACGCTGGCCAGGCGCAAGTCTAAAAATCTCCAAGTACTAAATATACTTGTTTCAACTCCCAGTGAAAATACTTTTTAAAAATTCTTTTAAAAACGGATATGGAAAGCACGTTCCCCCATGGATCACAGTTTACCCAGCGGTTACGCTACTATCCCAGTAGAATCGCTTGTAACTGTAGATTTCACATCTCTCTTGAATTTCGCCATGGTTGTTGCCATAGATCGCGGTTCACACGGCGGTTACGCTACTATCCCAGTAGAATCGCTCGTGACCGTAGGCATCTCGCCCCTCAAATTACGCTTCAGCCTCTAGATCGCAGTTTACGCGGCGGTTGCGCCACTATCCCAGTGGAATCGCTTGTAACTGTAGGCATCACGCCCCACGAATTACGCCAGCATCAATTCACATAATCCCAACACGATGATCCATCGTGGGGGATTCCAGTCCCAATGGACATTCCACTAATGGAAATTCTACGTAGCTACGATTTCCAATGGACACTCACACCGAGTTCCAATCACCTTCACAAATAATAAATGGAAGGTACATTTCCATATCCTCAGTTTTAGAAAACATATGTCATATACATATAGTACTTCATTTCACATTTCGTACATATCATACCTATGTAAACCTACATAGGATTTTCATAATAATGACTTTCCAAACTGATAGTTTTCGATTTATTATATTCACATACATAAGTTACGGAAACTCAATTCACATCCTAATAAATAGAGGATTTCTAAATTTTCCATCTCGTTTTAAAATTTTCCTCTATATCCATTTTAAAATTTAAGGTTATCTCAAACCCAATTCACATTCATAATCCAATTCATTATCGACTTCACATTCGATTTGGATTTCACGTTACATCGTCAATTCTCAACACATAATTGGTGTCTATCGATATATAACCTCTAAGCTCGTACGTCTCAGAGAAGGGTGTTAAGCTAAAAGAACAAATTCTCCGCCACCAACAGATATATATTTAACAGAGATCAATTGCTATGTCATCAATTCACAATGCTAGACATACAATCCAAATCGACTATCCAAAATTTAAAACTCAACTTATATTTTTTTTGATGTCAAAGTTAAACTCAATTTAACTCAAGATTCAATCTTTTTGGAAAATATTCAAGTTGAACTGATCGTTCAAATTTCCCAAAAATATCTTTACAAGATATATAATTTTCCAAATTAACCATTTGAAACAAATTTCAAATATTCATTCTTTTCAATTTATCTTTAAAAGATAAAATTTCAAACCTTTCATTTCATATTGGAAAACATTTCCATACTTATTTAATAATAAGTAATTCACAAGTTCATTTATTTTCAACACTTGGAAAATATTCAATATACTTGAATCAAAATTAAGTATATATTCCATTCTTTAAGGAAAGCGTTCTTTTAAACACATTTATTTGAGTCAAAACGAATGTTGCGTAAAACATGGTTACAACAACTCAAAATCACTAGTATAGGGATTCGAAGTTTAAGATAGATATATAAGTCCCAATACTATAAACAACATTTCCTTTTGGAAACCATTTACTATAACAACAGTGTTATAGTCCACCATTTCCTTATTTCTCGAAAACGTCTATTTCAACAATTGAATGTTGAAATCTATGTATTCGATACTTAATGCATTTTAAAACATCTTTAAAACCATTAACTTTTTCAACTTCAACTTCAACTTAATTCATAGTTTGAATTCCTCATACCTTTCACAATATTAATTTTAAACCGATTTCAAACTTTTCAATATTAAGTTTTTCACTTAACTTAATTTTCCGCACGTTTAAATTCAAATTCATCACTGAATTTATTAAACCTATTATGGATTATCATGTTGACAACTTCAAATTTGAAATTTAAATTCTATTTAAACTTTGCATTTGCCTTTCTATTTCCAAAAATAATCAATTAGTTCTTTAGTAAGTCATTCATCGACTTAGTTCCATTAAATTTATATTTCCACATTAACCACATTTCATAATATCACTTCCCTAAAACATATCCATTTTATTCAATAATATATTCACTGTCCAAAATCGTGAATATACTTATTTATTCAATTCAATGTTTCTACACATTTATTTAAAGGATTATCCACTGTCCAAAATCGTGGATAAAATTCCCAACCAACATTTACTATCACAATATTTAACTTAAAGAATAATTCGTTGTCCAAAATCACGAATATATCTCCTTTAATAACTTCTATTTTTTCATTTATCAGATTCAATTGGTTTCGAATTTATAAACAATCTTTACAAATTCCATTTCTATTTATAAACTTCGATTTATAAATCTTCTTTATTAATTCAATTCAATTTATATAACTCAATTATATACCAAAAGTCCATTTATAAGTTAAGTACTTATAATCCATTTATTTACTAAATCATTCTTCAAAACATTTGAAATTAATTTTCAAAAGAATTCAGAATCAAATTCCCAAGTTATAGTTTAATTATCCTCTTGGCTATAACTAAATTGAAATGTTATTTTATTACCCAATTTATTATTTTGGAGATATTCAAAATATTGGATTTAAACCAATTCATTAATTCACTTCACTTATATTTTATTTTTCATAAGTCTCAATAATTCGATAATGGATTTTCGAATGAGAAACTATCGCAATCCTAAATTTAGAGAGGGGAATTTTCCGAAAAAGATTTGAATTTTCAAAATACCCTTTTATTTTTCAAAGAAAACAATTTCTTAATTCTTTAAATTCGAAAAACATTTTCTTTAAAGTGATCCTAGTAACTATTCATATTAAACATCATAAACTAAGCCTTGTGTAAACCAAAGCTCTGATACCACTTTTGTAATGACCCGCCGCTCTGACCGCCTTCTATCGGTAATTAAACCAACTTGAGACGTTCGAAATGACGGATTGTTATTCAGTTTATAGAGTTTAAACAGAAACAGCCACAAAATCACAGAATAATCATAATATTTTACATAAATGAATTTTTATACATATATCAGAGTTTGTACAATGTATTAAATTTTTATACAACGGAATATTTCCTTTAAGTACAAGAATTCTTCGAAAAGCTAAAGTGAAGCAATTTCCCCAACTCTCTCTAACTTCGCGGCCTGAAAATCTTCAAGCTGTAAAATACTCGGTCTGACCCGAGTATTACATTCAAAAGAAAATAATACACAGGTCAGTCTAATTCAAACTCAGTTATTAGTGCATAGAGGCAATAATAATCAATTGACAATTAGACGACAGTCAAATATGAATTCACCTATCCGATCCTTTAACAAGAAATCGGATAATGGTAAATATAACACTTAACAGTGTTACAACAATAAATCAGCAGATTTAAATTTTCAACACAGATAGATAGAAGGATTACTAATGAAGAAAATTTAGAAAACAACAGAATTGCCAAAACGGCAATTCACAACAAAATCATCAATTTAAATCGAATCAATTTAAAACAAATCAATTTTAAAACAATTGAAATATCATTTAAATCATCAATATCGATTGGCTGCAGTGCACACACGCGTGCACTGCCTCGCCAATGCAGTGAGGAAATACACAAAAGCACTATGAAAACTCATAGACGAACATATGGTCAAACCCAAGAAAAGGTCGGGTTCAACCCAGATGAAATTCAAACAAAATCGCAATGCGAGCACGAGGTCAAACCCGAGCGTTTGAGCTAGATTCAACTCAAGTGAATTTTAGAAGAAAACATATCCAATTGCATCAATGCGACGCAAATCAACAAGACAAAACTGCATATAAAAACAATGAAACTGCAGTCACTAATGAATACAAGGGCAAACTGCAACAATAATGCAGTCACCACAAGTACACAAAGCACGAAGGCTCGAATGACCCAATTCGCAAAGGCAGGGGTACAAATTACATGGAAACAGCAAAATGAGGTGAGGGCACCAAAATATGGCACCACAACACCAATATTATAGGACACAAAGCATTAGTACCCAACAATATGAAGGCAACTGGCAACAGGTATATAGATACATGTCATCAGCAATTACAAAATGCAACGGTCAAGTCACAACTATCATGACTCAACACGACTGCAGCAAATCAAGGGCAGACTGCAACAATACTGCAGCCTCCACTTGAATATAGGGGAGCCAGTACAAGGCACAACAAATCTAACTGCAAATGAAATCAGTGCATCACTGCAATGCAACCAAGGGAAAAATCTCAACAAAAAGCACTGCAGTGACCACAAACATTGTAACGACCCGTATTTTACGTGTCGATAAAACGTAGAATTTGCAGGTCGATAGTGTTGTTTGTGTGGCCTCTAGCTTGAGTTGTTTAGGAGTTGACCCGAGTGCAAGTGATGAGTCGTGACCGACTCATAGATAAGTCGTAGACGACTTAAGGGGATGGACCGAGTTAAGGGATAGAACGGCATAGTAGTTGCCGACTTAAGAAGAGAGGCGAAATAGGGGTCAAGTGATGAGTCGTGGCCGACTCATAGAGGGCCGACTCATAGGATAGGTCGTAGGTAGGGGTGAGCGACCTAAGGAGCTAACGGGTTAGGATGTTAATGTGTTGAGAGTTAGGTCGGTTGAGCGACCTAGGATAGAGGAACGACCTAAGAAAGTGACCGACCTAGTGGAGAGCGACCTAAGAGGGGGTAGCGACCTAAAGGTTAGGCGACTTAGAGATGGACCGACCCAGGAAAGTAGCCGACTTAGGGTTTAGAGAGGCATGCTTGAGTCGTTGGTAGATGAGTCGTTAGGTCGCTAGCGCGACCTAAAGGAAATAGGTTGAGTCGTGAGTCGGCTATGTTGTTAGGTCGTAGCATGATAGGTCGGCAACGACCTAAGTTAGGTCGGAGGCTTTTGTATCGTGTGTTTGTTAGGTCGTTGGGGACATAGGTCGGCAGGGGTTTGAGTCGGCACTGGTATTAAGTCGTAAGTCGGCATGGTGGTTAAGTCGTCATACGACTTAGGACTTAGGAAATGCGGCAGTGTGTTGAGTCGTGTGACAGTTGGGTCGGCAGTACGTTGAGTCGTTAGGTCGGCCTGTGTTTTAGGTCGCGTCTGGGTTAAGTCGTAAGTCGGCCTTGGTTGTATGTTGTGTTGGTTAGGTCGTAGGTCGTAGGGGCTGATGAGTCGGCAACGACTCATAGTTAGGTCGGGGACGACCTAAGGGGCGACGACCTAAGGGGTTTCCAGCCTATAAATAGAGGGGTTTGGCTCACTTTTTGGCACCGGTTTTTGAAGCGACGAAGTGCTGCCATTTTGAAGACTCGACTACAACATTTCTTCATCTTCTTTTCTCCATTCCAATCTAATTCTAACATCCATCCAAGATCGAAGATCAAGATCAAAGATCAAGAGCCAAAGTTGAAGATTTTCATCCGAAGAGGCTAGATTTCACCGTTTCAAGTGAAATTTCTCCGGATCAAGTCCAAGTCCTTGCTGTCCAGATCTGTAGTTGATTCATTTTAGGTTGTTTTGGTGATTTGGTGAGTGGTAGTTATCTCTCACACGGACCCAAAGGAGTGTAGTGGATTGGTGATATGTTTATGTGTTAAAGTTAGCGTTTTCTCGCATTTTCCTTAAGTCTGCATGTAGATCCATCATATTTGAAGATGTTTATCTATGAAAGTTATTTATCAAGTATTAGACCCATGTTTTAGATTTGATAGATCTATGCTAAAAACCATGATTTCACGTATGTTGGACTTTTGCTCACTTAATTACGAAATTGCCATTATAATTGATATTGCTTAATAGATCTTGTTTGAATGGTTGAATGTTTGAATGTATGTTAGATTTGATTGCTCCAAGTTAGCTTGTAGTTGATTTGGAACAAGATGGTTGAAGATGATTCAAAAGCTAAGTGGAAAGGCTCTTGAATGGTGAAAGCTGCCAATGGCATATGAAGCGGATGTGGAAGCTCATATGGATGGATTCGAGGATGTGGGATTTTGCGATGATATGATGAGGCAAGGCTTGTGTTGAGATGGGACGGGTCATGATGACGTTCCAAGTTGAGAGACTTTGCTATGATGTGATGAGGCAAGACATATGTTGTGATGGGACGGGTCACGAAGACGTTCCAAGCACGGGTCATGACGACGTGCAAAGTTATAACTCGGTGATGCGGTCCGGGTTGGGGTGGATAATGGTTAGCTTGAGAGGCGCTTGAGCTAGTATGGAAGTAGTCGTCGAGGAGGATGACTAGGAGGCTAAGATCTCATCGTTGTTGAAGGTTCTAGCATACTCAAAGCAAGGGTACGTTGGAACGGGTCACGATGACGTTCCAGGCACGGGTCATGATGACGTGCTAGTACTCTGGGCTGATGCGTTCGGCTTAGGCACGGGTCACGATGACGTGCGGAGTTATGGCTAAACCGGGGTTACCATTAGCCCTTGACAGGCGGTCATTCAACTAACGGTGAAATCAAGGCAATGATAACAGTGATAGCCAGAGTCATGGATGTTTGGATGTTTGGTTGTATCATCATTCGGCTTCAAGAGCGGTGTTTTCTGGGTGCTTATCTGATCTTGGTTTAGGCCTTGGGGGTTTGTATTTGGAAAACATCGTCCTTGACTCGAGTGATTATTGCTTTACCTTACTTATCTGCTATGTTATGCTTACTTCTCCTTAGTGTGTGTCTGGGGGCTATCACTGTAGAAAGAGGTGGAGTGGGATGGTTTGGTTCCTATTCCTTTTATCCCTTATGCTCTTTGGTATGTTTGATTGTTAATTTACTGCTCACTAAGACTTTGTCTGACTCAAGGTTTTATGTCTCCTCTTATTACCTTGGGCTGTTCATCCATGTTGGGATGGGCAGACTAGGTAGCAGGTGACAGGTGCTGTGCTAGGAGTTCTACGATGAAGATGACGAAGACGAGCAGGAGGCTTTGCATATTAGTTTTCTTACTATATGTACTGGGTATCCGCTGCTGTATTTGGTTGAGTGATTTGTAGTGAGGCTTTCATGTATGGATTTGAGTAGATGATTGTATGAAACTACTGTGATGCTTATATGATGATGTTCTGTTCTATGGAGCTTCACTATATTATATTTCTCTATTGTATTTTATCCATGCGCTGTGAGTTATGCGATAGAGATTCTTCTGTTTTGTTTTACCATGACTATCGTCCATGGCTGCCTGGCACACCTTTTAGCGCATTATTTCCTTGATTTGGTGCGGGAGTCATGGGCGGTCGTCACATTTGGTATCAGAGCTTTGGTGAATCGATTTCAGCCAACGCTCGCTGACGTAACTACGTATGAGAGACGTAATTGTATTTTGATGGATGATTACTATATATAATATAGTAGCCTAGAAGGATTTGAACTCCTTATGCAGTTGTTTCTTAAGGTGTTCTAATCATTCTTATTACAGATATTAAGGATGAGTCGAAGAGGGAGACCAGCTGCAAGGGAAAGCCGTGCTGATGAAGGAACTGTTGATTATGGAACTATGTTCGAAGCGATGATGACTTCGATCATGAGAAGGATACCAGCTTCAGGATCATCAGTGGATGTGGGAGTTCAAGTTCAAGCTCCAAGACCGGTGGATTTTGCTAAGCTTTGCAAGGATTATACTTCTCTTGGAGGAAAAGCTTTCTTGGGGACGGAGTCGACTATTGAGGTGCAGAGATGGATTGATGCTTGCAAAAGGATCTTTGGTGACTTAGGGATTGAGGATGCAACTAAGAGAAAGCTTGCATCGAGACAGCTTCAGGGAAGAGCTGCTGATTGGTGGAATTCTATCACCATAGATACACCAGAAGAGGATATTACTTGGGAGCAGTTCCAAGTTAGATTTGAAGCCAAGTTCATCTCTACTGCTCAGAGGTCTGTTTTGTTCAAGAGATTTGTGGAGCTCAAACAAGGCGGAAGGCCTGTTCTGGAGTATATTTCTGAGTTCGAAGCTTTGTCTAAGTATGCCAGATCATATATTGATTCTCCCTACCAGAAGAATGAAAAGTTTGTGACTGGTCTGGATGCTTATCTAGGAAGGCAGTTAGTGGATCATCTGGACGATCCATTTGAGAAGCTGGTGGAGAAAGCTCTGAGGCATGAGAGTTTGTTTCCTAGGGAAAGTTCTGTTGTTGCAGTAACCAGGGAAGGATCTAAACCACAGCAGAGTGGGAATAAGAAGAGGAAGCAGCAGCAACAGAAGGGAAAGGATGGTCAGAAGAAGCCAAAGGGCGAGGTGACTTGTTATAACTGCCGTCAGAAGGGTCATCTTTCTCGGGATTGCAAGAATCCGAAGGTGCAGTTGAAGTGTTACAACTGTGATAAGCTGGGACACATTAAGAAGGATTGTCCAGAACCGAGGAAAGATAGGCAGGTTGTGCAAGCCTATGCTTTGGGGGCTGTTCCATCGTCTTCGAAAGCTCCTACTGCTGAGGAGAAGGGGAAGAGTGTGGTGGTTCAAGGTACTCTTTCTATTTGTGGTGTTCCAGTTAGAGTGTTGTTTGATACTGGAGCGTCGCATTCTTTTGTTTGTGATGAGTTGGTATGCCGGTTAGGTATGAAACCGGATATTGTTGATAGGCCATTGGTTGTGACTAATCCGGTTGGGGGTTCGTCATGTTTGTGTATGATATGCCGTGGTCTAGTTGTGTCGAGTCATGATTGCTCGTTTGTTTGTGATTGCTTTGTTCTGAACTTTGCGGGGTTCGGAATTATTTTGGGTATGGACTGGCTTAGGAAGTATGCGGCTAGGATTGATTGTGAGAGGCTTGAGGTGACAGTCGGGAATGTGGAAGGGCGAAAGGTTGTGATACGATGTAAGCATGAAGAAGGCGTCTTCATGAGCTTCATGTATTCGCTAGTTGTTCCACGGGATGGACTGTCATCGGTGCCTATTGTGAATGAGTTTGAGAATGTCTTTGAGGAAGTCAAAGGGTTGCCGCCGCATAGGGAGATCGAGTTTCGTATCGATCTAGTTGAGGGAGCCAGACCTGTTGTGATGCCTCTTAGGCGGATGGCACCGAGGGAGCAGCAAGAGCTGAAGGTGCAAGTTGATGACCTTTTGCAGAAAGGATTCATTCGGAGAAGTGTGTCCGAATGGGGTGCGCCAGTTGTGTTCGCAACCAAAACGGATGGATCGTTGAGGTTGTGTGTTGATTATCGTGAGCTGAATAAGGTGACTAAGAAGAACAAGTATCCATTGCCGAGAATAGATGACTTGTTTGACCAGCTTCACGAGGCTAAGGTGTTTTCTCAGATGGATTTGGCAACGGGATTTCACCAGTTGAGAGTGGCGAAGGATAGTGTGCCGAAGACTGCTTTCAGGACACCATCCGGGTTTTATGAGTGGCTGGTAATGCCGTTTGGATTGACTAACGCACCAGCATATTTTGTGGATCTTATGAATAGAGTGTTCAGAGATCAGTTGAATAGGTTCGTGCTTGTGTTCGTGGATGATATTCTGATTTATTCCAGAACTGAGGGAGAGCACAAGACACACTTGAGGATTGTTTTGGGGATCTTACGGAAACATCAGCTGAAGGCTAAGTTTTCGAAGTGTCACTTCTGGAAGAATGAAGTGAGGTTCTTAGGTCATGTTATTTCTGGAAATGGAATAGCGGTTGATCCCGCTAAGGTGGCAGCGATCCAGGATTGGGTTAGGCCTAAGAATGCATCTGATGTGAGAAGTTTTCTTGGATTAGCAGGATATTATCGTCGGTTTATCAAAGACTTTTCCAAGATAGCTGCACCGTTGACAGGATTGACGAAGAAGAATCAAGTGTTCAGATGGAATGATAAGTGTGAACAAGCTTTCATAATCCTGAAAGAGCGACTGACAAGTGCTCCTGTTTTGACTATTCCGAGTGGGAATGATGAGATGGTGGTTTACACCGATGCATGTGGCACTGGACTAGGAGCGGTGCTAATGCAGAAGGATAAAGTTGTTGCGTATGCTAGTCGACAACTGAAGCCGCATGAAGGGAACTATCCGACTCATGATTTGGAGTTAGCGGCGATTGTGTTTGCTTTGAAGATGTGGAGACATTATCTATTGGGAGTTAGATTCGAGTTGTTTACAGATCATAAGTCGTTGAAGTATCTGTTCTCCCAAAAGGATTTAAATCTTCGACAGCAACGGTGGCTAGAGTTCCTAGCATCTTATGATTTTGGTATAGCCTATACTCCGGGGAAAGGTAACGCAGTGGCTGATGCGTTAAGTCGAAGACATGCAGGATTGGGAGCCATGTTTTCAGAATGGAAGAGTCTTGAGTATTTGGCTGGATTTGATTTCAGGCCTAGATGTGAATTGGAACCTGAGATGTTGGCAAACTTATCAATAAGGCCTACTCTTGTGGAAAGAATTGGTGAGAGGCAAAGGGGAGATGATAAGCTTGTCAAGATTATCTGTGATTTGGAATCTGGATTGGACCCGGAGAAGGATAAGGGATTCGAGGTCGATCGAGAGGGTTGGCTTCGAAAGCAAGGGCGACTAGTTGTTCCCGATGTAGATGGATTGAGAGATGAAGTTCTGAGGGAGAGTCATCACTCGAAGTTGACAATTCATCCAGGTGGAAATAAGATGTATCGGGATATGAAGAGAACCTACTACTGGGAAGGTATGAAGAAGGATGTTGGAAACTTTATTTCCAAGTGTATGAATTGCCAGTTGGTGAAAGCTGAGCAGAAGAAGCCCAGTGGATTGCTTCAGCCATTAGAGGTTCCTACATGGAAATGGGAGCAAGTGTCGATGGACTTTATCGATGGTCTACCTAGGACAAGAGCAGGGAATGAAGGGATTTGGGTCATCGTAGATCGTTTGACCAAGAGTGCAAGATTCATTCCTGTTCGATCGACTAGGACTGCATCGAAGTTGGCTGAGTTGTATGTTAAGTGGATAGTTCGTTTCCATGGTGTTCCGAAGAGTATAGTGAGCGATCGAGACCCATTGTTCACTAGTAGATTTTGGAAGAGCTTCCAGGAAGTTTTGGGAACCGAGTTGTGTTTGAGTACAGCTTATCACCCTCAAACAGATGGTCAGACTGAGAGAGTCAACCGAGTTTTGGAAGATCTTCTTAGAGCATGTGTTTTGGACTTCGGAGGATCATGGGAAGATCACCTTCATTTGGTGGAGTTTGCTTATAATAACAGTTATCAGTCGAGTATTGGTATGGCACCATATGAGGCATTATATGGAAGACCGTGTAACTCTCCGACATGTTGGTTGGAAACTGGAGAAAAGCTGATACTTGGGCCAGAGATGATTCGACAGACTTCGGATTGTATAGAGATCATTCGACAAAGAATGAAGGCAGCCCAGGATCGTCAGAAAAGTTATGCAGATAATCGTCGGAAGGATTTGGAATTCGACGTGGGTGATATGGTTTTTGTGAAGATTTCTCCATTGAAGAATGTTATAAGATTCGGGAACAAAGGAAAGTTAACTCCAAGATTCGTTGGACCATTCCCGATTATCGAGCGAATTGGAAAGCTCGCTTATAGATTGGAGTTACCGGAAAAGATGGCGGGTGTGCACAATGTTTTTCATGTATCTTGTCTACGGAAGTATATGCACGACCCAACTACGGTGGTTTCTGCTGATAGCTGTGAAGACTTAGAGGTTGATCCTGTTGTTTCGAGACCTCGTAAGCCGCTTCGTATTGTTGAAACCGATACGAAACAGCTTAGGAGGAAGACGATTACGTTGCTCAAGGTACAATGGAGTGATGATGTTAACGACTGTACGTGGGAGGAGGAAGAGAGGATGAAGGCAGCTCATCCCGAACTCTTCGAGGTATGGCCCTAAAGTGTCGTGACATCTCATGAATTTGTAGCTTGTTCTAAGTCTTAGAATTCTGCATGCTAGGTTAGAATTGGTTGCATGGATTGTTGATTGCCATGGATGATAGGCATGCGGAATAATTTTGATTGCTGTTGTTTGCTTGGAATTTCGGGGGCGAAATTCCCAAGGGGGAGAGAATGTAACGACCCGTATTTTACGTGTCGATAAAACGTAGAATTTGCAGGTCGATAGTGTTGTTTGTGTGGCCTCTAGCTTGAGTTGTTTAGGAGTTGACCCGAGTGCAAGTGATGAGTCGTGACCGACTCATAGATAAGTCGTAGACGACTTAAGGGGATGGACCGAGTTAAGGGATAGAACGGCATAGTAGTTGCCGACTTAAGAAGAGAGGCGAAATAGGGGTCAAGTGATGAGTCGTGGCCGACTCATAGAGGGCCGACTCATAGGATAGGTCGTAGGTAGGGGTGAGCGACCTAAGGAGCTAACGGGTTAGGATGTTAATGTGTTGAGAGTTAGGTCGGTTGAGCGACCTAGGATAGAGGAACGACCTAAGAAAGTGACCGACCTAGTGGAGAGCGACCTAAGAGGGGGTAGCGACCTAAAGGTTAGGCGACTTAGAGATGGACCGACCCAGGAAAGTAGCCGACTTAGGGTTTAGAGAGGCATGCTTGAGTCGTTGGTAGATGAGTCGTTAGGTCGCTAGCGCGACCTAAAGGAAATAGGTTGAGTCGTGAGTCGGCTATGTTGTTAGGTCGTAGCATGATAGGTCGGCAACGACCTAAGTTAGGTCGGAGGCTTTTGTATCGTGTGTTTGTTAGGTCGTTGGGGACATAGGTCGGCAGGGGTTTGAGTCGGCACTGGTATTAAGTCGTAAGTCGGCATGGTGGTTAAGTCGTCATACGACTTAGGACTTAGGAAATGCGGCAGTGTGTTGAGTCGTGTGACAGTTGGGTCGGCAGTACGTTGAGTCGTTAGGTCGGCCTGTGTTTTAGGTCGCGTCTGGGTTAAGTCGTAAGTCGGCCTTGGTTGTATGTTGTGTTGGTTAGGTCGTAGGTCGTAGGGGCTGATGAGTCGGCAACGACTCATAGTTAGGTCGGGGACGACCTAAGGGGCGACGACCTAAGGGGTTTCCAGCCTATAAATAGAGGGGTTTGGCTCACTTTTTGGCACCGGTTTTTGAAGCGACGAAGTGCTGCCATTTTGAAGACTCGACTACAACATTTCTTCATCTTCTTTTCTCCATTCCAATCTAATTCTAACATCCATCCAAGATCGAAGATCAAGATCAAAGATCAAGAGCCAAAGTTGAAGATTTTCATCCGAAGAGGCTAGATTTCACCGTTTCAAGTGAAATTTCTCCGGATCAAGTCCAAGTCCTTGCTGTCCAGATCTGTAGTTGATTCATTTTAGGTTGTTTTGGTGATTTGGTGAGTGGTAGTTATCTCTCACACGGACCCAAAGGAGTGTAGTGGATTGGTGATATGTTTATGTGTTAAAGTTAGCGTTTTCTCGCATTTTCCTTAAGTCTGCATGTAGATCCATCATATTTGAAGATGTTTATCTATGAAAGTTATTTATCAAGTATTAGACCCATGTTTTAGATTTGATAGATCTATGCTAAAAACCATGATTTCACGTATGTTGGACTTTTGCTCACTTAATTACGAAATTGCCATTATAATTGATATTGCTTAATAGATCTTGTTTGAATGGTTGAATGTTTGAATGTATGTTAGATTTGATTGCTCCAAGTTAGCTTGTAGTTGATTTGGAACAAGATGGTTGAAGATGATTCAAAAGCTAAGTGGAAAGGCTCTTGAATGGTGAAAGCTGCCAATGGCATATGAAGCGGATGTGGAAGCTCATATGGATGGATTCGAGGATGTGGGATTTTGCGATGATATGATGAGGCAAGGCTTGTGTTGAGATGGGACGGGTCATGATGACGTTCCAAGTTGAGAGACTTTGCTATGATGTGATGAGGCAAGACATATGTTGTGATGGGACGGGTCACGAAGACGTTCCAAGCACGGGTCATGACGACGTGCAAAGTTATAACTCGGTGATGCGGTCCGGGTTGGGGTGGATAATGGTTAGCTTGAGAGGCGCTTGAGCTAGTATGGAAGTAGTCGTCGAGGAGGATGACTAGGAGGCTAAGATCTCATCGTTGTTGAAGGTTCTAGCATACTCAAAGCAAGGGTACGTTGGAACGGGTCACGATGACGTTCCAGGCACGGGTCATGATGACGTGCTAGTACTCTGGGCTGATGCGTTCGGCTTAGGCACGGGTCACGATGACGTGCGGAGTTATGGCTAAACCGGGGTTACCATTAGCCCTTGACAGGCGGTCATTCAACTAACGGTGAAATCAAGGCAATGATAACAGTGATAGCCAGAGTCATGGATGTTTGGATGTTTGGTTGTATCATCATTCGGCTTCAAGAGCGGTGTTTTCTGGGTGCTTATCTGATCTTGGTTTAGGCCTTGGGGGTTTGTATTTGGAAAACATCGTCCTTGACTCGAGTGATTATTGCTTTACCTTACTTATCTGCTATGTTATGCTTACTTCTCCTTAGTGTGTGTCTGGGGGCTATCACTGTAGAAAGAGGTGGAGTGGGATGGTTTGGTTCCTATTCCTTTTATCCCTTATGCTCTTTGGTATGTTTGATTGTTAATTTACTGCTCACTAAGACTTTGTCTGACTCAAGGTTTTATGTCTCCTCTTATTACCTTGGGCTGTTCATCCATGTTGGGATGGGCAGACTAGGTAGCAGGTGACAGGTGCTGTGCTAGGAGTTCTACGATGAAGATGACGAAGACGAGCAGGAGGCTTTGCATATTAGTTTTCTTACTATATGTACTGGGTATCCGCTGCTGTATTTGGTTGAGTGATTTGTAGTGAGGCTTTCATGTATGGATTTGAGTAGATGATTGTATGAAACTACTGTGATGCTTATATGATGATGTTCTGTTCTATGGAGCTTCACTATATTATATTTCTCTATTGTATTTTATCCATGCGCTGTGAGTTATGCGATAGAGATTCTTCTGTTTTGTTTTACCATGACTATCGTCCATGGCTGCCTGGCACACCTTTTAGCGCATTATTTCCTTGATTTGGTGCGGGAGTCATGGGCGGTCGTCACAAACATTCAAGGGCAAAACTATACACTATGACTTACTATGCATGCACATTTCTAGTTGATACCCTGTGCAACATTTTCATATAATACAAGTTGTGCATACTACAAACATCTAACATGAAATAACTTGGACCTTAGTTTAGTTTACTACCAGTTTTGCATACAACAAAACAAAAATGTAAAACAACCAAATCTGTCCAAAATTCATGCACAACATAGTAGGCGCGTGCATGGGTTCAAATAAGAATCTGCCAGGACTTACAATTTCTTTAGAGCATGTATTAACTAAACCAGTGCATAAAGTTTTGGATTGAAAATCGGATGTTTCAAAACTAAGACAGAGGACAAAGTGAACATCAGGTTGTACTCATAAATTAAACTTACTCAAAAGATTACATGTATAGATACACACATTTTACAACTATAGGTACCATAGATTTATTCTTTAAATTGTTTAATGAAATGTTACTCACTTTTTTTTTCTTTTTCTTTCTAACAGGTTTAGAAACCTGTACACAATGATCAGAGGCAATATACAGTGGTGTATTCCTGTATTTCCATATATATATACATACACGAGCAAATTTACAGTCATGCAAACATATTTTGCAATCATATATCTAACATTTATCACATTCAACCCACACTTTTATGTCTGTTGAACAATAAATCCAAGTTTAAAATTTATTTCTAACAAAATAAATTGAAGTACTTCTGGAATCCGGATAATTCAGTTGAGAGAACAAATGCATGTTATAATCAAGTGTTGAATTAAGTAGATTAGAGTTTATTTCTAGCAAAATAAATCGACATCGTGGTGGCCACGAAACCAACCTAATCGCAGTTCATCAGAGAAAGCAAGGCCGAAGACAACAAAGCAAATGAAAACCAAGGTACAAGTTTTAACAAAGTCGCGTGGCCGAAGAATGGCCAAAGTCGACAACCCAAAATCATCAACGTCCTCAAAATCCACAGAACCAAAATTTCCAGAAAAATCAAAATCAAGAAAAACACGAAATCGAACCAAGTCAAAATTAGGTCAGAAACTACCAATGATGAAACCAAATCAAACGCAAATTAAAATACTAAGTTGAACTAGATGTGAGTGACTAAAATCACTCACCTTTGCAAATCGGGGCAGTCGCGAGAGAAGAGGAGGATCAAGCAAGATTAAAGCCGAAACCCTAATTGTTGAAGAGGGGGACGAATGATTTTTTTAGGCCGCCATTATTTTCTCTTTCGTGTGTTTTAGATTTTGAAGTGATGAAGGGGTATCGGGGTACTTAAAATAGAACGAGACATGCCAATCACGATTTTCTTCGTGATTTTAGGCGTAGGTTAAGGCTAATATAACGGCGTGTTTTTAGGGATGCCGGTGAAAAGACTATTACGTTATTTTATTATATTTTTTTTCTATTTTTTTTATTTTGAATTTGTTTTGTATAATCATTTTCTTTTACTTTGTTTTTGTTTAATTTTGTTGTTAAAACTTTAACTAAGTGTATTTATTTATTTATTTATTTTGTATTGATTAAAATTTATTCCTTTTTATTTAAGTTAAAGAAAAATGTTATTAATACTAACCATCCTTTATAAATTTAAATAAATAATAATTCTTGTATCCTAATTATTTTTTCTAAGTCATTAGTTTGAATTTAAAATACAAATTCAATATTCAATTTCAAACTCCTAAGTCAAATTCAAATCTTATTCAACTTTAAATAAATTAAATCCTAAAATTTAATCGCCAATTCATAGTTATATTGGGAATTCAATTTAAACCATCATTCAAATATCTAAAATTAATTAAATATTCTCAATTTAAATTGTTCAAAATTCAAGGTTGTTACACCATGTTAATTGGGTTTAGTCACGCTGGTTCCCAGCCTGACCCGGTTGTTACTTTGGTGTAATGCTCGGGGTCAGACCGAGTATTACAGATTTCCAGGTTAGGGCGTTCTAGAGCTCAGGAGGCGAGCTGGATGGCAGGAGCGTATAGGGTATTTTCGCTGTAATTATATTATTGTTACCATGAGTTATGATAACTGTAAATATTCAGTGACTGCATATAATGTGAAACTCTGTTGTATTAGAATGTAACTAACTGTTATAATATTCTTTTGTAAACTGTTATTATTTATTATTATATTTTATCCGCTGCGAATGTGAGATGTTTGGTGTTTCTGTTCTTCTTCTTCTATCTCTTTCTTCTTTTCATAACTATCTGGGATTTTCGGGTTCGAAAATTTCGAGTCGTTACACTGTCCCCATGTTTCTTCTTCTTTTCCCTTTTTTTTCCGGTAAATCAAGATTTAAACTTTAGCTAAATTTAAACAACAGAAAATCCCCTCAAGCACTCGATCTAAACTCGAAGCAAACGACTCTCTTCCTCGAGCAAACTCTCGAGCGAAACCCCTTCCTTCCCCAACACCTCCAATCGCTGATAGACACGATGACTTCGTGCACGTGCACGACCACCAGAGCTACTTCTGACCATCGCCTTGGCCTTCGACATATCATCTACGACCCCCTCAACTCCATCGACTACCCAGTATCACCGAATCTACCCTGAAATAAAAAGGAGCTATCGAGCTCAAACTGGAAAATCAAATGAATTGCCTATATCAACACCGTGCCAACAACCTCAATCTCCGGTCACCCCGCCTTCAAGCCAAGCCCACACCACTCATCCACGAAGCTTTCCCTCTTGGTGCGATCGATCCAAACCCCTCGACGACGTTGCGATGACCACATAAACTCAATCGACAAAAAGAGCTTGTCGAACCCTAGTTCGATCTCTTCCCCTTAATCCACACAATCGAAATCTTTTTAACATTTTTCCTGACTTCGTGTATCATCATACTAACTTCACCACAAAATTCAACATCAACAATTTATTAAATCAACCGAAATTTGAAAAAAAGTGATTTTTGTTCATCTAGGAATTTATCGATGATTACTAGCTTAATAATCGTGAAACGATTTTCTAAATTCACCTTTTTAAGATATGAATTAACCTGTATGATCAAAACTTGCTTAAAAAAAAATCAAATTTCAGCTTGAATTTATATTTTCCCTCTGACATCCTGTTTCGAACAAAGTTACATATGTATTGTCTTGATAATTTTTCTTTGATTGATGTTTATATTGTTACAAACATATTCCTTTTAGAAACTATAGCTTGGATTTAATTAGATAGGAAGATGCTAAAAAAAAAATTTCTTTTTTTCTTTCCAGCGAGGTTTGAATTTGTAAATTAAAAACAGAGAGAAACATACATACAACCATTTTCTTAGATACACATATGCATACATTTATTCATACATGCAAAAAAAAAACATTCACCATTTTACTTCAAAGATCGATCTCAACATCAACACATAAGAATATAAATTCAAGTCAAGTTTGCTCACCGTTTTGAGAAGATGAAGAACAGAGGGCTTCTGTTGTTTGATTTCCAGGTTTGAACTTGCTTTTGCTTTGGATTGAACGATGTTTGAGTTTATAAATTTTTGATGTTTGGTTTTCTTTTCTTTTCAGGCCATGCTTATTTTCTTACTGAACAAACTTGATATAAATATATAGCAACAGATAGTTTGCATATAGGGGAAGGTACTATCTACTTAGGCTTACTTCTTTTGTTGACTAAAGAACTATTTTTAAAACTGAAATGACTTTTAACATTTCTTTCTTTCGGCTGAGAAGATTGCATTTATGCTTGTATTAAATGCATATGTTCCCATTTGTCTACAGCCTTACCTTAACTGATTTTTTTTCTTGCATCACTATTTGTCATGTTTGTACAGTTTTCTTTGCTTTGTATAAGCATGTAACTATGTACTTTGTTTTATTTATTTTCTTGCTTGCCTATTGTATATGTTTCATTTGTTATCATTTACTTTGGTCCTTTGTATTCACTTTATATTTTATATGTGCTTAGATTTTCATTCGTATGTAAATTTTCTTTTATTTGTTTACTTGATATTTTGTAATTTATCTTATAATTATATTTCTAACTTAAGTATTAAATTTATAACACATATTTTATTCTATACACTTATATTCTATATTGATAAATAGTTTCTTTAAACATTTTATTTCTAATCCAATTCAATTACATTTATAATAAGTTTCAAATCCAATTTATAAAATAAATAAGTATACATATCTTATCAAAATTGAAAAATTCAAACAAATCCATAATTTAACCCAAAAATTCAATTAAATTAGAAATTTAAATTCGTCTTTAAATCTGGGATCGTTACAGTTGGGTGGCTTATGGATTCTGGTCAACACGAGTAATTAATGTTATTGGTAGGGATATCTAAACACTTGAACAGAGCTATTCGACATAGTACTGTTTTGTAATTGGGTAAACGAAATAATTTTTCCTTGATTATTTTCATATATAAAGGAATAATTTTTAGAAATTATTATTGTATATATTGTGTGCTTGGTTGTTAGGAAATGCTAATGTTATGCTATTATCATTTGTTGTTTATGTTCGAAAAAAAGTAGTTGTTCAAGCAAGATAAACGAATAAGAAAATGGTTTGTATGACCAAAGTGGAATTATATAAATATGATTTATAAAACTGGTTTATAAATTAAAAAATAGGTTTAAAAGCTATGAATTTGGGAATTTAAAATCCCGTTGGTTTTGGAATTTTTTTTCAAAGTTTTGGAAAATAATCAAATTATTATTTGGGAAATATTTTTAAATAGAAATATTTTAAAAGGAATTTAAAGAGAAAGAAAGCAATGAACTCACTTTGGTTGCTGAAAATAATTTCAGTGATGACTTCAGCATCATCGACGTTCATTTTTAGGTTTCCAAGAAAGGAATTTCTACCATCGGGGATTTTGTTTTGGTAAAACTAGTTTTGATTTTAAAAGTTCAGAGAATGATTTTATATACCAAGGGGATTATACATATATATAATATTCCAAATTGATTTGAAATAAAAGGGAACAAGGTGTTTTGAACATCCAAAAAATTTCATCGAGTATTTTATGAAAATATGAGAAAATAAGTTTGATAATATATAAATAATGAGAATTCATAAGTTAAAACAATGTTTTAAATTGTTGAATATAAATGTAAGAAAAGCAAATTTGAAATTGAACTATGAATTGAATTTATCTTAAATTAAGTTAAATAAAATGAATTTTGAAAAGAAATTTAGCCTTTGTTAGGTTAAATAAATATTTTTTAAAAATAAATTTGAGAGTGATTTGAAATGAATTAATGAATGAACTAATTAAATGAATTAGTGAACTGAATATGGTTTGGAATGTTGTTTAATAGAATTGAGATATTAAAAGTGAACAATGAATTTAGTTAAATGAGACTGGATTTAATGAAAAACAAATAGGACATAAGTTGCCAATTGATAGAAAACATGAGAAGAGTTGTATAAAATGCTATAAACTTAATTAAAATTTTATGAAGTGATTCATAGACGAATTTAGTTTGGAGTGAAATATTGTTAAACATAATTTGATGAAAGGGTTCTTAAATGATATGAGTATTGAAAGAATATACCAAGGAAAAATTGAATGATAATAAAGCAATGTGAATAATTGAATGTAGATCAATAAAATGCGAATAAAGTGAATGAGAATGAAGCGAATGTAAATATAAAAGAATTTGGGATGGCTAAGAAATCAATTGGAAAAATACATAAGTTGTACATATATTATTTTATTCGCATAACGGTTTGATCCAGATTCAAGTACATGATTTCGAGATGATGTACATTGGCCAAGTTAGGATTTTTCACCCGATTCTCGATGGCGAATGCCGGACATGAATTTTTGATTGATTCTAGAATTCTCTATCATTGTATATGGTATGTAAGGAGAACGACGGTTTCTGATCAAGGGAATAGATCCGAGTCTGCACTAGAGTCGAGAACGATACTAGTTTGAAAGTAAGATTGTGTGATCGAGCGAGCTATCAGATATGATATTGCATACGGATGATATATGTACATTATATGGGATAAAGAAAATGTTGGAAATTGAAACTGCAGAATAAAATAATTATGAATTATATGATTGGATATCATTGGTAAATAAGATGCAGATATATAGAAGCAAGAGCTAGTTTGATTCTTTGATTTCATAAGTAAAATTGGGTTGCCCAACAAAAGGTACATGTTTAAATTGTTGTTTGAATTTGATGGTTTTATGGTTGAGCCACTTGGCTTTTGTTTTCTTTTGTTGGTTTGGGATGTAGTAGAGATTTATTATTGTTTCGATTTGGCTGTGCAAAAAAGACGCTGGCTCCGAAAATTTAAGGAGTTATAAAATTTTTGGGAAATTTTGAAGGAATTTTTAATAACTAAAATTTGATTATGAGTTATAACCCAAAAGGATTGAATAGGGTGATATTAGTTGGAATCTATAAATGATTTGGAAACTTAGTAAATAGTAATAAAAAGGTTTCAACAAATTGGTTTTGGAAAGTTAAAGGCTTAAAAGGGTTTGGTAAGTTATTTCAATTAATTGGTTTAAAAAGAAAGGGTTTGGGTATTTTTCCTACCTTGGAAATTTCGAGGACGAAATTCTTTTAAAAGGGAAAGAATGTAACGATCCAGAATTTTAGTTATCTGAAATTGGAATATTTAATTGATTTTAAATATTGAAAAGTTAATATAGATTAAATAACTTGAATTTCAAATATAGCCATTTGTTAGATAATTTAATTATTGAATTTAACGATTCAAATTGTTTAAATAATTGAATCTTGGATTTTTTAATTTGGATAAAAATGATTTCAAAGCTTATTAAATTTCTATTTAATAAGGATGAAGGTAATAAACTTTTAAATTGGATTTAAAAGTGATTTAACTGATTTTGAAATTAACTGGATTTAATTAACATATAAAAATAGCCTCCCAAGGCACTGTCTCGAATTTCAATGAAACCAGTTTCATTGGTTCCGTAATAATGAGTTATAATACATCGTTAAATTTCATAGCGATCAGATGTACCATTTGGTCGTACGAGACCGGAACACGTAAAATTAATATTGAAAATTTAATATAATAATTGGGTTTAAAAAGCTATCTTCTGCATACGATCAAATTGGGTCTCGAAACAAGTTCCATTGCTTTGGAATAGCAGTATAACATATAGAACAACCGATGGCATTTCTCGATTGGGGTTTGAAATTTTATGGCTTGAGAATTAAAATTTAAATAATAATATATATAATTAGATTTGACCACATATATGCCTTGCAACGACGAGCTATTTTGGACCTTTCAAACGACAATAAACCACACATGTCAGACTTGAATTGCACAAAATACAGATTGATATTTATATTTGGAAAAACTTAGCATATATAGTAAATATATCAATCACAGAATCACAGACATGAAGTAATACAACAATACGCAGCGGAATAGATAAATAGTAGTTCATGAAGCTACTACAAAAACAACAGAGTGCAAGACAAAAGACAACAGAAGTCCTAATATACAGAAGTCTCTAATACATAAACAAATAATAAGTCTGAACAGAAACAACTAAATGAATGAAATAACAGAATAACTGGAAAGTAGAATATATAAGATAGATCTCCAAGCCAAGCTCCAAGCTCTAAACGGTGAGTCTTAAATGCTGTAATACTCAGGCTGAACCGAGCATGAAGCAAAACACAAAACACTCGAGTCTGGATTAACAATCTTATGTAAGCAAAACATAAAACACTCTAGTCTAGATTTCCATCCTTTAAGGATTCGTGGAACTATTAGCATATATAATACAATACACTATATAAATAATGTCTACAGTAAAGTAAACTATTAAAGTAGCATTAAGGCGTTACCCATATCCCCATTAACACATTTTATATAATTGCTATAGTATATACAATACTGTAAACTCCACCATAAACTGGTGGGCTATCAGGGAGCACTCCATAGGTATGACACAAGCCAAACTCGTAGTGGGCGCGATCAAGATAAATATGACAAGGCACGCGAGGCAATGCCCACGGTTGGATATTACCGTTTCGCGGATCCGGACTGGTGGTAACGCATGGTAGCTACTACCGCCTACCTCGAGTTGCACTCCCAAATTAAATCAAAGGGTGGCCACCAAACCAATCACAAAGTAATAATATGGTATCAAAGAAATATGCCCGATAGGTGGAGCGACCTCGCTTGGCCACCATAGCTCCTATTTTAGTCATTTTAATTAGGACCCAAAGGTCAAGTCTATCCATCATCATTCTCTTACTTCATTCCAGTAGCGTTCGCTAAACCATCCTACTTCATTCTAGATTCTCCACCACGTGCACCGTTGTTAAAGTGTTTTTTGGTGTTGGCAGAGAGTATGACAATATCCGATCCTAGTGTCTTTGACTACTAAACACTTATTTCACACCAGTTGGTTCTTTCACATTTTCAAAATCGAGGATTTCACCAGCTTACGATTCAACCTTGGTTCTATGACAGGAAAGAGCTTGGGCATTAATTCCTTCAAGAAGGTACGAAGCCCAGAAAGAATATAGAGATAAATATCTTGGATTTTAGCATCTTTATTTGGTTAGAAGATTTGTTAGAAAAACTATCTCTACGTTGAGAAGGAAGTAACTCATGATTTGATAAGCAGTTGCAGATACATCTTGACTAACTGGTAAGACCCATATTGGCTTATCAACGAAATTTATATCAAAATATCATATTCACTTCAAAATCATATCACTTTCGAAATCATATTCACTTCAAAATCATATCACTTTCGAAATCATATTCACTTCCGAAATCATATTCATTTTCGAAATCATATCACTTCCAAAATCATATTCATTTTCAAAATCGTAACCACAAAATAAGTTAAACCATCATATCAAAATATTCGCATTTTAAATCAATAAAATCTGAATCATAGCAGTTCCAATTTTAAACATTTTGAATATTGAAAGTAGTTTATATATTGGAACATTTATACATTAAAAATAGTTTATATTTTAAAAATAAGTTATAGATTAAAATAGTTATATATTAGAAATAGTTTATATATTAAAATAGGTTATAAATTGAAACAATTTATATATTAAAAAAGGTTATATATTAATTTAAATATTTTAAACATAATATATTTTATTTTTATTAAAATTTATTGAATTAAATCTTATATTTTGAAAAAAGTAAATAAAGCTATAAGCAAAATCTTAAAATTTACATTTTAAAACTTAACTTATAAATTTAGAATTTTTAAAACATATAATTTTAAAATCTAAATTTTACATATATGTTTTAAAATAATTTTTTTATATTAAATTTAAAAAATAATTTTCCTTTTTTCCCAACACATCTTTTCAAAATTTAAGAAATCACTGTAAAAAAACAAACCAACGGTGTCGGTATATAGTTTTCTATCCTAGGCTCAAGTGATACAGATATTTATCATTTCAATCCATAATAATTTACGGGTATATATCATTTTAACCTGCAATTCCAAATTTTCAAAATCAATAAAAATCGCTTGGGTTTATCATTTCAACCCATAACGATTTTCCCTATTCTAAAAGATTATTCGGGTATGTATCATTTCAACCCATATTGAATTCCTAAAACTAAGGGAACTTGCAACATGGTTTACATAAAATAAATAACATAACATAAAATCATACATAACAATTTACATAAGATGGCATATAACATACATAATGAATCACATAACATAACATATTACATAAAATAAATAACATAACCCAAAATCATACATAACAATCTTTATAAGACGGAACATAACTTACATAATGAATCACATAACATAACACATTACTCATATAATCAGTTACATAAAATAACACATAATTACATACAAACTACATAATATAACATATATGCATATTTAACATGGAGGGTGACATAAGATTCCTACCATAATAGAACCCAATATGTAACCATTCTAACATAGCAATTTAGGCGATTTCCAACGCAACACATATATGCATACAAATTTTATTCTTTTGTTTTCCTTTTTTCCCTTTTCTTCTTTCATTTCACGCATAAATTTCACATAACATACTAATGACAATTTCCATCACAAAAGTGCCAACTTTTAAATCAATATAACATTTTCCTTTTTTCTTTTTAACATAGTAATTTCATATTCACATCATGAAGCATATTAATAACCATGTCATCAGTTCTATTTTTTTTATTAATAAAAAAACATAATATCAATAACAATAATCATGTCAAAATAATAAGGGAACATAGGAGAACATTTGTTATATCAAATCATAAACAAAATACGTAAAATTTCTTAACTATTGCAACATTTCAATAACATATCAATTGATATTTATTCATTTAGCGTAAAATTATAAATTGCAAGTGAATAGCTCACCTTTCGAGGCTAGGAAATATTTGATAAACAAAGCTATGAATTTGAATCGTAATTCCAAAGCAAAGCAAGCTAGAATCAATGGATCTCCAAAATAAAATATGCAACTTGTTTTTTTATGAAATAGAAGAGAAAATAGACAAAGAGGATTCGACCTAGCGTAGGGTTTTGGTTTTGGATGGTGATTGGTGGTCAAAATAAGGAGGAGATGAAGGCTTGGATGGTGGAAGAGAGGGCGGCACAAGGATGAGGAAGGAATGATTGAAGAAGAGGAGAAAAGAGTTTTGATTTGTGAAGTTTTGGAGATTTCAGATATAGAACTCTCTGTAAATTTGGAGAGGAAGAAGGAAGCATGCTGAGAAAGTTTTTTGAAGAGAAAATTATGTACGTACAATTAGTCAGAAGGAAAAAAATGATCGTAGGCATAGGAATAGACACAAGTCTCTTGATATGGTTAGAGTCTATTGGTTAACCAAGGCCCATTGAGACTAAAGCAAACCCTTTAGGACATAGCCAAATTTCACATCTAAACACCACGAATTATATCAATTTTTCATAGAAATTAAGCAATATAAATTATATTTTAATGGAACAAAAAGTTAGAAAATATCAGAATTCAATCTAGTATCATAAAAAAGAACAAAATTTTAAAATTCAAATTTAAATTTTCAATCGAAGGTCAAATTTTGACCAATTTTTACCAAAATTTAAAATTTTAGAAAATTTTCTATTTCATTGTATTTGGAAAATATATTACTCAATATTCCCAAATTTACTCTTTAATTTTAACCCTTGAATTTTATTTAAATTTAAATAATAATATATTTTAAAACTGACTGAATTGAACCTTTCTTTTATTAACATTGGTTTGTCTTCATTTAAATGTTCATTTTATTCAATCAACACATGTTTCTTATTCTTGATTGAATCAATTACCATCTGTTTCTGTCACAGTCTGCGATTTTCGACCTACGAAAATCGACATCAATACGTCCACTATATTACATGACAAGCAATAGAATGTCGAAAATACCAGATCGTTAGGGAAAAGAAGGAAAGCTAAAAGAAGAAAAAAGAAACAACGGTATAGAATCTCATAATCGCAACGGAACAATATATAATAGATAGCAACTAATCTTTGTACAAAAGTAACAATAACTGTTTCTATACATTACACCATCAGCGTACACACAATCAATAACACAATACTGGACAGTTATAACAACTTGTCATCACAAAAGCTGAATATACAGCCTACAATATACAGTGGAATATAAATCAGATACGTGTAATACGTCTTCGTCATCCAGCTCGTCTTCTGAGCTCAATAGAATCCTTCCTATATCTATAATACTCATTTTACCTGAGCATTATAAATAAAATAACACCAAAGCCAGTCTGGAAAACCAGCGTGAGAAAGCACACTCAATTTGAATTATCAAAGTTATCAAAATCCTTCGAAAACCAAAGGTATCTCGTAAGATCACGCCATAAATAAACACGATGGCTTTTTATCTTACGATAACCAAATACATTTCATATCAAAATCATCTGATATTTAATAGAGTCTAAGTACAAATATTTATTCACATAGCGAAAATGCTTGCATCTCACGTTTCAGCATAGTTGGGCGTAATCAAAACCGTATGGTGCTTATTGGAGAATGGATTCCAACTGAATGACTAGGCAGTGGGGTATCACCTGTCACGGTACGCATCTAGAATAGCATACGAAGATCGAACCTATCAATCCCTTCCAACACAAGACCGAACTATCCCTGACCTGGATAGACCGAATGTGCTATTACCTCGGATGTTTCCACCCTTTCCGAGCTCCTTTCACACGTAGTAATAATATCCGATGTTATCTAGAAAGGTGAAAGACATACCCTACTTGGGTGCTACCCACTTAGCCCTACTACATCTCTCATGCTTTTTAGTCATTGCCGGTTGATGAGGCTAAAGGATACGATTACCTTTTTAGAAATATTCACTTAGAATGCTCATTGTCCTCCAATGATAATGTACTGATAGCGTTCATCCATATAAGTTCGTTCTCGGCCCGAACGGAACCGAAGGCACTATTCCTACTACATCCATTTTGGAATCACCCCCAGGATTAGTAGCGATTATCCCATGCACTTCACGGTTCCATCTTCGACTCCATGCTCTTGTCTTCATTACGAAAACGTACTTGTTGGATCGAAGTGGTTTTCGGATCACAAATCCGATCCCGGTCTCTTCGAAAAAACGTTCGATATTCCTGGTAAACTCAACCCCAGTTCTTTAGGAAATACACAGATGATGATAAGATCGGAGATCACCTCCTAATATTTGTAGATGGATTTCCTTAAAAACGTCCTAGAAGAACGAAACGAGTTTATACGCACAGTATAGCAATTCGAACGTAACCGTATCATATAATTCCTGTATTTCTTCTAAATATTTCCAAAGTTATATTTTGGTACAGATTTGATAGTCGGTTATTAACTATCAAATAAACAATCTTTCAACCAAATATTCCATTTTTCAATGAATAAATCCAAATCTCTTCTTAATTAAGTTTTATTAAATTAAATCTCCTCATCCAAAACATATGCTTATCTTATCGAGTTAAGTAAATTCACGAAAACTATTCTTTTAAAGATATTTGGAAAACTTTTAAAATAATTCAGAAAGTACCACTGCGGTATCAAACCATGGATTCAAAGTTCAATGGTTACATCTCTATCCTAGTGAAATTCAAGACTTAATTGTAACTGTAGGCACTCACTACCTCTGATTTCACCATGCGAGTGTACCAATACTTCCCGAAAACTCTATTTAATCATTTTCAAAATAATACTTACGGAATTTCTATAATAATTTTCCAAGTTAAACGTTAGACAAAACCACTTTTCAATAAAATCTATTATATTAATATTGAATAATTATCCTTTTAAGTTAATAATACCGATTTAACCTTTTAAAATAATTAACTACTATAACTAACTTAATTAATATTTACTTTAACAATTTTAAAACAATTAAATAATACATTTTCCTAAAACATTCTTTTAAACACTTTTTAAATTTTCTAATTAATACTCAAAAATCTTTCTTTTAAAATATACTTAACTTTTTCGAAAAATATATTTTCAACCCTAATATAGCTAGTCCAATTATTTTATAAATCACTCTCGATTTATTTTTAGCTTAATTTACATTCCAATTCCGTTAATTTCTTTTTTCACATTTCTAAAAATAAAACTACTATTTATTTTTAAAATGATTTTACACATCTCATTATAAATTCCTACCGTGAATTTATAATTCCTATTTATCCACTGATAATCTAATTTACTTTATTTATAAAACTTCGTTTATAAATTCCATAGTCTCATTTCCCCTTTTTATCACTATTTTAACAACATTTGATCAATTTTAAATCCATTTTCTAAATTAAATTCCATTTTAATTTAATTCTTCAAATAACCCAAATTTATTCGAAAGCCCACTAATTTCACGTTTCCCTTCTTTTTATAATTTAAAATCTTATTTAAATCTAAAGCATCAATTCCATATTTTATTTCAAATTCCCTTTTTATTATCCCAAACTATTTTAAATCTCGACTTTAAAAATAAATCCTTTTATACTTGAACAAAATCACTTAAGTTCTATTATTTAAATACTTATACACAAATATTCCAAAATCTCTATTACAATTTAAAATTAATGTAACAACCCTGTATTTTGTGATTATTTTAATTTTGTATTTTAGTTATTTTAACTGAAATTCCTGAATTAAAACTATATTTTATTTATTAAAATGGATAAATTTTGTTATTTTAAATATAAATTTTGATTTTTGTGTGAATTATAATTCCAAACCTGAATAAATGGAATATTTCCACAAAAGTGGATTTTGGTCTAAATGGTCAAACTTTGACTTTTAAATTTAAAATTTAAATATTTGAATTTTTTCTTTTATTATGAAAATAGATTTAATTTCAAGAATACTTCATTTTGTTTCAATTAAATAGCTATTTATTTATTTATCTTCTATTTTTCCTTAATAGAATTATTTATTTTCATTTACACTTTATTCTGTTCAGCATTTATTTCATTTACTTGACTTTTATTTATTTAGAAGTGTTGTTGAAATTTTTCCAAAGTCAGTTGAACTTTATTTACAATTTTTAATTCTAGTTTCCATTAAATAGAGTATTTTCTTTATTTATTTCCTACTTATCCTAAAACTATCTATTTATTTTTCATAATATCTATCTCTACCTTATTTTTCTATTTAGACATTCATTTATTAATTAAATGGTAAGTGTTTAGATCCTTATTTATTTCTTGGAAAGAAATTTCAAATATATACACGTTATTGCTTTGAAAAGCATATCTTTAAAATGTATTTATTTAATGTTATTGTATTTATTTATTTGTGAAAGCTTCTTGTATATACCTTTCTTTAATTTATAGGAAACGTATCAATTAAGATACGTTACTGTTTTTAATTTTAGGCAAACGTTACTTTGATTTCTTACCTTTTTATCTTTCCATCCCTTGATTTTCTACCATAACTTCTCCACAATTGGTGCCATTCATTCCTTAATCCCTAGCGGCCTATATCCCTATTTTCACGTGAGAAAATTTCTTTCCATCTTCATTTCTTACGGCACTTCAAATCCGAAAAAAAAGTAAGCAATAGCCTCTCTTTTTCTCTCCTTTCTTCTTCTTTTTTTATTTGTCTTTGGTTGTTCATCTCTAGCTTTGCTCGGCTAAACCCCTCACCACCTTCACCGACCACCACATCACCTCCTTCTTATCACCATACACGGCCTAAACCCCTCCTCCTCTGACCAAGACTGGCCATGACCATCAAATGATGCAATCACCTCCAAAAATTGCAAAAAACCCCTTGAAACCATGCATAGCCAAGCCAGTTTCCACCATCCCCTTCGTATATTGCCTTGGCCAACCCTTAGCCACCACCACCATCAAGTTCACCACCCTTAGCCCTCACTCCAGCCACCACTAGGCCTGTACATGCGAAGGCCGAGCCTACTTCATGCATGGCCAAGCCTAAAGTTGCACCAAAACTCCACTTTTTGCCTTGACCTTTGATCTTCCTTCACTAGTAACTCCTATCCGTTCACTTTTACTTGTAGCCATGCCTATATGAGTCCAAACCAAATCCATACCCTAGCCAAAACAACACCAAGGTCGAACCCATAGAACTTTGTGGCCGAGAAAATGTGATTTGTGGTCAAGCAAAATCAATTGAAAACTTGGTGTTGTCTTTTGTAAACTCTATTTTCATTTTGTTCCAATAACTTTAGTATTGTATTTATATTCATATTTTGCTTTGTTTTGTTGTTGAATAAAAGAATAACATCTTGGCCCTCCACTCCACTCAAATCAAAAGTCGTGCTGTCGTGCTTTATGAATTTTATTCGTGTGTTTTGATTTGCAATCTCTAGTGTAAAAAGGTGAGTATTCACTCATGACATTTATACTTATATAATTAGTGAATTACAACAAATAAATGTGTGGAATATTTTATCATGTTATACATTTCTATGATACGAGATGCTAACCTTGTTTATAAACCTATCATATCATTTATTACTACTATATGATGCTATATTGTTTATTTTATTCTGTTCTCACACTGTAAGTTCCCTGTAGAATAGAATCACTATGGGTTGAAATGATACATACCCGAACCGACTTTAGAGTAGGGAAAAATCGTTATGGGCTGAAATGGTAGGCCTGAGCAATTTTATTTATTTTATTTAACTTGGGATTTGCGGGTTTGAAATGATAAAATCGGATTTTTCTATGTAAATTACTGGTTGAAATGATATATTATCCGTATCACTTGATTTAGGCTAGAAAAATTTATACTGACCCGTGGTTATTTTATATACTTTTTTGGATAGTTTAAGTATTTTAAAATGTAAAAAATGATATTTTGATTTAAATTTGAATTTAAAATGATTTATTAAAGTGTTATTGATTTTTCTGTGAATATAAAATGTTAAATAAATATATGCTTAAGAGTGTAACTTGAAATATAACCTAACCTGGAATTTGAGATTTGGTGTAAAATGAGGATTTAAGTTAAAGAAAATAAATTCGAATTTAATAAATGAATTATTGGAAAATTTAGATTTAATTATTTGGAAGTATAACAACTTCACTTTTAAAAGGTTTAAACGAATTATTTTTTATTATAATATAAACCATTTTTAAAAGGTAATTAAATTTGAGCAGTTGAATTTGAATTTAAATAGTGATTTGAAAATGAGATTTTGAAAGAATATGATATTTTGATACATTGAAATGGTTTGGAAATGATTTGATCCTTATTTTGATTAAGATTTGAATTTGAAATGATATTTTATTTTGAAGTATAAAATACCATTTTAAAATTATAACCACAGGTACACTTCTTTGTGTGCCATTTGATTTACTTGTGATTGTTTTGATACAAACCTTGAATTTGAGAGTGTGGCTAGAGGTGAGAAATTACTACAACTCTGCGCTACCCTAGCCACGTTTACTCTGTTATTTGCATTAATTACTTTAATATGGGTATTTCTGTGATAATGTTTATTTCTGCTTAATTGATGGTTTACGGGATCCTTAAAGGATGGGCAATCCTAAGCATCCTTTAAGTTATTGAGCATTGCTATTACAGTTCACTTGAGTTGGTTCACATTGTATAAGTATGTATGTCCTAACTCGAGTGTTTTGTGTTTTACTTTACGCTCAGGTCAGCCCGAGAGTCACTGCTTTGGATTCACCTTATAGAGCTAGAGAATTGTTGGAGCTTATCTAACTATCTATTCGTCTATTTTTGATCCAGTTATTTCCTATTCGGTATTGCTTCTGTATTAGTGATTTATGTATCCAGACTACTATTGTATCCATTTTTAAACTATGATATTTTGTATATGTTTTGAGAGTATGTTTATAGTAGCTTCAAGAACTGCTATGGTATTTTATTTCTGCTGTGAGTTATTTTGATATTCTATGTTGATTTTATTTGCTCCAAAATTTAGTACAATCTGTTATTTTGAATTATTCAAGTCCGACAAGTGTGGATTATTGTCGATTTGAATGATCCAAAATAGTGGGTCATTTCATTTGGTATCAAAGCTTTGGTTTTAAGCTTAGCCTGAGGAGCAAAAACTCATTAGAGATAGGGTAGAAATATCCTAGAATGAGTGAAATCAATCTCAGAATCATTTCCTTATGAGAGAACGTACTTTCGAAGAATAAAATGATTTTCAAATGATTTTAAAGGATTTTTAAAGATTATTTTGGTATAAATTTTATTTCAAAAGCAAAATTTTCTAAGCTTCATCCTTTTTTGCATCCACCTTGTTAGTAAATCTCTTCGGTTGGGATTCGCTAGAATTTTGAACTTCTATCTTGTTTGATGCTGATGCTTTGTTTCTGTAGGAGTGGTATTTTGTGGATCTGTTTGTTATCTGTAGTATGTTGGGTTACATTAAGTGAACTCTATTATATCTTTTTCTTAGCTTAAGTTGTCAAACCAAAGAATTTATGCTCCCGTTTTTCGCATGATATGAATCTGAGTCTTTCCAAATAATGAATATAAACTCTTTTGTATTGACATAAGTCATATATCTCTAATCTTGGTTAGGATTATTTTGATTAGGGTTCCTCTAAATTTGAGTCTCTGTTCTATTTTGAAAACCATCCTTGAACCATCCCTTGAAAATTTTTGTTGATTGTATTTTGAAATTGTGTATACGTCAAAATTATTATTTTGATAAGGATGGCCATGTTTTGTATATAAAAGTGAAATGTTTTCAATAAGAATTATATACCTTTTAAAATGAAAATTTGAAGCTTTGAAAGGATTTGAAGTTATTGAAAATTATTTGGCTTACAAAATGATTCTAATGGAATGGTTTTGAAATTGAAATTTGAATGATTGAACTCCGGCATTTTAAATTGGTTTAAGGTTATGAAAAATATAACAATATGATTTGAAAGTATTTTTTCGAATAAGAAATGTTTCAAATGATTTTAATGAGTTTCAAATGATTCAAAGAAATTTCAAAAGAAGTTTTCGAGAAACTAAAAGTCCAGAACTAACTTATGTTGCTGGAAAATAATTTCAACGATGAATGCATGCATCATCGACATTGATTTTCAAGTTTCTGAGTAGGGGAGATGCCACTCTAATAGCTTTGCTATTCGAGTGATTTTATGAAACCAATTTGATTTCAAATACCAAAATATAATTTTATTTTCGAAAAGATATATGATATATAGGGTGACATAGTTTTGAATTGTGCCTATGTTCAGTTCTTGAGTTTCGAATTCGATTGATATAACCTATCTTTTGGAACTGATTTACCGATTTGTTGTTGATTTCCAACTCTTGGATTTGAAATATGATTTCTTCGACTATTTGAATGTTCGAACACTTCCAAATCAAGGTTAACTTTTCCAAGCTAAGTAATTTTGAAAAGTATAAAGTATTTGATTGTAACGACCCAGAATTTTTATTAATTAAAAATTTGAATATTTAATTAATTTTAAATATTTATAAGTGAATTTATAAGTCAAATAAATTTTTATTTGAATTTTTGGATTTAATTGGATAATTAAATCGATAAATTAATATGTGAAATTATGGAAATAATTAAAAATAGAGTTAAATATGATTGAAAATGATTTGTAAAATTTTATTTAATCATACTGGAGTTATAGAAATATTTTAGAACTTTTAAAATCGAATTAAAAGTAAATTTGTGAAAATTGAATATTTTAATATTTAATAATTGACTGTAAAATAGCCAATTTTTGAACAGTCTCAGAATTGAACGAAACCAGTTCCATTGGATCCGTAATAGTTAGTTATTACTGGATTTCAATTTTCGTATCAATCGGAGCTATCGTTTGATCGTGGCAGCTCGAAACGCATCGAATCGTTTTTAATTTAAATTTGACGAGTCAAAATAGCCATTTTTCAAAAAGTCTCGGAATTCGACGAAACCAGTTTCATCGGATCCGTAATGTGATATTATTGTAAGATTTCAAATTTCAAGTCAATTGGATTTACCGTTTGTCCGGTACAAATTAAAACGCCTAGAAATCGATTTAAATCGGTTTAATTTAAATTGAACGTTTTCTGCCATAACTCGCACATACTTCCGAATTAGCTTCCGAAACCTGTTCCATTGTGTCCGAAACGCGGGATAAACCCTAGGTATGCTGGTTACGGCGTCTAAATCGGAGTTCGGGATTTCCGGGATGAATAGTGTCGCTCGTTCCTTATAAATAGACCCCCACCCTCTCAAAAAAATAAAAAATAAAAGAAATTAAAACCCTAAACTAATGTAGCCGGCCCTAATAAGTGGATGGCCAGAATTCAATCTCATTCCCTCCTCGATTTCTTCCAATCCGTCGACAATTAGGCTAAGGTTTCAACATGAAAGACGTAGAGGGCGATGAGAGCTAGAGTTTCAACGGTTGTGATCGGAAACGGAGCAACGGAGAGGGAGCTAAGGGGGGGCGTTCTCATCAGGTCACGCACGACTTCCTAGGCTGTACAGGTGGCCGAGCTTGACTCAAAGAGGGGCGGAGGTGCTCGTGAGGTTGGGCTACACGTCGACGTTCCCTGATCGAGTAATCGTCGAGCGAGGAGGTGTGTAGATTTAACCCTAGTTCTATAATTGGGTTCGGCCTCAAAAAGCTTTTACTGGAGATGATAACGTGAAGGGGGAAGATGAAGGAGAGGCCTTGGATGCAGATCTAGTGGCTAGGATTTGATGTGGTATGAAGATAGTTGAATAAATGTTGTAAAAGTTTATATATAACGTGTACAAACTTGTAAATTACATAACTTTTTCATACGAGGTCGAAAAAATGCAAACTCAGTTGCGTTGGAATCGTATGGACGAGCACTACGCGATGGAGTTGGTTTGGAGTCGTTTGGAGTTAGTGAGAATTTCGGGTAAAATTAAACGCGCGTTTAATTTTATTCGAAATAAAAGCTAAAACGGAAATTAAAACCAAGGTGAGAACTTCTCACTCAATCGAATAGATTTCGATTTTATTTTAAATAGTTAGATTTAAAATATTTGAATGCATGTTTGAATGATGACTGTAAATTATTGATTGTTAAAATAGACATTATGCGCCGTTAGTAAGCGGATGTTATTTAGTAAAAACATATACCGCGAATATTTCATAAACAGTGAAATTGGTATTATATATAATATCAATATATATATATTGGCATATGTATATATTGCAGTTGATTGATTTCCCGCATTTTTTGTTTAGCGGATGAGACCCTATTACGCCGTTATTAAGCGGATAATATTTATTAAAAACATGTACCGCGATAATTTCGTACTGGAGCGAAATTGGTATTGTGCTAATGTTTTTGGATGCAGGAAACAGGTTGGAGGGATCCAACTGGATTCCTCAACAGTTTTTATTTGATTTCAGATATTTTGATATTTGATGGATTATCATATCGATATATGATATCGTTGTTAGTCGTGATTGACTATTTGATGTGTAGCATCATTGGACCCAAATTTTGGGATTTTAAAATGATCTTTAAAATGATTTTTGAAAATATACTTTATTTCTGGAATTGATCCATTATAAATAAATAAACGTTATAATTTTTAAAGTTATAAAAATTATGGTTTTTGTGAAATATAGTTAAAAAGCTGATTTTTAGAAATACGATTAAAAGTCGATTTTTGAGAAATATGAACTAATGATTTTATAAAATAATTTAGATTGGATTTTTGAATATATGACAAAAGTTTAAATATAGGATTTATAAAATTTGATTATTTTATAAATCGAAATGATGAAATTATAAAGGAAATTAAAAGATGTTTTAAAGAATAATATTAATTGATTTATATTAAGAGATTTATAAACGGATATTTATAAATTGAAATATAGACATTATAAAACGAGTTTTTATAAGTGTTTTGAATGAAGTGAAAATGAAATTCATAAATGAATGAAATTTATAGAATTATAAACTGTGAAGTTATAAAAGAAATTTATAAATAGTAAGATTTATAAATTTGGTGAAATTATTTGAAGGATAGATTGGTTAAATAAATGGATCTTATAAGTTATAAGATTTATAAATTGGAAAGTCTCTAAAGGAACGATTTTGTAAAATAATCGTTTTATAAGTAATTAACTTATAATATGAACGTTTAGTTTATAATTTAGTTATAAACTGGAATAGATTAATAAAGGAATTTATAAAAAGGAAGTTTTTATAAATAAATAGAAATGGAATTTATAAACGTTGTTTTATAAATTCGCAAACGACTTATTTTGATAAGTTAATTGTTATAACTTATAAATGGAGTTATATTCACGTTTTTAGATAGTGAATAATCCTTTAAAATAAAATGAATAGAAAGGATGAAATTTGTTAATGAAGTATATTCACGTTTTTGAATAGTGAATAATACGTTAAAGAAAATGTATTGAATGTGAATGTTTTAAACAGAATTAAAACGATCTAACAATGTTTTAAAAGGAGTTGAGATTCGAAATCATAGATTTCAACATTTATTGTTGAAATAGACGTTTTCGAGAAATAAAAGGAAATGTGGACTGTAACACTGTTGTTATAGTAAATGATTTCCGAAAGGAAATGTTTTGTATAGTATTGAGATTTATATATCTATTTTAATTTCGAATCCCTATACTAGTGATTTTGGGTTGTCGTAACGATGTTTTACGTAACATTCGTTTTGGCCCAAATAAATATGTTTAAGAGAATGATTTCCTTAAAGAATGAATTATATACTTACTTCGATTTAAGTATATTGAATATTTTCTAAGTGTTGAAAATAAAAGGAATTTGTGAATTACTTATGAATATATAAGTATGGAAATGTTTTCCAATATGAAGTGAATAATTAGAATTTATCTTTTTCTGAAGATAAATTGAAATGAATTATTGAAATCGCATATGCATGGATATCTTGAAATATAAATTCATTATGGAATTTATATGTGAAAGTGAAACTTGTTAAAAATAAATATTGATTTATTTTTGAAGTGTTGAAATTATATATATCTTGTAAAGATATTTTGGAAAATAAATGATTTGGAAAATTATTTGGAATCTGGTGATGTGTGCATATCCAGTGATAGTTCAATAACCGACTATCAATATTTCCCTTTGAATGGGTATTTGATGTGAATTGATTGAATTTGAATACACACTTATTTTTGAATAAGCGCTCACTATTCGGGTTAACCGGGAAAGGACCATGGGGTCGTATAACCCATTCCGAATATGTGATACGTCGTTATGAATTGCATTTGAAGATCGGTGTTGAAGACCGAGTATTTGTGAAAGCGATAGGATGACCTATCGATTGTCTCTGCACTGGGTAGCTCCTGGTATAGAGGTCTCTTAAGTGATGGGAAATTCGATCGGGATTGTGAATACCCGTATTGCAAGGGCTTCGTAAGAAGTGCCTTCGGTTTTGTTCGAGCCTGGAACAAACTTGTATGGATTGTATGCCTGACATTACAAGTTGAGATATAAAGCCGATTTCTTTCTAATATATTTCTGTTGGTGGCGGAGAATTTATTCTTTGCTTAACACCCTTCTTTGAGACGTACGTGCTCAAAGGTTATATAGTTGAAGTTATCAGCGATATATCCCATTTTGGTAATGTGACATGCTGAGTGATGCTGAAATGATCATTGTGTTGATTATTTGTGATAGGATCGTTTATTTGATCGTCTATCCTAGTGATCATTGTGTTGATCATTTGTTGACCCAAAGCATGGCTTTTGTATAAAGTATGTTTTTGTGGACGTGAATTCGTCGAGCCTCACACACCGTGAATGGTCAAAACAGGAAAGAAGCAGCAAGGTTATGAGGGGTAGCACCCTTTAGGATGTGTCCATTTCCTTCTGGAAAAGGGTGGTATCATGGTATGGAGCCCAGATACTTACTCATGTTGAAAACACTTTATGATTGTGTGAATTGATTACGAGCGCTCGGTTGAAAAGGTCCCAAAGGACCGGGGGATGGCATATTCGGTCAGTTGTTGCTCAGTTAGGAGTAACCCGGCCTTGTGTTGGTAGAGATCCGGTTTGGTTCTCGGGGATGTCCATCCAGAGGCATTCTCATGTGGCAATGGGAAGTTCCTTGGCCTGACCATTTGTTGGAAATCCAAAGAAACAATACGAAACTTGTACGGTTTTAGTTGTAGAACCTGCCATTTAATATGGTAGCTATTAGTAGGCATAATATAATGGTACCTATGCTGGCTATGATTTATATCTTTACTTTCGAAAGGATTTGTTCTACACTATGCACTAATAATAAGATCAAATGCTCTTTTTAAATGCGTATCAAGCATGTTTGACTATCATAAGGAGAAATCTTCTCCAAGTCTGCGTTTGCATTGTGTGTGTGGCAGGAGGTCTTATGGTAGTCTCATTTTTAAAAAGCATTGCGAATTGAATTAAAAATATTCCTCTATTTTGATTTTAAAGATAAATAAACTGTTTTGAGTTCTCACACCAGTCACATGACTGACTCGGAGTTTATTGTTTTCCTTCCTAAACTCTGGGTGCCCACCAAATTTCCACACGGGCAGTTAAGAGTTAGGTTTATCAGGATATTCTAGATATTCTGGAGTTGCTGGAGGCAAGCTGGATGGCATGGCGTATTACTAGTTTATATAGTATTTCTTTTTCCGCTGCACTGTTTATTGTTGTATGTTGTTGTACACTCTGATGATATGATGTGATGAAATGAAATGTAATAACTGATATAGTTCTTTGTTTAAAGATTATTCATTTATCTATTATATGTTGTTCCGCTGCGAATTGTGAGATTCTGTTGTTGTTCTGTTGTTCCTTTCTGTCCGTTCTATTTTCAAATTCTCTTTTTCTATTTTTTTTTAAAATTCTCTGTTTTCTTTCTCTGTTTTCTAAAAATTGTCTATCTTCTTTTTCTTCTGTTTTTCTTTTTCCTCTCTTCTCTTTTCTTAAATTTTTCTTAAAACCCCTAAGGGTTCGTATTTTCGTTCATCTTGAATTATACAAAGGAGATTAGTGTCTATTCAAGGAGTACGGACTTACGGGTCTTTACATTTGGTATCAGAGCTCTGATGGTTAAGCGACAACCATGGTTCTGTAGGGTATAACTCATTAGAGATAGAGTCAGCAGTACTCTAGAATGAGTTTGAGTGTAATAATAGCTATGAGAGCGTATTTGTTAGTGAATATAAAATTGTTTTATATTGTGGTGATTGGTTTATTGAGTGGCATATGAACTTTCGTCAGCACAGCCTCGAAACTGAGCCGAAGGGGTTTCTAAACACTTGAATAGAACAATTCGGCACAATATTGTTTTGAATTGGGTAAATGAAATAATTTTACCTTGATTATATTTTTATATATAAAGGAATAATTTTTCTGAAATTATTAAAGTGTATGTAAGTTGATTGTTAGGTTGTTTGGATAATCTAAATAAAAGAATAATTGTATAACCAAAGGAATTATAAGAATTAAATTATAATTAAAGTGTTTACAATTGTGAAATAAACTTATATATATAAAAAAGTGAAACTATATGAATATATCTATGAATATGAGTTGTGAATAAAAGTGAATTTAAAGTTAAATGGAATATAACTTAAGAGATATTGAATTAAGTTGATATTGGTATCGAAGTAAATAATCAAGTGGATTAAAAGAATATGAACTTAAGTTATGTAATAGAATTCAACTTTGTAATTGAATTGAATGAATGGCTTGGCTGTAAATCAATTGAATGTGAATAATTGATATGAAAAGATGAATATAAGTGTTAATTCATTAAAATCTAATGTTATTGGGAGTTGAATAAATTGGAATGGAAATCAATTTAATGTTAAACCAAATTGAATGAATATAAGTGAAAAGAATTTGGTTGTAATTAATATAAATTGGTTGTTATATGATTGATTATATGTAATTCATTAAGTGTTAATGAAATTGAAAACTATGAAATTGAATTCAAATTAGAAGTAAATAAATTTGAATAGAATTGAATGTGAATGGGATTTAATTAGTGAATGTTAACAAATTGAAACTAATTAGAATTGAGAATGAATGTTAGTAAATCCAATGTAAACAAATCAAATGTGATTTAAAGTGAAAACCAATTCATTGTATATGAATGAAAATATGAATGAATATATTGGTTATGAATTTGTTGAATGGTAATTGGATGATGGTTGAATATATATTGCTATTGTTGCATTTGCTATGTGATATATATAGTTGTTATGTTGCTATATGTTGTATATTGAGATTATTTGCATATGTGCATGTTCTCATGTTGTTTGTTGAGTTTAGTAGGTGCGGATCGCGTTTGCTTCGCATTTGGAGTTCGCTTTAGCGCTATATTAGCCGTATATGCTTGCTAATAAAATATAAGGTACATATCTCGGATTAAATATCGCACTTTTATACTTTTTTTCCCTTCGGGATGCCTCATTACTTGATGAGATGTATATTTATGATATATATACTGTCATTTTTTTTCGGATCGAGCCGCGCAAAGGAGACATGGCGAATTTTTCCGGAAATTTAAGGCGTTAGAAAAAATTTGAGAAAATTTTGGGAAAGTTTTGAAAACTTTAACTTTGATTTGGAGTTGAAAGTTAAACAATAGTAATTGTTTTTGAAAAGATAACTAAGTATGATTTTGAAAACTTAGTAAAGAATTGTAAGAAGTCTAACTATAAATTTTGGAAAGATAATAGATTCTGTAATTTTTCTTACTTGTAATTTCGAGGACGAAATTCTTTTAAGGGGGAAAGATTGTAACGACCCAGAATTTTTATTAATTAAAAATTTGAATATTTAATTAATTTTAAATATTTATAAGTGAATTTATAAGTCAAATAAATTTTTATTTGAATTTTTGGATTTAATTGGATAATTAAATCGATAAATTAATATGTGAAATTATGGAAATAATTAAAAATAGAGTTAAATATGATTGAAAATGATTTGTAAAATTTTATTTAATCATACTGGAGTTATAGAAATATTTTAGAACTTTTAAAATCGAATTAAAAGTAAATTTGTGAAAATTGAATATTTTAATATTTAATAGTTGACTGTAAAATAGCCAATTTTTGAACAGTCTCAGAATTGAACGAAACCAGTTCCATTGGATCCGTAATAGTTAGTTATTACTGGATTTCAATTTTCGTATCAATCGGAGCTATCGTTTGATCGTGGCAGCTCGAAACGCATCGAATCGTTTTTAATTTAAATTTGACGAGTCAAAATAGCCATTTTTCAAAAAGTCTCGGAATTCGAAGAAACCAGTTTCATCGGATCCGTAATGTGATATTATTGTAAGATTTCAAATTTCAAGTCAATTGGATTTACCGTTTGTCCGGTACAAATTAAAACGCCTAGAAATCGATTTAAATCGGTTTAATTTAAATTGAACGTTTTCTGCCATAACTCGCACATACTTCCGAATTAGCTTCCGAAACCTGTTCCATTGTGTCCGGAACGCGGGATAAACCCTAGGTACGCTGGTTACGGCGTCTAAATCGGAGTTCGGGATTTCCGGGATGAATAGTGTCGCTCGTTCCTTATAAATAGACCCCCACCCTCTCAAAAAAATAAAAAATAAAAGAAATTAAAACCCTAAACTAATGTAGCCGGCCCTAATAAGTGGATGGCCAGAATTCAATCTCATTCCCTCCTCGATTTCTTCCAATCCGTCGACAATTAGGCTAAGGTTTCAACATGAAAGACGTAGAGGGCGATGAGAGCTAGAGTTTCAACGGTTGTGATCGGAAACGGAGCAACGGAGAGGGAGCTAAGGGGGGGCGTTCTCATCAGGTCACGCACGACTTCCTAGGCTGTACAGGTGGCCGAGCTTGACTCAAAGAGGGGCGGAGGTGCTCGTGAGGTTGGGCTACACGTCGACGTTCCCTGATCGAGTAATCGTCGAGCGAGGAGGTGTGTAGATTTAACCCTAGTTCTATAATTGGGTTCGGCCTCAAAAAGCTTTTACTGGAGATGATAACGTGAAGGGGGAAGATGAAGGAGAGGCCTTGGATGCAGATCTAGTGGCTAGGATTTGATGTGGTATGAAGATAGTTGAATAAATGTTGTAAAAGTTTATATATAACGTGTACAAACTTGTAAATTACATAACTTTTTCATACGAGGTCGAAAAAATGCAAACTCAGTTGCGTTGGAATCGTATGGACGAGCACTACGCGATGGAGTTGGTTTGGAGTCGTTTGGAGTTAGTGAGAATTTCGGGTAAAATTAAACGCGCGTTTAATTTTATTCGAAATAAAAGCTAAAACGGAAATTAAAACCAAGGTGAGAACTTCTCACTCAATCGAATAGATTTCGATTTTATTTTAAATAGTTAGATTTAAAATATTTGAATGCATGTTTGAATGATGACTGTAAATTATTGATTGTTAAAATAGACATTATGCGCTGTTAGTAAGCGGATGTTATTTAGTAAAAACATATACCGCGAATATTTCATAAACAGTGAAATTGGTATTATATATAATATCAATATATATATATTGGCATATGTATATATTGCAGTTGATTGATTTCCCGCATTTTTTGTTTAGCGGATGAGACCCTATTACGCCGTTATTAAGCGGATAATATTTATTAAAAACATGTACCGCGATAATTTCGTACTGGAGCGAAATTGGTATTGTGCTAATGTTTTTGGATGCAGGAAACAGGTTGGAGGGATCCAACTGGATTCCTCAACAGTTTTTATTTGATTTCAGATATTTTGATATTTGATGGATTATCATATCGATATATGATATCGTTGTTAGTCGTGATTGACTATTTGATGTGTAGCATCATTGGACCCAAATTTTGGGATTTTAAAATGATCTTTAAAATGATTTTTGAAAATATACTTTATTTCTGGAATTGATCCATTATAAATAAATAAATGTTATAATTTTTAAAGTTATAAAAATTATGGTTTTTGTGAAATATAGTTAAAAAGCTGATTTTTAGAAATACGATTAAAAGTCGATTTTTGAGAAATATGAACTAATGATTTTATAAAATAATTTAGATTGGATTTTTGAATATATGACAAAAGTTTAAATATAGGATTTATAAAATTTGATTATTTTATAAATCGAAATGATGAAATTATAAAGGAAATTAAAAGATGTTTTAAAGAATAATATTAATTGATTTATATTAAGAGATTTATAAACGGATATTTATAAATTGAAATATAGACATTATAAAACGAGTTTTTATAAGTGTTTTGAATGAAGTGAAAATGAAATTCATAAATGAATGAAATTTATAGAATTATAAACTGTGAAGTTATAAAAGAAATTTATAAATAGTAAGATTTATAAATTTGGTGAAATTATTTGAAGAATAGATTGGTTAAATAAATGGATCTTATAAGTTATAAGATTTATAAATTGGAAAGTCTCTAAAGGAACGATTTTGTAAAATAATCGTTTTATAAGTAATTAACTTATAATATGAACGTTTAGTTTATAATTTAGTTATAAACTGGAATAGATTAATAAAGGAATTTATAAAAAGGAAGTTTTTATAAATAAATAGAAATGGAATTTATAAACGTTGTTTTATAAATTCGCAAACGACTTATTTTGATAAGTTAATTGTTATAACTTATAAATGGAGTTATATTCACGTTTTTAGACAGTGAATAATCCTTTAAAATAAAATGAATAGAAAGGATGAAATTTGTTAATGAAGTATATTCACGTTTTTGAATAGTGAATAATACGTTAAAGAAAATGTATTGAATGTGAATGTTTTAAACAGAATTAAAACGATCTAACAATGTTTTAAAAGGAGTTGAGATTCGAAATCATAGATTTCAACATTTATTGTTGAAATAGACGTTTTCGAGAAATAAAAGGAAATGTGGACTGTAACACTGTTGTTATAGTAAATGATTTCCGAAAGGAAATGTTTTGTATAGTATTGAGATTTATATATCTATTTTAATTTCGAATCCCTATACTAGTGATTTTGGGTTGTCGTAACGATGTTTTACGTAACATTCGTTTTGGCCCAAATAAATATGTTTAAGAGAATGATTTCCTTAAAGAATGAATTATATACTTACTTCGATTTAAGTATATTGAATATTTTCTAAGTGTTGAAAATAAAAGGAATTTGTGAATTACTTATGAATATATAAGTATGGAAATGTTTTCCAATATGAAGTGAATAATTAGAATTTATCTTTTTCTGAAGATAAATTGAAATGAATTATTGAAATCGCATATGCATGGATATCTTGAAATATAAATTCATTATGGAATTTATATGTGAAAGTGAAACTTGTTAAAAATAAATATTGATTTATTTTTGAAGTGTTGAAATTATATATATCTTGTAAAGATATTTTGGAAAATAAATGATTTGGAAAATTATTTGGAATCTGGTGATGTGTGCATATCCAGTGATAGTTCAATAACCGACTATCAATATTTCCCTTTGAATGGGTATTTGATGTGAATTGATTGAATTTGAATACACACTTATTTTTGAATAAGCGCTCACTATTCGGGTTAACCGGGAAAGGACCATGGGGTCGTATAACCCATTCCGAATATGTGATACGTCGTTATGAATTGCATTTGAAGATCGGTGTTGAAGACCGAGTATTTGTGAAAGCGATAGGATGACCTATCGATTGTCTCTGCACTGGGTAGCTCCTGGTATAGAGATCTCTTAAGTGATGGGAAATTCGATCGGGATTGTGAATACCCGTATTGCAAGGGCTTCGTAAGAAGTGCCTTCGGTTTTGTTCGAGCCTGGAACAAACTTGTATGGATTGTATGCCTGACATTACAAGTTGAGATATAAAGCCGATTTCTTTCAAATATATTTCTGTTGGTGGCGGAGAATTTATTCTTTGCTTAACACCCTTCTTTGAGACGTACGTGCTCAAAGGTTATATAGTTGAAGTTATCAGCGATATATCCCATTTTGGTAATGTGACATGCTGAGTGATGCTGAAATGATCATTGTGTTGATTATTTGTGATAGGATCGTTTATTTGATCGTCTATCCTAGTGATCATTGTGTTGATCATTTGTTGACCCAAAGCATGGCTTTTGTATAAAGTATGTTTTTGTGGACGTGAATTCGTCGAGCCTCACACACCGTGAATGGTCAAAACAGGAAAGAAGCAGCAAGGTTATGAGGGGTAGCACCCTTTAGGATGTGTCCATTTCCTTCTGGAAAAGGGTGGTATCATGGTATGGAGCCCAGATACTTACTCATGTTGAAAACACTTTATGATTGTGTGAATTGATTACGAGCGCTCGGTTGAAAAGGTCCCAAAGGACCGGGGGATGGCATATTCGGTCAGTTGTTGCTCAGTTAGGAGTAACCCGGCCTTGTGTTGGTAGAGATTCGGTTTGGTTCTCGGGGATGTCCATCCAGAGGCATTCTCATGTGGCAATGGGAAGTTCCTTGGCCTGACCATTTGTTGGAAATCCAAAGAAACAATACGAAACTTGTACGGTTTTAGTTGTAGAACCTGCCATTTAATATGGTAGCTATTAGTAGGCATAATATAATGGTACCTATGCTGGCTATGATTTATATCTTTACTTTCGAAAGGATTTGTTCTACACTATGCACTAATAATAATATCAAATGCTCTTTTTAAATGCGTATCAAGCATGTTTGACTATCATAAGGAGAAATCTTCTCCAAGTCTGCGTTTGCATTGTGTGTGTGGCAGGAGGTCTTATGGTAGTCTCATTTTTAAAAAGCATTGCGAATTGAATTAAAAATATTCCTCTATTTTGATTTTAAAGATAAATAAACTGTTTTGAGTTCTCACACCAGTCACATGACTGACTCGGAGTTTATTGTTTTCCTTCCTAAACTCTGGGTGCCCACCAAATTTCCACACGGGCAGTTAAGAGTTAGGTTTATCAGGATATTCTAGATATTCTGGAGTTGCTGGAGGCAAGCTGGATGGCATGGTGTATTACTAGTTTATATAGTATTTCTTTTTCCGCTGCACTGTTTATTGTTGTATGTTGTTGTACACTCTGATGATATGATGTGATGAAATGAAATGTAATAACTGATATAGTTCTTTGTTTAAAGATTATTCATTTATCTATTATATGTTGTTCCGCTGCGAATTGTGAGATTCTGTTGTTGTTCTGTTGTTCCTTTCTGTCCGTTCTATTTTCAAATTCTCTTTTTCTATTTTTTTTTAAAATTCTCTGTTTTCTTTCTCTGTTTTCTAAAAATTGTCTATTTTCTTTTTCTTCTGTTTTTCTTTTTCCTCTCTTCTCTTTTCTTAAATTTTTCTTAAAACCCCTAAGGGTTCGTATTTTCGTTCATCTTGAATTAAAAAAGGAGATTAGTGTCTATTCAAGGAGTACGGACTTACGGGTCTTTACATTGATAAAGTGTATGAGTTTAGTTTTGTATGTTTTAATATGATTTAAATTAGTTTGAAATTTCTTTTTTAAGTAAATGAATCAGACTATTTTGAATTATACTTGTATGAAATATAGATTGGAAATGTTTTGAATAAAGTATCTATATATAGAATAATAATCTTTCCAATGGTAAATTGGAATTTTCAGGTAGAAATAAATAGTTTAAAGGTTTTAAAAGGAAGATTTTAAACTTAGTAACCAATTTGGGTATAATTGATTTTGAGAAAATATTTGGTTTCAGAAATAGATTGGAATTTAAAACCCAGTATTTATATGATGACCTTAGAAACGGATTTATTTGACATAAATTATGTTGATTTGGAAATTTGGATTATTTTTCTGAACTTATTATTTTGGAAACTTTGAAACAGAAGATATTTAATTTGGAAGAAATGATTTGGTGAAATCATATATGATTTTGAAACTGAATGGATATTGAAACGATTTGAAATTGAGAACCTTGTATTATTAAGTACTTGATTTGGGAGTTGTCGAACTTATATAAAAGGATTTGTATAAGTATGAAGTTGATTTGAAAACTATTGATTTGAAAGGTACTCAATTTGGAGAGAGAAATCTTATATAAATATAAGTGTGATTTGATATACTATTGATTTGGAAAGTATTCGATTTGAAAATAAAATCTTATATGTAATGGACTTTAGATAAGTATGATATTTGACAGTGATTTGAAAAAGGTACTATATGATACATATTTTTGAAGATATGGAAAGTGCCTTCTGCTTGATATCCGCTTTGTGGTCACATTGTAGATTCATTCTATCAATATTTTTCTCTCTGATTTTTGGTTTTCTGGATGTGATACTCAAGTGTCCTATCATGGCGTAACTCATGATCTTTTGAGCGCGACTGCATAGCGTAATTCACAGGGGCTGCGAGAGCCTACGGATACAGATGTTTCTTGAGGATCCAGGCGTAACCATTATGCATCTGCGATCTATTGGGTCGCTTGGTCGCGTAATCAGCAAGGGATATGAGAGCCTATGGGCATGGATGTTTCCTGGAGAATCCAGGCTAACCATTGTGTATCTGTGGTACTGCCAGTCTTCATGGCATAATCGTAGGGCTGCGGTAGCCAGCCTACGCGTACGGATGTTTCCTAGGGGATCCAGGCGTAACCATTGTGTATCCGCGATCCATGATCGACATGTTTTCGTCTGGTTGTTTTGTTTGGATTGTACTTTCCATATTTATTTTTTTTAAAAGATTTTCCAGTATTTTTACTGGGTGTTGAACAAGTCTACTAAGTACCTGGAGAATTCAAGCTTTGCGCCTGATCAACGCATAGCCAGAGCCTGCAGGAGCGAGGATAAACTTGTTAAGACATCGACTTATAAAAGTATTTTGATAAAGTATTATATAAAGGATATTTTGATCATTTATTTTATCCTTCCAAATAATTGAAATTTATATAGCTTTAAAATAATGGTTCATCCTTGTCTTTCAACCTGTTTTTCCCTTCTAGCTATTCCTGTTCTCCACCTTGTTAAACTTACCTATAACAACAGTTGTTAGGTATAATTTTAATCATATTGTCATCTTGTCTTAATCTTATTTCATTCTATATTTTTCTGTGTTTTCCGTACCTCGTTCCTTTTCGAGGACGAAAAGATTTGAGTGGGGGAGAGTGTAACAACCCTATATTTTATGATAATTTTAATTTTGTATTTTAATTATTTTAACTGAAATTACTTATTTAAAAACTTTATTTTATTTATTAAAATGGATAAATTTTGTTATTTTAAATATAAATTTTGATTTTTGTGTGAATAATAATTCCAAACCTGAATAAACGGAATATTTCCAAAAAAGTGGATTTTGGTCAAAATGGTCAAATTTTGACTTTTAAATTTAAAATTTGAATATTTTATTTTTGAATTTTTTCTTTTGTCATGAAAATAGATTTAATTTCAAGAATACTGCTTTTCTTTTTCATTGAAATCGGATTAATATTATGAAAGTTATGCTTTTACAATATTGTGTGTAAATTGTTTTATTTAACAAATTAGTTTATTTTACTTTATATAAATAATATTTTTGTTTGTAAAATCATGTTCTAATTTGTGTAACATGATATGTTATGCATATATTTTATTTTTAAAACATTTTTAAAGTATAGTTATAATTTTCAAATGTTGATTATATATTGTTTTCAACTCTTAAATTCTAGTTTCAATTAAATAGCATTATTTATTTTCATTTACACTTATTTTTTTCAGCATTTATTTCATTTACTTGACTTTTATTTATTTAGATGCGTTGTTGAAATTTTTCCAAAGTCAGTTGAATTTTATTTACAATTTTTAATTCTAGTTTCCATTAAATAGAGTATTTTCTTTATTTATTTCCAACTTATCCTAAATCTATTTATTAACTTTCATAATATCTATCTCTACCATATTTTTCTATTTATACATTCATTTATTAATTAAATGGTAAGTGTTTAGATCCTTATTTATTTCTTGGAAAGAAATTTCAAATATATATACATTATTGCTTTAAAAGGCATATCTTTAAAATGTATTTATTTAACGTCGTTGTATTTAATTTTTTTGTGAAAGCTTCTTGTATACACCTTTCTTTAATTTATAGAAAACGTATCAATTAAGATACGTTACCTGTTTTTAATTTTAGGCAAATGTTACTTTGATTTCTTACCTTTTATCTTTCCATCCCTTGATTTTCTACCATAACTTCTCCACAATTTGTGCCATTCATTCCTTAATCCCTAGCCGCCTATGTCTCTATTTTCAAGTGAGAAAATTTCTTCCCATCTTCATTTCTTAGGGCACTTCAGATCTGGAAAAAAAAGTAAGCAATGGCCTCTCTTTTTCTCTCCTTTCTTCTTCTTTTTTTTTCATTTATTTTGCTTGTTAATCTCTAGCTTTGCCTGTCTAAACCCCTCACCACCTTCACCGACCACCACATCACCTCCTTCCAATCACCAAACACGGCTTAAATCCCTCCTCTAACCAAGACTGGCCATGACCATCAAATGTTGCAAACACCTCCAAAAATTGCAAAAAACCCCTTGAAACAATGCATAGCCAAGCAAGTTTCCACCATCCTCTTCATATGTTGGCCGGGCCACCTCTTAGCCGCCCCCACCATCAAGTTCACCACCCTTGGCCTTCACTGCAGCTACCAACAGGTCTGTACATGCCAAGTCCGAACGCAATTTATGCATGGCCAAGCCTAAATTTTCATTAAAAAAATCCTCTTTTTGCCTTAACCTTTGATTTTCCTTCACTAGTAACTCCTATCCCTTCACTTTTACTTGTAGCCATGCCTATATGAGACCAAACCAGATTCAAACCCTGGCCAAAACATCACCAAGGCCGAACTTATATAGCTTTGTGGCCAAGCAAATGTGATTTGTGGTCAAGCAAAATCAATTGAAAACTTGGTGTTGTCTTTTGTAAACTCTATTTCCATTTTGTTCCAATAATTTTAGTATTGTATTTATATTTATATTTTTCTTTGTTTTGTTGTTGAATACAAGAATAACATCTTGGCCCTCCACTCCACTCAAATCAAAAGTCGTGCTATCGTGCATTTTGAATTTTATTCACGTGTTTTGATTTGCTATCTCCAGCGTAAAAAGGTGAGTATTCAATCATGACATTTATACTTATATAATTAGTGAATTGACAACAAGTGAATGTGTAGAATATTATATCATGCTATACCTGTCTGTGATATGAATAATATGATGTTAACCTTGTTTATAAACCTGTCAATCATCTATTACTTCTATATGATGCTATATTGTTTATTTTATTATGTTCTCACACTACAAGTTCCCTGTAGAATAGAATCACTATGGGTTGAAATGATACATACCCGAACGGACTTTAGAACATAGAAAAATCATTATGGGCTGAAATGATAGGCCTGAATGATTTTATTTCTTTATTTAACTTGGTATTTGCGGGTTAGAGATGATAAAACCCGGATTTTTCTTTGTAAATTACGGGTTGAAATGATATATTATCCATATCACTTGATTTAGGTTAGAAAATTTTATACCGTCCCATGGTTATTTTATATACTTTTCTGGATAGTTTTAAGCATTTTAAAATGTAAATTATGATATTTTGATTTAAATTTGAATTTAAAATGATTCATTAAAGCGTTATTGATTTTTCCATGAATATAAAATGTTAAATAAATGTATGCTTAAGAGTGTAACTTGAAATATAACCTAACCTGGAATTTGAAATTTGGTGTAAAATGAGGATTTAAGTTAAAGAAAATAAATTGGAATTTAATAAATGAATTATTGAAAAATTTGGCTTTAATTAATTGGAAGTATAATAACTTCACCTTTAAATGGTTTAAACGAACTATTTTTTATTATAATATAAACCATTTTTAAAAGGAATTGAATTTGAATAGTTGAATTTGAATTCAAATAGTGATTTGAAAATGAGATTTTGAAAGAATATGATATTTTGATATATTGAAATGGTTTGGAATGATCTGATCCTTATTTTGATTAAAATTTGAACTTGAAATGATATTTTATTTTTGAAGTATAAAATACCATTTTAAAATTTATAACCTCGGATACACTTCTTTGTGTGCCATTTGATTTCATTGTGATTGTTTTGATACACACCTTGAATTTGAGAGTGTGGCTAGAGCTGAGCGATTACTGCAGCTCTGCGCTACCCTAGCCATATTTACACTGTTATTTGCATTAATTATTTTAATATGGGTATTTCTGTGATAGCGTTTATTTCTGCTTAATTGATGGTTTACCGGATCCTTAAAGGATGGGCAATCCCAAGCATCCTTTAAGTTATTGTGCATTGCTATTACAGTTCATTTGAGTTGGTTTCATTGTATAAGTATGTATGTCTTGACTCGAGTGTTTTGTGTTCTACTTTATGCTCAGGTCAGCCTGAGAGACACAACTTTGGATTCACCTTCTGGTGCTAGAGAAGAGAATTGTTGGAGCTTATCTAACTATCTATTCGTCTATTTTTGATCCAGTTATTTCCTATTCGGTATTGCTTCTGTATTAGTGATTTATGTATCCAGACTTCAATTGTATCCATTTTTAAACTATGATATTTTGTATATGTTTTGAGAGTATGTATATAGTAGCTTCATGAACTACTATGGTATTTTATTTCCGCTGCGAGTTATTCTGATATTCTGTGTTTGTGATTCTGTATTGATTTTATTTTCTCTAAAATTTAGTACAATCTGTTATTTTGAATTATTCAAGTTCGACATGTGTGGATTATTGTTGATTTGAATGGTCCAAAATAGTGGGTCGTTACAATTAAACTATTTATTCTTTCCAAATTCATTACTTTTAAATTTATCCTACTTTTCTATAAATCCCTTACTTTAAAATCCCCTTTTTATTTTCTTTTAAAAATTCAATATTCTTATTTTTGATATTTTCAAATGCTAGAAATAATATCCAGCAATACCATAACATCCAATAAATTTAATTTCCCATATAATCTATTACAGATTATTCAAATAAATCATATCACTGAATATGAAAATAATTTTCAACATTTTTGAGGAATCTAGTTGGATCCCTCCAACCTATTTACTTGCATCCATAGATGTTAGCACAATATAAAAATACCAATCCTACTTCGAGGGCGATATCATAGTATGTAGGATCATCTGCTATTATGCGGGGGCACATAGGGTCTTATCTGCTATATATATACATACAGGAATATCAATCACTCCAATATATATATACTACTATATAATATCATATTCAACTAATAATAATTATCAAATTCAACATTGAACCACTACTATATTTTAACTATTTATAATTAACTACGGTAATCCAAATTTGGGTTAGATTAACTCACCTAGAATTCTAATCGCTTTCGCATTATATTTTCGATTGGATCCGAAAGTGTTTGAAATTATCCAAAAATTTCAGAAGTTCTAAATTCATCCAAACCATTTATGTCGTAGAATACTCTATTATGATCGCAACGCAAAAATTTTCATTTCGATCTTACCTAGGATTTTCGAGTTATAGCATTTATAAGCATTTGAATTTATAAAACAAATTACACAACTTTTTTTTATTTAAAAAAAAAACAAAGCCCATACCAAAACAACCTGGCCTGCAAATCTTATCTTTCCCAAATACAGGAAAAAAGGGTCGACCTCCAGATTTTCCATGCACTCGTGCATGCTCAACGGGAACATGGAACTCCAGCCATTAACTCAACCTCTGGCCATGCCAATAGCTTTGCCATCGAAACCTCAACCACTCCATATCCATAAGTCCACGAATGACGGTGTCAATGGACGCGATGTTGTCTCCTTCATGCACACACGGCAAAATCGCCTCTTTCTATCAGCGATCGCGCCACCTAAAAATTCCACTGTTGACTGGCCTCTCCTCCACGAGTTCAATGCTGGCCTCATAATGACCCAAAACCTCCCCTAACGTCGACGAACCCTATCCCTATCCTACCACTGTAGGTCGACTTGAAGACAATCATCCCAAAATCATCGCCGAACCATCCCAAACACATGTAATATCGAAGCTAAATGAAAAACAAGATTTTAAAAGAAGGTTTCACATTTTTTTGTTTAGTGGGTTGGAAGATACGAAATTTTGAAATTCCTGTTATAAGTTTCGGCCCTTTTTTATTTTTAGTTATCCTGTTTGAAATAGGAGGAGGAAGGTGATTTTGAAGAGAAGGTTGCATGTTGAGTTTGGCTGTGGATAGAGATTTTGAAAAGGGGTGAAAAGATGCTAAAATGAATATAAATGTCAATCAATAAAAATATATATATTTATTTTAATTTTAAACGGTCTCGATTTCGCAACTTAAAATCTTGACCTCTTATCGAGGCACGTCGCTAGACGTTTGTAATGTTATACCCCTATTCTGAATGTAATGGAAAAGGTTTCGAGTCCTAACTCGATCGTATGAAGAAGATATCTTTTTGGGCCCAATTATGATATTGAATTTTCGGTATAAATTTCAACACGTTCATATCTCATACGACCTCACGTTAACTCCAAACGTTACAAAATTTGAAATCTGATAATAATACAATATTATGGATCCATTGAAACCGGTTTCGTCGAATTCTGAGACTGTGCTTCGAAAGGCTATTTTAAATGTCTATTTAAATGACATATTTTTAAAACTGAACAAATCACCTTTAAATTCAAATTTAGAACATTTATTATCTTCATTATTACCAATATTAATTTTATAAGCCTTTTAAATTATTTTTAACAAGCTTAGAACTCCATATTCAATATTTTAATCAATTTCCAATTATTAAATCTAGCAAAATTAATTATCCAGTAAATGATTATATTTGAAATTCAAGTTAAAAGTTAACTTTTCGATTATGTAAAATCAATTAAATATTCCAATTTCAGATAACCTAAATTCTTGGTCATTACAGTTTCTCTTTACCTTAATTAAAAAATTTAATTCCAATTAATTCAATATTAAATTTCAAATTGAATGTTTGTTACACACTAATCGTTTTATTTTCATTATATAATTCAAACAATACCTTTTTATTTCGATTTACATGTTCTATATATTACATCAAATTTCTCTTTCAATTAAATATATGTTTCCTTTTTATTTCGTCAATTTCCTCTTTTATTTTAATTCAAACGTATGTTTCTATTATTATGTCCATTAATTACAATTAATGTTCTCTTTCCTTTTATTTAAAAGATTTTAATTACATTTAATTCCATTGATCGTAAAATAAATTCCAAAGCGGATTATTCAATGGAATAAGGAATAAATCAATAGTTACAACTTACTAATTCATATCTATTAGTTTATTATTTACACAAGGAGTATAAATCTACTTACCAAATTATTGATTTCTTATTGTATGCTAACATATTTAGAATATTGTTTATCCCATTCTTTAGTAACATTTATTGTTATAGTTGATTGGAATTGCATTAATACCGTGACATCCCGCCCTTCATTCCATAGAAAGACGTGCCGTAAAATTAGAAGAAATAGGTAGAAAAGAAATAGATAGAAAGAAAGAACTAAACAATCACAGAATCTCATAGCGGAACGAGATAAATATATCACATCATATATATATACATACATACATATATATATATATATATATATATATATAAAGCAGTAGTCACTAATACCATACATCAGAGTCAATCAGTTTTACATATATCATTCTAGACAGCCGTGATGACCTGCTTATACATTACAACCAAAAAGCAGTCAAAGATACTAATACAGGGAAAATAGATATATCTAGATAGGTAGAAGCCTCTTGCTCCATGTCTTCTTCCAAAATACGTCAAAGACAACCTGGATCACTAGGATACTCATATAAATCTGAGTACCCAAGAGTTTAAGAAAAACAGAAAATAAACTCTAGGTTAGACACGTGTCTGGTGTAAGTAAACGGTTTAAGTTTGTTTAACTTGAAAATCATTTGAAATCAAGGGTATCTCGTAAGACTCAACGCATACAACAGGGACAAGTTTTTCTCTTACGATAACCAAAGCATTTTATAGGAAATCCAGTTATATTATAATAGTGTATAGGGTTTCAAATATAAAATAGGAAATAGCTGGAATGCTTACATCTCATGTTCCAGCATAGTTGGTGTAACGACCCAGAATTTTGAACAATTTAATTTGAAAATATTTAATTAATTTTAAATATTTGAATGATAGTTTGACTTGAATTTCAAATTATCAGAATGAATTTGGCGATTAAATTTTAGAATTTAATCTATTTAAAGTTGAATAAAAATTTGAATCTTCAATTTTAAGCTGATTAAAAATATTTCAAAGGCTTATAAAATTCATATTGATAATACTGAAGATTATCGAAGCTTCAGAATTGAAATTTAAATTGAATTGTACAGTTTTGAAATTAAATCGTTTGAATCGATATTTAAAAATAGCCTTCCGAGGCATAGTCTCGGAATTCGACGAAACCAGTTCCATTGGGTCAGTAATATTGAATTATTATCGGATTTCAAATTTCGTGTTGATCGGAGTTATTATGCGAGCGTACGACGAATAAACGCGTTGAAATGAAATCAAACTCAAATTAAAATTTGAAATTTAATTACCGACAGCGTCCCAAATTTTTTGCCTAAAATCACGTTGCCTCTCCTAAAATCATGCCGAGAATCACGACATAAGATCGTGTAAACCATGCCTCTTCAAAAGATTAAATAACCTCTCCCTCTTCCATCAGTTTGAAAAAAAAGAGAAATGAAAATGGCCGAAATCAATTCGTGAAATCAATTAAAATGAGAAAAAAAAATATAAATGGCCGAAGCCTTGTTCTTCCCTCTTTTGAAATCACGGCCGAATATCTACTGGGAATTAATCCCCAAAATAAAAATAAATGGCTGCTTCTCAGAGTCCAAAATCGAAATCATGATGGCGCGTGCTCGCGCGTAGGAGAAGGCGGCGAGTGGTATTGTTCGATTTGGGGGTTCGAGCATGGGGCAACGTGAGGCGCAGTCGAGCGTTGCGGTGATGGCGCGCTCGAGGCCGCAGCGATGAGGTAAGGCGTTCGCAAGCATCTGGAGCGGCGGGGGCGAATGAGGGTCGGGGGAGCTCGAGTAGCTCGGTCAAGTTCAAGCACCTCACGCACGCGTAGGCCGAGGTAGATGGGGGTCTCGTGCACGACCGTGGTCCATGCTCGAGATGGAGGGGTGCAGCGGCGTCACGACTTCATTTGGGCGCGCAATTCAGTGGTGGCGAAGACATTGGTCAAGCTTAATGCTGCAGGCGATGGTAGCAGGCAAATGGGTTCGAGTTGGGTTGATTTTACGATCGAGTTAAGAGGTATAATCTTTGTTTTAGCTGAGTATTGATTTAGTAATTTGATTTAATAGAAAGAAAATTTTATTTAAACAGTGAAGAAAATGTTTGTCCTGAGATTCACTAAAAAATAAAATAAATGTACAGATAGATTTTAAATCTACTAAGTTTATATTAAAATAATATGTAATGAGGATTAATTTAGCTTAACAAAAAAATTTATCTGTTTATTTTAGTGACTAAAGGATATTTTATCAAAGGAAAATTAATTTAAATAAATAGTTACTTAATAAAATTTTAAAATGACAACTTGAATTGTCCAATTTACTTCGAATGTTAATAAATTATATAAATGTTATATAAGGTTTAAAAATCGAGAACAATTTTTAAATTGATTGAAATCAAATTATTCATTTAAAACCAAATTGTTAATTTAAAATTATCAAGTGAAATTTCAATTGTTTGATTGATTTAGATATTAATAAAAAATCATAATTGATTACAAGGTCTAGAATTGTGAAGAAAACAATCTGAAGTGGAAATGGTTTGCATGCATAAATCAAGGTGAGAACTTCTCACACAAAAATTTATAAGTTGGATTTGCAGTTATTTATTGATTGCTGTTTGGTTGTGATATTAGATATAGTAGGATATATCTATATATATAGCAATATATATATTGGCATATGTATATATTTCAGTTGATTGATTTCCTGCATTGTATAGCGGATGAGACCCTATTGCGCCGCCTATTAAGCGGATAATATTTTATAAATCCCATATACCGCGATATCCCGTCTTGAAACGGGATTGGTATTGTGCTAATGTCTGTGGATGCAGGGAAACAGGTTGGAGGGATCCAACTGGATTCCTCACAAATATTTATTTGATTCATATATTGTGATATTTGATTGTCTATCATATCGATATATGATATTAGAAAGTCGTGATTGACTATTTGATGTGTTGCATCATCGGTTCCAATTTTGAAGTTTAAAACAACGATTTTGATTTTTAAGGGATTTCTAAAGTGATTTTTGAAAGTATACGTTTATAAAATAATTTTGGAATTGATTCATCTTAAATAAATAAACGTTATAATTTTACTGTATAAAAATTATGATTTTTTGAGAAATACAGTTAAAAGTTGATTTTTAAAAATATGGGATTAATGATTTTATAAAATAGTTTAAATTGGGATTTCTGAATTTATTATAAAAAGTTTAAAAATAGGATTTATGAAATTTGATTATTTTATAAATCAAAATGATGAAATTAAAAAGGAGTTTAAAGACGTTTAAAAAGAATAATATAAAATGATTTATATAAAAGATTTATAAAATTAATATTTTATAAGTTAAAAGTATTGGAATTATAAAACGAAATTTTATAAGTGTTAGAATGAATTGTAAACGAATTTCGTAAATGAATGAAATTTTTAGAATTATAAACGGTGAAGTTATAAATAGAATTTTATAAGCAGTAGGTTTATAAAATTTGTAAAGTTATTAAAGGAATAGATTTTTGATAAATAAATGAATCTTATGAGTTATAAGATTTAAAATTTGGGAAGTTTAAAAGAACGATTTTTGTAAACAAATAAATTATAAGTATTTAACTTATAATATGAACTTTTAGTATATCATTGAGATATGAAATTGAATAGATTAATAAAGGGAATTTATAAAAGGAAGTTGTTATAAAATAAATAGAAATGGAATTTATGAACATTGATTTATAAATCCGCAACGACTTATTTTGATAAGTAAATAGTTGTAATTTATTAATGGAGTTATATTCACGTTTTAGACAGTGAATAATCCTTTAAAACAAAATGTATAGAAATGAGGAAATTGGTTAACAACTATATTCACGTTTTTGAATAGTGAATAATATATTAAAGAAAATGTTTTGGATGGGATGTTTTAAATAGAATTAAAACGATCTAAAGATGTTTTAAAATGTATTAACTATCGAAATCATAGATTTCAACATTCATTGTTGAAATAGACGTTTTCGAGAAATAGAAGGAAATGGTAGACTATAACACTGTTGTTATAGTAAATGATTTCCGAAAGGAAATGTTTTGTATAGTATTGGGATTTATATATCTATTTTAATTTCGAATCCCTATACTAGTGATTTTGGGTTGTCGTAACGATGTTTTACGCAACATTCGTTTTGGCCCAAATAGATATGTTTAAGAGAATGATTTCCTTAAAGAATAAAATATATACTTAATTTTGATTAGAGTATATTGAATATTTTCCAAGTGTAGAAAATAAAAAGACTTGTGAATTACTTATAAATAAATAAATATGGAAATGTTTTTCCAATATTAAGTGAATATTTTGAATTTATCTTTTTGAAGATAAATTGAAAATGAATATTAGAAATCGAATGGAAATCGGATATTCATAAATATTTTGGAATGTAAATTCACTATGGAATTTATAAATGAAAGGGGGAAATTGTTTAAAAATAAATATTGATTTATTTTTTTGAAGTATTGAAAATATATATCTTGTAAAGATATTTTTGGGAAATAAATAATTTGGAAAATTATTTGGAATCTGGTGATGTTGTGCATATCCATTGATAGTTCAATAACCGACTATCAATAGTTACCTTTGAATGGGTATTTGTTGTGATTTGCTTGAAATTGAATTCCATACTTATTTTTTTTAAAATAACGCTCACTATTCGGGTTAACCGGGAAGGACCTTGGGGTCGTATAACCCATTCCGAATATGTGATACGTCGTTATGAATTGCATTTGAAGACCGGTGTTGAAGACCGGATATCTTCGAAAACGAAAGGGTTTCTTGTCGATTGTCTCTGCACTGGCTGATCCCCGGTATAGAGATCTCCATATGTGATGGGAAATCCGGATGCGATTAGAGATTATCCGGATTGCAAGGACTTCGTTGTAAGTGCCTTCGGTTCTGTTCGATCCCAGAACAGACTTGTATGGATAGTATGCCTAACATTACAAATTGAGATATAAAGCTGATTTCTTTCAAATATATTTCTGTTGGTGGCGGAGAATTTATTCTCTTTGCTTAACACCCTTCTCTGAGCCGTACGAGCTCAGAGGTTATATAGTTGAAGGTTATTAGCAATATATTCCCAATTTGGTAATGTGACATGCTGAGTGTTGCTGTGAAATGATCATTGTTTAATCATTTGTGATATGATCATTTGTTTGATCATTTATCTTTGTGATCATTTCTATGATCATTTGTTGACCCAAAGCACAGCTTTTGTATAAAGCGTGGCTTTGTGGACGAGACTTCGTCGAGCCTCACACCCTGGAATGGTCAAAACAGGAAAGATGCAGCAGGGTTATGAGGGGTAGCTCCCTTTAGGGTATGTGCATTTCCTTCTGGAAAAGGGTGGTATCATGGTATGGAGCCCAGATACTTACTCATGTTGAAACACTTTATTTATTATGGTGTGATGCTGATTACGAGCGCTCGGTTAAAGGTCCCAAAGGACCGGGGGATGACATACTCGTGTCAGTAGTTACCCAGTTAGGGGTATCCCGCCCTTGTGTTGGCAGAGATCCGGTTTGGTTCTCGGGGAAGTCCTTCCAGAGGCGTTCTCATGTGGCAATGGGAAGTTCCTTGGCCTGACCATTTGTTGGAAATCCAAAGAAACAATACGATCCTTGTACGGTTTTAGTTGTAGAACCTGCCATTTAATATGGTAGCTATAGTAGGCATAATACAATGGTACCTATGCTGGCTAAGATTTATATTCTACTTTCGAAATGTTTTCTACACTATGCACTAGCAATAATATCAAATGTTTCTTTTTAATGCGTATTAAGCATCTTTGACTAACATAAGAAGAAATCTCCTCCAAGTCTGCGTTTGCATTGTGTGTGTGGTGGGAGGTCTTATGGTAGTCTCATTTTCAAAAACATTGCGAATTGACTTTAAAATATTCCTCTATTTTGATTTTAAAGAAAAATAAACTGTTTTGAGTTCTCACACCAGTTACATGACTGACTCGGAGTTTATTGTTTTCCTTCCTAAACTCTGGGTGCCCACCAATTTGCACACGGGCAGTCAAGAGTTAAGGTTTATCAGGATATTCTGGAATTCAGGAGTTACTGGAGGCAAGCTGTATGGCATGGCATATTATTAGCATATAGTATTTCTTTTCCGCTGATTGTTGTTGTTTGTTGTTGTACACTCTGATGTAATGAAATGAAATGTGATGTAATGTAATAACTGATATAGTTCTTTGTTTAAAGATTTTTCATTTATCTATTATATGTTGTTCCGCTGCGAATTGTGAGATTCTGGTATTGTTATGTTGTTTTCTTTCTGTTCTGTTCTATTTTCTATCTTCTTATCTCTTCTTCTACCTCTTTCTTTTTCTTAAAACCATAACGGTTCGGTTTTTCGACATCGAAAAATTCGAAATGTTACATTTGGTATCCGAGCATATGGTTAAGCGACAACCATGGCTCTGTTGGGTATTACTCATTAGAGATAGAGTCAGCAGTACTCTAGAATGAGTTTGAGAGTAATAATAGATATGAGCGCGTATTTGTTAGCGAATATAAAATTGTTTTTGAATCGGGTAAATAAGATAATTTTGCCCAAAACTATTTTTTTTGATAGAGAAGAAATGATTTTCTATGAATTATTATAGTATATGGTTGCATGGTTGTTAGAAAGTGATAATATTAAATTATTATCATTAGTATATGGAATTAAGTAAGAAATAAAATGTATAACCAAAGAATTGAGATAAATTCATTTAACAAATGAAATTTATAAATATGAAAAAAATATATAAGGAAATGAATTCATATACAATTGGGATTTGTAAAATGAATTGTAAATAAATGAATTGGAATTGAATGATGAAATGAGATTTGATTTGATCAAGTTGAATAAAAATCAAAACTTGGAGAAAATAAAATTAAAAAGGATTGAATTCAAGTAAACTAACTTGATAAATTATTAATTCATGGACTAATGAATTGGTTAAATTAAAGTTTAGTCCTGAGCTAAATTTGAAGATAAATTTGAATTTGTATATAAATTCAAGTGAGTAAAAGAAATAGAATTGAAATTTAAAATGAATAAGTGAATGTACTAATTGAAATGAATTAGTGAATGAAACTAATTTAAAGTAGTAATATGAATAGTAAATGAAAGTTAATCGATAGAATTCAATATTTAGAATTAAGAATTGAATTCAAATGAAATTGAAATGTAAAATTGAATGAAAATGAATGTGTAACTTCAATAGTGAAGTAAAAATGTATAATAAGCATATGTTAAAAATTTTGTAATGGAATTGGCAAAATAGTTTGAATGTTGGAATTGGATATATGGCTAGCAGGATATACAGGTGTATTAAAAGAAATGGAATTGAGATTTTGATTTCGAAGATAAAATTTAATTACTCGACAAAAAGGTACGTATTTCAATTTCAGTATGAAATTTGGTGATTTTCTTCTCCAGCCACTTGGCTTTCTCTTTTCTTTTTGATTCTGAGGGGCCGTAGTGCCATTTTGTAGTCGTACCGAGCTAGCTGCGCAAAGGAGACGCCGGCGAAATTTTTTGAAAATTTAGGGTGTTAGAAAAATTTTGAGAAATTTTGAAAGTTTGAAATTTGAATTTAAATTTAAATTTGAATTTTGAAGTAAACAATATTGTTTGGAACCTATAATTGAAGTTGGAAAGCTAGTTGAAATGATAATGAATCTCTAGTAAAAAGATTTGTTTTAGAAAGTTGATAAAACTATTTGAATTGTGAAAAATGATAACGTGATAAGGACATTCTTCTTAACTTGTAATTTCGGGACGAAATTCTTTTAAGGGGGGAAGATTGTAACGACCCAGAATTTTGAACAATTTAATTTGAAAATATTTAATTAATTTTAAATATTTGAATGATAGTTTGACTTGAATTTCAAATTATCAGAATGAATTTGGCGATTAAATTTTAGAATTTAATCTATTTAAAGTTGAATAAAAATTTGAATCTTAAATTTTAAGCTGATTAAAAATATTTCAAAGGCTTATAAAATTCATATTGATAATACTGAAGATTATCGAAGCTTCAGAATTGAAATTTAAATTGAATTGTACAGTTTTGAAATTAAATCGTTTGAATCGATATTTAAAAATAGCCTTCCGAGGCACAGTCTCGGAATTCGACGAAACTAGTTCCATTGGGTCCGTAATATTGAATTATTACCAGATTTCAAATTTCGTGTTGATCGGAGTTGTTATGCGAGCGTACGACGAATAAACGCGTTGAAATGAAATCAAACTCAAATTTAAATTTGAAATTTAATTACCGACAGCATCCCAAAATTTTTGCCTAAAATCACGTCGCCTGTCCTAAAATCATGCCGAGAATCACGACATAAGATCGTGTAAACCATGCCTCTTCAAAAGATTAAATAACCTCTCCCTCTTCCATCGGTTCGAAAAAAAAGAGAAATGAAAATGGCCGAAATCAATTTGTGAAATCAATTCAAACGAGAAAAAAAAATATAAATGGCCGAAGCCTCGTTCTTCCCTCTTTTGAAATCACGGCCGAATATCTACTGGGAATTAATCCCCAAAATAAAAATAAATGGCTGCTTCTCAGAGTCCAAAATCGAAATCATGATGGCGCATACTCGCGCGTAGGAGAAGGCGGCGAGCGGTATTATTCGATTTGGGGGTTCGAGCATGGGGCAATGTGAGGCGCAGTCGAGCGTTGCGGCGATGGCGCGTTCGAGGCCGCGACGACGATGTAAGGCGTTCGCAAGCATCTGGAGTGGCGGAGGCGAATGAGGTTCGGGGGAGCTCGAGTAGCTCGGTCAAGTTCAAGCACCTCGCGCACGCGTAGGCCGAGGTAGATGGGGGTCTCGTGCACGACCGTGGTCCAAACTCGAGCTGGAGGGGTGCAGCGGCGTCGCGACTTCATTTGGGCACGCGATTCAGTGGTGGCGAAGACATTGGTCTAGCTTAATGCTGCAGGCGATGGTAGCAGGCAAATGGGTTCGAGTTGGGTTGATTTTACGATCGAGTTAAGAGGTATAATCTTTGTTTTAGCTGAGTATTGATTTATTAATTTGATTTAACAGAAAGAAAATTTTATTTAAACAGTGAAGAAAATGTTTGTCTTTAGATTCACTAAAAAATAAAATAAATGTACAGATAGATTTTAAATCTACTAAGTTTATATTAAAATAATATGTAATGAGGATTAATTTAGCTTAACAAAAAAATTTATCTGTTTATTTTAGTGACTAAAGGATATTTTATCAAAGGAAAATTAATTTAAATAAATAGTTAGTTAATAAAATTTTAAAATGACAACTTGAATTGTCCAATTTACTTCGAATGTTAATAAATTATATAAATGTTATATAAGGTTTAAAAATCGGGAACAATTTTTAAATTGATTGAAATCAAATTATTCATTTAAATCCAAATTGTTAATTTAAAATTATCAAGTGAAATTTCAATTGTTTGATTGATTTAGATATTAATAAAAAATCATAATTGATTACAAGGTCTAGAATTGTGAAGAAAAGAATCTGAAGTGGAAATGGTTTGGATGCATAAATCAAGGTGAGAACTTCTCACTCAAAAATTTATAAGTTGGATTTGCAGTTATTTATTGATTGCTGTTTGGTTGTGATATTAGATATAGTAGGATATATCTATATATATAGCAATATATATATTGGCAAATGTATATATTGCAGTTATTGATTTCCCGCATTGTATAGCGGATGAGACCCTATTGCGCCGCCTATTAAGCGGATAATATTTTATAAATCCCATATACCGCGATATCCCGTCTTGAAACGGGATTGGTATTGTGTTAATGTCTGTGGATGCAGGGAAACAGGTTGGAGGGATCCAACTGGATTCCTCACAAATATTTATTTGATTCAGATATTGTGATATTTGATTGTTTATCATATCGATATATGATATTGGAAAGTCGTGATTGACTATTTGATGTGTTTCATCATCGGATCCAATTTTGAAGTTTAAAAACAACGATTTTGATTTTTAAGGGATTTCTAAAGTGATTTTTGAAAGTATACGTTTATAAAATATTTTTGGAATTGATTCATCTTAAATAAATAAACGTTATAATTTTAATGTTTAAAAATTATGATTTTTGAGAAATACAGTTAAAAGTTGATTTTTGAAAATATGGGATTGATGATTTTATAAAATAGTTTAAATTGGGATTTCTGAATTTATTATAAGAAGTTTAAAAATAGGATTTATGAAATTTGATTATTTTAAGAATCAAAATGATGAAATTAAAAAGGAGTTTAAAGACGTTTAAAAAGAATAATATAAAATGATTTATATAAAAGATTTATAAAATTAATATTTTATAAGTTAAAGTATTGGAATTACAAAACGAGTTTTTATAAGTGTTAGAATGAATTGTAAATGAATTTCGTAAATGAATGAAATTTATAGAATTATAAACGGTGAAGTTATAAATGGAATTTTATAAGCAGTAGGTTTATAAAATTTGTAAAGTTATTAAAGGAATAGATTTTGGATAAATAAATGAATCTTATAAGTTATAAGATTTAAAATTTGGGAAGTTTAAAAGAACGATTTTTGTAAACAAATAAATTATAAGTATTTAACTTATAATATGAACTTTTAGTATATCATTGAGATATGAAATTGAATAGATTAATAAAGGGAATTTATAAAAGGAAGTTGTTATAAAATAAATAGAAATGGAATTTATGAACATTGTTTTATAAATCCGCAACGACTTATTTTGATAAGTAAATAGTTGTAATTTATTAATGGAGTTATATTCACGTTTTAGACAGTGAATAATCCTTTAAAACAAAATGTATAGAAATGATGAAATTGGTTAACAAGTATATTCACGTTTTTGAATAGTGAATAACATATTAAAGAAAATATTTTGGATGGGATGTTTTAAATAGAATTAAAACGATCTAAAGATGTTTTAAAATGTATTAACGATCGAAATCATAGATTTCAACATTCATTGTTGAAATAGACGTTTTCGAGAAATAGAAGGAAAGAGTAGACTATAACACTGTTGTTATAATAAATGATTTTCGAAAGGAAATGTTTTGTATAGTATTGGGATTTATATATCTATTTTAATTTCGAATCCCTATACTAGTGATTTTGGGTTGTCGTAACGATGTTTTACGTAACATTCGTTTTGGCCCAAATAAATATGTTTAAGAGAATGATTTCCTTAAAGAATGAAATATATACTTAATTTTGATTAGAGTATATTGAATATTTTCCAAGTGTAGAAAATAAAAAGACTTGTGAATTACTTATAAATAAATAAGCATGGAAATGTTTTTCCAATATTAAGTGAATATTTTGAATTTATCTTTTTGAAGATAAATTGAAAATGAATATTAGAAATCGAATGGAAATCGTATATTCATAAATATTTTGGAATGTAAATTCACTATGGAATTTATAAATGAAAGGGGGAAATTATTTAAAAATAAATATTGATTTATTTTTTTGAAGTATTGAAAATATATATCTTGTAAAGATATTTTTGGAAAATAAATAATTTGGAAAATTATTTGGAATCTGGTGATGTTGTGCATATCCATTGATAGTTCAATAACCGACTATCAATATTTACTTTTGAATGGGTATTTGTTGTGATTTGCTTGAAATTGAATGCCACACTTATTTTTTTTAAAATAAGCGCTCACTATTCGGGTTAACTGTGAAATGATCATTGTTTGATCATTTGTGATATGATCATTTGTTTGATCATTTATCTTTGTGATCATTTCTATGATCATTTGTTGACCCAAAGCACAGCTTTTGTATAAAGCGTGGCTTTGTGGACGAGACTTCGTCGAGCCTCACACCCCGGAATGGTCAAAACAGGAAAGTTGCAGCAGGGTTATGAGGGGTAGCTCCCTTTAGGGTATGTGATTTCCTTCTGGAAAAGGGTGGTATCATGGTATGGAGCCCAGATACTTACTCATGTTGAAACACTTTATTTATTATGGTGTGATGTTGATTACGAGCGCTCGGTTAAAGGTCCCAAAGGACCGGGGGATGGCATGCTCATGTCAGTAGTTACCCAGTTAGGGGTAACCCGGTCTTGTGTTGGCAGAGATCCGGTTTGGTTCTCGGGGACGTCCTTCCAGAGGCGTTCTCATGTGGCAATGGGAAGTTCCTTGGCCTGACCATTTGTTGGAAATCCAAAGAAACAATACGATCCTTGTACGGTTTTAGTTGTAGAACCTGCCATTTAATATGGTAGCTATAGTAGGCATAATATAATGGTACCTATGCTGGCTAAGATTTATATTCTACTTTTGAAATGTTTTCTACACTATGCACTAGTGATAAAATCAAATGTTTCTTTTTAATGCGAATCAAGCATCTTTGACTAACATAAGAAGAAATCTCCTCCAAGTCTGCGTTTGCATTGTGTGTGTGGTGGGAGGTCTTATGGTAGTCTCATTTTCAAAAACATTACGAATTGACTTTAAAAATATTCCTCTATTTTGATTTTAAAGAAAAATAAACTGTTTTGAGTTCTCACACCAGTCACATGACTGACTCGGAGTTTATTGTTTTCCTTCCTAAACTATGGGTGCCCACCAATTTCCACACGGGCAGTCAAGAGTTAAGGTTTATCAGGATATTCTGGAATTCAGGAGTTACTGGAGGCAAGCTGGATGGCATGGCATATTATTAGTATATAGTATTTCTTTTCCGCTGATTGTTGTTGTTTGTTGTTGTACACTCTGATGTAATGAAATGAAATGTGATGTAATGTAATAACTGATATAGTTCTTTGTTTAAAGATTTTTCAATTATCTATTATATGTTGTTCGCTGCGAATTGTGAGATTCTGATATTGTTATGTTGTTTTCTTTCTGTTCTGTTCTATTTTCTATCTTCTTATCTCTTCTTCTACCTCTTTCTTTTTCTTAAAACCATAACTGTTCGGTTTTTCGGCATCGAAAAATTCGAAACGTTACAGTTGGGCACTATCAAAACTATACGGGCACTTATTGAAGATTGAATTCCATACAATGGCAGGGCTACCGTGGTACCGCCCATCACAGTACCCGGTCTAGATCAGCATACCGAGGACCACTTCCGATCCCCTACAATACAAGACTGGAGTTACCCCTTACAAGATAGTCCGAATAAGATAACCTCGCGGTTGGGGCCTACAACCGCCCACATAGCCGAATAAAAAGGGACATCTAGACTGGGGAAAAATCTTATCCTAATTGGGCGATACCCACTTAGCCTTGATGCGCCTCCTCTGTTTTAGCCATTCCTGGTTGATGAGGGTTGAGGCTTTGGTTACCTTTATAACCCATATTTCTTGGAATGCTCACTATCCTCCAGTGACGATGATTTGATCGCATTCGTCCATACAAGTCGGTTCTAGGTCTGAACGGAACCAAAGGCACTATCTCCGCTACACTCGTTTTGGAATCACTCTCAGAGTTAGCGACAAATAGCCCTTGCATTATGAACCTTCATTCCCGATCTTCCTTTGAGATTTCACGACCTATCGCTTAATTTGGATCGATGTGGTTTTCGAATAACAATTTGATAACCGATCCCGGTCTCATCAAAATCCAAACGCCGTCTTTTAAGGCCAAGTTGTTTTAAGTAAAACAATTCAATTAAATTCAGCATGTCATATTCACATACAAATTTCCATCACAGATATCTATTTAAATAAACATCTCACATTTATCAACAGTTCAAGTCAGTGTATTTCATATGATAGAATAACAGGAATATGCATACTACAGATATTAAAGCAATCCAAACATTCAATCCAATTTGTCCATTCATAGGTAAGATTAACTAGTCACACAAACATCTAATTAATTTAAAAATAAATTACTTATAATCCTGCTTACTTAACATTGAATAATTACAAGCCATTTATTTTATTTTAATTAAATATTTGAAATCCATTAATTATTATCATGTATAAGAACTTAAGGGTTTAAAAAAATTAGTCCTTCAAACAACTTATTTTACTTTAGCCATTTAATAATTTCATCTATTTTATTTTACTTAATAACTTAGAAATTAATTGAGTAATTGTCATATATGTGTAATTGTCTTAAGCTTAACTAATTTTAGCTTAAATTATTCTATTTGCAACATTTATTAACCTAAATGTTTTTAAGTTAAACAATTTGGTAAAAATTACTTGAAAACTATGTTTACATTTCCATTTTTATTTTTATATTTCCTTTCTTTCTAAACACACAGACCCAAGCCCAAATTCCCGATCCAAATCCACATCCCCTTCTTCTTCCTTTCCTCCCCGTTCTCTTTTGCCTGATCCTCACATTGCCTATAAAAATTTGACGGATACCTAATGCACCGTGCACGTGCACGCACGATTGAAGCCGTGCTGATCATCACCGACGACATCACCAAATCGCCGCCGACACCCTCGACTCCCCTGGCTACCCAGAACCCTAAACGATCCTCCCTATCAAAATCGAACAAGGCGAGCACCATGAGGAACAAAACCCGATCATCCTCTTCCACTCGCGTCGCCTACCTCCGACCACCATAGGCATCGTCCTCACGTTAGAACCTTCGCCACACGACTACCTTCCTATTCCCCCAACTCCGGTCCAACTCGATGCTACGACGAAGTCATATTTTCCACGAAAACCACATCGATTAGGTCGATCCCCTAAACCCTAATTCATCGCCGTCCTGCTTCCAGTTGCTCTGAAAAATCACCGATCATTTTTTCCTTGATCCCCAGACGACAAGCTACCTCCAGCTACAACACCGACGCCTCATCGAACTCCGATCATCATGAATTTGTAAAAGACCAGATTCCGTTCAACTCATGATATCTCACCAAATACCAACTTAAAAATTATTAAATTTCCATCAAAATTCATAATTTTCAAAGATGAATCGGTCTATATAAGAGAAACTTTAAATTAAATCGGTCGATTTTTCTGAGACGTTTTATTTTTACTGTAAATCCTATCTTTCCAGAAAAATACCCAATAACTTCACTTGAATTTATTTTTAAAAATAGAAATTCGTTAATACAAACATATTTCGTTTAATGATCATAACCTAAAAGTGATTGAGTGAAGAGAATTTGAATTTTTGAATGATTTTGAGCCTTTTAGAACAAAACAAAGACATGCATATATACACACAGCAATTCAAACTTATACACCGAGGCAACATACTTTTTCATCCATGCAAGTCATATTCAAAATATGTATACCATCGATTATTACATACACAAGTTAACAAAGAAGATTTAGCTTTTAAAAGTTGAAGTTTAATCAATTTGAACAGAGAAACAAAGTTTGCTTTGAGGAACAGCAACTTCATCTTTGCTCTGATCTTCCTTGTTTTAGTTGAACTTGAATTGCTATGTTTCAGTTGTAAGTGATAAGGTTGTTAGTTTTTTTTCTTTCTCGTATTGTTTTTCTAAAATGAAAGAAGAAAGAAGTTTAAGATATATGTATAGGAAAACTGCTTGTATTCAACCCTCGTTTTGCTCTTTAATCGTATTTTTATGAAGAAATCTATTTTAAAAAGAAGAAATTTACACTTGTAAGTTTGATGAATTAGTATGTTCCTCTCTTAGCTTACACATGTCCATACATATATTTTATATTTTTTTATACTTTTATTTTTATTAACTAAGTATAGCTCAAATAGTTTTACTTAATATTATAAATCCTTTTATTTATTCCTATTTTCTTTTTTAGGTTTTATTTGTTAATACTTTAATTAATAACCATATACACACACACTTATCTCTAGTGTTTAAAATGTAGGGTTTAAATTTAATTATTTTTGAGATATTTACATTGAATCCAAATCATAGTTTCTTTTTACAATCTATATATGTGTATATATATACGAATAATAGTAATTAGAAAGCATATTTTTATTTGTTTGAAAAGATAAGTTTTGTAAATTTAAACAATTATATATCAAATTAATATTGCTGAAAATTCTAGGCTGTCACATTCCTTCCCCCTTAAATGAATTTCGTACCCGAAATTTTAAAGCAAGAGATAATTTAACTATCCATCAAATTTTTTATATTCAACAGCAAAACATACACATCATCATATACTAACAACCATAGCAAACAATTCATTCAAACAATCAATCCTAACTATCCTGACACAATTCTGGATAAGCCTACCTTATACTATCTATAGTTTCCCAGGTATAATATCTGGGATCTTCGCTCCATTGAATCTTAACTAGCTTTACCACTTTGTTCCATAGCTCCTTCTCATCTCGATCTACAATCTGAACTAGATGCCTGACTACAGTTAAGTTCGGTTCGACCTCCAAATCTTCCTGAACTGTTGGTTCTATAATCAGCGATGGGTCGTATACGTACTTCTTCAAATGAGATACGTTAAATACATTGTGAATCCCAGCAATCCGGTATGGTAATTCAATCCTGTATGCTAAAGCACCGATCCTTTCAAGAACATGGAAAGGCCCAATATATCTCAAAACTAGCTTTCCAATCTTACCAAATCTGATTGCTCCTTCGATCGGGGAAACCTTGACGAATACCAAGTATCCAATTTCGAATTCCAAATTCCTCTGTCTCTTGTTTGCGTAGCTTTTCTGACGATCCTGGGTCGCCATCATCATTTTCTTGATCAGCTCAACCTTCGTAGATGCCTCCCGAATTAAGTCTGGACCAAGTATAAGACATTCTCCCGATTCTACCCAACAAGATGGTGATCTATAGGGTCTTCCGTACAAAGCTTCGTTTGGTGCCATCTTAATGCTTTCTTGATAACTGTTGTTGTACGGGAATTCTACCAAGTGTAGATGTTCCTCCCAAGATCTGCCAAAATCTAAGATACAAGCTCTCAACATATCTTCAAGAATGCGATTCAGCCTCTCTGTCTGATTGTCGGTTTGAGGAAGACAAGCGGTACTTAAACTCAATCTCATTCCAAGAGCCGTTTATAGAGCTTCCTAAAATTTGCCAGTAAAAATTGGGTCACGATCACTCACAATGCTGATGGGAACTTCGTGCAGTCTATCAATCTCTTTCATGAAAATCTCTGCTAATGAAGCTGCAGTTCTGGTTGCCTTAACTGGGATAAAATGGGTGCTCTAAATCAGTCTGTCTATGATTACCCACACTGCTTCATTTCCTTTCTGGTTCTTGGCAACCCATCGATGAAATCCATCGATATAATCTACTATTTCAACTTTGGAATCTCTAAAGGTTGCAACAATCCCACAGTCTTCTGTTGATCACCATTCACTTGTTGACAGTTTGCACATCCATTGACAAAGGTAGCAACGTCCTTCTTCATACCAGGCCACCAGAAAACTCTTTTCATATCTTTATAAATCTAATTCATTCATGGGTGGACACTCAATCTAGATTTGTGTCCTTCCAACAAAACTTCCTGCCTCAACCCGTCCACATCCAAACACACAATCGTCTATTAATTCTTTAGGCTCCTTAACCGTCTACCTTAAAATCTGAATACCGACCTTCCTTAGCTCCATGAATTAATTCCTTTAGAGTTCCATCCTCCATTTGATTTCGTACAATCCTTTAATGAAGAGATGGGGTAACTTCAATGACAGCCAAAATTGCATTTCTACTCAAGGCGTCTGCCACCACGTTTGCTTTCCCCGGTGTGTAGAGAATGTCCAGATCATAGGATGCCAAGAATTCCACCCATCTCTGCTACTTCAAGTTTAGGTCTTTCTAGGAGAAAAGATACTTTAAGGGTTTATGATCGGTGAAGAGCTCAAACTTTCACCCAACAGATAATGCCTCTATATCTTCAGTGCAAAGACGATAGTCAACAATTCCAAATCGTGCGTAGCATGCGGCTTCAACTGCCTACTTGCGTACGCAATCACCCTTCCATTCTGCATCAGAACATCACCAAGCCCTACTCCACAAGCATAAGTGTATAGTTCGAACTTACTGCTCCCATCTGGAATAGCCAAAATAGGTGCACTAGTCAATCTCACCTTCATATCTAAAAATGTTTCTTCACACTCTGGAGTCTATTTAAACTTCGCTCCCTTCCTAGTTAGTTTGGTCAAGTGAGAGGAAATCTTGGAGTATTCCTGGATGAATTCCTGTAGTAACCCGCCAAGCCAAGAAAACTACGAACTTCGGTAGGAGTCGCGGTTGCTTCCAGTGTTGAACAACTGCCACCTTGACCGGATCCATAGAGATACCATCACCTGATACGATGTGTCCCAAAAATCTTACTTTCGATTTTCGGAAATGGCACTTCGAAAACTTTTCTTGCAGGACATGCCTCCTCAATGTTTCAAATACTATTTCCAAATGACACTTATGCTCCTCCTATGATTTGGAATAGATTAGAATGTCGTCAATGAACACAAGCACAAACTTGTTCAGCACATCCCGTAAGAAATGGTTCATCAGATCCACAAAATAAGCCGCAGCATTGGTTAGCCCAAAAGTCATAACCAGCCACTCATAAAAATAGTTAGGCCCTCTGAATGCAGTCAAGGGTATACTATCTTCAGCTACCCTTAGCTGGTGAAAACCTGAAGCTAGATCCATTTGAGAGAATACAGTAGCCCCACGAAGTTGATCGAAAAGATCGTCAATACGAGGCAAGGGGTACTTATTCCTAATGGTCACCTTATTCAATTCTCGATAGTCTACACAAAATCTTAATGAACCATCCAATTTGGTTACAAATACTACGGTAGAACCCCAGCTAGAACGACTAGGTCTGATAAATCCTTTTTCCAAAAAATCCCGAGTCTGCTTCACCACTTCCTCTCTCTCTTTAGGAGCCATCCTTCTACTTGTTTGGACCATCGGTATCGCTCCTAGAACTAGGTCGATACGAAACTCAATCTGCCAATGCGGAGGAAAACCTTTGACTTCTTCAAAGACGTCTAGAAAGTTTCTGACAACTTCGATGGTTCCTACTTCTTCTTGAGATGCCTCGAGCCCATGCAAAAGACTGCCTAGGTGAATTCCTAAACTATCGCAAGTCACCCTTGCAATCCTTCCCAGTTCAGTTTCTAATGACACGGTTCTCGCTTCATAAGCCAGAACGGCTTTATGCTTGTCTAACTAATCCATTCTTAAAATAAGGTCAAATCCTTTAAAGTCCAATACATATGGGTCGCACGAGAAACTGTGGGATAAATAAGAAACTTTTAGACCGTTAAAAATCATGTCTAGCTTGGTCACTCCCCCTATGGGATTAGACACAAAAATAGGGCGGTCTACGACATTAGGGGTAAGGTGAAATTTCTCCACCGATTCTAAATAAATAAGACTAAGGGAAGCACCAGAATCAAACAAAACTCTAACATAAATTCCATCTAAAAGAAAAGTAGCCGAGGACGTCTTTTCCTTTCCCATCAGTAGAAGCCGACGATCCAACCTGAATAGCAAACACTTTGTTTGGTTGAGCTCTCTGGAGATGTGGGTAAGCTTTCACCATATTCCCGGGTTGTTGACAATTGAAGCATAAGGTCTTCTAAACCATCGGGGAAATGGGTCCACTCTGCTGCTGCTTTGGAGCTTCACTTCTAGGACAATGCCTAGCAATATGACCTTCCTACTGGCACACATAACATTTCCTGGGTGCATTGCTACATCTAGGTTTTCCTTTACCCCGATTCTTCCAGCTTGGGTTAAATTTCCTTTTTTTCTGGTTGGTAGAATTTCCACTCGATGCCTCCACTGTTGCCAAGGGTTTCTTTTCCAAAAGCTCTTCGTATCTCAAAGCCATGTCTACCAGTTCCACAAATGATCCCTTGAGATGTGCGGTCATCTTCTCATGAAATTCGAGCCTCATGCCAAGCACAAACATTTCGTTCTTCTTAAGCATTGTGTCAATAAGACCAGGACCATAGCGGGATAACTCGTTAAACTTGGTGTCATACTCTGATACTGACAAATCTCCTTGCTTAAGGTCCAAAAAAATTCTATATAATCGAGTCTTTCCTGCAGTAAGCATAAACTACTCTTCAAACACTTCCTTGAACTTGCTCTAAGAGAATTCGTCTTCGATAACATTCATGGTGACTGCGTCCCACCACACAGCTGCTCCTTCCTGAAGTTGCCATGAAGCCATAACTCGCTTCTGCTCATCCGAAAGAGCTACTCTTGAAAATCCGCTCATATGAGCTCAACCAGGCTTGCACTTCAATGATAGACTCCGTACCCATAAAAGGTTTTCCTTCAAGATTGGTAAAGTCTTTGCACAGCATTGCAAAGCTCACTCGAGGCGGTATTGGGGTTACAGCCTCGACAGTTACCCTTCCACCTTTAGCATTCGGGCCCCTTTCATTTGGGGTTATTGTGCTAATCGCACCTCTACCTCTTCTTCTTCCCATGGTACTCATGTTGGTAACCAGGACACGGTAACCCAACAGTCAGGTAGGTGTATATAGATATATAAAAATTTACAAGTACGCTCTCTCATGATGGGTATTAACCCAAATGCCTAGGTAATCTCAACCTAACACTCTGATACCAACAGTGACAGCCTGCCCTTCATTCCAAGATAGACGTGCCGTAATATTAGAAGTGATAGGTATAAAAGTAATAGATAGAAAGAACTAAACAATCATAGAATCTCATAGCAGAACGAGGTAAATATATTACATCACATACATATATAAAGAAGCGGTCACTAATACCATACATTAGACTCAATCTGTTTTACATATATCACACTAGACAGTTGTCATGACCTACCTATACATGACAACCTAAAAAGCAGTCAAAGATACTAATAAAGCGGAAATAGATATATCTAGATACGCAAAAGCCTCCTGCTCCAAGTCTTCCTCTAAAATACGTCAAAGAAACCTAGATCACTCGGCTACTCATAAAAATTTGAATACCCAAGAGTTTAAGAAAAATAGAAAATAAACTCTGGGTCTGGTGTGAGTAAACGGTTTAAGTTTGTTTAACTTGAAAATCATTTGGAATTAAGGGTATCTCATAAGACTCACTGCACATAACACGGACAAGTTTTTCCCTTACGGTAACCAAAACATTTTATAGGAAATCCATTTATATTATAACAGTGTCTAGGGTTTTAAATATAAAATAGGAAATAGCTGGAATGCTTACATCTCACGTTCCAACATAGTTGCCCACAATCAAAACTGTACGGGCACTTATTGGAGATTAAATTCCATACGATGGCAGGGCTATTGGGGCATCGCCCGTCATAGTACCTGGTCTGAATCAGCGTACCGAGCACCCCTTTCGATCCTCTGCAACATAAGACCGGAGCTACCCCTTACTGGATAATCTGAGTAAGATAACCCCACGGTTGGGGCCAACAACCGCCCACAAAGCCGAATAAATAGGGACAACTAGACACGGGAAAATCTTATCCTAATTGGGTGCTACCCACTTAGCCTTGCTGCACCTCCCCTGTTTTAGCCATTTTCGGTTGATGACGCTTGAGTCTACGATTACCATTATAGCACACATTTCTTGGAATGCTCACCGTCCTCCAATGACGATGGTCCGATAGCATTCGTCCATAAAGTCGGTTCCGAGTCTGAACGGAACCGAAGGCACTATCTCCGCTACACTTGTTTTGGAATCAACCTCAGAGTTAGTGACAAATAGCCCTTGCATTCTTAACCTTCATTCCCGATCTTCCCTTGAGATTTCATGACTTATCGCTTAATTTGGATCGAAGTGGTTTTCGAATAACAATTTGATATCTGATACTGGTCTCATCGAAATCCAAACGCCGTCTTTTAAGGCCAAGTTGTTTTAAGCAAAACAATTCAATTTAAATTCAGCATGTCATATTCACACAGAAATTTCCATCATAGATATCTATTTAAATAAACGTCTCACAATTATCAACAGTTCAAGTCAGGGTATTTCATATCACAGAATAACAGGAATCAACATACTAGAGATATTAAAGCAATCCAAACATTCAATCCAATTTGTCCATTCATAGGCAATATTAACTAGTCACACAGTCATCCAATTAATCTAAAAATAAGTTACTTATAATTCTGCTTACTTGACATTTACTAATTACAAGCCATTTATTTTATTTTAATTAAATATTTTAAATTAATTAATTATTACCCTGTATAAGAACTTAAAGGTTTAAATTAATTAGTCCTTCAAACAACTTATTTTTCTTTAACCGTTTACTAGTTTCATCTATTTTATTTTACCTAACAACTTAGAAATTAATTAAGTAATTATCATATAAATGTAATTATCTTGAGCGTAACTAATTTTAGCTTAAATTATTCTATTTGCAACATTTATTAACCTAAATGTTTTTAACTTAAACAATTTGGTAAAAATTACTTGAAAACTATGTTTACGTTTCCATTTTTATTTTTATATTTTCTTTCTTTCTAAACACACAGGCCCAAGCTCAAATTCCCGATCCAAATCCTCATCCCGCTTTTCTTTCGTTCCTCCCCTTTCTTTTTTGCCTGATCCTCACATTGCCTATAAAAATTCAACCGATACCAAATGCACCATGCAGGTGCACGCATGATCGAAGCCGTGCTGATTATCACTGACAATGTCACCAAATCGCCACCGACATCCTCAACTCCCCTAGGTACCCAGAACCCCAAACGATCTTCCCTATCGAAATCGAACAAGTTAAGCAACATCAGGAACAAAACCCGATCATCCTCTTATACTCGCATCGCCTACCACCGACCACCAAAGTCCTCATCCTCATGTGAGAAACTTCGCCACACGACTACCTTCTGATTCCCCCTACTCCGGTCCAAATTGATGTTATAGCGAAGTCGCATTCGCCACAGCAACCACCTCGATTAGATCGATGTCGTATACCCTAATTCATCGTCGTCCCGCTTCCACGCTGCTTTGAAAAATCATTGACCATTTTTCCCTTGATCCCTAGACGACAAGCTACCCCCAGCTACAACCCCGATGCCTCTCTGAACTCGGATCACCGTGAATTTGCAAAAGATCAGACTCCGTTCTACTCATGATATCTCACCAAATACTAGTTTAAAAATTATGAAATTTCCATCAAAACTCATAATTTTCAAAGACGAATCCATCTATATAAGAGAAACTTGAAATTAAATCTGTCGATATTTCTGAGATGTTTTATTTTTACTGTAAATCCTATCTTTCCAGAAAAATACTTAATAACTTTACTTAAATTTATTTTTAAAAATAAAAATTCGTTAATATAAACATATTTCCTTTAATGATCATAACCCAAAAGTGATTGAGTAAAGAGAATTTGAATTTTAGAATGATTTTGAGCCTATTAGAACAAAACAGAGACATGCATATGTACACACAGCAATTCAAACTTATACACCCAAGCAACATACTTTTTCATCCATGCAAGTCATATTCAAGGTACTTATACCACCAATAATTACATGCTTAGTTAATAAAGAAGATTTATCTTTTAAAAGTTAAAGTTTACTCACTGTAATCAATTTGAACAGAGAAATAGAGTTTGCTTTGAGGAACTGCAACTTGATCTTTGCTCTGATCTTCCTTGTTTTAGTTGAACTTGAATTGCTATGTTTCAGTTGTAAGTGATAAGGTTGTTAGTTTTTTTTCTCTTTTTTTCCTTTTCTGGTATTGTTTGTCAAAAATGAAAGAAGAATGAAGTTTGAGATATATGTATAGGAAAACTATCTATATTCAGCCCTGGTTTTGCTCTTTAATCATTTTATATATATGAAGAAAACTATTTTAAAAACAAGAAATTTACACTTGTAAGTTTGATGAATTAGTATGTTCCTCTATTAGTTTACACATGTCCATATGTATATTTTATATTTTCCTTATACTTTTATTTTTGTTAATTAAGTATAGCTCAAATAGTTTTACTTAACATTATAAAACCTTTTATTTATTCCTATTTTCATTTTTAGGTTTGAGTTATTAATACTTTTATTAATAACCATATATATATATATATATATACACTTATCTCTAGTGTTTAAAATGTAGAGTTTAAATTTAATTATTTTTGAGATATGTACATTGAATCCAAATCATAGATTCTTTTTACAATATATATATATAAACAATAGTAATTAGAAATCATATTTTTATTTGTTTGAAAAGATAAGTTTCATAAATTTAAATAATTATATTAGAAGAGTATCAAATTAATATTGCCAAAGATCCTGGGTTGTCACAAATACTGTTGTCAATTTCATTTAATCAATATTGTTAAATTATATTCTAGTCGCGTTACCACCTTCCATTTCAATAAATATTAGTTGTTTTAGAATTTTATCTACGATCATGTTTTATATTCTAACAAATTTATTTTTATATTTTTTTATAGTAATAATGGAAAATTCTTTATTTCAAACCATATTCTATACAATAATTGTAATTAATATTTTTTAGATTTATTTGAATTTATGAGTCGTTACAATCTCCCCACTCAAAAACTTTTTGTCCCCGAAAGGAACGTGGGGTAGAATATAAGCAAACAGAAAGATAAGATAGACTCGAAATGAATAGTATCATATACAAAAAATTAATTCAAAACCATATAAATTTCAATTCGGATGTTAACTTTATATTTTTTTTTACTTATTAACATCCATTTATTTTATCATTCTAACTAACTCACTTTCAATTAATTTACATTCATATCCAATTTATTTGCATTCGCCTTATTTATTTCTTAATTGATTAACATTCACTTATCCTTATTCCTCTCGTTAATCATTCAATGGATTTATATTCAATTCTTTCGATTTTAATTGATTGACATTCAATTAACTTGGTTTCAATCCATTTTTATTCAATCAATCAATATTCATTGCATTCGCATTTGATTGATTCCAATTTAATGTATTTACATTCAATTGATTTTTTCAGTTTTTTACATTTGTTTCAACCACATTTAGTTGGTTTACATTCAATTAATTTACTCTCAATTTATATACATTCGTTACAATTTTTTTCCATGCTTACTTGTTCATATTCAATGAATTCTCCCTCCAATAATTTCCATTCTATTATGTCTAATTAACTTACATTCAATTATTAACGTTCATTATGTTCACCCTATTTATTTACATTCGTTTATAATCATATTTTTTATTCTCTTTCACATTCAAATTTACTTACGATCATTTATTTTATTTCATTCACATAGTATATTTCCTTTAACGTCAATATCACTTTATTAACTATTCTACATATTTACTTAAGTTTAGTATGGACATTCCATAATTTCTTTTGCATATCCAAAATGTTTAACCACATTCTTATTTTGGTTTTTTACTCGCTATTGTCTGAAGTTTCAAGTTATATAACTTATATATTCCAAATTTGTGACATCTCCACTTAATTATCTTTCTTTCATAATTTATTTACTGTTCACCTTATCATTATAACTTAAGTTCATTTATTTATTTTTTCAAAATAAATCCTATGTTTTTTTAGCTCATTTCATTTGTTTAATCCATTCGACTTCACTTAAGTAAATTCCACTTCATAATTCTATTTAAAATATTCTTTGTAATTTACCTTTATATCACAAACAGTTTACAAAATATAGATTTATTTATTACTCGTTTATTTCTTAAGTTCATATTCATTTACTTAAATAGCATTCTATTTTTATTATTCAATTTATTTCACTTAACATTTCTTATAACTTAGATTAACTGTATAAACATTCATTACAAAAACTCAATTTTTATTTATAACTTTCCTTAACAAATTTCATTTTATTTACATTTTATATTGTATACTATTCAATTACATGTTCTCATTAACATTTAAACTTTTTTCCTGGTAAGTTTTTGTTAATGTTTTAGAATGTAATTGAGCATTATACAATTTACCTTTTATTTACAATATTTGTTAATAAAAATTTAGTTTGAACATTTTTATTACTTAAGTTTCCTCTTGTATACTCTTCAATTACATATTCATGTTAACATTTTAATTTTTTAAATATTTTAGGTAAGTTATATATGTTTTAGAATGCAACTGGGTATTATACAAATTAATTTTATCCTAGTTCAACCGTTTCAAGTTGTTCGAATTTCATTACTCATTTTAGACACTCCAATTATTTAGAAATTTTACTTCATTTTAGTAATTAAAAACCATTACTTAACATAAACTTAAGAGTTTAATTTTCGGTTTCACTTCAAACCATTTTAAAACAAAAATATGCATATTTTTTTTGTATATCAAATCATACTTAAGAAATTCAAATCAAAATCCATTTTCCAAAAAAAAATGTAGCAAAGTTACTAAGTGGTCTCTCCCACTTCGAGACTCGGAAATGAATGTCGATGATGCTGCAATCATCACCCAAATTATTTTCCAACAACAAAAGAGGAGAGTACTGACTTGCTTCTTTTAAATTATTTTGAAAATAATTGCTACTTAAAAATACTTTCAAATAAAATTAATATTGTTTTTATTTTATATTTTTCAAAATTTGAAAACCAAATTTTGAAAAGCACCGAAAATTCACAAATCCACAATTTAATTTTATCTCATTTGCTAATCAGATTTATAACCATGTTTATAAATTTTCATCTCCTTATAACATATAACAATAGTTACAGATTTGGGAATGTTAACAAAACAATGGATGATAATTAAGCATTATCATTTCCAACAACCAATTCATTTAACTATCTAATTTTAGAAAATTATACTTTAATATATAAAATATAATCATACTTAACAAAATAACAACACGATATAAAACAATTTTTATAACACTAACAGATACGCTCTCTTATAGGATAATTCAAGAATGGATTTTAGAGAAAAAATAGAGATTCAAATTTAGGGGAACCCTAATCAAAGAGAATCCTAACTAAGAAGATAGGATTGAAAGGAAGGATGATACCATAATTGATTCTACTAATTCTAGGGTACCGCTACCCTATTTCTAATGAGTCCTTACTCCATAAGCTAAGTTTTGCCTAAACATAAGCTCTGATACCAACTGTAACGACCTGCTATTTTGGACCATTCAAATCGACGATAAACCAACACATCAGACTTGAATTGCTCAAACTAACAAATTTTTATTTATATTTGGCAAAACGTAGCATATACAATAAATATATCAATCACAGAATCATCGACATAGAGTAATACAACAATACGCAACGGAATAGGTAAGTAGTAGTTCATGAAGCTATTACAGAAACAACAGAGTCCAAGACAAAAGACAACAGAAGTCCAAATACATAGAAACCTCTAATGCATAAGCAAATAACAAATCTAAATAGAAACAACTAAATGACCGAAATAACAGAATAATTAGAAAGTTGAATATGTAAGATAGATCTCCAAGCCAAGCTCCAAGCTCCAAAAGGTGAGTCTCCAATGCTGTAATTGTAATGACCTAACCTTTTTGGACTATTTAAAACGACGATAAACCACACACGTCAGACTCGAACCATACAAAGGGAAGATTATTTTAGGGCAAATAAGAAAAAAAGCAGAGAAAAAAACAAATACAGAATCTTGTAGCAGAATGACAAAATATGATAATCAAATAAACAGTTCATGAAGTTATTTGCAAAAAACATTAATTAAACCTTCTATAATACAGATCAGAGTTACATACCACAAGAATATATAGTAAATAAATGCAGCTAAATAACATGATGCAGTGGAATAAATTTGAAAAATAATAATAATACAAAATCTTCGTCTTCGTCCTCCAGAAAGCAGTCTTCAATAACTAAAAAACTCAGACTAAACCGAGCGAATTGAAAAGACAAAACATTCAAGTCGGAACTAAAATATCTTACGTAAGTTAAATCAACAATAAATAAATATGAGTGTAACTACGTCAGAGGTGTTTACCGGGTTTGACATCTCCTATCCAGTATCTAATATGAGTGCAATAACTTAATAGATGTTCGGGATTCCTATCTCCTGAGGATCCGTTAAACTATCTACATACATAGAACAATACGCTATTAAACAGTGTCTACACTAAAAATAAATCATTAAAATAGCGTTAAGGCGTTACCCATACCCCCCTTAACACATTTTATATAATGTCGTAGTCTATACGGATACAGTAAACTCCACCCGCAGGTCGGCTATCATGGAGCACTCCATAGGTACGACACAAAACAAACTCGTAGAAGGCACGATATGGCATGTGAACACGACACGCGAAGCAATGTCAGGGTAGATATACCAATTGTGGATCCGGACTGGTGGTAACACATAACATCAACTACCATCCACCTCAGAACACACTCCCATAATCAAAATCGAGGGGTGGCCACTAAATCATCACAAAGTCATAATACGTTATCGAGAAATGTGTCCGATCGGAGGTGCGACCTCACTTGGCCCGGCATGGCTCCAATTTTAGTCACATCTAAGCTGACTCATGGGAATCAGGGTCATGTAAATACCTCATACAGAATCGTACACCAAACCATCCAACTTCGTTTCTGGAATCTCCACCGCGTACACAGTTGTTAAAGTGGTTTTTTATATTGACAGAGAGTATGACAATATCTGATCCCGGTATCTTTAACAAAAAAACGCTTATTTCACACCGGATGGTTCTTTTGCATTTCAAAAATTCAATTTACAATTGATATCGAAATATCATATTCAATTTCAAATCATATCCCTTTCGAAATCATATTCACTTTCAAAACTATATTCACTTTCAAAATCATATTCACTACAAAATCATATTCACTTTTTAATTTGTCGATAGGATAGGTTAAATAAATCCTCGTTTCAAAATCATCATATTTACTCAAATATCTCATTTCACAAAAGTTTTCAATTCCAAATTCCAACTTGGGTTGTATTATCATCGAGGATTTAAATATAAATACTTCAACTTAACACAGTCTAAAATTTTAGAAAATAGTTTAGATAGCATAAATAGTTTTAATAGTTTGAAATAATTTAAAATAGGTTAAAATAGTTTTAAAATAGTGAAATAGTTTAAATAGATTTAAATTTGATTTAATTGGATTTTAAAATAATTTAAATAGATTTAAAATTGATTAGATATATTTTTAATGGATTAAATAAATTCAAAATAGATCAAATAAATCTAAAATAGATTAAATAGATTTAAACTATACTAAATAGATTTAAAATAGATTAAATAAATTTAATTAATTTAAAGTAGGTAAAATAGATTAAATTGGATCAAATAGGTTATAGTAGATTAAAATAAATTAAAATAGTTTAAATTGATTAAAATAGTTAATTTAATTAAAATAGTTTAAATTAGTTTAAAAATAGATTTCAAAGTTATATCCAAACATTTCAATAACTCAATTCCATTAAATTCATTTATATTTAACACTTCAACTTTGAAATTCCAATTTAAATCCTTTGAACAATTTATTAAATCAATTCCAATTTCAGCGATAACATTCAGATTATCGAAAATAATTCAGTTTATATAAATTAATTTCTATTTCAAAATGCCAGTTAACTGAATTCAAAATATAAAGAATTAAAATCATTAAATTTAAACAACCCAGTGTCCGTATAAAATTTTCTACCCTATTGTCAAGTGATACAGTTATTTATCATTTCAATCCGCAATTTAAAATTTTACGATTGTATATCATTTCAAACCGCAGTCCTGAATTAAATAAAATCCAAAAAATCTTTCGAGTCTATCATCTCATCCCATAACGATTTTTCCTTAATCTATAGATCGTTTGGGTATGTGTCATTTCAACCCATAGGGAACACTCAGTGTTACAATAATAAAAAATATAACATCCAATCATCCAATATCAGCAATCAAACATCCATCATAATCATCATCCAAATCAACCAATAAATATTAATAGATAACTGATTATCATTAACATGTACTAAATTGAAAATTAAATTCAATATTGAAGTACATGATGATTTAATGCAAAAAAGTCAAATTTAACTAGAATAACAATTTAAACATACTAAACATCGATCATTTAATTTCTAATCACATCATAAATTTAATTTAACTAACATAAGATAGTTTAGTAGTTGTGAATGAGTTATAACACTCACATTTTATTTCAAATCGATTTGAAATTGAACGGTATCAGAATTTGTTCATAATGTTCGGAATTTCAATACAATCGTAGCAGAACAAATCGCACGTGAATCAGACCATGTACGTAAAAGTTTTTAATGTTATAACGATTGAAATCAAGTTTTAAACTAATAAATAAATAAATAATGGGGTTACACACAGCCGCCACGTCAGCATGGAAAATGCAAAATCCTACTCATTTGCTTGCCTCCTTTCGTACACACGAACTACTGAGCAGCCAACCCATACACGACCTCCTCCTCCGATTTGACCACGATCACAGCCACACCATAGAGCCTCTGACCTCGCCTTCTCCATCTCCACGACCACACACCACCTAACTTGCCGTAAGATGCCTATAAAATCACAACCGTTGATTGCAAATTCAAACCCTAATCAAATTTTTTCCATCGATCCAGTCGTTGATTCGCCTTTCCACCCACATGGATGAACTTCCCTTGACCCTCTCCACAACCAATCACCTCCAATCGACAATCCGTTGCATTTGATCGCAACCCAATGAACGACCGAGAATGATTTGGCCAATACCGGAAAAACTAAAATCTAGTTGCAAAAATGAAAAGCAGATTTGAGTTGTGCTCATCGAGAGCTTCCCAATGATATTAAATATGATAGGGTTTAAGGAATTTTAACTTTTCGACTTTGATTTTTGATTTGCAATTGAATTTAAATTAGGATACTTCAATTGAGAAAAGAGAAGCAGAAAGAATTGTACGCACAGTGACGAGGAATAAAAGGTTGCCAGGGTTAGAGTAGAACGATTTATATGAACCAGGCCCGATAAGAAAATAAACACATATCGAATTGATTTAAAACGATAATAACGACCCGAAAAGCCCGTTCTGACCTCGAAACGAAAGTAGGTCATCCCGTACATCAAACTAAATATTTTCGATAAATTTAAACTCAATGGAATAGGTTTCAAGTCCTAATTCCATTGTATGAAGAAGTTAGCTTGAAAATTAGCTTATTTCACATTATTTAAATAAATTAACATTAATTTAATTAAATCTCGTTTTCCATTCAAATTATTAGCAAATTTCATCATTTTTGATCACTCTACATTTACAATGGTTTAATACCAATTTACATATCAATTTAGTGTTAAATACTACACTAATCCAGTTAATTATAATTTAATTCCAATAGATTGATTATACTTAATTTCAGTCCTTTTTATTTTATCTTCATTGCTCTATGCATATTTTAACATTGGGTTATGTCCTAATACATTAGTATTCCACAATTGCCATCTTTTATTTATTAATTGCAATTTTCCAATTATAATGAATTTTTTCGATTTTCACATAAATTATAATTTAAAACCCCAATAAATCAATTTATGTTGGTTTCACTCTTTTTATTAAATCAATTATTGCCTAAAGAATATAATTGACATTCCTGTATATATTTTATTACATTAACATTTTACAGTTATCATCTTAACTCACATTAACGTGATGTTTAGTTACATTGATTGCAGTTGATTTCTAATTAAATTTAACAAACTAAATAAACAGGTAACATATAATAATCGTCACTATTAACTTTTAGTCACATTTATAAGTTTATTATTTACAAACAAATGTTACAACAACTTGCACACCAATTTTACCCAAATAAATTTAATTACACACTTTTCATAAATTTATACATATTTAAATTATCCATTACACCTTTTATCCAATTTATCAATTAATACACACATCATTACAATTTACTTCCTATCTATAACCAATTATAACTTTTTAATCATTTCACTTAAATAGAATTACATTTAAGGCAGTCATCAATTACCTTAAATTAATACTACTACATTTCGTTCCAATTATACCCTTATTATTAAATCGCAAATTTTCATTTCTTCCAACATTAAATCACAAAACATTATTAAATTAACTATTTTTAATTATCGAAAATTACGGATCATTACAGTAACACTTAGGCTGACCCGAGCATAAAGCAAAACACAAAATACTCGAGTCAGGATTAACAATCTTATGCAAGTAAATCAACTCAAGGGAAATGTCCAAATGAAATGCAGTAACTTAAAGAATGTTTGGGATTTCCATCCTTTAAGGATCCGTGGAACTATCTACATACATAATACAATACGCTACATAAAAATGTCTACAGTAAAGTAAAATATTAAAATAGCGTTAAGGCGTTACCCATATCCCCCATAATACATTTTATGTAAATGTCATAGTCTATACAGTACTGTAAACTCCACCGTAAACTAGTGGGCTATTAGGGAGCACTCCATAGGTACGACATAAAACAAACTTGTAGTGGGTGCGATCAGGATAAACATGACAAGGCACGCGAAGCAATGCCCAGGTTAGGATACTACCATTTTACGAATCCAGACTAGTGGTAACGCATAGCAGCTACTACCGCCTACCTCGAGACGCATTGTAACGACCCAGTATTTCATGCCATTCGCATTCGCACATGTCAGACTTAAATTTCTCAAAATATCAGATTGTTAATTTAAATTTGGCAAAAATCAGCATATACAGTAAATAAAATAATCATAAATCATAAACAAAGAGTAATATAACAATAAGCAACGGAAACAAACTAGTAGAAGTTCATGAAGCTACTATATATATCAGAGTTAAAAACAAGATACAACAAAAGTCTTGAATACATAGAAGTGTCAATACAATAGTCAAATACATAATCTGAACACATCACTGGAATCAACTGAATAACTGAAAGCTGAATCGATAATAGGATCTCCAAGCGAAGCTCCAACTCCAAAGGTGAGTCTCGAATATTGTGCACTCAGTCTGACCCACGCGTAAAGCAAGAACACAAAACACTCAAGTCAGGATTAACATTCTTATATCAATAAATCCAACTCGAGTGAAATATCAACTGAAATACAAGTAACTTAAAGGATGTTTGGGATAATCATCCTCTAAGGATCCGTGGAACTATCTACTATGTAGTACAATACGTTATTATAATATGTCTAAAGTAAAGTAAACTATTAAAATAGCGTTAAGGTGTTACCCATATCCCCCTTAACACATTTTTATAATGCCGTAGTCTATACAGATACTATAAAATCCACTCGCAAGTGGTCTATCAGGGAATAGGTATGACACAAAAAACACTGGTAGAAGGTGCGATAGGGCATGCGATAAGGCACTCGAGGCAATGCCAGGGTAGATATACCATTTCGTATCCGGACTAGTGGTAACTCATAGAAGCTACTACCGCCCACCTCGTGACACACTCCCAAATTAAAGGGTGCACCCAATCAAATCAGCAAAGCAATAGAATGGTATCGACGAATTGTGCTTGATAGAAGGAATGACCTCACTTGGTACGGCATGACTCCTGTTTTAGCCGCATCAAGCTGACTCACGGGAGTCGGGGCTACGTAAATACCATATAGAATCATCACTAAACCATCCTACTTTATTCTAGAGTCTCCACTACGTACACAGTTGTTAAAGTGGTTTTCGGTATTGGCAGAGAGTACGACAATATCCGATCTTGGTCTCTTTAACAACCAACTTAATTACAACACCGTGGTCATTTCATTTCAAACAGTTCATACTTCAAAACCGAAATATCATATCAATTCAAAAACCATATCAGTACGATATCATTTTCACTTCAAATATATCTATTTCCAAAAATCATAGCACTTTACAATTATAAACTTTCGAAACCAAAACACTTAAAATCATAACATTTTGAAATCATAAAACTTTGAAATCATAATACTTTGAAATCATAACATTTTGAAATCATAACACTTTGAAATCATAATACTTTGGAAAATTATAACACTTTGAAATCTTAATACTTTCCTTTAAACAGTTTAGATATTAATGATAGTACATATAATAAAATAGTTTATAAAATTAAATAGTTTATATAAAATAGTTATAAGTTAAAATGGTTTATATTAAAAATAGTTTATACTAAATTGATTTATATTAAATAGTTTATGTTAAAATAATTTATAAAGTAAAATATGTAAATAGTTTTAAATATAATTTAAAATACTTTACATAATAAAATTGCTTTCTCGAATTTCACAAATCAATTCAAATCAGCACGAGTTCCAAATTTCAAATTTAATTCAATCTCAATTCATCAATTTTAGTTCAATTAAGTTTCTCAATAAACCATTTCAAATTATATCGATTTTAAATACAAATTTGAACCACAAATAAACCATTTCAATTTCAATGCATTTCAAACCTTTAAGTATTCGACATCTTCAAAACTAAATTTGATAATTTCATTTATATCTTAGTTTAACTTAGTTATTATTTAGTTTTAATACATTCACTTAATAAATCCAATATCATTCAAATAAAACCCCAAATTACAAATAAACTAAATATTTCCCTCAATTTATTTAATCTTGAAATATTCATTTAAATCACCTTAAACCAAAATCAAGTTATAAAATCATATCTTTTAAAAATCTCAAATTCAATAAGTTTCAAATCGATTTAATTAAATAAAATCCTTAATTAAATACCATTTCAAATCAATTTCAAATCTGTCTTCTCAACCTAAATTTATTAAAAATCATTATAACTCTATATTTGAAAATATAATTTTAAATAAATATTTAAACATATTATATATAGATTAAATCAAACTTTATTAAATTAAATCTTATTGTCCAACTTATTTTATAATAAAACTAATTTATGCATATTTTAAAATAGTAAAACTATAAGTAAATTCCTAAAAGTTATATTTTCAAAACTAACTTATAATTTTTAAAATTTTCAAAACGTATAATTTTAAAATCAAGAATTTAAACTTAATAAAATATGTTTATAGATAATATCTTGAAATCAATATTGATTTCTACAATAAATTGATTTGGCATCCTGTAACTTTGAAATTTGAGTCAAAGGTTTGTTTTGTTAAAGACTGGAAATAATTACTTTCTGTATCTTCTTCTAATGGGAGAAAATTCGATCCTGTTTCTGAGATTTACTGCCATGGGTAAATGCACAACCTTATACCAGGATTGCAATTGTTTCACACACATTTGCAGATAATTAGATACTCATTCTTTGGCATGAAAGGGGCACTTGGATTTGCACCTTCTTGGCTATTATGGCTAAGGTTCGTGTTACACAGTTCGTTTATCATGTGAACTATTCTGGAAAAATGATGCATTTGAGTCAAATATTGTTTATGAATTCAGGTACAACACTTTTTTATTACTGTACCCTTGTGGCATCACTAGTGAAGTTGGACTAATTTATTTTGCTTTGCCTTACATCAAGGTAAACAAATAATCTCACGTAGCCACATAGAAGTTTTTATTTCATTTCTTAGTTAGGTGATGAATTCATGCTTTTGTTTATGATTTGTGGTTTGAACAGGCCTCTGAAAAATACTGCATAAGGATGCCAAACAAGTGGAACTTCTCTTTTGATTACTACTATGCTGCAATTCTTGCTCTTGTGATATATGTGACAGGCATGTATCTAACCAGCTTCTTTTAATTATTATGAAGTTATTTCTTACTGTTTCAGCTCACCTTTTACCAAAAACTGCAATTCATGATATTCCGTAGAGTATATAACAGATTGCTTTTAGCTTAGTAAGTTACCATTGAAGTTAAAAGAGTCTTAAAAGCAAAGTTATGTCATGATTCATAATAGATTATGATGTCATATAGAAGTATGTGTTTATTGATCATAGATTTTGTTTTTTTTTCTGCTGCTAATATTTGCATCACAAGTAGCCCGCATATGTATACCTACATGCTCCGACCGAGGAAGAAAGCACTTTCCAAGTCGAAGAAGGCATAACTATTTTTATTTACGCCAAATTCGGAGATGCAACTATCAAAGAGGCCGTTGAATCAACCATCGCATGGCATAAAGACTTCATCTTTGTGGTATAATATGATTGTACTTAGAACATGACATTTGCAGCGGACTGTATGTGTTAATGCTTGATGTATTTGGCATGTAAACTTATCTAACTTTTTGGAGTGTTAGAATTCTATGACTCTAGCTTTTAGTCTTTTCGTATGTGATTTTAATTATTTTGCGACAATATTTAGTATTAGTATGGATGTACTGCATGTATGATGCTGTAATTTTTTTTAAATTTGCATTTATTTTGCAACGAGCAAAGTGCGTTGTTATATGAGCTTTTTACAACGGTCAATGCATGTTGTGAAACAGGCTATGCAACTAGAATGGTTTGTCTATTGCAAAGGGTTATGGCCATTGTATTATAGTCTATTACAATGGTCATAACCAGTTGTAAAAAGGTATGCTGCAATGGTTTTTACAACGTGCTTTGCCTGTTGTAAAATGTGGTGGATCTATTATAACGAGGCCTATTACAACGGGCACATGCCCGTTGCGGAAACCATATTACAACGGGCATTGCCCGTTGTAAAAAGACTGTTTTGTTGTAGTGTTTAAAAATCTCAAATTCAATAAGTTTCAAATCGATTTAATTAAATAAAATTCTTAATTAAGTACCATTTCAAATCAATTTCAAATCTATCTTCTCAACCTAAATTTATTAAAAATCATTATAACTCTATATTTGAAAATATAATTTTAAATAAATATTTAAACATATTATATATAGATTAAATCAAACTTTATTAAATTAAATCTTATTGTCCAACTTATTTTATAATAAAACTAATTTATTCATATTTTAAAATAGTAAAACTATAAGTAAATTCTTAAAAGTTATATTTTCAAAGCTAACTTATAATTTTTAAAATTTTCAAAACATATAATTTTAAAATAAAGAATTTAAACTTTATAAAATATGTTTATATATAATATCTTGAAATCACTATATATATAACAATGGTGTTTATATATAATTTTCTATCCTATGATCAAGTGATATGGATATACATCATTTCAATCTGCAATTTATACATATACACGGGTATATATCTTTTCAACACGCAATCCCAAATTCAATTCAAATGAAAATTGATAGGGTTTATCATTTCAACTCATAACAATTTACTCCTATTCTACAAAATCATTTGGGTGTGTATCATTTCAACCCATAGGGAATTCTAGACTAACATGGAACTTGCAGAGTGAGAACAGATATGTTAATAATATAACAGGCATATATCATCAATATAAATAACAGATAATGGTGTCAGATGTCGCAGGTGAACATATGCAGATAACAACATATATATAGTAATGTAAATAACTAACAGCAACATATTTCAATTGTCGTTTCAATTGAAATCAAATTTAATAAATATAAGGACGTTAATCATGAGTGATTGCTCACCTTTCGAGGCTAGAGATGAATGAGAGTGAGATGAGTTACGAATTCAAGCAAGAATTTTGACGAGAAAAGATGATAGCTTGGGAATTGACGAAATTAAATTGAAACTGGATTGATGAGGATCAGTTATAAGTGAACTTATATATATAACTGTATATACTGTAAAATCATATGCTTAATCAAACACATTTTAAATTTAAATATATATATTTCAAAATCATTGTTTTAAATCAACCATATATATTAAATCAAACATATATACTATATATAATTTGAAATAAATACATACATATATGTGTATATACTTATTAAAATACAAAATACTTATATATAATGTATGTTCATTGCAACATATCAAATACCACATATATAAACTTTTATACTTTGTATACTTTATAAATTATAAACTGAAAAAACTTTCATACCTATATATGCACATTATATAAAATGCTACAAGTAACCATATCAGGAAAAAAAAGCTTATATATATACAACATACAGCCATAAATCTACAATTTTATAAACTAACAGAGTATATATAAACTTACGTAGTCATATACATACATACATATATATATATATATATATATATATATATACACAACATATAATAACATATTATAAAGTAACATGTTATGAAACAAGCATTTTATGAACTACAAACATATATATCCTTCCACTATTAATAATAGGATATATATAAGCTACACCAACACCTTATACAACTCAAGTAACACACACACACACACACACACACATACATACATATACATGTTCCGTTATTTTATCAGTACATACTTAGAAACCCAATTATATAATTAATACGCTATGAATAAAAGAGTCCAACATACCACAGATTTATATATATAACACTAATATAACTTACTTCATAGGTATTTATTAATATACATGCACTAACAGGTAATATACTACAACATAACTTTATATCTAACTAACATAGTTTATAATTTGTATAAATAACATATTATAATATATATGTAAACTGACATATATATTACTTACTTAACATATACAAACTGATATATACGTATTAGATATATATGTATATATCCATGCATTCACTTTCGAAATCAAAGACACACACATATATATATACTATGAACGTTTATATACATAAATTTATTCAATCTCAAAAAAATCCAACAGCAAAACAAATATAAACTTTTATAAATACATAAATACAACAAATCATATAGCTTATGTGACGACCCACAAATCCGTACCCTTTGAATTGACAAAATTCCCCACATGTACGATCCAAAAAACAAAGACTAACAGAAAGTCAAGAGAAAGAAAAGAAGAGAGAAGAAGAGAAGAGAGGAAAGAGAGAAGATAGAACCAAACAGAACAATACAGAATCTCGCATCGCAGCGGAAAATATATAATATCATATCAATGATCTTCACAAAATAGAAACCGTATATATATACATATCAATCAGAGTTCAACAATCTATCAGAGTTATCAGACTGGATAGTTATAATAACTTGTCCTCACAATTTCTGATAATATGAATAATAAACAAAGAAATAATGCAGCGGATAGTCAAGCAAATACGGATGTATAAAAATGAAGATCTCCAGCTCTCCTGCTGAAGCTCCAAAGGCACCAAAACTGAACCTGTAAATATACTCGGTCTGACCCGAGCATTGAAAGGGAAGAATGCCCGGATTAGTCTGGTAAACCGGTGTGAGAAACACACTCAATTGAATTTATTAAATTACCACAACTTTTCCTTAGTTTTGAAAACAAAACTATCTCGTAAGACACGCCCACAGATAAAAACAGACATGTCTTTACCTTACGATAACTAAAACATTCATATCAAATCTTCTTCTATTATAGTAGTGTCTACTATATACAAATAATATTAATCATAGCTGAAATTGTTACATCGATTAAATTCCAGCGTATAGCCCAATTGGGTAATACAATCCAAATGGCAGATACGTAGTGGAGTTTGGATTTCCATACAAATGACCAGGTGAAGGGACTACCTTCCGAAGGGTTACACCTCTAGATGGATGTCCAGAGGCGCAGAACATCTACCCTCTACCAACACAAGACCGGCCCACCTCTATGACTAGATGGTACCGAATATGTCATCCCCCAGTCATTACTGACCTTTACCGAGGGCCGTCTAGCATACAAACCACAACAATTAGATACATGACGTCTTAGCATGCAAAGATATATCTAGAAGAGGATAATCATACCCTAATGGGAGCGACACACTTAGCCATGCTGCATCTAATCCTGTCATAGTCATTTTTGATTGATGAGGCCTGAGGTAAGGATTAGCTTTCACTATCACATATCACATCACTTTGAATGCCACACGTCCATTTCCGTTGACTACTAATTGCCTTCCACAAAAATACAACCCTTCAGCTCATACGTCTCAAGGAGGGTGTTAAGCTAAGAGAAGTTTCCTTCTCCGCCACCACTGATGTACGTTTCTAAAAACCAATGTATGTAATCCGTAGAAATGCAATGTTAGACAAGCATCCATACAAGTTGTCTAGGAACAGGACAAACCGAAGGTACTTTCCTACCACATCCTGTAGGGAAATCCCTAGGATTAGTCGCGAATAGTCCTTGCATTGGATATTTAATAATGAAAAGACCACCGCTACTGGATGTATATTGGGATTTTAAACCCAAATGGTCAAAAAGCAGTCCCCCACTATGAAAATCCGGAATATCAGTATCATCATAAGCAACCTACACAATCGTCGCATATACGTTGGTCTGAAGTGGTTTTCAGATAAATATGATCCCAGTCTCTTCGTACCAACAACGCAAAAGCGTTTCTCAACCTCACGCAGAAACTAAGTCTTATAGACTTATCACGTCCCCAACTTTCAACTTGCTAACCTTCGAGCCAAAAAGGAAGCTCGATAGATTGGAGTAATACTCTACGCTATACGAATCAACATCCTCAACACAAATGATAATCAAGCCTACACAAAGGGCTACGTACTAAGAGTACGACTAAATAGTTCCCACATCAAGTCGAGGAACTAAAATTTGGCCAAGTTTGATAGTCGGTTATTTAACAATCAAAACAAATAGACAAATATTTAGCACCATAACAATCACTAGGCCCTTTTTATAAATCTTCTATTAATTAAATCACTTGCCATATATTCACTTCAAATTATCTTTAAAAAGATACAATCTCAAAACCATTTCAACTTCTATTTTGGAAAACGTTTCCAAATACTTATTCAATAATAAGTAATTCCCAATTCTATTCATTTCCAGCACTTAGAAAATATTACATACACTTAAGTCAGAATTAAGTATATATTTTATTCTCTAAGGAAAACATTCTCTTTAAACACATTTATCTGAGTTAAAACGAATGTTGCGTAAAACATCGTTACGACAACCCAAAATCACTAGTGTAGGGATTCGAAATTTAGATAGATATATAAATTCCAATATTATACAAAAACATTTTCTTTCGAAAATCATTTACTATTACAATAGTGTCATAGTCCATCATTTCCTTATACTTTTCGAAAACATCTTTTTGAACAATGAATGTTGTAATCTATGGCTTCGATCCTTAACACATTTTAATACATCTTCCACTTATTTAGCTTCATTTAATAGATCACTTTCAAAACATTCATTTTATTTAATATATATTCACTGTCCTAAATCGTGAATTTATTGCTAGTCAAATTTATTACTATTTTACATTAAACTAAAGGTTATCCACTATCCAAAATCGTGGATATAATTCCTTTAATAAAGATCCATATCTAGTTTATCAATTTAAATTGATTTCGGATTTGTAAAACAATGTTTATAAATTCCATGTTTATATTTTATAAAAACTTCAACTTATAAAATCACTTTATTAGCAAATTCTATTTATATCTCAATTATATAAAAATATCCAACTTATAAGCAAATTACTTATAAATCATTTATTTACAAAATCGTTTATGTTATAACTTCACAAATTTAAAAGATTTCATTCACTTATAACATTAATTTAACAACTATAAAAACTCCATTATAATTTAATTATTTTGATTTATAAAAAATCAATTTTATAAGTCTTCTTTATAAACCATTTATATTAGTCAAAAATCTCAATTTAAACCATTTCACAAAATCATTAACTTCGTACTTCACAAAAATCACATTTCAATTAAATTTCCCAAAACACCATAATTTTTATAACATAAAAACTATCACATTTATTTATTCAAAATAAATCAATTCCCAAAATTCAATAAAACGTATATGTAACGACCCAGAATTTTGAACAATTTAATTTGGAAATATTTAATTTATTTTAAATATTTGAATGATGGTTTGGATTTAATTTTCAATATAACTTTGAAAATGGCGATTAAATTATAGATTTTAATCTATTGGAAGTTGAATAAAAATTTGAATCTTCAATTTTAAGCCGATTAAAAATATTTCAAAGGCTTGTAAATTTCATATTGATAATACTGAAGATAATCGAAGCTTCAGAATTGAATTTGGAAGTGAATTGTTCAGTTTTGAAAATATATCGTTTGAATCGATATTCAAAAATAGCCTTCCGAGGCACAGTCTCGGAATTCGACGAAACCAGTTCCATTGGGTCCGTAATATTGAATTATTCTCGGATTTCAAATTTCGTATTTTTCGGAGCTGTTATGTGAGCATACGACATATAAACGCGTCGAAATTAAATCGAATTTGATTTAAATTTAAATTTAAAATTTAGTCAAATATCAGCACGTTCTTCCCTAACATCACGCCTAAAATCTTGGTTAAAACGTGCAAACACGTTCTCTGTAAAGTCACGTAATGTTGTCTTCTTCCCTCTCCTTTTAAAAATCACGCAAGTCTTCATATTCAATTTGCAGAAGAAAAAAAAATCCTATCTCCCTCTATTCAAAGTCAAGACGAGCTTTACCTCTTCTTCGTTTCAACAGCTCCTTCCTCCTCTTTTATTCGTCTTCCCCAAATTAAAACAAAATGGCCGAAGCCCTAGATTGAAATCGCGAGGCGCGTACTTGCGTATGGGAGAGTGGAGGACTCGTGGGCAGGGCGCGTGTAACGTTGGACTGGGCATCGCGCGCGAGAGGAGGATGAGGTGGCGGTGACGCTCACGAGCGCGCGCGCGCGATGATGGGCAGAGTCGAAGCTTGCGCGTGTTCGTTCGTGGGATTAGGGTTTCGCGATGTCTCGAATTGGGCTCGAGCGCGTGAGTGTCGAGTGGCATACCGAAGCAAAGGCGGCGACTTCAATGGACTCGTGGGGGGAGCGTGATTTCGTGGAGGAGGAGCAGTGGTATGGGGTGTCACGATGGCAGTGAGGCGTCGCGTGGATCTAGGGCACAGCGATGCTGGTGGTCGCGAGCTGGGTTGTTCAATTTACAGTAAAGGTATCGATCTTGTTTCGTTTAGTTTAAATTGATTCACATAGATTTCTTTACACTTATGGAAATTTAAGTTGCAGTGAGTAGAAGTATAGAAAAATACAGACAGTAAGTTTAAACAATTTAAACTCTTGAATTATTTAGAAATCAGTATTTAAATTTATACAGTAAAATACTTAAGTTTTGAAAGTTAATTTTTAGTTAATATTTTATTTTAAGGAATTAGAAAATTTGGTTATATAAACAGTTGTATAAAAGAAGAATTAGTTAAAATATAATTTTTGGTAAGAAGAAAGGAAATAAAATAATTAGTTAAAATAAATTTATTAAAGGAGAAAAATTGGGTTAAATGGAACTATCAGTTAATTTAACTATTAAAATGAAATCACCGATGAATTAAAATTATCAAATGAAAATTTATTATTCGATCTGTTCGAATATTAATAAATTGTGTAAATATTTATACAAGGTATAAATCAAGAAAATCGAACCGGAATGGAAAATGGATTGCTAATAAAAGCAAAGGTGAGAACTTCTCACTCAAAAATTTATAAGTTGAATTTGCAATTATTGATTGGTTGCTATTTGGTTGTGATATTAGATATAGTAGGATATATCTATATATATAGAAATATATATATATTGGCATATGTATATATTGCAGTTGATTGATTTCCCGCATTGTATAGCGGATGAGACCCTATTGCGCCGTCTATTAAGCGGATAATATTTTATAAAATCCCATATACCGCGATATTCCACCTCGAAGTGGAATGGGTATTGTGCTAATGTATGTGGATGCAGGGAAACAGGTTGGAGGGATCCAACTGGATTCCTTACAAATATTTATTTGATTCAAATATTGTGATATTTGATTGTTTATCATATTGATATATGATATTTGAAAGTCGTGATTGATTATTTGATGTGTTGCATCATCGGATCCAATTTTGAAGTTTAAAAATAACGATTTTGATTTTAAGAGATTTCTAAAGTGAATTTTGGAAATATACGTTTATAAAATATTTTTGGAATTAATTCATCTTAAATAAATAAATGTTATAATTTTAATATTATAAAAATTATGATTTTTGAGAAATACAGTTAAAAGTTGACTTTTGAAAATATGGAATTTATGATTTTATAAAATAGTTTAAACAGGGATTTCTCAATTTATTATAAAAAGTTAAAAATAGGATTCATGAAATTTGATTATTTTATAAATCAAATGATGAAATTATAAAGGAGTTGAAAGACGTTTTAAAAGAATAATATAAATTGATCCATATAAAAGATTTATAAATTGATATTTATAAATTTAGAATATCTTGAATTATAAAACGAGCTTTTATAAGTGTTAGAATGAATTGTGAATGAATTTCATAAATGAATGAAATTTATAGAATTATAACGGTGAAGTTAGAAATGGAATTTTATAAACAGTAGGTTTATAAAATTTGTGAAGTTATTTAGGGAATAGATTCGGATAAATAAATGAATCTTATAAGTTATAAGATTTATAATTATGAAGTTAAAAGAACGTTTTCGTAAACAAATAAATTATAAGCATTTAACTTATAATATGGACTTCCGGTATATAATTGAGTTATAAATCGAATAGGTTAATAAAGGAAATTTATAAGTGGAAATTGTTATAAAATAAATAGAAATGGAATTTATAAACATTGTTTTATAAATGCGCAACGACTTATTTTGATAAGTAAATTGTTGTAATTTATTAATGGAGTTATATTCACGTTTTAGACAGTGAATAATCCTGTAAAATAAAATAAATAGAAATGATGAAATTTGTTAACAAGTATATTCACGTTTTTGAATAGTGAATAATATGTTAAAGAAATATTTTGGATGTGATGTTTTAGATAGAATTAAAATGATCTAACGATGTTTTAAATGTATTAAGATTCGAAACCATAGATTTTAACATTCATTGTCGAAATAGACATTTTCGACAAATAGAAGGAAATGGTAGACTATAACACTGTTGTTATAGTAAATGATTTCCGAAAGGAAATGTTTTGTAGAGTATTGCGATTTATATATCTATTTTAATTTCGAATCCCTATACTAGTGTTGGGTTGTCGTAACAATGTTTTACGCAACATTCGTTTTGGCCCAAATAAATATGTTTAAGAGAATGATTTCCTTAAAGAATGAAATATATACTTAATTTCGATTAGAGTATATTGAATATTTTCCAAGTGAAAAAAAAATAAAAAGACTTGTGAATTACTTATAAATAAGTATGGAAATGTTTTTCCAATGTTAAGTGATAAGTTTAGAGAATTTATCTTTTTGAAGATAAATTGAAAATGAATAATTGAAAACGTATATTCATAGTTATTTTGGAAATATAAATTCAATATGGAATTTATAAATGAAATTGGAAAATGGGTTTAAAAATAAATATTGATTTATTTTTGAAGAATGGAAAATATATATCTTGTAAAAATATTTTTGGAAAATAAATAATTTAGAAAATTATTTGGAATCTGGTGATGTTGGCATATCCATTGATAGTTCAATAACCGAATATCAATATTTACCTTTAAATAGGTATTTGTAGTGATTTGCTTGAAATTGAATGCCGCACTTATTTTTCTTAAAATAAGCGCTCACTATTCGGGTTAACCGGGAAAGGACCTTGGGGTCGTATAACCCATTCCAAATATGTGATACGTCGTTATGAATTGCATTTGAAGATCGGTGTTGAAGACCGGATATTTTCAAAAACGAAAGGGTTTCTTGTTGATTGTCTCTGCACTGGCTGATCCTCGGTATAGAGATCTCCATATGTGATGGGAAATTCGGACGTGATTAGAGATTATCCGGATTGCAAGGACTTCTTTGTAAGTGCCTTTGGTTCTGTTCGATCCCGGAACAGACTTGTATGGATAGTGTGTCTGACATTACAAATTGAGATATAAAGCTGATTTCTTTCAAATATATTTCTATGGGTGGCGGAGAATTTATTCTCTTAGCTTAACACCCTTCTCTGAGACATACGAGCTCAGAGGTTATGTAGTTGAATGGTATCAGCAATATATTCCCAATTTGGTAATGTGACATGCTGAGTGTTGCTGTGAAATGATCATTGTGTTGATTATTTGTGATAGGATCATTTATTTGATCGTCTATCTTGGTGATCATTTCTATGATCATTTGTTGACCCAAAGCATGGCTTTTGTATAAAGCGTGGCTTTGTGGACGTGACTTCATCGAGCCTCACACCCCGGAATGGTCAAAACAGGAAAGATGCAGCAAGGTTATGAGGGGTAGCTCCCTTTAGGGTGTGTGCATTTCCTTCTGGAAAAGGGTGGTATCATGGTATGGAGCCCAGATGCTTACTCATGTTGAAACACTTATTATTATGGTGTGATGTTGATGACGAGCGCTCGGTTAAAGGTCCCAAAGGACCGGGGGATGGCATACTTGTGTCAGTTGTTACCTAGTTTGAAAGGTAACCCGGCCTTGTGTTGGCAGAGATCCGGTTAGGTTCTCGGGACGTCCTTCCAGTGGCGTTTCCATGTGGCAATGGGAAGTTCCTTGGCCCGACCATTTGTTGGAAATCCAAAGAAACAATACGAGACTTGTACGGTTTTAGTTGTAGAACCTTCCATCTAATATGGTAACTATAGTAAGCATACTATAATGGTACCTATGCTGGCTAAGATTTATATTCTACTTTCGAAATATTTTCTACACTATGCACTAGTAATAATATCAAATGTTTTGTTTTTAATGCGTATCAAGCATCTTTGACTAACATAAGAAGAAATCTCCTCCAAGTCTGCGTTTGCATTGTGTGTGTGGCAGGAGGTCTTATGGTAGTCTCATTTTTAAAAGCATTGCGAATTGACTTTAAAAATATTCCTCTATTTTGATTTTAAAGAAAAATAAACTGTTTTGAGTTCCCACACCAGTCACATGACTGACTCAGAGTTTATTGTTTTCCTTCCTAAACTCTGGGTGCCCACCAATTTCCACACGGGCAGCAAGAGTTAAGGTTATCAGGATATTCTGGAATTCAGGAGTTGCTGGAGGCAAGATGGATGGCATGGCGTATTACTAGTCTAGTATTTCTTTTTCCGCTGTTGTTATTGTTGTTGTACACTCTGATGATATGATGAAATGTAATGTGATGTAATGTAATAACTGATATAGTTCTCTGTTTAAAGATTATTCATTTATCTATTATATGTTGTTCCGCTGCGAATTGTGAGATTCTGATGTTGTTCTGTTATTTCTTTCTGTTCTATTTTCTCTCTTCTTCTACCTCTTCTTTTCCTCTTTCTTCTTTCTTAAAACCCTAACATTTCGGTTTTTTGGCAACGAAAAATCGCAATCGTTACATTTGGTACCAGAGCTTATGGTTAAGCGACAACCATGGTTCTGTTGGGTATTACTCATTAGAGATAGAGTCAGCAGTACTCTAGAATGAGTTTGAGTGTAATAATAGATATGAGCACGTATTTGTTAGTGAATATAAAATTGTTTTGAAATCGGGTAAATAAGATAATTTTGCCCAAAACTATTTTTTTATAGAAAAGAAATGATTTTCTATGAATTATTTTAGTATATGGTTGCATGGTTGTTATGAAGTAATAATATTAAATTATTATCATTAGTATATGGAATTAAATAAGGAATAAAATGGATTGAATTCAAGTAAACTAACTTGATAAATTATTAATTCTTAGACTAATGAATTGGAATTTGAATTGGTTAAATCAAAGTTTAGTCCTGAGCTAAATTTGAAGATAAATTTGAATTTGTATATAAATTCAAGTAAAAGAAATAAATTAAAATTCCCTTTGTTAGTAATTAAGTAAATTCGAGATGAATTAAAACCATATGTATTGCTAATGGAATTTATCTTGAATGTATTGCCAATGAAATCTATATATTTGTTATTGAAAATGAATGGAATGTTAATAGATTTCTTATATTTGTCGCTGACGTGTTTAAACTAAGTAAGTGCAGGTTTTGGAAGCCGTTTGGCTGTATTTTGGGTTGCGCAATAAGCTAATAATTAGCCGCTTTGCTTAAAATTGCTAAATAAGGTACGCCTACGCAATAAAAATAGGAAATATGAACTATTTTTCTGTTTTCCGACCGTGTGGGTCGATGTATACATATTTATACATATTGTTAAATTGCAAAAGCTCCTCCGTACAAAGGAGACTCTGCCAAAATTTTCCGTGAATTTTGGGAGTTAGAAAAATTTTTGAAAATTTTTGGAAAATTTTAGTTAACGACAAATCGATTTCGAAATTTGCAAATTGAAAAGAATTAGTGAATGAAACTAATTTAAAGTAGTAATATGAATTAGTAAATGAAAGTTAATCGTTAGAATTAAATATTTAGAATTGAGAATTGAATTCGAATGAAATTTAAATTATGAATTGAATTCAAATAGAATTGAAATTGTGAATTGAATTGAAATGTAAAATTGAATGAAAATAAAATGTAACTTCAATAGTGAAGTAAAAATGTATAAGAAGCATATATTGGAAAATTTTGTAATGGAATTGGCAAAATGGTTTGAATGTTGGAATTGGATATTATGACGAGCAGGATATACAGGTATATTAAAAAGAAATGGAATTGAGATTTTGATTTCGAAGATAAAAATTGAATTGCTCGACAAAAAGGTACGTATTTCAATTTCAGTATGAAATTTGATGATTTTCTTCTCCAGCCACTTGGCTTTCTCTTTTCTTTTTGATTCTGAGGGGCCGTGGTGCCATTTGGTAGTCGTACCGAGCTAGCCGCGCAAAGGAGACGTTGGCGAAATTTTTCGAAAATTTAGGGTGTTAGAAAATTTTTGAGAAATTTTGAAAGTTTAAAATTTAAATTTGAATTTAAATTTGAATTGTTAGGAGAACAATATTTTTTGAAACTTATAATTGGAGTTGGAAAGCTAGTTGAAATGATAGTGAATCTCTAGTAAAAAGATTTAGGTTAGTAAGTTGATAAAACTATTTGAATTGTGAAAAATAGTTAATGGGAATTGGGGCATTCTTCTTAACTTGTCATTTCGGGACGAAATTCTTTTAAGGGGGGAAGATTGTAACGACCCAGAATTTTGAACAATTTAATTTGGAAATATTTAATTTATTTTAAATATTTGAATGATGGTTTGGATTTAATTTTCAATATAACTTTGAAAATGGCGATTAAATTATAGAATTTAATCTATTGGAAGTTGAATAAAAATTTGAATCTTCAATTTTAAGCCGATTAAAAATATTTCAAAGGCTTGTAAATTTCATATTGATAATACTGAAGATAATCGAAGCTTCAGAATTGAATTTGGAAGTGAATTGTTCAGTTTTGAAAATATATCGTTTGAATCGATATTCAAAAATAGCCTTCCGAGGCACAGTCTCGGAATTCGACGAAACCAATTCCATTGGGTCCGTAATATTGAATTATTCTCGGATTTCAAATTTCATATTTTTCGGAGCTGTTATGTGAGCATACGACATATAAACGCGTCGAAATTAAATCGAATTCGATTTAAATTTAAATTTAAAATTTAGTCAAATATCAGCACGTTCTTCCCTAACATCACGCCTAAAATCTTGGTTAAAACGTGCAAACACGTTCTCTGTAAAGTCACGTAATGTTGTCTCCTTCCCTCTCCTTTTAAAAATCACGCAAGTCTTCATATTCAATTTGCAGAAAAAAAAATCCTATCTCCCTCTATTCAAAGTCAAGACGAGCTTTCCCACTTCTTCGTTTCAACAGCTCCTTCCTCCTCTTTTATTCGTCTTCCCCAAATTAAAAAAAAAATGGCCGAAGCCCTAGATTGAAATCGCGAGGCGCGTACTTGCGTATGGGAGAGGGGAGGACTCGTGGGCAGGGCGCGTGAAACGTTGGACTAGGCATCGCGCGCGAGAGGAGGATGAGGTGGCGGTGACGCTCACGAGCGCGCGCGCGCGATGATGGGCAGAGTCGAAGCTTGCGCGTGTTCGTTCGTGGGATTAGGGTTTCGCGATGTCTCGAATTGGGCTCGAGCGCGTGAGTGTCGAGTGGCATACCGAAGCAAAGGCGGCGACTTCAATGGACTCGTGGGGGGAGCGTGATTTCGTGGAGGAGGAGCAGTGGTATGGGGTGTCACGATGGCAGTGAGGCGTCGCGTGGATCTAGGGCACGGCGATGCTGGTGGTCGCGAGCTGGGTTGTTCAATTTACAGTAAAGGTATCGATCTTGTTTCGTTTAGTTTAAATTGATTCACATAGATTTCTTTACACTTATGGAAATTTAAGTTGCAGTGAGTAGAAGTATAGAAAAATACAGACAGTAAGTTTAAACAATTTAAACTCTTGAATTATTTAGAAATCAGTATTTAAATTTATACAGTAAAATACTTAAGTTTTGAAAGTTAATTTTTAGTTAATATTTTATTTTAAGGAATTAGAAAATTTGGTTATATAAACAGTTGTATAAAAGAAGAATTAGTTAAAATATAATTTTTGGTAAGAAGAAAGGAAATAAAATAATTAGTTAAAATAAATTTATTAAAGGAGAAAAATTGGGTTAAAAGGAACTATCAGTTAATTTAACTATTAAAATGAAATCACCGATGAATTCAAATTATCAAATGAAAATTTATTATTCGATCTGTTCGAATATTAATAAATTGTGTAAATATTTATACAAGGTATAAATCAAGAAAATCGAGCCGGAATGGAAAATGGATTGCTAATAAAAGCAAAGGTGAGAACTTCTCACTCAAAAATTTATAAGTTGAATTTGCAATTATTGATTGGTTGCTATTTGGTTGTGATATTAGATATAGTAGGATATATCTATATATATAGCAATATATATATATATATATATATATATATATATATATATATATATATATATTTGAATATGTATATATTGCAGTTGATTGATTTCCCGCATTGTAAAGCGGATGAGACCCTATTGCGCCGCCTATTAAGCGGATAATATTTTATAAAATCCCATATACCGCGATATTCCACCTCGAAGTGGAATGGGTATTGTGCTAATGTCTGTGGATGCAGGGAAACAGGTTGGAGGGATCCAACTGGATTCCTCACAAATATTTATTTGATTCAGATATTGTGATATTTGATTGTTTATCATATTGATATATGATATTTGAAAGTCGTGATTTATTATTTGATGTGTTGCATCATCGGATCCAATTTTGAAGTTTAAAAATAACGATTTTGATTTTAAGATATTTCTAAAGTGAATTTTGGAAATATACGTTTATAAAATATTTTTGGAATTAATTCATCTTAAATAAATAAACGTTATAATTTTAATATTATAAAAATTATGATTTTTGAGAAATACAGTTAAAAGTTGATTTTTGAAAATATGGAATTTATGATTTTATAAAATAGTTTAAACAGGGATTTCTCAATTTATTATAAAAAGTTAAAAATAGGATTCATGAAATTTGATTATTTTATAAATCAAATGATGAAATTATAAAGGAGTTGAAAGACGTTTTAAAAGAATAATATAAATTGATCCATATAAAAGATTTATAAATTGATATTTATAAATTTAGAATATCTTGAATTATAAAACGAGCTTTTATAAGTGTTAGAATGAATTGTGAATGAATTTCATAAATGAATGAAATTTATAGAATTATAACGGTGAAGTTAGAAATGGAATTTTATAAACAGTAGGTTTATAAAATTTGTGAAGTTATTTAGGGAATAGATTCGGATAAATAAATGAATCTTATAAGTTATAAGATTTATAATTATGAAGTTAAAAGAACGTTTTCGTAAACAAATAAATTATAAGCATTTAACTTATAATATGGACTTCCGGTATATAATTGAGTTATAAATCGAATAGGTTAATAAAGGAAATTTATAAGTGGAAATTGTTATAAAATAAATAGAAATGGAATTTATAAACATTGTTTTATAAATCCGCAACGACTTATTTTGATAAGTAAATTGTTGTAATTTATTAATGGAGTTATATTCACGTTTTAGACAGTGAATAATCCTGTAAAATAAAATAAATAGAAATGATGAAATTTGTTAACAAGTATATTCACGTTTTTGAATAGTGAATAATATGTTAAAGAAATATTTTGGATGCGATGTTTTAGATAGAATTAAAACGATCTAACGATGTTTTAAATGTATTAAGATTCGAAACCATAGATTTTAACATTCATTGTTGAAATAGACGTTTTCGAGAAATAGAAGGAAATGGTAGACTATAACACTTTTGTTATAGTAAATGATTTCCGAAAGGAAATGTTTTGTAGAGTATTGGGATTTATAGATCTATTTTAATTTCGAATCCCTATACTAGTGATTTTGGGTTGTCGTAACAATGTTTTACGCAACATTCGTTTTGGCCCAAATAAATATGTTTAAGAGAATGATTTCCTTAAAGAATGAAATATATACTTAATTTCGATTAGAGTATATTGAATATTTTCCAAGTGAAAAAAAAATAAAAAGACTTGTGAATTACTTATAAATAAGTATGGAAATGTTTTTCCAATGTGAAGTGATAAGTTTAGAGAATTTATCTTTTTGAAGATAAATTGAAAATGAATAATTGAAAACGTATATTCATAGTTATTTTGGAAATGTAAATTCAATATGGAATTTACAAATGAAATTGGAAAATGGGTTTAAAAATAAATATTGATTTATTTTTGAAGAATGGAAAATATATATCTTGTAAAGATATTTTTGGAAAATAAATAATTTAGAAATTTTTTTGGAATCTGGTGATGTTGGCATATCCATTGATAATTCAATAACCGACTATCAATATTTACCTCTAAATAGGTATTTGTTGTGATTTGCTTGAAATTGAATGCCACACTTATTTTTCTTAAAATAAGCGCTCACTATTCGGGTTAACCGGGAAAGGACCTTGGGGTCGTATAACCCATTCCGAATATGTGATACGTCGTTATGAATTGCATTTGAAGATCGGTGTTGAAGACCGGATATTTTCAAAAACGAAAGGGTTTCTTGTTGATTGTCTCTGCACTGGCTGATCCCCGGTATAGAGATCTCCATATGTGATGGGAAATTCGGACGTGATTAGAGATTATCCGGATTGCAAGGACTTCTTTGTAAGTGCCTTCGGTTCTGTTCGATCCCGGAACAGACTTGTATGGATAGTGTGTCTGACATTACAAATTGAGATATAAAGCTGATTTCTTTCAAATATATTTCCGTGGGTGGCGGAGAATTTATTCTCTTAGCTTAACACCCTTCTCTAAGACGTACGAGCTCAGAGGTTATGTAGTTGAATGTTATCAGCAATATATTCCCAATTTGGTAATGTGACATGCTGAGTGTTGCTGTGAAATGATCATTGTGTTGATTATTTGTGATAGGATCATTTATTTGATCGTCTATCTTGGTGATCATTTCTATGATCATTTGTTGACCCAAAGCATGGCTTTTGTATAAAGCGTGGCTTTGTGGACGTGACTTCATCGAGCCTCACACCCCGGAATGGTCAAAACAGGAAAGATGCAGCAAGGTTATGAGGGGTAGCTCCCTTTAGGGTGTGTGCATTTCCTTTTGGAAAAGGGTGGTATCATGGTATGGAGCCCAGATGCTTACTCATGTTGAAACACTTATTATTATGGTGTGTTGTTGATGACGAGCGCTCGGTTAAAGGTCCCAAAGGACCGGGGGATGGCATACTCGTGTCAGTTGTTACCTAGTTTGAAAGGTAACCCGACCTTGTGTTGGCAGAGATCCGGTTAGGTTCTCGGGACGCCCTTCCAGAGGCGTTTCCATGTGGCAATGGGAATTTCCTTGGCCTGACCATTTGTTGGAAATCCAAAGAAACAATACGAGACTTGTACGGTTTTAGTTGTAGAACCTGCCATCTAATATGGTAGCTATAGTAAGCATACTATAATGGTACCTATGCTGGCTAAGATTTATATTCTACTTTCGAAATGTTTTCTACACTATGCACTAGTAATAATATCAAATGTTTTCTTTTTAATGCGTATCAAGCATCTTTGACTAACATAAGAAGAAATCTCCTCCAAGTCTGCGTTTGCATTATGTGTGTGGCAGGAGGTCTTTTGGTAGTCTCATTTTTAAAAGCATTGCGAATTGACTTTAAAAATATTCCTCTATTTTGATTTTAAAGAAAAATAAACTGTTTTGAGTTCCCACACCAGTCACATGATTGACTCGGAGTTTATTGCTTTCCTTCCTAAACTCTGGGTGCCCACCAATTTCCACACGGGCAGTCAAGAGTTAAGGTTATCAGGACATTCTGGAATTCAGGAGTTGCTGGAGGCAAGATGGATGGCATGGCGTATTACTAGTCTAGTATTTCTTTTTCCGCTGTTTGTTATTGTTGTTGTACACTCTGATGATATGATGAAATGTAATGTGATGTAATGTAGTAACTGATATAGTTCTCTGTTTAAAGATTATTCATTTATCTATTATATGTTGTTCCGCTGCGAATTGTGAGATTCTGATGTTGTTCTGTTATTTCTTTCTGTTCCATTTTCTCTCTTCTTCTACCTCTTCTTTTCCTCTTTCTTCTTTCTTAAAACCCTAACATTTCGGTTTTTCGGCAACGAAAAATCGCAATCGTTACAGTATACTTTCAAAAATCACTTTAAAATCCTTTTAAATTTGAAAATCATCACTTTAACATTTTTAAATTATAAGAGTAGACCAAATGCTGCACAACACTAAATACAAAAATACAACATCCAAAACATCATATATCATATGATAACAGCATATATATATATATCAATATCTGTAAATAAACCAATACTGGTGATGAATCTAGTTGGATCCCCCAACCTATCACCTGCAACAACTATACATATTAGAATATGTGTACAATGTCCGCTTCGAGGAAGACGCACGTATAAAAGGTCATCCGCTCATACACAGGAACGTATAAGGTCATCTGCTCCACTAGGTAGGTATATATCCAAATATCAACCAATATATCATATATCATCCAGACAATCATCAATCATCATATGATAATTATTTCTCGCTTATATAAAAATATCAGTGAGTCATAAAGTGTGAGTTGTACTCACATTGCTTGTAGTCGTAGCGTTAGCGATTTATTCCGATTAAAATTAAACAAGCATTTAATTTTAATCAAAATTTTGAATAACTCAAACAAATCCCAATCCTGCTTCATACTGTAATGCTCGTCAACACGGACCCAACGCAATTTGTTTCGTGCGAAACGAACCTCGTATGAAGAAGATATGATGTGTTAAAGTTTAAACGAATTAAAAGATAATTAATTTACAAATCTATTTATTTTTAAAACCATCTTTTATTCTCAACCGTTTGATCTCGTTCTATCAGATCTACGCCACATGAACTCTTTTCTCCCCCCTCGTCTATTTCGTTCGTGAAAACCGAATAGAGCCGCCTGTATTTCTTGAATTTTCACAACTTATACGTGCAAATTGAAGATGATCGAACAACGCCCTTTTGAAGCCCACCACGTCAGCAACCCACGGCATGCTTCCAGTCGAACTCAGTTGCACGTAGGCCGAGAAAACCAAACCCATAGCCTAGGCGAATGCTACCCCTAGCCTCCACGTCGGGCCTTCATTTCCAATCTTCCACCGTTGATCTAATAGTACTCGTTGCCCTCTACGTTTTTGCAGTTGATAATTTTTCATAATTGTTAATGGATTGGATGAAATCGGAAGGCAAAGATGGGTGTTTTCTGGCCATGCATTCTATGGCGGCGGCTAGCCCTAGCCAGTTAGGGTTTGTGAATAAAATGTTGGCCACTTATAGAAAATTACGCGATTCTATTCATCCTGAAAATTTTCAAACTCGAAAGAAAGCGTGCCGCCTGACGTTTATAATGTTTTACCCCATTCCGAACACAATGGAATTTATATCGGGAGGCAATTCGATCATGTTCGAAAGATAGGTTTTCAAATCGACTATTTTAAATTTGAAATTCACTTACGAATTTCTATGCGTTTTAGTTTGCCTCGGACAAATCGTAAGTCCGATTGACACGAAATTTGAAATCTTACAACAATATTACATTACGGATCCGATGAAACTAGTTTTGTCGAAATCCAAGACTTTTTAAAAAATGGTTATTTTTTCTCGTCAATTAAATTATAAAAATGTTCAATTTTTACAATTTAACTTTTAATTCGATTTTAAAAGTCCTGCAACATCATTCTAATTCAATTAGGATTTAATTCACTTTATAAATCATTTTCATTTACATTAAATCCAATTTACAATTATTTACACAATTTCGAATATTAAATTAATAATTTAATTATCCAACTAAATCATACAGTTGAAATATTATTTATTCATCTTATAAACTTTACTTGGGAATATATAAAATTGATTAAATATAAGAATTTCAAATGACTGAAATTCTGGGTCGTTACATTCTCCCATACTTAAAAGAATTTTGTCCTCGAAATTACCAAGTAAGAAAAGGTCACAAAATTCATTAAATTTTCAAAATAATTCGTTCAAATTACAAATCAAATCTCTAAGTGTTTAACTTTCCCAAAATCCAAAGTTAAACTTCTTAAAAACTTTTCTATTTTTCAAATCCATTCATAGTTATCTTTCCAAAACTACTAATATTGTTTATCCATTAACTCAAATTCAAAAAATTTCCAATATTCTCAAAAGAAATTCTAACACCTTAAATTTTCAAAAAAATTCGCCAGCATCTCCTTTGTGCGGTTCGATCATAGTAGGATGACAACATATATATATATATATATATATATATATCACAAATATACATCTCATCGTCAAGGATGAGGCATCCCAAAGGGAAAAAAGTGTAAAAGTACGATCTGTAGTCCGAGATATGTACATTATATATTATTAGCGGGCATATACGGCTAATATAGCACGAAAGTGAGCTCCAAATGCGAAGCGTACGCCATCCGCACCTACTAAACACTCAATACACAAACGAGAAACGTGTACATATGAAAATAATATCAATATACAACATATACCAATACAACAACTATATATGCCAATATATCAAATGCAATCACCACAACAAATCCAACCATCAACCAACTATCATCCAACTGACATCTATAACCAAATCAATACACTTTCACTTCATATTAATATTTACTGAATTGATTTTCAATTTAAATCACATTCGATTCATTAACATTGGATTTTATTAACATTCATTCATATTCAAGTTTGTTTACTTCCAAAACAAATCAATTCTAATTAGATTCACTTAACTTCCCATTTGAATTCAATTATTTAGCTTTCGGTTTCATTAATTCAATTCCATATGAATTTTTATTTAATCAACTAGCATCCATCTAACAATCAATGCATATCCAACATTACCAAATTAATCTACTTTACATTCATTCAATTTGGTTCAACACTTTGAATTTCAAATTGGTTTAACATTCAGTTGACTTTCATTCAATTATTCAATTCACAACTTCTTAACTTAAGTTTTATTCAATTCTTAACAACAACATTTTCTAATCCATGTTTATTCCCTAATTCACTTTTACCATTAACGTTGAATTTCATAATATAACTCAAGTTCATATTCATCACTTTACTTTATTAATTTACTTCGATACCAAAATCAACTTCATTCAACATTACTTAATTTATATTTAATTTTATCTTCATTTACATTTACTTTCACTATACAACTTAAGTCACTACTATTTTAATTTCAAATTCTATCTTATTTAACTTTTGCTTAAGTCAAATTTATATCACTATTCAAATTAAGATTTTGTTTTACTTAACAAAACTGTTTAACCATTTTAACAATTGGTTTTACTTACATTTTCTCACTTTATAAGTTATTCAACTTATTTATTTAAACTTCCATAAACATTTACCTAAGTATACTTCCATTCACATTTTTATAATTTCAAATCATCGTTATATAATCACTTTATGCTTACGTTTAGTTAACCTTCCAAATTCATATTATCCAATTATTTGACCATTTAAATATAGTTCCCATTTCAATAATTTATCTAATCCAATTAAAATTCAATTCAATTTGTTTAAATTTCCTTTAGTTAAATTTCAAATCATATATTTTATTATACTAACTCAAATTTCTTTACTTTACCAAGTTAAATTTTATTATCTCATATTATAATCCAAAACTCATTTCACTTATATTCATCAATTACAAACTGGATTTTAAATTCAAATTTGTTTATCATAACAAAACTTCAATTTTCATTTTACTATTGGTAGCAAATCCATCACACAAAAACTCAAAAATGATACTGATGATGTTGCAGTCATCACCCTTATTATTTTCCAGTATCAGTAGTGAATTCAATGCTTTATATTCTTTCAGAAAAATCCTTTTATCTATAAATCACCTTTATAAATATTTTACTTATATAATTTCACTTTTTTACTTTACTTATATAAGATTCATTCCAAATTCCATTATCTTATTTAGATTTATAATAATATAATCTCTTTAATTTTGAAAAATAACTTTCAAAATAAACGGGATTCAAATTTTCAATTTCTTAGTTTAAATCCATTTTCATTTACAACTTATATTTATAAATATACTCATATAGTTCTACTTCTTATATATATAAGATTATTTCACAATTGTAAATCATATTAATTATAATTCCAGACTTTATAATTCATTTCCTTATATAATTTATTCTTTGACAATTTTTTGTTTCCATTAAGATTATTCAAACAACTTTTATTAACCGATATATATTTACATTTTCAAACAACCAAACAATCAGTTTATATATACTTTAATAATTTTCTGAAAAACTATTTCCTTTATATATAAAATATAATCGAGGTAAAATTATTTCATTTACCCAATTTAAAATAATACTATGTCGACTTGCCTCGTTTAAGTGTTTAGAAATCCCTATCGATAACATGGCGTCCTACATACCGACCAGAATTCACAAACAACTCAACGGATAAGCAAACACAATATAAAATATTTTATATTCACTAACAAATACGCACTCATATATATGATACACTCAAACTCAATCTAGGGTGCTACTATCCCTATCTATACTGAGAACACACCAAAGCTTAGGAATATACAAAATCTAAGCTCTGATAACAGGTGTAACGACCCGCAAATCCGTACCCTTTGAATCAACAATAATCCGCACATGTACGATCCAAAAAACAAAGACCGATAGAAAATCAGGAGAAAGAAAGGAAGAGAGAAGAAGAGAAGAGAAGAACGAGAGAAGATAGAACCAAACAGAACAATACAGAATCTCACATCGCAGCGAAAAATATTATAATATCATATCAATGATCTTTACAAAACAGAAACTGTGTATATATACACAACAATCAAAGTTCAACAATCAATCAGAGTTATCAACCTGGACACTTATAATAACCTGTCCTCACAATTGATGATAATATAAACAACAAACAAAGAAACAATGCAGCGGATAATCAAGAAAATACGTATGTATGAAAATGAAGATCTCCAGCTCTCCTGCTGAAGCTCCAAAGGCACCAAAACTGAACCTGTAAATATACTCGGTCTGACCCGAGCATTGAAAGAGAAGAACGTCCGGATTAGTCTGGTAAACCAGCATGAGAAACACACTCAACTAAATTTATTAAATTGCCAAAACTTTTCCTTAGTTTTCAAAACAAAAGTATCTCGTAAGAAATGCCCACACATAAACACGGACATGTTTTTACCTTACGATAACTAAAACATATCATACCAAATCCTCTTATATTATAATAGTGTCTACTATATACAAATAATATTAATCAGTGCCGAAATTGTTACATTGATTAAATTCCAGCATATAGCCAAATTGGGTAATACAATCAAAATGGCAGGTACGTAGTGGAGTTTGGATTTCCATACAAATGACCAGGTAAAGGGACTACCTTCCGAAGGGTTACACCTCTAGATGGATGTCCCGAGGCACAGAACATCTGCCCTCTACCAACACAAGACCGGCCCACCTTTATAACTAGATTGTACCAAATATGTCATCCTTCTATCGTTACCGACCATTACTGAGGGCCCTCTAGCATACAAACCACAATAATCAGATACACGATGTCATAGCGTGCAAAGATATACCTAGAAGAGAATGATCATACCCTCATGGGAGCGACCCACTTAGCCTTGCTGCATCTAACCCTTTTTTGATCATTTCCGGTTGATGAGGCCTAAGGTAACAATTAGCTTTCACAACCACATATCACATCACTTTGAATGCCACACGACCATTTCCGTTGACTACTAATTGCCTTCCACAAAAATAAAACCCTTAAGCTCATACGTCTCAAGGAGGGTGTTAAGCTAAGAGAAGTTGCCTTCTCCTCCACCACAGATGTACGTTTGTAAAAACCAATGTACGTAATCTATAGAAATGCAATGTCGGACAAACATCCATACAGGTTTTTCAGGAACAGGACAAACCGAAGGTACTTTCCTACCACATCCTGTCAGGAAATCCCTAGGATTAGTAGCGAATAGTCCTTGCATTGGATATTTCATAATGAAAAGACCACTGCTACTAGATGTATATTGGGATTTTAACCCTAAACGATCAACAAGCAATCCCCCACTATGAAAATCCGAAATATCAATATCATCACAAGCAACCTGCACAATCATCGCATATACGTGGGTCCGAGTGGTTTTCAGATAAATCTGATCCCAGTCTCTTCGCACCAACAATGCAAATGCGTTTCTCAACCTCACACAGAAACTAAGTCTCATAGACTTATCATGTAACAACCCAGGAATTAGTAGCAATTAATTATCGTCACTAGGTGATTAAATCGTTCGCTAATTTCTATTGGAATTCTATTAGGTTAAAATTCTTTTAAAAAATTTGTTGCAACATGTTAAGGGCTTTAATCTCGGCCCACAATTTCTCAATGCCATTCCCTTCTTGCTTCAGTTCGACCCGTTCCTTTTTATTTTTTTTTTCATTTTCGTCGAAAACCTAATCGAAATTGAAGGAGAAATATTAATGGCGGCTCGATTTCGAAATCTTCGTTCACTCATCTCTAGAAATTAGGGCTTTTCAGAGATCGAAGGCGCCGACTACTTGCTTTGACAAACGATGCCTACTCTCCACTCGCGGTCGCTTCAATTCGTCGAGACTAAGGTGAGTGGTCTTCCATTCACATCTAATTCAAGTCGTTTTAAATGATTTCTGGCTTGTTTAAATTCGTGATTTTGGTTGCTTTATTAATTGATTCTCACGGCTTTGAAAGTGCCGACTCCTTGTTGACTTTGGTCCCTTTGATTTGTTAAATTGGTTTACTATGATGATGATTTCATTTTTGACCTCGGCTACACCTTGCTTTGACTTTGTCTTGTTGTTCCATGGCTTGGGCATGGTTATTCAGTAGCACACTTGACTTTGGCATTGTTTTGATTTCATGATAAGGTTTGGAGATGTTTTCAAAAGGAACTGTTACATTTGAATTTATTTGACAATGTTGATTTCTTTTGTGAACTTTGTCATCTGAGCATTTAGGTATGTATTTGAATATTTTCATTGTCCATCTCCTTGTGGAATAGTTTTGTGGTCACTCACTGGAATCACTGCAAGTTGTAATTACATGCTAAAGTGAGATTTTGAGCTTTGTTCTTTCTGAAGTCACTTGCGTCCTCTATCAGTTCATGTGTGTTTGTCTCGTTCTTTGACTTCATGTGTATGCACTGCTCACCTGTAGCACTGCTAATTCGTGCGTGCATTTTAGTAGTATGCACTATCCACCTGTTGCACAACTAACCAAATATTATGCACCACTTGAGTTTGCACTTGCATATATACTTTAAATAGCTATACCACCATTTTATGTTTACATTTATATGCTCCAGTGATAATTCATTTAGTATGTGTTGTCTGCACTCGATTCTTCTCATCATCAACAAGTGATGTTTGAGTCATGTTTAATTGAGTACTGCAGTCCTTATATTTTAGTTTCATAATGACTCTGGTCTGTTGGCTTTACTGCCTTCATAAAAATTGCAGTTTTTAGTTGTGTTGTTCTTGTAATTGCCCCAGTAATTGTCTGTTCTACTTGAGTTTGTCTTCGAGACAATCCACAGATGCTTTCTTGATGCAGTATCATCTTATTACATCATACAGTCTTCACATTGAACCACGTGTGTAGTGTTATCTACATTTATGACTTGGTTTCGTTGCACTGTGCACTCATATCATTTTAGGTACATGCATGACTTGATGTTTGATAACCACTGCTAAGTATCAACTCGTACACACTATGGTTTGAGCCACATTTTTGATTAGAACTGTTGCATATGTATTTATCCACTTATCTTGTTGATATGTACATTGCCTTCCCTGTTCACTGATGGGGTGCTACCTTACTGTTTGACATCCACTTTTTGGTTCATTGATATAGCTTGATAGTTTGGGTTCATGTTCATGTACATAAGTTGCTGCTTCCTGTTTCACCAGATTCATGTAGTTGGTTGTGTCGATGTGCACTGACGTGAGTTTGCATTGAGTTGCACTGCACTGGTATACCTTATAGTCTTTTAAAGTCTGCATATTAGTCTGCAGTTCCATGTTTTCTCTACATTTATTTAAGGCTTGGTCACCGATTATCACTGCATACTGCATATCGCTATTTTGGCTGTTGCAGTTCCATCTGGGTTATTTTGTTTTGAGCTGCATCTTTAGTTGTCGTACTTGAGTTATTAGATTGCATTTATGCCTTGTACTCATTGGCATTTTCTTCGGTCATCTGACTTTGTGTATACTATTACCTGTCTTGGCCATTTCATTTTGAATTCACTTGAGTTGAATCCGGTATTTCGGGTTTGACCTTGTGTTCGCTTTGCGACTTTATTAGATTCGCAATTGAGTTGAATCCGGTATTTCGGATTTGACCTTGTGCTGAATCATATATCATCACTGTAGTGGCAAGGCAGTGCACGCAAGCGTGAACTGCAGCCACACGGTATTGTGCTTTTGAGTACATCATCACTGTAGTGGCAAGGCAGTGAACGCAAGCGTGAACTGCAGCCATACGGTATTGTTTTTGTTGATATCCTATTTTGTTTTGATTATTGATCTTTTTGCATATCCCATATGCTGTAGTGGCGAGGCAGTGCACGCGTGCGTGTACTGCAGCCCTACCCGAATTAATATTTTAATTGATATTTCAATGGTTTGAACTGTTTTGTATATTCAATTCAATATTCTGAATTATATTCTGATTTGGTTTAATTTGCTGATTTGTTGTTTAACACTGTTACGTGTTATATTTATCGTTATCCGATTTCGTTATTTAAGGATCGGATAGATGAGATTTATTGTGGCTGTCGTCTATTCATTAGTTAATTATTATTGCTTCTGTGCACTAATAACTGAGTTTGAATTAGACTGACCCGTGTATTATTTTCTTTTGAATGTAATACTCGGGTCAGACCGAGTATTTACAGGTTGTTGATATCTTACTTCGGGCTGCTGCTAGAGTTATGAAGTCTTTTTATATCTTTTGGAGTAGTCGTCGTCCTTTATAGTAGTTAGTGTATGTGTATAGGATGTTGTATGTTCATGTATATTATTCACGATAATGTACTTGTATATGTAACTTCCAGAGTCGACAGTTGTAGTTGTATCATATGTATTGTATCACATGTATATCAACTGACATCAGTTATATATATATGAGACTTTCTGTTATATCTGTGTTTCGCACTTATTTATCTGTGTTATTATTATATATATTGTCCTAAACTATTATGAACCATCGTAGTTCGTTTTATACCAGAATTGGGTATGTCGATGGGAGTAAACAAATACGAGATGAAAAATAAAAATATATACCACTCCTATCGAGATAACCAATACTAGTGTAAGGCCTAACTAAGGATGGCCGCTCCTATCCAGCCTTATTCTTCATAATAATAGACAGTATTTCTTTTAATACTCTTTGTTATTGTGAGCATAGAGGTGGGGCATCACATATCACGTCTCCAACTTTCAACTTGCTATCCTTCGGGCCAAGAAGGAAGATCGATAGATTGGAGTAATACTCCACACTATACGAATAAGCATCCTCAACATAAATGATAATCAAGCCTACATATAAGGCTACGTACTAAATGTACGACTAAATAGTTCCCACATCAAGTCGAGGAACTAAAATTTGGCCAAGTTTGATAGTTGGTTATTAACAATCAAAACAAATAGACAAATATTTAGCACCATAACAATCACTAGGCCCTTTTTATAAATCTTCTATTAATTAAATCACTTGCCATATATTCACTTCAAATTATCTTTAAAAAGATACAATCTCAAAACCATTTCAACTTCTATTTTGGAAAACGTTTCCAAATACTTATTCAATAATAAGTAATTCCCAATTCTATTTATTTCCAGCACTTAGAAAATATTACATACACTTAAGTCAGAATTAAGTATATATTTTATTCTTTAAGGAAAACATTTTCTTTAAACACATTTATTTGATTTAAAATGGATGTTGCGTAAAACATCGTTACGACAACCAAAAATCACTAGTATAGGGATTCGAAAATTTGATAGATATATAAATCCCAATACTCTACAAAAACATTTTCTTTCGAAAATACATTTACTATAACAATAGTGTTATAGTCCATCATTTTCTTATACTTTTCGAATACGTTTTTTTAACAATAAATGTTGAAATCTACGGTTTCGATCCTCAACACATTTTAATACATCTTCAAATTATTTAACTTCATTTAAAAGATCACTTTCAAAACATTCATTTTATTTTATATATTATTCACTATCCAAAATCGTGAATTTAATGCCTAATTAAATTTATTACTGTTGCACATTAAATTAAATGATTATCCATTATCCAAAATCATCGATATAATTCCTTTAATAAAGATCCGTATCTAGTTTATCAATTTAAATTGATTTCGGATTTATAAAACAATGTTTATTAATTCCATGTTTCTATTTTATAAACTTCAACTTATAAAATCACTTTATTAACAAATTCAATTTATATCTCAATTATATACAAAAATCCAATTTATAAGCAAATTACTTATAAATCATTTATTTACAAAATCGTTTATTTTATAACTTCACAAATTTAATAAATTTCATTCACTTATAAAATCCATTTTTAACATCATTTTAACAATTATAAAAACTCCTTATAATTCAATTATTCTGATTTATAAAAATTCAATTTTATAAATCTTCTTTATAAACCATTTATATTGGTCAAAATCTCAATTTAAACCATTTCACAAAATCATTAACTCCATACTTCACAAAAATCACATTTCAATTATATTTTTCAAAACATCATAATTTTTATAACATAAAAATTATCACATCTATTTATTCAAAATTAATCAATTCACCAAATTCAATAAAACGTATACTTTCAAAAATCACTTTAAAATCCTTTTAAATTTGAAAATCATCACTTTAACATCTTTAAATTATAAAAATAGGCCCAATGCTGCAACAACACTAAATACAACAATCACAACATCCAAAACATCATATATCATATGATAACATCATATATATCAATATCTGTAAATAAACCAATATCTTTAAATAAAAATAGTCCCAATGCCCGCAAATCTTATCTTTCCCAAGCACAGAAAAGAAGGGTCGACCTCCAGATTTTCCATGCACGCGTGCATGCTCAACGGGAACATGGAACTCCAGCCATCAACTCAACCCTTTGGCCATGCCAATAGCTTTGCCATCGAAACCTCAACCACTCCATATCCATAAGTCCGTGAATGACGATGTCAATGGACGCGACATTGTCTCCTTCACGCACGCATGGAAAAATCGCCTCCTTCTACCAGCGATCGAACCACCTAAAAATTCCACTGTCGACTGGCCTCTCCTCCATGAGTTCAATGCTGGCCTCATAATGACCCAAAACCTCCCCCAACGTCGACGAACCCCAACCTATCCTACCACTATAGTTCAACGTCGAAGGCGATCGTCCAAAAATCATCGCCAAACCATCCCAAACACATATAATATCGAAGCTAAATGAAAAATTCGATTTTAAAAGAAGATTTCACATTATTGTTTAGTGGATTGGAAGATACGAATTTTTGAAATTCCTGTTATAAGTTTCGACCCTTTTTTATTTTTAATTGTCCTGTTTGAAATAGGAGGAGGAAGGTGATTTTGAAGGGAAGGTTGCATGTAGAGTTTGGTTGTGGATAATGATTTTGAAAAGGGGTGAAAAGATGCTGAAGTGAATAAAAATGTCAATCAATAAAAAAAATATTTATTTAATCTAAAAGGTCTCGATTTCGCAACTTAAAATCTTGACCTTCTATCGAGGCATGCCACTAGACGTTTATAATGTTATACCCCTATTCCGAATGTAATGGAAAAAGTTTCGAGTCCTAGCTCGATCGTATGAAGAAGATAGCGTTTTGGGCCCAATTATGATATTGAATTTTCGATATAAATTTCAACACGTTCATATCTCATACGACCTCACGTTAACTCCAAACGTTACGAAATTTGAAATCCGAAAATAATACAATATTACGGATCCAATGAAACTGGTTTCGTCGAATTCCGAGACTGTGCTTCCAAAGGTTGTTTGTAAATGTCAATTTAAATGATATATTTTTAAAACCGAACAAATCATCTTTAAATTCAAATTTAGAACATTTATTATCTTCATCATTACCAATATTAATTTTATAAGCCTTTTAAATTATTTTTAACTAGCTTAGAACTCCAGATTCAGTATTTTAATCAATTTCCAATTATTAAATCCAATAACTAAATTATCAAATAAATGATTATTTTTGAAATTCAAGTTAAAAGTTAACTTTCAATTATGTAAAATCAATTAAATATTCCAATTTCAAATAACCAAAATTCTTGGTCATTACAGTTTCTCTTTACTTTAATTAAAAATTTTAATTCCAATTAATTCACTATTAAATTTCAAATTGAATGTTTATTACGCACTAATCGTTTTATTTCATTAAATAATTCAAACAATACCTTTTTATTTCGATTTTCATGTTCTATATATTACATTAAATTTCTCTTTCAATTAAATATATGTTTCCTTTTTATTTCCTCAACTCCTCTTTTATTTTAATTCAAACGTATGTTTCTATTATTACGTCCATTAATTACAATTAATGTTCTCTTTCCTTTTATTTAAAAGATTTCAATTACATTTAATTCCATTGATCACAAAATAAATTCCAAAGTAGATTATTCAATGGGATAAGGAATAAATCAATCGTCACAACTTATTAATTCATATCTATTAATTTATTGTTTACACAAGGAGTATAAATCTACTTACCAAATAATTTATTTCTTATTGTATGCTAACATATTTAGAATATTGTTCATCCCATTCTATAGTAACATTTATTGTTATAATTGATTGGAATTGCATTAATACTATGACATCCCGCCCTTTATTCCATAAAAAGACGTGCCGTAAAATTAGATGAAATAGGTAGAAAAGAAATAGATAGAAAGAAAGAACTAAACAATCACAGAATCTCACAGCGGAACGAGATAAATATATTACATCACACACACACACACACACACACACACATATATGTATGCATGTATGTATATATATAAAGCAGTAGTCACTAATACCATACATCATCAGTTTTACATATATCATTCTAGACAGCCGTGATGACTTCCTATACATTGCAACCCAAAAAGTAGTCAAAGATACTAATAATGCGGAAATAAATATATCTAGATACGTAGAAGCCTCCTGCTCTAAGTCTTCTTCCAAAATACGTCAAAGCCAACCTGAATCACTGGGCTACTCATAAAAATTTGAGTACTCAAGATTTTAAGAAAAATAGAAAATAAACTCCAGGTTAGACACGGGTCTGGTGTGAGTAATCAGTTTAATTTTGTTTAACTTGAAAATCATTTGAAATTAAGGGTATCTTGTAAGACTCACCGCATACAACACAGACAAGTTTTTCTCTTGTGATAACCAAAGCATTTTATAGGAAATCCAGTTATATTATAATAGTGTCTAGGGTTTTAAATATGAAATAGGAAATAGCTGGAATGCTTACATCTCATGTTCCAACATAGTTGGGAACAATCAAAACTATACGGGCACTTATTGGAGATTAAATTTCATACAATGGCAGGGCAACTGGGGTACCGCCTATCACAATACCCGGTCTATATCAGCGTACCAAGGACCACTACCGATCCCCTATAATACAAGACTGGAGCTACCCCTTACAAGATAGTCCGAATAAGATAACCTTGCAGTTGGGGCCAACAACCGCCCACACAGCCGAATAAAAAGGGAGATCTAGACGGGGGAAAATCTTATCCTAGTTGGGTGATACCCACTTAGCCTTGATGCACCTCCTCTGTTTTAGCCATTCCTGGTTGATGAGGATGGAGGCTATGCTTACCTTTATAACAAACATTTCTTGGAATGCTCACCGTCCTCCAGTGACAATGATTTGATCGCATTCGTCCATACAAGTCGGTTCTGGGTCCGAACGGAACCAAAGGCACTCTCTCTGCTACACTCGTTTTGGAATCACCCTCAGAGTTAGCGACGAATAGCCCTTGCATTCTGAACCTTCATTCCCGATCTTCCATTGAGATTTCACGGCCTATCGCTTAATTTGGATCGATGTGGTTTTCGAATAACAATTTGATATCCGATCCCGGTCTCATCGAAATCCAAATGCCGTCTCTTAAGGCCAAGTTGTTTTAAGTAAAACAATTCAATTTAAATTCAGCATGTCATATTCACATAGAAATTTCCATCACAGATATCTATTTAAATAAACATCTCACATTTATCAACATTTCAAGTTAGGGTATTTCATATCATAGAATAACAGGAATCTGCATACTACAGATATTAAAGCAATCCAAACATTCAATCCAATTTGTCTATTCATAGGCAAGATTAACTAGTCACACAATCATCCAATTAATTTAAAAATAAATTACTTATAATCCTGCTTACTTAACATTAACTAATTACAAGCCATTTATTTTATTTTAATTAAATATTTGAAATCAATTAGTTATTATCCTGTATAAGAACTCAATGGTTTAAATTAATTAGTCCTTCAAACAACTGATTTTACTTTAGCCATTTAATAATTTCATCTATTTTATTTTACGTAACAACTTAGCAATTAATTAAGTAATTATTATATATGTGTATTATCTTAAGCTTAACTAATTTTAGCTTAAATTATTCTATTTGCAACATTTATTAACCTAAATGTTTTTAACTTAAACAATTTGGTAAAAATTACTTGAAAACTATGTTTACATTTCCATTTTTAATTTTATATTTTCTTTCTTTCTAAACACACAGACCCAAGCCCAAATTCACGATCCTAATCCTCATCTCCTTCTTCTTCCTTTCCTCCCCTTCTCTTTTGCCTGATCCTCACATTGCCTATAAAAATTTGACGGATACCCAATGCACCGTGCACGTGCACGCACGATCGAAGCCGTGCTGATCATCACCGACGACGTCACCAAATCGTCGCTGACACCCTCAACTCCCTTAGCTACCCAGAACCCCAAATGATCCTCCCTATCAAAATCAAACAAGTCGAGCACCATCAGGAACAAAACCCGATCATCCTCTTCCACCCGCATCGCCCACCTTCGACCACCAGAGGCCTCGTCCTCACTTTAGAACCTTCGCCACATGACTACCTTCCTATTCCCCCAACTCCGGTCCAACTCGATGCTACAACGAAGTCATATTTTCCACGAAAACCACAACGACTAGGTCGATGCCCTAAACCCTAATTCGTTGCCTTCCCGCTTCCAGCTACTCTGAAAAATCACAGACCATTTTTTCCTCGATCCCAGACGACAAGCTACCTCTAGCTACAACCCCGACGCCTCACCGAACTCCGATCGCTGTGAATTTGTAAAAGACCAGATTCCGTTCAACTCATGATATCTCACCAAATACTAACTTAAAAATTATGAACATCAAAATTCATAATTTTCAAAGACGAATCGGTCTATATAAGAGAAACTTGAAATTAAATCGGTCGATTTTTCTGAGACGTTTTATCTTTACTGTAAATCCTATCTTTCTAGAAAAATACCTAATAACATCACTTGAATTTATTTTTAAAAATAGAAATTCGTTAATACAAACATATTTCCTTTAATGATGATCATAACCTAAAAGTGATTGAGTGAAGAGAATTTGAATTTTTGAATGATTTTGAGCCTGTTAGAACAAAATAAATACATGCATATATGCACACAACAATTCAAACTTATACACCCAGGCAACATACTTTTTCATCCATGCAAGTCATATTCAAGATATTTATACCATCAATTATTACATGCACAAGTTAATAAAGAAGATATAGCTTTTAAAAGTTGAAGTTTAATCAATTTGAACAGAGAAACAGAGTTTGCTTTGAGGAACAACAACTTGATCTTTGCTTGATCTTCCTTGTTTTAGTTGAACTTGAATTGCTATGTTTCAATCGCAAGTGATAAGGTTGTTAGTTTTTTTTCTCTTTTTTTGGTATTGTTTTTCTAAAATGAAAGAAGAAAGGAGTTTGAGATATATGTGTAGGAAAATTGCTTGTATTCAGCCCTCGTTTCGTTCTTTAATCATATTTTTATGAAGAAAACTATTTTAAAAAGAATAAATTTACACTTGTAAGTTTGATGAATTAGTATGTTCCTCTCTTAGCTTACACATGTCCATACATATATTTTATATTTTTTATACCTTTATTTTTATTAACTAAGTATAGCTCAAATAGTTGTACTTAATATTACAAAACCTTTTATTTATTCCTATTTTCTTTTTTAGGTTTGATTTATTAATACTTTAATTAATAACTATATATACACACTTGTCTCTAGGGTTTAAAATGTAGAGTTTGAATTTAATTATTTTTGAGATATTTACATTGAATCCAAATCATAGTTTCTTTTTACAATATATATATATATATATATATATATATATATATATGAACAATAGTAATTAGAAAGCATATTTTTATTTGTTTGAAAAGATAAGTTTTGTAAATTTAAACAATTATATACCAATTAATATTGCCGAAAATTCCGGGTTGTCATATTCCTTCCCCCTTATAAGAATTTCATCACCAAAATTTTAAAGCAAGAGATAATTTAACTATCCATCAAATTTTTTATATTCAACAGCAAAACATACACATCATTCATATACTAACACCATAGCAAACAATTCATTCAAACGAACAATCCTAACTATCCTGACACAATTCTGGATAGGCCTACCTTATACTATCTATACTTTCCCAGGTACAATATGTGGGATCTTCGCTCCATTGAATCTTAACTAGCTTTACCACTTTGTTCCATAGCTCCTTCTCATCTCGATCTACAATCTGAACTAGATGCCTGACTACAGTTAAGTTCGGTTTGACCTCCAAATCTTCCTGAACTGCTGGTTCTATAACTAGCGATGGGTCGTACACGTACTTCCTCAAATGAGATACGTGAAATACATTGTGAATCCCAGCAATCCAGTATGGTAATTCAATCCTGTATGCTAAAGCACCGATCCTTTCAAGAACACGGAAAGGCCCAATATATCTCGAAACTAGCTTTCTAATCTTACCAAATCTGATTGCTCCTTCGATCAGGGAAACCTTAACGAATACCAAGTATCCAACTTCGAATTCCAAATTCCTCCGTCTCTTGTTCGCGTAGCTTTTTTGACGATCCTGGGCTGCCTTCATCCTTTTCTTGATCAGCTCAACCTTTATAGATGCCTCCAGAACCAAGTCTGGACCAAGTATAAGACATTCTCCTGATTCTACCCAACAAGATGGTGATCTATAGGGTCTTCCGTACAAAGCTTCGTTTGGTGCCATCTTAATGCTGGCTTGATAATTGTTGATATACGAGAATTCTACCAAGTGTAGATGGTCCTCCCAAGATCTGTCGAAATCTAAGATGCAAGCTCTCAACATATCTTCAAGAATGCGATTCAGCCTCTCTGTCTGACTGTCGGTTTGAGGAAGACAAGTGATACTTTAACTCAATCTCATTCCAAGAGCCGTTTGCAGAGCTTCCTAAAATTTGCCGGTAAAAATTGGGTCAGGATCACTCACAACGCTAATGGGAACTCCGTGCAGTCTATCAATCTCTTTCATGAAAATCTTTGCTAATGAAGCTGCAGTTCTGGTTGCCTTAACTGGGATAAAATGGGTGCTCTAAGTCAGTCTGTCTATGATTACCCACACTCCTTCATTTCCTTTCCTGGTTCTTGGCAACCCATCGATGAAATCCATCGATATCATCTCCCATTTCAACTTTGGAATCTCTAAAGGTTGCAACAATCCCGCAATCTTCTGTTGATCACCATTCACTTGTTGAAAGTTCGCACATCCATTGACAAAGGTAGCAATGTCCTTCTTCATACCAGGCCACCAGAAAACTCTTTTCATATCTTTATAAATCTTATTCATTCCTGGGTGGACACTCAATCTAGATTTGTGTCCTTCGAACAAAACTTCCTGCCTCAACCCGTTCACATCCAGCACACACAATCGTCTATTAATTCTTTAGGCTCCTTAACCGTCTACCTTGAAATCTGAATACCGACCATCCTTAGCTCCATGAATTAATTCCTTTAGAGTTTCGTCCTCCATTTGATTTCGTACAATCCTTTCGTGAAGAGATGGGGTAACTTCAATGACAGCCAAAATTGCATTTCTACTCAAGGTGTCTACCACCACGTTTGATTTTCCTGGTGTATAGAGAATGTCCATATCATAGGATGCCAAGAATTCCACCCATCTCTGCTGCCTCAAGTTTAGGTTTTTCTGGGAGAAAAGTACTATAAGGGTTTATGATCAGTGAAGAGCTCAAGCTTTTCACCCAATAGATAATGCCTCTATCTTCAGTGCAAAGACGATAGCCAGCAATTCCAAATCGTGCGTAGCATGCGGCTTCAACTGCCTACTTGCGTACGCAATCACCCTTCCATTCTGCATCGGAACATCACCAAGCCCTACTCCATAAGCATCAGTGTATACTTCGAACTTACTGCTCCCATCTGGAATAGCCAAAATAGGTGCACTAGTCAATCTCGGCTTCGGATCTAGAAATGCTTCTTCACACTCTGAAGTCCATTTAAACTTCGCTCCCTTTCTAGTTAGTTTGGTCAAGTGAGAGGAAATCTTAGAGTAATCCCGGATGAATTTCCTATAGTAACCAGCCAAGCCAAGAAAACTGCGAACTTCGGTAGGAGTCGCGGTTGCTTCCACTGTTGAACAACTGCCACCTTGACCGGATTCATAGAGATACCATCACCTGATACGATGTGTCTCAAAAATATTACTTTCGATTTTCGAAAATGGCACTTCAAAAACTTTGCTTGTAGGACGTGCCTCCTCAATGTTTCAAATACTATTTCCAAATGAAACTTATGCTCCTCCTCTGATTTGGAATAGATTGGAATGTCATCAACGAACACAAGCAAAAAACTTGTTCAGCACATCCCGTAAGACACGATTCATCAGATCCAAAAAATACGCCGGAGCATTTGTTAGCCAAAAAGGCATAACCAGCCACTCATAAAAACAGTTGGGCCCTCTGAATGGAGTCAAGGGTATACTATCTTCAGCTACCCTTAGCTGGTGAAAACCTGAAGCTAGATCCATTTGAGAGAATACAGTAGCCCCACGAATTGATTGAAAAGATCGTCAATACGAGGCAAGGTGTAATTATTCCTAATGGTCACCTTATTCAATTCTCGATAGTCTACACAAAATCTTAATGACCCATCCGATTTGGTTACGAATACTACGGCAGAACCCCAGCTAGAACGACTAGGTCTGATCAATCCTTTTTCTAAAAAATCCTGAGTCCGCTTCACCAATTACTCTCTCTCTTTAGGAGGCATCCTTCTACTTGGTTGGACCATCGGTATCCCTCCTAGAACTAAGTCGATACGAAACTTAGTCTCCTGATGCGGAGGAAAACCTTTGACTTCTTCAAAGATGTCTAGAAAGTCTCTGACAACTTCGATGGTTCCTACTTCTTCTTGAGATGCCCCGAGCCCATGCAAAAGACTACCCAGGTGAATTCCTAAACTATAGCAAGTCACCCTTGCAATCCTTCCTAGTTCGGTTTCTAATGACACAGTCTCACTTCATAATCCAGAACGGCTTTATGCTTCTCTAACTAATCCATTCCTAAAATAAGGTCAAATCCTTTAAAGTCCAATACATATGGGTCGCAAGAGAAACTGTGGGATAAATAAAATTTTTTTAGACCTTTGCAAATCATGTCTAGCTTGGTCACTCCCCCTATGGGATTAGACACAAAAATAGGGCGATCCACGGCACTAGGGGTAAGGTGAAATTTCTCCACCGATTCCAAATAAATAGGACTAAGGGAAGCACTAGAATCAAACAAAACTCTAACATAAATGCCATCTAAAAGCAAAGTACCTTCGAGGACGCCTTTTCCTTTCCTATCAGTAGAAGCTGATGGTCCACCCTGAATAGCAAACACTTTGTTTGGTTGAGCTCTCTGGAGAAGTGGGCAATCTTTCACTATATGCCCGGGTTGCTGACAATTGAAGCATAAGGTCTTCTGAACCATCGGGGAAATGGGTCCACTCTGTTGCTGCTTTGGAGCTCCACTTCTAGGACAACACCTAGCCAGATGACCTTTCTACTAACACACATAACATTTCCTGGGTGCATTGTTGCATCTTGGTTTTCCTTCACCCCGCTTCTTCCAGCTTGGGTTAAATTTCCTTTTGTTCTGGTTGGTAGGATTTCCACTCGGTGCCTCCACTGTTGCCAAGGGTTTCTTTTCCAAAAGCTCTTTCGAATCTCAAAGCCATGTCTACCAGTTCCACAAAAGATCCCTTGAGATGTGCAGTCATCTTCTCATGAAATTCGAGCCTCATGCCAAGCACAAACATTTCGTTCTTCTTAAGCGGTGTGTCAATAAGACCAGGACCGTAGCGGGATAACTCGTTGAACTTGGTGTCATACTCTGATACTAACAAATCTCCTTGCTTAAGGTCCAGAAAACTTCTATATAATTGAGTCTTTCCTGCAGTAAGCATAAAATGCTCTTCAAACACTTCCTTGAACTTGCTCCAAGATAATTCGTCTTCGAGAACATTCATGGTGACTGCGTCCCACCATGCAGCTACTCCTTCCTGTAGTTTCCATGACGCCATAACACGCTTCTGCTCATCTGAAAGAGAAACTCTTGAAAATCCGCTCATATGAGCTTAACCAGGCGTGCACTTCAATGTTAGACTCCGTACCCATAAAAGGTTTTCCTCCGAGATCGATAAAGTCTTTGCACAGCATTGCCATGCTCACTCGAGGCGGTATTGGGGTTACAGCCTCGACATTTACCTTCCACCTTTAGCATTCGGGCCCCTTCCATTTGTGGTTATTGTGCTGCTCGCACCTCTGCCTCTTCTTCTTCCCATGGTACTCATGTTGGCAACCTGGACACGGTAACCCAACAGTTAGGTAGGTGTATATAGATATATAAAAATTTACAAGTACGCTCTCTCATGATTGGTATTAACCCAAAAGCCTGGGTAATCTCAACCTAACGCTCTGATACCAACAGTGGCAGCCTGCCCTTCATTCCATAGAAAGACGTGCTGAAAGATTAGAAGTGATAGGTAGAAAAGAAATAGATAGAAAGAACTAAATAATCATAGAATCTCACAGCAGAAGGAGGTAAGTATATTGCATCACACGCACACACGCACACACACTCACGCGCACACACACACACAGATATATATATATATATAAATATATATATATATATATATATATATATATATATATATAAAGTAGTAGTCACTAATACCATACATCAGAGTCAATCAGTTTTACGTATATCATACTAGACAGTCGTCATGACCTGCCTATACATGACAACACAAAAAGATGTCAAAGATACTAATAAAGCGGAAATAGATATATCTAGATACGCAAAAGCCTCTTGCTCCAAGTCTTCCTCTAAAATACGTCAAAGCCAACCTGGATCACTCGGCTACTCATAAAAATTTGAATACCCAAGAGTTTAAGAAAAATAGAAAATAAACTCTGGGTCAGACATGGGTCTAGTGTGAGTAAACGGTTTAAATTTGTTTAACTTGAAAATCATTTGAAATTAAGGGTATCTCATAAGCTCACCGCACATAACACAGACAAGTTTTTCCTTTACGATAACCAAAACATTTTTTAGGAAATGTAGTTATATTATAATAGTGTCTAGGGTTTTAAATATAAAATAGGAAATAGATGGAATGCTTACATCTCACGTTCCAACATAGTTGGGCATAATCAAAACCGTACGGGCACTTATTGGAGATTGGAATCCATACGATGGCAGGGCTATTGGGTAACCGCCCATCACAGTACCTAGTCTAGATCAGCGTACCGAGCACCCCTTTCGATCCTCTGCAACACAAGACCGAAGCTAACCCTTGCTCGATAATCGGAGTAAGATAACCCCGCGGTTGGGGCCAACAACCACCCACAAAGCCGAATAAAAAGGGACAACTAGACATGGGAAAATCTTATCCTAATTGGGTGCTACCCACTTAGCCTTGCTGCACCTCCCCAGTTTTAGCCATTTTCGATTGATGACGCTTGAGGCTATGATTACCATTATAGCACACATTTCTTTGAATGCCCACCGCCCTCCAATGACGATGGTCCGATAGCATTCGTCCATAAAGGTGGTTCCGAGTCCGAAAGGAACTGAAGGCACTATCTCCGCTACACTTGTTTTGGAATCAACCTCAGAGTTAGTGACAAATAGCCCTTGCATTCTTAACCTTTATTCCCGATCTTCCCTTGAGATTTCATGACTTATCTCTTAATTTGGATCAAAGTGGTTTTCGAATAACAATTTGATATTTGATCCTAGTCTCATCGAAATCCAAACGCCGTCTTTTAAGGCCAAGTTGTTTTAAGCCAAACAATTCGATTTAAATTCAGCATGTCATATTCACACATAAAATTTCCGTCATAGATATCTATTTAAATAAACGTCTCACAATTATCAACAGTTCAAGTCAGGGTATTTCATATCACAGAATAACAGGAATCAACATACTAGAGATATTAAAGCAATCCAAACATTCAATCCAGTTTGTCCATTCATAGGCAAGATTAACTAGTCACACAATCATCCAGTTAATTTAAAAATAAGTTACTTATAATCCTGCTTACTTGACATTTACTAAATACAAGCCATTTATTTTATTTTAATTAAATATTTGAAAATTAATTAATTATTATCCTGTATAAGAACTTAAATGTTTAAATTAATTAGTCCTTCAAACAACTTATTTTACTTTAACCATTTACTAATTTCACCTATCTTACTTTACTTAACAACTTAGAAATTAATTAAGTAATTATCATATAAATGTAATTATCTTAAGCATAACTAATTTTAGCTTAAATTTTTCTATTTGCAACATTTATTAACCTAAATGTTTTTAACTTAAACAATTTGGTAAAAATTATTTGAAAAATATGTTTACATTTCCATTTTTATTTTTATATTTTCTTTCTTTCTAAACATAAAGGCCCAAGCCCAAACTCCCAATCCAAATCCTTATCCCCCTTTTCTTCTTTTCCTTCCCTTTCTCTTTTGCCTGATTGTCACATTGCCTATAAAAATTTGACTGATACCCAGTGCACCGTGCATGTGCACGCACGATCGAAGTCGTGCTGATCATCACTGACAACGTCACCAAATCGCCGCCGACATCCTCAACTCCCATAGCTACCCAGAACCCCAAACGATCTTCCCTATCGAAATCGAACAAGTCAAGCACCATCAGGAACAAAACCCGATCACCCTCTTACACCCGCATCGCCTACCTCCGACCACCAAAGTCCTCATCCTCATGTCAGAACCTTCGCCACACGACTACCTTCCTATCCCCCTACTCCGATCCAACATGATGTTATGGCGAAGTTGCATTCGCCACGGCAACCACCTCGATTAGATCAATGCCCTAAACCCTAATTCATCACCGTCCTGCTTCTACGCTGCTCTGAAAAATCATCAACCATTTTTCCCTCGATCCCTAGACGACAAGCTACGTCCAGCTATAACCCCGATGCCTCACTGAACTCGGATCGCCGTGAATTTGCAAAAGACCAGATTCTGTTCAACTCACGATATCCCACCAAATAATGACTTAAAAATTATGAAATTTCCATCAAAATTCATAATTTTCAAAGACGAATCGATCTACATAAGAGAAACTTAAAATTAAATCGATCGATATTTTTGAGAAGTTTTATTTTTACTGTAAATCCTATCTTTCTAGAAAAATACTTAACAACTTTACCTTAATTTATTTTTAAAAATAAAAATTCATTAATATAAACATATTTCCTTTAATGATCATAACCCGAAAGTGATTGAGTAAGGAGAATTTGAATTTTTGAATGATTTTGAACCTGTTAGAACAAAACAGAGACATGCATATATACACACAGCAATTCAAACTTATACACCCAAGCAACATATTTTTTTCATCCACGCAAGTCATATTCAAGATATTTATACCATCAATTATTACATGCACAAGTTAATAAAGAAGATTTAGCTTTTAAAAGTTAAAGTCTACTCACTGAAATCAATTTGAACAGAGAAATAGAGTTTGCTTTGAGGAACTGCAACTTGATCTTTGCTCTGATCTTCCTTGTTTTAGTTGTAAGTGATAAGGTTGTTAGTTTTTTTTCTTTGCTCTGATCTTAGCTCTGATCTTTGCTCTGATCTTCCTATGTTTCAGTTGTAAGTGATAAGGTTGTTAGTTTTTTTTCTTTTTTTTTTCTTTTTCTGGTATTGTTTGTCTAAAATGAAAGAAGAATGAAGTTTGAGATATATGTATAGGAAAATTGTCTGTATTCAGCCCTGGTTTTGCTCTTTAATCATTTTTTTATATGAAGAAATCTATTTTAAAAAGAAGAAATTTACACTTGTAAGTTTGATGAATTAGTATGTTCCTTTCTTAGTTTACACATGTCCATATGCATATTTTACATTTTCCTTATACTTTTATTTTTATTAACTAAGTGTAACGAATGTGAATTTTGCCCGTTCGAAAATCGACATCCATACTTTACATCGTACTCGAATGCCGCAGATTCGACCGTTCAAATCCGATTCGCCGGAGCTTATAACACAATTAAGTAAACAACACAGCGGAAGCAATAATGAATATCAATATACAACATCTGATACAACATCCTGATACAACAGATGATACAATAGATATCGATATACATCAGAGATATGATACAATAAAATAGCAACGGAAAGAAAAATAGCTAACACCAGCAGCGGAACAAATAACTCTGAAATAGTCTTCAAGGAAGAATTCCAACATTGCAACTCCATCTCCAGGAACCAATCCAGAAATAACTCGAACTCCCAATAACGATGCACCAAGCTAAGCAAGGTCAGTAATATCCAAAGACTGAACTAGCTCCAGATGATCAACTGAACCTAACTATCTGAAAAACCTAACTCTAGACTGCTCGTGTGGAAAATAGTGAGCACCCAGAGTTTAGGAAAGGAACAATAAACTCCGAGTCAGTCATGGGACTGGTATGAGTAACAAAAACAGTTTATCTTTAAAATAAAACAACGAGAGAATTTTAAAGTAAATTCGCAGTTCTTTTAGAAAATGAAACTACCATAAGACCTCCCGCCACACACACAATGCAAACGCAGAATTGAAGGAGATTTTTCTTATGATAGTCAAACATGTTTAATACGTAGAAAGTTCTTTGATATTATTATTATAAGTGCAAAGTGCAGAAAACATTTCGAAAGTAGAATATAAATCTTAGCCAACATAGGCATTCCGCACTATGCCTACTATAGCTACCATGTTCAATAACAGGTTACCACCACATTCCATGGCAGGTAATACAACTAAAACCGTACAGGGCTCGTATTGTTTCTTTGGATTTTCCAACAAATGGTCAGGCTAAGGAACTTCCTACTGTCATATGGGATCGCCTCTGGTGGGACGTCCCGAGAACCTAACCGGATCTCTGCCAACACAAGGCCGGGTTACCTCTGTAACTAGGTAACTACTACTCGAGCATGCCACTCCCCGGTCCTTTAGGACCTTTATCCGAGGCGCCTCTAAAGCAACAACCACACAGTGAATGAGATTGGAGCCACCACGTAGGTAAATATCTGGGCTCCATACCATGATACCACCCTTTACCAGAAGGGAATGACACACCCTAAAGGGCGCGACCGTCATAACCTTGCCGCATCTTTCCTGTTTTGACCATTTCCGGGGTGTGAGGTCCTGATGCAGTCTCGTCCACAAAGCTACGCTTTGGTACAAAGCCATGCTTTGGGTCAACAAATGATCAAAGTAATGATCACAAAGATAAATGATCAAACAAATGATCAAACAATGATCATTAACACGCAGCAGCACTCAGCATGGCACACTACCAGATTGGGAGTATATCGCTGATAACCTTCAACTACATAACCTCTGAGCTCGTACGTCTTAGAGAAGGGTGTTAAGCTAAGAGAATAAATTCTCCGCCACCAACAGATATGTATTTGAAAAAAATCCGCTTTATATCTCAAAGTGTAGTGTCAGACATACAATCCATACAAGTCTGTTCCGGGTTCGAACAGAACCGAAGGCACTTCCGAAGAAGCCCTTGCAATCCGGGTATTCACAATCCCGATCGGACTTTCCATCACTTAGGAAATCTCTATACCGGCGCGACTCGGGGCAGAGACAATCGATAGGTCATCCTATCGTTTTCACAAATACCCGGTCTTCACCACCGGTCTTCAATGCTATCCATATACGTCGTATCACTATTCGGAATGGGTTATATGACACAAAGGTCCTCTCCCGGCTAAACCGAATAGTGAGCACAACATTTAAAACATATGGATATTGGGATTTCAATTAAGTCACAACTTAATAATTCAAAACTTTCTTTCAAATGGTTTAAACCAATTACCATTTCCAAATCTTTTAAACAAAAAGATTCATTTCACTAAGTTCACCCAGCTTCACAAAGACTCATTTATGGATTTCAAATCAATTCCCATTTCAATTGGATTAACTCGTTTAAAATCTTTAAATTAAAGATTTAACTAATAGCTTTCAAACCGTTTCCATAACTTGGAAAATCATTTTCATTTTTAACTTGAAATCCCTTTTAACACAATTTGGAAGTTCACTTCTTATATGAAAGCTTCTATTATTTGAAAACAAATAGTTTCTATGTCAGAAAGATCAAATTATATTTACACGAGTTAAAGCCTTTGAATTTAAATTCAAATTCCCAAATCAATAACTTTAAAGTAGTTTAACTTATATAAACTGATATAACATCTTTAGCCCCTAGTTTCTAGATCATAGAATTCAATTTCAAATATTGAATCCAAATTTAAATAAGAATATTTAAATTTCAAAACTCAATCAAGATATTCAGAATAAATTTCATCTTTGAAATTCCATTTTCAAAAGCTTTTCACTTTAAACCCAATTCATTTCCAAAACATTTGAATTCAAATATTCATTTTTATAAAGCATTTCAAAATCTGTGACTTAATCGATTTCCTCGTGAAATCCATATTTGTGTGTGTATGAGTATGATCCAGCGGTTTAACACAATAGTGCAACATCATTCAACCATCACAGATCAAATACAGAAATTTATTTGATAAGCGGTATAAACTATAACGCTTATATTTGATAAGCGGTGTAAACCATAATGCTTATCTTTTATTCATAGAACACAGATATATATATATATATATCACAGATAATAAATACATTTATCTCAGATAAATAGATTACATTTCAGATCATAACACAAATCAAGACATATCACAAAGCATCAATATCAGGGATATCAAACAATTTTAGTTATTCAGTCAAGTTCAAACATTCACAAGTAAAACTCATTAGTTGACTGATAAATTTAAATCAACTGTAATAATTATAAATCAAGGTTAATTATCCTAAGTTAATTACAATTTATTTGAAATAATTTCCCATTCAAATTTTATTAGTTAACCCTTAATTATTAACTAATCATTCTTAATTAATGAACCAATTAGTCTTTAATTAATACATTAATCTTAATTAGTCTCCATTATTAATTAATCCTTTAATTTATTAACAAATAATTTACTCAAATTTCAAATCATCACTCAATTAATTACATTCAGTAATTATCTATTAATTACTTCTTGAAGTAATTTTATTTTACCAAATTATCAAGTGATTATTCTAAATTATACTTAAGAAATTTTAATTTGAACTAATTAAGTTAACTCAATTAATTATGTCGAATAATTAATTCCACAATTACTGTCATTAAGTAATTTTACTTAATAGTCCCACAATTTATTATCATTAAATTAATCAATCCAATTTATTGTTAAAATTAAATCACATTAATTAATTTTTCAAATAATCTTAGTTAATGATTTTATTAACTATTAAATTTCTTTAATTCTTTTTTTTTTAGAAAATTTCTTATATTAATCATTTTTAATTATAAATCGATTCACTTTAGAAAATTCATTAATGAAATAGAAGTCATTAAACTTCTTTACTTAAAGTAATGTTCAATCATATTTACAATTTAATTATGTTTCACAATATGTTTGGAACATTGTTTCAAATTTCATTTTTTCCTTCTTTCAACACTTAAGTTATAAATCTTAATACATTTCAAACTCAAATCTCTTTAATATATTAAATTGTTTTTTTAGTTATTATAACAACTTGGATTTTTAAAACTTATTTATGTTCAATCTAACCTCCCAATTCAACTTGAATTTATATTAACATTTTAATTTGAACTCAGCAAGATTTCAAAAAAACAGAAAAACAGGTTTCCAGGTTGAAAACTGGAACAAGAGTTCGACCCGAGCGTACACGAATTTACTTCGAGTAATTTGCTCGAATCACACGAGTCACACGCGAGAATTTCACTCGTTCTTCTTCCCAGGCAAATCAACACCCAGGCACAAAATACTCGTGCACGTGTACATCGCCGCTGGCGATCTTTCGGCACCGCCACTACGTCGAGCAGGTCGACAACCCCCCACGTATCAACTTCCAATCATCGAAAAACTCCATAGTCGATTCAAAAATGGATTCGAGATCAAAGTCGAAACCTGGAAATCAAATATGAACATCAGGTCAAAACCTGGAACACGAAAACCACCCCCATCTCAAACCTGACAACGCGCCGTTCGCCACGCCCCGACCACCAGAACACACCGCACCTTCGCCCAGACCTTCGTCTACGCCCCAGCTTCCATCAACCAAAAGCGCACGGAACTCGATGCTCGAACGAGGCAGTGGTGCACGATTTTCCTTCTTGTTCACAAACTCGGTTAACAAAAATTTGATCCCTTGCCGCCGACGCCACCGTCACTTCCATCCCCTCCGATCATTTTTCCAGTCACCCTCGTAGCTTCCTCCATCTCCTCAAGAGCACCCAAGCCCCACAAACCAGTAGATCACCAGAGATCGATGATAGAACGAGATTTAAACAAATTCGAACTGCACTTAACATCCAATTCTAAAAATTATGATTTATGCTTCAAAAATCATATTTTTGCATGGGGATCCAGTTTAGATAACTGAATTCGAAAATTAAAAGATTCGAATTTTGATAAATTTGGAGTTGTGCTCAGACAACTTGCTTTCCAGAGATGATTCCAAGAGATTGTAACTTGAATATATTTTTAAAATTTCGTTCAAGGTCAAACAAACATTTTTGGTTTTGATCCCACGTCCAAACATCAAGTGGATTGGGAAGAATTGATTTTTAAAATCAAAATTTGAGTGTTCAAAGCATCAGACTGTAAGCCCATATAAACACTTCCAGGTTTCAATTTAAATACAGAGGATCCATGTATACATATACAACTTATTCACAGATGTACATATAGATAAACAACGATTTAATGCCTTTAAAATTTAAGAAGAATGTGCTACTCACTGTGTTTTCCAGGAGAAGAAAACATAGCTTGAATTTCTTTCTGCTTGCTGAACCCATTTCTTTGATTCTATTGCTTTGATTTGATTTATGTTGTTGTTTAAATTAAATTTTGTGTTAAGTTTAAAAATGGGTTTATCAACTTGAAGAAACAAACTGAAATGAGAAGGAAATATATAAAAGGAAAGGATTACAGGGTAAGATATTTTTGTACACGTGATTATAATCTGGTTTGTACATAAAGGAGACATTTATTTGTTTTGTACAAATATTGATCAGAGATATTGTTTTTTGATTGACTAAGCTCAATTTCGGCTGATAGATATGTATTTTGTATGCTAAGATTTTGTATTAATTGAGCTTGTCTTGATTTGCAAGTGGTTCATGTTTTGTATTTAGTTCACTTTTGCTTTTAAAATGGTGGCTGCATTTATTAGCATTTGTTCCTTCTTTTGCAAGCTTCCTTCATGTGTATACTTAAGTGTATTATCTTTTATACATAGATATTTATCTACAGGCTGCATTATATTTTAACAATTCGAATTGACCCATTAATACTTTAAAATGTAAACAATTCCTACTTTAATATGTTGTTTGAATTTGTCAAATATGTTTTACTTTATATTTTGTAATTTATCTTTTATATAAAACTATAAACTTATTTAAGATATGTATATTTTTATTTAAAGACTTCATTATTGAATTTTCAAATCAATTTATCGATAAATCTCACCATTTTAAGTCAAAATTTAATTTAATTATCAATTTAAAATAAATTAAAATTCAGGATCGTTACAAACTTCCCCCTTAAAGAAATTTCGTCCTCGAAATTCGCTAAAGAGAGATAACGAAGATAGATGAAAGAGAAATATCTTTCGAGATTAATTAGGTATATTTATCTTGCATTTGGCTTACCAAATCAGAATATCAATAATAGATATAAGAACCAATCTATTTAATTTTCCACAAGATATTCGGGTCATTCAGATTTATGAAATATGCAGTGGCGTTGGTTAGTTCGAAAGGATAACTAACCATTCGTAGTATATATCTGGACCTAAATATTGACAGATATATTGATACAATTTTAAAATGTTGAGTTTAAAAACAATTTATACCTATCAACCATAGCAACCAAAGCAAACAAAACAACCAATACATCCAAACAAACAATTTTGGCCTATCCGGAGTTTGTGTCCCATACTAATATATCAAATCTTCTTCCTAGATTGACCAGGAAATATCAAAGAATTGAAAAGATGACGAACAAAAGAGATAGATTCAATCTTCTACCATTTTTCAAATACTAGAAATGGATTCCAAATTCAAGTCGGAATACCTCAAAATGTATACTAATTTGTCCCTCTTCGGACTTCGATCAATCCAAGAAATTATAATAGAATTTCAAGTTTGGTTTTACACGAAATCGATTTATCGATACAATTCAAATTTTCCTTCATATTCTATTAATCAATTTAACTCAAATTAAAATTTCCAATTTATTTAAATTTTCAATTCCAAATTTTCAATTCCTATTCATTAAGGTTTAAATCAAAACATGATAAGAAACCGATGAAGATACGAAGTAAGAATTTCCTACAACGATTCGTAGGGCCATCATCACACTGAAACTTCTTCTGAAGCTGTCGTGAAGCAATCAAAAGAATTTGAAAACGAATCAAAGGAAATTGATAGAGAAAGATTGTTCCCACTGTTGCAGGGCATTGACCATTTATAGTCGTATTTCCCTGTCCCCTATCTCGTTCTCTTCTTGTACTCATACTCACTATCAGTGGATAGTAAGAGAATTTACTGAGGCATTCAAATGGATATCTTAGGGATTATACTCATTCTAGGGTATACTTCACCCTATCTCTAATGAGTTACTTAATGTGTTATACTCCTGAGTTAAAGTTCAACCTTAGCTCTGATACCAAATGTAATGAATGCGAATTTTGCCCGTTCGAAAATCGACATCCATACTTTACATCGTACTCGAATGCCGCAGATTCGACCGTTCAAATCCGATTCGCCGGAGCTTATAACACAATTAAGTAAACAACACAGCGGAAGCAATAATGAATATCAATATACAACATCTGATACAACATCCTGATACAACAGATGATACAATAGATATCGATATACATCAGAGATATGATACAATAAAATAGCAACGGAAAGAAAAATAGCTAACACCAGCAGCGGAACAAATAACTCTGAAATAGTCTTCAAGGAAGAATTCCAACATTGCAACTCCATCTCCAGGAACCAATCCAGAAATAACTCGAACTCCCACTAACGATGCACCAAGCTAAGCAAGGTCAGTCATATCCAAAGACTGAACTAGCTCCAGATGATCAACTGAACCTAACTATCTGAAAAACCCAACTCTAGACTGCTCGTGTGGAAAATAGTGAGCACCCAGAGTTTAGGAAAGGAACAATAAACTCCGAGTCAGTCATGGGACTGGTATGAGTAACAAAAACAGTTTATCTTTAAAATAAAACAACGAGAGAATTTTAAAGTAAATTCGCAATGCTTTTAGAAAATGAAACTACCATAAGACCTCCCGCCACACACACAATGCAAACGCAGAATTGGAGGAGATTTCTTCTTATGATAGTCAAACATGCTTAATACGTAGAAAGTTCTTTGATATTATTATTATAAGTGCAAAGTGCAGAAAACATTTCGAAAGTAGAATATAAATCTTAGCCAACATAGGCATTCCGCACTATGCCTACTATAGCTACCATGTTCAATAGCAGGTTACCACCACATTCCATGGCAGGTAATACAACTAAAACCGTACAGGGCTCGTATTGTTTCTTTGGATTTTCCAACAAATGGTCAGGCTAAGGAACTTCCTACTGTCATATGGGATCGCCTCTAGTGGGACGTCCCGAGAACCTAACCGGATCTCTGCCAACACAAGGCCGGGTTACCTCTGTAACTAGGTAACTACTACTCGAGCATGCCACTCCCTGGTCCTTTGGGACCTTTATCCGAGGCGCCTCTAAAGCAACAACCACACAGTGAATGAGATTGGAGCCACCACATAGGTAAATATCTGGGCTCCATACCATGATACCACCCTTTACCAGAAGGGAATGACACACCCTAAAGGGCGCGACCCTCATAACCTTGCCGCATCTTTCCTGTTTTGACCATTTCCGGGGTGTGAGGTCCTGAAGCAGTCTCGTCCACAAAGCTACGCTTTGGCACAAAGCCATGCTTTGGGTCAACAAATGATCAAAGTAATGATACAAAGATAAATGATCAAACAAATGATCATATCACAAATGATCAAACAATGATCATTAACACACAGCAGCACTCAGCATGCCACACTACCAAATTGGGAGTATATCGCTGATAACCTTCAACTACATAACCTCTGAGCTCGTACGTCTCAGAGAAGGGTGTTAAGCTAAGTGAATCAATTCTCCGCCACCAACAGATATGTATTTGAAAAAAATCCGCTTTATATCTCAAAGTGTAGTGTCAGACATACAATCCATACAAGTCTGTTCCGGGTTCGAACAGAACCGAAGGCACTTCCGAAGAAGCCCTTGCAATCCGGGTATTCACAATCCCGATCGGACTTTCCATCACTTAGGAAATCTCTATACCGGCGCGACTCGGTGCAGAGACAATCGATAAGTCATCCTATCGTTTTCACAAATACCCGGTCTTCACCACCTGTCTTCAATGCTATCCATATACGTCGTATCACTATTCGTAATGGGTTATATGACACAAAGGTCCTCTCCCGGCTAAACCGAATAGTGAGCGCAACATTTAAAACATACGGATATTGGGATTTCAATTAAGTCACAACTTAATAATTCAAAACTTTCTTTCAAATGGTTTAAACCAATTACCATTTCCAAATCTTTTAAACAAAAAGATTCATTTCACTAAGTTCACCCAGCTTCACAAAGACTCATTTATGGATTTCAAATCAATTCCCATTTCAATTGGATTAACTCGTTTAAAATCTTTAATTAAAGATTTAACTAATAGCTTTCAAACCGTTTCCATAAATTGGAAAATCATTTTCATTTTTAACTTGAAATCCCTTTTAACACAATTTGGAAGTTCACTTCTTATATAAAAGCTTCTATTATTTGAAAACAAATGGTTTCTATGTCAGAAAGATCAAATTATATTTACACGAGTTAAAGCCTTTGAATTTAAATTCAAATTCCCAAATCAATAACTTTAAAGTAGTTTAACTTATATAAACTGATATAACATCTTTAGCCCATAGTTTCTAGATCATAGAATTCAATTTCAAATACTGAATCCAAATTTAAATCAGAATATTTAAATTTCAAAACTCAATCAAGATATCCAGAATAAATTTCATCTTTGAAATTCCATTTTCAAAAGCTTTTCACTTTAAACCCAATTCATTTCCAAAACATTTGAATTCAAATATTCATTTTTATAAAGCATTTCAAAATCTGTGACTTAATCGATTTCCTCGTGAAATCCATATTTGTGTGTGTATGAGTGTGGTCAAGGGGTTTAACACAATAGTGCAACATCATTCAACCATCACAGATCAAATACAGAAATTTATTTAATAAGCGGTATAAACAATAACGCTTATATTTGATAAGCGGTATAAACCATAATGCTTATCTATTATTCATAGAACACAGATATATATATATATATCACAGATAATAAATACATTTATCTCAGATAAATAAATTACACTTCAGATCATAACACAAATCAAGACATATCACAAAGCATCAATATCAGGGATATCAAACAATTTTAATTATTCAGTCAAGTTCAAACATTTACAAGTAAAATTCATTAGTTGACCGATAAATTTAAATCAACTGTAATAATTATAAATCAAGGTTAATTATCCTAAGTTAATTACAATTTATTTGAAATAATTTCCCATTCAAATTTTATTAGTTAACCCTTAATTATTAACTAATCATTCTTAATTAATGAACCATTTAGTCTTTAATTAGTACATTAATCTTAATTAGTCTCCATTATTAATTAATCCTTCAATTTATTAACAAATAATTTACTCAAATTTCAAATCATCACTCAATTAATTACATTCAGTAATTATCTATTAATTACTTCTTGAAGTAATTTTATTTTACCAAATTATCAAGTGATTATTCTAAATTATACTTAAGAAATTTTAATTTGAACTAATTAAGTTAACTCAATTAATTATGCCGAATAATTAATTCCACAATTACTGTCATTATGTAATTTTACTTAATAGTCCCATAATTTATTATCATTAAATTAATTAATCCAATTTATTGTTAAAATTAAATCACATTAATTAATTTTTCAAATAATCTTAGTTAATGATTTCATTAACTATTAAATTTCTCTAATTCTTTTTTTTTAGAAAATTTCTTATATTAATCATTTTTAATTATAAATCGATTCACTTTAGAAAATTCATTAATGAAATAGAAGTCATTAAACTTCTTTACTTAAAGTAATTTTCAATCATATTTACAATTTAATTATGTTTCACAATATGTTTGGAACATTGTTTCAAATTTCATTTTTTTCTTCTTTCAACACTTAAGTTATAAATCTTAATACATTTCAAACTCAAATCTCTTTAATATATTAAATTGTTTTTCTAAGTTATTAAAACAATTTGGATTTTTAAAACTTATTTATGTTCAATCTAAACTCCCAATTCAACTTGAATTTATATTAACATTTTAATTTGAACTCAGCAAAATTTCAAAAAAACAGAAAAACAGGTTTCCAGGTTGAAAACTGGAACAAGAGTTCGACCCGAGCGTACACGAATTTACTTTGAGTAATTTGCTCGAATCACACGAGTCACACGCGAGAATTTCACTCATTCTTCTTCCCAGGCAAATCAACACCCAGGCACAAAATACTCGTGCACGTGTACATCGCCGCTGGCGATCTTTCGGCACCGCCACTACGTCGACCAGGTCGACAACCCCCCACGTATCAACTTCCAATTATCGAAAAACTCCATAGTCGATTCAAAAATGGATTCGAGATCAAAGTCGAAACCTGGAAATCAAATATGAACATCAGGTCAAAACCTGGAACACGAAAACCACCCCCATCTCAAACCTGACAACGCGCCGTTCGCCACGCCCCGACCACCAGAACACACCGCACCTTCGCCCAGACCTTCGTCTACGCCCCAGCTTCCATCAACCAAAAGCGCACGGAACTCGATGCTCGAACGAGGCAGTGGTGCACGATTTTCCTTCTTGTTCACAAACTAGGTTAAAAAAAAATTTGATCCCTTGCTGCCGACGCCACCGTCACTTCCATCCCCTCCGATCATTTTTCCAGTCACCCTCGTAGCTTCCTCCATCTCCTCAAGAACACCCAAGCCCCACAAACCAGTAGATCACCAGAGATCGATGATAGAACGAGAATTAAACAAATTCGAACTGCACTTAACATCCAATTCTAAAAATTATGATTTATGCTTCAAAAATCATATTTTTGCATGGGGATCCAGTTTAGATAACTGAATTCGAAAATTAAAAGATTCGAATTTTGATAAATTTGGGGTTGTGCTCAGACAACTTGCTTTCCAGAGATGATTCCAAGAGATTGTAACTTGAATATATTTTTAAAATTTAGTTCAAGGTCAAACAAACATTTTTGGTTTTGATCCCACGTCCAAACATCAAGTGGATTGGGAAGAATTGATTTTTAAAATCAAAATTTGGGTGTTCAAAGCATCAGACTGTAAGCCCATATAAACACTTCCAGGTTTCAATTTAAATACAGAGGATCCATGTATACATACACAACTTATTCACAGATGTACATATATATAAACAACGATTTAATGCCTTTAAAAGTTAAGAAGAATGTGCTACTCACTGTGTTTTCCAGGAGAAGAAAACAGAGCTTGAATTTCTTTCTGCTTGCTGAACCCATTTCTTTGATTCTATTGCTTTGATTTGATTTATGTTGTTGTTTAAATTAAATTTTGTGTTAAGTTTAAAAATGGGTTTATCAACTTGAAGAAACAAACTGAAATGAGAAGGATATATATAAAAGGAAAGGATTACAGGGTAAGATATTTTTGTACACGTGATTATAATCTAGTTTGTACATAAAGGAGACATTTATTTGTTTTGTACAAATATTGATCAGAGATATTTTTTTTTGATTGACAAAGCTAAATTTCGGCTGATAGATATGTATTTTGTATGCTAAGATTTTGTATTAATTGAGCTTGTCTTGATTTGCAAGTGGTTCATGTTTTGTATTTTGTTCACTTTTGCTTTTAAAATGGTGGCTGCATTTATTAGCATTTGTTCCTTCTTTTGCAAGCTTCCTTCATGTGTATACTTGAGTGTATTATCTTTTATACATAGATATTTATCTACAGGCTGCATTATATTTTAACAATTCGAATTGACCCATTAATACTTTAAAATGTAAACAATTCCTACTTTAATATGTTGTTTGAATTTGTCAAATATGTTTTACTTTATATTTTGTAATTTATCTTTTATATAAACCTATAAACTTATTTAAGATATGTATATTTTTATTTAAAGACTTCATTATTGAATTTTCAAATCAATTTATCGATAAATCTCACCATTTTAAGTCAAAATTTAATTTAATTATCAATTTAAAATAAATTAAAATTCAGGATCGTTACAAAGTATAGCTCAAATAGTTTATTTAACATTGTAAAACCTTTTATTTATTCCTATTTTCATTTTTAGGTTTGAGTTATTACTACTTTTATTAATAACCATATATATATACTTATCTCTTGTGTTTAAAATGTAGAGTTTAAATTTAATTATTTTTGAGATATGTACATTGAATCCAAATCATAGATTCTTTTTACAATATATATATATATATATATATATAAATATATATATGAACAATAATGATTAGAAATAATATTTTTATTTGTTTGAAAAGATAAGTTCTGTAAATTTAAATAATTATATTAGAAGATTATCAAATTAATATTGCCAAAAATCCCGGGTTGTCACAAATACAGTTGTCAATTTCATTTAATCAATATTATTAAATTATATTCTAATACGCGTTACAATAATTATAATTAATATTTTGTAAATTTATTTGAATTTATGAGTCGTTACAATCTCCCCACTCAAAAACTTTTTGTCGCCGAAAGGAACGTGGTGGTAGAATATAAGAAAACAGAAAGATAAGATAGATTCGAAATGAATAGTACCAGATACAAACAATTAATTCAAAACCATATAAATTTCATTTTGGATGTTAACTTTATATATTTTTTTACTTATTAACATCCATTTATTATTATCATTCTAATTAACTCATTTTCAATTAATTTACATTCATATCCAGTTTATTTGCATTCGCCTTATTTATTTCTTAATTGATTAACATTCACTTATTATTATTCCTCTCGTTAATCATTCAATGGATTTATATTCAATTCATTCGATTTTAATTGATTGACATTCAGTTAACTTGGTTTCAATCCATTTTATTCAATCAACCAATATTCATTGCATTCGCATTTGATTGATTCCAATTTAATGTATTTACATTCAATTGATTTTTTCAATTTTTTACATTTGTTTCAACCACATTTAGTTGGTTTACATTCAATTAATTTACTTTTAATTTATATACATTCGTTATAATTTTTTTCCATGCTTACTTATTCATATTCAATGAATTCTCCCTCCAATAATTTACATTCTATTATGTCTAATTAACTTATGTTCAATTATTGACGTTCGTTATGTTCACCCTATTTATTTATATTCATTTAGAATCATATTTGTTATTCTCCTTCACATTCAAATTTATTTACGATCATTTATTTTATTTCATTCACATAGTATATTTTCTTTAACGTCAGTATCACTTTATTAACTATTCTACAAATTTACTTAAGTTTAATATCGACATTCCATAATTTCTTTTGCATATCCAAAATTTTTAACCACATTCTTATTTTGGTTTTTTACTCGCTATTCTCCCAAATTTCAAGTTATATAACTTATATATTCCAAATTTATTACATCTCCACTTAATTAACTTTCTTTCATAATTTATGTACGTTCACCTTTATCATCATAAGTTCATTTATTTATTTTTTTCAAAATAAATCCTATGTTTTTTTTAGCTAATTTCATTTATTTAATCCATTTGACTTCACTTAGTAAATTCCACTTCATAATTCTATTTCAAATGTTCTTTGTAATTTACCTTTATATCACAAACAGTTTACAAAATATAAATTTATTTATTACCCGTTTATTTCTTGAGTTCATATTCATTTACTTAAATAGCATTCTATTTCTATTATTCAATTTGTTTAACTTAACATTTCTTATAGTTTAGATTAACTGTATAAACATTCATTACCAAAACTCAATTTTTATTTATAACTTTCCTTAACAAATTTCATTTTAGACATCTTATTACTTTCATTTTATATTGTATACTATTCAATTACATGTTCTCATTAACATTTAAACTTATTTCCTGGTAAGTTTCTATTAATATTTCAGAATGTAATTGAGCACTATACAATTTACCTTTTATTTACAATATTTGTTAATAAAAATTAAGTTTGAACATTTTTATTACTTAAGTTTCCTCTTGTATACTCTTCAATGACATATTCATGTTAACATTTTAACTTTTTAAATATTTTAGGTAAGTTATATATGTTTTAGAATGCAATTGAGTATTATACAAATTAATTTTATCCTAGTTCAACCGTTTCAAGTTGTTTCAATTTCATTTCTCATTTTAGACACACCAATTATTTGGAAATTTTACTTCATTTCAATAATTAAAAACCATTACTTAACATAAACATAAGAGGTTAATTTTCGGTTTCACTTCAAACCATTTCGAAACAAAAATACGCATATATATTTTTTTGTATATAAAATCATACTTAACAGATTCAAATCAAAATCCAATTTCCAAAAAAAGTGTAGCAAAGTTACTAAGTGTTCTCTCCCACTTCGAGACTTGAAAATGAATGTCGATGATGTTGCAATCATCATCAAAATTATTTTCTAACGACAAAAGAGGAGAGTACTGACTTGCTTCTTTTAAATTATTTTGAAAAAAATTGCGACTTAAAAATACTTTCAAATAAAATTAATATTATTTTTACTTTATTTTTTTCAAACTTTGAAAACCAAATTTTGAAAAGCACCGAAAATTAAATTCTCAAATCCACAATTTGATTTTATCTCATTTGCTAATCAGATTTGTAACCATGTTTATAAATTTTCATCTCCTTATAACATACAACAATAGTTACAGATTTAGGAATGTTAACAAAACAATGGATGATAATTTAGCATTATCATTTCCAACAACCAATTCATTTAACTATCTAATTTTAGAAAATTATACTTTAATATATAAAATATAATCATACTTAACAAAATAGCAATACGATATAAAACAATTTTTATAACACTAACAAATATGCTCTCTCATAGGATGATTCAAGAATGGATTTTAGAGAAAAAATAGAGATTCAAATTTAGAGGAATTCTAATTAAAGAGACTCCTTACTAATAAGATAGACTTGAAAGGAAGGATGATACCATAATTGATTCTACTCATTCTAGGGCATTGCTACCCTATTTCTAATGAGTTCTTACTCATAAGCTAAGTTTTTCCTAAACATAAGCTCGGATACCAATTGTGATGACCCGCTATTTTGGACCATTCAAATCGACGATAAACTAACACATCAGACTTGAATTGCTCAAAATAAAAAATTGTAATTTATATTTGGAAAAACTTAGCATATACAACAAATATATCAATCACAGAATCATAGACAAAGAGTAATACAACAATACGCAGCGGAATAGGTAAATAGTAGTTCATGAAGCTACTACAGAAACAACAAAGTCCATGACAAAAGACAACAGAAGTCCAAATACATGGAAACCTCTAATGCATGAGCAAATAACAAATCGAATAGAAACAACTAAATGACTGAAATAACAGAATAATTAGAAAGATGAATATGTAAGATAGATCTACAAGCCAAGCTCCAAGCTCCAAAAGGTGAGTCTCCAATGGCGTAATTGTAATGACTTACCTTTTTAGACTATTTAAAACGACGATAGACCACACATGTCAGGCTTAAACCATACAAAGGGCATATTATTTTAGGGTACAAGAGAAAAAAAAGTAGAGAAAGAAAACAAATACAGAATCTTATAGCGGAATGACAAAATATGATAATCAAATAAACAGTTCATGAAGTTTTTTTCAAATAACATTAATTAAATCATCTATAATACAGATCAGAGTTACATACCATAAGAATAAAAAGTAAATAAAAGCAGCTGAACAACATGACGTAGCGGAATAAACATGATAAATAATAATAATAACACAAAATCTTCATCTTCTTCCTGTAGAAAGCAGTCTTCGATAACTGAAAAACTCCGACTAACCCGAGCGAATTGAAAAGACAAAACACTTGAGTCGGAACTAAAATATCTTATGTAAGTTAAATCAACAGTAAACAAATATGAGTGTAACAACGTCAAAGATGTTTACGGGGTTTGACATCTCCTATCCAGTATCTAATATGAGTGCAATAACTTCATAGATTTTGGGGATTCCTATCTCTTGAGGATCCATTAAACTATCTACATACATAGAACAATACACTATTATAACAGTGTCTACAGTAAAAGTAAATCATTAAAATAGCGTTAAGCGATTACCCATATCCCCCTTAACACGTTTTATATAATGTCAAAGTCTATACAGATACGGAAAACTCCACCCGCAAGTGGGCTATCGGGAGCAGTCCACAGGTACGACACAAAACAAACTCGTAGAAGGCGTGATAGGGCATGTGAACATGGTACATGAGGCAATGTCAGGGTAGATATACCAATTGCGGACCCGGACCGGTGGTAACCATAACAGCAACTACTGCCCACCTCGGAACACACTCCCATAATCAAAATCGAGGGATGGCCACTAAATTATCACAAAGTCATAATACGTTATCGAAGAAATGTGTCCGATCGGAGGTGCGACGTCACTTGGCCCGACATGGCTCCAATTTTAGTCACATCTAAGCTGACTCATGGGAATTAGGGTCACGTAAATACGTCCTATAGAATCGTAACCAAACCATCCTACTTCATTTCTGGAATCTCCACCACATACATAGTTGTTAAAGTGGTTTTCGATATTGACAGAGATTATGACAATATCTGATCCTGGTCTCTTTAACAACCAAACGCTTATTTCATACCGGATGGTTCTTTTACATTTCAAAAAGTCAATTTACAATTGATATTGAAATATCATATTCAATTTCAAACCATATCCCTTTTGAAATCGTTTTCACTTTCAAAACTATATTCACTTTCAAAATCATAATCACTTCAAAATCATATTCACTTTTGAATTTGTCGATAGGATAGGTTAACTAAATCCTCATTTCAAAATCATCATATTTACTCAAATATATCATTTCACAAAAGGTATCAATTCCAAATTCCAACTTGGGTTGTATTATCATCAAGGATTTAAATATAAATACTTCAACTTAACACAGTCTGAAATTTTAGAAAATAGTTTAGATAGTCATAAATAGTTTTAATAGTTTGAAATAATTTAAAATTGGTTAAAATAGTTTTAAAATAGTGAAATAGTTTAAATAGATTTAAATTTGATTTAATTGGATTTTAAAATAATTTAAATTTATTTAAAATAGATTAGATATACTTTAAATTATTTAAATAAATTTTAAATAGATTAAATAAATTTATAATAGATCAAATAAATCTAAAATAGATTAAATAGATTTAAACTATACTACATAGATTTAAAATAGATTCAATAAATTTAATTAGTTTAAAATAGGTAAAATAGATTAAATTGGATCAAATAGGTTATAGTAGATTAAAATAAATTAAAATAGTTTAAATTGATTAAAATAGTTAATTTAATTAAAATAGTTTAAATTATTTTAAAAATAGATTTAACATTTCAATAACTCAATTCCATTAAAGACATTTATATTTAACACTTCAACTTTGAAATTCCAATTTAAATCCTTTGAACAATTTATTAAATCAATTCCAATTTCAGCAATAACACTCAGATTATCAAAAATAATTCAGTTTATATAAATTAATTTCTATTTCGAAATGCCAGTTAATTGAATTCAAAATTAAAAGAATTAAAATCATTAAATTTAAACAATTCGATGTCCGTATTCTACCCTATGGTCAAGTGTATGAATATTTACCATTTCAACCCGCAATTTAAAATTTTACGGTTGTATATCATTTCAAACCGCAGTCCTGAATTAAATAAAATCCATAAAATCTTTCGAGTCTATCATTTCAACCCATAATGATTTTTCTGTAAGGACCCGATTCTTCGTCTTTCGAAAATTCAACATCGATACTCACTTTATCGACTGCCGAACAATCGAACGACGGAAAACCGAACACTTAGGGTTTTTAGAAAAAGAAAAAGAAAGAAGAAGAGAGAAGAAGAAAGAAAATAGAGAAAAGAAAATGGAACATAGAAAATAGAACGGAACAGAAAGAAATAACAGAACAACATCAGAATCTCACAATTCGCAGCGGAACAACATATAATAATAAATGAATAATCTTTAAACAAAGAACTATATCAGTTATTACATTTTTATACTTTACATTTCATTACATCATATCATCAGAGTGTACAACAACAACAACAAACAGTGCAGCGGAAAAGAAATACTATAAAAACTAGTAATACGCCATGCCATCCATCTTGCCTCCAGCAACTTCTGAATATCCAGAATATCCTGATAAACCTAACTCTTGACTGCCCGTGTGGAAATTGGTGGGCACCCAGAGTTTAGGAAGGAAAACAATAAACTCCGAGTCAGTCATGTGACTGGTGTGAGAACTCAAAACAGTTTATTTATCTTTAAAATCAAAATAGAAGAATATTTTTAAAGTCAATTCGCAATGCTTTTAAAAATGAGACTACCATAAGGCCTCCCGCACACACACACAATGCAAACGCAGAATCGGAGGAGATTTCTCCTTATGATAGTCAAAGATGCTTGATACGCATTTAAAAAAAAACATTTGATATTATTACTAGTGTATAGTGTAGGGAAAAATTCATTTCAAAAGTAGAATATAAATCTTAGCCAACATACGACCATTATCGTATGCCTACTATAGCTACCATCCAAACAGTGGGGCGCCACCATAAGTGAATGATAGGTTCTACAACTAATATCGTACAAGTCTCGTATTGTTTCTTTCGATTTCCAACGAATGATCAGGCCAAGGAACTTCACATTGCCACATGAGAATGCCTCTGGATGGACATCCCTGAGAACCAAACCGGATCTCTACCAACGCAAGGCCGGGTTACCCCTAACTGAGTAACAACTGACCGAATATGCCATCCCCCGGTCCTTTGGGACCTTTCACCGAGCGCTCGCAATCAATTCACACAATCATAAAGTGTTTTCAACATGAGTAAGCATCTGGGCTCCATACCATGATACCACCCTTTTCCAGAAGGAAATGCACATATCCTAAAGGGCGCTACCCCTCATAACCTTGCCGCATCTTTCCTCTTTTGACCATTCACGGGGTGTGAGGCTCGACGAAGTCACGTCCACAAAAACATACTTTATACAAAAGCCATGCTTTGGGTCAACAAATGATCATAGAAGTGATCACCAAGATAGACGATCAAATAAATGATCCTATCACAAATAATCAACACAATGATCATTTACAGCAACACTCAGCATGTCACATTACCAAATTGGGAATATATCGCTGATAACTTCAACTATATAACCTCTGAGCTCGTACGTCTCAGAGAAGGGTGTTAAGCTAAAAGAATAAATTCTCCGCCACCAACAGAAATATATTTGAAAGAAATCTGCTTTATATCTCAATTTGTAATGTCAGACATACAATCCATACAAGTCTGTTCCGGGCTCGAACAAAACCGAAGGCACTTACAAAGAAGTCCTTGCAATCTGGATATTCACAATCCTGATCGGATTTCCCATCACTTATGGAGAACTCTATACCGGAGCAACTCGGTGCAGAGTCAATCGACAGGTCATCCTATCGCTCTCGCAAATACCGGGTCTTCAACACCGATCTTCAAATGCAATTCACAACGACGTATCACATATTCGGAATGGGTTATACGACCCCATGGTCCTTTCCCGGTTAACCCGAATAGTGAGCGCTTATTCAAAAATAAGTGTGGCATTCAAATTCAAACAAATCACATCAATTACCCATTCAAAGGGAAATATTGATAGTCGGTTATCGAACTATCAATGGGTATGCACACATCACCAGTTTCCAAATAATTTTCCAAATTATTTATTTTCCAAAATATCTTTACAAGATATATAATTTTCACACTTCAAAAATAAATCAATATTTATTTTTAAACAAATTCCCCTTTCTTTTATAAATTCCATAGTGAATTTATATTTCAAAATATCTATGAATATACGATTTCAATTATTCATTTCAACTTATCTTCAAAAAGATAAATTCCCAAAATATTCACTTTATATTGGAAAACATTTCCATACTTATTTAATAAGTAATTCACAAATTTTATTTATTTTCAACACTTGGAAAATATTCAATATACTTAAATCGAGATTAAGTATATATTTCATTATTTAAGGAAATCATTCTCTTAAACATATTTATTTGGGCCAAAACGAATGTCACGTAAAACATCGTTACGACAACCCAAAATCACTAGTATAGGGATTCGAAAATTAAAATAGATATATAAATCCCAATACTATACAAAACATTTCCTTTCGGAAATCATTTACTATAACAACAGTGTTATAGTCCACCATTTCCTTTTATTTCTCGAAAACGTCTATTTCAACAATAAATTTTGAAATCTATGGTTTCGAATCTCAACACATTTAAAACATCGTTAGATCGTTTTAATTCAATTGAAACCTCTCATTCAAAATAATTTCTTTAACATATTATTCACTATTCAAAAACGTGAATATAACTCCATTAATAGGTTTCAACAATTCACTTATCAAATAAGTGGTTTACGAATTTATAAAACAACGTTTATAAATTCCTTTATTAACCTCTTCGATTTATAACTCAATTATAAACTAAAGGTTCATATTATAAGTTAAATGCTTATAAAACGATTATTTTACAAAATCGTTTCTTTGAACTTCATAATTATAAATCTTATAACTTATAAGATTCAATTATCCATCCAAATATATTCTTTAATAATTTCACAAAATTTATAAATCTTACTATTTATAAATTTCATTTATAACTTCACCATTTATAATTTTATAAATTCCATTCATTTACAAAATTCATTTTCACTTCATTCAAACACTTATAAAAACTCGTTTTATAATGTCAATATTTCAATTTATAAATATCCATTTATAAATCTCTTAATATAAATCAATTTATATTAATATTTCAAAACGTCTTTAAACTCCTTTAAAAACTTCATCATTTTGATTTATAAAATAATCAAATTTTATAAATCCTATTTTTTTAAACTTTTTTTTTATAATAAATTCAAAAATCCAATTTAATTATTTTATAAAAACATTAACCCATATTTCTCAAAAATCTATCTTTAACCGTATTTCTCAAAAATCATAATTTTTATAACATTAAAAATTATACGTTTATTTATTTAAAATGGATCAATTCCAAAAATACAGAATATTTTCAAAAATCACTTTAAAAATCATTTTAAAATTCCAAAATTTGGTCCAATGATGCTACATACCAAATAGTCAATCACGACAACAACGACATCATATATCGATATGATAGTCCATCAAATATCAAAATATCTGAAATCAAAAATAAATACTGTTGAGGAATCCAGTTGGATCCCTCCAACCTGTTTCCTGCATCACAAACATTAGCACAATACCAATTCCGCTCCAGTACGAAATTATCGCGGTATATGGGATTTAAAATATTATCCGCTTAATAGACGGCGCAATAGGGTCTCATCCGCTACACAAATGCGGGAAATCAATAACTCCAATATATACATATGCCAATATATATATATTGCTATTATATATAATACCAATTTCACTGTTTATGAAATATTCGCGGTATATGTTTTTAATAAATAACATCTGCTTACTAACGGCGCATAATGTCTATTTTAACAATCAATAGATAACAATCATCATTCAAACATGCATTCAATTATTTTAAATCTAACTATTTAAAATAAAATCGAAACTGATTCGATTGGGTGAGAAGTTCTCACCTTGATTTCAATTTCGTTTTAGCGATTTATTTCGAATAAAATTAAACGAACGTTTAATTTTATCCAAAATTCTCACTAACTCCAAACGACTCCAATCCAATTTCATCGCGTAGTGCTCGTCCATACGATTCCAACGCAACTGGTTTCGCGCGTTTTTGACCTCGTATGAAAAAGATATTGATTTTACAAGTTTTACACGATTTTATAATATAAACTTTACAACTTTTTCTTTTATTTCAAACCTAAACCCTACAGGCCGTTGGATCCATGCTCCTTCCCATCATCACCGTAGGACGCAACTCCATCCTTCATCTTCCCAAACGCGAGCATCTACAGGCCGCACCCACTTTAGAGTTTTAGGGTTTGAAATCTGAGCCTCCACACCTCACTACAACTCGATCAACTAGCATCACGTCAAAGCCCTTCACTTGCTCTATCTTCGGCCACAAGCACACGCAACTCGGCCACCTGCATCTTCATGAAATTCATGCGCAACTAACAGGAGTCGGCCCCCCGTATCTCCCTCCATACGACGTTGTTTCAGATCTCAACCGTATGAAATTGAAGATCTCGGAATGCTTAACGTTTTTGTAGTTGAAAGATTCTGGAGAAGATTGATGGATTTGAAGAAATTAAGGAGGAAAGGAAATTGAATTTCGGCCATAGCTTGCTATGAACGGCGGCCTGAACAAATATTAGGGATAGGGTTTTTATTTTTATTAAATTTGTGAATTTAAGGCCTATTTATAGGAAAAAATCAAACACTATTCATCCGGAAATTCCGAACTCCGATTCATGCGCCGTAACCAGCGTTTCTAGGGTTTACCCCGCGTTCCGGACACAATGGAACAGGTTTCGGAAGCTAATTCGGACATCTGTACGAGTTATGGCTATAAACGTTCAATTTAAATTAAACCGATTTAAACAATTTTCTAGGCGTTTTAATCTGTACCGGACAAACGGTAAATCCAATCGACACAAAATTTGAAATCTTACAATAATATCACATTACGGATCCGATGAAACTGGTTTCGTCGAAATCCGAGACTTTTTGAAAAATGACTATTTTAACTCGCCAAATTAAAATTAAAAATAATTCGATGCGTTTCGAGCTGCCACGATCAAACGATAACTCCGATTGACACGAAAATTGAAATCTGGTAATAACTAACTATTACGGATCCAATGGAACTGGTTTCGTTCAATTCTGAGACTTTTCAAAAATTGACTATTTTCACTAGTCGATTTAAATATTAAAATATTCAATTTTCACAAATTAACTCTTAATTCGATTTTAAAAGTTCTAAAATATCGTTCTAACTCCAATATGATAAAATAAAATTTTACAAATCATTTACAATCATATTTAACTCAATTTTCAATTATTTCCATAATTTAACATATTAAATTATCGATTTAATTATTCAATTAAATCCAATAATTCAAATAAAAATTTATTTGACTTATAAATTCACTTATTAATATTTAAAATTAATTAAATATTAAATTTTTAATTAATAAAAATTCTGGGTCGTTACAATCTTCCCCCCTTAAAAGAATTTCGTCCTCGAAATTATTAAGTAAGAAAAGTTACAGAATCTATTAACTTTCCAAAATCCATAATTAAACTTCATACAATAACTTTACTAAATTTTCAAATCATACTTAGTTATCTTTTCAAAAACAATTACTATTGTTTAACTTTCAACTCCAAAATCAAAGTTATAGTTTTCAAAATTTTCCCATTTTCTCAAATTTTTTTCTAACGCCTTAAATTTCCGGAAAAATTTGCCATAGTCTCCTTTGCGCGGCTCGATCCGAAAAAAAAAGTGACAGTATATATATCACAAATATACATCTCATCAAGTAATGAGGCATCCCGAAGGGAAAAAGTATAAAAGTACGGTATGCAATCCGAGATATGTACCTTATATTTTATTAGCGAGCATGTACGGCTAATATAGCGCGAAAACGAGCTCCAAATGCGAAGCAAACGCGATCCGCACCAACTAATCACTCAACAAACAACATGAGAACATGCATATAGACAATAGTATCAATATACAACATATAGCAACATAATAACTATATATGCCAATATAGCAAATGAAACAAAAGCAATATATTCAACCATCAACCATCATCCATTCATAACCAATAAATATTCATATTCTCATTAATATTCAATGAAATAGGTTTTCAATTTAAATCGCATTTGATTCATTAACAGTGGATGTTTACTAACATTCATTTTCAATTAGTTTATATTCACTAATTCATATTCAAGTTGGTTCACTTCCAAATCAAATTCAATTCTATTTAAGTTTCACTTAACTTCCAATTGAATTCCAATTACTTTAGCTTACAATTTCATTAATTCAATTTCATTAACACTTAATGAATTATATACTATCAATCAACCAACAATCATATAACAACCAATTTATATTTATTTCAACCAAATTCCTTTGCTTTCAATTGGTTTAATTAAATTGATTTTCATTCAATCTTTCAACTTTCCATAACATTAGATTTTAATGAATTAACACTTACATTCATTATTTCATATCAACTATTCACATTTAATTGATTAACATTCAATCCATTAATTCAATTCAATTCAATTACAAAGTTGAATTTCATTTACATAACTTAAGTTCACATTTATCACTTAACTTTATTAATTTACTTTGATAGCAATATCAACTTAATTCAACATCTATTAAGTTATACTCCATTTAACTTTAAATTCATTTTTATTTCAACTCATATTCATAAATATATTCATATAGTTTCACTTCTTATATATATAAGTTTATTTCACAATTGTAATTCACTTTAATTATAATTCAATCCTTATAATTCTTTTTTACTTATACAATTATTCTTTATTTAGATTATTCAAACAACCAAACAATCAACTTATATACTTTAATAATTTTGAAAAATTATTCTTTTATATATAAAATATACTCAAGGTAAAATTATTTCACTTACCCAATTTTAAAGCAATATTATGTCGAATTGTTCTATTTAAGTGTTTAGAAACCCCTTCGGCATAGTTGTCGAGACCACGCTGACGAAGGTTCATATGCCACTCAATAAACCAATCATCACAATATAAAACAATTTTATATTCACTAACAAATACGCTCTCATAGCTATTATTACACTCAAATTCATTCTAGAGTACTACTGACTCTATCTCTAATGAATAATACCCAACAGAACCATGGTTGTCGCTTAACCATAAGCTCCGATACCAAATGTAAGGACCCGATTCTTCGTCTTTCGAAAATTCAACATCGATACTCACTTTATCGACTGCCGAACAATCGAACGACGAAAAACCGAACACTTAGGGTTTTTAGAAAAGGAAAAAGAAAGAAGAAGAGAGAAGAAGAAAGAAAATAGAGAAAAGAAAATGGAACATAGAAAATAGAACGGAACAGAAAGAAATAACAGAACAACATCAGAATCTCACAATTCACAGCGGAACAACATATAATAATAAATGAATAATCTTTAAACAAAGAACTATATCAGTTATTACATTTTTATACTTTACATTTCATTACATCATATCATCAGAGTGTACAACAACAACAACAAACAGTGCAGCGGAAAAGAAATACTATAAAAACTAGTAATACGCCATGCCATCCATCTTGCCTCCAGCAACTCCTGAATATCCAGAATATCCTGATAAACCTAACTCTTGACTGCCCGTGTGGAAATTGGTGGGCACCCAGAGTTTAGGAAGGAAAACAATAAACTCCGAGTCAGTCATGTGACTGGTGTGAGAACTCAAAACAGTTTATTTATCTTTAAAATAAAAATAGAAGAATATTTTTAAAGTCAATTCGCAATGCTTTTAAAAATGAGACTACCATAAGGCCTCCCGCACACACACACAATGCAAACGAAGAATCGGAGGAGATTTCTCCTTATGATAGTCAAAGATGCTTGATACGCATTTTAAAAAAACATTTGATATTATTACTAGTGTATAGTGTAGGGAAAAATTCATTTCAAAAGTAGAATATAAATCTTAGCCAACATACGACCATTATCGTATGCCTACTATAGCTACCATCCAAACAGTGGGGCGCCACCATAAGTGAATGATAGGTTCTACAACTAATACCGTACAAATCTCGTATTGTTTCTTTGGATTTCCAACGAATGATCAGGCCAAGGAACTTCCCATTGCCACATGAGAATGCCTCTGGATGGACATCCCCGAGAACCAAACCGGATCTCTACCAACACAAGGCCGGGTTACCCCTAACTGAGTAACAACTGACCGAATATGCCATCCCCCGGTCCTTTGGGACCTTTCACCGAGCGCTCGCAATCAATTCACACAATCATAAAGTGTTTTCAACATGAGTAAGCATCTGGGCTCCATACCATGATACCACCCTTTTCCAGAAGGAAATGCACATATCCTAAAGGGCGCTACCCCTCATAACCTTGCCGCATCTTTCCTGTTTTGACCATTCATGGGGTGTGAGGCTCGACGAAGTCACGTCCACAAAAACATACTTTATACAAAAGCCATGCTTTGGGTCAACAAATGATCATAGAAGTGATCACCAAGATAGACGATCAAATAAATGATCCTATCACAAATAATCAACACAATGATCATTTACAGCAACACTCAGCATGTCACATTACCAAATTGGGAATATATCGCTGATAACTTCAACTATATAACCTCTGAGCTCGTACGTCTCAGAGAAGGGTGTTAAGCTAAAAGAATAAATTCTCCGCCACCAACAGAAATATATTTGAAAGAAATCTGCTTTATATCTCAATTTGTAATGTCAGACATACAATCCATACAAGTCTGTTCCGGGCTCGAACAAAACCGATGGCACTTACAAAGAAGTCCTTGCAATCCGGATATTCACAATCCTGATCGGATTTCCCATCACTTATGGAGAACTCTATACCGGAGCAACTCGGTGCAGAGTCAATCGACAGGTCATCCTATCGCTCTCGCAAATACCGGGTCTTCAACACCGATCTTCAAATGCAATTCACAACGACGTATCACATATTCGGAATGGGTTATACGACCCCATGGTCCTTTCCCGGTTAACCCGAATAGTGAGCGCTTATTCAAAAATAAGTGTGGCATTCAAATTCAAACAAATCACATCAATTACCCATTCAAAGGGAAATATTGATAGTCGGTTATCGAACTATCAATGGATATGCACACATCACCAGTTTCCAAATAATTTTCCAAATTATTTATTTTCCAAAATATCTTTACAAGATATATAATTTTCAAACTTCAAAAATAAATCAATATTTATTTTTAAACAAATTCCCCTTTCTTTTATAAATTCCATAGTGAATTTATATTTCAAAATATCTATGAATATACGATTTCAATTATTCATTTCAACTTATCTTCAAAAAGATAAATTCCCAAAATATTCACTTTATATTGGAAAACATTTCCATACTTATTTAATAAGTAATTCACAAATTTTATTTATTTTCAACACTTGGAAAATATTCAATATACTTAAATCGAGATTAAGTATATATTTCATTATTTAAGGAAATCATTCTCTTAAACATATTTATTTGGGCCAAAACGAATGTTACGTAAAACATCGTTACGACAACCCAAAATCACTAGTATAGGGATTCAAAAATTAAAATAGATATATAAATCCCAATACTATACAAAACATTTCCTTTTATTTCTCGAAAACGTCTATTTCAACAATAAATGTTGAAATCTATGGTTTCGAATCTCAACACATTTAAAACATCGTTAGATCATTTTAATTCAATTTAAACCTCTCATTCAAAACAATTTCTTTAACATATTATTCACTATTCAAAAACGTGAATATAACTCCATTAATAGGTTTCAACAATTCACTTATCAAATAAGTGGTTTACGAATTTATAAAACAACGTTTATAAATTCCTTTATTAACCTCTTCGATTTATAACTCAATTATAAACTAAAGGTTCATATTATAAGTTAAATGCTTATAAAACGATTATTTTACAAAATCGTTTCTTTGAACTTCATAATTATAAATCTTATAACTTATAAGATTCAATTATTCATCCAAATATATTCTTTAATAATTTCACAAAATTTATAAATCTTACTATTTATAAATTTCATTTATAACTTCACCATTTATAATTTTATAAATTCCATTCATTTACAAAATTCATTTTCACTTCATTCAAACACTTATAAAAACTCGTTTTATAATGTCAATATTTCAATTTATAAATATCCATTTATAAATCTCTTAATATAAATCAATTTATATTAATATTTCAAAACGTCTTTAAACTCCTTTAAAAACTTCATCATTTTGATTTATAAAATAATCAAATTTTATAAATCCTATTTTTTTTAAACTTTTTTTTATAATAAATTCAAAAATCCAATTTAATTATTTTATAAAAACATTAACCCATATTTCTCAAAAATCAATCTTTAACCGTATTTCTCAAAAATCATAATTTTTATAACATTAAAAATTATACGTTTATTTATTTAAAATGGATCAATTCCAAAAATATAGAATATTTTCAAAAATCACTTTAAAAATCATTTTAAAATTCCAAAATTTGGTCCAATGATGCTACATACCAAATAGTCAATCACGACAACAACGACATCATATATCGATATGATAGTCCATCAAATATCAAAATATCTGAAATCAAAAATAAATACTGTTGAGGAATCCAGTTGGATCCCTCCAACCTGTTTCCTGCATCACAAACATTAGCACAATACCAATTCCGCTCCAGTACGAAATTATCGCGGTATATGGGATTTAAAATATTATCCGCTTAATAGACGGCGCAATAGGGTCTCATCCGCTACACAAATGCGGGAAATCAATAACTCCAATATATACATATGCCAATATATATATATATTGCTATTATATATAATACCAATTTCACTGTTTATGAAATATTCGCGGTATATGTTTTTAATAAATAACATCCGCTTACTAACGACGCATAATGTCTATTTTAACAATCAATAGATAACAATCATCATTCAAACATGCATTCAATTATTTTAAATTTAACTATTTAAAATAAAATCGAAACTGATTCGATTGGGTGAGAAGTTCTCACCTTGATTTCAATTTCGTTTTAGCGATTTATTTCGAATAAAATTAAACGGACGTTTAATTTTATCCAAATTTCTCACTAACTCCAAACGACTCCAATCCAATTTCATCGCGTAGTGCTCGTCCATACGATTCCAACGCAACTGGTTTCGCGCGTTTTCGACCTCGTATGAAAAAGATATTGATTTTACAAGTTTTACACGATTTTATAATATAAACTTTACAACTTTTTCTTTTATTTCAAACCTAAACCCTACAGGCCGTTGGATCCATGCTCCTTCCCATCACCACCGTAGGACGCAACTCCATCCTTCATCTTCCCAAACGCGAGCATCTACAGGCCGCACCCACTTTAGAGTTTTAAGGTTTGAAATCTGAGCCTCCACACCACACTACAACTCGATCAACTAGCATCACGTCAAAGCCCTTCACTTGCTCTATCTTCGGCCACAAGCACACGCAACTCGGCCACCTGCATCTTCATGAAATTCGTGCGCAACTAACAGGAGTCGGCCCCCCGTATCTCCCTCCATACGACGTTGTTTCAGATCTCAACCGTATGAAATTGAAGATCTCGGAATGCTTAACGTTTTTGTAGTTGAAAGATTCTGGAGAAGATTGATGGATTTGAAGAAATTAAGGAGGAAAGGAAATTGAATTTCGGCCATAGGTTGCTATGAACGGCGGCCTGAACAAATATTAGGGTTAGGGTTTTTATTTTTATTAAATTTGTGAATTTAAGGCCTATTTATAGGAAAAAATCAAACACTATTCATCCGGAAATTCCGAACTCCGATTCATGCGCCGTAACCAGCGTTTCTAGGGTTTACCCCGCGTTCCGGACACAATGGAACAGGTTTCGGAAGCTAATTCGGACATCTGTGCGAGTTATGGCTATAAACGTTCAATTTAAATTAAACCGATTTAAACAATTTTCTAGGCGTTTTAATCTGTACCGGACAAACGGTAAATCCAATCGACACGAAATTTGAAATCTTACAATAATATCACATTACGGATCCGATGAAACTAGTTTCGTCGAAATCCGAGACTTTTTGAAAAATGACTATTTTAACTCGCCAAATTAAAATTAAAAATAATTCGATGCGTTTCGAGCTGCCACGATCAAACGATAACTCCGATTGACACGAAAATTGAAATCCGGTAATAACTAACTATTACGGATCCAATGGAACTAGTTTCGTTCAATTCTGAGACTGTTCAAAAATTGACTATTTTCACTAGTCGATTTAAATATTAAAATATTCAATTTTCACAAATTAACTCTTAATTCGATTTTAAAAGTTCTAAAATATCGTTCTAACTCCAATATGATAAAATAAAATTTTACAAATCATTTACAATCATATTTAAATTAATTTTCAATTATTTCCATAATTTAACATATTAAATTATCGATTTAATTATTCAATTAAATCCAATAATTCAAATAAAAATTTATTTGACTTATAAATTCACTTATTAATATTTAAAATTAATTAAATATTAAATTTTTAATTAATAAAAATTCTGGGTCGTTACAATCTTCCCCCTTAAAAGAATTTCGTCCTCGAAATTATTAAGTAAGAAAAGTTACAGAATCTATTAACTTTCCAAAATCCATAATTAAACTTCTTACAATAACTTTACTAAGTTTTCAAATCATACTTAGTTATCTTTTCAAAAACAATTACTATTGTTTAACTTTCAACTCCAAAATCAAAGTTATAGTTTTCAAAATTTTCCCATTTTCTCAAATTTTTTTCTAACGCCTTAAATTTTCGGAAAAATTCGCCATAGTCTCCTTTGCGCGGCTCGATCCGAAAAAAAAATGACAGTATATATATCACAAATATACATCTCATCAAGTAATGAGGCATCCCGAAGGGAAAAAGTATAAAAGTACGGTATGTAATCCGAGATATGTACCTTATATTTTATTAGCGAGCATATACGGCTAATATAGCGCGAAAACGAGCTCCAAATGCGAAGCAAACGCGATCCGCACCTACTAATCACTCAACAAACAACATGAGAACATGCATATAGACAATAGTATCAATATACAACATATAGCAACATAATAACTATATATGCCAACATAGCAAATGAAACAAAAGCAATATATTCAACCATCAACCATCATCCATTCATAACCAATAAATATTCATATTCTCATTAATATTCAATGAAATAGGTTTTCAATTTAAATCGCATTTGATTCATTAACAGTGGATGTTTACTAACATTCATTTTCAATTAGTTTATATTCACTAATTCATATTCAAGTTGGTTCACTTCCAAATCAAATTCAATTCTATTTAAGTTTCACTTAACTTCCAATTGAATTCCAATTACTTTAGCTTACAATTTCATTAATTCAATTTCATTAACACTTAATGAATTATATACTATCAATCAACCAACAATCATATAACAACCAATTTATATTTATTTCAACCAAATTCCTTTGCTTTCAATTGGTTTAATTAAATTGATTTTCATTCAATCTTTCAACTTTCCATAACATTAGATTTTAATGAATTAACACTTACATTCATTATTTCATATCAACTATTCACATTTAATTGATTAACATTCAATCCATTAATTCAATTCAATTACAAAGTTGAATTTCATTTACATAACTTAAGTTCACATTTATCACTTAACTTTATTAATTTACTTTGATAGCAATATCAACTTAATTCAACATCTATTAAGTTATACTCCATTTAACTTTAAATTCATTTTTATTTCAACTCATATTCATAAATATATTCATATAGTTTCACTTCTTATATATATAAGTTTATTTCACAATTGTAATTCACTTTAATTATAATTCAATCCTTATAATTCTTTTTTACTTATACAATTATTCTTTATTTAGATTATTCAAACAACCAAACAATCAACTTATATACTTTAATAATTTTGAAAAATTATTCTTTTATATATAAAATATACTCAAGGTAAAATTATTTCACTTACCCAATTTTAAAGCAATATTATGTCGAATTGTTCTATTTAAGTGTTTAGAAACCCCTTCGGCATAGTTGTCGAGACCACGCTGACGAAGGTTCATATGCCACTCAATAAACCAATCATCACAATATAAAACAATTTTATATTCACTAACAAATACGCTCTCATAGCTATTATTACACTCAAATTCATTCTAGAGTACTACTGACTCTATCTCTAATGAATAATACCCAACAGAACCATGGTTGTCGCTTAACCATAAGCTCCGATACCAAATGTAAGGACCCGATTCTTCGTCTTTCGAAAATTCAACATCGATACTCACTTTATCGACTGCCGAACAATCGAACGACGGAAAACCGAACACTTAGGGTTTTTAGAAAAAGAAAAAGAAAGAAGAAGAGAGAAGAAGAAAGAAAATAGAGAAAAGAAAATGGAACATAGAAAATAGAACGGAACAGAAAGAAATAACAGAACAACATCAGAATCTCACAATTCGCAGCGGAACAACATATAATAATAAATGAATAATCTTTAAACAAAGAACTATATCAGTTATTACATTTTTATACTTTACATTTCATTACATCATATCATCAGAGTGTACAACAACAACAAACAGTGCAGCGGAAAAGAAATACTATAAAAAGTAGTAATACGCCATGCCATCCATCTTGCCTCCAGCAACTCCTGAATATCCAGAATATCCTGATAAACCTAACTCTTGACTGCCCGTGTGGAAATTGGTGGGCACCCAGAGTTTAGGAAGGAAAACAATAAACTCCGAGTCAGTCATGTGACTGGTGTGAGAACTCAAAACAGTTTATTTATCTTTAAAATCAAAATAGAAGAATATTTTTAAAGTCAATTCGCAATGCTTTTAAAAATGAGACTACCATAAGGCCTCCCGCACACACACACAATGCAAACGCAGAATCGGAGGAGATTTCTCCTTATGATAGTCAAATATGCTTGATACGCATTTAAAAAAAACATTTGATATTATTACTAGTGTATAGTGTAGGGAAAAATTCATTTCAAAAGTAGAATATAAATCTTAGCCAACATACGACCATTATCGTATGCCTACTATAGCTACCATCCAAACAGTGGGGCGCCACCATAAGTGAATGATAGGTTCTACAACTAATACCGTACAAGTCTCGTATTGTTTCTTTGGACTTCCAACGAATGATCAGGCCAAGGAACTTCCCATTGCCACATGAGAATGCCTCTGGATGGACATCTCCGAGAACCAAACCGGATCTCTACCAACACAAGGCCAGGTTACCCCTAACTGAGTAATAACTGACCGAATATGCCATCCCCCGGTCCTTTGGGACCTTTCACCGAGCGCTCGCAATCAATTCACACAATCATAAAGTGTTTTCAACATGAGTAAGCATCTGGGCTCCATACCATGATACCACCCTTTTCCAGAAGGAAATGCACATATCCTAAAGGGCGCTACCCCTCATAACCTTGCCGCATCTTTCCTGTTTTGACCATTCACGGGGTGTGAGGCTCGACGAAGTCACGTCCACAAAAACATACTTTATACAAAAGCCATGCTTTGAGTCAACAAATGATCATAGAAGTGATAACCAAGATAGACGATCAAATAAATGATCCTATCACAAATAATCAACACAATGATCATTTATAGCAACACTCAGCATGTCACATTACCAAATTGGGAATATATCGCTGATAACTTCAACTATATAACCTCTGAGCTCGTACGTCTCAGAGAAGGGTGTTAAGCTAAAAGAATAAATTCTCCGCCACCAACAGAAATATATTTGAAAGAAATCTGCTTTATATCTCAATTTGTAATGTCAGACATACAATCCATACAAGTCTGTTCCGGGCTCGAACAAAACCGAAGGCACTTACAAAGAAGTCCTTGCAATCCGGATATTCACAATCCTGATCGGATTTCCCATCACTTATGGAGAACTCTATACCGGAGCAACTCGGTGCAGAGTCAATCGACAGGTCATCCTATCGCTCTCGCAAATACCAGGTCTTCAACACCGATCTTCAAATGCAATTCACAACGACGTATCACATATTCGGAATGGGTTATACGACCCCATGGTCCTTTCCCGGTTAACCCGAATAGTGAGCGCTTATTCAAAAATAAGTGTGGCATTCAAATTCAAACAAATCACATCAATTACCCATTCAAAGGGAAATATTGATAGTCGGTTATCGAACTATCAATGGATATGCACACATCACCAGTTTCCAAATAATTTTCCAAATTATTTATTTTCCAAAATATCTTTACAAGATATATAATTTTCACACTTCAAAAATAAATCAATATTTATTTTTAAACAAATTCCCCTTTCTTTTATAAATTCCATAGTGAATTTATATTTCAAAATATCTATGAATATACGATTTCAATTATTCATTTCAACTTATCTTCAAAAAGATAAATTCCCAAAATATTCACTTTATATTGGAAAACATTTCCATACTTATTTAATAAGTAATTCACAAATTTTATTTATTTTCAACACTTGGAAAATATTCAATATACTTAAATCGAGATTAAGTATATATTTCATTATTTAAGGAAATCATTCTCTTAAACATATTTATTTGGGCCAAAACGAATGTTACGTAAAACATCGTTACGACAACCCAAAATCACTAGTATAGGGATTCGAAAATTAAAATAGATATATAAATCCCAATACTATACAAAACATTTCCTTTTATTTCTCGAAAACGTCTATTTCAACAATAAATGTTGAAATCTATGGTTTCGAATCTCAACACATTTAAAACATCGTTAGATCATTTTAATTCAATTTAAACCTCTCATTCAAAACAATTTCTTTAACATATTATTCACTATTCAAAAACGTGAATATAACTCCATTAATAGGTTTCAACAATTCACTTATCAAATAAGTGGTTTACGAATTTATAAAACAACGTTTATAAATTCCTTTATTAACCTCTTCGATTTATAACTCAATTATAAACTAAAGGTTCATATTATAAGTTAAATGCTTATAAAACGATTATTTTACAAAATCGTTTCTTTGAACTTCATAATTATAAATCTTATAACTTATAAGATTCAATTATTCATCCAAATATATTCTTTAATAATTTCACAAAATTTATAAATCTTACTATTTATAAATTTCATTTATAACTTCACCATTTATAATTTTATAAATTCCATTCATTTACAAAATTCATTTTCACTTCATTCAAACACTTATAAAAACTCGTTTTATAATGTCAATATTTTAATTTATAAATATCCATTTATAAATCTCTTAATATAAATCAATTTATATTAATATTTCAAAACGTCTTTAAACTCCTTTAAAAACTTCATCATTTTGATTTATAAAATAATCAAATTTTATAAATCCTATTTTTTTAAACTTTTTTTTATAATAAATTCAAAAATCCAATTTAATTATTTTATAAAAACATTAACCCATATTTCTCAAAAATCAATCTTTAACCGTATTTCTCAAAAATCATAATTTTTATAACATTAAAAATTATACGTTTATTTATTTAAAATGGATCAATTCCAAAAATATAGAATATTTTCAAAAATCACTTTAAAAATCATTTTAAAATTCCAAAATTTGGTCCAATGATGCTACATACCAAATAGTCAATCACGACAACAACGACATCATATATCGATATGATAGTCCATCAAATATCAAAATATCTGAAATCAAAAATAAATACTGTTGAGGAATCCAGTTGGATCCCTCCAACCTGTTTCCTGCATCACAAACATTAGCACAATACCAATTCCGCTCCAGTACGAAATTATCGCGGTATATGGGATTTAAAATATTATCCGCTTAATAGACGGCGCAATAGGGTCTCATCCGCTACACAAATGCGGGAAATCAATAACTCCAATATATACATATGCCAATATATATATATATTGCTATTATATATAATACCAATTTCACTGTTTATGAAATATTCGCGGTATATGTTTTTAATAAATAACATCCGCTTACTAACGACGCATAATGTCTATTTTAACAATCAATAGATAACAATCATCATTCAAACATGCATTCAATTATTTTAAATTTAACTATTTAAAATAAAATCGAAACTGATTCGATTGGGTGAGAAGTTCTCACCTTGATTTCAATTTCGTTTTAGCGATTTATTTCGAATAAAATTAAACGGACGTTCAATTTTATCCAAAATTCTCACTAACTCCAAACGACTCCAATCCAATTTCATCGCGTAGTGCTCGTCCATACGATTCCAACGCAACTGGTTTCGCGCGTTTTCGACCTCGTATGAAAAAGATATTGATTTTACAAGTTTTACACGATTTTATAATATAAACTTTACAACTTTTTCTTTTATTTCAAACCTAAACCCTACAGGCCGTTGGATCCATGCTCCTTCCCATCATCACCGTAGGACGCAACTCCATCCTTCATCTTCCCAAACGCGAGCATCTACAGGCCGCACCCACTTTAGAGTTTTAGGGTTTGAAATCTGAGCCTCCACACCACACTACAACTCGATCAACTAGCATCACGTCAAAGCCCTTCACTTGCTCTATCTTCGGCCACAAGCACACACAACTCGGCCACCTGCATCTTCATGAAATTCGTGCGCAACTAACAGGAGTCGGCCCTCCGTATCTCTCTCCATACGACGTTGTTTCAGATCTCAACCGTATGAAATTGAAGATCTCGGAATGCTTAACGTTTTTGTAGTTGAAAGATTCTGGAGAAGATTGATGGATTTGAAGAAATTAAGGAGGAAAGGCAATTGAATTTCGGCCATAGGTTGCTATGAACGGCGGCCTGAACAAATATTAGGGTTAGGGTTTTTATTTTTATTAAATTTGTGAATTTAAGGCCTATTTATAGGAAAAAATCGAACACTATTCATCCGGAAATTCCAAACTCCGATTCACGCGCCGTAACCAGCGTTTCTAGGGTTTACCCCGCGTTCCGGACACAATGGAACAGGTTTCGGAAGCTAATTCGGACATCTGTGCGAGTTATGGCTATAAACGTTCAATTTAAATTAAACCGATTTAAACGATTTTCTAGGCGTTTTAATCTGTACCGGACAAACGGTAAATCCAATCGACACGAAATTTTAAATCTTACAATAATATCACATTACGGATCCGTTGAAACTGGTTTCGTCGAAATCCGAGACTTTTTGAAAAATGACTATTTTAACTCGCCAAATTAAAATTAAAAATAATTCGATGCGTTTCGAGCTGCCACGATCAAACAATTACTCCGATTGACACGAAAATTGAAATCCGGTAATAACTAACTATTACGGATCCAATAGAAATGGTTTCGTTCAATTCTGAGACTGTTCAAAAATTGACTATTTTCACTAGTCGATTTAAATATTAAAATATTCAATTTTCACAAATTAACTCTTAATTCGATTTTAAAAGTTCTAAAATATCGTTCTAACTCCAATATGATAAAATAAAATTTTACAAATCATTTACAATCATATTTAACTCAATTTTCAATTATTTCCATAATTTAACATATTAAATTATCGATTTAATTATTCAATTAAATCCAATAATTCAAATAAAAATTTATTCGACTTATAAATTCACTTATTAATATTTAAAATTAATTAAATATTAAATTTTTAATTAATAAAAATTCTGGGTCGTTACATTTTCCTTAATCTATAGATTGTTTGGGTATGTGTCATTTCAACCCATAGGGAACTTGCAGTGTTACAGTAATAAAAAATATAACATCTGATCATCCAATATCAACAATCAAACATCCATCACAATCATCATCCAAATCAACCAATAAACATTAATAGATAACTGATTATCATTAACATGTATTAAATTGACAATTAAATTCAATATTGAAGTAAATGATGATTTAATGCAAAAAAGTCAAATTTAACTAGAATAACAATTTAAACATACTAAACATCGATCATTTAATTTCTAATCACATCATAAATTTAATTTGACTAACATAAGATAGTTTAGTAATTGTGAATGAGTTATAACACTCACCTTTTATTTCAAATCGATTTGAAATTCAAAATAAACCCCAAATTTGAACAGTATCAGAATTCGTTCATAATGTTCGGAATTTCAATACAATCGTAGCAGAACAAATCGCACGTGAATCGGACTTTGTACGTAAATGTTTTTAATGTTAGAATGATTGAAATCAACTTTTAAACTAAAAATAAAATAAAAAAAGGGGGTTACACACAGCCCCCACGTCAGCATGGAAAATGCGAAATCCTACTTATTTGCTTGCCCCCGTTCGTACACACGAACTACTGAGTGGCCACCCCATACGCGACCTCCTCCTCCGATTTGGCCACGATCACAGCCACACCATGGAACCTCTGACCTCGCCTTCGCCATCTCCACGACCACACATAACCTAACTTGTCGTAAGATGCCTACAAAATCACAACCGTTGATTGAAAATTCAAACCCTAATCAAATTTTTTCCATCGATCTAGTCATTGATTCGCCTTTCAACCCACATGGATGAACTTCCCTTGGCCCTCAACACAACCAAGCACCTTCCAATCGACAATCTGTTGCATTTGATCGCAACCCAATGAACGACCGAGAATGATTTAGACAATATCGAAAAAACTAAAATCTAGTTGCAAAAATGAAAAGCAGATTTGAGTTGTGCTCATCGAGAGCTTCCCAACAATATATAATATGATAGGGTTTAAGTTTAATTTTTCGACTTTGATTTTTGATTTGGAATTGAACTTAAATTAGGATACTACAATTGAGAAGAGTGAAGCAGAAAGAATTGGACGTACAATGATGAGGAATAAAAGGCTGCTAGGGTTAGAATAGAACAATTTATATGAACCAGGCCCGATAAGAAAATGAACACATATCGAATTGATTTAAAACGACAATAACGACCCAATAAGCCTATTCTGACCTCGAAATGAAAGTAGGTCATCCCATACATCAAAATAAATATTTTCGATAAATTTAAACTCAATGGAATAGGTTTCAAGCCTAATTCCATCGTATGAAGAAGTTAGCTTGAAAATTAGCTTATTTCAAATTATTTAAATAAATTAATACTAATTTAATTAAATCACGTTTTCCATTCAAATTTGATAATTAACAAATTTCATCATTTTTGATCACTCTACATTTACAATGGTTTAATACCAATTAACATATCAATTTAGTGTTAAATATTACACTAATTACAGTATTCAATTTCAACTGTAATCAAATCCAGTTAATTATAATTTAATTCCAATAAATTGATTATACTTAATGTCGGTCCTTTTTATTTTATCTTCATTACTTTGTGCATATTTTAACATTGGGTTATGTCCTAATACGTTAGTATTCCACGATTTCCATCTTTTATTTATTAATTGCAATTTTCCAATTACAATGAATTTTTATCAATTTTCACATAAGTTATAATTTAAAATCCCAATAATTTAATTTATGTTGGTTTCACTCTTTTTATTAAATCAATTATTGCCTAAAGAATATAATTCACATTCCTATATATATTTTATTACATTCACATTTTACAGTTATCATCTTAACTCACATTAACGTGATGTTTAATTACATTTGATTGCAGTTGATTTCTAATTAAATTTAACAAACTAAATAAACAGGTAACATATAATAATCGTCACTATTAACTTTTAATCACATTTATAAGTTTATTATTTACAAACAAATGTTATAACAACTTACACACCAATTTTACCCAAATAAATTTAATTACATACCATTTGATAAATTTATACATATTTAAATTATCCATTACACCTTTTATCCAATTTATCAATTAATACACACATCATTACAATTTACTTACAATTTATAACCAATCATAACTTTTTAATCATTTTACTTAAATGGAATTACATTTAAGGCTGTCATCAATTACCTTAAATTAATACTATTATATTTCATTCCAATTATACTCTTATTATTAAATCGCAAATTTTCATTTCTTCCAACATTAAATCACAAAAAATTATTAAATTCACTATTTTTAATTATCGAAAATTACGGATTGTTACAGTAACACTTAGGCTGACCCGAGCATAAAGCAAAACACAAAACACTCGAGTCAGGATTAACAATCATATGCGAGTAAATCAACTCAAGTGAAATGTCCAAATGAAATGCAGTAACTTAAAGAATGTTTGGGATTTCCATCCTTTAAGGATCCGTGGAACTATCTACATACATAATACGATACGCTACATAAATAATGTCTACGGTAAAGTAAAATATTAAAGTAGCGTTAAGGCGTTACCCATATCCCCCATAATACAATTTATATAAATGTCGTAGTCTATACGGTACTGTAAACTCCACCGTAAACTAGTGGGCTATTAGGGAGCACTCCATAGGTACGACATAAAACAAACTTGCAGTGGGTGCGATCAGGATAAACAAGACAAGGCATGCGAAGTAATGCCCAGGTTAGGATACTACCATTTTATGGATCTGGTCTGGTGGTAACGCATAGCAGCTACTACCGCCTACCTCGAGACGCATTGTAACGACCCAGTATTTCATGCCATTCGCATCCGTACATGTCAGACTTGAATTTCTCAAAATATCAGATTGTTAATTTAAATTTGGAAAAACTCAACATATACAGTAAATAAAATAATCATAAATCATAGACACAGAGTAATATAACAATAAGCAGCGGAAACAAATGAATAGAAGTTCATGAAGCCACTATATATATCAGAGTTAAAAACAAGATACAACAAAAGTCTGGAATACACAGAAGTGTCAATACAATAGTCAAATACATAATCTGAACACATCATTGGACTCAACTGAATAACTGAAAGCTGAATCGATAGTAGGATCTCCAAGCGAAGCTCTAAACTCCAAAGGTGAGTCTTGAATATTGTGACACTCAGTCTGACCCAAGCGTAAAGCAAGAACACAAAACACCCAAGTCAGGATTAACATTCTTATATCAATAAATCCATCTCGAGTGAAATATCAACTGAAATACAAGTAATTTAGAGGATGTTTGGGATAATCATCCTCTAAGAATCCGTGGAACTATCTACTATGTAGTACAATACGATATTATAATATGTCTAAAGTAAAGTAAACTATTAAAATAGCGTTAAGGCGTTACCCATATCCCCCTTAACACATTTTTATAATGCCGTAGTCTATACAAATATTGTAAACTCCACTCGCAAGTGGTCTACCAAGGAATAGGTATGACACAAAAAAAACTTGTAGAAGGTGCGATAGGGCATGTGACAAGGCACTCGAGGCAATTCCAGGGTAGATATACCATTTGCGTATCCAGACTAATGGTAACGCTTAGAAGCTACTAGTGCCCACCTCGTGACACACTCTCAAATCAAAGGGTGCACCCAATCAAGTCAGCAAAGCAATAGAATGGTATCGAAGAAATGTGTTCAATAGGAGGAATGACTTCACTTGGTCCGGCGTGACTCCTGTTTTAGCCGCAACAAGCTGACTCATGGGAGTCAGGGCTATGTAAATGCCATACAGAACCATCACCAAACCATCCTACTTTATTCTAGAGTCTCCACCACGTACAAAGTTGTTAAAGTGGTTTTCGGTATTGGCAAAGAGTATGGCAATATCCGATCTTTGTCTCTTTAACAATCAACTTAATTACAACACCATGGTCATTTCATTTCAAACAGTTCATATTTCAAAACCGAAATATCATATCATTTCAAAAACCATATCAGTACGATATCATTTTCACTTCAAGTATATCTATTTCCAAAAATCATAGTACATTACAGTTATAAACTTTTGAAACCAAAACACTTAAAATCATAACATTTTGGAATCATAAAACTTTGAAATCTTAATACTTTGAAATCATAACATTTTGAAACCATAACACTTTGAAATCATAATACTTTGGAAAACTATAACACTTTGAAATCATAACACTTTCCTTTGAACAGGTTAGATATTAACGATAGTATATATAATAAAATAGTTTATAAAGTAAAATAGTTTATATAAAATAGTTATAAGTTAAAATAGTTTATATTAAAAATAGTTTATACTAAAATGATTTATATTAAATAGTTTATATTAAAATAATTTATAAAGTAAAACATATAAATAGTTTTAAATATAATTTAAAATACTTTACATAATAAAATAGCTTTCTCAAATTTCACAAATCAATTCAAATCAGCACGAGTTCCAAAATTCAAATTTAATTCAATCTCAATTCATCAATTTTAGTTCAATTTAGCTTCTCAATAAACCATTTCAAATTATATCGATTTCAAATACAAATTTGAACCACAAATAAACCGTTTCAATTTCAATATATTTCAAACCTTTAAGTATTCGACATTTTCAAAACTAAATTTGATAATTTCATTTATATCTTAGTTTAACTTAATTATTATTTAGTTTTAAAACATTCACTTAATAAATCCTATATCATTCAAATAAAACCAAATTACAAATAAACTAAATATTTCCCTCAATTTATTTAACCTTGAAATATTCATTTAAATCACCTTAAACTAAAATCAAGTTATAAAATAATATCCTTTCATTATAACAAAAATACCCTATTACAACGTCCCTTTTACAACGGGCATTGGTTGACCTTTGTAATAGGAGGCTACTACAACAGTCCATTTGCGCCCATTGTAAAAAATGCAATATATAACGTCCTTTTTACAACGAACATTGTTTGTCCGTTGTAATAGAAGGCCATTATAACGGTCCATTCAGGCCCGTTGTAATAGATGCCAACTTTACAACGGTCACAAAATGCCGGTTGTAAAGCATGCCCATTGTAATAAAATTTTAGCCGGCCCTAACTATTATCAAATAATAAAACACCGTCCTCATTTCTTTTATTCACCGTATCTTTGCTCATCAAAAATGGCGTTCGTTTTACTTTTCAATTTTCTATGCTCGACTTGATTGAAACCGAAATGTTCAAATCGATACCCAGATCATTTTGCAATTCAATTCTTAGAAGAAAGATTGGATTTGTGCCGAACTAGGGTTGGATTTTGATGACTATTTAGGCAGTGTTGGGTGGTGGTGGAGGTGGCGTTGGATTTGTGGTTGAGAGGAGCATCATCGGTGGGAATTTTGGAGTGTACGGTTGAGGTTGGGGATGCGACATTTCCATCGCCTGTAGCATTGATGTGGCGATGCATTTCGGTAGGATGAATCGGGGTGGTAGGTAATGAAAATTTCTTCTCTTTCTTATGCAATTCTGTATAACTCATATCACAGACGATGAAATTTTTTAGTTCTATTATGATTCTATTAACGTGTTAATTATGATGCTTCCATGGTTTTTTACTTTCTTCAGTAGGTTGTAGATTACCTCTTTATGCTGCTATGAGCTTATGCAGCATAAATCATTAAAATATTACACAACACACAAGAATTGTGCAAATATTAAAATGTGTATGAATCATGAAGCATAAGAAGATATATCAGCACACTGTGGGGATGATTCTGATTAGTTGCTTAAATAATGTCTGATTTTCCTGAAGGATTTAATCCCATCTTCATTTGTTAGCTGCATTTTGTAACTAACTATTTTCTCCTTTGATTTATATTTCATTCTCAAACGTTTAGCATTTTTAATTCATGCCCGAATTATGAAATATGCTTTTGTACGCCTACAGCATATTGCAAACGTTCTCAAAGCTCGAGCCGCATTCAGCCACAGTGTTCAACGCGCGCACAAATCATGCTGCATTCATTCAATCACAGGGTTTAGCTAAAAGGTCCGACCAAACTGGGATATCTATCTGATTTTCTTACTCAGCCTCCATGCTCGTCTATATCATTATGCTTAGCACTCTAATCTCACCACGCTCAGCACTGTTGTTCTTTATTTAATTTTCATAAACATTAGTCTTGTTTTCCCTATAAATTACTCCTAAAACTGGTGGGGCCAGAATATCAGTGACATAGATTTCACATAGAATATCAGTGGCTTTATGGTTACTCAGATGGTTATCTCAGGTGTGACGACCCGATATAGTTTAAACATGGAATCATTTCCATTCAAATTGATGAAGTTATATACGAATGGATTTAAAAACATTCACATTGGATGGGAATGGTTTATAAATTAATTGAAACAGATGAATTGGTATGAAAACTATATAAATCGCTTACGGAAAAATGTTTGGAATGAGTTTCTTTTAGGATTCATATGTTTTAACTATTGCAACTAAGTGTAATGTAGTTACACTTCATTTATATGGCACTTACATGTTTAAATTGAGTAAGTACAGGTACCTGGGAGCCGTGTGGCTGGATGTGGTTGTGCTATTTGCTAAAAATAATAAGCCGTTTGCTTAAAATGCTAAATAAGGTACGCCTACGCAATTAAAATAGGGAATATGAACTGTTTTTGGTTTTTCCGGCCATGTGGGTCGATGTATATATATTTGTCTCTTTTGTCAAATTGCAAAAGCTCCTCCGTACAAGGGAGACTCTGCCAAAAATTTTCAGAAATTTTGGGAGTTAGAAAATTTTTTGAAAATTTTGGAAAATTTTGTTAACAACAAACAAATTCAAATTGGAAACTAAAATAAAGTAGTAGAGGAAGCCAACTTAAAGTAAATGATATGAATTAGTTATTAATAGAAAATAAAGTTAAAAATTTAGAGTTTAAGATAAATTGAATCCATATGAAAATGAAAGAATTAATTTGAATAAAAATAGATATAAACTAAAATGGAAGATGAAATAAATATAAGAAGCATGTAAAATGCTTATACTAAACTTAAGAGGGAATGGTGAATTCTTAAATGATAATTGATACTACTAATACAATTTAAGTCAATATTGGAATGAATGGATATTGGCATTTTGTGAGAAGTCGATAAAATGTTTTGGAATATTGTGTTTGGATATTAGTGCTAAGCAGGATTTGCAGGTAATATCAAGGAAAGCTGAATTGGTTTTGACTTCATAAGGATAAAAATTGAGTTGCCCGACCAAAAAGGTATGTATTTAAATTTGGTGTAAGATTTGATTGGGATTTGGATTGAGCCACTTGGCCTTTTGTTTTCTTTTGAGATTTGGGGGCCGTAGAGCCATTTTTGTAGTTGTACCGAGCTAGCCACGCAAAGAAGACGCTGGCAAATTTTTTTGGAAATTTAGGGAGTTAGAAAAATTTTGATAACTTAAAATTTGAATTTAAGTTTAAATGTGAATTGATAAGTAGGTGATATTGATTGGGACTTATGGATAAGTTGAAAAGTTAGAAAGAAAGTTGGGGTGTCTTTGATTAAAAGATTGTTTTGGCAAGTTGTTAAAAACTATTTGGATTTGAAAGGAAAAAGTTAATGGGCATTGGATCATTCTTCCTAATTAGTAATTTCGGGGACGAAATTCTTTTAAGGGGGAAGGAATGTGACGACCCGAAATTTTTAAGCAATTGAATTGGAATATTCAATTGATTTTGAATATTTAAATGTTAATTTTTAACTTGAATTCAAATATCACCAATGACTTGATAATTAAATTATTGAATATATAGTTTAAACATGGAATCATATAATTTGAAATTAGATAAAACGCTGAATCTGGAGTTTCAAGCCTGTTAAAAATAATTCGAAGGCTTATAAAATTTATATTGATAGCACCGAAGGTAGTGAAAGTGTTAAAATTGAATTTGTAAGTGTTTTGATCGGTTCTAAAATTTATATCGTTTAAATTTGAATTTAAAAATAGCCTTCCGAGGCACAGTCTCGGAATTCGACGAAACCAGTTCCGTTGGGTCCGTAATATTGAATTATTATCGGATTTCAAATTTCGTATTGATCGGGGTTGTGGTGTGAGAGCACGATATATAAACGCGTTGAAAATCTAATTGATATTAATCTAATGAAATTTAATTTAATTAAAATCGAAGTCTTCTCTTATACGCCACTCGTTTCCATTTTTATTTCGTTCCATCCTTATCTTCTATCGTACACTTCTCGTTCCTTCTTAAATTTGCCTGTTCCTTCTTCGTTCATTTAATTCAATTTCCAGTCATTATCAAACGAAAAGTAATATAAAAAAAATGGCCGAGCTTCCTCTCAAAATTCTTTCGAAAATCGAAGGCTATACTCTTTTTCTCTCTTCCAATTTCACGAGTTCGAAACCCCATTCCCCTTTTCCCTTTTGCATACAAATTCATTTCGTTCGAAAAAAAAGAGAGGAGGCCTCTGGTAATAATCCAAACCGAATCGTTTTCAAGAAAAGGAGGGAAAATTGATTCATTCTCGTGGCTGATACTCGTCGTCTCTAGTGCTAGTTGAAGCTTCGCATCGTTCCAATTTTCTGGGTGAGCTAGGGTCTCGAAGCATGTTTGGCGTTTGATGTCGTTTGGAGGACCTCGCGATGATGAGCGGCATCACAAGATGGAGGCGATCGTCGATAGGAGGACGAGATGAGCTCGAGCACGATGGTCGGTAGGGTTTTGGAGTCGCGTCTTCGAGCTAGGGTTCGTAGATTTGGGAGCCAAGGGTCGTTCGTGCAATTGGGGGTGCGTCGTTGTGACAGAGAGGGGAGTGCAGCAGTCGCGATCCTCGAACGACGTGATTTGGTGGGCAGTTCATTTGCAATTCTGGGTTGAAGGTATTTTCACTATGTAATTTTCATATATATATATATTCATACAGTAGTTAAAAAAAAAGTTTACAGTAATATATATAGTTTCAAACGATAAATTTACTTGCACATATTAAACCTACTGATTGATTTTAGGGAAATGAATTATGGTGGCTTACTAATCCTATTAACTTATTAAATTACTTTAGTTACAAAAATTTATTTATATTTGGAAAATTAGTTTAGTATTAAATTTTTAGTTTAAACCCAAATCATCAGTTAAACTAAACAAAAAAATGATAATTAATTGATCGATTAGTTCAAATATTAATAAACTGCATAATATCTGTACAAGGTCTAAATCATGGAGAAATCAAGCTTGTCTGGAATGGATTGCAAACAGTAAAATAAAAGGTGAGTTAATCTCACCCAGTTAAATTTAAATTTAAGTGATTAAATTTAAATAATTGTTTGAATGGCTGAATTGATTGATGTGATATAGTATGATATTTTGGAATTGGCAGATTATATTGTGCTAACATATGTGGATGCAGGGAAAACAGGTTGGAGGGATCCAACTGGACCCCTCACATTTATTTAAATTATTTAATATTCTCTGTTGTGATTATTTGATATCTTATGATGAGTTATATTGGGATATTGAATGTTATGGTTTGATTGGATATTTGGGTATAATGAATTACCAAAATATATGAATTGGATTGTTGAAAAGAAATGAAGAGGAAGTAAATTTGTAAGCGAAATAATTATAGAAAGTTTGAATAAATTAAGAATGAATTGAAAAGAAATAGAAGTAATATGAAAATAATAATAAATAACTTCGAGTATGAAGAGAAATGGAATTTTGAATAAAATGAAATTGATGAATTGTAAACTTAAGTTCTATCAATTAAAGAAATAAAGAATTATTTTAAAAATTCGAAGTTTAAACTTATTTAAAAGAATAAAGAAGAAATTGAGAAATCTGAAAATTTGGAATTTTTAGTTAAAGTGTTTTAAAAATCATAATCAAGAAATGAGATACGAAATTAATAGATTCGTGAATTAAAAGGGAATAAATTGGAAATCAATTTGGGAAATTGATTTAAGTGATTGAAGTTGGGATTTTTCTATGGATAACCAAGTACATTTTTAAAGTAAATTCTTAAATAAATTTAAAGGTTTTAAAGTTGTTGTAAAAAAAAAGTTTTAGAAAATTTATTATTTCTAATATTTAAATTCAATATAAGTATTTTCCTAAATCTATTATAGTAGTAATTACTTAAAAAGTGACCTAGTATTTTGTTTTCAAAAGTGAAAATCTAGTTTTATATTCTGTTAAGTAACTTTATTTTCAAATACTCATATAGTATGTATTTTTACAAAATATTGAAGTAATTTAACTTAAATGTTTAAAAGTATATTTTCAAAGTAAAGTGTTTTAAATTATTTTAAAAATCTATTTTTGTGCTTGGTGATTTCAGAGGAGATATAAAATATTTGGGAAAGTTGATTCTGAGAAGAATGATGGTTTTGAAACTGTTTTCAAAGGATTGAAAATATAAATATATCTTGTGAAGATATTTTTGAGATTAATAAATAATTTGGAAAATTATTTATTGGTTGATGGTTGTTTATGAATATAATTGATAGTTAAATAACCGACTATCAATATTGGACAAATGTGTTAATCGTTTCGAAGAGACCGGGATCGAGATTTATTTCTCGAAAACCACTTTGATCCGGTTTGTACATTTCGTGAAAACGATTTTGGATTCGAAGATGGAGCAATGAAGTGCAAGGGCTAGTCGCTACTAATCCTGAGGATATTTCCAGAATGGATGTAGTAAGAATAGTGCCTTCGGTTCCGTTCGAACCCGGAGCGGACTTGTATGGATGAATGCTTGCGAAACATCGTCAGGTGGACGATGGGCATTCTAAGGGATATGTTCTATAAAAGGTAACGCTTAGCCTCAAGCCTCATCAAATGAGAATGACTGAAAATCAGGGGATACGCATCAAGGTTAGGTGGGTCATGCCTAAGCAAGACAAGATATTTCCCCTGTCTAGATGTCTATTTTATATTCGGCTTAGTGGGTGGTTGGTCGTGCCAACCACTGGGTTTATCTTGTTCGGGACTGTCCAGTAAGGGATGGTTCCGGCCTTGTGCTGCAGGGGAGCGGGCGTACTCCTCGGTACGGTGATCTAGGCCCCGTACTGTGACAGGTGATACCCCAGTGCCTAGTCATTAGTTGGAAATCCATTCTCCCTACGAGCCTTTTACGAGTTTTGTTTGTATTACCCACTCTGTGGCTAGTAGCTGGAATTTAATGAATGTAACAATTTCGGCTATTTTATAAGTATTTGTATATAGACCCTATTATAATATCAGAGGATTTCTATAAAAATTATTTTAGCTATCGTAAGGTAAAAACCCGACATGTTTATTTGTGGCGTGGTCTTACGAGAGGCTTTTGTTTTCAAAGGATTTTGAAACTTTAATAATCAATTGGGTGTGATTTTCTCACGCTGGTATTCCAGACTGACTTAGGTGTTATTTAACTGTAATGCTCGGGTCAGACCGAGTATTATAGGATACAGGAGATGCCGTGGAGCTCAGGAAACGAGCTGGATGACGATACGTACTTCCGCACTTGTTTATGTATATATTCCGCTGTGTTGAGTTGTGGTATATCCATTGTATGATATTGATTTTGAGTTGTGATTGATGTACTCTGATAATGTAATATATGTAAATAGAAATATTTGACTTTTGAGTAAAGATTATTTCTTATCTATTCTATTTTATTCCACTGCGATGGTTAGATTCTGTGGTTGTTTTCTATTTTCTTCTTCTACCTCTTCTTCTTAAACCCAAATGGTTCGTATTTCTGTGCAACTTGAGTTGATTGTTGTAGAATAGTGTTGACTCAAGGGGTACGGATTTGCGGGCTGTTACATAAGGGCTATTGGGTTTCACATTATTGTCATTCATGGGTATCTCATTTAAAGTAATGTTGCTGATTATAAAATGACACTTTGATACCGTGTGTTATCGCAGGTTTTAAGAGAAAACTACCGACGAATCCATGGAGTTTAAGTTTCATATGATGAACGGATTCTACATGTATATGGCAATTTGCAATTGGATATAGAAACCAATACATAGTTTAATACTCAAGTAAATGTATCAATCTTATACTACATAATATTTTAAAGTTGAGAATACATGTATATCATATGGTGTTAAACGAATGCAGTGACAATGTGACATCTACAATTCATCATCAAATGCAGTTTGAAAAATGTTATTAACTCGGTTTGGATATGATTTACTTCAGGTTTCAACAAATCCTAGTGTAGTAGGAGGGTGCAGTTGTAAAATCTCTTTCATGGTCAAGTAATTTGTTTGGTTAAAATAAATAAAAGCATAAAAAATAAATAAAGAAAGAAAGAAAAAGAAAAGAAATCGTTATATCATGTATGCTTTTTTCATTGGCTATATAATTTTTGTAGTGTAATTTTTGGTAGTAAAGCTAATTATTTCTATGTAAAGCTCTTCATAGAAAGTTCTTAGACTTTATCAGCTGGTCTATATGCTGTAGGTAATTGGCTTCAAATGTATTGAGTTTCAATCTTCTTATATGGAAGCATATGAACTTATAAAAAATGAACAATCGATTCCCATGCTTCAGGCGGAAGAGGATGAAAGGTAAAAACATAAAACCCTTTAATAAAAATTGATTTAGTTGAAGATACTTGTATCGTAGAAATACATGTCTGGTATCTATGTAGATTTGTGAAAGAATGGAAGAAATTGTAACGACCCGTAAAATTCGTGGATTTAATTTGGTTAAATTAATGAGTTTTGTAATTAAATTTAGTATAAAAAAAACTTTACAAACAAATATTGAAATGAACGCTAAATTAAAATAAATAAATGGTGACTTAAAACCTATTTACTAGCAATTTGAATAAATTTCAATAAATGAAATGGGGTAAGTTTTATACCTGGGTATATATTTCATTTAAATGGAACTAACTAATATATTAATGCAAATTAAGAAAATATTGGAATAAATGATAATTCCATTCATACTTGGAAGCAGTCATTATAAGCTGCATGTTGAAATGGTTGATTGAATTGGAATTCAGAATTAGATTTAAATAAACAAATAAATAAAGGTTTACAAGAACAGAAATTTAGGCAATATTGTTAGAACAAGTTGATAAGTAATAACCAAAACAAGGGAATAGTATTAATGTAAATAAAGTTGAAACAGATTGGATATAGAGAAATAAATGTAAGCATTTAATAAATTAATTAATGTGGTTTTCAATAAATGGTAATTGAATAAAAGTCAACGTTCTCTAAGTAATCATATTACTTGTTGGAAAGTAATACGTAATTGATTGAATGTGATTACGAAATATAAAATTTGTTTATACACGGGATTTTAACGGTGATTGTTAAGTAATAAACCTATAAAGGCATGTAAAGGAAATATGTAACAATCTATATTTTATTTATTTTATTCAGTACGATGAATAAAGGTTGTAAAGGAGAGTAGGTAGTACGTTATTAGGAAGTAAATTTAATGGTAGGATAACAACTATTATAAATTCCTAATTAATTGGTCAATAAATTCATTCGAAATAACGATCATCTAAATGTTGAGTAATTATAATGTCGTTATTAACAATAAGCGTTACTTTAATAATTATGATTAATTGAGATATTAATACGGGAAGTATGTAAAGTAATAACTAGGGAAGTAATACATTATAACTTAAATATAACCTAAATTTAAGTGTAAGTTAAAGGTTGAAATTGAATCTAATCCATTTAATTGGAAACTTATTAAAATAAATTGGATTCAATTTATAATAAAGAGGTTATTTTAAGCAATTGAAATAAATTCTATATTGGATGAATTAAGTTACTTTAAATTGAGAACGGGAATTGGTTTAAAGAATTATAAATTTATAAGTAAATCAAGATGATGAAATTTATGAATTATAGAATTTGAATCTTTAATAGTGGGTTAATTTATTTAATTTATAATAGTTGGATTTATTGCCAATAAATGAAATCAAATATTTAATTATTACGTTAAATTAAAAATTAAGTTGAAAATTGGGAAATACTTATGTAATAATTTTAAATCCAATGGTAAACCCTTCTATATGAAATTATGAATGGAATAATTTTGGGTAAAATCAATTTAAGGGAAATTTTAGAAATTTATCTATAATTTTGAATTTTATGAATTTGAAGATTTCTATTGATTAATCCTTAATAAATTGACTTTTAAAAATTTGTTAAATCATTGTAAATGTTTGAAAATTTGAAAGTGATAAAGATTGCAAAGTTCAGAATTTTTAACGCGAAATTTGATTTAATTAATTTATTCCAAATTTGTTTAATTAATATGAAAATAGCCATTTTGGTCACGGACTCGGATTTTGACGAAACCAGATTCATCGTTTCCGCAATAGTGAATTATTGTAGGGTTTCAAGTTTCGTAGCGATCAGACTTGTCGTTTGATCGTACAAACGCGAAACGCCTTGGAATCGATTTAATTGAAATCAATTTGAAAATATCGATTTCAGCATAACTTCTTCATACGATGGAATTTGGACGTGAAACTTTTTTCATCGGGTTCGAAATATTTTAAAACATCTATTTCAATATATGGGTTTTGTGACGCACCACCTCTATACCCACGCTAGCCATGAACACTACGGTGTAATGCTGTCAACTAGCACGGAGAATAAGGCTATTGAGGAGCGACCATCCGTGTAATTTCTTTGCGTGAGCACCGATATGTCAGATAATATAACATGATTCTATTTCAAGAGGAAATCCGACATACCGACACAAACTCAAAGCTACTACACAGTGGCTGTAATATCTTCAGAAACAAATATAGAAATAAACATAACATAAATCAGTCACAAATAATTCATATCACAAAGGCGGAAGAAGATATGAATATATAATTAACACATGGAAGTGTATATCAGAGTAGTGGTCAAAAAGATCCACAATAATACAAAAGAATAGCAACACGTGCTATTCAAAAGAATACATCTATAAGTCAATATCTCAAGAGTGTACAACAAAAACTACTAATCTAAGTAGTAAGCAAAAGGTCAGAGTAATGGGTCCCTGGAGAGAAGTCAAGCAGAAGCACCTGTAACATCTCGGCCTGACCCGAGCATTATTTAATAAGAAAATAATAAACGGATCAGTCTAACTATAAATATCAGATGAAACGATATAGAATAAGAGATATGACTAAGCACATAATAATCACAATGCCAAGCTGTGATATATATAAGCAGTTGAAAATCATCAAGGGATTATTCAATGTCACAAAATCTACACAAGAATCACAGAAACGTCGTACTCCTAATTTAGTTCACCAAACCATAAATATTGATGATAATATCAATGTCAATCACAAAAGTCAATGACACACAAATTCCAGAATTCAACACACGAAATCCAGAAATCACAAAAGTCAATGACGCACAAATTCACCAATACGCAAATATCGATAAAGCTTATCAATGGAAATCATGAAAATTGGTGAAACACAAATTCTAGAAATCATCTCAAGGAATCCAGAAATCACAAAAAGGGGGAGGCCTATCACAAACGGGAGCATAAAGCCCACCAACACGTGTATCACAAACGGAACGCTAATTCCATGGTTGCTAACCATCACAAATTGAGCCGAAGCTCCACAAACGGACCGAAGACCATGGGTTGCTACCCCACCAATTTGAGTCGAAACTCCAAAAAAGGGGGTTAAGTCTCCCTCGCAGACAAAGAGACATCGCACATTGCTAGTCTAAATCACAAAGATGATCGCCATGATCAACGAGAAGTGTCAATTACACTAAGCTAGTAAATATATGAGTTTAGCTTCATGTCCCATAACCACTAGCTTAACTTAAATATTTACGAACAAACTGTAGATCTCCACTATAAAATTGTCACAAGGGATTCAATCGAACAAGTCCAAGAATTAACCGACGAAGTGAACGCAAGCGTTTCATACCACTCGTTTTACTAAGTCGTTTAATTAGATTTCTCATACGAGTGAGGTAAAGGTTTGTATATACTAATAGATTGGAAAACGGTTTTATAAACGAATTTGGTATTAAAATAGTATTGAAATTGTTTGAGGAAAGAGTTTTGATATTTACTACTAGTATAGAAAACCTTTACATTTTTAAAGTGACAAAACACAAAGAAGATTGTAGGAACAATCAATCACTAAAATTCACATTCGAAGACGTGAATAAAATCCAAAGAAACCGATAAAGAATCCATCGAAATGGATATTCAAAAATCCATAAAAGGAGTCATCAAAGTCATAATAAATGATAACAACAAATAGGATCATCACGAATCGATTTAAATCGGAATTCTCAAACAAATCGGCAAATAGGAAAAACACAGCAGTTTCATACATCTGAAACAAGTGGTTCAGACGTCTGAATCTGGAAATATAAAGATTTCCAGAACACAATTCAGACGTCTGAATCAAGTGTTTTAGACGTCTGAAATAGGCACTTTTTAGCCTATTTCCTTTCTGGTTCCAAATGAACCAATTCAGACGTCTGAAACCATATATTCAGAAGTCTGAATCTGGGAATAGAAATCTTCCCAGACAATATTCAGACGTCTGAATATCACGTTTCAGACGTTTGAATGAAGGGTTCAGGGCATTCCCTGAACCTAGGCCAAAAATGGCCAAACGAATATCGGAAACGATCGAATGAGCAAATGGCGATGACTAAGGAATTACGTCGCACGACAACCCAGCCTAAACGGCTCTTCGATACGCCTCAAATATCAATGTCCAAATATCCATAATAGGATTTTCACAAATTAGACCAAATCACCAAAAATTGGAATATACATGAAATCGATCCAAACCAAAATCAATTGCACACGAATAAACGTTAGGAATTCATACCTAACAATCGAAGATAAATATAGACAAAGATGTGAGATAAAAGTCTCACCTTTTTACAAAACCAAACAAGGAGAAGCTTGAAAGCAAATGGAGAATCAACCTCTCTTCAACACAACCCAAATGAGCTTGAATCTATGCTCAAAACAAGAACATTCTCAAAATTAGGTTTAGGAATTTCTGAAATTGGTAAGAGAATAAGTTGGAGAAGAAGAAGAGAAGGCTTACCAATGGGTTCTCTTGAATTTGTAGCTAGGAATTTGAGGTTGCAAGAGGAACTAGGGTTTTGGAGTTTTAATTTCCAATCTCTCCCACCATTATTGCCTTAGAGCTGAAAAGAGAAGAAAATGAGGGTGAATGGGGAAGAGTGGCTCAGATTTGAGTATAAGTTAAACATAGGGCTGAACCCAAACCCAAAGTGAAAAGGGAGCAAAAATCAACTTTCTCCAAACATATCGAAGGTTATACTCAAAAAGGTCGCAAACGGCATTTTAAACTCAATGGGAGTGGTCCCGAGTCCTAATTCGACCGTATGCAAAAAGTATCTTTTCGGACTAAATTCCGAGTATTGATAAAATATTTAAATATAAAATCGATAAATATGCGGGTTGTTACAGACTCCCCTCCTTAAAGAAATTGCATCCTCGCAATATTTAAGAAGAGAACATAATGTAACAACCATAAAAGCATATTCAATCACAAAAGAACTTGAAATAAGAGGTTCACCTCAAAGAGCACGAGAAAGTAAGTCCGGATGTGTTCGCTCGATGTACTCTCTAGATTCCCAAGAACAATTCTTAGGATTTGAAGACCATTGAACTTTAACAAGCGGAACATCTTTATTTCCAAGTCGTTTGACCTCTGAAGCAATGATACGAATAGGATGTTGCTCATAAGTTAAATTAGGAGAAACATCAATCTCTTCCACAACACCGGGCTCAAGAATAGAATCGAAATCTCAAAGGCATTTCCGTAGTTGAGAAACGTGAAACACGTCATGAATAGCAGAAAATTGAGCCGGTAATAAAAGGCGATAAGCCATGGAACCAATACGTTCAGTGATAGGAAATGGCCCAATAAATCGAGGCGCCAATATTCCCGATCGACTGAAACGTACAACACCTTTCATAGGTGAAACACGAATGAACACAAGATCTCCCACAGAAAATTCTAACTTCCTTCTCCGGTTATCGGCCTAGGATTTTTGTCTACTCTGGGCTTCTTTCATCCTATGACGAATAAGATCAATCTTTTCTGTGGAATCACGAATAAAATCTGGACCTAAAACCAGCTTCTCACCGGCCTCAAGCCAACAAGAAGGAGATCGGCATGGCCTTCCATAGAGTGCCTCGAAAGGTGCCATACCAATACTAGATTTGAAGCTGTTATTATAGGAGAATTCAACAAGGGAAATATGATCTTCCCAACTTCCCCCAAAATCAAGCACACATGCACGAAGAAGATCTTCAAGTGTTTGATTCACACGCTCGGTTTGTCCATCGGACTGAGGATGATAAGCGGTGCTAAAATTGAGCTTCGTTCCCAAAGCTTTTTGAAGACTCTTCCAAAACCCACTAGTAAACAATGGATCACGATCGCTAACAATAGAAGTAGGAACCCCATGTAATTTAACAATCTCTTTAACAAAGAGCTTGGCCAAAAGAGGAACGGTTCGGTTAGACCGAACGGGAATAAAATGGGCGGATTTAGTAAGTCTATCAACGATCACCCATAAGCTATCATGACCCGAACGAGAAGGGGGAAGGCCATCTATAAAATCCATGGAAATTTGGTCCCACTTCCAAATTGGAATTTCTAAAGTTTGAAATAACCCACCGGGCCTTTGATGTTCGACTTTAACAAGCTGGCAAGTCATGCAACACTTAACAAAGTTAGCGATGTCAAGTTTCATTCCCTCCCAATAATAAAATCGCTTCATATCTGCGTACATTTTACTACAACCGGGATGAATGGTGAATTTAGAACGATGAGAATCTTCTAAAATATCCTTACGAAGATCAATAATATTTGGTACGATAAGTCTACCAAATTTTCGAATGCCGCCACGAGAACCAATATCAAATTCTCTCAATCCTTCAATATCACCCCTATTCTTAATATTTTGGCCAAGAAGAGCCAAGTCGGGATCTAGCCTTTGAGCTTCAAGAATGCGGTCTAAAAGAGAAGGATGAGCCTCAAGGCTACATAAAACAAATGATGAGCATAAATCGGATACGCGGTATCGAATCTCACAAGTGGATAAGATCTCGAGATCGTTCCATTCGGATATCATCATAGAAACAACAGCTTGTTGTTTACGGCTAAGAGCATCGGCGATACGATTTCCCTTACCGGGGGTATAAAGAATATCAAGATCATAAGATGTAAGGAACCCAAGCCAATATGAAGTTCCTTATGAGAAAATAAATATTCCAAAGATTTATGATCGAGGTGGAGAACAAATTTCTCCCCCAAAAATAATGATGCCAAATTCTAAGAGTGAAAACAATAGCCGCGAGCACTAGATCATGAGTAGCATACCTAGTCTCAATCGGCTTTTAATGATTTAGAAGCACACGAGATAGCACGTTCTCCTTTGCAAGAGAACGGCATACAAACCAATACGACTAGTATCGGTACAAATAGCAAAGTCTTGGTTCCCCTCCAAGAATCACAAGAATAAGAGTATCGAAAAGAAAGAATTTATTTTAAATAATCTTCTTTCCCAAAAAGTTAAAACTTTCAAAATTACATTTATCTTTATGTAATAATCTTTCTAGAAAAATTTACATAAGTCAATTTATTGTGTCTGACTGTCACATCTAAGCGTTTAGGAAATTCCTATCGATAACGTTGATCAAGCGCATCGACCAGAATTCTTAAAACACTAAATGGGCAATACAATCACAAAATCCTTTTCTATAGGATAAGTAAGTTTCTCAAAAACTTCTAAGAATATTCTTTGTTCGTTTTAAGAACAAAAATCCGGTTATACTTCTAAATAAATCTTATGAAAAAGATTTTGCAAAATTTTAAATTGCTATTTTCATCCAAAAATCAATAAATAAAAGAATGGTCTCATCGAAATATTCATAGAATATTTGATATATAAAATGGATGAAATAAGCTGGACAAATTGAATGACAAAATAAGTCATTCATTAGATTCATAACGAGCGCGGAGTGGTAAGTGGAACGCTAACTCACGCGACTCGTAGCCAAATGAAAATCGGTGGCGAGGTCAAACTGAAAAGACCTTAGCACCATACTAAAGATTACTTAGGTGATAATCCTAAGACAAGCTCAAAAATACCGGAAAATTTCTCTAACTACATGAATGAGAGAAATAACACTTTCCTTATAAGTGGGCTTAAGGAATAAAATGATGCCATCAAGTTGGAATCAAAATTATAAAGGAAAAATAGAAATCTGCTTAACAGATTGAAAATGTCGAGGAGGAATAGTCCACACGAGAAAATAGGATATGGGCTTCACAACGATTAAGCCAATCCTTACAAAAAAATCAATTCCGAAGCCTAAGTAAAATTATCGGCTCGGAAAGAAAAATCTCATAAAATAATTTCGACATCAATAAAAAAACAAATTGAGTGTTGCGGACCTACCATCCGGATTCACAACTCACAAAGAAGTCAACAAGCCTAAAATATCTTTAAAGAAAAAGAATCACAAGTTCTTTTGATATAAAATAGTGGGATGAAACCCATATCAAAAAGAACTCGAATAGAAAGTTCACGAAATAAAACAATGCCATCAAGGATTGAATGAAAATACCTTGACCATGAGAAGTGTTACCAGGAGCTTGAACTACATTGAGCTTTCCCTCCTTCCTACTAGGGAGTTTGGGACATGTAGATAAGTAATGACCCGAGCCTTTGCAATAGCGGCAATAGAGGGATTTCGGGCACTTAATTACACAATGGTCCGTGGAACCACAATGGTAGCATTGTTTACGACTTGGGGTAGGAGTCTTGTCTACCGAAGTTTCTTGTTCCACCTTCTTCTTGCTTTGAAGTTTGGGGCAGACAGAAATATGATGACCTATATCTTTGCAATAGCGACAAAAGAGTGGCTCCGGACACTCCTTTGCATAGTGGTCCTTAGAATTACAATTGTAGCATCCTCCACGATTAGGGATTGGAGTCTTTGCTACAAAAGTAGTTTGCTTCACTCTCTTATTGGGATTAAGGCTCTTGAACTTAATATGCCTCTTCTTGAAAGTCCCAATATCACAAACACTTCCTTTACCAACCTCTCCATGAAGAAGAGTAACATCCACAAGCTGATTGAAAGAAACTTCAAGTTTCAAAGGTAGAACCATTTCGGGGTTCTTACTCAAAGCATAGATAAACTCTTGATTCTTGACAAGATCCAAAAGTTGTTGGGCAGACATGAATGCGCCATCCAGAGAAGGGCTACGGCATTGACCAGCGCTAGGACTGCTAGAACTAACCATTTCTCTTCCTTTAGAAAGGAAAGATGGAGAAAAGTTATTCTCAAAATAAAATTCAAGCAATCTTGATAGATAAAACAAGAAATCATAAAAGAAAATAGGATGAATCGGTACGAAGACTCGAATAAAATCCTAAAGCACGACTCCTAAGAAAGACTTAGGACGATGATCCTTGTTATAATATTCCATATTGTTCCGAAGTTTGGCTCTGATACCAAGCTGTGACGCCCTACCTCTATACCCACGCTAGCCAAGAACACTACGGTGTAATGCTGTCAACTAGCACGGAGAATAAGGCTGTTGAGGAGCGACCATCCGTGTAATTTCTTTGCGCGAGCACCGATATGTCAGATAATATAACATGATTCTATTTCAAGAGGAAATCCGACATACCGACACAAACTCAAAGCTACTACACAGTGGCTGTAATATCTTCAGAAACAAATATAGAAATAAACATAACATAAATCAGTCACAGATAATTCATATCATAGAGGCGAAAGAAGATATGAATATATAATTAACACATGGAAGTGTATATCAGAGTAGTGGTCAAAAAGATCCACAATAATACAAAAGAATAGCAACACGTGCTATACAAAAGAATACATCTATGAGTCAATATCTCAAGAGTATACAACAAAAACTACTAATCTAAGTAGTAAGCAAAAGGTCAGAGTAATGGGTCCCTGGAGAGAAGTCAAGCAGAAGCACCTGTAACATCTCGGTCTGACCCGAGCATTATTTAATAAGAAAATAATAAACGGATCAGTCTAACTATAAATATCAAATGAAACGATATAGAATAAGAGATATGACTAAGCACATAATAATCACAATGCCAAGCTGTGATATATATAAGCAGTTGAAAATCATCAAGGGATTATTCAATGTCACAAAATCTACACAAGAATCACAGAAACGTCATACTCCTAATTTAGTTCACCAAACCATAAATATTGACGATAATATCAATGTCAATCACAAAAGTCAATGACACACAAATTCCAGAATTCAACACACGAAATCCAGAAATCACAAAAGTCAATGACGCACAAATTCACCATTACACAAATATCGATAAAGCTTATCAATGGAAATCACGAAAATTGGTGAAACACAAATTCTAGAAATCATCTCAAGGAATCCAGAAATCACAAAGAGGGGGAGGCCTATCACAAACGGGAGCATAAAGCCCACCAACACGTGTATCACAAACGGAATGCTAATTCCATGGTTGCTAACCATCACAAATTGAGCCGAAGCTCCACAAACGGCCCAAAGACCGTGGGTTGCTACCCCACCAATTTGAGTTGAAACTCCACAAAACGGGGTTTAGTCTCCCTCGCAGACAAAGAGACATCGCACATTGCTAGTCTAAATCACAAAGATGATCGTCATGATCAACGAGAAGTGTCAATTACACTAAGCTAGTAAATATATGAGTTTAGCTTCATGTCCCATAACCACTAGCTTAACTTAAATATTTACGAACAAACTGTAGATCTCCACTATAAAATTGTCACAAGGAATTCAATCGAACAAGTCCAAGAATTAACTGACGAAGTGAACGCAAGCGTTTCATACCACTCGTTTTACTAAGTCGTTTAATTAGATTTCTCATATGAGTGAGGTAAAAGTTTGTATATACTAATAGATTGGAAAACGGTTTTATAAACGAATTTGGTATTAAAATAGTATTGAAATCGTTTGAGGAAAGAGTTTTGATATTTACTACTAGTATAGAAAACCTTTATATTTTTAAAGTGACAAAACACAAAGAAGATTGTAGGAACAATCAATCACTAAAATTCACATTCAAAGACGTAAATAAAATCCAAAGAAACCGATAAAGAATCCATCGAAATGGATATTCAAAAATCCATAAAAGGAGTCATCAAAGTCATAATAAATGATAACAACAAATAGGATCATCACGAATCGATTTAAATTGGAATTCTCAAACAAATAGGCAAATAGGCAAAACACAGCAGTTTCAGACGTCTGAAACAAGTGGTTCAGACGTCTGAATCTGGAAATATAAAGATTTCCAGAACACAATTCAGACGTCTGAATCAAGTGTTTCAGACGTCTGAAATAGGCACTTTTTAGCCTATTTCCTTTCTGGTTCCAAATGAACCAATTCAGACGTCTGAAACCATATATTCAGACGTCTGAATCTGGGAATAGAAATCTTCCCAGACAATATTCAGACTTCTGAATATCACGTTTCAGACGTCTGAATGAACGGTTTAGGGCATTTCCTGAACCTAGGCCAAAAATGACCAAACGAATATCGGAAACGATCGAATGAGCAAATGGCGATGACTAAGGAATTACGTCGCACGACAACCCAGCCTAAACGGCTCTTCGATACGCCTCAAATATCAATGTCCAAATATCCATAATAGGATTTTCACAAATTAGACCAAATCACCAAAAATTGGAATATACACGAAATCGATCCAAACCAAAATCAATTGCACATGAATAAACGTTAGGAATTCATACCTAACAATCGAAGATGAATATAGACATAGATGTGAGATAAAAATCTCACCTTTTTACAAAATCAAACAAGGAGAAGCTTGAAAGCAAATGGAGAATCAACCTCTCTTCAACACAACCCAAATGAGCTTGAATCTATGCTCAAAACAAGAACATTCCTAAAATTAGGTTTAGGAATTTCTGAAATTGGTAAGAGAATAAGTTGGAGAAGAAGAAGAGAAGGCTTACCAATGGGTTCTCTTGAATTTGGAGCTAGGAATTTGAGGTTGCAAGAGGAACTAGGGTTTTGGAGTTTTAATTTCCAATCTCTCCCACCATTATTGCCTTAGAGCTGAAAAGAGAAGAAAATGAGGGTGAATGGGGAAGAGTGGCTCAGATTTGAGTATAAGTTAAACATAGGGCTGAACCCAAACCCAAAGTGAAAAGGTAGCAAAAATCAACTTTCTCCAAACATATCGAAGCTTATACTCAAAAAGGTCGCAAACGGCATTTTAAACTCAATGGGAGTGGTCCCGAGTCCTAATTCGACCGTATGAAAAAAGTAGCTTTTCGGACTAAATTCCGAGTATTGATAAAATATTTAAATAAAATATTTAAATATAAAATCGATAAATATGCGGGTTGTTACAGGTTTACCCAATTTCATTCCGGGTCAGAACGGGCTTTTGGGCCATGTTAGCGTTAGCACGTATATCCAACCCGATCCATCTATTCAAATTTCTAACCTACCTATATAAACCCAGTTATAAACCCTAGCCTCCATCTATTCTCATTTGTTTGTGCATTCATTTTCTCAGCTCCTCCTCATCCCAATGGCTGCAAACCATAGACCTAAATTCAAATTTCAAAAATCAGATCCAAAGCCTAAAATTCAAAATCCCCAAAAAATTCTAGAAAATATGTATATCGAAATTTCATCGATACGAATCTGCACGTAGCTTCTGTTTTTGCAATTGATGCTCGGATCAACGACAAATCGCGGTCAAACCCTCTAATTATCGAAACCCTATGCCAAATTGGGTTTTTTTGATTTGAGCTATAATCGATGAAATTGGTTTATGGGTTTTGAAGAGGACAGCTTGTGGAGTCGAGTGGTGGTGGTATCGTGGCCTAGTTCGACACGTGGTGGCACGATTTGGTCATTTAGGGTTCGTATGGGGTGGCGGCCGGTGATAGATCTGGGCGACCGGATGTGGGGCGTCACATTCGGCCGGGGGTGGGGAGTACGTTGGTGGCGGTGGTTTGGCGAACGGTGGAGGAGAATCCGAAAAATTCATGGTCAACGGCTAGCAATTGGCGTGCGTGCGTTTCTGGTTCAAGCAGTTCGAACGTGATGAGAGGGAAAGGAGAAGATGACGAGGCATTGAAGGTTACATTATTCTTTATTTATTTATTTTTATTTTGTTTCAAACGATCTAAATCGAATAACTTCCACTTACGAACTCCGTTTCGCACGAATTTATCTTTGTTAGGATCGTAATAAAATTCTGGACGTTTTAGCACTGGTTTGGAAGGATTTGGAGACTGTCAAATTTTTGGGTTTAAATTGGATTTGAATTCAATTTAAATTCAAAAGGTGAGTATTTTAACCCACTCACAACTTCTAAGTTTTCTTATGTTTGTTAAATTGATTTGTGATATGGGTAGAAATTTATTTGTGACTGTTTGGCATATTTTATTCATCATCTCAGTTAAATCGCATTTATTTAATTTAACTGTTATTTAATTTTATTATTGCATATAAATTGACAGTTAAAAATTAATATTTTGCATAAACTGCTAGTTAGACAGTTATAATTTATTTTTGAATATAAAATGATAGTTGATACCCATTATTTATCACTTGTTATATTTGATGTATTATTTGAATTTGGATGGTGTTTGAAATAAATGGATGATTTCGATGGATGAATGGATGTTCATTTATATTAATTGCAAGTTGTTATATATTTCTTTTCATTCGGGATTGCGATTTGAAATGATATGTAACCGTAATTTTTATTTTAAATTACGGAGTGAAATGATAGATATCCGTATCACTTGACCATATGGTAGAAAATTATATACAGACACCGTCGGTCTATATATATATATATATATATATATATATATATATATATATATATATATATATATATATATATTTTGAAAGTGATTTCTATGGTTTGGATAGGATACGGTTTAATAAATAATAATTTTTGATCTTATATAAAATCCTATTTTTTTATATACATACATAGTAAACTATTGATTTAAGTTATGTATAAATTTGTTAAATAAAATAAATAAGTTGAATAATGGAGTTTTAATGATTTAAATCAATGAAGATTGGACGGTAAATTGGAAATTTATTTGAATGGAACTTATTTAAGAATTTCACTCCATAAGTTGATGTAAAACTTATTAAAGCTTGGAAATTTTAAAGGTATGATATTTATAACTGGATTTTTTGTTTATTCAAGATAAATTAAACGAATATTTCTAGCATAATAAATTGAAGGAAATATTTAAGTTGTTAGTAATTGGAATTTTATTTTAAATGACTTTGATCTATTATGTAAACATTTCAAAACTAAATAATAGGACAATGAATTCGTGAATATAAATTTCCAACCTTAAGTTTTGAAATTGTTAAATACTCAAAGTAGAAATATATTTAAATTTAAGTGGTTTATTCAACAGAAAGTGAATTTAAAATTTATGGTTTTAGACTAAAATTTTAAATGAGCAAATTTGTAAAGTCGCAGAAATTATTTTATAAACAAATTTTAAATTCAAACTAATTTATTTTATATACTGTTGAATAGCCAACCCATTCAAGTTTTAGAAATATGGTTTTAAAGCTATGAGTTTCGAAGTATCATGATTTGAAAGTTATAATTCAAATGTTTGGTTTCCAGATATTATAAACTTTAAGCAGCATGATTTTGGAAAAAGAAATATATTTGAAATAAAAATGATATTATTGATTTGGGTTTTATAAAAATAATATCAAAATGAGTTGTTTTGGAAATGAAAATGATATCGTATTATGGGTTTTGAAATGGATAATTATATTCTGGTTTTGAAAGTATAATTATTTTTAAATGACCGCGGTGTTATAATAACGTTCGGCTGTTAAAGAGACCGGGATCGGAAGTTGTCATACTCTCTGCCAACTCCGAAAACCACTTTAACAACCATGTACACGGTGGAGATTCCAGAATGAAGTAAGATGGTGTCGGCATTTCCTTTGAGGTAAATACGTGGACCCAACTCCCGTGAGTTGGCATAAGGTGGCTAAAACAGGAGCGATTCTCGGGCCAAGGGGGTTAGCACCCTTTATCGGATACTCCTTGTAACGACCCGCCGCCCTGACCGCCTCTAGTTGGTAATTAAACCAACTCGAAACGTTCAAAATGACGGATTGTTGTTCAGTTTATAAAGTTTAAACAGAATCAGCCACAGAATCACCGAATAATCATAATATTCTTCATAAATGAATTTTTCTTACATACATATATCAGAGTTTGTACAATACATTTGAATTTATACAGCGGAACAATTTATTTTCTAAGTACAAGAAAATTTCTTGAAAAAAAACTTTAGTGGAGTGCTTTCCCCTCTCTCTAACTTCGCTGCCTGAAAATCTTCAAGCTGTAAAAATACTCGGTCTGACCCGAGCGTTTATTGCAAAACACAAAAACACTCGAGTCAGGATTAATCTTTATTCAAGTAATTAAATTTGTAATGAACTGAATAAAATGGTAACAGAGATGACGAATCACATGAATCAATTTAAATCTATTATGGATTTTCATATTAACAACTTCAATTAAATTATTATTATTTTTCGAAATCTATCAATCCTGTGTGGCTGCAGTACACACGTATATTTTCACACGTGTGCACTGCCTCGCCAACTCGTGTGCACCAAACAAAAGCACAGCTATCAGATCAAAACAAGATCAAACCCAAGTTTCAAACTAGGTTCAACTCAAGGCCAATGCACCGATAAAAGAGTCAAGAAGGCATCAGACAAAGCAATACAAGTAACAAATGTCAAAGCAGGCTATCAAAGGCAGAGACTCAGAAATGCCAAAGACATGAAGCAACAAAAGATTCACAAATACCACTCGAAGTTTACAGAGTGCAGAATCTGCAGACCAAGTGCAACGGAATGGAATGCAACTACAAGTGCAGGTGAACAAGTGATACAAACTACAGATAAACAAAGACCATATGGTCAGTGCACATAAACAAAGAACACAAGTACAGGCAGCAGTCTCAAGTGACACAGTGCAAACAGCACTGTCAAAACAGGCAGCCAAGGGCAGAGTATATGCAACGCATCAAACTTAGGTGGACATATCAAAATTTTGGAAATACAAAGTATTCAAATGAACACAGTAAGCTACATGATGATCTCAATATAGCAATGATAGAGTACATGCAAATGAAGATCACAAATGCAAGTGCAGAATCAATTTGGAACCAAACTGAACCCAACACCATAGGAACAAGATGAGACAGCAATAAATGAGGTTGCAAAGTCAAATTTTTAACAAAATGGCAAAGGTCAAGCTACTGACCAATCACACAAATGCACACAGGCACTGTTACTACATAATGCCAGCAAAAAGGAGGTGAAAGCACAAAAATAAGGCAATGCAATGTGAACATTGTCCATCATACATATGAATCAATTTCATGTGTACAACCAACACCCAACAATGCAACAGTGAACAACACCAGTAAAAAGGGTCACAAAGAAATGGTTCCAAAATGAAATGAACCAGAGAAATGCAACTTCAAGGCATGAATCCATAGTGAAACAGACCAAGTGACAACAATGCAGAGCTCCACCAGGCAAGATGATAACCCATATATATACATGCAAGAATGCATATATATATATACATGCCAGAAATCAAGAAGACGATGTAACTTCAAATGAAAACATACGGGTCGGTGCAACATGTGCAACTCAGTGAATTAGAGGCAACAAAAAAATAAAGCAACAGGAGCACATGGTGGTGCAGACTACAATTGATTGTAACAAAATAGACCAAATGCAACGGTGACCAACTTAAATGACAGCAATGCACAAATGCAAAGTGGAGTAAATGTCAACATGAAATGATCAAGGGTCAAAATAGAGACAAAGTCAAGAGACTCAACATGTACATGTACTGATCAGTGAACCCAAAACTAACAGAGCCAACACAAAATGACAACAGCAGAAGTGATCAAAGCAAAGCACAAGTGTGCAACATCAAGTAGGACATACGAGCACACAGCAAAGCATGGACAAAGTTCCAAGTAAGAAATTACTAACAAGCATCTTTTTCAACAGTTTAAAAACAAATTCAAATAGCATCTGTTCTTAACAGTTTAAAATTAAAATCCATAGCATCTGTTCTTAACAATTTAAATTAACATTTAAGTAGCATCTGTTCTCAACAGTCTAGATTTTTAAAAACAAATTTTATAGCATCTGTTTTTAACAGTTTAAAATTAAATCCCAAATAGTGTCTGTTCTTAACAGTTTAAAAAAACAAGGTTTAATTGCATCTGTCCTCAACAGTTTAAAATCAAATTCAAAGAGCATCTGTTTTTAACAATTTAAAATCAAATTCAAAGAGCATCTGTTTTTAACAGTTTAAATTGGATTGACCGAGAGCAAAGAGCAATTGATAGCAAACAACACTCAAAACATAGCATGCAACCAACATTCAATTCAACCAAATTTAAAACATGAATCTAAATTAATCGTGAGTAAAGAACTCACCTTTCACCGAAGCAAGGAGATGAACTCGTGCGAAAACCCTAATTTTGGTTGAAGGACGAAACCCTAGCTATTGAAGAGGAACGGCGATTTTAGGCCGCCATTTTTATTTCTTTCGCATGCTTTAGACTTAGGGTTTTCGAATGAATTGAAAATGAAAAAGGGGATCGTGGTCGTGGTTTTGCAGAGGAAAAAGGCGTGATTCCTGGCGTATGTAACGGCATTGATTTAGGGGAGGAAACATGCTGGTGATGGTGAAAAGATGACGTTGTGTACTCTTTTTTTTTTTATTATACTATAATTTTTTTTTAATGACAATATCTCGGTTGAGAAGATAGGAAATGTGTACCAAAGATTTTGCATAGTTCATTTTACTTATTTATTCAACTTACTATTTCACAAAATTTATTAATAATTTGTTTCCTTTCATTTGTAACTATAAAATCTATCTCATGTAGATTTATTTATAATTCTAATTTAAACCATTTATTTCAGATTTTATTTCATTGTAATTAAGTTAAAGAAAATTGTTATTAAAACTAACTATCAATTTATTAATTTACATAAGTAATAATTCTTAAATCCAAACTATTTTTTTTCTAAGTTATTAGTTCGAATTTCAATTACAAATTAAATACTCAATTTAACTCCAAAGTTAAATTCAAATTCTATTCAACTTTAAATAAATTAAATTCTAAAATTTGATCGCCAATTTATTCTGATAATTTGAAATTCAAGTCAAACATCATTTAAATATTTAAAATAAATTAAATATTCACAAATTAAATTGTTTAAAATTGAGGATCTTTACACTCCTCTTCGATACTATACTCTGACTTTGGATTGGTTCGGTGGCCATGTAACAACCCGCATATTTATCGATTTTATATTTAAATATTTTATTTTTATATTTTATCGTTAGTCGGATTTTAGTCCGAAAAGCTACTTTTTGCATAGGGTCGAATTAGGACTCGGGACCACTCCCATTGAGTTTAAAATGCCGTTTGCGACCTTTTTGAGTATAAGCTTCGATATGTTTGGAGAAAGTTGATTTTTGCTACTTTTCACTTTGGGTTTGGTTTTGGGCTCAGCCCTATGTTAACTTATGCTCAAATCTGAGCCACTCTTCCCCACTCACCGTCATTCTCTTCTCTTTTCAGTTTTTATAACATTAATGGTGGGAGAGATTGGAAATTAAAAACTCCAAAACCCTAGTTTCTCTTGCAAATCAAATTCCTAGCTCCAAACTCAAGAAAAACCCATTGGTAAGCTTCTCTTCTTCTTCTCCAACTTATTCTCTTACCAATTTCAGAAATTCCTAAACCTAATTTTGGGAATGTTCTTGTTTTTGAGCTTAGATTCAAGCTCAATTGGGTTGTGTTGAAGAGAGGTTGATTCTCCATTTGCTTTCAAGCTTCTTCTTGTTTGATTTTGTGAAAAGGTGAGATTTTTATCTCACATCTTTGTCTATAATTATCTTCGATTTTTAGGTATGAATTCCTAACGTTTATTCGTGTGCAATTGATTTTGGTTTGGATCGATTTCGTGTATATCCCAATTTTTGGTGTTTTGGTCTAATTTATGAAAATCCTATTATGGATAATTGGACATTGATATTCGAGGCGTACCGAAGAGCCGTTTAGGCTGGGTTGTCGTTCGACGTAATTCCTTAGTCATCGCCCTTTGCTCGTTCGATCGTTTTCGATATCTGTTTGGCCATTTCTGGTCTAGGTTCAGGGAATGCCCAGAACCCCAGATTCAGACGTCTGAAACGTAATATTCAGACGTCTGAATATTGTTCTGGGAAGATTTCTATTCCCAGATTCAGACGTCTGAATATATGGTTTCAGACGTCTGAATTGGTTCATTTGGAACCAGAAAGGAAATAGGCCAAAATATGCCTATTTCAGACGTCTGAAACACTTGATTCAGACGTCTGAATTGTGTTCTGGAAATCTTTATATTTCCAGATTCAGACGTCTGAACCACTAGTTTCAGACGTCTGAAACTGCTGTATTTTGCCTATTTGCCTATTCGTTTGAGAATTCCAATTTAAATCGATTCGTGATAATCCTATTTATTGTTATCATTTGTTATGACTTTGATGACTCTTTTTAGGGATTTTTGAATATCCATTTCGATGGATTCTTTATCGGTTTCTTCGGATTTTTTTCACGTCTTCGAATGTGAATTTTAGTGATTGATTGTCCTTACAATCTTCTTTGTGATTTGTCACTTTAAAAATATAAAGGTTTTCTATACTAGTAGTAAATATCAAAACTCTTTCCTCAAACGATTTCAATACTATTTTAATACCAAATTCGTTTATAAAACCGTTTTCCAATCTATTAGTATATATAAACCTTTACCTCACTCGTATGAGAAATCTAATTAAACGGCTTAGTAAAACAAGTGGTATGAAAGGCTTGCGTTTACTTCGTCGGTTAATTCTTGGACTTGTTCGATTGAACCTCTTGTGACAATTTTCTAGTGGAGATTTACAGTTTGTTCGTAAATATTTAAGTTAAGTAAGTGGTTATGGGACATGAAGCTAAACTCATATATTTACTAGCTTAGTGTAATTGACACTTCTCGTTGATCATGACGATCATCTTTGTGATTTAGACTACCAATGTGCGATGTCTCTTTGTCTGCGAGGGAGACTAAACCCCGTTTTGTGGAGTTTCGACTCAAATTGGTGGAGTAGCAACCCACGGTCTTCGGACCATTCGTGTGTCAGGTCTTCGGACCATTCGTGTGTCAAATTAATGGCTAGCTACCATGAGATAGCTTCTCGTTCTTGTGTTACAGCTGTTGGTGAGTTTTCATGCTCCCGTTCGTGTGATAGGCCCCCCTATTTTGTGTGATTTCTGGGTTTCGTGTGTCGAATTCTGTAATTTTCTTCTTCACCTATTTTTGTGATTTCTATTGATATGATTTATCAATTCTTGTGCATAGGTGAATTCATGTGTCATTGACTGGATTTCTTGTGTTGATTTCTAGAATTTGTGCTCCACCAATTTTCGTGATTTCTCTTGATAAGTATTGTCAATTTTTGTGCATTGGTGAATTTGTGTGTCATTAACTTGTTGTGAATACAAGTTTTGGGTATGATACCCTTTTTGGATCTTTGAGAAGATTCTTTGATATTGATTAATCGTTTGTTGATTATCATTTTCATACTTATAGAAGTATGCCATTATGGATATTATACGTCTATGCCATATCTTTCGTTCTATATCATGTTATCTGATATTTATAGCTAGACTGATCCGTTTATTATTTTCTTATAAATAATACTCGGGTCAGACCGAGATGTTGCAGGTGCTTCTGCTTGACTTCTCTCTTGGGATTGATTTCTCTGACTTTTGGTTAACTACTTAGATTAGTAGTTTTTGTTGTATACATTTGAGATATAGACTCCATTATGTATACTTATTCTTTTGTGTAGTTCATGTAACTATTCTTTTGTGATATTGTGGATCTTTCTGACCACTACTCTGATGTACACTTTTATGTGTAGTATTCATATCTTATTCCGCCTTTGTGATATGAATTGTCTGTGACTGATTTATGTTATGTTTGTTTCTATGTTTGTTTCTGAAGATATTATAGCCACTGTGTAGTAGCTTTGAGTTTGTGTCGGCATGTCGGATTTCCACTTGAAAAGATTTGCATGTTATACTATCTGACATATCGATGCTCGCACAAAGCAATTACACGGATGGTCGCTCCTCAACAGCCTTATTCTTCGTGCTAGTTGACAGCATTCACCGTAATGTTCTTGGCTAGCGTGGGTATAGAGGTGGGGCGTCACAGCTTGGTATCAGAGCCAAACTTCGGAACAATATGGAATAATATTACAAGGATCATCGTCCTAAGTCCATCTTAGGAGTCGTGCTTTAGGATTTAATTCGAGTCTTCGTACCGATTCATCCTATTTTCCTTATGATTCCTTGTTTATCTATCAAGATTTCTTGATATTCAATTTGGTGAATAACCTTTTTCTTCTTCTTCTTTCTTTCTAAAGGGAGAAAAATGTCTAGACCAGGCCGCCCTAGAGCCGTACCTTCTAGCACTCCACCCCAAGATGGAGTTTTTATGACTGCTCAACAGCTTCTTGATTTAGTGACGAATGCTCAAGCAGCTGGAGCTAACCCGAAACCTACTCACCCAAAGTCGGGATTTGCACGCTTGTGCAGCGATTACACTAATTTGGGTGGGGAGCCATTCAAAGGTTCCGAAACTGTTATTGAAGTACAGGCTTGGCTAAGGTCATGCGATCGAATCTTTTCTTGCATGAATCTTATTGACCTTCACCGAGTTCAGGTGGCCTCTAGTATGCTCCGAGAAAGAGCATTGGACTGGTACAAACTTCTTATTTCTGAGATTAATGAAGCAGATCTCACCTGGGAGCAATTCCGAGGACGCTTCGAATTAAAATTCGTTCCAGAAGCTGAGAAAGTGACATTGGCTCGACGATTTATATACCTTGTTCAAGGTGAGTCCTCCGTGACTGATTATGTCGCCTCCTTCGAGTCGCTTTCCAAATATGGGGTTGAATACATCAACACCCCTTTAAAGAAGAACCAGAGGTTCGTCTATGGATTAAACAAAGATCTCAAGAAGCCTTTACTTCTAAAATTAGAAGTTTCTTTCGACCAACTCGTAGATATCGCTCTTCGTCTTGAAGAGGCGGATAGGGAGAATGATGTTGAAGTGGTGGGTTTCAAACCAAGCTTCAACAACAACAAGAAGAGGCCCAGCAAATTCAAAGGTCCTTATCCCAATAAGAAAGGGAGGCAAGCAACTCCTGTTGAAAAGACCTTTTCCTCTACTCAAGGGAAATGCTATAATTGTGGTTCGAAAGACCATTTTGCGAACAAGTGTTCAAAGCCTCGTACTTGTCGCTATTGCAAAAGCCCGGACCATTTTATGCATGTGTGTCCCAAACTTCAAAATAGGAGGGAGGGAAAGTTGAATGTTGCTCAAGCCCCTGGCAACACATCTCGTAGCCAAGGTATTTCTCATTCTATTCTGGATGGAATTATTTTATTTCATGATCATCCTATTCGAGTCCTTTTTGATACGGGTGCGTCCCATTCTTTTATATCAAAAGAACTTGTTGATACTTTTTCTTTGGATGTTTTGTGTTTAATGACTTCTTTGAGAATTGCGAATCCGGTTGGTGGATCCACGACAATCAGTTTATTGTGTAAAGATGTCGAGATTATTTTGGGTGATTTTTCTTTCCGAGCCGATTTGCATGTCATGCGCTACTTAGGCTTTGGAATGATTTTGGGAATGGATTGGCTTAACCATTATGAAGCTCATATCCTATGTCTGGAGCGGACTATTCATCTTCGACATCCTCAATCTGTCAAGCAGATTTCTATTAATCTTCAAGATTCAATTTCCAGCTTGGTCGCATCTTTATATTCTTTAAATCCTCGTGATGACGACGATGATGATGAGGGTGATATTATTTCTCTTATTCACGTCGTTAGTGAATCTTCCGACATATTTGAGCCCGTTTTAGGATTACCACCTAAGCGAGCAATTGAGTTCAGAATTAGCCTTATTCCTGGAGCTCAACCTATCACTCGTCCTCCTTATCGTATGTCCAATAAAGAAAACGAGGAGATGTGTAAACAATTATCCGAATTGGAGACGAGGCAATTTATTCGCTCTAGTTCCTCGCCTTGGGGAGCTTCAGCTATTTTTGTGAAGAAATCCGATGGTACACTTAGGCTTTGCGTTGACTATCGCAAGCTTAATGATCTTACTATCAAAAATAAATATCCTTTACCTCGGATTGATGACCTATTTGATCAACTTAGTGGTGCTATAGTCTTTTCGCAATTAGACTTAGCTACTGGATTTCATCAGCTTCGTATTGCAGAGGATAGCATTCCTTTGACATCGTTCCGTACTCGTTATGGATCTTATGAATGGCTTGTTATGCCATTTGGTTTAACGAACGCTCCGGCTTATTTCGTTGACCTTATGAATAGAGTTTTCAAAGACTTCCTCGAACTATTTGTTCTCATCTTTATTGATGATATTCTTGTGTATTCAAAAACCGAGGAGGAGCATGAAAAACATCTTCGGATTGTGTTGGGAACTCTTAGGAGTAATCAATTAAAGGCAAAGTTTTCTAAATGCCACTTTTGGCAATCTCGTGTGAAGTTTCTCGGTCATATTATTTCCGAATCTGGAATTTCCGTGGATCCTTCAAAGATTGAAGCGATTCAAGATTGGAAGAGACCGGAGAGTGTGACAGAGATTCGTAGTTTTCTCGGATTGGCGGGCTATTATCATCGTTTTATCAAAGACTTTTCTAAGATTGTCGTACCTCTCACTAGCTTGACGAAGAAAGGTGTTAAATACATTTGGTCGGACAAATGTGAAGCTTCTTTTCAGAGATTAAAAGAGCTTCTTTCTGATGCTCCTATTCTTGTTATCCCCGAGGGGAATCAAGATTTCGTTGTTTATACCGATGCTAGTCGCGTTGGTTTGGGTGCCATTCTTATGCAAAGAGAACGTGTTATTGCTTATGCTTCTAGGCAATTGAAGCCTGCCGAGTCTAGATATGCCACTCATGATTTAGAGCTCGCGGCTATTGTTTTCGCCCTTCGTATTTGGCGTCATTATCTATTAGGAGAGAAATTTGTTCTTTATACCGATCATAAGTCTTTGAAATATTTATTTTCTCAAAAGGAACTTAATTTGCGTCAACAACGTTGGCTCGAGTTCCTTGCTCCTTATGATCTTGATATTCTTTATACTCCCGGAAAGGGTAATCGTGTCGCCGATGCTCTTAGCCGAAAACAACAAGCTGTTGTTTCTATGATGATATCCGAATGGAACGATCTTGAGATCTCATCCACTTGTGAGATTCGAGACCGCGTATCCGATTTATGTTCATCACTTGTTTTATGTAGCCTTGAGGCTCATCCTTCTCTTCTAGACCGCATTCTTGAAGCTCAAAGGCTAGATCACGAATTGGCTCTTCTTGGCCAAAATATTAAGGATAAAATTGATATTGAAGGTTTGAAAGACTTTGATATCGATTCTCGTGGCGGCATTCGGAGATTTGGCAGACTTGTCGTGCCAAATATTAGTGATCTTCGTAAAGATATTTTAGAAGATTCACATCGTTCTAAATTCACCATTCATCCCGGTAGTAATAAAATGTACGCGGATATGAAGCGACTATATTATTGGGAGGGAATGAAATTCGATATTGCTAACTTTGTTAAGTGTTGCATGACTTGCCAACTCGTTAAGGCCGAACATCAAAGGCCCGGTGGATTATTGCAACCTTTAGAAATTCCAATTTGGAAGTGGGACCAAATTTCCATGGATTTTATAGATGGCCTTCCCCGTTCTCGTTCGGGTCATGATAGCTTATGGGTGATCGTTGATAGACTTACTAAATCCGCCCATTTTATTCCCGTTCGGTCTAACCGAACCGTTCCACTTTTGGCCAAGCTCTTTATCAAAGTGATTGTTAAATTGCATGGAGTCCCTACTTCTATTGTTAGTGATCGTGATCCATTGTTTACTAGTGGATTTTGGAAGAGTCTTCAAAAAGTTTTGGGAACGAAGCTTAATTTTAGCACCGCTTATCATCCTCAGTCCAATGGACAAACCGAGCGTGTGAATCAAACTCTTGAAGATCTTCTTCGTGCTTGTGTTCTTGATTTTGGTGGAAGTTGGGAAGATCATATTTCACTTGTTGAATTTTCCTATAATAATAGCTTCCAATATAGTATTGGTATGGCACCTTTCGAGGCACTCTATGGAAGGCCATGCCGATCTCCTTCTTGTTGGCTTGTGGCCGGTGAGAAGCCGGTTTTAGGTCCAAATTTTATTCGCGATTCCACAGAAAAGATTGATCTTATTCGTCATAGGATGAAAGAAGCCCAGAGTAGACAAAAATCCTATGCCGATAACCGGAGAAGGAAGTTAGAATTTTCTGTGGGAGATCTTGTGTTCATTCGTGTATCACCTATGAAAGGTGTGTAAGTTTCAGTCGATCGGAAAAATTGTCGCCTCGATATATTGGGCCATTTCCTATCATTGAACGTATTGGTTCCATGGCTTATCGCCTTTTTTACCGGCTCAATTTTCTGCTATCCATGACGTGTTTCACGTTTCTCAACTTCGGAAATGTCTTCGAGATTCCGATTCTGTTCTTGAGCCCGGTGTTGTGGAAGAGATTGAAGTTTCGCCTAATTTAACTTATGAGCAACATCCTATTCGTATCATTGCTTCGGAAGTCAAACGACTTCGAAATAAAGATGTTCCGCTTGTTAAAGTTCAATGGTCTTCAAATCCTAAGGATTGTTCTTGGGAATCTAGAGAGTACATCGAGCGAACACATCCGGACTTACTTTCTCATGCTCTTTGAGGTGAACTTCTTATTTCAAGTTCTTTTGCGATTGAATATGCTTTTATGGTTGTTACTTTATGTTCTCTTCTTAAATATTGCGAGGACGCAATTTCTTTAAGGAGGGGAGTCTGTAACAACCCGCATATTTATCGATTTTATATTTAAATATTTTATTTTTATATTTTATCGTTAGTCGGATTTTTGTCCGAAAAGCTACTTTTTGCATACGGTCGAATTAGGACTCGGGACCACTCCCATTGAGTTTAAAATGCCGTTTGCGACCTTTTTGAGTATAAGCTTCGATATGTTTGGAGAAAGTTGATTTTTGCTACTTTTCACTCTGGGTTTGGTTTTAGGCTCAGCCCTATGTTAACTTATGCTCAAATCTGAGCCACTCTTCCCCACTCACCCTCATTCTCTTCTCTTTTCAGTTTTTATAACATTAATGGTGGGAGAGATTGGAAATTAAAAACTCCAAAACCCTAGTTTCTCTTGCAAATCAAATTCCTAGCTCCAAACTCAAGAAGAACCCATTGGTAAGCTTCTCTTCTTCTTCTCCAACTTATTCTCTTACCAATTTCAGAAATTCCTAAACCTAATTTTGGGAATGTTCTTGTTTTTGAGCTTAGATTCAAGCTCAATTGGGTTGTGTTGAAGAGAGGTTGATTCTCCATTTGCTTTCAAGCTTCTTCTTGTTTGATTTTGTGAAAAGTGAGATTTTTATCTCACATCTTTGTCTATAATTATCTTCGATTTTTAGGTATGAATTCCTAACGTTTATTCGTGTGCAATTGATTTTGGTTTGGATCGATTTCGTGTATATTCCAATTTTTGGTGTTTTGGTCTAATTTATGAAAATCCTATTATGGATAATTGGACATTGATATTCGAGGCGTATCGAAGAGCCGTTTAGGCTGGGTTGTCGTTCGACGTAATTCCTTAGTCATCGCCCTTTGCTCGTTCGATCGTTTTTGATATCCGTTTGGCCATTTCTGGTCTAGGTTCAGGGAATGCCCTGAACCCCAAATTCAGATGTCTGAAACGTAATATTCAGACGTCTGAATATTGTTCTGGGAAGATTTCTATTCCCAGATTCAGACGTCTGAATATATGGTTTCAGAGGTCTAAATTGGTTCATTTGGAACCAGAAAGGAAATAGGCCAAAATATGCCTATTTCAGACGTCTGAAACACTTGATTCAGACGTCTGAATTGTGTTCTAGAAATCTTTATATTTCCAGATTCAGACGTCTGAACCACTTGTTTCAGACGTCTGAAACTGTTGTATTTTGCCTATTTGCCTATTCGTTTGAGAATTCCAATTTAAATCGATTCGTGACAATCCTATTTGTTGTTATCATTTATTATGACTTTGATGACTGTTTTTAGGGATTTTTGAATATCCATTTCGATGGATTCTTTATCGATTTCTTTGGATTTTATTCACGTCTTCGAATGTGAATTTTAGTGATTGATTGTCCTTACAATCTTCTTTGTGATTTGTCACTTTAAAAATATAAAGGTTTTCTATACTAGTAGTAAATATCAAAACTCTTTCCTCAAACGATTTCAATACTATTTTAATACCAAATTCGTTTATAAAACCGTTTTCCAATCTATTAGTATATAATAACCTTTACCTCACTCGTATGAGAAATCTAATTAAACGGCTTAGTAAAACGAGTGGTATGAAACGCTTGCGTTTACTTCGTCGGTTAATTCTTGGACTTGTTCGATTGAACCTCTTGTGACACTTTTCTAGTGGAGATTTACAGTTTGTTCGTAAATATTTAAGTTAACCAAGTGGTTATGGGACATGAAGCTAAACTCATATATTTACTAGCTTAGTGTAATTGACACTTCTCCTTGATCATGACGATCATCTTTGTGATTTAGACTAGCAATGTGCGATGTCTCTTTGTCTACGAGGGAGACTAAACCCCGTTTTGTGGAGTTTCGACTCAAATTGGTGGGGTAGCAACCCACGGTCTTCGGACCATTCGTGTTTCAGGTCTTCGGACCATTCGTGTGTCAAATTAATGGCTAGCTACCATGAGATAGCTTCTCGTTCATGTGTTACAGCTGTTGGTGAGTTTTCATGCTCCCGTTCGTGTGATAGGCCTCCCCCCTATTTTGTGTGATTTCTAGGTTTCGTGTGTCGAATTTTGGAATTTTCTTCTTCACCTATTTTTGTGATTTCTATTGATATGATTTATCAATTCTTGTGCATAGGTGAATTCGTGTGTCATTGACTGGATTTCTTGTGTTGATTTCTAGAATTTGTGCTTCACCAATTTTCGTGATTTCCCTTGATAAGTATTGTCAATTTTTGTGCATTGGTGAATTTGTGTGTCATTAACTTGTTGTGAATACAAGTTTTGGGTATGATACCCTTTTTGGATCTTTGAGAAGATTCTTTGATATTGATTAATCGTTTGTTGATTATCATTTTCATACTTATAGAAGTATGCCATTATGGATATTATACGTCTATGCCATATCTTTCGTTCTATATCATGTTATCTGATATTTATAGCTAGACTGATCCATTTATTATTTTCTTATAAATAATACTCGGGTCAGACCAAGATGTTGCAGGTGCTTCTGCTTGACTTCTCTCTTGGGATTGATTTCTCTGACTTTTGGTTAACTACTTAGATTAGTAGTTTTTGTTGTATACATTTGAGATATAGACTCCATTATGTATACTTATTCTTTTGTGTAGTTCATGTAACTATTCTTTTGTGATATTGTGGATCTTTCTGACCACTACTCTGATGTACACTTTTATGTGTAGTATTCATATCTTATTCCGCCTTTGTGATATGAATTGTCTGTGACTGATTTATGTTATGTTTGTTTCTATATTTGTTTCCGAAGATATTATAGCCACTGTGTAGTAGCTTTGAGTTTGTGTCGGCATGTCGGATTTCCACTTGAAAAGATTTGCATGTTATACTGTCTGACATATCGATGCTCGCACAAAGCAATTACACGGATGGTCGCTCCTCAACAGCCTTATTCTCCGTGCTAGTTGACAGCATTCACCGTAATGTTCTTGGCTAGAGTGGGTATAGAGGTGGGGCGTCACAGGCCACTTTTACTTTTGACTTTAAGGGAGACTTTGTTCGAGGTGGGCGGTAGCTGCGGCTATGCGTTACCACCAACCCGGATAGCAATTGTTATATCAACCCTGGCATTGCCTAGTTGTGCCGTGTCACCTACCCTAGCTCGCCTTATACGATTTTGGTTTTGTACCATACCTATGGAGTGCCCTCCGACGATGCCCATTACGGGAGAGATTACGGTACTGTATAGACTATGGGAATATATTATGTGTTAAGGTGGAAAATGTAAAGCCTTAACGCTATTTTAAAGTAAGTTTATTTTTCAATTAGACACTATTATAATAGAGAAATATACTACATAGTAAATAGTTTAACGAATCCTTAAGAGATGTGAATCCCGAGCATCTTTTAAGTTACTGCACTCATATTTATCCCTGTTGATTTAACTTACATAAGATCTTTTAGTTCTGACTCCAGTGATTTGTCTTTTCAATTCGCTTGGGTCAGTCCGAGCGTTTCAGGATTTGAAAATTTTTCTAGAGGAAGAAGACGAAGATTTCATTACTATTATTATTATATATTATATGGTTCAACTACATTGTATTCCGCTGCATTAATATTATTGTTATGTGAACTTTGATATTTATTGTATAAAGAAGAATCAAATGTTTGCAAACAGTTTTATGAACTGTATATTTATTATTATATTTTATCCTTCCGCTGTGAGATTCTGTTTTGTTTTAGTTCTTTCTCATTTTTCTTATTTACCCCATAACAATCCACCCGTCCGTATGGTTTGAGTTGGCACGTGTGTCGATTTAAATCGTGCGAAAAGGCGGGATGTTTCATCTGATATCAGAGCTTTGGTTTAGCGATAAACCTTAGCTTTGTGAAGTTTGACTCTTTACTAATAGGGCAGAAATACCCTATGGGAGTCGTTGAGCATGAGAGAGCGTATTTGTTAGTGTTATAAAAAAAGTTTTGATATTGTGTTATTCTGTTCCGTTTTGTATTTATAAATTCTGGTTGGTGCAAGGGACGCTGTGACATCAATAAGGATTTCTAAACACTTAATAGGACAGACCGACATAATATTTGTTTTAATATTGGTGAACGAAATAATTTTGCCTATTATATTTTCTATATATAAAATAAAAAAATTCAAATGATATCTATATTTGGCTGCAATAGATTGGTTGTTAGGTAATAAAGTGTATAAATAATAATAGAAACAAGATTGAAAATAAAATAAATGAAATTTGGGAAATTTAGAACTTACGATCCGGGGTTTTGAAATTTTTTCGAATAAATTTTGGAATATAATAGTATTGTTTATAAGTATTTTCTGATATAAATATTTTAATATAATTCGGAAGAATTGTTTTAAAGAAGATTTTGGAGAAAATAAGTTTTATACTTTCCTCTCTGTCGCTGGAAAATAATTTCGGTGATGGCGGCCGCATCATCGACTTTCATTCTCGAGTTTCGAAGGGGAAGGCCACTATAGTAGTTTTACTGCAGATTCATTTGAAAAAAAAATATATAAAATTTTTGAATTGTTTTAAATATAATTAGAGATATATAAGTTATAAGAATATATTTATCTATTGTTTTAAAATAATTTGAAATTTAACCCGGTATTAGATTCTTAAATTTCCATTAATTAATTGTTTCAATTATTGTAGTGAAATGAAAGGTAAGTAATTAATAATTGAAACCTCTAATTTAGGCAAGAGACTTAATGCCAAGTTATAAAAAAGGGAAGTCGAAATTGTAACTTAAAAGAAAAAGGGGTAAAAAAAATTTTATTGAACAATGAATTAATTAAAAGAAATGAGAAAACTTGTATAACCTTCAATTGCATTCTTTAAAACCATATATAACTTACCAAATATTAAAAGTTGAGATGTTTAATAAGAGTTTGTAATAGAATATTATATAGCTAGAAATTTGAAATAATGAAAGTATGTAATGAAAGTGTTCAATAAATTGCTTTTATTTATTAGGATTGGGGGTATAGAGTTATAAACTTAAGTTTAAATTGAAAAGACTACAAATTAAAATAGAAAAGTAAGTATTGTAAATGGAATTTAGTAATAAAAAAAATGATAAATAAATGAAACGAGGTAGTATAAATGAATGATAATGAACTTAAGTAAATAGTTGAAGATATTTATAAATAAAATTAGTAGGAAAATGAACACTGTAATAAATGAAATTAAGTAATAAATAAACGAGTACATGCAATAATAAATGAATGAATAATTATAACGAAAAAAAGGAACTGGCATGACCTGAGTTAATGGGATTGAATAATTATAAGTAATAAGTAAAAATTAAATGAAGCAAACATTTAATGAGTAAATGTAAATTAAAAAGATAAATCACTGTATAAATAAAAAGATAAACCGTTATATGAATGAAAAGAATCAAACAACAAATGTATGAATGGAATAAATAAGAATAGACTAAATCTATTGCTGAAATTGTTGTTTGTCGTGGTTTGTGATTGTTAGGTAAGGAAACTTTAATTTTGTTGGGAGGAATGAATAATCCATTGTGTTTAATCTAAGACTATTGAGTAAATGATGCACTTGATGGTTTATTCTTCATTCCGTACAATTTAAAAGTTTTGAACCCGAACAACTATTTGTTTGTTTGATTGAATGTTTGTTTTGTATTTGTTATGTATGCTGTTTGTTGAAATTGATGGTTGTTGTATTGATTGTTGTTAATGATTGAAACCACTAAAATATTTCACTTTATATAAATTGTTAACCCTTTGGATTTTATAAGTGAAATGCAGGTTATGGAAGCAATTGCTACTGCTTTTGGTTCCATAAATTAAGCGTAAATTGCCCGACAAATAGGTACGTTTCAGATTACGGTTTATAGCACTATTTTATATATTTTCTCGGGTTGGGATATAATATTTTGGATAATATATGTAATAAAATTGTTATATTTTGATATTATATTTTCTCCCGAGCCTCTCCGTACAAGGGAGACTCTGCCGAAATTTTTCATAAATTTTTGGACTTAGAAATTATTTTGAAAATGTTTTTTTCCAAACTTTATTTAATTAAGTATAAAAAGATATAATGATTATAAAATGGGATATATTTTATTTATATTTTGTAAATTATTGTTTATAAGTTAATATTTTGAATAAGATATATGGATTTCATAATTCTTTTTTTCTTCTTTTTCCTTTTCGGGGACGAAAAGTTTTGAGTGGGGGAGAGTGTAATGACCCGTAAAATTCGTGGATTTAATTTGGTTAAATTAATGAGTTTTGTAATTAAATTTAGTAGAAAAAAAACTTTACAAACAAATATTGAAATGAACGCTAAATTAAAATGAATAAATGGTGACTTAAAACCTATTTACTAGCAATTTGAATAAATTTCAATAAATGAAATGGGGTAAATATTATACCTGGGTATAAATTTCATTTAAAAGGGATTAACTAATATGTTAATGCAAATTAAGAAAATATTAGAATAAATGATAATTCCATTCCTACTTGGAAGCAGTTATTATAAGTTGCATGTTGAAATGGTTGATTGAACTGGAATTTAGAATTAGATTTAAATAAAAAAATAAAGGTTTACAATAACGGAAATTTAGGCAATAATGTTAGAACAAGTGGGTAAGTAATAACCAAAACAAGGGAATAGTATTAATGTAAATAAAGTTGAAACAGATTGGATATAGAGAAGTAAATGTAAGCATTTAATAAATTAATTAATGTGGTTTTCAATAAATGGTAATTGAATAAAAGTCAACGTTCTCTATGTAATCATATTACTTGCTGGAAAGTAATACGTAATTGATTGAATGTGATTACGAAATATAAAATTTGTTTATACACGGGATTTTAACGTTGATTGTTAAGTAAAAAACCTATAAAGGCATGTAAAGGAAATATGTAACAATCTATATGTTATTTATTTTATTTAGTATGATGAATAAAGGTTGGAATTCAAATTACAATTAAAGGAGAGTAGGTAGTACGTTATTAGGAAGTAAATTTAATGGTAGGATAACAACTATTATAAATTCCTAATTAATTGGTCAATAAATTTATTCGAAATAACGATCATCTAAATGTTGAGTAATTATAATGTCGTTATTAACAATAAGCGTTACTTTAATAATTATGATTAATTGAGAAATTAATATGGAAAGTATGTAAAGTAATAACTAGGGAAGTAATACGTTATAAATTAAATATAGCTTAAGTGTAAGTTAAAGGTTGAAATTGAATCTAATCCATTTAATTGGAAACTTATTAAAATAAATTGGATTCAATTTATAATAAAGGGGTTATTTTAAGAAATTGAAATAAATTCTATACTGGATGAATTAAGTTACTTTAAATTGAGAATGGGAATTGGTTTAAAGAATTATAAATTTATAAGTAAATTAAGATGATGAAATTTATGAATTATAGAATTTGAATCTTTAATAGTGGGTTAATTTATTTAATTTATAATAGTTGGATTTATTGCCAATAAATGAAATCAAATATTTAATTATTACGTTAAATTAAAAATTAAGTTGAAAATTAGGAAATATTTATGTAATAATTTTAAATCCAATGGTAAACCCTTCTATTTGAAATTATGAATGGAATTGTTTTGGGTAAAATCAATTTAATGGAAATTTTGGAAATTTATCTATAATTTTGAAATTTATGAAATTGAAGATTTCTATTGATTAACCCTTAATAAATTGACTTTTAAAAAATGTTAAATCATGGTAAATGTTTGAAAATTTTAAAGTGATAAAGGTTGCAAAGTTCAGAATTTTTAACGCGAAATTTGATTTAATTAATTTATTCCAAATTTATTTAATTAATATAAAATAGCCATTTTGGTTACGGACTCGGATTTCGACGAATCCAGTTTCATCGGATACGTAACAGCGAATTATTGTAGGGTTTCAAGTTTCATAGCGATCGGACTTGTCGTTTGATCGTACGAACGCGAAACGCCTTAAAATCGATTTAATTGAAATCAATTTGAAAATATTGATTTCAGCATAACTTCTTCATACGATGGAATTTGGACGTGAAACTTTTTTCATCGCGTTCAGAATATTTTAAAACAACTATTTCGATTTATGGATTTACCCAATTTCATTCCGTGGTCAGAACAAGCTTTTTGGGCCACGTTAGCGTTAGCACGTATATCCAACTCGACCCAGCTATTCAAATTTCTAACCTACCTATATAAACTTAGTTATAAACCCTAGCCTCCATCTATTCTCCTTTGTTTGTGCATTCATTTTCTCAGCTCCTCCTCTTCCCAATGGCTACAAACCCTAGATCTAAATTCAAATTTCAAAAATCAGATCCAAAGCCTAAAATTCAAAATCCTCAGAAAATTCTGGAAAATATATATATCGAAGATTTCATCGATACAAATCTGCGCGTGGCTTCTGTTTTTGCAATTGATGCTTGGATCAACGACAAATCGCAGTCAAATCCTCTAATTTTCGAAACCCTATGCCAAATTTTTTTTTATTTGAGATATAATCGATGAAATTGGTTTATGGGTTTTGAAGAGGATAGCTTGTGGAGTCGATTGGTAGTGGTATTGTGGCCTAGCTCGACACGGGGTGGCATGATTTGGTCATTTAGGGTTCGTATGAGGTGGCGGCCGGTGATAGATCTGGGCGACTGGATGTGGGGCGTCACGTTCGGCCGGAGGTGGGGAGTACGTTGGTGGCCGTGGTTTGGCGAACGGTGGAGGAAAATCGGAGAAATTCATGGTCAACGGCTAGCAACTGGCGTGCGTGCGTTTCTGGTTCAAGTAGTTCGAACGTGATGAGCGGGAAAGGAGAAGATGACGTGGCATTGAAGGTTACGTTATTCTTTATTTATTTATGTTTATTTTGTTTCAAACGATCTAAATCGAATAACTTTCACTTACGAACTCCGTTTCGCACGAATTTATTTTTGTTAGGATCGTAATAAAATTCCAGACGTTTTGGCGCTGGTTTGGAAGGATTTGGAGACTGTCAAATTTTTGGGTTTCAATTGGATTTGAATTCAATTTAAATTCGAAAGGTGAGTGTTTTAACCCACTCACAACTTCTAAGTTTTCTTATGTTTGTTAAATTGATTTATGATATGGGTAGAAATTTATTTACGACTGTTTGGCATATTTTATTCATCATCTCAGTTAAATCGCATTTATTTAATTTAACTGTTATTTAATTTTATTATTGCATATAAATTGACAGTTAAAAATTAATTATTTTGCATAAACTGCTAGTTAGACAGTTATAATTTATTTTTGAATATAAACTGATAGTTGATACCCATTATTTATCACTTGTTATATTTGATGTATTATTTGAATTTGGATGGTGTTTGAAATAAATGGATGATTTCGATAGATGAATGGATGTTCATTTATATTAATTGCAAGTTGTTATATATTTCTTTTCATTTGGGATTGCGATTTGAAATGATATATAACCGTAATTTTTATTTTAAATTACGGAGTGAAATGATAGATATCCGTATCACGTGACCATAGGGTAGACAATTATATACAGACAACGTCGGTCTATATATATATATATATATATATATAAATATTTTGAAAGTGATTTCTATGGTTTGGATCGGATAAGTTTAATAAATATTAATTTTTGATCTTATATAAAATCCTATTTTTTTATATACATACATAGTAAACTATTGATTTAAGTTATGTATAAATTTGTCAAATAAAATAAATAAGTTGAATAATGGAGTTTTAATGATATAAACCAATGAAGATTGGATGGTAAATTGGAAATTTATTTGAATGGAACTTATTTAAGAATTTCGCTCCATAAGTTGATGTAAAACTTATTAAAGCTTGGAAATTTTAAAGGTATGATATTTATAACTGGATTTTTTGTTTATTCAAGATAAATTAAACGAATATTTCTAGCATAATAAATTGAAGGAAATATTTAAGTTGTTAGTAATTGGAATTTTATTTTAAATGACTTTGATCTATTATGTAAACATTTCAAAACTAAATAATAGGACAATGAATTGGTGAATTTAAATTTCCAACCTTAAGTTTTGAAATTGTTAAATACTCAAAGTACAAATATATTGAAATTTAAGTGGTTTATTCAACTGAAAGTGAATTTAAAATTTATGGTTTTAGACTAAAATTTTAAATGAGTAAATTAGTAAAGTCGCAGAAATTATTTTATAAAGAAATTTTAAATTCAAACTAATTTATTTTATATACTGTTGAATAGCCAAACCATTCAAGTTTTAGAAATATGGTTTTAAAGCTATGAGTTTCGAAGTATCATGTTTTGAAAGTTATAATTCAAATGTTTGGTTTCCAGATATTATAAACTTTAAGCAGTATGATTTTGGAAAAAGAAATATATTTGAAATAAAAATGATATTATTGATTTGGGTTTTATAAAAATAATATCAAAATGAGTTGTTTTGGAAATGGAAATGATATCGTATTATGGGTTTTGAAATGGATAATTATATTCTGGTTTTCAAAAGTATAATTATTTTAAATGACCGCGGTGTTATAATAACGTTTGGCTGTTAAAGAGACCGGGATCGGAAGTTGTCATACTCTTTGCCAACTCCGAAAATCACTTTAACAACCGTGTACGCGGTGGAGATTCCAGAATGAAGTAGGATGGTAGCGGCGTTTCCTTTGAGGTAAATACGTGGACCCAACTCCCGTGAGTTGGCATAAGGTGGCTAAAACAGGAGCAATTCTCGGGCCAAGGGGGTTAGCGCCCTTTATCGGATACTCCTTTTGGATACTATACTCTGACTTTGGATTGATTCGGTGTCCACTTTTACTTTTGACTTTATGGGGGAGTTTGTTCGAGGTGGGCGGTAGCTGCGGCTATGCGTTACCACCAGCCCGGGTAGCAATTGGTATATCTACCCTGGCATTGTCTAGTTGTGCTGTGTCACCTACCCTAGCTCACCTTATACGATTTGGTTTTGTACCATACCTACGGAGTGCTCTCTGACGACGCCCATTACGGGGGAGATTACGGTACTGTATAGACTATGGGAATATATTATGTGTTAACGTGGAAAATGTAAAGCCTTAACGCTATTTTAAAGTAAGTTTGTTTTACAATTAGACACTATTATAATAGCGAAATACACTACATATTAAATAGTTTAACGGATCCTTAAGAGATGTGAATCCTGAGCTTCTTTTAAGTTACTGCACTGATATTTATCCCTGTTGATTTAACTTGCATAAGATCCTTTAGTTCTGACTCGAGTGTTTTGTCTTTTCAATTCGCTCGGGTCAGTCCGAGCGTTTCAGGATTTGAAAATTTTTCTGGAGGAAGAAGACGAAGATTTCATTACTATTATTATTATATATTATATGGTTCCACTACATTGTATTCCGCTGCATTAATATTATTGGTATGTGAACTCTGATATTTATTGCATAAAGTAGAATCAAATGTTTGTAAACAGTTTATGAACTGTATATTTATTATTATATTTTATCCTTTCGCTGTGAGATTCTATTTTGTTTTATTTCTTTCTCGTTTTCTTATTTACCCTATAACAATCCGCCATTCCGTATGGTTTGAGTTGGCATGTGTGTCGATTTAAATCGTGCGAAAAGGCAGGATGTTTCAGAAATACTTGGAAGAAGAGGCGAGGATAATGAAAGATGTTCCAGTATTGAAAGTTGGAGAGAGTGTTTACCACTCTGGTTGCTGGACTCCTCCAGCTACCGGTGAACTCTGCCCTGATGTCTGGTGATATCAATTGTGATTGTTTTTTAAATCTTTTGATTTCTACAATAAATTGATTTGGCATCCTGTAACTTTGAAATTTGAGTCAAAGGTTTGTTTTGTTAAAGACTGGAAATAATTATTTTCTGTATCTTCTTCTAATGGGAGAAAATTCGATCCTGTTTCTGAGATTTATTGCCATGGGTAAATGCACAACCTTATACCAGGATTGCAATTGTTTCACACACATTTGCAGATAATTAGATACTCATTCTTTGGCATGAAAGAGGCACTTGGATTTGCACCTTCTTGGCTATTATGGCTAAGGTTCGTGTTACACAGTTCATTTATCTTGTGAACTATTCTGGAAAAATGATGCATTTGAGTCAAATATTGTTTATGAATTCAGGTACAACACTTTTTTATTACTGTACCCTTGTGTCATCACTAGTGAAGTTGGATAAACTTATTTTGCTTTGCCTTACATCAAGGTAAACAAATAATCTCACGTAGCCACATAGAAGTTTTTATTTCATTTCTCAGTTAGGTGATGAATTCATGCTTTTGTTTATGATTTGTGGTTTGAACAGGCCTCTGAAAAATACTGCATAAGGATGCCAAACAAGTGGAAATTCTCTTTTGATTACTACTATGCTGCAATTCTTGCTCTTGTGATATATGTGACAGGCATGTATCTAACCAGCTTCTTTTAATTATTATGAAGTTGTTTCTTACTGTTTCAGCTCACCTTTTACCAAAAACTGCAATTCATGATATTCCGTAGAGTATACAACAGATTGCTTTTAGCTTAGTAAGTTACCATTGAAGTTAAAAGAGTCTTAAAAGCAAAGTTATGTCATGATTCATAATAGATTATGATGTCGTATAGAAGTATGTGTTTATTGATCATAGATTTTGTTTTTTTTTTCTGCTGCTAATATTTGCATCACAAGTAGCCCACATATGTATACCTACATGCTCCGACAGAGGAAGAAAGCATTTTCCAAGTCGAAGAAGGCATAACTATTTTTATTTACGCCAAATTCGGAGATGCATACTATCAAAGAGGCCGTTGAATCAAATGTCGCATGGAATAAAGACTTCATCTTTGTGGTATAGTATGATTGTACTTAGAACATGACATTTGCAGTGGACTGTATGTGTTAATGCTTTATGTATTTGGCATGTAAACTTATCTAACTTTTTGGAGTGTTAGAATTCTATGACTCTAGCTTTTAGTCTTTTCGTATGTGATTTTAATTATTTTACGACAATATTTAGTATTAGTATGGATGTATTGCATGTATGCTGATGTAATTTTTTTTTAAAATTTGCATTTATTTTGCAACAGGCAAAGTGCGTTGTTATATGATCTTTTTACAACGGTCAATGCATGTTGTGAAACAGGTTATGCAACTAGAATGGTTTGTCTATTGCAAAGGGTTATGGCCGTTGTATTATAGTCTATTACAATGGTCATAACCAGTTGTAAAAAGGTATGCTGCAATGGTTTTTACAACGTGCTTTGCCTGTTGTAAAATGTGGTGGATCTATTATAACGAGGCCTATTACAACGGGCACGTGCCCGTTGCGGAAACCATATTACAACGGGCGTTGCCCGTTGTAAAAAGACTGTTTTGTTGTAGTGTTTAAAAATCTCAAATTCAATAAGTTTCAAATCGATTTAATTAAATAAAATTCTTAATTAAGTACCATTTCAAATCAATTTCAAATCTATCTTCTCAACCTAAATTTATTAAAAATCATTATAACTCTATATTTGAAAATATAATTTTAAATAAATATTTAAACATATTATATATAGATTAAATAAAACTTTATTAAATTAAATCTTATTGTCCAACTTATTTTATAATAAAACTAATTTATTCATATTTTAAAATAGTAAAACTATAAGTAAATTCTTAAAAGTTATATTTTCAAAGCTAACTTATAATTTTTAAAATTTTCAAAACATATAATTTTAAAATAAAGAATTTAAACTTTATAAAATATGTTTATATATAATATCTTGAAATCACTATATATATAACAACGGTGTTTATATATAATTTTCTATCCTATGGTCAAGTGATATGGATATACATCATTTCAATCTGCAATTTAGACATATACACGGGTATATATCTTTTCAACACGCAATCCCAAATTCAATTCAAATGAAAATTGATAGGGTTTATCATTTCAACTCATAACAATTTACTCCTATTCTACAAAATCGTTTGGGTGTGTATCATTTCAACCCATAGGGAATTCTAGACTAACATGGAACTTGCAGAGTGAGAACAGATATTTTAATAATATAACAGGCATATATCATCAATATAAATAACAGATAATGGTGTCAGATGTCGCAGGTGAACATATGCATATAACAACATATATATAGTAATGTAAATAACCAACAGCAACATATTTCAGTTGTCGTTTCAATTGAAATCAAATTTAATAAATATAAGGACGTTAATCGTGAGTGATTGCTCACCTTTCGAGGCTAGAGATGAATGAGAGTGAGATGAGTTACGAATTCAAGCAAGAATTTTGACGAGCAAAGATGATAGCTTGGGAATTGACGAAATTAAATTGAAACTGGATTGATGAGGATCAGTTATAAGTGAACTTGTATATATAACTGTATATACTGTAAAATCATATGCTTAATCAAACACATTTCAAATTTAAATATATATATTTCAAAATCATTGTTTTAAATCAACCATATATATTAAATCAAACATATATACTATATATAATTTGAAATAAATACATACATATATGTGTATATACTTATTAAAATACAAAATACTTATATATAATGTATGTTCATTGCAACATATCAAATACCACATATATAAACTTTTATACTTTGTATACTTTACAAATTATAAACTGAAAAAACTTTCATACCTATATATGCACATTATATAAAATGCTACAAGTAACCATATCAGGAAAAAAAGCTTATATATACAACATACAACCATAAATCTACAATTTTATAAACTAACAGAGTATATATAAACATACATAGTCATATACATATATATATATATATATACAACATATAATAACATATTATAAAGTAACATGTTATGAAACAAGCATTTTATGAACTACAAACATATATATCCTTCCACTATTAATAATAGGATATATATAAGCTACACCAACACCTTATACAACTCAAGTAACATATATATATATATACACACACATACATATACATGTTCCCTTATTTTATCAGTACATATTTAGAAACCCAATTATATAATTAATACGCTATGAATAAAAGAGTCCAACATACCACAGATTTATATATATAACACTAATATAACTTACTTCATAGGTATTTATTAATATACATGCACTAACAGGTAATACACTACAACATAACTTTATATCTAACTAACATAGTTTATAATTTGTATAAATAACATATTATAATATATATATAAACTGACATATATATCACTTACTTAAAACACATATACAAACTGATATATACATATTAGATATATATGTATATATCTATGCATTCACTTTCGAAATCAAAGACACATATATATACTATGAACGTTTATATACACAAACTTATACAATCTAAAAAAAATCCAACAGCAAAACAAACATAAACTTTTATAACTATATAAATGCAACAAATCATATAGCTTATATGACGATCCACAAATCCATACCCTTTGAATCGACAATAATCCCCACATGTACGATCCAAAAAACAAAGACTGACGGAAAGTCAAGAGAAAGAAAAGAAGAGTGAAGAAGAGAGGAGAGGAAAGAGAGAAGATAGAACCAAACAGAACAATACAGAATCTAACATCGCAGCGGAAAATATATAATATCGTATCAATGATCTTTACAAAATAGAAACCGTATATATACACACATCAATCAGAGTTCAACAATCTATCAGAGTTGTCAGCCTGGACAGTTATAATAACTTGTCCTCACAATTGCTGATAATATAAACAACAAACAAAGCAATAATGCAGCGGATAATCAAGCAAATACGGATGTATAAAAATGAAGATCTTCAGCTCTCCTGCTGAAGCTCCAAAGGCACCAAAACTGAACCTATAAATATACTCGGTCTGACCCAAGCACTGAAAGGGAAGAATGCCCGGATTAGCCTGGTAAACCAGCAAGAGAAACACACTCAACTGAATTTATTAAATTACCAAAACTTTTCCTTAGTTTTCAAAACAAAAGTATCTCGTAAGACACGCCCACACATAAACACAGACATGTTTTTACCTTACGATAACTAAAACATATCATATCAAATCCTCTTGTATTATAGTAGTGCCTACTATATACAAATAATGTTAATCATAGCTGAAATTGTTACATTGATTAAATTCTAGCATATAGCCCAATTGGGTAATACAATCAAAATGGCAGATATGCAGTGGAGTTTGGATTTCCATACAAATGACCAGGTGAAGGGACCACCTTCCGAAGGGTACACCTCTAGATGGATGTCCAGAGGCACAGAACATCTGCCCTCTACCAACACAAGACCGGTCCACCTCTATAACTAGACGGTACCGAATATGTCATCCCCCAGTCGTTACCGACCTTTACCAAGGGCCCTCTAGCATACAAACCATAGCAATCAGATACATGACGTCATAGCGTGCAAAGATATATCTAGAAGACGATGATCATACCCTAATGGGAGCGACCCACTTAGCCCTGCTGCATCTAACCATGTCTTAGTCATTTCCGATTGATGAGGCCTGAGGTAACGATTAGCTTTCACAATCACATATCACATCACTTTGAATGCCACATGTCCATTCCCGTTGACTACTAATTGCCTTCCACAAAAATACAACCCTTAAGCTCATACGTCTCAAGGAGGGTGTTAAGCTAAGAGAAATTGCCTTCTCCGCCACCACTGATGTACGTTTGTAAAAACCAATGTATGTAATCCATAAAATGCAATGTTAGACAAACATCCATACAAGTTGTCCAGGAACAGGACAAATCGAACGTACTTTCCTACCACATCCTGTAGGGAAATCCCTAGGATTAGTAGCGAATAGTCCTTGCATTGGATATTTCATAACGAAAATACCACTGCTATTGGATGTATATTGGGATTTGAACCCCAAATGTTCAAAAAGCAGTCCCCTACTATGAAAATTCAGAATATCAGTATCATCACATGTAACTTGCACAATCGTTGCATATACATTGGTCCGAAGTGGTTTTCAGATAAATCTGATCCCGGTCTCTTCGCACCAACAACGAAAAAGCGTTTCTCAACCTCACACAGAGACTAAGTCTCATAGACTTATCACGTCTCCAACTTTCAACTTGCTATCCTTCGGGCCAAAAAGGAAGCTCGATAGATTGGAGTAATACTCTGCACTATACGAATCAACATCCTCAACACAAATGATAATCAAGCCTACACAGAATGCTACGTACTAAGTGTACGACTAAATAGTTCCCACATCAAGTCGAGGAACTAAAATTTGGCCAAGTTTGATAGTCTGTTATTTAACAATCAAAACAAATAGACAAATATTTAGCACCATAACAATCACCTTGCCCTTTTTATAAATCTTTTATTAATTAAATCACTTGCCAAATATTCACTTTAAATTATCTTTAAGAAGATATAATCTCAAAACCATTTCAACTTCTATTTTCGAAAACATTTCCAAATACTTATTCAATAATAAGTAATTCCCAATTCTATTTATTTCCAACAATTAGAAAATATTACATACACTTAAATAAGAATTAAGTATATATTTTATTCTTTAAGGAAAACATTCTATTTAAATACATTTATTTGAGTTAAAATGAATGTTGCGTAAAACATCGTTACGACAACCCAAAATCACTAGTATAGGGATTCGAAAATTAGATAGATATATAAATCCCAATACTATACAAAAATATTTTCTTTCGAAAATCATTTACTATAACAATAGTGTTATAGTCCATCATTTCCTTATACTTTTCGAAAACGTCTTTTTCAACAATGAATGTTGAAATCTATGGTTTCGATCCTTAACACATTTTAATACATCTTCAACTTATTTAGCTTCATTTAAAAGATCACTTTCAAAACATTCATTTTATTTAATATATTATTCACTGTCCAAAATTGACGAATTTATTGCCTAATCAAATTTATTGCTGTTGCATATTAAATTAAAAGATTATCCACTATCCAAATTCGTGGATATAATTCCCTTAATAAAGATCCATATCTAGTTTATCAATTTAAATTGATTTCGGATTTATAAAACAATGTTTATAAATTCCATGTTTCTATTTTATAAAAACTTCAACTTATAAAATCACTTTATTAACAAATTCTATTTATATATAAAAATCCAACTTATAAGCAAATTACTTATAAATCATTTATTTACAAAATCGTTTATTTTATAACTTCACAAATTTAATAAATTTCATTCACTTATAAAATCCATTTATAACATCATTTTAACAATTATAAAAACCCCTTTACAATTCAATTAATTTGATTTATAAAAATTAAATTTTATAAATATTCTTTATAAACCATTTATATTAGTCAAAAATCTCAATTTAAACCATTTCACAAAATGATTAACTCCATACTTCACAAAAATCACATCAATTATATTTCCCAAAACATCATAATTTTTATAACATAAAAATTATCACATTTATTTATTCAAAATAAATCGATTCCCAAAATTAAAAAAACGTATACTTTCAAAAATCACTTTAAAATCCTTTTAAATTTGGAAATCATCACTTTAACATTTTTAAATTATAAGAATAGGCCAGATGCTGCACAAAACTAAATACAACAATCACAACATCCAAAACATCATATATCATATGATAACAGCATATATATCAATATTTGTAAATAAACCAATACTGGTGAGGAATCCAGTTGGATCCCCCAACCTATCACCTGCAACAACTATACATATTAAAATATATGTACAATGTCCGCTTCGAGGCAGACGCACGTACAAAGGGTCATCCGCTCATACACGGGAACGTATAGGGTCAACTACTCCACTAGGTAGGTATATATCCAAATATCAATCAATATATCATATATCATCCAGACAATCATCAATCATCATATAATAAATTATTTCTCGCTTATTTAAAAATACCAGTGAGTCAAAAAGAGTGAGTCGTACTCATATTGCTTGTAGTCGTTGCGTTAGCGATTTATTCCGATTAAAATTAGACAAGCGTTTAATTTCAATCAAAATTTTCACTAGCTCAAATAAATCCTAATCCTGCTTCATACTATAATGCTCGTCAATACGGACCCAACATAATGCGTTTCGTGCGAAACGAACCTCGTATGAAGAAGATATGATGTGTTAAAGTTTAAACGAATTAAAAGATAACTAATTTACAAATCTATTTATTTTTAAAGCCTTCTTTTATTCTCAGCAATTTGATCTCATTCTATCAGATCTACTCCACGTGAACTCTTCCTTCCTCCCTCGTCTATTTCGTTCGTGAAAACCCAATAGAGCCGCCTATTTTTCTTGAATTTTCGCAACTTATACGTGCAAATTGAAGATGATCGAACAACGTCCTTTCGAGCCCACCATGTTAGCTACCCACGGCATGCTTCCAGTCGAACTCGGTAGCACATAGGCCGAGAAAACCGAACCCATAGCCTAGACGAACGCTATCCCCTAGCCTCCACGTCGAGCCTTCATTTCCAATCTTCTACCGTTTATCTATTAGTACTCGTTGCACTCTACGTTTTTGCAGTTGATAATTTTTCATAATTGTTGATGGATTGGATGAAATCAGAGGGGAAAGATGGGTGTTTTCTGGCCATGCATTCTATGGTGGCGGTTAGCCCTAGCTAGTTAGGGTTTGGTGAATAAAATGTGGGCCACTTATAGAAAATCACGCGATACTATTCATCCCGAAAATTTTCAAACTCGAAAGGAAGCGTGTCGCCTGGTGTTTATAATGTTTTACCCCTATTCCGAACACAAGCGAATATATATCGGGAGCCAATTCGATCGTATTTGAAAGATAGATTTTCAAATCGACTATTTTAAATTCAACATTCACTTAAACGAATTTCTACGTGTTTTAGTTTGCCTCGGACAAACCATAAGTCCGATTGACACGAAATTTGATCTTACAATAATATTATATTTTGGATCCGATGAAACCGGTTTCGTCGAAATCCGAGACTTTTTAAAAAATGGTTATTTTTACTCATCAATTAAATATTAAAATATTCAATTTTTACAATTTATCTTTTAATTCAATTTTAAAAGTCCTGTAACATCATTCTAATTCAACTAGGATTTAATTCACTTTATAAATCATTTTCATTCACTTTAAATCCAATTTACAATTATTTACACAATTTATAATATTAAATTAATAATTTAATTATCCAATTAAACACTACAGTTGAAATATTATTTATTCATCTTATAAACTTTACTTGGGAATATTTAAAATTAATTAAATATAAGAATTTCAAATGGCTGAAACTCTGGGTCCCCCCTACTTAAAAGAATTTTGTCCTCGAAATTACTAAGTAAGAAAAAGTCACAAAATCCATTATATTTTCAAAATAATTCATTCAAATTAGAAATCAAATCTCTAAGTGACTTTCCCAAAATCCAAAGTTAAACTTCTTAAAAACTTTTCTATTTTTCAAATCCGTTCTTAGTTATCTTTCCAAACTACTAATATTGTATATCCTTTAACTCAAAATCAAAAAATTTCCAATATTCTCAAAAAATATCTAACAACTTAAATTTTCAAAAAAATTCGCCAGCGTCTCCTTTGTGCGGTTCGATCGTAGAAGGATTACAACATATATATATATCACAAATATACATCTCATCGTCAAGGATGAGGCATCCTAAAGGAAAAAAGTGTAAAAGTACGATATGTAATCCGAGATATGTACCTTATATATTATTAGCGGGCATATACGGCTAATATAGCGTGAAAGCGAGCTCCAAATGCGAAGCATACGCCATCTGTACCTACTAAACACTCAATACACAAATGAGAAACAAGTATATATGAAAATAATATCAATATACAACATATACCAATATAACAACTATATAGGCCAATATATCAAATGCAATAACCACAACAAATCCAACCATCAACCAACTGTAACGACCCAGAATTTTTATTAACTTAAATTTGAATATTTAATTAATTTTAGATATTAATAAGTGAAATTTATAAGTCGAATAAATTTTATTTTGATTTATTGGATTTAATTGGATAATTAAATCGATAATTTAATACGTTAAATTATGGAAATAATTGAAAATCGAGTTAAATATGATTGAAAATGATTTGTAAAATTTTATTTTATCATATTGGAATTAGAATGATATTTTAGAACTTTTAAAATCGAATTAAAAGTTAATTGGTGAAAATTGAATATTTTAATATTTAATTATCGACTGTAAAATAGTCAATTTTTGAACAGTCTCAGAATTGAACGAAACCAGTTTCATTGGATCCGTAATAGTTAGTTATTACCGGATTTCAATTTTCGTGTCAATCGGAGTTATCGTTTGATCGTGGCAGCTCGAAACGCATCGAATCGTTTTTAATTTAAATTTGGCGAGTCAAAATAGCCATTTTTCAAAAAGTCTCGGATTTCGACGAAACCAGTTTCATCGGATCCGTAGTGTGATATTATTGTAAGGTTTCAAATTTTAAGTCGATTGGATTTACCGTTTGTCCGGTACGAATTAAAACGCCTAGAAATCGATTTAAATCGGTTTAATTTAAATTGAGCGTTTGCAGCCATGACTCGCACAGATGTCCGAATTAGCTTCCGAAACCTATTCCATTGTGTCCGAAACGCGAGATAAACCCTAGGTACGTCAGTTTCGGCGCCTAAATCGGAGTTCGGAATTTCCGGATGAATAGTGTCGATCGATTTCTCTATAAATACACACCCACACCCTTCACAAAAAAAAATAAAAAATAAACCTAAATTGCAAAACCCTAGCCGCCACTATCAGGTTGAAGGGCCAGAATTCAATCTCGTTCATTCCTCAATCTCTCTCAATCTACAAAGATTTAGCCAAAGTGTTCAACACGAAGGTTGGAGAGCACGACGAGAGCTTTCGATCCATACGGTTGAGATCGTGTTTGGAGTCGCGTGGAGGGAGCAATTGGAGCCGAACCTGTAGATTTTCGCACGCATTTCGAGGGGTTTAGGGGGGGCCGAGCTTCAAGCCATGGGTGGTGGAGGTAGCTCTCGCGAAGAGCTTCGATTTGCAAGTGGTTTGATGTGATTTCGTCGAGTGTAGGAGGAGTAAAGTTAAAACCTAATATTGGAGAGATGGGTTGCTTTGCTTCGTGAATGGCCTGTAGCCGTGCGTGATGAAGGAGAAGGTAGGCGAGCGGTCATGATGCGTGGGAACCAAATCCTACGGCCTGTGTTGTTGTAGGTTATAAAAATTTGAAATTTAGTTGTAAATTGTTTATATAAATTCGTATAAACTTCATAAAATCATAACTTTTTCATACGAGGTCGAAAAAATGCAAACTCAGTTGCGTTGGAATCGTATGGACGAGCACTACGCGATGGAGTTGGTTTGGAGTCGTTTGGAGTTAGTGAGAATTTCGGGTAAAATTAAACGCGCGTTTAATTTTATTCGAAATAAATCGCTAAAACGGAAATTAAAATCAAGGTGAGAACTTCTCACTCAATCGAATCAGTTTCGATTTTATTTTAAATAGTTAGATTTAAAATATTTGAATGCATGTTTGAATGATGATTGATATCTATTGATTGTTAAAATAGACATTATGCGCCGTTAGTAAGCGGATGTTATTTATTAAAAACATATACCGCGAATATTTCATAAACAGTGAAATAGGTATTATATATAATATCAATATATATATATATTGGCATATGTATATATTGCAGTTGTTGATTTCCCGTATTTTTTAGCGGATGAGACCCTATTACGCCGTTATTAAGCGGATAATATTTATTAAAAACATATACCGCGGTAATTCCGTACTGGAGCGGAATTGGTATTGTGCTAATGTTTGTGGATGCAGGAAAACAGGTTGGAGGGATCCAACTGGATTCCTCAACAGTTTTTATTTGATTTCAGATATTTTGATATTTGATGGATTATCATATCGATATATGATATCGTTGTTGTCGTGATTGACTATTTGGTGTGTAGCATCATTGGACCCAGATTTTGGGATTTTAAAATGATTTTTAAAGTGATTTTAGAAAGTATACGTTTTATAAAATAATTTTTGGAATTGATCCATTTTAAATAAATAAACGTTATAATTTTTAATGTTATAAAAATTATGATTTTTGAGAAATATAGTTAAAAACTGATTTTTGAGAATACGATGCTAATGATTTTATAAAATAGTTAAATTGGGATTTCTGAAATAATTGTGAAAAGTTTAAATATAGGATTTATAAAATTTGATTTTTTTTATAAATAAAAATGGTGAAATAATAAAGGAGATTAAAGACGTTTTAAAAGAATAATATAAATTGAATTATATTTAGAGATTTATAAATGGATATTTATAAATTGAAATATTGACATTATAAAACAAGTTTTTATAAGTGTTTGAATGAAGTGAAAATGGATTGCATAAGTGAATGGAATTTATAAAATTATAAATGGTGAAGTTATAAATGAAATTTATAAATAGTAAGATTTATAATTTTTTGTGAAATTATTAAAGAATATATTTGGATAAATAATTGAATCTTATAAGTTATAGGATTTAAAATTATGAAGTTCAAAGGAACGATTTTTGTGAACGAATAAATTATAGGTATTTAACTTATAATATGAATCTTTGTTTTATAAGTGAGTTATAAATCGAATAGGTTAATAAAGGAATTTATAAAAGGAAGTTGTTATAAATAAATAGAAATGGAATTTATAAACGTTGTTTTATAAATTCGCAAACGACTTATTTTGATAAGAAACTTGTTATAACTTATTTATGGAGTTATATTCACGTTTTTGAACTGTGAATAATTCTTTAAAATGAAATGTATATAAATGATGAAATTGATTAACGTAATATATTCACGTTTTTGAATAGTGAATAACATGTTAGAGAAATTTTTTAGGATGTGATATTTTGAATTGAATTAAAACGATCTAACGATGTTTTAAAATATGTTAAGATTCGAAACCATAGATTTCAACACTTATTGTTGAAATAGACGTTTTCGAGAAATAAAAGGAAATAGTGGACTATAACACTGTTGTTATAGTAAATGATTTCCGAAAGGAAAAGTTTTGTATAGTATTGGGATTTATATATCTATTTAAATTTCGAATCCCTATACTAGTGATTTTAGGTTGTCGTAACGATGTTTTACGCAACATTTGTTTTGGCCCAAATAAATATGTTAAAGAGAATGATTTCCTTAAAGAATGAAATATATACTTAATTTCGATTTAAGTATATAGAATATTTTCTAAGTGTTGAAAATAAATAAAATTTGTGAATTACTTATGAATAAATAAGTATGGAAATGTTTTCCAATATAAAGGGAATATTTTGAGAATTTATCTTTTTGAAGATAAATTGAAAGGGAATATTGAAATGAATAATTGGAATCGAATATTCATAGATATTTTGGATTATAAATTCACTATGGAATTTATGAATGAAATTGGAAATTGGGTCTAAAAATAAATATTGATTTATTTTTGAAGTGTGAAACTATATATCTTGTAAAGATATTTTGGAAAATAAATAATTTGGAAAATTATTTGGAAACTGGTGATGTATGCATATCAATTGATAGTTCAATAACCGACTATCAATATTTCCCTTTGAATGGGTATTTGATGTGATTTTGTTTGAATTTGAATGCCACACTTATTTTTGAATAAGCGCTCACTATTCGGGTTAACCGGGAAAGGACCATGGGGTCGTATAACCCATTCCGAATATGTGATACGTCGTTGTGAATTGCATTGAAGATCGGTGTTGAAGACCCGGTATTTGCAAAAGCGATAGGATGACCTGTCGATTGACTCTGCACCGAGTAGCTACGGTATTCAGTTCTCCATATGTGATGGTGAATCCGATCAGGATTGTGAATATCCGGATTGCAAGGACTTCTTTGTAAGTGCCTTCGGTTTTGTTCGAGCCCGGAACAAACTTGTATGGATTGTGTGTCTGACATTACAAATTGAGATATAAAGCCGATTTCATTCAAATATATTTCTGTTGGTGGCGGAGAATTTATTCTTTTAGCTTAACACCCTTCTCTGAGAAGTACGTGCTTAGAGGTTATATAGTTGAAGTTATCAGCGATATATTCCCAATTTGGTAATGTGACATGCTGAGTGATGCTGAGATGATCATTGTGTTGATTATTTGTGATAGGATCGTTTATTTGATCGTCTATCCTTGTGATCATTGTGTTGATCATTTGTTGACCCAAAGCATGGCTTTTGTATAAAGTATGTTTTTGTGGACGTGACTTCGTCGAGCCTCACACCCCGTGAATGGTCAAAACAGGAAAGATGCGGCAAGGTTATGAGGGGTAGCGCCCTTTAGGATGTGTGCATTTCCTTCTGGAAAAGGGTGGTATCATGGTATGGAGCCCAGATACTTACTCATGTTGAAAACACTTTGTTATGATTGTGTGAATTGATTACGAGCGCTCGGTGAAAAGGTCCCAAAGGACCGGGGGATGGCATATTCGGTCAGTTGTTACTCAGTTAGGGGTAACCCGGCCTTGTGTTGGTAGAGATCCGGTTTGGTTCTCGGGGATGTCCATCCAGAGGCATTCTCATGTGGCAATGGGAAGTTCCTTGGCCTGACCATTTGTTGGAAATCCAAAGAAACAATACGGGACTTGTACGGTATTAGTTGTATAACCTGCTATGGAATGTGGCGGTAACCTGCTATTGAACATAGTAGCTATAGTAGGCATAAGTGCGGAATGTCTATGCTGGCTAAGATTTATATTCTACTTTCGAAATAAATTTTTCCTACACTATGCACTAATAATAATATGAAATGTTCTTTTAAATGCGTATCAAGCATCTTTGACTATCATAAGGAGAAATCTCCTCCGATTCTGCGTTTGCATTGTGTGTGTGTGCGGGAGGCCTTATGGTAGTCTCATTTTTAAAAGCATTGCGAATTGACTTTAAAAATATTCCTATATTTTGATTTTTAAGATAAATAAACTGTTTTGAGTTCTCACACCAGTCACATGACTGACTTGGAGTTTATTGTTTTCCTTCCTAAACTCTGGGTTCCCACCAATTTCCACACGGGCAGTTAAGAGTTAGGTTTATCAGGATATTCTGGATATTCTGGAGTTGCTGGAGGCAAGATGGATGGCATGGCGTATTACTAATTATATAGTATTTCTTTTTCCGCTGCACTGTTTGTTGTTGTTTGTTGTTGTACACTCTGATGATATGATGTAATGAAATGAAATGTATAAAATGTAATAACTGATATAGTTCTTTGTTTAAAGATTATTCATTTATTATTATATGTTGTTCCGCTGCGAATTGTGAGATTCTGATGTTGTTCTGTTGTTTTCTGATCCGTTCTATTTTAAAATTTTGTTCTATTCTCTATTTTCTATCTCTTCTCTATTCTATGTTCTCTATTCTCTTTTCCTTCTATTTTAAAATTATCTATTTTATCTTCTCTTTTCTTCTCTTCTTTTCTACTTTTTCTTAAATTCTTTTTAAAACCCATAACATTTCGGTTTTTCGGCAACGAAAAATCGAAAACGTTACATTTGGTATCAGAGCTTATGGTTAAGCGACAACCATGGTTCTGTTGGGTGTTACTCATTAGAGATAGAGTCAGCAGTACTCTAGAATGAGTTTGACTGATAATAGCTATGAGAGCGTATTTGTTAGTGAATATAAAATTGTTTTATATTGTGATGATTGGTTTGTTGAGTGGTATATGAACCTTCGTCGGCGTGGTCTCGACAACTATGCCGAAGGGGTTTCTAAACACTTGAATAGAACAATTCGACATAATATTGTTTTAAATTGGGTAAATGAAATAATTTTACCTTGATTATATTTTTATATATAAAGGAATAATTTTTTTTGAATTATTAAATTGTATATAAGTTGATTGTTAGGTTGTTTGAATAATCTAAATAAAAGAATAATTGTATAAGCAAATGAATTATAAGAATTGGATTATAATTAAAGTGATTTACAATTGTGAAATAAACTTATATATATAAGAAGTGAAACTATATGAATATGAGTTGTAATAAAAGTGAATTTAAAGTTAAATGGAATATAACTTAAGAGGTGTTGAATGAAGTGATAAATGTGAACTTGAGTTATATAAATGAAATTCAACTGTTGTAATTGAATTGAATGATTGGATTGAATGATAATCAATTAAATGTAAATTTAAGTTGATATGAAATAATGAATGTAAGCAAAGGAATTTGGTTGTAATGAATATACATTGATTGTATATAATTCATTAAGTATTAATGAAAGTGAATTAGTGAAATTGAAAGCTAAAGTAAATTGAATTCAAATTAGAAGCAAATAAATTTGAATGGAATTGAATTTGATTTGGAAGTGAACCAACTTGAATATGAATTAGTGAATATAAACTAATTGAGAATGAATGTTAGTAACAACATCCACTGTATATGAATCAAATGTGATTTAAATTGAAAACCAATTCATTAATATTAAAGTATGAATGAATATCTATTGGTTATGGATGTTAGTTGGTTGATGGTTGAATATATTGCATTTGTTGTTTGTTTCATTTGCTATGTTGACATATATAGTTATTATGTTGCTATAGGATGTATATTGATACTATTGTCTATATGCATGTTCTCATGTTGTTTGTTGAGTGATTAGTAGGTGCGGATCGCGTTTGCTTCGCATTTGGAGCTCGCTTTTGCGCTATATTAGCCGTATATGCTCGCTAATAAAATATAAGGTACATATCTCGGATTAAATATCGTACTTTTACATTTTTTCCCTGCGGGATGCCTCATTACTTGATGAGATGTATATTTGTGATATATATACTGTCATTTTTTTTTCGGATCGAGCCGCGCAAAGGAGACTATGGCGAATTTTTCCGGAAATTTAAGGCGTTAGAAAAAATTTGAGAAAAATTGGAAATTTTTGAAAATTATAACTTTGATTTTGGAATTGAAAGTTAAATGATATAGTTTGGTTTTGAAAGGATAACTAAGTATGATTTGAAAACTTAGTAAAGTTATTGTAAGAAGTTTAACTATGAATTTTGGAAAGTTAATAAATTCTGTAACTTTTCTTACTTGTAATTTCGAGGACGAAATTCTTTTAAGGGGGAAAGATTGTAACGACCCAGAATTTTTATTAATTTAAATTTGAATATTTAATTAATTTTAGGTATTAATAAGTGAAATTTATAAGTCGAATAAATTTTATTTTGATTTATTGGATTTAATTGGATAATTAAATCGATAATTTAATACGTTAAATTATGGAAATAATTGAAAATCGAGTTAAATATGATTGAAAATGATTTGTAAAATTTTATTTTATCATATTGGAGTTAGAATGATATTTTAGAACTTTTAAAATCGAATTAAAAGTTAATTGGTGAAAATTGAATATTTTAATATTTAATTATCGACTGTAAAATAGTCAATTTTTGAACAGTCTCAGAATTGAACGAAACCAGTTTCATTGGATCCGTCATAGTTAGTTATTACCGGATTTCAATTTTCGTGTCAATCGGGGTTATTGTTTGATCGTGGCAGCTCGAAACGCATCGAATCGTTTTTAATTTAAATTTGGCGAGTCAAAATAGCCATTTTTCAAAAAGTCTCGGATTTCGACGAAACCAGTTTCATCGGATCCGTAATGTGATATTATTGTAAGGTTTCAAATTTCAAGTCGATTGGATTTACCGTTTGTCCGGTACGAATTAAAACGCCTAGAAATCGATTTAAATCGGTTTAATTTAAATTGAGCGTTTGCAGCCATAACTCGCACAGATGTCCGAATTAGCTTCCAAAACCTGTTCCATTGTGTCCGGAACACGGGATAAACCCTAGGTACGTCAGTTTCGGCGCCTAAATCGGAGTTCGGAATTTCCGGATGAATAGTGTCGATCGATTTCTCTATAAATACACACCCACACCCTTCACAAAAAAAATAAAAAAATAAACCTAAATTGCAAAACCCTAGCCGCCACTATCAGGTTGAAGGGCCAGAATTCAATCTCGTTCATTCCTCAATCTCTCTCAATCTACAAAGATTTAGCCAAAGTGTTCAACACGAAGGTTGGAGAGCACGACGAGAGCTTTCGATCCATACGGTTGAGATCGTGTTTGGAGTCGCGTGGAGGGAGCAATTGGAGCCGAACCTGCAGATTTTCGCACGCATTTCGAGGGGTTTAGGGGGGGCCGAGCTTCAAGCCATGGGTGGTGGAGGTAGCTCTCGCGAAGAGCTTCGATTTGCAAGTGGTTTGATGTGATTTCGTCGAGTGTAGGAGGAGTAAAGTTAAAACCTAATATTGGAGAGATGGGTTGCTTTGCTTCGTGAATGGCCTGTAGCCGTGCGTGATGAAGGAGAAGGTAGGCGAGCGGTCATGATGCGTGGGAACCAAATCCTACGGCCTGTGTTGTTGTAGGTTATAAAAATTTGAAATTTAGTTGTAAATTGTTTATATAAATTCGTATAAACTTCATAAAATCATAACTTTTTCATACGAGGTCGAAAAAATGCAAACTCAGTTGCGTTGGAATCGAATGGACGAGCACTACGCGATGGAGTTGTTTTGGACTCGTTTGGAGTTAGTGAGAATTTCGGGTAAAATTAAACGCGCGTTTAATTTTATTCGAAATAAATCGCTAAAACGGAAATTAAAATCAAGGTGAGAACTTCTCACTCAATCGAATCAGTTTCGATTTTATTTTAAATAGTTAGATTTAAAATATTTGAATGCATGTTTGAATGATGATTGATATCTATTGATTGTTAAAATAGACATTATGCGCCGTTAGTAAGCGGATGTTATTTATTAAAAACATATACCGCGAATATGTCATAAACAGTGAAATAGGTATTATATATAATATCAATATATATATATTGGCATATGTATATATTGCAGTTGTTGATTTCCCGTATTTTTTAGCGGATGAGACCCTATTACGCCGTTATTAAGCGGATAATATTTATTAAAAACATATACCGCGATAATTCCGTACTGGAGTGGAATTGGTATTGTGCTAATGTTTTTGGATGCAGGAAAACAGGTTGGAGGGATCCAACTGGATTCCTCAACAGTTTTTATTTGATTTCAGATATTTTGATATTTGATGGATTATCATATCGATATATGATATCGTTGTTGTCGTGATTGACTATTTGGTGTGTAGCATCATTGGACCCAGATTTTGGGATTTTAAAATGATTTTTAAAGTGATTTTAGAAAGTATACGTTTTATAAAATAATTTTTGGAATTGATCCATTTTAAATAAATAAACGTTATAATTTTTAATGTTATAAAAATTATGATTTTTGAGAAATATAGTTAAAAACTGATTTTTGAGAATACGATGCTAATGATTTTATAAAATAGTTAAATTGGGATTTCTGAAATAATTGTGAAAAGTTTAAATATAGGATTTATAAAATTTGATTTTTTTTATAAATAAAAATGGTGAAATAATAAAGGAGATTAAAGACGTTTTAAAAGAATAATATAAATTGAATTATAATTAGAGATTTATAAATGGATATTTATAAATTGAAATATTGACATTATAAAACAAGTTTTTATAAGTGTTTGAATGAAGTGAAAATGGATTGCATAAGTGAATGGAATTTATAAAATTATAAATGGTGAAGTTATAAATGAAATTTATAAATAGTAAGATTTATAATTTTTTGTGAAATTATTAAAGAATATATTTGGATAAATAATTGAATCCTATAAGTTATAGGATTTAAAATTATGAAGTTCAAAGGAACGATTTTTGTGAACGAATAAATTATAGGTATTTAACTTATAATATGAACCTTTGTTTTATAAGTGAGTTATAAATCGAATAGGTTAATAAAGGAATTTATAAAAGGAAGTTGTTATAAATAAATAGAAATGGAATTTATAAACGTTGTTTTATAAATTCGCAAACGACTTATTTTGATAAGAAACTTGTTATAACTTATTTATGGAGTTATATTCACGTTTTTGAACTGTGAATAATTCTTTAAAATGAAATGTATATAAATGATGAAATTGATTAACGTAATATATTCACGTTTTTGAATAGTGAATAACATGTTAGAGAAATTGTTTAGGATGTGATATTTTGAATTGAATTAAAACGATCTAACGATGTTTTAAAATATGTTAAGATTCGAAACCATAGATTTCAACACTTATTGTTGAAATAGACGTTTTCGAGAAATAAAAGGAAATAGTGGACTATAACACTGTTGTTATAGTAAATGATTTCCGAAAGGAAAAGTTTTGTATAGTATTGGGATTTATATATCTATTTAAATTTCGAATCCCTATACTAGTGATTTTGGGTTGTCGTAACGATGTTTTACGCAACATTCGTTTTGGCCCAAATAAATATGTTAAAGAGAATGATTTCCTTAAAGAATGAAATATATACTTAATTTCGATTTAAGTATATAGAATATTTTCTAAGTGTTGAAAATAAATAAAATTTGTGAATTACTTATGAATAAATAAGTATGGAAATGTTTTCCAATATAAAGCGAATATTTTGAGAATTTATCTTTTTGAAGATAAATTGAAAGGGAATATTGAAATGAATAATTGGAATCGAATATTCATAGATATTTTGGATTATAAATTCACTATGGAATTTATGAATGAAATTGGAAATTGGGTCTAAAAATAAATATTGATTTATTTTTGAAGTGTGAAACTATATATCTTGTAAAGATATTTTGGAAAATAAATAATTTGGAAAATTATTTGGAAACTGGTGATGTATGCATATCAATTGATAGTTCAATAACCGACTATCAATATTTCCCTTTGAATGGGTATTTGATGTGATTTTGTTTGAATTTGAATGCCACACTTATTTTTGAATAAGCGCTCACTATTCGGGTTAACCGGGAAAGGACCATGGGGTCGTATAACCCATTCCGAATATGTGATACGTCGTTGTGAATTGCATTGAAGATCGGTGTTGAAGACCCGGTATTTGCAAAAGCGATAGGATGACCTGTCGATTGACTCTGCACCGAGTAGCTACGGTATTCAGTTCTCCATATGTGATGGTGAATCCGATCAGGATTGTGAATATCCGGATTGCAAGGACTTCTTTGTAAGTGCCTTCGGTTTTGTTCGAGCCCGGACAGACTTGTATGGATTGTGTGTCTGACATTACAAATTGAGATATAAAGCCGATTTCATTCAAATATATTTCTGCTGGTGGCGGAGAATTTATTCTTTTAGCTTAACACCCTTCTCTGAGACGTACGTGATCAGAGGTTATATAGTTGAAGTTATCAGCGATATATTCCCAATTTGGTAATTTGACATGCTGAGTGATGCTGAGATGATCATTGTGTTGATTATTTGTGATAGGATCGTTTATTTGATCGTCTATCCTTGTGATCATTGTGTTGATCATTTGTTGACCCAAAGCATGGCTTTTGTATAAAGTATGTTTTTGTGGACGTGACTTCGTCGAGCCTCACACCCCGTGAATGGTCAAAACAGGAAAGATGCGGCAAGGTTATGAGGGGTAGCGCCCTTTAGGATGTGTGCATTTCCTTCTGGAAAAAGGTGGTATCATGGTATGGAGCCCAGATACTTACTCATGTTGAAAACACTTTGTTATGATTGTGTGAATTGATTACGAGCGCTCGGTGAAAAGGTCCCAAAGGACCGGGGGATGGCATATTCGGTCAGTTGTTACTCAGTTAGGGGTAACCCGGCCTTGTGTTGGTAGAGATCCGGTTTGGTTCTCGGGGATGTCCATCCAGAGGCATTCTCATGTGGCAATGGGAAGTTCCTTGGCCTGACCATTTGTTGGAAATCCAAAGAAACAATACGGGACTTGTACGGTATTAGTTGTATAACCTGCTATGGAATGTGGCGGTAACCTGCTATTGAACATAGTAGCTATAGTAGGCATAAGTGCGGAATGTCTATGCTGGCTAAGATTTATATTCTACTTTCGAAATAAATTTTTCCTACACTATGCACTAATAATAATATGAAATGTTCTTTTAAATGCGTATCAAGCATCTTTAACTATCATAAGGAGAAATCTCCTCCGATTCTGCGTTTGCATTGTGTGTGTGTGCGGGAGGCCTTATGGTAGTCTCATTTTTAAAAGCATTGCGAATTGACTTTAAAAATATTCCTCTATTTTGATTTTTAAGATAAATAAACTGTTTTGAGTTCTCACACCAGTCACATGACTGACTTGGAGTTTATTGTTTTCCTTCCTAAACTCTGGGTGCCCACCAATTTCCACACGGGCAGTTAAGAGTTAGGTTTATCAGGATATTCTGGATATTCTGGAGTTGCTGGAGGCAAGATGGATGGCATGGCGTATTACTAATTATATAGTATTTCTTTTTCCGCTGCACTGTTTGTTGTTGTTTGTTGTTGTACACTCTGATGATATGATGTAATGAAATGAAATGTATAAAATGTAATAACTGATATAGTTCTTTGTTTAAAGATTATTCATTTATTATTATATGTTGTTCCGCTGCGAATTGTGAGATTCTGATGTTGTTCTGTTGTTTTCTGTTCCGTTCTATTTTAAAATTTTGTTCTATTCTCTATTTTCTATCTCTTCTCTATTCTATGTTCTCTATTCTCTTTTCCTTCTATTTTAAAATTATCTATTTTATCTTCTCTTTTCTTCTCTTCTTTTCTACTTTTTCTTAAATTCTTTTTAAAACCCATAACATTTCGGTTTTTCGGCAACGAAAAATCGAAAACGTTACACCAACTATCATCCAACTAACATCTATAACCAAATCAATACACTTTCGCTTCTTATTAATATTTATGGAATTGATTTTCATTTTAATCACATTCGATTCATTAACATTAGATTTTATTAACATTCATTCATTCATATTTAACTTTGTTTACTTCCAAATCAAATCAATTCTATTTAGATTCACTTAACTTCCCATTTGAATTCAACTATTTAGCTTTCAATTTCATTAATTCAATTCCATATGAGATTTTATTCAATCAACTAGCATCCATTTAACAATCAATGCATATCCAACATTACCAAATTAATTTGCTTTACATTCATTCAATTTGCTTCAACACTTTTAATTTCAAATTGGTTTATCATTCAATTGACTTTCATTCAATTATTCAATTCACAACTTCTTAACTTAAGTTTTATTCAATTCTTAACAACAACATTTTCTAATCCATGTTTATTCCCCAATTCACTTTTACAATTAAAGTTGAATTTCATAATATAACTCAAGTTCATATTCATCACTTTACTTTATTAATTTATTTCGATACCAAAATCAACTTCATTCAACATTACTTAATTCATATTTCATTTCATCTTCATTTACATTTACTTTCACTATACAACTTAAGTTCACTACTATTTTAAATTCAAATTCTATTTTATTTAACTTTTACTTAAGTCAAATTTATATCACTATTCAAATTAAGATTTTGTTTTACTTAACAAAACTGTTTAACAATTGGTTTTACTTACATTTTCTCACTTTATAAGTTATTCAACTTATTTATTTAAACTTCCATAAACATTTACCTAAGTATACTTCCATTCACATTTTTATAATTTCAAATCATGGTTGTATAATCACTTTATGCTTAGGTTTAATTAACCTTCCAAATTCATATTATACAATCACTTGACCATTTAAATTTAGTTCCCATTTCAATAATTTATCTAATCCAGTTAAAATTCAATTCGCTTTGTTTAACTTTCATTTAGTTAAATTTCAAATCATATATTTTATTATACTAACTCAAATTTCTTTACTATACCAAGTTAAATTTTATTATCTCATATTATAATCCAAAACTCATTCCACTTATATTCATCAACTACAACATGGATTTTAAATTCAAATTTTTTTATCATAACAAAATTTTAGTTTTCAATGTACTATGGTAGCAAATCCATCACACAGAAACTCGAAAATGATACTGATGATGCTGCAGTCATCACCCTTATTATTTCCCAGTATCAGTAGTGAATTTAGTGCTTTATATTCTTTCAAAGAAATCCTTTTATCTATAAATTACATTTATAAATCTTTTACTTATATAATTTCACTTTTTTACTTTACTTATATAAGATTCATTACAAATTCTATTATCTTATTTAGATTTATAATAATATAATCTCTTTAATTTTGAAAAATAACTTTCAAAATAAACGGGGTTTAAATTTTCAATTTCTTAGTTTAAATCCATTTTCATTTACAACTTATATTTATAAATATATTCATATAGTTCTACTTCTTATATATATAAGATTATTTCACAATTGTAAATCATATTAATTATAATTCCATACCTTATAGTCCATTTGCTTATGTAATTCATTCTTTGACAATTTTTTGTTTCCATTAAGATTATTCAAACAACTTTTATTAACCGATATATATTTACATTTTCAAACAACCAAACAATTAGTTTATATACACTTTAATGATTTTCTGAAAAATTATTTCCTTTATATATAAAATATAATCGAGGTAAAATTATTTCATTTACCTAATTTAAAATAATACTATGTCGACTTGCCTCGTTTAAGTGTTTAGAAATCCCTATCGATAACATGGCATCCCACATACTGACCAGAATTCAAAAATAACTCAACGGATAAGCAAATACAATAAAAAATATTTTATATTCACTAATAAATACACGCTCATATATATGATACACTCAAACTCAATCTAGGGTGCTACTATCCCTATCTATACTGAGTACACACCAAAGCTTAGGAATAACAAAATCTAAGCTCTAATACCAGGTGTGACGACCCGCAAATCCGTAACCTTTGAATCAACAATAATCCGCACATGTACGATCCAAAAAACAAAGACCGACAGAAACTCAGGAGAAAGAAAAGAAGAGAGAAGAAGAGAAGAGAAGAATGAGAGAAGATAAAACCAAACAGAACAATACAGAATCTCACATCGCAGCGAAAAATATATAATATCATATCAATGATCTTTACAAAACAGAAACTGTGTATATATACACATTAATCAGAGTTCAACAATCAATTAGAGTTATCAGCCTGGACAGTTATAATAACCTGTCCTCACAATTTCTGATAATATAAACAGCAAACAAAGCAACAATGCAGCGGATAATCAAGAAAAAATGGATGTACGAAAATGAAGATCGCCAGCTCTCCTGCTGAAGCTCCAAAGGCACCAAAACTGAACCTGTAAATATACTCGGTTTGACCCGAGCATTAAAAGGGTAGAACGCCTAGATTAGTCTGTTAAACCAGCATGAGAAACATACTCAACCGAATTTATTAGATTACCAAAACTTTTCCTTAATTTTTAAAACAAAAGTATCTCGTAAGACACTCCCACACATAAACACGGACATGTTTTTACCTTACGATAACTAAAACATATCATACCAAATCCTCTTATATTATAGTAGTGTCTACTATATACAAATATTATTAATCATAGTCGAAATTGTTACATTGATTGAATTCCATCATATAGCCCAATTGGGTAATACAATCAAAATGGCAGGTACGTTGTGGAGTTTGGATTTCCATACAAATGACCAGGTGAAGGCACTACCTTCCGAAGGGGTACACCTCTAGATAGATGTCCCGAAGCACAGAACATCTACCCTCTACCAACACAAGGCTGGCCCACCTCTATAACTAGATGGTACCGAATATGTCATCCTCCGATCGTTACCGACCTTTACTGAGGGCCCTCTAGCATACAAACCACAATAATTAGATACATGACGTCACAGCGTGCAAAGATATATCTAGAAGAGGATGATCATACCCTAATGGTAGCGACCTACTTAGCCCTGCTGCATCTAACCCTGTTTTGGTCATTTCCGGTTGATAAGGCTTGAGGTAACGATTAGCTTTCATAATCACATATCACATCACTTTGAAAGCCACACGGCCATTTCCGTTGACTACTAATTGCCTTCCACAAAAATAAAACCCTTAAGCTCATACGTCTCAAGGAGGGTGTTAATCAAAGAGAAGTTGTGTAACGACCCGCCTTTTTGGACAGTTTAAACCGACGATCAAATACACATGCCGGTTCCAAACCATTAAAAAAAGGCAGATGGTTATTGGGGTAATTAAGAAAAGAAAAGAAATAAAGGAAATGAAACAACACAGAATCTCGCAGCGGAACGATAAAATATAATAGTCAAATAAACAGTTCATGAAGCTGTTTACTATACTTAGACAATTATTTATACAACATTTATCAGAGTTATACATATACAACAAAACAAATAAATAATGCAGCAGACAACATGATGCACAGATAATAATAGTAATAGTATACCAAATCTTCGTCTTCGTCCTCCAGAATAGATCTTCAAAAATCTGAAAACTCAGGACTGACCCGAGCGTAATGAAAAGACAAAACACTCGAGTCAGGACTAAAATATCCATATGAAAGTTAAATCAATCGTAAATAAATATGAGTGTGACGGCGTCAGAGATGTTTACGGGGTTTGACATCTCATATCCAGTGTCAACGTGCGTGCAATAACTTAAGAGATGTTACGGGATTTTCCACCTTTCAAGAATCCGTTAAACTATCTACTAGGTAGTAATGTACGCTAAGTAGATAATGTCTATCAGTAATATAAAGTATCAAAATAGCGTTAAGGCGTTATCATAATCCCCCTTAACACATTTTATATTCCCAAAAGCATATACAAGACCGTAGTTTCCCCAAAACCGGAAGTCACCAGAGGGCAATCCATATACTCAAGGTACAAACCAAAACGTAGTGGTCGCGAATAGGATAATCAGTATGACAAGGTACATGAGGCGATACCAACTAGGATACTAGTAGTTGCGTGATCCGGACTGATGTTGAGCATAGCAGCTACTACCTCAACACCGTGAAACAACACTCCCAAATCAAGGGGTGCACCCAAATCAAATCACAAATGTAATAGATATGGTATCGAAGAAGTGTGTCCGCTAGAGGTGGCGAACCTCAATGGCCCGGCGCGGCTCCTGTTTTAGTCATGTCAGGGGTCATCCAATATCGTTCTCTTTCTTCAGTCAACGCGTTCACCAAACCATCCACTTCATTCTGGATCAACACTCCGCGTATAATAGTTATTAAAGTGCTTTTCGGTATCGACAGAGAGTATGTCCATATCCGATCCCGGTCTCTTTAATAACTACGTATTATTACACTGATGGCTCTTTTATATTTCAAATTGATTCATGATTGATAACAAAATATCATATTCGCTTTAAAATCAAATCCATTTCAAAATCATCATATATTCAAAATTATCAATTTTGTCCGATAAATCAATTTCACTTCAAAATTTGATTCGAATTCAATTTAGGTTATAATCTCTACTTTAACCTAGTTCGTATTTAAACCAAAGGTTTAAATATAAACATTTCCGTCTCTTTAACCAGTTTGAATTTAAGAAAATAGTTTAAATAGTTTAAAATAGTTAAATAATTCAAAATAGTTTAATAGAAAATATTTAAATAGTTTAATCGAAAATAATTTGAATATAAAATGGTTTATATATAAAATAGTTTGGAAAAAATCAAAAATTATTTGATAAATAATTCCAAAGTCAAACCGGTCAACTTCCCAAATTTCCTATCCAAATCAAATCCAAATTCCATTTCGATTTAATCGATTTATTCCAATTTCAACTTGAATAAATTTCTATTCCACGTAAATTTCGATTTCAATTCACAAATTTCTTTAAATTTCAATTCAGTTCCAAATTAATTTAAATCTAAATTTCAAATAAATTTTCAATTCCAAACTCAAACTTGAAATATCATTTCATATCAATTTTCTTAGAAATATTCAGAGTTCGATTAAAAGTCTAATCTTTTAAAACAAATTAACTTTCAAAAATTTACACCGTATTTCAATTTTCAATTTAAATCTAAACTTCGATTTTATTTAATAATTTCGTTTACCGAGTTTAAATTCTAACATTTCGAGCTCCAATTCAAAATAATTCAATTTCCATAAATTGGATTTTATTCTTAAAATCAATTCATTTAAATAATTTCAAAACAACTTTTAAAATCATTTAATTTATCCAACTCGGTGTCCGTATATAATTTTCTAACCTATGGCCAAGTGATTAGTTATTACAATTAAATGTCAGGGATGAATATATCATTTAAATCAATCACAGTGTCATATGTATGCATAGTAGGATATATATAAACAATAAACATCCAAACATTTAAATATCAACCAATAACATCCATCGAAATACATCATCCAATAGGCAATACAATTCACGGCAATTTCATATTTATCAATGTCAGGTAATTTAATCGCAATTCAATTTAAATTTAAATTTAACTGTCAATTTAATTTTTTTAACGGTGAATTCAAATGACAATCAATATGATAATTAAATTTTATCAAACAACAACAAATAAAAATCATAACTATGCATAATGTCAAATTTAACTAGCATAAATATATTCAGTACGTTGTGAGCGTTATAAAACACTCACCTTGATTTTACGATTTTAAATCAAATCGAACGACGTTCGATTTAACATAAAATTTTAATGAGCTCCAAACACTTTCGAATCTGCACTGCAGCGCAGCTCTCATCTCCGTGATTCCGGCGCTTCTTCCCCAACGTGAAATTCACGTATGCAAACCCATTAGCCGCCGATCTTCAAGCAATTTTCATGACCACCTCGTCGACTTCCAGAACGATCAGCTAGCGCCACCACGAAGCCCTTCACCAGAGCCACCTACGCGCCAAGTTTCATCCCGTCATTCGCCGTCGTTTGCACGCAATCCAAGGAAATACGTACACACTTCCAAGTCAGATCTGGACGAATCCATGAAAAATTAGGATACATCAACCGTATGGATTTGAAGAACTCGTCGAGATTTACACTTTTGCTTTTGGAATTTTTCGATTTCGTCGAACGGATTGAGAGATATTAAGGAAAGAAGATCGGCAATTTCTGGCCATGGAATAGGTGGCGGCCATGATTTAGAATTAGGGTTTCTGGGTTAAAATAATAATAAAACTGTCTCGGTTTGCGTGCGTATTATATAGGTAGGTCTAAAATCATCCGAACTCCAATCGAGACGTGCCGCCAGGCGTTTATAAGGTTTTACCCCCATTCCGGACGCAATGGAACTAGTTTCAAGGCCTAATTCGATCATATTTGGAAGATAGCTTTTCGAAGTCGATTATTTTAATTAAATTCGAAATTAAATTTCTACGCGTTTCAAGCTCGCACGGCCAAACGACAAGTCCAATTGCTACGAAAATTGAAATCCTACCATAATTTACTATTACGGATCCGATGAAACAAGTTTCGTCGAAATCCGAGACTGTTTGAAAAATGGCTATTTTAACTCGTCAATTAAATATTAAAATATTCAATTTTCACAAATTTACTTTTAATTCGATTTTAAAAGTTCTACAACATCATTCTAACTTTAATATGATAAAATAGAATTTTACAAATCATTTTTAATCATATTAAACCCGTTATCCAATTATTCAAATAATTTCAAATATTAAATTATTCAACAAATTACATTAATAATCATTTTCCTTCAATAATCACCTTAAATTTTCTAATTAAAATAGCTAAAAATACGGGTCGTTACACTCTCCCCCACTCAAAACTTTTCGTCCCCGAAAAGGAAAAGAAGGGAAAAGGAACTAAGTATAGAATTCAACATTAGATATATTTTATTCAAAGTTACCAACTTATAAAACAATGAAATTCCATTTATAAAGTCATAACTACGCTTCCACAATGTTACTCCGAACGGCTTTCTAAATTTAAAAGTTAGTTATCAAAACAAGTTATAAAATTTAAAAACTTGAAAATTTTTCTAACACCCAGATTCACGGAAAATTTCGGCAGGGTCTCCTTTGCGCGGCTCGATCGAAAATTTTTACAATTCAATATATAACACAAATATAACCAATATATATCAAATATACATCTCATCTCAATGATGAGGCATCTCATATCTGGGGAAACAACATATATATATCACCAATACCATATAAAACCATAAGCGTACCTTTTATTTAGCATTTATTAGCAGTTTACTTACATTTTGTATTTAGCACAGAAGCGAGCTCTACAACGAAGCGCAACCCCTTTGCTACCTACTAAAATGCTCAATAACTAAGTTAGAACCATGCATATAAAGATAGATCGATATATTTAGCCTACACAACATATATATAACCTATTTAGCTTCAAAACTGAGATTCCAATTTCAGGACAGCAAACAAATCTCAGTTTTAGGTCACCTAAACTATAAAATTTGGCAACAGAATCTAAACAAAAGTTGTTGTATTCATTTCAAGCTTTCCGGAATGTCCAAAATTATCGAATTCGGACCATACATTCAAAAGTTACGGCCGTTTTACTTAGAGGATACGCCTCAGCCCGGGCAATGAATTGCGCAGGTCAGCGACGTTCACCCACGTTTTCGACCTTCTAAACGATATCAAAACACAAAACACTTAAAACAAAAGTTTTAGCTTATATTCTTAGCTTTCCATAAAGTGCAAAATCATCAAAATACGATAAACCAGTCAAAAGAAATGGTGAAAATACTAAGGGTGTATACTACTGATTTTACTTATTTTTACACAGGATAGCGAGTAACATTCAAGTTTTTAACCAAGCAGACGAAGGAATTTTCTCAAGTTATCTAAACAAAAGTTGTGCTGTAGTTTCTAAGCTTTCCGAAAAGTCCAAAATCATCGAATTCCGTTTAGCCATTTAAAAGTTATGGTTGTTTTCGTTTCAGCATATATTGGACAATGTTGGATTTTTTTTTCCAAACATTTGCTTTTATTATTTCAAAGTACAAAACATCAAAACTTCAAATTTTCTAAAGAACAATCATAAACACAAAGTCATCTATTTTCTTATTCATCCATGCAATAGGTTTACATTCAATTTGTTTCCGATTTATTCAAGTTTGTTTCATTCACATTTTTAATTCAAGTCAATTTGCTCCCAATTTGAATTTAATTATTTAAAATTTTATTCCGTTTATTCAATTCCATTAACACTAATGAATTCTACTTAATCAATTATCATCCATCTAACAACCAATGCATATCAAACATTAACATCCATCCAAAATCTACACTAAATCAATTATACATTTCCAAGTCAATTTTAATTTCATACACTTCCAAGTTTATTGACATTTAGTTATATTCAAATTTAATTAGCTTCCATTTACCAATTTTATATTATATTAATTTTAAATTTTATTCATTTACTTATACATGTATCATTCATTTTACAGCTTAAATTTCTTTTATATTTACAACTATCAATAGATCTTTACATTTTATTTTTCACTCTCACACTGGTATATTATTTCTCTACTTATCCTTATTAGCATTTTAAACCCTTTAACTATTTGGTAAGTTATAGTTATGCAAATAGAATGTAGTTAAACAACATACAACTTCTTTTCATTTAAAGTTGAATTTTCAATTTATCAATTCTTAAGTCATTACTTAAATTTCACTATAATTTAATTTCACATTTACATTCACATATAGTATTTTCATTTTATATTAACATAATTGTGAATCACCTTTAAATGTTAATTTAAATTCCAATTATTTACTAACAATTTTATTTATATTTGCAAACCATTAATTAAATGCATATTTCATTATTCAAACCTATACTTGTATATTATCCAATTAACAATTCATATAACATTTTTGAACTTCTTAAGTATTTTGGTAAGTTATATCTAAGCTATAGAATGAAATTTAATACTATGCGAGTTTTACAGTTTCAATTTTATTTTAAGTTCATAATTTCCTAATTATAAGGATTTCTACTTCAATTGATATTTTCACTTAGCACTTAGGTTCATTTCTCATTTCACAATTCAGTAGTTCCTTAATGATTCAAGTCTAAATTCATTTCAGTCATAAAAAAAAAATCATTAATTATTAAAGAACTTAAGAATTCCAATCCCGGTTTCATTTCAAATCAAGGTTTGAAATAATATATACTTATATAATTTATATATCAAATCATACTATAGAGAATGCAAAACAAAATAAAATTTGAGTCAAAACAAGGTTTAGACAAGCTATTAAGTGGTCTCCCCCACTCGGACTCTCGAAAATAAATGCCAATGATGCGTGCACACATCATCGAAATCATTTTCTAGCGTCAAGAGAAGGGAATATAACACTAATCATAAAAATATCCTTCGATAACAATTTCAACTCAATTATACTATCATATAATGCTCATATTATATTTTTCAAATTCTTGTAAGTCAATCTCAAACACCGGAATTTAAATTCCCAAATCCAAGTTAAAATTCATTTATATTCATTATCAATTGTGTTTACAAGATTTCATTTTCCTAAATCCATTGTTATTTAATCAATTGTTGTAAATATTGACCGATCAAACAATAACGATAATAATCTAATATTATCATCTCCTAACAATCAATTCAATCAAAATGAATAAATATTCAAATAATTCTTTTATATAAAATATATTCCAAAATGATATTGTGTTGGTTTGTCCTATTCGAGTGTTTAGAAATTCCTATCGACGCCTTGGCGTCCCAAGTATCAACCAGAATTCATAAATACTGAACGGAACAAATTAACACAATATAAAACCATTTTATATCAAATAACAAGTACGCTCTCTCATATACACTCAACTCATTCATATAGTTTACCTCTATTTCAATGAGTTATTCCCCACTAGAGCCAAGGTTTATCGCTAAACCAAAGCTCTGATACCAACTGTAACGACCCGCCTTTTTGGACAGTTTAAACCGACGATCAAATACACATGCCGGTTCCAAAACATTAAAAAAAGGCAGATGGTTATTGGGGTAATTAAGAAAAGAAAAGAAATAAAGGAAATGAAACAACATAGTATCTCGCAGCGGAACGATAAAATATAATAGTCAAATAAACAGTTCATGAAGCTGTTTACTATACTTAGACAATTATTTATACAACATTTATCAGAGTTATACATATACAACAGAACAAATAAATAATGCAGTAGACAACATGATGCACAGATAATAATAGTAATAGTATACCAAATCTTCGTCTTCGTCCTCCAGAATAGATCTTCAAAAATCTGAAAACTCAGGACTGACCCGAGCGTAATGAAAAGACAAAACACTCGAGTCAGGACTAAAATATCCATATGAAAGTTAAATCAATCGTAAATAAATATGAGTGTGACGGCGTCAGAGATGTTTACGGGGTTTGACATCTCATATCCAGTGTCAACGTGCGTGCAATAACTTAAGAGATGTTACGGGATTTTCCACCTTTCAAGGATCCGTTAAACTATCTACTAGGTAGTAATGTACGCTAAGTAGATAATGTCTATCAGTAATATAAAGTATCAAAATAGCGTTAAGGCGTTACCATAATCCCCCTTAACACGTTTTATATTCCCAAAAGCATATACAAGACCGTAGTTTCCCCAAAATCGGAAGTCACCAGAGGGCAATCCATATACTCAAGGTACAAACCAAAACGTAGTGGTCGCGAATAGGATAATCAGTATGACAAGGTACATGAGGCGATACCAACTAGGATACTAGTAGTTGCGTGATCCGGACTGATGTTGAGCATAGCAGCTACTACCTCAACACCGCGAAACAACACTCCCAAATCAAGGGGTGCACCCAAATCAAATCACAAATGTAATAGATATGGTATCGAAGAAGTGTGTCCGCTAGAGGTGGCGAACCTCAATGGCCCGGCGCGGCTCCTGTTTTAGTCATGTCAGGGGTCATCCAATATCGTTCTCTTTCTTCAGTCAACGCGTTCACCAAACCATCCACTTTATTCTGGATCAACACTCCGCGTATAATAGTTATTAAAGTGGTTTTCCTTATTGACAGAGAGTATGTCCATATCCGATCCTGGTCTCTTTAATAACTACATATTATTACACTGATGGCTCTTTTATATTTCAAATTGATTCATGATTGATAACAAAATATCATATTCGCTTTAAAATCAAATCCATTTCAAAATCATCATATATTCAAAATTATCAATTTTGTCCGATAAATCAATTTCACTTCAAAATTTGATTCGAATTCAATTTAGGTTATAATCTCTACTTTAACCTAGTTCGTATTTAAACCAAAGGTTTAAATATAAACATTTCCGTCTCTTTAACCAGTTTGAATTTAAGAAAATAGTTTAAATAGTTTAAAATAGTTAAATAATTCAAAATAGTTTAATAGAAAATATTTAAATAGTTTAATCGAAAATAATTTGAATATAAAATGGTTTATATATAAAATAGTTTGGAAAAAATCAAAAATTATTTGATAAATAATTCCAAAGTCAAACCGGTCAACTTCCCAAATTTCCTATCCAAATCAAATCCAAATTCCATTTCGATTTAATCGATTTATTCCAATTTCAACTTGAATAAATTTCTATTCCACGTAAATTTCGATTTCAATTCACAAATTTCTTTAAATTTCAATTCAGTTCCAAATTAATTTAAATCTAAATTTCAAATAAATTTTCAATTCCAAACTCAAACTTGAAATATCATTTCATATCAATTTTCTTAGAAATATTCAGAGTTCGATTAAAAGTCTAATCTTTTAAAACAAATTAACTTTCAAAAATTTACACCGTATTTCAATTTTCAATTTAAATCTAAACTTCGATTTTATTTAATAATTTCGTTTACCAAGTTTAAATTCTAACATTTCGAGCTCCAATTCAAAATAATTCAATTTCCATAAATTGGATTTTATTCTTAAAATCAATTCATTTAAATAATTTCAAAACAACTTTTAAAATCATTTAATTTATCCAACTCGGTGTCCGTATATAATTTTCTAACCTATGGCCAAGTGATTAGTTATTACAATTAAATGTCAGGGATGAATATATCATTTAAATCAATCACAGTGTCATATGTATGCATAGTAGGATATATATAAACAATAAACATCCAAACATTTAAATATCAACCAATAACATCCATCGAAATACATCATCCAATAGGCAATACAATTCACGGCAATTTCATATTTATCAATGTCATGTAATTTAATCGCAATTCAATTTAAATTTAAATTTAACTGTCAATTTAATTTTTTTAACGGTGAATTCAAATGACAATCAATATGATAATTAAATTTTATCAAACAACAACAAATAAAAATCATAACTATGCATAATGTCAAATTTAACTAGCATAAAGATATTCAGTACGTTATGAGCGTCATAAAACACTTACCTTGATTTTACGATTTTAAATCAAATCGAACGACGTTCGATTTAACATAAAATTTTAATGAGCTCCAAACACTTTCGGATCTGCACTGCAGCACAGCTCTCATCTCCGTGATTCCGGCGCTTCTTCCCCAACGTGAAATTCACGTATGCAAACCCATTAGCCGCCGATCTTCAAGCAATTTTCATGACCACCTCGTCGACTTCCAGAACGATCAGCTAGCGCCACCACGAAGCCCTTCACCAGAGCCACCTACGCGCCAAGGTTCATCCCGTCATTCGCCGTCGTTTGCATGCAATCCAAGAAAATACGTACACACTTCCAAGTCAAATCTGGACGAATCCATGAAAAATTAGGATACATCAACCGTATGGATTTGAAGAGCTCGTCGAGATTTACACTTTTGCTTTTGGAATTTTTCGATTTCGTCGAACGGATTGAGAGATATTAAGGAAAGAAGATCGGCAATTTCTGGCCACGGAATAGGTGGCGGCCATGATTTAGAATTAGGGTTTCTGGGTTAAAATAATAATAAAACTGTCTCGGTTTGCGTGCGTATTATATAGGTAGGTCTAAAATCATCCGAACTCCAATCGAGACGTGCCGCCAGGCGTTTATAAGGTTTTACCCCCATTCCGGACGCAATGGAACTAGTTTCAAGGCCTAATTCGATCATATTTGGAAGATAGCTTTTCGAAGTCGATTATTTTAATTAAATTCGAAATTAAATTTCTACGCGTTTCAAGCTCGCACGGCCAAACGACAAGTCCAATTGCTACGAAAATTGAAATCCTACCATAATTTACTATTACGGATCCGATGAAACAAGTTTCGTCGAAATCCGAGACTGTTTGAAAAATGGCTATTTTAACTCGTCAATTAAATATTAAAATATTCAATTTTCACAAATTTACTTTTTATTCGATTTTAAAAGTTCTACAACATCATTCTAACTTTAATATGATAAAATAGAATTTTACAAATCATTTTTAATCATATTAAACCCGTTATCCAATTATTCAAATAATTTCAAATATTAAATTATTCAACAAATTACATTAATAATCATTTTCCTTCAATAATCACCTTAAATTTTCTACTTAAAATAGCTAAAAATACGGGTCGTTACAAGTTGCCTTCTCCACCACCGCTGATGTACGTTTGCAAAACCAATGCACGTAATCTATAGAAATGCAATGTTAGACAAACATCCATACAAGTTGTCCGGGAACATGACAAACCGAAGGTACTTTCCTACCACATCCTGTCGGGAAATCGCTAGGATTAGTTGCGAATAGTCCTTGCATTGAATATTTCATAATGAAAAGACCACTACTACTCGATGTATATTGGGATGTTAACCCAAAAGATCAACAAGCAGTCCCCCACTATGAAAATCCGGAGGATCAGTATCATCACAAGCAATCTGCATAATCATCGCATATACGTTGGTCCGAAGTGGTTTTCAGATAAATCTGATCCCGGTCTCTTCGCACCAACAACGCAAAAGCGTTTCTCAACCTCACATAAAAACTAAGTCTCATAGACTTATCACGTCTCTAACTTTCAACTTTCCATCCTACGGACCAAGTAGGAAGCTCAATAGATTGGAGTAATACTCCGCACTATACGAATCAACATCCTCAACACAAATGATAATCAAGCCTACACAGAAGGCTATGAATTAAGTGTACGACTAAATAGTTCCCACATCAAGTCGAGGAACCGAAATTTGGCCAAGTTTGATAGTTGATTATTTAACAATCAAAACAAATAGACGAATATTTAGCACCGTAACAATCACTAGGCCTTTTTATAAATCTTTTATTAATTAAATCACTTGCCATATATTCACTTCAAATTATCTTTAAAAAAATATATTCTCAAAACCATTTCAACTTCTATGTTGGAAAACGTTTCCAAATACTTATTCAATAATAAGTAATTCCCAATTCTATTTATTTCCAACACTTGGAAAATATTACATACACTTAAATCAGAATTAGGTATATATTCTATTCTTTAAGGAAAACATTTTCATTAAACACATTTATTTGAGTTAAAACGAATGTTGCTTAAAACATCGTTACGACAACCCAAAATCACTAGTATAGGGATTCGAAAATTAGATAGATATATAAATCCCAATACTATACAAAAACATTTTCTTTCAAAAATACATTTACTATAACAACAGTGTTATAGTCCATCATTTCCTTATACTTTTCGAATACATCTTTTTCAACAATGAATGTTGAGATCTACGGTTTCGATCCTTAACACATTTTAATACATCTTCAAATTATTTAACTTCATTTAAAAGATCACTGTCAAAACATTCATTTCATTTAATATATTATTCACTATCCAAAATCGTGAATTTAATTCCTAATCAAATTTATTACCGTTGCACATTAAATTAAAGGATTATCCACTATCCAAAATCGTCGATATAATTCCTTTAATAAACATCCATATCTAGTTTATCAATTTAAATTGATTTCGGATTTATAAAACAATGTTTATATATTCCAAGTTTCTATTTTATAAAAACTTCAAATTATAAAATCACTTTATTAAGAAATTCTATTTATATCTCAATTATATACAAAAAGCCAATTTATAAGCAAATTAAATATAAATCATTTATTTACAAAATCGTTTATTTTATAACCTCACAAATTTATTAAATTTCATTCACTTATAAAATCCATTTTTAACATCATTTTAACAATTATAAAAACTCCTTTATAACTCAATTATTCTGATTTATAAAAATTCAATTTTATAAATCTTCTTATAAACCATTTATATTAGTCAAAAATCGCAATTTAAACCATTTCACAAAATCATTAACTCCATACTTCACAAAAATCACATTTCAATTATATTTTCCAAAACATCATAATTTTTATAACCTAAAAATTATCACATTTATTTATTCAAAATTAATCAATTCCCCAAATTCAATAAAGCGTATACTTTCAAAAATCAATTTAAAATCCTTTTAAATTTGAAAATCATCACTTTAATAATTTTAAATTATAAAAATAGGCCCAATGCTATAACAGCACTAAATACAACAATCACAACATCCAAAACATCATATATCATATGATAACAGCATATATATCAATATATGTAAATAAACCAATACTGCTAAAGAATCCAGTTGGATCCCCCCAACCTGTCACCTGCAACAAGTATACATATTAGAATATGTGTACAATGTCCGCTTCGAGGCAGACGCGCGTACAAAGGGTCATCCGCTCATACACGGAAACATATAGGGTCATCTGCTCCACTAGGCAGGTATATATCCAAATATTAATCAATATATCATATATCATCCAAACAATCATCAATCATCATATAATAAATTATTTCTCACTTATATAAAAATATCAGTGAGTCAGAAAGAGTGAGCTTTACTCACATTGCTTGTGGTCATCGCGTTAGTGATTTATTCCGATTAAAATTAAACAAGTGTTTAATTTCAACCAAAATTTTCACTAGCTCAAATAAATCCCTATCCAGCTCCATACAATAGTGCTCGTCAATACGGACCCAGCGCAATTCATTTCGTGCGAAATGGACCTCGTATGAAGAAGATATGAAGTTTTAAAGTTTAAACGAATTAAAAGATAATTAATTTACAAATCAATTTTATTTTTAAACCTTCTTTTATTCTCAGCCATTTGATCTCGTGCTATCAGATCTAGGCCACGTGAAATCTTTCTTCCTCCCTCGTCTATTTCGTTCGTGAAAACCCAATAGAGCATCCTATTTTTCTTGAATTTTCGCAACTTATACGTGCAACTTGAAGATGATCGAACAACGTCCTTTCGAAGCCCATCACGTGAGCTACCCACGGCATGCTTCCAGTCGAATTCGGTTGCATGTAGGCCGAGAAAATTGAACCTACAGCCTAGACGAATGCTATCCCCTAGCCTCCACGTCGAGCCTTCATTTCCAATCTCCACCGTTGATCTGATAGTACTCGTTGCCCTCTATGTTTTTGCAGTTGATAATTTTTCATAGTTGTTGATGGATTGGATGAAATTGGAGGGGAAGGATGGGTGTTTTCTGGCTGTGCATTCTATGGTGGCGGCTAGCCCTAGCTAGTTAGGGTTTGGTGAAAAATGAATAAAATGTTGGCATTTTATAGAAAATTACGCGATACTATTCATCTCGAAAATTTTCGAACTCGAAACGATGTGTGTCGCCTGGCAATTATAATGTTTTACCCCCATTTTTAACACAATGTAATATATATCGAGAGCCAATTCGATCGTATTTGAAAGACAGATTTTCAAATCGATTATTCTAAATTTAAAATCCACTTAAACGAATTTCTACGCGTTTTAGCTTGCCCCGGACAAACCGTAAGTCCGATTGACACGAAATTTAAAATCTTACAATAATATTAAATTACGGATCCGATGAAATGGGTTTCATCGAAATTAGAGACTTTTTGAAATATGGTTATTTTTACTCGTCAATTAAATATTAAAATATTCAATTTTTACAATTTAACTTTTAACTCGATTTTAAAAGTCCTGTAACATCATTCTGATTCAACTAGGATTTAATTAACTTTATAAATCATTTTCATTCACATTAAATCCAATTTACAATTATTTACACAATTTCAAATATTAAATTAATAATTTAGTTATCCAACTAAATCACTATATTCGAAATATTATTTATTCATCTTATAAACTTTACTTGGGAATATTCAAAATTAATTAAATATAATAATTTCAAATGACTGAAATTCTAGGTCATTGCAGCTTAAGTACACTATATATACTTCATATATAAACAAAATAGAACTCATGTATATTCGCATATAACCAATATACAGTTATATATATATATATATATATACTTACAAAACTATACCGAAAGTTCATTTTCGAAAATTCTCATTGATAAATAGTACATGTTACCTTTATTTTAGAAAAAAGAGGAGAAGGCTCGGTCAGTCTTGCGTCGGCTTGGGTGGAGATAAGGAGAAGAAGTGAAAACAGGGCGGAGGTGGCCAGGAACGTTGGAACTGCTGTCACCTTAGAGATGACGCAGCTGTGTCGGGCGGAGAACTTGGGTGTGGAGGAGAGGGTGGAAATGATGGTGCTGGCTAAACTGGAGATAGGCATGCGTGTAGGATTTGAAGAGAGAGTGGAGGGAAGATGCATGCACGGTGGAGGAGGAGGATGTGATGGTCAAGTCGAGTGGAAGATGGAGAGTGGTAGTGGAGGCCGAAGGGCTGATGAGCAGTTTCAAGAAGAAGGAACGAAATAAAAAATAAAAAAATATATAAAGAACCTAAGCTGTACGATATAAACTTATATACATTCTGCTTAACAGAAGACCGAGCAACAAAAATCAATGAATGAATCAGTTACCCAAAATTTAAAGAGCAAAATATAAATTTGATGATGGGAACAGAGAACGTCAAAGCTGAATTGATGGGAATAGTGAAGGTCACGAGAATTTATCAAATAATAACAGCAATTGACCGTTGGTTTCAAACGGTGGGCAAATGAATGGGCGAAGGAGGTCAAAAAGTTCAAAACGGTACCGTTATGGGTGATCGTTTCGCAGTTTCCACGACGTACTGAACTTCAAAACGTACAACTGAATATATCGCAGAGATTAGCACGCCGAGACGATCGAAACGTTATACAGATTTCAGCGGTATGACTATCTGATCAAAAGTCGATATCGAAAGTGCAGCTAAATTGTGAGAATTAAGATAGACGGAGCAATAGCGGTTCAAATTTGGAGAAAGGAAATATGACGTTTCACTCGGAAGATGATTTACATTATTGTGTAAAAATATCCAGATTTGGAAAATATTTTATTATCATCAATTTTTAACTGATTTGAATTGAAATAAAATTACACAATAAAATAAACTTCCATATTTTCAGATGAAAATTTACCATTTGCTATGTTTTTAAATACGTATTCTAAATATTAAATTTTTTATTTCAAAATTCAATTATTCAAAATTTCATAAATTTTCAATTAATTACATTATTAAAACCATTAAAATTTACGGGTCGTTACACGCACTCCCAAATCAAATCAAAGGGTGGCCATCAAACCAATCACAAAGTAATAATAGGGTATCGAAGAAATGTGCCCGATAGGTAGAGCGACCCTGCTTGGCCCGGCATGGCTCCTGTTTTAGTCATTTTAGTTATGACCCAAAGGTCAAGGCTACCATCATCGTTCTCTTACTTCATTCCAGTAGCATTCGTCAAACCATCCTACTTCATTCTGGATTCTCCACTACGTGCATAGTTGTTAAATTGTTTTTGGTATTGGCAAAGAGTATGACAATATCCGATCCTGGTTTGTTTAACAACCAAATGCTTATTTCACACCAGTTGATTCTTTTACATTTCCAAAACCGATTCATAATTTATATCAAAATCATATTCACTTCAAAATCATGTCACTTTCGAAATCATACTCACTTCAAAATCATATCACTTTCGAAATCACATTCACTTCTGAAATCATATTCATTTTCGAAATCATATTCATTTCAAAAATCATATTCATTTTCAAAATCATAACCATAAAATAGGTTAAACCATCATATCAAAATATTCACATTTTAAATCAATTAAATTTAAGTCATAACAGTTCCAACTTTAAAAATTTGAATATTGAAAGTAGTTTATATATTGGAACGGTTATACATTAAAAATAGTTTAAGTTTTAAAAATAGATTGTAGATTAAAATAGTTTATATATTAGAAATAGTTTATATATTAGAATTGGTTATAGATTGAAATAGTTTATATATTAAAATAGGTTATATATTAAAATAAATATATTAATTTATATATTTTGAACATAATATGTTATTTTTATTAAATTTTATTAAATTAAATCTTATATTGTGAAAAAAAGTAAATGAAGTTACAAGTAAAACCTTAAAATTTCCATTTTAAAATTTAACTTATAAATTTGGAATTTTTAAAACATATAATTTTAAAATCTAAATTTTACATATATGTTTTAAAATAAAATCATTATATTAAATTAAAAAATCATTTTCCCTTTTTCTTCCAAACACATCTTTCCAAAATTTCAGAAATCAATTGAAAAAAACAAACCAACGGTGTACGTATATTGTTTTCTACCCTAGGGTTAAGTGATATGGATATTTATCATTTCAATCTGCAATAATTTAAAATTTACAGGTACATATTATTTCAACCCGCAATCCCAAATTTCCAAAATTATCAAAAATTGCTTGGTTTTATCATTTCAACCCATAATGATTTTTCTCTATTCTAAAACATCATTCGGGTTTGTATCATTTCAACCGATAGGGAATTCCTAAAACTAAGGGAGCATGCATCATGTTTTACATAAAATAAATAACATAACACAAAATCATACATAACAATTTACATAAGATGGCATATAACTTACATAATAAATGACATAACATAACATATATAACATCAAATAAATAACATAACACAAAATAATACACAAAAATTTACATAAGATGGCACATAACTTACATAATGAATCACATAGCCTAACATATTACTTACATAGCCAATTACATACAATAACACAAAATTACATACAAACTACATAATATAGCATATATGCATATTTAACATGGAAGGTGACAAAAGATTCCCATCATAACATAACCCAATATGCAACCATTTTTAACATTGCAATTTAGGTGATTTCCAACACAACACATATATGCATATAATTTTTTTTTCCTTTTTTTCCTTTTCTTTTTTCATTTCACGCATAAATTTCACATAATATACTAATGACAATTTCGATCACAAAAGTGTCAACCTTTAAATCAATATAACATTTCCTTTTTTTCGTTTTCTTTTCAACATAACAATTTCATATTAACATCATGAAGATACTAATAACCATATCATCACATCTATTTTTTAGAAATAAACAACATAATATCAATAACAAAAATCATGTCAAAATAATAAGGGAACATAAGTGAACATATGTCATATCAAATCATAACCAAACTACGCAAAATTTCTTAACTATTGCAACATTTCAATTACATATCAATTCCTATTCACTCGCTTAACATTAGATTATAAATCATGAGTTAATAGCTCACCTTTCGAGGCTAGGAAATATTTGACAAACAAAGTTACGAATTTGAATCTTAATTTCAAAGCAAAGCAAGCTAGAATCAATGGATCTCCAAAATAAAATATGTAACTTCATTTTCTTTATGAAATACAAGAGAAAAGAGACAAAGACGGTTCGACCTAGGGTAGGGTTTTCGCTTTGGGTGCTGATTGGTGGTCGAAATAAGGAGGAGGATATGAGGGCTTGGATGGTGGAAGAGAGGGCAACACAAGGAGGAGGAAGGAAAGATTGAAGGAGAGGAGGAAAGAGTTTTGATTTGTGAAGTTTTTTTTTGGAGATTTGAGATCTAGAGCTCTCTGTAAATTTAGAGATGAAGAAGGAAGAGTGTTGGGAAAGTTTTTTGAAGAGAAAATTATGTACGTACAAGTTAGCCAGAAGGAAACAAATGGTCATAGTCATAGGAATAGACACAAATCACTTGGTTTGGTTAGAGCCTCTTGGTTAACCAAGGCCCATCAGAACTAAACTAAACCCATTAGGACTTAGTCAAATTTCATAACTAAACACCACAAACACAGGTCGATTTTTCATAGAAATTCAAATATTTAGAGCAAAAGAATTTGATTTTGATGAAATGAAAAGTGGATAAAAGATCAGAATTCACTCTAGTACCATAAAAAAAGAACAAAATTTTAAAATTTGAATTTAAATTTTCAACCAAAGATCAAATTTTGACTAAGTTTGACCAAAATTTAAAATTTTAGAAAATTTTCTATTTCATTGAATTTGAAAAAATATGTTACTCAATATTACCAAATTTGTTCTTTAATTTTAACAATTAAATTTTGTTTAATTCAAATAATAATATATTTTAAATCCACTGAATTGAACCTTCATTTTATTAACATTGGTTTGTCTTCATTAAAATGTTCATTTTATTTAATTCAACATATGTTTCTTATTCTTGACTGAATCAATTACCATCTATTTTTCTTTACCTTAATTAAAAAATTTAATTCCAATCAATTCAATATTAGAATTTCCAATTGAATGTTTGTTACACACTAATCGTTTTATTTTCATTAAATAATTCAAACAAAGTTTTACCTTTTTGTTTCGATTTACATGTTCTTTATATTACATCGAATTTCTGTTCAATTAAAACATACGTTTCCTTTTTATTTCCTCAACTTTCTCTTTTATTTTTATTTAAATGTATGTTTCTATTATTTAGTCCATTAATTACAATTAATGTTCTCTTTCCTTTTATTTAAAAGATTTCAGTTACATTTATTTCCAATGATCACAAAATAAATTCCAACGCGGATTAATCAATGGGATGATGAATAAATCAATTGTTACAACTTAGTAATTCATATCTATTAATTTATTGTTTACACAAGGAACATAAATCTAATTACCAAATAATTAATTTCTTATTGTATGCTAACATATTTAGAATATTGTTTATCTCGTTCATTAGTAACATTTATAGTTACAGTTTATTGAAATTGCATTAATAAAGTTGTTAATTACATTTAATCAATATTATTAAATTATATTTTAATACGCGTTACCACCTTCCATTTCAATAATTTAGAATTTTATCTTAGATCATGTTTTATATTCTAATAATTTTATTATTATTATTATTATTATTTTATGGTAATAATTGAATTTTTTTTATTTCTAACCATATTCTATTCAATAATTATAATTAATATTTTTTAAATTTTTTCAAATTTACGAGTCGTTACATGCTTCATCACCATCAACCCTGTAACATCCCGGAATTTTGGACGTCGAATTTTGAACATTTAATTCATTTTAAATGTTCAATGTAGATTTTGAATTAGTTTTAAAATAAAAAGAATTGGGTGAAATTAATAAATTACGTATAATTCCAAATATGGTAATCCAGTTGGAATTTAAATAATAATAATTAAACGTTGAATCAGAACAAATTGTGAATATGGAGGTAAATAGATATGGAAATGAGTTCTGAAATTTATTTTAAGTCTATTTGGTCATTAAAAGTGTTGTTGGATTATTAGGTGGATTTAAAAGTTAATAAGTTATTATTGGGAAATTTATGTTAAATTAATAATGGATTTCACATTCTAAAAATGCAAATAATCAGATTTTGGTTCCGGAATGAGTCAAAATTAGTTGTAATGTGATTTATAAATTTTATATGATTTATTATTAAGATAATAAAATTTTAATGGTAAAATTTTAAGCGTTTTCGATTATTGCAGAAAATCGCTCGATTTATTAGACGAGTTAAAATAGCTTTCCGGGGCATAGTCTTGTAATTCGACGAAACCAGTTCCATTGGATCCGTAATAGTTAGTTATTATCGGATTTCAATTTTCGTAGCAATCGGAGTTGTCGTTTAACCAGGCAGCTCGAAACGCATCGAAATCGCTTTAATCAGTTTAAATTAAAATTGATCGTTTAATTCCGTAACTCGCACGTATGATGGAATTAGCTCCCAAAACTTGTTCCATTGTGTCCGGAACGCGGATAAACCCTAGAAACGCTTGTCGAAACGCGTAGTTTGGAGTTCGTTTACATATGATGTTAAATTGAGAATTTTATTAATAAAATAATATTAAAACGATATTTGTATATTCATCTGATTGTTAAACCCTAGCCAAACATATGAGCCGCCGTCATTCTTCGTTTAATTTCCGATATCACTCGGGCTTCCTCCTTCAAATCCTCTTCATCCGGGCATTTCCAGGTCGAGGCTCCAACTAGGAAATCGTAGGGCGCTTCGAGCTCTACGATACCAACGGTGGCGATTGTGTTTCGATCAACGGAGGGGGAGATAACGCTGTCGAGGATGCCGACATTCGCCCTCGTTTTGTGCGCAGAAGGGGAGACCGAGCTCGGGGATACTCGGGTCGATGGTGGAGGTTGGGGAGCCCTTCGATATGGTAGGCTCCGATCGCTTTCTCGTGCAGTGTGGTGGCCGCGTTTTTCAGCCCTAATCGACGTCGTTGATGGGTTCGCTCATACCTGGATTGTGCGCGTTTGAGAAGAAGGTTCAACCGTGATTTCTTATGTTGATGAACGTCTGAGATTGAATGAATTCAACGAAACAAGCGGTGCCGGGATCGCGGAGATGCGTACTACGCAATGTTGCAGTTCTGGAATCATTCCGGGCAAGTAAAAATTTAGGTTAAATCGAACGCTGTTCGGTTTAATTTAAATTTCGAATGCTCACTGAAACTCAAGGTGAGTTATTATCAATCAAATCTGGATGCTAGACTTTTTAAATAGTTAATATTTAAATATCTGTGTGATTGGTTGAATATAAATGTTGTTATCAGTCTGGATTGATATATATATTTGTTGTGCTAATATCTGTGGATGCAGGGAAAACAGGTTGGAGGGATCCAACTGGGTTCCTCACAATGTAGGAATTATTGTTATAACTGATGATGTATTTTATTTATACACTGTGATAGCTAATTATGGAATCCAGTTTGTTGTGATATGAATTGATAAATTTTAAACCTGAGATTGTTAAGCATAAATAAAATAAATTGGTTTTAAAAGAAATAAAAGGAATTGTTAAATAAAGGATTTAAAGGAATTAAAAAAATTTGGAATCTGGTTTGGATGAAGATTGGAAATTGGTAAATTTGGAATTATAAATGAAGAGGAAATTTATCAGTTGATAAATGTGAAAGTATGGATTTCTGGAGATCTATAAGAAGTTATAAATTGTTTTTAAATAACGATGGGATTATTTGAAATGTTTTCCTGGAAATTAAATATGATTTCAACGAGACCTTTCAAATATAATTAGCAGTTTAAATGTATATTAATTCTTTTAGAAATACTATTTTAAACCCATAGGAAATTTATTTAAGTAATTCTTAAGAATTATTTTCATTTAATAAATTCCCAATAGTTTTATTTAAAAATATTTAGGCCTAGACTTTGAAAGTGAATTTCCAAAAATGGGAAATGGGTTTAAAACTTCAAAGGAAGTTTATTTTATGCAGGTGAACAAATTTACAATAATTGAAAGTAAATTTGAATTGGAATAAATCGGGCGGGATTTATAAATAGGATTCTCTGGGTTGTTTGGATAGAAGTATGTTTCCTTGGGAAACCAAGTTCGTGTTTTAAAGCAGATTTTAGGTAATGTTAAAGTTTAAACTTGTTTCTAAAGTGTTTTTGAGAAATAATTATTTTAAAGGAAATAACTAAAAATTAGCTATAATAGTAATTATTTAAGAATATTATTAGTAATTATTTTTATATATATGGATTTATTTAAAGAATAGTTTGATTTAAGTTATTTGATACCTTGTATGTATTCTTTTAAAATTCCATCTTTAAATTTCATTCAACTAAACCTTATTTTAAACTAGCCTATATCTTATCAAGTGGTTTTACTTTAAATATTTTGAAATTATTTTTGGACTAAATAACTAGTAGTAAAATTAAATATTTCAAAGTATATTTAAGAATAAAGTATTTTAATTGTTTTAAAATCTAAATGGTTTGGACTTGGTTGTTTCCAGTGGAAAATAAATATTGTAAAAAATTTATTTGGTTAAGGAAGATGTTTTGTAAAACTGTTTTCAAAGGGAGTTGAAAATAGAAATATATTTTGTAAAGATATTTGAGGCAAATAAATAATGTGGGAATTATTTATTATGTGATGGATGTTTGTGGATGTAAATTGATAGTTAAATCACCGACTATCAATATTGGACAAATGCGTTGATCGTTTCGAAGAGACCGGGATCGAGATTTATTTCTCGAAAACCACTTCGATCCGGTTTGTACGTTTCGTGGTAAAACGTGTTCGGAGTCGAAGATGGAGCAGTGAAGTGCAAGAGCTAGTCGCTACTAATCTTGAGGATATTTCCAAAATGGATGTAATAGGAGTAGTGCCTTCGGTTCCTTTCGAACCCGGGACGGACTTGTATGGACGAATGCTTACGGAACATCGTCAGGTGGGCGATGGACATTCTAAGTGAAACATTCTAAAAGGTAATGCTTAGCCTCAAGCCTCATCAAATGGGAATGACTGAAAATCAGGGGATATGCAGCAAGGCTTCGTGGGTAGCCCCCACTTGAGAGTAAGGTCATCCCTGTCTAGATGTCCCTTTTTATTTCGGCTTAGTGGTGCAGTTGCTGATCCCAACCGTGGGGTGATCTTATTCGAAACTGTCCAGTAAGGGATGGGTCCAGCCTTGTGTTGCAGGGGATCGGGCGTGGTCCTCGGTACGGTGATCTAGGCCCCGTACTGTGACAGGTGGTACCCCAGTGCCTAGTCATTGTTGGAAATCCATTCTCCCTACGAGCCTTTTACGAGTTTTGTTTGTATTACCCACTCTGCGGCTAGTAGTTGGAATTTAATGAATGTAACAATTTCGGCTATTTTATAAGTATTTGTAAATAGACCCTATTATAATATCAGAGGATTTCTATAAAAAGTGTTTTAGCTATCGTTTATTTGTTGCGTGGTCTTACGAGATGCTTTTGTTTTCAAAAGGATTTTTGAAACTTTAATAATCAATTCGGATGCATTATTATCAGCTGGTATTCCAGACTGACTCGGGTGTTATTTCATTATAATGCTCGGGTCAGACCGAGTATTATTTGTGCAGGACAGGATACTATGGAGCAGGAGAGGAGCTGGAGTCCGAGACGTATTACCTGTATTTATATATATATATATATATATATATATATATCCGCTGTTATGATTGTATGGTAATGTCTGATTGGTAAATATTGTTGTTTGAGATACTCTGATGATATGATGTATAAAACAGATATAGTTTCATTTTGTGTAAAGATCTATTATTTACTATTATATTTTACTCCGCTGCGACTATAAGATTCTGAAATTGTTTAGTTCCTTCTTCTTCTATCTCTTCTTCTTTAACCCTAATGGTTCGTATTTCTGTTCCGCTTGAGTTAATTGATGTAGAATAGTTTTGGCTCAAGGGGTACGGATTTGTGGACTGTTACAAACCCATACCCTACCATGTTCAAACCAAACCCCGTGCTCCTCACGTGCTCCTCCCGATTTAAAAGAATGACTGTAGTATTTTTTTTCCCATTTCAAAAGTTGAAACTCAAATTAATACTTCATGAAAAGTCATAAAACAAACCCTAAAAATGTTGAATCGAAGAGATCTTTCCACTAATATGCTTACTGAGGGGTGCGGTATTAGTTCTTGAAACTCGACAGTAAAGTCGAGTAGCCATTAGAGCTAGGGTTGGGTTATGTGAAGATTTTGGGCAAAGATTCGAGAAACGGAATTTGGTTTTGGATTTAGGGGTGGAAGGCGCATCGTTTGGTGAATTTTCAGGGATCAAGGTGGCTGTTGGTGGTTTGCAACCTAGTCGTGCCAAGGAGTTGCTTTGTCATGTCGCGATTGGGTTGGAGGGATGAGAAGGGTTGTGATCGGGATGGGCACATCGAGTTTGGGAAGGGAAAGTCGGCGGTGTCGTCAGACTTTTGATTTTCATTGCGTAGCCCCAAGTTAGTGGAGATGTGTACATGGTCATGTCCACCGTGCATAGGGAAGAAGCAGAGAATTGGGGAAGATTGTAACACCTTGTGTTAAATTACAATTAAATGTGCAAATAATTCAATTAAATTATATATGTTTGAAATTTTAGAACACAAAAATGTTTGTAAATGGGAAAACTAATTAATATTATTTGGAATACATATAAATATTTGGGTAACAAATAAATTAGAAAGAGAAATTATATTAAATCAATTAATAGGGAAGATTTATTCACGGTGTTTGTTTAAAAGGGAAATTAATATTCAATTAATTAGTAGAGGTTTACAATTGACATGAACTGTCAAGAAAGGGAACATATATTGTAGCAACTAATTGATATGATTAGAAACATATATGTTAGCGCAAGAGAATAAAATGAAGGAAGAGTAATTTATGCAAGCAACCAATTGTCAATTAATAAACATGGAGACTTATGGTAACATATATAATTAAAATTATGATGCAAAATTCAATTGTAGAATATATGCATGCAATAATTATGGGAATAAAATAAATTAATATGTATATATGCGACGAATTAATATGTGTTGATTGGCATATTAATTTGGTAAGAAATCATAATGCAGGCATGGATTAGTTGAATAGTAAATTAATACTAGGTACATATGAAATCTATTAATTGGATGATTAATAGGGGAATTTTATTTAAAAGAAACATCGCATTTAAAAATATATGTTTCCATAAATTGCTAGAGAGAAGGGAAAAGTGATTAATGAAAAGATTGTTGGAGAATCAATTTGAAATAAAAACAAACGCAGAAGAAAACATATTAATTTATTGTCCATAGACTGGTGTACGCTTTAGATTTTAGGGTTTTATATCTAATGGTTAGCATTGATTTAAACCACTATAAATATAGGTGTAGTGCCTCATTTTTATTCTCATTAATTTTCTCTTACCTACAGAAGCTCTGCCATTTTTCTATCTCTTCTACACTTTCTTAATAACAAAATTTTAGATCCAATCCACACAAATTTAGATCTAAATAGAAAGAGAATAGAGTTAATTAGGGAATTAGGAGTTGGTCTAAATCAGAAGGCTATGTCAAAGGTAAAACTCTAGATCTAAGTTTTATTTGCTATTTCTAATACAAATCTCTTCCTTTTCTCTTTCATATATTATAGATCTATAAATATATTTGTAATTCCAAATAAGGACTACAAGGGAGGTGAATATAGATGTTAGGGACAGATCTGAAATAAAAACAGGGAGATTTGAAAAGCTAGCAATGTGAGTGAATTTAATTATATCTTTTACGTTTATGATATATTATCGTTAAATTCCCGTTAATAATTTTATTCAGTATTTCAGTAATTAATTTTGTTAATTAGTTATGCTGAACTGTAAGAAATTTACGTCTAATTTGAAGTTATAATTTAGCCTAAAATACTTGTTTCTTTTTATTCTCTCTTGTAACGACCCGCGTAAATTCGATGTTTGAAATGAATTAAATTAATAGGATTTTATTTTAAAATTTAGAAAGAAATAAATATCTTATTAATTTATATGAAAGAAAATATTGAAATTTGATGTATCAAAGGTAATTAAAATTTGCAATTTAAATTTTGCAATTAACAGTAATAGTGGAAATTGTTGTAAGTATTGAATTTGTCAATGGAATAAAATATTGATTTACGGAAATTGAATATAAACGGAGGTAATAAAGTAATGCAAGAAAATAAATAATGTAATTAGTACAATCCCTTTTATTTGTAAACTGTTGTAAGGTGTTAATTAATTGAAATATGAAAATTTGGAAATAGATTCAAAATTTATGTTAGATAAATGAATTGCAATAATTAAAGTTAGTAATTAATAGGTTAAAGGGAATACCAATTTATTTATAAATGAATATAAGTGAATGTAACAAAATAAATAGGAAACGCTAATTATTCATAAGTGATGGTTGATGATATAAACGTTACTAACTATTAATGTAGTAACGTAAGATGTAGATGTATTTTCAACGGAAATGTAACCTTATTTCCAGGTAGAAATTGCAGGTAGATTTATGAAATGGAGTTTATGAGATAAATAGAATTGAATGTTTCGTTAGTATGAGTTTAAGGGAATATGGGGTAAATTGATTAAATCAATAAAAGACAATAAATGCAATGATGATGGGTTAGTAATAAAAGTGAATAGGGAAATGATTGTATAGTAAAAATGGAATTCCAACTTGTTGGAATGGAGTAAATACACTAAGTAATAAATTTAGGATAGGAAAACGAAATGGAAATATTGAATTAGTTAATTCGTATATATATATAGAATGACGATTATTGGATTGTAAATAATAAACTTATTAATGGTGATCAAGAGTTGTGACCACAAGTTATTATGAGTGATACATATATATTTAATTCAATTCAATTGATTTGGAAATCATTGCATTAAATATATTAAATGTTACGTTGAATAAGTTAAGGTAATAAATGGATAATAACGTAAATGTTCTTCATAGATATGATAATTTGAATCTATTGAAATTTATGGAATTTGAATATAACATTTTACGTTAATTGGAGATAAAGATGGAAATAGGTAATAATTGCATTAATTTGTAAGTAGAAATAAATCGTTAATGAGAACAAGTATTTAAGATTTACCACCTATTTAGTATATTAAGTTATAACGGAAAATCAATTGCAATAATTAACAATATATTTATTTCATTAATGATAATGACGTAATATTTGAAATATTAAATAGGATGGAATTCAAATGTATATAACGATAGAAATGTGAAATTTGGGGAATAGATTCAAAGTTATAAATGAGTTGTTAAAATAATACATAATAAGTGCAAATTGAATGAATCAATGGGAGCATAGATTTAAGTTTAGAAAACAATATTTTGGTTTAATTAAGTATTGAAAAATAAATGAAATTAACGTTTAAATATTTCGTTTATAGAGATTAAACTAAAATTCAAGGATATTAAAATAATAGATTTTGAACCCAACATGGAATCCTTCTACTTAAAATTTTTAGATGGAATAAACATTTGATTATTTAATTGAATGGAGAAAAAGATTTATTTAGTATGTAATTTAATGCTTGTTGAAAACTGTAATTTTATAAACATGTTTGCTTGACTATAAATAAGGATTACAATGTTCACGTATTTATTTAATTGATTTCATCAATTAGGATCTGTTTTGAAGTGGAAGATTAAAATTAATTGGAAATAAATTTATTAAAATCTTTCTATTGAAAAAGGAAAAGAAACAAAGTGCAATTAATAAAATTTATGTAAGAATGTTTTCATTATGAATGTACATTATTTGGAAATATAAGAATTGATTTAATATTGTATAAGTTGATCATTTTAGAATATAAGAATGTTTACATTATGAATTGCAATTAACAAATAAGCATTTTAAGGAAAATAAAAGAATGTTGAGGAAATAAAGTGAACGTTTCCATTCTAAATATAAGGAAGTGGAGAAATTAACACTGCAATGGATAGACTTATCAGCTTTTAATTTACATCTAAATTTGTTTAGATCAATTTGGAAATTAATAAAATTGTGGATATATTTTGAAACGTAAATGAAACGTCTAGATTTACATTTGTAAATACGTTTAAAATAAAATGTAAATGATAAGGAATTTATTTATTTCCTAAATCCATAACGTGTGTAATTAATATTATTTATCTTTTGGGACCACCTCCGTTTGCACGTTAAAATTCGTGCACACCTATTCTTTTGCGATCTATCTATAAATAGGCGGTGAAACCCTAGCCTCCATCTTCATTCCTCTGTATAGTCTCTTCTTCAACTTCTTCTCTTCTTCAATGGCAACAGACAATTTCTAGATCCAGTTTCAATCCAAATAAAAGTCAAAATTCAAACTCCTCTAAAAATTCCAGAAAAATTATATGTTGGAGTTCTCAGAATACGCAATCTACTGGTGGAGTTCGTTTTCCGTTTTGGGTTCGGTCTGGAAACATATTTGCGTGCTCCTGTAGCCAAAGCGCGTGGAAGACGATAGTGACGTGGCGAGTATTTAATTAAGGTTTGTTTTGTTTTATAATTTATTTTGATTTTCAAATCGTTTAAATCGCATAACTTTTTCATACGACCTCGGATTCACGCGAAACTTTTTTTGTTAGGATCGTAATTAAATTCCGGACAGTTTGGAACTAGTTTGGACCAATTCGGAGACCGTCGAATTTTTGGGTTTAAATCGGATTTAAATTCGATTTAAATTCAAAAGTTGAGTGTTTTAACCCACTCACAACTTCTAAAAGTTTTTATGTTTGTTAAATTTATTTTAAATATGAGTAGAAATTTATTTATGACTGTTGGCGTGTTTTATTCAGCATATCTATTAAATCGCATTTATTTAACTTAACTATTAATTTAGTTTATTTATTGCATAAAATTTGACAGGTAGAATTTATTTTTGCACATAAACTGCTAGTTAACAGTCATTAAATTTATTATGGAATAGAAACTGTTAGTTAATAATCTGTTATTAATTCCTGTATAATTTATATGCTATATATCAATGATTGTTTAAAATTGGATGATGATTGCAATTGATGATTGATGATTGATATTTGGATGAATGAATGCTATAATTATATTGTATAAACTGCAAGTCATCATGCATTTTCATTTCATTCGGGGTTGTGGTTTGAAATGATATATAACCGCAAAATTTTACTTTTAAATTGCGGATTTAAATGATAAATATCCGTATCACTTGACCATAGGATAGAAAATTTTATACAGGCACCGTGGTCTATATATAAATTATTTTAAAGTGATTTCTATGGTTTGGATGGGATACGGTTTATAAAAAATTTTAATTTTGTATTTTATAAATGTAATTCTTCTATATATATACATATGAAGTTAAATTTTTTGAATTTAAGCTGTGTATAAATCTATTAAATAAAAATGGGAAAATTGAGAAATGGAATTTGATAATTCATATTATATGTTTAAGTTTGGAAAATTTTAAGGTATGACATTTATAACAGGATTTTTCCAAGATAAATTTAAAATGAATATTCTAGTATAATTTAATTGAATAAAATATTTAATTGCTAGAAATTGGAGTTTTATTTATGGATTTTTATGTAAATATTCAAGACTAAATAATAGAACATTTAATTTGGTTGAAGTAATAAATTCCAACTTTAGTTTTGAAATATTAATACTCCAAATGGATATATATATATATATATATATATATATATATATATAGAAATTGAAGTGCTTTTTGAACTTGAAAGTGGTATTTAAATTTTGGTTTAGACTTTAAATAAAGAAATATATTTGTAAAGCCATGGAAATTATTTTCTTTACAAAGTAACCTTAAAGTTAAACCATTTATTTCGTATACCGTTGAATATCCAAACCATTCAAGTTTTAGAAGTTATGGTTTTAAAATATATGAATTTTGAAATATTATGCTTTGGAAGTATAAGTCAAATATTTGGTTTCCAGATATTTTAAATTTTAAAGCAGTATGATTTTGGAAAAGAAATGTATTTGGATAAAATGATATCATATTGTTTTGGGTTTTAAGATGATATCGTATTCATAGTTTTGAAATGGAATTTTTGTTCTGGTTTTAAAATATAAACTATTTTAAATGACCGCGGTGTTATAATAACGATTGGTTGGCAAGAGACCGGGATCGGATATGGACATACTCTCTGTCGATACCGAAAACCACTTTGACTAACCGGGTACGCGGTGGAGATTCCAGAATGAAGTAGGTTGGTGGCGGCGTTTCCTGTAAGGTAAATACGTGGACCCGACTCCCGTGAGTTGGCATAAGGTGGCTAAAACAGGAGCGATTCTCGGGCCAATGAGGTCATTCCTCTGATCGGACACTCCTCTTCGATATTATACTTTGACTTTGGATTGACTCAGTGGCCACTTTTATTTTTGATTTTGGGGGAGTTTGTTCGAGGTGGGCGGCAGCTGCGCGATGCGCGTTTCCACCAGCCCGGATAGCAATTGGTATATCTACCCTGGAATTGCCTAGTTGTGCCGTGTCACCTACCATACCGAGCCTTTACTACGAGTTTTGTTTTGTACCATACCTATGGAGTGCCCTCTGACGACGCCCATTACGGGGGAGATTACGGTACTGTATAGACTATGGGAATATATTCTGTGTTAAGGGCTATATGGGTAACCCCTTAACGCTATTAAAAAGTAAGTTTATTTTATAAATAGACATTATTATAATAGCGCAATATACTGCATAGTAAATAGTTTAACGGACCCTTAGGAGATGTAAATCCGGAGCATCTCTTGAGTTACTGTACTCATATTTATTTCTGTAAATTTTACTCACATAAGATCTTTTAGTTCTGACTCGAGTGTTTTTGTCTTTTCAAATTCGCTCGGGTCAGTCCGAGCGTTTTAGGATCTGAGGATTTAGCTCTGGAGGACGAAGACAAAGATTTGTATTACTAGTATCTACTATATTATTTCACTACACCATTTAATTCCGCTGCATTGATAGTATTGGTATGGGTAACACCGATATTCATTGTACAAGTAAAATAAAATATTTTGTAAAACAGTTTCATGAACTGTATATTTGATTATTATATTTTATCCTTCCGCTGTGAGATTTTGTTTTGTTTTATTTCTTCTCTGTTTTTCTTATTTACCTTATAACAATCCACCCTTCCGTATGGTTTGAATCGTCATGTGTGTCGGTTTAAAGTGTGCGAAAAGGCGGGATGTTACAGTTGGTATCAGAGCTTTGGTTTAGCGATATACCTTCGCTTTGTGGGGTTTGACTCTTTGTTAATAGGGTAGTAATACCCTATGGGAGTCGCTGAGTGTATATATATGAGAGAGCGTACTTGTTAGTGTTATAAAAAGGTTTTAATATTGTGTTAATCTGTTCCGTTTTGTATTTATAAATTCTGGTTGATGCATGGGACGCTGTGACATCAATAGGGGTTTCTAAACACTAAATAGGACAGACCGACATAATATCTGTTTTAATATAGGTGAATGAAATAATTTTTCCTATTATATTTTCTATATATAAAATTAATTTTTCAATCTATATCTATATTTGGCTGCAATAGATTGGTTGTTAGGTGATAAAGTGTATAATTAATAATATAAGTTAGATTGGAAAATAAGATTGATGAAATTTGGAAATTTAGAACTTAAGTTCCGGGGTTTTGAAATTTCTTTCGAATAAATTTTGGAATATAATAATATTATTTATAAGTATTTTCTGATATAAATATTTCAATATAATTCGGAAAAATTGTTTTAAAGAAGATTTCGAAAAAAATAAGTTTTGTACTTTCCTCCCTGTTGCTGGAAAATAATTTCGGTGATGAGTGCACGCATCATCGACTTTCATTTTCGAGTTTCGAAGTGGGAAGGCCACTGTAGAAATTTACTGCAGAATTGTATAAGAAATTTTTATCGTTTTAATTATAATTGGATATATATATATATATGTTAAGAATAGATATCTATCTATTATTTCAAATGATTTAAAAATTAAACCCGGTATTTGGTTCTTAAGTTCCAGTTAATTAATAGTTCAATTAAGTGTAGAAATTGGAACCTTTAATTAAAGTAAAAAACTAATACAATAGGAAGATAAGTAATGTAAATAAACGATTTAAACATTATTAAATGAATTAATGAACTTCTTTATTTATAAGAATTGATGTATAAAGTTGCAAATTTAGTATAGTTAAATTGTTACCATTATTAAATATAATAGAAATGTAAGCATTAAATAAATGAATGAAATTAAAAGTAAGTTGAAATTGTAATTTATAAAACGAATATATATAATTATTAAACCATTAATTAATTAAAGGAATTGAGAAGAAACTTGTATAATTTTCACTTACATTCTTAAAGCATATATATAACTTACCATATAATAAAAGTTGCAATGTTAGTAAGAAAATGTAAGGGGAAATCTTATAAGTGAAGCTTGAGGTAATAAAGGTATTCAATGAATTTGCTGTTACAAAATGAGAATTAAATGTATAAACTTAAGTTAAAATGGAAATTTTAAGTATTATAAATAGATGATTATAAACTTAAGTAAATAAAACGGAATGCAAATATAATGAATATTGTAATAAATGAAAAATGAAAATTGTAAGTAATGAAGGAATCACTCAATAAATGAAAGAAAAGAAATTAAACAACTAAAGCATGAAATAAATGTATAATAAGTTAATTTGGTTGTTGGTTTGAATTGTTATTGTTTGACTTATGGTTGGTTGGGCAAGAGAATTTGAAGTTGTTGGATGAATAAATAATCTATCGTTGTTCCATCTAAGACTGTTGAGTGAAGGATGCACTTGATAGTTATTTTCATTCCATACAATTTCAAGTTTTGAACCCGAACAACTATTTGTTTGTTGGATTAAATGGTTGCTTTGTCTTGTGTATGTATGCTGTTTGTAAAGTTGATGGGTGTTGTATTGATTGGTTGATTAATGGTTGAAACCGCTTAAATATTTCACTTTATATAAATTGTAACCCTTTGGATTATATAAGAAAGTGCAGTATCTTGGAAATATTTTGGAAATGTTTTTCCAAACTTTAATAATTTAAATATAAAGGATTAAATAGTTATAAATAGGATATCTTATTTAAAGTGATTAATTTTGTAAATTTAATTGTTTATAAGTTAAATATTTTGAATAAGATGTATTGTATTTAATTTTTCCCTTCTTTTCCTTTTCGAGGACGAAAAGTTTTGAGTGGGGGAGAGTCTAACGACCCGCGTAAATTCGATGTTTGAAATGAATTAAATTAATAGGATTTTATTTTAAAATTTAGAAAGAAATAAAAATCTTATTAATTTATATGAAAGAAAATATTGAAATTTGATGTATCAAAGGTAATTAAAATTTGCAAATTAAATTTTGCAATTAATAGTAATAGTGGAAATTGTTGTAAGTATTGAATTTGTCAATGGAATAAAATATTAATTTACGGAAATTGAATATAAACCGAGGTAATAAAGTAATGCAAGAAAATAAATAATGTAATTAGCACAATCCCTTTTATTTGTAAACTATTGTAAGGTGTTAATTAATTGAAATATGAAAAATTGGAAATAGATTCTAAATTTATGTTAGATAAATGAATTGCAAAAATTAAAGTTAGTAATTAATAGGTTAAAGGGAATACCAATTTATTCATAAATGAATATAAGTGAATGTAACAAAATAAATAGGAAACACTAATTATTCATAAGTGATGGTTGATGATATAAACGTTACTAACTATTAATGTAGTAACGTAAGATGTAGATGTATTTTCAACGGAAATGTAACCTTATTTCCAGGTAGAAATTGCAGGTAGATTTATGAAATGGAGTTTATGAGATAAATAGAATTGAATGTTTCGTTAGTATGAGTTTAAGGGAATATGGGGTAAATTGATTAAATCAATAAAAGACAATAAATGCAATGATGATGGGTTAGTAATAAAAGTGAATAGGGAAATGATTGTATAGTAAAAATGGAATTCCAACTTGTTGGAATGGAGTAAATACACTTAGTAATAAATTTAGGATAGGAAAACGAAATGGAAATATTGAATTATTTAATTCGCATATATATATAGAATGACGATTATTAGATTGTAAATAATAAACTTATTAATGGTGATCAAGAGTTGTGACCACAAGTTATTATGAGTGATACATATATATTTAATTCAATTCAATTGATTTGGAAATCATTGCATTAAATATAAATTAAATGTTACGTTGAATAAGTTAAGGTAATAAATGGATAATAACGTAAATGTTCTTCATAGATATGATAATTTGAATCTATTGAAATTTATGGAATTTGAATATAACATTTTACGTTAATTGGAGATAAAGATGGAAATAGGTAATAATTGCATTAATTTGTAAGTAGAAATAAATCGTTAATGAGAACAAGTATTTAAGATTTACCACCTATTTAGTATATTAAGTTATAACGGAAAATCAATTGCAATAATTAACAATATATTTATTTCATTAATGATAATGACGTAATATTTGAAATATTAAATAGGATGGAATTCAAATGTATATAACGATAGAAATGTGAAATTTGGGGAATAGATTCAAAGTTATAAATGAGTTGTTAAAATAATACATAATAAGTGCAAATTGAATGAATCAATGGGAGCATAGATTTAAGTTTAGAAAACAATATTTTGGTTTAATTAAGTATTGCAAAATAAATGAAATTAACGTTTAAATATTTCGTTTATAGAGATTAAACTAAAATTCAAGGATATTAAAATAATAGATTTTGAACCCAACATGGAATCCTTCTACTTAAAATTTTTAGATGGAATAAACATTTGATTATTTAATTGAATAGAGAAAAAGATTTATTTAGTATGTAATTTAATGCTTGTTGAAAACTGTAATTTTATAAACATGTTTGCTTGACTATAAATTAGGATTACAATGTTCACGTATTTATTTAATTGATTTCATCAATTAGGGTCTATTTTGAAGTGGAAGATTAAAATTAATTGGAAATAAATTTATTAAAATCTTTCAATTGAAAAAGGAAAAGAAACAAAGTGCAATTAATAAAATTTATGTAAGAATGTTTTCATTATGAATGTACATTATTTGGAAATATAAGAATTGATTTAATATTGTATAAGTTGATCATTTTAGAATATAAGAATGTTTGCAAGTAACAAATAAGCATTTTAAGGAAAATAAAAGAATGTTGAGGAAATAAAGTGAACGTTTCCATTCTAAATATAAGGAAGTGGAGAAATTAACACTGCAATGGATAGACTTATCAGCTTTTAATTTACATCTAAATTTGTTTAGATCAATTTGGAAATTAATAAAATTGTGGATATATTTTGAAACGTAAACGAAACGTCTAGATTTGCATTTGTAAATACGTTTAAAATAAAATGTAAATGATAAGGAATTTATTTATTTCCTAAATCCATAACGTGTGTAATTAATATTATTTATCTTTTGGGACCACCTCCGTTTGCACGTTAAAATTCATGCACACCTATTCTTTTGCGATCTATCTATAAATAGGCGGTGAAACCCTAGCCTCCATCTTCATTCCTCTGTATAGTCTCTTCTTCAACTTCTTCTCTTCTTCAATGGCAATAGACAATTTCTAGATCCAGTTTCAATCCAAATAAAAGTCAAAATTCAAACTCCTCTAAAAATTCCAGAAAAATTATATGTTGGAGTTCTCAGAATACGCAATCTACTGGTGGTGTTCGTTTTCCGTTTTGGGTTCGATCTGGAAACATATTCGCGTGCTCCTGTAGCCAAAGCGCGTGGAAGATGATAGTGACGTGGCGAGTATTTAATTAAGGTTTGTTTTGTTTTATAATTTATTTTGATTTTCAAATCGTTTAAATCGCATAACTTTTTCATACGACCTCGGATTCACGCGAAACTTTTTTTGTTAGGATCGTAATTAAATTCTGGATAGTTTGGAACTAGTTTGGACCAATTCGGAGACCGTCGAATTTTTGGGTTTAAATCGGATTTAAATTCGATTTAAATTCAAAAGGTGGGTGTTTTAACCCACTCACAACTTCTAAAAGTTTTTATGTTTGTTAAATTTATTTTAAATATGAGTAGAAATTTATTTATGACTGTTGGCATGTTTTATTCAGCATATCCGTTAAATCGCATTTATTTAACTTAACTGTTAATTTAGTTTATTTATTGCATAAAATTTGACAGGTAGAATTTATTTTTGCACATAAACTGCTAGTTAACAGTCATTAAATTTATTATGGAATAGAAACTGTTAGTTATTAATCTGTTATTAATTCCTGTATAATTCATATGCTATGTATCAATGATTGTTTAAAATTGGATGATGATTGCAATTGATGATTGATGATTGATATTTGGATGAATGAATGCTATAATTATATTGTATAAACTGCAAGTCATTATGCATTTTCATTTCATTCGAGGTTGTGGTTTGAAATGATATACAACCGCAAAATTTTACTTTTAAATTGCGGATTTAAATGATAAATCCGTATCACTTGACCATAGGATAGAAAATTTTATACATGCACCGTGGTCTATATATAAATTATTTTAAAGTGATTTCTATGGTTTGGATGGGATACGGTTTATAAAAAATTTTAATTTTGATATTTTATAAATGTAATTCTTTTATATATATACATATGAAGTTAAATTTTTTGAATTTAAGCTGTGTATAAATCTATTAAATAAAAATGGGAAAATTGGGAAATGGAATTTGATAATTCATATTATATGTTTAAGTTTGGAAAATTTTAAGGTATGATATTTATAACTGGATTTTTCCAAGATAAATTTAAAATGAATATTCTAGTATAATTTAATTGAAGAAAATATTTAATTGCTAGAAATTAGAGTTTTATTTATGGATTTTTATGTAAATATTCAAGACTAAATAATAGAACATTTAATTTGGTTGAAGGAATAAATTCCAACTTTAGTTTTGAAATATTAATACTCCAAATGGATATATATATATATATATATATATATATATAGAAATTGAAATGGTTTTGGAACTTGAAAGTGGTATTTAAATTTTGGTTTAGACTTTAAATAAAGAAATATATTTGTAAAGCCATGGAAATTATTTTCTTTACAAAGTAACCTTAAAGTTAAACCATTTATTTCGTATACCGTTGAATATCCAAACCATTCAAGTTTTAGAAGTTATGGTTTTAAAATATATGAATTTTGAAATATTATGCTTTGGAAGTATAAGTCAAATATTTGGTTTCCAGATATTTTAAATTTTAAAGCAGTATGATTTTGGAAAAGAAATATATTTGGATAAAATGATATCATATTGTTTTGGGTTTTAAGATGACATCGTATTCATAGTTTTGAAATGGAATTTTTATTCTGGTTTTAAAGTATAAACTATTTTAAATGACCGCGGTGTTATAATAACGATTGGTTGGCAAGAGACCGGGATCGGATATGGACATACTCTCTGTCGATACCGAAAACCACTTTGACTAACCGTGTACGCGGTGGAGATTCCAGAATGAAGTAGGTTGGTGGCGGCGTTTCCTGTAAGGTAAATACGTGGACTCGACTCCTGTGAGTTGGCATAAGGTGGCTAAAACAGGAGCGATTCTCGGGCCAGTGAGGTCATTCCTCTGATCGGACACTCCTCTTCGATATTATACTTTGACTTTGGATTGATTCAGTGGCCACTTTTATTTTTGATTTTGGGGGAGTTTGTTCGAGGTGGGCGGCAGCTGCGCGCTGCGCGTTTCCACCAGCCCGGATAGCAATCGGTATATCTACCCTGGCATTGCCTAGTTGTGCCGTGTCACCTACCATACCGAGCCTTTACTACGAGTTTTGTTTTGTACCATACCTATGGAGTGCCCTCTGACGACGCCCATTACGGGAGAGATTACGGTACTGTATAGACTATGGGAATATATTCTGTGTTAAGGGCTATATGAGTAACCCCTTAACGCTATTAAAAAGTAAGTTTATTTTATAAATAGACATTATTATAATAGCGCAATATACTACATAGTAAATAGTTTAACGGACCCTTAGGAGATGTAAATCCCGAGCATCTCTTGAGTTGCTGTACTCATATTTATTTCTGTAAATTTTACTCACATAAGATCTTTTTGTTCTGACTCGAGTGTTTTTGTATTTTCAAATTCGCTCGGGTCAGTCCGAGCGTTTTAGGATTTAGCTCTGGAGGACGAAGACAAAGATTTGTATTACTAGTATCTACTATATTATTGCACTACACCATTTAATTCTGCTGCATCGATAGTATTGGTATGGGTAACTCTGATATTCATTGTACAAGTAAAATAAAATATTTTGTAAAACAGTTTCATGAACTGTATATTTGATCATTATATTTTATCCTTCCGCTGTGAGATTTTGTTTTGTTTTATTTCTTCTCTGTTTTTCTTATTTACCCCATAACAATCCACCCTTCCATATGGTTTGAATCGTCATGTGTGTCGGTTTAAAGTGTGCGAAAAGGCGGGATGTTACATCTCTGTACGTGAATAATATAGTTAAAAAGAAAATTCACGATTATGGATTAAAATAGGAAAATACTAGATTAGATGTAAAATTAGAAAAGTTGGAATAAAGCTAGAAAATGGAATTCTACAATAAATTACGCTAAAATGGGAATAATAAATTAATCTAACGACTTGATTTGGAAGTAAATAATAGATTAATTGGTTGATTTAGAAACTATGATACATATCTGTATTTAATATTTAAAAGATAATGATAAACGTAACTATAAGAATAAAAGAAAGAAAATGATAACTAGTGTAAAATAAAGAAACTATTGTATTTTATATTATTCCATTGTTTATAGTATTATTTAGTATTAAAATATGAAAATGGATCTTTAGTATAGTTTTCATACCCAGCCAAATAAAATAGAATTACTTCCTAGAATAGAAGAAAATAAAGTAAAGTATGAAAGGAATCAAGTAAATTATTAAAAAATAATTTGAAGTTGTAAACGATAACGAACCTAGATATGCATCTACAGCGCAGACTATACAATAAGATAGTTATTATGATAAGTGTAACGACCTGGTATTTCGAACATTCAAACCGATAACAATCCCCACATGTCAGACTTGAATTGCTCAAAATAGCAGATTGTTAATTTATATTTGGCAAAACTCATCATATACAGTAAATAAATCAATCATAGAATCATAGACATAGAGTGAAATAAAAATAGGCAGCGAAATAGATAAATAGTAGTTCATGAAGCTACTATATAAACATCAGAGTTAAAACAAAATACAATAAATATCTTGAATACATACTAGTATCTAATACACAAACAATTGACAAGTCTGAACTAATCAACGGGAACAACTGAGAAGCCGAATAGACAAAGACCGATCTTCAAGCAAAGCTACAAGCTTCAAAGGTGAGTCTCAAATGCTATGACACTTAGTTTGACCCGAGTACAAAGAAAAACACAAAACACTCGAGTCAGGATTAACATTCTTATACAATTAAATTCAACTCAAGTGAAATATGAACTGGAATACAAAAAAACTTAACGAATGTTGGGATTTCCATCCTCTAAGGATCCGTGGAATTACCTACTATGTAGTAATATATGTTACATAAATAATGTCTATAGTAAAGTAAACTATTAAAATAGCGTTAAGGCGTTACCCATATCCCCCTTAACACATTTTATATATTGCATAGTTTATACAATGTCGTAAGCTCCACCAAACCGATGGTTTACCTAGAGGACAGCCCATAGGTACGGTACAAAAAAAATCGTGGAAGGCACGATATGGCATATGAACACGGCGCACGAGGCAATGCCACGGTAGATATACCATTTGTGAATCCGGACTGGTGGTAACACATAGCAGCTACTACCGCCCACCTCGAGACATATTCCCAAATCAAAGGTGCACCCAAATCAAATCACAAAGTAATAGAATGGTATTGAAGAAATGTGTCCGATCGGAGGGCGACCTCATTTGGCCCGGCATGGCTTCTGTTTTAGTCACATCTAAGCTGACTCTAGAATCAGGACTACGTTAATACCTCATAAGAATCATCGCCAAACCATCCACTTCATTCTGGAATCTCCACCACGTGCACAGTTGTTATAGTGGTTTTCGGTATTAGCAGAGAGTATGACAATATCCGATCCCGGTCTCACTAACAACCAAATGCTTATTTCACACCATGGTCATCTTAATATTTCAAACTGTTTATATTTCATATCAAGTACCATATTCATTTTAAAATCATATCACTTTCGAAATCATGTATACTTTGAAATAATATCACTTCGAAAAATCATATCCACATCGTGCCTTCCATTAAATCCAAATCGTAACAGTTCAAACTTAAAAAATTTAAATATTGAAAATAGTTTTATATATATTGAAATAGTTATAAATTAAAACAGTTTATATATTAAAAATAATTTATGTATTAAGATATTTTATATATTAAAATATATATATCGAAAATAGTTTCAACTTAGGATTGCTTTTCCAGTTTCACAAATCAATTCAAATCAAATTTAGTTCCAAAATTCAATTTAAACCAATCTCGGTTCATCGTTTACAATTCAATTCAAATTCTCAATGAAACATTTTTAATTTATATTGATTTCAAATTTAAAGCGCTTCCAATTCAATAGTTTTCAAAGTTTAAGTATTCAAACAATTCACAATAACCCGATGTGATAAATTCATCTATATTTCAAAATTCAACTTTAATTCTTTTTAATTGAAATTATTCTCTTAATCATTTTTAATAACATTTAATTAATATCCTATATTAAAAATTTAAATCAAAACTAAATATTCAGTTTCATTTAAATTTGAAAATATTCACTTAATCACCTTTTATTAAATCAAATTATAAAATCATACCTTTCAAAATCAATAAGTTTCCAATCAATTCTTTTTTAAATTCAATTCTTAACAAATTAAATTACTAATCAACTTGATTTATCTTATTAACCTTTGTTTTATTAAGGTACTACAAAATCTATTTTCCAAATATTAATATAATTTAATGTAAATAAAAATATATTATATAAACTAATTAAATTAAATTTCTTAAATTAAAGTATATTAAATTTTATTAAATATTATTATTAAATTCAATCAAAATCTTATTTTCATACTTTTAAAATAATAGAAATACAAGTAAAATCTTAAAATTTACATTTTCACAACTTAACTTAAAATTTTAAAATTTTCAAAACAAATAATTTAAAATCTAAATTTTCCCATATATTAAATAAATTTATGTATTATATTTTAATAATCAATATTTATTAAAACTCATATATGTTTCCTTTCAAAACATTGGAAATCATTTTCAAAAATAGACCAACGGTGTCCGTATATAATTTTCTATCCTATTGTCAAGTGATACGAATATTAATTATTTCAATCCACAATTTAAATTTAATATTTATTGGTATATATCATTTCAACCCACAGTCCCAAAATTTTAGAATCAATGAAAATCTCTTGGGCTTATCATCTCAACCCATAATGATATTCTCCTTATCTATAAAATCGTTCGGGTGTATATCATTTCAATCCATAGGGAACCCTAAACTAACAGGGAACTTGCAGAGTGAGAACAAATATGAAAATAACTTAACATATCAACAACAGGTATATATCATCAGCAACAAATTTAAATATAATATACACAATAGGTTATGGTGTCATATGTCACAGGTAAACAATGGCAGATAATGGCGTATCATGTTAAACAGTTAAATAATTAACAATTCAAATTTTAACAGCATATTTTCAATCGTCATTTCAGACAAAATAAATTTACTAAATATAAGAATGTTAATCGTGAGTGATTGCTCACCTTCGAGTTTAGAGAAATAAGAAGATGACATGGACATGCACAGGGATACAGACACGAACCAGCGGGACAACGACAAGCTAGGAATTGCTGTGACAAATCCTATATCGAAAAAGTAAGTCAAGGTGGACTAGAGATCGATGAAACAAAATATATGTTATATATATAATTAATTAATTTTATAAATATATATTTTCACATCAATATTAATTCAAACATATAAAATAAAATCTCTCTATATATTTGAAAACCAAAATCATATATACATATACATATAGACTAATACACACACACACACACACACATATATAAACTTACATACTTATTATATTTTAAAATAAATATTTATTATAATATATATTTGAACTCAATAGATCATGTACATGTTTATATATTCATAAACAACAAATAAGTTACATATAACTTGTATAAACTTGTAACTTATATTAATGTATATTATAAACAACATATCATCGTATATAACTACTACTTTATATAAAATAAATTTTTTCTTCATACGAGAATCCAATTGACTAGAAACATATTAGATCAGAAATCAAAACACATGTAACAACCCGATACTCGCGTCAATTAATAATTGACATTAAAACGTTTGATATCCTCGCTAATTGCGATTTGAATTTAAATTTGAATTTTTGGGCTTTGAATTTTCGGCCCAAGTTTTCATTTTTGTTGGCCGTGATAATTATCTAAACCCAAAACCCATTTTCCCCTTTCTATTTTCCATTTTTTTCGATTCAGTAACCCTAAAAATGAAAAGCACTCGAACGAATTAATGGCGGCATCTTAATTTCGTTCGTCTTCATCGCTCAAAATTTGGGGCTTCTGGGAATCGAAGGCGCCAACTCGTTCGAAGCTTCCTCCTTGCTCAGGTCCGCATCAACGTGCTCGTGGTCGTTCAATCTTCGGCAGCTAGGGTTCGTGGAACGGCGGTTTCATGGTTCCGGCTACTTCGATTTGGCAAAGGTGAGTACTTTTTAGTACTCACATCTATTTAGACTTAGTTCGACTTCGTTTATATAAATTGTTTTCGTGTTTCGACCTTGATTTGATTTTTGGTTGTTTCTGACCTCACTGATTTTGTGAAACCTCCTATTTCGATTATGTTTGTGATTTTTATCACCGTGGCAATTTCATTCTCGGTCATTATGTGGTAGCTGCTGTTATTGGCTATACTTGATTATCCTAGAATTCGTCCCCGAGCAGTTTTGATTTTTCATGGTCACTTGTTCATGATGCATTTGTTATTTTCAATTTGAGCATTCTGATACGTGAAGCATTTCGATCATTATATGTTGACTCAAGTCTATAAATGATACTGATCTTCATATATGTGCACATATACAGTTATGTGCTTGGGCATTGATGTTAGTCTTTGTCCGGTACTATTTCATGTTCCTCTCTGGTTAACAATGTGTAGATGCCACTGTGTTGCATTTAGTCTCGGTGCATTCATGTTGATTTTTCTTCTGGTCTTTGTTCACGTTGGCACTGGATTTGCTTGTGTACACTTCTGGTTCCATCTTCACCTCGTTACTGCAGTTTCACTTTGGGTTGCAACTGTCTCGACCATTTGAACTTGATTCACTTGAACTGTGTTGCCAGATTGCCTTGAGTACATATATTCTTGGCACTGCTTCTTTTGTTGTATACACGTCCACTGCAGTTTCATTGTGACTTCATTAATGCATGGTTTTAAATCTTGTTTCATGTTTGGACATGGCATTCTTACTGTTGTGTCACTTGTGCATTCATGTTTCAGCTGGTCTATGCATCCATATATGTTAATTTTTCAACAGAGTGCTTGAGTCTGCATATTGCAGCAGTGACCCTCTCCACTGTTGCATCTGGGTTTCACCTGATTCATTTGAAGCTGTAGCCCTGATCTTTCATTTAGATGTTACTAGAATTTGTTGCAATGCATCTTTTGACCTGCACATTCATGTGCCACTGCCTGGTGGTTGCACTGCCCACCTGTAGCATTGCTCGTATCCCAGTTTGGTTGCATTTCGACTGCTGATCTTGGCAGTGTTGAATCTTGTTCATTTGTGTAGCATACTTGTTATATACATATATACACTGCTGCATGATATCTGGAGCTTGCTGCCTATGTTCAGTTGAATCTTGGTTGATGTTTGGTTTTGTGATTTCTGGTTAATTGCAGTTTTATTTGAACTGTGTATTTCTGTAGCACCATGGTGTACTACTACATTGATGTCTATCATGTGCACACTCTCTGCTGCCTTGACCGGTTGCAACTGCACTTTCCATGGTGGCATTCATTTTCTACTATTCTGATTATGTTGCAGTGTTCATTTATGGTTATTTAAAACCATTTCATTGTTGAAGTTGTGACACTTGATGTTGCCCTTGTTTGACTCAGTTTCATTCCTCTTGAGCCTTTTGTGCTTTGCATTCATATGTTTACAAGTACATTTCATATACTTGTCGCCATTCATGCAAAATTCTGTTGCATTCCTCTGGTTCATTTCATTTTGGAACCACTGCTTTGTGACCCTTTTCACTGGTATTTTTCACTGTGGCATTGTGTTACCTTATCATGTGATGCATTTGTGTCCTGTATATACCTTGACCATTGTGATGATCATTGTGTTGCCTGGTCCTACTATCTGTGCAGCCTACTTATTTGCACTTTCTCATTTGAGTATACTTCTTCTCGTGCACCTCTGACTCTTTTTGTCATGTGCAGTTTGTTATGTACATTCATTGTGTACATCTTTTACATTCATTGGGAACATCATCACTGTTGTGGCGCGGCAGTGCACGCAAGCGTGAACTGCAGCCACACGGTATTTATTGGGAACATCATCACTGTTGTGGCGCGGCAGTGCACGCAAGCGTGAACTGCAGCCACACGGTATTTATTGGGTACATCATCACTGTTGTGGCACGGCAGTGCACGCAAGCGTGAACTGCAGCCACACGGTATTTCTTTGATTAATATTCTAACTGCTTTTGATTTTAGGATATTTTGCGTATTATTACTGCTTCTGTGCACTAATAACTGAGTTTGAATTAGACTGACCCGGGTATTATTTTCTTTTGAATTTAATACTCGGGTCAGACCGAGTATTTACAGGTTGTAGATTTTTAGCTTCGGGATGCTGCTTGAGCTATGAAGTTCTTTCATATCTTTTGGAGTAGTCGTCATGTATAGTAGTCGATGTAATTGTATATGAAGATATGTATTCATGTATATTATATTGAAAATGTACTTATATGTATAACTTCCTGAGTCAACTGTTGTAGTTGCATCATATGTACCATATCAAATGTATTGTAACTGCCATCAGTTATTATATATATGAGATTTTTCTGTTCAATCTGTGTTCCGCATTTATTTAAAATCTTCTGTGTTATTGTGGATCTTGTTAGACCACTTCTCTGATAAACACTTTTAAGTGTGGTTTATTCATATCTATTTCCGCCGTTGTGATATGAATTATCTGTGACTGATTTATGTTATGCTTATTTCTATATTTGTTTCCGAGGATTATATATAGCCACCGCGTGATAGCTTTGAGTTTGCATCGGTATGTCGGATTTCCTCCTTAAATGAAATGCATGCTGTACTATCTGACATATCAATGTTCGCGCAAAGAAATTACACGGATGGTCGCTCCTCAACAGCCCTATTCTCCGTGCTAGTCGACAGCACTACACCGTAGTGTTCTTGGCTAGCGTGGGTATAGAGGTGGGGCGTCACAGCTTGGTATCAGAGCCAAACTTCGGAACAATATGGAATTACTATAACAAGGATCATCGTCCTAAGTCTATTTTAGGAGTCGTGCTTTAGGATTTAATTCGGGTCTTCGTACCGTTCTATCCTATTCTCTTTATGATTCCTTGTTTTATCAATCAAGTTTGATTGAAATTCATTTTTGTGAATATCACCTTCTTCTTTCTTCTTTCTTTTCTTAAAGATGAAGATTTGGTTGAATCTGGCAATCTTAGTGCTATTCAAACCAGTAGTCGATCTCTGGATGGCATATTCATATCTGCCCAACAACTTTTGGATCCTGTAAAGAATCAAAAGTTTATCTGTGCTTAGTTGAGATAGAGTCGCTGACTTGATCGACTTTTGCCCTGCTATTTTCTGTCTCGAGTACCTTGCTCGTTTTGCTTTGATTTTTCCAATTGTTAATCGATTCTTCTTTTCCGTTTAGTTGTTATCATCTTTGTCGACTTTGATAACTTCTATTTCTGGAATTTTTGGGTATTCCAACTTTGACGGATTTGGAATCGAATTCTTTGGATTTTATTCACGTCTTCGAATGTGAATTTTAGTGAATTGATTTGATTTCTAAATTTAATCAATTCTTGATTATTTTCCCGATTTGTTGCTATCATTTATTAGCAACTTTGGTGATATTTTCTTCGGGATTTTTGTGAACATACTTTTTGAAGGATTCAATATTGATTCCTTCGGATTCTATTCACATCTTTGCATGTGAATTCTTGTGAATTGATTTGGTTTCCAAATTTTAATCGATTTCATTCGATTCTATTCACGACTTCGAACGTGAATTCTTGTGATTGATTGTTTCTACAATCATTTTTGTGATTTGTCACTTTAAAAATATAAAGGTTTCAATACTAGTAGTAAATATCAAAACTCTTTATCAAAATGTTTTCAACTCTATTTTCAATACAAAACTCTTTTTCTCAAACCGTTTTCCAATCTACTAGTATATACAAATCTTTATTTCACTCGTATGAGAAATCTAATTAAACGGCTTAGTAAAACAAGTGGTATGAAACGCTTGCGTTTACTTCGTCGGTTAATTCTTGGACTTGTTCGATTGAACCTCTAGTGACAATTTTATTAGTGAAGATTTACAGTTTGTTCGTAAATATCTGAGTTAAGCAAGTGGTTATGGGACATGAAGCTAAACTTTTATATTCACTAACTTAGTGTAATTGACACTTCTCGTTGATCATGACAATCATTCTTATGATTTAGACTAGCAATTGTGCGATGTCGCTTTTGGTTAGCCTAGACACCATTTGTGTGATTTCGTCTCACACATATCTCTTTGTCGGCGTGGATAGCTTAGGCCTCGTCGGTGTGATTTTGACTCACACACGTCTCTTTGTCGGCGTGGATAGCTTAGGCCTCGTCGGTGTGATTTTGACTCACACACATCTCTTTGTCGGCGTGGATAGCTTAGGCCTCGTCGGTGTGATTTTGACTCACACACATCTCTTTGTCGGCGTGGATAGCTTAGGCCTCGTCGGTGTGATTTTGACTCACACACATCTCTTTGTCGGCGTGGATAGCTTAGGCCTCGTCGGTGTGATTTTGACTCACACATATCTCTTTGTCGGCGTGGATAGCTTAGGCCTCGTCGGTGTGATTTTGACTCACACATATCTCTTTGTCATCGTGGATAGCTTAGGCCTCGTCGGTGTGATTTTGACTCACACACATCTCTTTGTCGGCGTGGATAGCTTAGGCCTCGTCGGTGTGATTTTGACTCACACATATCTCTTTGTCGGCGTGGATAGCTTAGGCCTCGTCGGTGTGATTTTGACTCACACATATCTCTTTGTCGGCGTGGATAGCTTAGGCCTCGTCGGTGTGATTTTGACTCACACATATCTCTTTGTCGGCGTGGATAGCTTAGGCCTCGTCGGTGTGATTTTGACTCACACACATCTCTTTGTCGGCGTGGATAGCTTAGGCCTCTTCGGTGTGATTTCGTCTCACACATATCTCTTGGGCTTTGAGGATTGTCTAGACACCATCTGTGTGATTCCGACTCACACATGTGGGGTAGCGCCCCACGGTCTTCGGGCCATTCGTGTGTCAAGATTTATGGCTTGCAACCATGAGATAGCGTCTCGTTATGCGTTGCACGTGTTGATGATTTTTCATGCTCACGTGTAGGTGAGATTCCGTGCTCCCGTTCTCGTTATGCGTTGCATGTGTTGATGATTTTTCATGCTCGCGTGTAGGTGAGATTCCGTGCTCCCGTTCTCGCTTTGCGTTGCACGTGTTGATGATTTTCATGCTCTCGTGTAGGTGAGATTCCGTGCTCCCGTTCTCGCTTTGCGTTGCCCGTGTTGATGATTTTTCATGCTCTCGTGTAGGTGAGATTTCGTGCTCCCGTTCTCGCTTTGCGTTGCACTTGTTGATGATTTTTCATGCTCACGTGTAGGTGAGATTCCGTGCTCCCGTTCTCGCTTTGCGTTGCACGTGTTGATGGTTTTCATGCTCGCGTGTTGGTGAGTTTCCATACTCCCATTTGAGTTTTCAGACTCCCATTTGAGTTTCCATACTCCCGTTCGAGTTTTCATACTCCCGTTCGAGTTTTCATACTCCCGTCTTGTGATTTCTGGATTTCTTGTGTAGTCTTCTGGAATTTGTGCTTCACCAATTTTCGTGATTTCTATTGATAAGTTTTATCAATTTTTGTGCATTGGTGAATTCTTGTGTCATTGACTTGTTATGAAATTAGGGTATGATATCCCTTTCTATCTTTGAGAAGATTCTTGTGACATTTTTGACGAATGAAAATTCATTGGTATTATATTTTGATGCCAATTGCTACTGATGTCGCTGTTTTAATCACGTGTTTTAAAAATTGTTTTAAAATAAAAAATTGTTTTCAAAATTTTTATAGTTTACGCTTTCAAAAGAATGAGAAAACGATTTAAACGTTTCAGCAAAATCGAGGACTATGACCCCTTTCTTTTACTGATTCGTTTAATTCCGGACTTGTCCGTTTGAGATTGGAAATTGTGAATTTCTTTTATGAAATTAAAAGATGATTTTGTGATTGTATTGCCCATTAAGTGCTTTAAGAATTCTGGTCGATGCGCTTGATCAACGTTATCGATAGGAATCTCCTAGACGCTTTGATGAGACAATCAGACACAGTAAATTGAATTTTAAAATGTAATTTTTTATAAAAAGATAATTACATAAAATAGATTGTAAATTTCGAAAGTTTTAGCTTTTCGGGAAAGAATATTATTTAAAACAACTCTTTTCCGATACTTCTATTCTTGCGATTCTCGAGTGGAATCAAGACTTTATCTTGTGTACCAATGCTAATCGTATTGGTTTGGATTATGTTCTCTTGTTAGAGAAAACATGCTATTTCTTGTACTTCTGAATCATTTATGCCTATTGAGACTAGATATGCCACTCATGATCTAGTGATCGTGGCTATTGGTTTCGCTTTTAAAACTTTGGCATCATTATTTTTGGGTGAGAAATTTGTTCTCTACCCTGATCATGAATCTTGGGAATATTTATTTTCTCATAAGGAACTTAATTTACGTCAACCACGTTGGCTCAAGTTCCCCGCATCTTGTGATCTTGATGTTCTTTGTATTCTCCCAGGAAGGGAAATCGTGTTGCCGATTGCACTCAGTCGTAGACAACAAGTGGTTGTTTCTTTGATGATGTCCGAATGGAATCATCTTTTTACCAGGTTCATCAGACGTTTTGATGTACTTCGTTTTATTGAGCTTCGTCTCATTCCTTTTATGGACTTACGTCTGATGTTCTTTTATGTTGATCGGTTCATTGGACGTACCGTTTTTGTACTACGTCGACGTTCCGAATTTACGAAGCTTTGATTCATCTGGCGTATCGTTATTGTACTACGCTGTTGTTCCATATTATTCGTGTTTCACCTATGATAGGTGATGTGCGTATCAGTCGGTCGGGAAAGTTAGTGCCTCGATATATCGGGCCATTTCCTATCACTGAACGTATTGGTTCCTTGGCTTACTCTTTCATGCTCTTTATGGTGAGCTACTTACTTCAAATTTCTTCATCTTGTGTTGCTGTGTTTTGGGGTTGTTACCTTTTGCCCATTTATTCCTTAAAGATTGCGAGGACGCAATTTCTTTAAGGAGGGGAGTTTGTAACAACCCGATACTCGCGTCAATTAATAATTGACATTAAAACGTTTGATATCCTCGCTAATTGCGATTTGAATTTAAATTTGAATTTTTGGGCTTTGAATTTTCGGCCCAAGTTTTCATTTTTGTTGGCCGTGATAATTATCTAAACCCAAAACCCATTTTCCCCTTTCTATTTTCCATTTTTTTCGATTCAGTAACCCTAAAAATGAAAAGCACTCGAACGAATTAATGGCGGCATCTTAATTTCGTTCGTCTTCATCGCTCAAAATTTGGGGCTTCTGGGAATCGAAGGCGCCAACTCGTTCGAAGCTTCCTCCTTGCTCAGGTCCGCATCAACGTGCTCGTGGTCGTTCAATCTTCGGCAGCTAGGGTTCGTGGAACGGCGGTTTCATGGTTCCGGCTACTTCGATTTGGCAAAGGTGAGTACTTTTTAGTACTCACATCTATTTAGACTTAGTTCGACTTCGTTTATATAAATTGTTTTCGTGTTTCGACCTTGATTTGATTTTTGGTTGTTTCTGACCTCACTGATTTTGTGAAACCTCCTATTTCGATTATGTTTGTGATTTTTATCACCGTGGCAATTTCATTCTCGGTCATTATGTGGTAGCTGCTGTTATTGGCTATACTTGATTATCCTAGAATTCGTCCCCGAGCAGTTTTGATTTTTCATGGTCACTTGTTCATGATGCATTTGTTATTTTCAATTTGAGCATTCTGATACGTGAAGCATTTCGATCATTATATGTTGACTCAAGTCTATAAATGATACTGATCTTCATATATGTGCACATATACAGTTATGTGCTTGGGCATTGATGTTAGTCTTTGTCCGGTACTATTTCATGTTCCTCTCTGGTTAACAATGTGTAGATGCCACTGTGTTGCATTTAGTCTCGGTGCATTCATGTTGATTTTTCTTCTGGTCTTTGTTCACGTTGGCACTGGATTTGCTTGTGTACACTTCTGGTTCCATCTTCACCTCGTTACTGCAGTTTCACTTTGGGTTGCAACTGTCTCGACCATTTGAACTTGATTCACTTGAACTGTGTTGCCAGATTGCCTTGAGTACATATATTCTTGGCACTGCTTCTTTTGTTGTATACACGTCCACTGCAGTTTCATTGTGACTTCATTAATGCATGGTTTTAAATCTTGTTTCATGTTTGGACATGGCATTCTTACTGTTGTGTCACTTGTGCATTCATGTTTCAGCTGGTCTATGCATCCATATATGTTAATTTTTCAACAGAGTGCTTGAGTCTGCATATTGCAGCAGTGACCCTCTCCACTGTTGCATCTGGGTTTCACCTGATTCATTTGAAGCTGTAGCCCTGATCTTTCATTTAGATGTTACTAGAATTTGTTGCAATGCATCTTTTGACCTGCACATTCATGTGCCACTGCCTGGTGGTTGCACTGCCCACCTGTAGCATTGCTCGTATCCCAGTTTGGTTGCATTTCGACTGCTGATCTTGGCAGTGTTGAATCTTGTTCATTTGTGTAGCATACTTGTTATATACATATATACACTGCTGCATGATATCTGGAGCTTGCTGCCTATGTTCAGTTGAATCTTGGTTGATGTTTGGTTTTGTGATTTCTGGTTAGTTGCAGTTTTATTTGAACTGTGTATTTCTGTAGCACCATGGTGTACTACTACATTGATGTCTATCATGTGCACACTCTCTGCTGCCTTGACCGGTTGCAACTGCACTTTCCATGGTGGCATTCATTTTCTACTATTCTGATTATGTTGCAGTGTTCATTTATGGTTATTTAAAACCATTTCATTGTTGAAGTTGTGACACTTGATGTTGCCCTTGTTTGACTCAGTTTCATTCCTCTTGAGCCTTTTGTGCTTTGCATTCATATGTTTACAAGTACATTTCATATACTTGTCGCCATTCATGCAAAATTCTGTTGCATTCCTCTGGTTCATTTCATTTTGGAACCACTGCTTTGTGACCCTTTTCACTGGTATTTTTCATTGTGGCATTGTGTTACCTTATCATGTGATGCATTTGTGTCCTGTATATACCTTGACCATTGTGATGATCATTGTGTTGCCTGGTCCTACTATCTGTGCAGCCTACTTATTTGCACTTTCTCATTTGAGTATACTTCTTCTTGTGCACCTCTGACTCTTTTTGTCATGTGCAGTTTGTTATGTACATTCATTGTGTACATCTTTTACATTCATTGGGAACATCATCACTGTTGTGGCGCGGCAGTGCACGCAAGCGTGAACTGCAGCCACACGGTATTTATTGGGAACATCATCACTGTTGTGGCGCGGCAGTGCACGCAAGCGTGAACTGCAGCCACACGGTATTTATTGGGTACATCATCACTGTTGTGGCACGGCAGTGCACACAAGCGTGAACTGCAGCCACACGGTATTTCTTTGATTAATATTCTAACTGCTTTTGATTTTAGGATATTTTGCGTATTATTACTGCTTCTATGCACTAATAACTGAGTTTGAATTAGACTGACCCGGGTATTATTTTCTTTTGAATTTAATACTCGGGTCAGACCGAGTATTTACAGGTTGTAGATTTTTAGCTTCGGGATGCTGCTTGAGCTATGAAGTTCTTTCATATCTTTTGGAGTAGTCGTCATGTATAGTAGTCGATGTAATTGTATATGAAGATATGTATTCATGTATATTATATTGAAAATGTACTTATATGTATAACTTCCTGAGTCAACTGTTGTAGTTGCATCATATGTACCATATCAAATGTATTGTAACTGCCATCAGTTATTATATATATGAGATTTTTCTGTTCAATCTGTGTTCCGCATTTATTTAAAATCTTCTGTGTTATTGTGGATCTTGTTAGACCACTTCTCTGATAAACACTTTTAAGTGTGGTTTATTCATATCTATTTCCGCCGTTGTGATATGAATTATCTGTGACTGATTTATGTTATGCTTATTTCTATATTTGTTTCCGAGGATTATATATAGCCACCACGTGATAGCTTTGAGTTTGCATCGGTATGTCGGATTTCCTCCTTAAATGAAATGCATGCTGTACTATCTGACATATCAATGTTCGCGCAAAGAAATTACACGGATGGTCGCTCCTCAACAGCCCTATTCTCCGTGCTAGTCGACAGCACTACACCGTAGTGTTCTTGGCTAGCGTGGGTATAGAGGTGGGGCGTCACAACACAACTCTTATATATAATATGAAATAGAGGCTTGGCATGCTATATTATATTATATATAATACGAAAGTAGAACTTAAATAATATTATATACTTAAAACACTAAACGAAAGAAGCATATATTAAATTATATATATAATAAGAAGTAGAAGATATATAATATACAACCTGAAGTGGAATATATATTAGCATATATTAGTTCACGTGTACAGGTTGTCAAAGCAACTTTATGTTCTTAAATATATGTATTACCAAAAATCAAAATACACTCTAGCTTTAATACGCACACAGATATATATATATATATATATATATATATATAATAGGTTTCATAATACATACATGACCTGAATTAGATAACAAGCTTTCTAACAAAAAATATATATTAAGCCTATTACATATTCTATTTTTGAATCATAAATTTAAAATAAATCAGCATATTATATACATACCTACAGTAACATTAACATATATTATATATGTTAAACATGTAGAGGTTGCACCTAGAGCATGCCATGGGAAGTTTCGACAATCGATCAGGGTGTATTGATAAGGTGTTCCAACTAGGAGGTGGAGTGTTGTTGCATGGCGGAGTTTGTTAAAAAACTACAGGAGAGGTGAGGAATGATGCGACTGGTGAAGAGACCATGCGGTCGGCTGCGTGGATCGGTGGAGATGACAGGAAGGCGATAGCTAAAGAGCTGTCAAGGCGGTGACTGGAGTATGCTATCGGTTGATGGGATGGTAAAACAGTCATGGTGTTTGGACGAATGGTGGATGACATGTGGTGGTGGCTGCTCGGCGTAGGCGGGCTGGGTTTTGATGAGGGGTGGTGGTCACAGGCTAACATGGCATGAGAAGGGAAAATCACCATAGATTGGTTGTGCAGTTCAACCACGTGGAAGGTGGTGGGGAATCCTCAGGTTGGCTGCGTGGTTAAGGTTGTTTGAGTAGTGGAAGGCGCACGTGATGGGTGGAGGATGGGAAGGTGGCGGCGGTTTTTGCTTTCGGTTGGAGGAGAGTGGACGTGGTACGGGTACAGCGATGAAGGCTGAGGTGATGCATGCATAAGCTTCATAGGGGAAGAAAGCAAGCATGTATAAGAATTATATTTCATTTTATATTATATATTTCTGAATTGGATCAGAGCAAACAAAAAAGGGAAAATAAAAGAACAATGCCAAAGGACAAATAAAAGCAACCATTGGAAATAACCAAAATTCAAAACAATTGAATTCAGGGAATAAATGCTTATGGCTATTGGTATTTCTACGGTGGATAATAAAGAGACACAAGGAAAACAAAAGGTGTTCAAAACAAGTACTGATATGGTTGACCATTCCGCTGTTTTCGTCGCATGCTGGACACCGAAATATATAGATGAATATACTACGGGGATCGGCATGATGAGACAAATAGAATGGTACACAAATATCAACGATACAACAATCTTATCAAAAGTCGATATTCTCGGCCAAACTGCTGTTAAAATGCCAAAAATAAGATAAACGGGGTAGAGCAGTCCAAATTCGAAAAACGAAATACGATGCCTCACTCAGAAAACGATAAACATTTTTATTATGTAAATATATGTAGATTTCGAAAACATTTTTTTCATCAAATTAACTTATTTTAAATTGAAATTGAAAATTACACAACAGAACTAACTTTCATATTTTCCAATAAAATTTACCAATTGCTGTGTTAAAATTGATGTATTCCAAATATCAAATTTCCATTGCAAAATTTTATAATTTAATTTCATGAAAATTTTCAATTAATAACGTTAAAACGTTAAAATATACGGGTCGTTACACTCTCCCCCACTCAAAACTTTTCGTCATCGAGAAGGAACGAGATATGAGAAATGAAGTAACAGAAAGGAAAGGAAAGATAAATTTGAAATAAATAGTACCAGATACCACATTTAATTTCCATTTATTTTATGCAATTCAAAGATTGTTAATTCAAACCTGTTAATTCGAACTATATGATTTTCCATTTATTATTATTATTATTCTAATTAACTTACCTTTAAACTAACTTGCTTTCCTATCCAATTCACCTTCCTTTATAATTTAAGTTCATTTTCTTTCAAAACAAATTATATTTTATTTAGCCCATTTATTATTCAATTTATTCACTTAATATAATTTGCAACATAGATTAAGTGTGTAATCATTTATTATTACTACCAAATTTTATTTATAAATTTCCTATATAATACTTCATTTTTAAACATCTTATTACTTTTAGTTTATATTGTATATTATTCAATTACATTCAAACTCTTTCCCAGGCGAGTTAATGTTTTAGAACATAATTGAACACTATACAAATCCACCTTTTATTTACAACATTTATATTAACCAAAATTTAGTTTGAACATTATATTATTTACATTTCTCTTGTATAACCTTCAATTACACATTCACATTTATTTTAACTTTTGAATATTTTAGGTAAGCTATATATATTATAGAATGTAATAGAGTATTATACAAATAAATTTATCCTAGTTCAACTATTTCTAGTTATTTTAATTTCATTCTCCTACTTCATTTCATTAACTGAAAACTATTTCCTAACATAGACCTTAAGATATAAATTTTCGGTTTCAGTTCAAACCATTTTGAAATAACTATATATATTATATAAATCAAACCATATTTAAGAAATTTAAATCAAATCCACTTTCCGAACAAAGGTAGCAACGCTACTAAGCGGCCTCTCCACTCTGAGACTCGAAAATGAATGTCGATGATGCTGTAGTCATCACCAAAATTATTTTCTAGTGACAAAAGAGGAGAGTACTGACTTACTACTTTTAAAATTCTTTGAAAACAATTTTCATTCGAAAATACTATTAAATAATACATTTTCAAAACTTTGAAAACCAAATTTTGAAAAACACCAGAAATTTAATTCTTGAATTTAGATTCAATTTCACTTGCAAATCAGATTTGTAAACCATGTTTTAAAAATTTCATCTCCTTATAATATACAACAAAAGTTAACAGTTTAGAAATGTTGATAAAACAATAAATGATAGTCCAGTATTATCATTTCTAACAACCAGTTCATTTATTTATACAATTTCAGATAATTATACTTATGTACGAAAATATAATCATACAAAAATTATTTCATTTATCAATTTTGAAAACAACATTGTGTCACTTTGTTCTGTTCATGTGTTTTGGAATTTCTATCGATAGCGATTGCCCGATGAATCGATCAAAACCCCAAATCAAACATAACAACTCAAACAACACAATATAAAACATTTTATATTGATTAAAAATATGTTCTCTTAATAGGATGATTCAAGAATGGATAGAGATTCAAAGTTAGAGTGACCCTAATAAAATAGAATTCTAACAACAAAAAGCTCAAAAGGAAGATAAAATATTAAGTTACAAAAGAGGAAAGGGGATATATTTATATTAATCGCGGCAACCTAACAGGATCGATCGATATTCCAGGAAAGAAGAGAATATCATCAATGAAAACGTGGAAAACTGGTTGGAACATTGCTGAAAACGCGATTCATGAAATCGATGAAAATAGGAGCATTGGTTAATTCATAGGGCACGACTAAACATTTAAAGAAACCATTCATCTGGGAGGGAAGACAATAGGTCTAGCTCCAGGAATAAGATCGACGCAGAATTCCAATGTCCCACTTGAGAGGAAGAAAAATGATTTCTCCAATGGCATCAGGATAATCCCTGACTATCGGTGTGAAGTCGGGATCACTAGGCTGAGTATCAAACGAAAGATAGAACTACCTGCATAACCTGAGGCATTCAACATTCGATATAAAGAGAATTACCCAGATCGTCTACTAAAGGAATGGTTCGGGCTATGCAAGAGATAATAGCATCAAAACCGGGGACATAGAAATGCCGGTGAATCGAAGCTTGTTATAAAGGAGTTTCACTACTTTACAAATCATATCAAGGTTGGAGGGACCGCCGATGGAATCAGTTACACATAAGAATGAAATTGTCAATTGAGGTGGTAGGATGAGCTTAAATTTATTGCAGAGATCAAAAGAAATAAAGCTATGAGATGTTCCAATATCAAGAAGAATGTGAACAGGAAAAGACGAGAATGTATTTTAAAATGAGGAATGTTCTAAAATTCATAGGATATACAAATCAAAGAGGAAGGAACTTAAGCTCAAACGAAGGTGATTCTGTAATTAATTTTACTCCATATGCTAAGTTTGGCTAAACCAAAGCTCTGATACCACTTGTAACGACTTGGTATTTTGAACCATTCAAATAAAAAATAATCCCCATGCGTTAGACTTGAATTGCTCAAAACAACAGATTGTTAATTTATATTTGGCAAAACTCAGCATATAAAGTAAATAAATCAATCATAGAATCATAAACACAGAGTGAAATAACAATAGGCAGCGGAATAGATAAATAGTTGTTCATGAAGCTACTATATAAACATCAAAGTTAAAACAAAATACAGCAGATATCTCGAATACAGAATAGTCAATTGGCAAGTCTGAACTAATCAACGAGAAAAATTGAGAAGCTGAATAGACAAAGATCGATCTTTAAGTAAAGCTCCAAACTTCGAAGGTGAGTCTCAAATGTTGTGACACTCAGTCTGACCCGAGTAAAGCAAAACAAAAACCACTCTAGTCAAGATTAACATTCTTATACAAGTAAATTAACCTCAAGTGAAATGTCAAATGAAATAAAAAATAACTTAAAGAATGTTTGGGACCTCTAAGGATCCGTGGAACTATCTACTCTATGGTAATATACTCTACATAAATAATGTCTATAGTAAAGTAAATTATTGAAATAGAGTCATGGCTTTACCCATATCCGTCTTAACGCATTTTATATTTTTCCATAGTCTAGACAATGTCGTAAGCTCCACCAAACAGGTGATTTACCCGAGGGCACCCCATAGGTACGGTACAAAACAAACTCGTAGAAGGAACGATAGGGCATATGAACACGGCACACAAGGCAATGCCAGGGTAGATATACCGTTTGTGGATCCAGACCAGTGGTAACACATAACACCTACTACCGCCGACATTGAGACACACACCCAAATCAAAGGCGCACCCAAATCAAATCATAAAGAAATAGAATGGTATTGAAGAAATGTGTCCAATCGGAGGTGCAACCTCACTTTGCCCGACATGGCTCCTGTTTTAGTCACATCTAAGCTAACTCACGAGAATTAGGGCTGCGTTAATACCACATATATAATCATCGCCAAACCATCCTACTTCGTTTTGGAATCTCTACCGCATGCACAGTTGTTAAAGTGGTTTTCGGTATTAGCAGAGATTATGACAATATCCGATCCCGGTCTCTTTAGCGACTAAACGCTTATTTCACACCATGGTCATTTTAATATTTCAAATAGTTCATACTTCATATCAAAGTATCATATTCATTTTGAAATCATATCATTTTGAAATCATGTACACTTTGAAATAATATCACTTTGAAAAATCATATCCATAAAATAGATCATATCAAAACATTTGCATTTAAATCCATTAAATCAAAATCATAATAGTTCAAACTTAAACAGTTTAAATATTGAAAATAGTTATAAATTAAAGTAGTTTACATATTAAAAATAGTTTATATATTAAAATATTTAATATTTTAAAACATATATATCGAAAATAGTTTCAAATTAGGATTGCTTTTGCAATTTCACAAATCAATTCAAATCAACTTTAGTTCAAAAATTCAATTTAAACCAATCTCGGTTCATCAATTACAATTCAATTCAAATTCTCAATGAAACCATTTTTAATATATTGATTTCAAATTTAAATCACTTCCAATTCAATTGTCTTCAAAGTTTAAGTAATAATTTACAATAACTCGATTTGATAAATTCATTTATATTTCAAAATCCAACTTTAACTTTTTAAATTTGGAATTATTTTCTTAATCATTTTTAATAACATTTACATAAAATCTCAAATTACAAATTTAAATCAAAATTAATTATTCAATTTCATTTAAATTTGAAAATATTCACTTAATCACCTTTTATTAAATCAAATTATAAAATCATACCTTTCAAAATTTCAAAATCAATAAGTTTCCAATCAATTCCTATTTAAGTTCAATCTCAACAAATTAAATTACTAATCAACTTGATTTATCATCCCAACATTTCTTTTATTAAAGTTACTACAAAATCTATTTTCAAAATATTAATATTAATTTATATAAAGAATAAATATATTATATAAACTAACTAAATTAAATTTTATTAAATTAAAACATACTAAATTTTATTAAATCAAATCATATTATTAAATTCAATCTAGGTCTTATTTTTATATTTTAAAATTAATAAAAATATAAGTAAAATCTTAAAATTTATATTTTCACAACTTAACTTAAAATTTTCAAAACATATAATTTAAAATCAAAATTTTCACATATTTTAAATAAATTTATATATTATATTTTAATAATCAATATGTATTAAAACACATATATATTTTTCAAAACCTAGGAAATCATTTTCAAAAATAGACCAACGGTGTCCGTATTTAATTTTCTATCATATTGTCAAGTGATTATGATATTTATCACTTCAATCCATAATTAAAATTTAATATTTATGGGTATATTTCATTTCAACCCACAATCCTAAAATATCAGAATCAATGAAAATCACTTGGGCTTATCATTTCAGCCCATAACGATATTCTCCTTATCTATGAAATCGTTCAGGTGTGTATCATTTCAACCCATAGGGAAATCTAAACTAACATGGAACTTGCAGAGTGAGGACAAATATGAAAACAACATAACATATCAACAATAGGCATATATCATCAGTAACGAATTTAAGTATAATATACACAACAGGTCATGGTGTCATATGTCATTGGTAAAGAATGGTAGATAATGGCATATCATATTTAACAAAAATAATTAACAATTCAAATTTAATATCATATTTTGAATCGTCATTTCAGATAAATTAAATTTACTATATATGTGACGCCCCACCTCTATACCCACGCTAGCCAAGAACACTACAGTGTAGTGCTGTCAACTAGCGCGGAGAATAAGGCTGTTGAGGAGCGACCATCCATGTGATTGCTTATCACACGGTGGCTATAAATAATCTTCGAAAACAAACGTAGAAATAAGCATAACACAAATCAGTCACAAACATCCATATCACAAAGGCGGAAGAAGATATGAATATATAACTAACACATGAAAGTGTACATCAGAGTAGTGGTCAAAAAGATCCACAATAATACAAAAGAATAGCAACACATGCTATACAAAAGAATACAACTATGAGTCAATATCTCAAGTGTATACAACAAAAACTGCTAATCTAAATAGTTAGCCAAAAGTCAGAGTAGCAAATCAAGCAGAAGCACCTGTAACATCTCGGTCTGACCCGAGTATTATTTAAGAAAATAATAAACGGATCAGTCTAGCTGTAAATATCAGATGACATGATATAAAATAAAAGATATGGAATAAACATAAAATATCCATACCGACATACTACTATAAGTATGCAAATGATGATCAACGGAAGATCAATCAATAAGACATAAATCAATATCACAAGAATCTTCTCAAAGATCCAAAGAGGGCATCATACCCTAAACTTGTACTCATAACAAGTCAATGACATAAATTCCAGAAATCAACACAAGAAATCCAAAAATCACAACAAAAGGGAAAGAGGCCTATTGACGCAGCGGATTAATCAAACAAAACTTCAATCGATGAAACGTAGCAATCGGTGAGTTGAAGATACCAAGATGCCCAAGTTCGTTGATCCAAAGATACCGAACTCTAGCTATCTCAAACACGTTGATAGCGCACTATACCGTGTTTAAAGATCTACGATTCTTCGCACGTTGATCTAGCGCACTAGATTCCGTGAATCGGCTTCTACGATCGTTGAATCGAGCGCACTCGATTAACCGAAAGAGGAGATAGGAGATTACACTCAACTACCAATTGGTATGAAAGCACAAAGCTAACAAAAGAGAAATTTTATTCAAAATCAATCTCCTAAAATGTACAACACACGCCCTATTTATAGTGTTTTCGACCCAGTTTCTTAACCCGTGACCGACTCAACATCCTTAGGTCGGCACCGACTCAACTGGTAGCAACACAAGCTCTTTACAACACACGCCGACTCGACTTAACTACATACAAGACCATCGGCCGACTCAACTGATTACAACCTCACACGCAACCGACTTAAGTATATACCGACTTAAGAAATTCACGACTTACGACTTACAACATACAACACACGACTCAAAATACAGACACTTAGTGCAACGACTCAAAGAGCAACACATAACGACTCAACTTTCCAGGCGACTCAAGCCTCCCCCCCGGCATATCTTCTTTACGCGAGTTACCCCCAGCCGACTCGACTAGGTCGTGGTTCTTTGACTCGTCCCAGCCTCCTTCTGTTAGCCGTTTAACTCGGAAACGACTCATAACTTTCCTGACTCGTTCACGACTCAAGTTAGGACGACTCAAACCCGATGCTTCTTTTATGCAACTTAAACTGTTGTTAACTCGGAACTTGCTATCCCGTGCACTATTAAGTCGGAAACGACTTAACCCTGCCTTCCTAAGTCGCGTACGACTTAACCTCTCTATGAGTCGTGTACGCCTCCTCCTTGTTAGACATTTTGGTTGCATTTCTTCTCTGTTCTGAGCTGCATCATCCTCCCCTGGTTGAGAAAAATTCGACCTCGAATTTGTAAATTCTTCCTCAACAATCTCACTCCCATGATATGGAATTAAATGCTTGACGTTAAAAACATCAGAAGTATAAACATCATCTGGTAACTTTAATCGATAAGCATTCTCATTGATTTTCTTCAAAACTTCAATTGGACCAATTTTTCGTGCCTTCAACTTGTTATAAGCACCCACCGGAAAACGATCCTTTGTTAATACGGCATAAACCAGATCACCTTCTTTAAATTCAACATTTCGACGTTTCAAATCTGCAGACTTCTTATACTTCTCATTCGATTTCTCCAATCGTTCCTGAACGATTTTATGACATTCAGTCAGCTCATCAACAAAATCAGCAGCTCGTTTAACTGTTCTCTTTGACTGTGGTACAACTGCTAAATCCAACGGCCCCCTGGGTAAATTTGAATAAACAATCTGAAACGGACTGAATCCTGTGCTTCGATTTACTGCATGATTATGAGCAAATTCTGCCTGGCATAGCTTCATGTCCCAACTTCTCAAATTATCTTGTACAAGACAACGCAACAAATTTCCCAATGACCTGTTAACAACTTCTGTCTGCCCATCAGTTTGTGGATGATAAGCACTGCTAAATTTCAGTTTCGTTCCCACCATCTTCCACAAACTCAACCAAAAGTGACTCAGAAAACGAGTATCTCGATCAGAAACAATAGATTCTGGTAAACCATGAAGTCGATAAATCTCCTTGAAAAATAACTGTGCTACTCGAACTGCATCTGCTGTCTTCTTGCAAGTAACAAAATGTGCCATCTTCGAAAACCTGTCCACCACAACAAATATCGAATCATTTCCCCTTTGAGTTCTCGGCAAACCCAAAACGAAATCCATGCTAATATCAACCCATGGCTTAGATGGTACTGGTAATGGCATATACAACCCTGCATTCGTTGCTGTCCCCTTTGAAACTTGGCAAATATGACATCGCTCCACGAACCTTTCAACCTCTTTTCTCATTGACGGCCAAAAGTAAGACTGTGAAATCAACTGCAAAGTACGATCACGGCCCACATGTCCTTCCTCATGCAATTCCTTCACAATTTTCATCCTCAAACTACAATCCGGAATACATAAACGATTTCCTTTAAACAGAAAACCATCAACTAACATGAATTCATTGGTACTTCCATCCTTCACTTTCTCAACATATTTCTCAAAGTAAGGATCTCCTTCAATCATCTCAGGCAACATTTCAAACCCCGTCACTTCAACCTTCATTGTCGTTAGTAAATGCCTCCTCCTACTCAAAGCATCTGCTACTCGATTTGTCACCCCTGATTTGTGCTTAACGACAAAAGTAAACTGCTGCAAATAAGCAATCCATGACGCATGTCTCGTTGAAATTTTATCCTGTCCCTGTAAATGTTTCAAAGCTTCGTGATCAGTGTACAGAACAAATTCCTTCTGAAATAAGTAATGTCTCCAATGCTTAACAGCCTGAACAACAGCATAAAACTCAACATCGTATGTACTGTATCTCATCTTTGCCCCTGACAGTTTCTCACTGAAATATGCAACTGGCTTCCCATTCTGACTCAGAACTCCTCCAATTCCAACCTTCGAAGCATCAGTATGCAATTCAAACAACAACTGAAAATTAGGTAGAACAAGAATTGGTGCAGACGTCAACAATTCCTTGATCCTTTCAAAGGCAACCCCCGCTTCCTCTGACCACACAAACTGTTTACCCTTCATGCAATCAGTCACTGGAGCCATCACGCTACTGAAGTGTGGTATGAACCTTCGGTAGAATGACGCTAGCCCATGAAAACTTCTCACTTCTGTAATTGCCTTTGGCTGTGGCCAATTCCTGACTGCTTCAACTTTACTCTGGTCAACTTGAATACCTTTCCTTGAAACAACATAACCCAGGAATAAAACACTGGGTGTCATAAACACACATTTCTTTGTAGCAGCATAAAATTGTTCTTCACGAAGAATAAGCAACACTTCCCTCAAATGTAGAACATGCTCCTCCGTACTCCTGCTATAAATCAGAATATCATCGAAATAAACCACGCCGAACTTCCCAATGAATGGCCTAAAAATTTGATTCATCACCCGCATGAATGTACTAGGTGCATTTGACAATCCAAATGGCATAACCAACCATTCGTACAACCCCTCTCTAGTTTTGAAAGCTGTCTTCCATTCGTCTCCAGGTCTGATACGAATTTGATGATAACCACTCTTCAAATCAATCTTTGAAAATATAGTTGCCCCACTCAACTGATCCAACAAATCATCCAACCTCGGCATAGGAAATCTGTAACGAACAGTGATCTTATTCAAAGCTCTACTATCCGTGCACATCCTCCATGTTCCGTCTTTTTTTGGTACTAACAATGCTGGCACGACACAAGGACTTAAACTTTCCTGAACACGTCCCTGTTCCAACAACTCTTCCACCTGCCTTCGTAACTCCTCATGTTCCTTCGGACTCATACGGTAATGTGGTCGATGTGGTAACACTGCTCCTGGAACAAGATCAATCTGATGTTGAATGTCTCTAAGTGGCGGTAACTCCTTTGGTAACTCCTCTGGAAAGACATCCTCAAATTCTTCCAAAACTGGCTTTGCTTCTTCGGGAATCTCAACTTCTTCACTACTCTCTCTCCCAATCAACAAAAACACTTCCGGTTCTTCCTCCACTTCTTTAACAAACTCCTTCAAAGTCAACAGAGTTTTCAATTCTTCAATCTCTTCTAGCTTGCTCTCCTTCTGCTGCTGTCTCTTAGGAACTAAAGTGATTTTAGTACCCTCGAACATGAAACTGTAACTGTTGGCACGACCGTCATGCTGAACTGCTCTATCAAACTGCCATGGCCTGCCCAACAATAAGTGACAAACATCCATATCTACGACATCACACCAGATTTCATCTTTGTACTTCTTCCCAATCGAAAAATTAACACAAGCTCTTCGACACACTTTCACTTCACCCCCTTTTCTTAACCATGCAAGCTTGTATGGTTTAGGATGCTTCTCGGTCTTCAAGTTCAACTTTCTCACTGCCTCTGTAGAAATAATATTATCACAACTTCCCGCATCAATAACGAACTTGCAAACTTTCCCCAGAATAGTACATGTCGATTGAAAAATATTGCTTCTCAGCCAACTACAATCCTCCTCTTGCTTAGGTGTCAAACAACTTCTCCTCATCATAAGATTACAACCTTCATCACCCGACACTTCTTCTTCCTCCTCAACATATGGTACATTTGAATACTCTGCCTCCTCACCATCATCTGCTTCAACCTCTGCAACCATGGTTCTCTTCTTCGGCTTCGGACATTCGTTGCTTTTGTGACCCAACTCCTGACAATTATAACATTTGAAAACACTACTAGCCTTCGCCTTCTCAACCTCCTTCACCACTGGCTTGGTAACTGGTTTAGGAACATTAGAACTTCCGCCAACACCCTTGCTTGATTATTGGAATTAGTAAACACACCACCTCCACGCCTTCCTTGTTTCTCCCAAGCTAACGCTTTCTGATGTGCCTCTGCAACGGATCTAGGATCAAACATATTAACCATATCCTGGATCTGCATTCTCAAACCCCCAATGAATCTAGCAGTTAGCTGTTCTTCTGTCTCCATAATATCATTCCTGGCAATGAGTTGGTAAAATTCATCAGCATAATCGCTAACAGATTTCGTCCCCTGCCTCAGATTCTGCAACCTTTGATACATAAGTGATTGATAGTTGTAAGGTAAGAAGGTAGATCTCATCAATTTCTTCATTTTCTCCCAAGATTCTATCTTTGACTTCCCCATTCGTTCTCGAGTAAGTTTAGTTTGCTGCCACCATGCCAATGCTCTTCCCCTCAGCCTTGTAGCAACTAACTTCACCCTTCTATTCTCCGGCACCTCCTTGAAATCAAAGATTTCCTCCACATTAGACAACCAATCTAAAAACTCCTCAGCAACCATCCCGCCTTTAAATTCTGGAATTTCCATTTTCATACCCGACTCCCAACGACAATCATCCTCCACATCACGGTAAGAATTTCGAACTTGGTCTCGATCTCTATAATGAATACTTGCTCTATCACCCTCTTCAACAAAATCAAAAGTACGCCTACATCGATCTCGACCATTATCATCCCTTCTCTCATACATGCTTCTTTGACTATGTCTCTCTTCATCTCTATATGCTTCATGGTCAAATTCACGTTGACTTCTTCTCTCTTCATGTGCATAGTCATGATCATCTCTTCGTGATGAAATTGATGTTTCTCTTCTATCTCTACAAGAATGTGGTGATACCCTCCTCGCTTCCGTAACCAATGGCGAAACTCGGATTCCTCCATGGTTCGAGTTTGGTGATCTCCTCCTTTGATTCAAATCAGTCATCAATCTCTCCAATTTACCAATGCCTTCATCAAACTTTTCATTAATACGTTGTTCCATAAGCTCGGCTTCTTCTCTACGATACAAAGCTTCAACGTTTTGATGTCGGTTAGCTCTCCTTGGTGGCATGGTTGTAAACTTCACAAACTTCAACAAATTGAACACAATACTTCAAAATTTCACACAATAAAGCAATCTAGGTTCAACCTTAGATCGGCAATAGATGTTCACGGCTCACACTAACTCGGTTCAAGTTAGGTCGGCTCTACCTTGACTCGCTATGACTTGCCTCGGTACAACTTGTCTTGGCCACCTACTACAACACTTCAATGCAATCAACAAGGCACGGCTACTCCCAAGTATACACGGCCTTCTTCAAATTCAAACTCCTTGGTGCGCAAAAACTCCAAGTCAAAATCCAAACAAAGTCTAACTCCTCGATCCAAAATGAAATGGATCAAACTCTCCTAACTTGATGCAACTTCAATATGAACACGATGAACTCCTTCAACTTCAAAAACTTCAAAAACTTGGCTCCAAGAATCAAACTTAGCTATGATTGGCTAAGAATGGCTCTGATACCAAAACTGACGCAGCGGATTAATCAAACAAAACTTCAATCGATGAAACGTAGCAATCGGTGAGTTGAAGATACCAAGATGCCCAAGTTCGTTGATCCAAAGATACCGAACTCTAGCTATCTCAAACACGTTGATAGCGCACTATACCGTGTTTAAAGATCTACGATTCTTCGCACGTTGATCTAGCGCACTAGATTCCGTGAATCGGCTTCTACGATCGTTGAATCGAGCGCACTCGATTAACCGAAAGAGGAGATAGGAGATTACACTCAACTACCAATTGGTATGAAAGCACAAAGCTAACAAAAGAGAAATTTTATTCAAAATCAATCTCCTAAAATGTACAACACACGCCCTATTTATAGTGTTTTCGACCCAGTTTCTTAACCCGTGACCGACTCAACATCCTTAGGTCGGCACCGACTCAATTGGTAGCAACACAAGCTCTTTACAACACACGCCGACTCGACTTAACTACATACAAGACCATCGGCCGACTCAACTGATTACAACCTCACACGCAACCGACTTAAGTATATACCGACTTAAGAAATTCACGACTTACGACTTACAACATACAACACACGACTCAAAATACAGACACTTAGTGCAACGACTCAAAGAGCAACACATAACGACTCAACTTTCCAGGCGACTCAAGCCTCCCCCCCGGCATATCTTCTTTACGCGAGTTACCCCCAGCCGACTCGACTAGGTCGTGGTTCTTTGACTCGTCCCAGCCTCCTTCTGTTAGCCGTTTAACTCGGAAACGACTCATAACTTTCCTGACTCGTTCACGACTCAAGTTAGGACGACTCAAACCCGATGCTTCTTTTATGCAACTTAAACTGTTGTTAACTCGGAACTTGCTATCCCGTGCACTATTAAGTCGGAAACGACTTAACCCTGCCTTCCTAAGTCGCGTACGACTTAACCTCTCTATGAGTCATGTACGACTCCTCCTTGTTAGACATTTTGGTTGCATTTCTTCTCTGTTCTGAGCTGCATCACCTATCACATGACAGTCCGAAGACTATGGGGAGCTACCCCATATGTGTGAGTCGGAATCACCCAGATGAGGTCTAGGCTAACCAAAAAGCAAAAAGGTATGTGTGAGTGGAATCACACAATTGGTGTCTAGCCTGACCTCGCAACGAAAAGGTATGTGTGAGTGGAATCACACAAATGGTGTCTAGGCTAACCAAAAAGCAAAAAGGTATATGTGAGTGGAATCACACAAATGGTGTCTAGCCTAACGTTGCAAACAAAGAGACATCGCACAATTGCTAGTCTAAATCATAAAATGATCGTCATGATCAACGAGAAGTGTCAATTACAGTAAGCTAGTAAATATATGAGCTTAGCATCATGTCCCATAACCACTAGCTTAACTTAAATATTTACGGACAAATTGTAGATCTCCACTAGAAAATTGTCACAAGAGATTCAATCGAACAGGTCCAAGAATTAACCGATGAAGCAAACGCAAGCGTTTCATACCACTTGTTTTACTAAGTCGTTTAATTAGATTTCTCATACGACTGAGGTAAATGTTTGTATATACTAATAGATTGGAAATCGGTTTGAGAAAACGAGCTTTGTTATAAAATAGTGTTGAAATCATTTGAAGAAAGAGTTTTGATATTTACTACTAGTATAGAAAACCTTTATATTTTAAAGTGACAAATCATAGAAGTGATTGTTGAAACAATCAATCATAAAAATTCACATTCGAAGACGTGAATAAAATCCAAAGAAACCGATAAAGAATCCATCGAAATAGATATTCAAAAATCCATAAAATCGACCGAGAAGCCCAAGATAGTTTGTCTCGAAGAATGGTCAACTCAGCATCTCAACAAAGCAAGTTCTGTTGAATGTTTTTCAGATAAGATCCCCTATGGAGGGGGGGTCTAGGGGGGTGACCAAAACGGTACGACCTAGTGAAGACCTAAGGGAGAATAGGATCGAGCGTCCTAAAGGAGTAAAGGTCACGCGACCTAAAGGTTTTAAGGTCTAACGACCTAACACAAGACAAGTCCGAGCGACTCAAGAGGTCAAAAGGGAGTGCGTCCTATCAAGTCATCAGGACGAGCGACCTAACATAAGTAGCCAAGCGACCTAACTGGAGCGACCTAGAGGTCATACGACCTAACATAAGTAGCCAAGAGACCTAACTGGAGCGACCTAGAGGTCATACGACCTAAGGTCAAAAACAAGGTCATGCGACCTAAAGGAATAAGGGTCATGCGACTTAAAGGGGTAAGGGTCATGCGACCTAAAGGGGAGTGGTCTATCTAGGTGAGTGAGGTCGAGCGACCTACGACCTAACGAGATAAAGGCCTAACGACCTAGTGAACCACGCGACCTAAAGCCATCATGTTACGGCCTAAAACCCACGAGTTACGACATAACTCCTGGCCGAGCTAAGCAGTTAATAGGGGCGAGCGACCTAAGGGGCTAAGTGAATTAAGGCCTAGAACGACCTAAACGCGAGCGACCTAGGGTCAAACGACTTACGACCTAAAGTCCAACGACCTAATACCGAGGCGAACGACCTAAAGCATGCGAACGAGTTAAAGGCCAAAAACGAGCTATTTGCTGACCGAGACTTTTCCATGCAAACGACCTAGCATTAGCAGAACGACCTAAGTGCAGAATTTTACCAAAAACACTAAAAATTAGAGTTTTTCGCCAATCCAATCCACACCAAATGCAAATGTACATGCTGAAGTGATGGGGAATCATTCCCAACAGTCCAATATAGTTATTGACTAGAATTGTGAGATAAAAATCTCACCTTTGCACCAAAAGTCAATGAAAATGAAGCTTTGAAGCAAAGAAAGAATCAATCCACTTCAATCTCAACCCAAGAAGCTTGAATCCAATATCCTCTCTTTGAATTTTGAGTTGAATGATGGATTTGAAGTTGAAACCTAGGCTTGGAGTTTTAATTTCCCTTTCCACTCACCATTAATGCAAAAGCTTGAGTTGGTAGGAATTTATGAAGAGTGAGGAGAAGGAGGGAATAGGGCTTGAGTTATAAAGGCTAAACTAACCCAAAGTCCAAAGCGGGAAAAGTTAGTGAAATTCCGCTAACTCCAAACTTATCAATGTTTATACTTAAAAAGATTACAAACGTCATTTTGAACTCAATAGAAGTGGTCTCGAGTCCTGATTTGATCGTATGCAAAAAGTAGCCTTTTGGACCAAAATCCGACTAACGATAAAAGATTTAAATAGAATATTTAAATATAAAAATCGATAAATATGCGAGTTGTTACAAAATATAAGAATGTTAAACATGAGTGATTGCTCACCTTCGAGGTCAGAGAGACAAGAAGATGATATAAACACGCACACGGATAAGGACACGAACCAGCGGGACAATGATAAGCTTGGAGTTGCTATGGCAAATCCGATATTGAAAAAGTAAGTTAAGGTGGACTAGAGATCGATGAAACAAAATATATGTTTTATATATTGTTATTTCTTCTTTTCTGGCTACCTAAAGATGGCCGACCTAACAGACTCAAAGAGATGCCGACCTAAGGCTTAACAGGAAGGCCGACCTAAGGCCTAAGGGGTATGCCGACGTAAGGCTTAGCAGGAAGGTCGACTTAAGGCCAAAAAGGGATACCGACTTAAGAGAGGTGCCGACTCAATGCTTAGACAAAGTTACCGACCTAACACCTTAATAAGGTTACTGACCTAACTGCCTTAAAAGGATGCCGACCTAAGGCCTGGAAGGGATACCGACTTAAGGCTGAACAGTTACCACCTACCTAAGATAGCTACCGACCTAAGATAGCTACCGACCTAAGTCGTCACCGACCTATAACCTATGTTAAGTCGTCCATGGAGCAAGCAAAGGAAGACAGGTTCAATGCATCTACTTGGCGCAGTGGTCTCTTAACTCGTACACGACTCACGACCTAGCTTGTGTCGTCCACGACCTAAAGCTACTGAGTGAAGGTTCAATGCCGTATAAAGAAGACCAGTTGACTTGTTTGCGACTGAGGGGATGAATCGTGGGTGACTTAGGACTTGTACAAATGAACTCTTGTAAAGCCATGGAGGGGCCAGATGAATCGGCCACGACCTACCTTAGACCGGACACAACTCACCTTAGACCTGTCACGACTTACGACCTAAGGGGGGGATTTCCCCTATAAATACCAACCTACCTCAAGCATGAAGGGGACTTTTGGCCGATCTCTTGAAGCACCAATACTCTACTGAATTCTCGACTCACTCAACACTTCAAGTACGAAAGACATCTCAACTAACTTCGAGAGGAAATCTAACACAATCTACATGGATTTAAAGAATTCTTCTACATCAAAGTTCTAGTTGTTTGTCTCATCGGAATTGTAATTGATGATTGTTGTAAAAGTTGTAATCAATTCAGTAATAAAGAGAGTTAAAGTGGACGTAGGCTTACCCTAAACCGAACCACTATAAAAACTGTTGTTTTTTCTGTTTTTTCTGTGATTTCTCTACTTGTTTGTAGTTCCCGTGTACACGAGTGGTGCTTTCACTCAACTTCAATCTACACCGGGGTGTTAGCGTCTGATTTTTACGTTAACATTTTTGGTGCTTTCATTGAGAACCCAACTCAAGAAACTTCCACTATTGCTCCGCGAAGGATTGTTGAAAGGATTTCTTTTAAAACCAGAAGTTTATTGGAAATAATGGCTCCTGGGAGAAAACGAAGTTCTGTAAGGTCCGACAATGTTCAAGAGAATACTGCAATCTCTCCTCCTTCAAGTCAAGCAGCCCCAACTGTTGGAGTTACACGGGCAGAGTTGGACGCCGTAGTTTTGGGATTGAATCAACAATTGAATGCTCAAAATGCGTAGTTGGAAGCCCAGAATGCCCTGATCTTAAGTAAGTTGAATGATCTACTCGGGGCAAACCGTCAACCGAGAAATAATGATGGAAACCCTACTGTGGGAGTTCAGGATCTTGAAGGAAACATTTCTCAAAGAGTCGGAGACCCTATAGAAAGGACTCCTCCTCAAGCTGGAGGATCAGGACCGCAGCAGACCCACTGTGAACGACTGTCAAGGAAGAATTCAGAGAGAGTGGCTGATGTGTGCCCTTTAGAGCCTCTAAATGATGAAGAGTATTTTTCGGGTATGGTTCGTCATATCATGAAGGAAAGTATGCGAAGAGATGAAGATGAGAAAGAGTGGGGATTTGCTCCAAGCAAAACTCCATTTACTGAAAAGATCTTGAAGGCAGAGTTCCCAAGAAAATTCGTTCCCCCTACTATTCCGGCTTACAAGGGGACGAGTGATCCAAACGAGTTTCTGTATAAGTACGACTGGCATATGACTGGTGCCAGGGCGTCAGATGAAATTAAATGTCAGTATTTCCCGATATATCTCGAAGGTCTGGCTCTTTTGTGGTTTACGAAGCTGCCAGTCAGGTCCGTCGATCAATTCTCCGATTTGACCAGGAAATTCAAGGAACAATTTCGATTGTATGCTTCTAAAGCAAAGGATATAATGTCGCTATCAAGTCTAGAGCAAAATCCGGAAGAATCTATCGGGTCGTTTTTGAATCGCTTTAACATAGCATTGGCTGAAGTAGATAATGATGAGCTACGCATGGTCCTGACATGCTTGATGAGGGCGATTGACAAGTCGAGTGAATTTGGGAAATGGTTGAAAATGAAAGAACCAAACTCACTTGAAAAATTCTACAAGAAAGCGGATGAATTCATGCGTTTGGAGAGCCTCCAAACGCCGGCTAAGGTGGTATCAGCGGAAGCCGGGAACAATGGTGCTGCTTCGAACAAGAAAGAACCTAACACTCAGAAAAGGGGAAATGATGGTGGAAAGAAACAGGGAGACGCTAAGAAAGGCCGTTTTTTCAATTTCACACCCTTGACTGATACCCCTGAAAACATCTTCTTTGCAACTAAAGATGATGTCAATTATCCGACACCACCTAAAATGAGAGTTGAGATTAAAATGGAAAAAAAGTGGAAGTTTCTGTCGGTTCCACAACCAGCCCGGCCATGACACCAACGAATGCCGTCAGTTGAAAGAGGTGATTGAACAACTCTTGAAGGAAAACAAACTCCAGCAGTATGTGAAAAGGAACAGAAATGCCCCAGCCTCGTCAACTCAAGGACAACAAGTTCCCGCTCACCGTCCTGCCTCAAGTGAGAAGGCCGTGGAACATGAATCGGAAAGGCCTGTCATCAATATAATAACCGGAGGACCTCACCCAGCAGGAAAAAGCTGGGGCGAGATGGAAAGGTATGCCCGGGCCTTGAGGCATGTACCAGCTGAAGAGAATGTTTTTGTCTTAGAGAATGATGCGCCTTTAAAGCAACAAAAGACTTCCACAGATGATATTGTGTTCAGTGCCAGGGATTCTTTGGGTATTGAGGCTCTGACCATAGATCCTTTGGTCATATCCGCTGGTATTGGGCCGGCAACTGTGAGAAGAGTTCTAGTTGATTATGGAGCTTCATATAACATCCTCTTCAAGAAGACCTTCGATCAAATAAAAATTCCAATGGCTGACGTTCAAGCTTCATCACTTAAGATTGCTGGGTTTGTTGGAGAACCCAAACAGCCGATTGGGACCATAGATTTGTTTGTAGAACTTGGAAAGGGACCGAGGAAGGTAGCTCGAAAGCAAACCTTTATAATTGTTGAAGAATTCTCTACCTACAATGCCTTTTTAGGCCGACCATCTCTTGTTGCGTTTAAAGCTGTTCATGCCCCATGGTGTATGACTCTAAAATTCCCCACAGATAACGGAGTTGGTGTGATTAAGGGAGACCAAGATGTGGGGCGAGAATGTTACTTTGCAGAGTTGCGAGAATCAAGGAAAAGAGAAATGGGAAAAGGTGCGGCGGCTCCAGTCCGCACCAAGGAACCAACCTTGTAGCAATTACAGGGTGGGCCCTGCACTGGCGAATGTAGTGGTGCATGAAGAGAGATGGATCCAAGGAAAGCCAGTGCAGGGGAGAATAGGGTAGTACCGGTAGAGGTAACAGTGTCGGTGCCCGTTGACCCAAAGGACCCAAACAAAGTACTTAATGTGGGTTCGCAGCTCAACACAACAGTTCAGAATGTTCTGATTTCATTTTTGAAGGCTAATTTGGATGTATTCGCTTGGACTCATGCTGACATGTGCGGAATATCCCCAGAGATTGCAGTACATACTCTGAACATTGATCCAAAGTTTACACCTGTGAAACAGAAGAGAAGGACTCAGGGTTCTGAGAGAACGGCAGTGTTAAAAGAAGAAGTGGATCGGCTCATGAAGAACGGTTTCATTAGAGAATCTACTTATCCAAATTGGGTATCAAATCCAGTGCTGGTGAAAAAGGCTAATGGAAAGTGGAGAGCATGCATTGATTTTTCAGATCTGAACAAAGCCTGCCCCAAAGACTGTTTTCCACTGCCCAGGATCGATCAGTTGGTGGATGGGACGGCGTGACATGAATTGTTATCTTTTATGGATGCGTACTTCGGATATAACCAGATTATGATGCATGAGCCAGACCAAGATGATACTAGTTTCATCACAGATGTTGGACTCTACTGCTACAAGGTCATGCCTTTCGGACTCAAGAATGCAGGGGCGACTTACCAAAGGCTTGTTAATGCCATGTTTAAACCACAGATTGGCAAGACAATGGAAGTTTATGTTGATGATATGCTAGTAAAGTCTAAGAAAGCAGTGGACCATATGGATCACTTGGCAGAGATGTTTGCAGTACTCCGCAAGTACAGAATGAAGCTTAATCCCCTAAAATGTTCATTTGGAGTGGAGTCCAGAAAGTTTTTTGGTTTCATTGTGAGCGCTAGGGGCATTGAAGCCAATCCAGCTCAGATCACTGCCCTGAGAGAGGTTAAGGCTCCTAGAACGAAAAAGGAATTGCAAAGTCTCAATGGAAAGATTGCTGCTTTGAGTCGGTTGATTTCCAAAGCTACTGACAAATGCATTCCATTCTTCGATGCTCTGAAGAAAGGAAGGAAAAACTTTGAGTGGACTCCTGAATGTCAGAAAGCATTTGAAGAGTTGGTTCGTCATATGGAAGTGCCTCCGATACTTTCAAAGCCTGACAATGGTGAAGATCTCTTCGTATATTTGGCAATTTCGTCTCATGCTCTCAGTGCAGTGTTGGTGCGGGAAGACGCAAGGATTCAACGCCCAGTCTATTATATCAGCAAAAGATTCACTAGGGCAGAGATGAACTATTCAAGATTAGAAAAGTTCGCCTACTGTTTGTTGATCGCATCAAGGAAATTGAGGCCGTATTTCCAAGCTCATCCCATCAAAGTCCTCACTGATCAACCTCTAAAGCAAGTCCTATTCCGTCCTGAGACTTCGGGCTGTCTTTTGAAATGGAATATTGAACTCAGCCAATATGACATCACTTACCATCCTCGAAAAGCAATTAATGGACAAGCTTTGGAAGATTTCATCGCAGAATGTACGAATAAGGGTGATAGTGAGGAAGAAGTCACTGATAGCGTCCTAATACAATGGAAATTGTATGTCGATGGCGCAAGGAATGATTACTTTTCCGGAGCAGGGGTCGTCCTTGAAACCCCAGAGGGGCGATCGCTATGTTATGCGCTGAGACTAGAATTCCCTTCGACGAACAATGAAGCTGAATATGAAGCTCTCATCGCTGATCTAAGGATCGCTAAAGAACTAAACATCAAGGCATTGCAGATCTTCAGTGATTCTCAACTTATTGTTTGCCAAGTAACGAAGGAATTTCAAGCTAAAGGAGGGAATCTACCCGCCTATTTATCAAAAGCCTGGGAGCTCCTCCAAGATTTCGACCGTTACTCAATAAGCCATATACCCCGCGAAGAGAATATGAAAGCGGATTCTCTTGCAAAGTATTCGAGTACTGGTGAAGCTCAACTACTGGGATTAGTTCCCGTCGAAGTCTTGTCAGCTCCAAGCATAGATGAAATGGATGTTGATTGGATTATGAGTGTATCCCAAAAACGAGAAACATGGATGACTCCGATACTTGAATATTTACTCAATGGTTCTTTGCCAGAAAGTTCAAAAGAATGACAGAAGCTGATGAGGAAAGCCTCCAGATATACAGTTCAAGATGGTCGTTTGTACAGACGAGGATTTTCAATGCCATTACTCCGATGTGTGACAAAGGAAGAAGCTAAGACAATTCTGACTGAAGTACACGGAGGGGAATGTGGGGATCATACAGGTGGTCAAACTTTAGCAAAGAAAATCCTCCGTTATGGATACTTTTGGCCAGAAATTAATCAGGATGCTACTGACTATTCCCGAAAGTGTGATAGATGCCAAAGATTCGCTAAAATTCCTAGAGCACCTTCCACTGAGCTAACACAAATGGTCAGTCCATGGCTGTTTGCTATCTGGGGAATAGATCTCATTGGGCCTTTGCTGACTGCCAAATCGAGGGTTAAATAGCTATCGTTGCTGTTGATTACTTCACTAAATGGGCCGAAGCCGAACCATTGGCTACTATTACCTCTAAGAAAATGATAAGTCTTGTGACTAAAAATATCATTTGCAGGTATGGTGTGCCTCAGAAGATAATCACAGACAATGGTACTCAGTTTGAAAGTGAGGAATTCCAAAATTTCTGCAAACGATTAAAGATCCGAAAAAGCTTCTCAGCAGCGGCTCATCCGCAGGCAAACGGGCAAGTGGAAGCAGTAAACAAAATCATCAAATCAACCATCAAAAAGAAGCTGGAAAAAGCAAAAGGTGGTTGGGTCGATAAGTTACCACTTGCACTATGAGCATACAGGACCACTCACAAAACTACGACTGGGCATACTCCATTTTCATTAGCATATCGATCAGAAGCGATGATTCCAGTAGAAACTGAAGTCCCCTCACACAGAAGGATCCATTTTGATCAAAATGAGAATGAAAAATTGCAATTGGAAGCACTTGACCTCCTCGATGAAAGAAGAGAAGAGGCAAGGCTCAGAATTGCAGCTCACCAGCAAAGAATAGCCAGGCACTTCAATTCCAAAGTTCGTCAGCGCAGCTTTGAAGTTGGGGACTTAGTCCTGAAGAGTATCATGACAGCCATAGGTGTGTTTGGACCAAACTGGGAAGGGCCATATGTTATTGGCGCAAAACTTCTTGATGGCACATTCAAACTCACAACTGTCGAAGGAGAACCAATCCCAAGAGCTTGGAACAGCAATCATTTGCGTCCCTATTTTACTTGAAAGCATTGCTGAGATGTTGTAAAAAGAATTACGAATATATGATTCTTGTATTGAAAGCAATTGTAAAGCAAGTGAATAAAGAAAAGCTATAAAGTGGATGTAGGCCCAGCTTTTGGCCGAACCACTATAAATCTTGTGTTCTCTACTATTATAAACTGCTTTGTTTTATTTCGACATATAAAATACATTAACCGTGTTAATAAAATGTCAATTTAATAATGCAGGCCATAAAAGCAAAGCTTACCCATCGCAAGACCAAGTGATCTCCGACATCACTCAGCAAGCAAACACTAAGCCATTCAAAATTTCCATACTCAAATCCTACAAAAGAAGTGCTTCGAACAAAAGTTAGCAATGTGGATGGAAGTGGACCATTTCTAACTAACTGCAAATGTTTGAACAAACAAACAACCAGTTAAATAGCCTGTGTCTACCACCACCAACTCGCTTAACTATGAAGTATATTTCTTTGGATAAGAGAAATTATTGGCAACTAAAAAGTGATGACACTTGCAAAAGACAACGGGGATCGCCAACATGAATGGATGACAAAGAGACATGGGCGAGCAAGCATCAATCAGCAAAAGACCTCTTCAGAGGCACAAGCCCTCTTCAGAGGCACAACTCTTCGGAGGATAAAGACCTCGAGCGGGCCTAGCCAGAAAAAGAGAGATCTTTCTCGATACAAAGTTGCGGAATGATCGGTCGATACACTCCCGTGAATCCGTCCAACCGAGAGAAAGAAACTCCAAACTTCCAGACAAAAGCCCTACTCAGAGGAACACGTTTCACCGAGATTGAAAGAAAACTTCCAGGTGTTGAAACGTGTAAAGCCCTCTTCGGAGGCCCATTTCACCACAGTTGAAATGCTAAAAGACCTCGAGCGGGCCAAACCAGAAAAAGAGAGATCTTTCTCGATACAAAGTTGCGGAATGATCGGTCGATACACTCTCGTGAATCCGTCCAACCGAGGGAAAGAAACTCCAAACTTCCAGGCAGTAACCCTATTCATAGGCACACATTTCACCATGATCGGTGATACACTCCCGTGAGACGAAATGTGAAAAGCCCTCTTCGGAGGCCCGCTTCCCAGCGAACAGGGAAAAAATAAAAGCCTCTCCCAAGAGGCAGAAACAAAAAGACCTCTTCCCAGAGGCACAACCAAACAAAAAGACCTCTTCCCAAAGGCAGAAACAAAAAAGACCTCTTCCTAGAGGCAGAAATAAAAAGACCTCCTCCCAGAGGCACAATCGAACAGAAAGACCTCTTCGGAGGAACACGTTTCACCGAGATTGAAATAAAACTTCCAGGTGTTAAAACGTGGAAAGCCCTCCTCGGAGGCACAACTCTTTGGAGGCACACGTTTCACCGAGATTGAAATAAAACTTTCAAGTGTTGAAACGTGAAAAAGCCCTCCTCAGAGGTACAACTTTTCGAAGAAGCATTTCGTCAGAAATGCAAAGCAAAGATCAAAGCCCTCCACCGAGGCGCAATATAAAAAAAAAGGGAAGCCCTCTTCAAAGGCACACTTTAGCTTTCAAAGGAAGATTTGTTCTTCTATTCTTGGAAATACTCTTCCTCAAAAAGAAGTCAAAGTGTCCTTCAGAGGCCCGCTTTACCACATAGAAGAATTCACTTGGTAATATGTATGTATGCACAAAAGAAAAAGTGATATCTTCGAAGGATAAAGCGTAAAAAACTCATATGGAGGGAGTTGTACTCTATTTTTAAAAAGATAATATTCCTCCAAGTATGGAATAATTATTCTCCAAAAAATAAGAGTACAAGTCCCCTCAAAGTATAAAATATTGCAACGAGCTTATGGTATAGGGGCAACATGGTATAGCTACATACAACATGGTATAACTACATTGGTAAAATTACGCTCGAACAACATACCACAAGCTCACTGCAATATCATATAAAGAAACTTGTATAAAAAGTGAATAGTAAATGCATTCTCAGATACAGATAGAAGTTTGTACAAACAAAAAGAATCATTTTATTCAACACTGTCAAAATTTTGTACAGGTACAGGCTTCAAAATTAAAAGAAAAAAGAAAAGCGGAGGCCGGTACCCGCACAATCTCCGGCCAGTACATGCAAAAAGAAAAAAGTAAAGATAAATCGAAGCAGGACCCCTTACTTCTTCTTGCCACCACCCTTAGAGCCTTCGCCTGACCTAATAGGAAGCTTTTCAGGACGGATTGGGAGAGTCGGGGATGAAGGAGAAAGGTTACTGCCGGATCAACTGTCGTTTCCTCTTCAGAAACAAGAATGCCATTCCTTCTCTTCTTGGAAGTGGCACGCTTCCTCCTTCTCCTTGAAGAAGACTCACTTCCCGGAGTTACAAGAGAGGATAATTTTATGTTATCAGAAGTGGTTCGCTCCGCAGAATCATTGCCTTCTCCAAGCCCTTCTTCCCTGTGTTCTTGAGAAGCAATAGGACCATCTAAGCCATGAAGAGCTTCTATTTGCTTCTCTTGCGACCCGGGTTGAGAAGCGGACGGAGGAGTGACCTGGAGAACCGAAGGAGGAATAATTGGAGGGGAAGCTTGAACGATGCTCGGTGCTTTCTCTACAGAAGAAAAGAAGTTAAAGTCAGTAAAGAGAGGAGATAAAGGCTCATTGAGGTTCAGAAAATAGTCGAGAAGCTCATCGAACTCATAAGAAGCAAATGAGCAGTCTACTTGGGCAAGATTAACAGTAGAGTTACCTGGAGAAATCGGCTTCCTGATATCAACCGCATAAGCCTGTGCTTCGGCGCTCCCTTCACCTTCATCTCCACCCTGTGTACTCGTAATCTCTGTTGTAACTTTGACCAGGGATGGAGAATGAGAACTGGAGCCAATAATGTCGATTTCGGCCGAAGGAGAAGGCTGGACTGGAATAGTTGAAGTGGTCTTTCCTAAACGTTCCCCTTCGGCCATCTCAGCTCTTAATTTTGCAAGTTGTTCTTTTCCCTTGGCGAGAGCGGCGCGAGCATCATCATCTAAGTAATGCTCCTCAAGAGCTAATTCGGCATAGCCAGCACCTTTACCGCCAAGCATGTCAAGTGCAGCCTCCCACACTTCAGCCAGAGTAATTTCGTACTTGGGACCTAGGAAGGCGAGGCTACCGCGCCCCAAGACGCTATGCAGGTAGAAGTCAAACAGTGTCGAGCTGATGTTGGTCTTCGTTGCCTCATGAGATTCTTCAGCTGCAATTTTATCGGCAACGGCCTCATCACGCTCTCTTTCAGTCTTGGAAAGTTGAAGCTTTAGCATTTGAATTTCCGCCTCTTGAGAGTTGACTTTCTCCCGTAACTCTATAACCTCAGCTCAATACCTTCCCGCTGTTTTCTGCTCAGCTTCAAGTTGTGCCTCGGCATGTCGTTGAGCGGCGTGAGCATCGCGAACTTGCTTTTGAAGTACTTCTTCTTTTTGAGTATATGTGGTAGAAGAAGTAGCAAGCTCTTGTTTAAGTTCCTCAACTTTCGCTTCAAGCTCTTCATTGTAAGTAGTGATGCTCCTCATTTCGGTATCATGCTGCTCAAGAACCTTCTGCCATTCGGCCTTATCATTCTCCATAGTAAGCATGGCCTCTATATTCGCACGGTTGACCCTTTGAAGCCCGTCAACAAGCTTTTTCCAGTTCGACATCCTTTCAATATCAAGCCTGACGGCATCGAGATTTCGTAGCATGGCAGGCTTGTTAACAGGGACCAAGTCAAGATGGAACCACACTCCCTTCAGGCACCAGTGCGGGAACCGGCGTTGTAGAGTGGCCAGGCCTGATCCAACTTGGAATTTAGGCCTGCTGATTATTGTCTGAATGTTTGTCTTCCCGAGAGCAAGGGAGCCAGAAGGAATGTCAAGTGAGACGGGAGAAGTGACCTTTTAAGGAGTTGTAGAAGCATGCTTTTCACCGTGCCGGGCATGCTTGCTTGGGTCCTCAACTATGTGGCTTTTTCCCCGATCATCATGCGACTTTCTCTTGTGAGAATCTTCACTTCTCTGGGAAGAATCGTGGCGCTCCTCCCTTACTTTTCTCTCATAAAGCTCTTCTTGAGCCCTCCTCTCCTGAGCCTTTCGGGCGGCTCTCTCTTCATCGGTTTCTCTGTGAACGGGGAGGTAGCGCCTATAATCATATTGGCTACGCCTCCCGTAGCGCTAGAAGTCGTCATAGTAAGAGCCGCTGCGTCCCATCGGAGAATCTGAAATAAAAAAGAGAGACAAGTCTTAAAAGTCTTCAGAGAAAAGAAGCATAACTTTAGAATCTTCAAAGTACAAAGAGTTAGGAGTATAAAAGTGCCGAAGGATTCTAAGTGTGTGTGATGTGCAAGCTACGCGCATCAAACTACGAACCACTCTTCGATTGCGGAGTAGTTGTGGGGGTGATAGTTAACGTCAACTCTTGGGTCGACAGAGCTTGTTGCAAGGAAGAAGTCGCTTCCACTACTGAAGAAGAAACCCTAGTAGTGACAGGGTCGTCTTTAAAGATCTCCTGTGAGGTGGCCAAGAGGTCGCTCAACCCTTCGAAAGTGTCATGCCCGCTTTGCCTAACAGGGCTTGCTTTCCTGACTTCTTCGCCGGACTTCTGCGAACGTTGGGGTGATCCCTGAGGCTCTTCTTCCTCAATAACTGGCGCAAGTGTGAATTTGCCAGATGACCCCGCAACATCGACAGTAGTAGAGCATTTTACTAGAGAAGCTTCGGAAGCAGGATCTTTTGGTACGGGTGCATCAGAAGAAACCGGGGCATCTGATGCTCTAGCCGGGGAGTCTGGGATCTCATGAGGATGTGTAGAGCGAGAGATGTGTAAAAGCCCGTACTGATGCAAAAATTCATCCCTCAACAAAAACTTTGCACTTCTTTCTTCTGCAGCCATGACACTCAGTCTTTCAAAAACTTGCTTATGGATTGGATCTCTAGAAAGGAGAGGAAGTGCTGAAAAGAGCAAAGAATGAGATTAGCAATTGATAATTCGGATCTCGGAAAAGTTTGAAAATGGAGAAAATAGAAGCAGGTAATCTTACTTCCTACTCTCCAGATGGCATAAAACCCTGGGGGGCAGCGAGCAAAGAAAAACTGGTTCAAAAATCCATGAACACTTTCAGTAAGATCAGAAATAAGCTGGCGGTTTCTAGCACTTCTCACGATAATGAGGGAAGGATGGTCTTTACTCTTTGCAAACGAGCATAAGTAGCGAATTTCTTCAAAACTCGGCAAACGATCAAGAGTTCTCCTAAATAAAACACACAACCCCATCAAAAAGGCGTAGCCATTAGGATGAAGTTGGAATGGAGAGATTGTCAACCGAAGGAGAAGGGTTCGGAGGAAGTCGTTAAAAGGAGGAATCTCCCCGCTTAAGCACATTTGACGATTGACTGCGACAAAACCATGAGGAGGACTATCGGCAGTATCATTTGGTCCGGGTAGTAGAGCATCATTTTCAGCAAAGCCAAACTGAGTGCGTAGCTGAATAAACGCTCTTGGAGTTAGGATAGTCGGAGTTCTCTCTGGAGGATTCTCTATGGGAATAGCTTTCGGGAAGGTTTCTTCAGCTTGAGCTACCCCTCCTTCTTCTTGGTGGGAAGTCATTCTACACAAACAACTAGATATTCAAACATGAAGGTGCACGTTTCCTAAAGTGTGTGGAGTGTTGTGTAAAATCAATCAAGCAATAAGCAAATGTAACTGGAATAAAAACTAGCAAGTATTTGTCAGTTATAAAGTCCAGTGTTCATTGTTTTAGTATGCAAGTGTAGTGTTGATGCAAACGAATCAGTTCAAGTTAGCGATGCTTTGCATTAATACTTCACTTTAGTTGATTGGTTCACAGCATTTCATACAGTGTATTTAAGTTGATTATTTATGTCGACTAATCTGTCATTTGATGTGGGCGATCAGTGACAAGTATATTTGTCCCATTTTTCTGCAAAGTGTTGTGTTTAACAGGTCGATGGCAATAAAACTGGTGTAATCTGTAAGGAAATGCAACAGAGTTCAAGCCATTGAGTCACAATCCAAAAGCTCTCAAAGTCATGAGCCGTTCACGACCTAGCAGGGTGGGATGCAATTGGCTTAGGCTAGAGGAAACAATTCGGCAAGTAAAATATTGTTCAAGCAATGAGTCGTCCGCGATCTAAAGGTTGGGTCATCTAAGCCCTAGAAATTAAGTCGTACACGACTTAAAATATCTCCTGAAGGTTAAGTGGTTGACTCGGTTAAGTTGTTGGCCCCTTAAATCGTTGGTCCTATAGGCTGCAAAGTGTATTGAAGAGATAGATCTTAGTTCAGCCGCGACTCATAGCTTATGCCATATCTAGTTAAGTCGTGAAGCGTTATAGGTCACACAAAACTACTGAGTCATATCTAAGTCGGCATTCCACTTCATCGACAAACCCCCCATCTAATCAGAAACCCTTCACCTTCTTAGCCCGCTAACCCGTTAGCCTCTCCACCAGCACAAGCCCTAATTTTCACCCGATGACGAATCATCCAAAAACTAAATCACCGCAAATTCAATGCCTGTCACTCCAACGCAATTCAAAAATCGATTAGCTTGAAGCATCGAATCCCACCATTCAAACGCTTAAACCTAAATCCAGCCAACCAGAGTTCGCCAACTATGGAAGTTCACGACGACGCATTGCGTGGAAAGGTGAGTTAGGATCAAGAGAAGAGCAGAATCACTTACGCAGTGAGTAACAAAGGTTGTCGGTAATTGATTGGAGTGAAATCGCCTTTTGGAGCTCAGGAAAATTGTTAATGGCAGAAAAGGATGTGGGAGCAGTTGATGAGGAGGAAGAAAATGAGCTAATACTTATATAGGGCAGAAGCAAGTAGATGTGCAGATTAAGCCATCTCTTAGGTCGCCCGCGACATAGCAAAGTTTGGTCGAAGTACACGACCTACGACCTACGCGTGCACTTCGAGGGGCAAGTGTTATTTCCTCTTTTCTGGCTACCTAAAGATGGCCGACCTAACAGACTCAAAGAGATGCCGACCTAAGGCTTAGCAGGAAGGCCGACCTAAGGCCTAAGGGGTATGCCGACCTAAGGCTTAGCAGGAAGGCCGACTTAAGGCCAAAAAGGGATACCGACTTAAGAGAGGTGCCGACTCAATGCTTAGACAAAGTTATCGACCTAACACCTTAATAAGGTTACCGACCTAACTGCCTTAAAAGGATGCCGACCTAAGGCCTGGAAGGGATACCGACTTAAGGCTGAAAACTTGCCACCGACCTAAGATAGCTACCGACCTAAGATAGCTACCGACCTAAGAAAGCTACCGACCTAAGTCGTCACCGACCTATAACCTATGTTAAGTCGTCCACGGAGCAAGCAAAGGAAGACATGTTCAATGCATCTACTTGGCGCAGTGGTCTCTTAACTCGTACACTACTCCCGACCTAGCTTGAGTCGTCCACGACCTAAAGCTACTGAGTGAAGGTTCAATGCCGCATAAAGAAGACCAGTTGACTCGTTTGTGACTTAGGGGATGACTCGTGGGCGACTTAGGACTTGTACAAATGAACTCTTGTAAAGCCATGGAGGGGCTAGATGAATCGGCCACGACCTACCTTAGACCGGCCATAACTCACCTTAGACCGGTCACGACTTACGACCTAAGGGGGGGATTTCCCCTATAAATACCAACCTACCTCAAGCATGAAGGGGACTTTTGGCCGATCTCTTGAAGCGCCAATACTCTGCTGAATTCTCAACTCACTCAACACTTCAAGTACGAAAGACATCTCAACTAACTTCGAGAGGAAATCTAACACAGTCTACATGGATTTAAAGAATTCTTCTACATCAAAGTTCTAGTTGTTTGTCTCATCGGAATTGTAATTGAAGATTGTTGTAAAAGTTGTAATCAATTCAGTAATAAAGAGAGTTAAAGTGGACGTAGGCTTACCCTAAGCCGAACCACTATAAAAACTGTTGTTTTTTCTGCTTTTTCTATGATTTCTCTACTTATTTGCAGTTCCCGTGTACACGGGTGGTGCTTTCACTCAACTTCAATCTACACCGGGGTGTTAGCGTTTGATTTTTACGTTAACATATATATATATGTGTATATATATAGATATAATCAATTTTTAAAACATATATTCTCACATCAGTATTTAATTCAAACACATATAAAATAAAATCCAATACATATTTGAAAACCAAAATCATATATACTTATACATATAGACTAATATACATACACATATATAAACTTACATACTTATTATATTTTAAAATCAATATTTAGTATAAAAATCAATATAAACTTAATTTATTATAATATATATTTGAACTCAACAGATCATGTATACGATTATATTTATATAAACAAAAAATAAGTTACATATAACTTGTATAAACCGGTAACTTATATAAATTTATATTATAAACAACAGGTTAGCGTATATAACTAATATTTTATATAAAATAAAATTTTGTTTTCATGCGAGGATCTAATTGACTGGAAAAATATAAGATCAGAAATCAAAATACAACTCTTATTATAATATGAAGTAGAGGCTTGGCACACTAAATTATATTATATATAATACGAAAGTAGCACTTAAACAATGTTATATTCTTAAAACACTACACGAAAGCAGCATATATTAGATTATATATATAATTAGAAGTAGAAAATATATCATATACAACCCGAAGTGGAATATATATATAAGCATATATTAGTTCGCGTGTACAGGTTGTCAAAGCAACTTTATGTTCTTAAATATATTACCAAAAATCCAGTTACATGCCGGGTTTAATACATACATACATACATTCATACATACATACATACATACATACATACATACATATCACAGGTTTCACAATACATACATGACTTTAATTAGATAAAAAGCTTTCTAACAACACATATATATTAAGCCTATTACAAAGTCTATTTTTAAATCATAAATTTAAACTATATTAGCATATTATATACATACCTATAGTTATATTAACATATATTATATATGTTAAACAAGAAGAGGTGCAACTGGAGCATGGCATGGGAAGTTTCGAACAATCGGTCAGGGTGTATTGACAAGGTGTTGCGGCTAGGAGATGGAGTGTTGTCGCATGGTGGAGCTTGTCAAAAAACTACTGCAGAGGGGAGGAATGATGCGACTAGCGGAGAGGCCACGGGGTCGGTTGTGTGGATCGGTGGAGATGACAGGAAGGCGATGGTTAAAGGGCCGTCAAGGCGGTGACTGTGCTATCGGTTGATGGGATGGGAAAACTGTCATGGTGAATGGTGGATGACATATGGCGGTGGCTACTCGATGTAGGCAGGTTGGGTTTTGATGAGGGTTGGTGGTCGCAGGCTAACATGGCATGGGAAGGGAAAATCGGCCATAGGTAGGTCGTGCAGTTCATCCACGTGGAAGTTGGTGGGGGCATACTTAGGTTGGTTGCATGGTTAAGGTTGTAAGGGTGGTGGAAGGCGCACGTGATGTGTAGAGGATGGGAAGGTGGTGGCAATTTTTGCTTTCGGTTGGTGGAGAGTTGACATGGCATGGGTACGGCGGTGAAGGCTGAGGTGATGCACGCATAAGCTTCAGGAGGGAAGAAATCAAGCATGTATAAGAAGTATATTATATTTTATGTTACATATTTCTTCATTGGATCAGAACAAACAAAAAAAGGGCAGATAAAAGAACGTAAGCCAATTGACAAATAAAAGCAACCATTGGAAATAACCAAAAGTTAGAACTATTGAATTTAGGGAATAAATGCTTATGGCTATTGGTACTTCTATGGTGGATAATAAAGAGGCATAAGGAAAACAAGAAGTGTTCAAAACAATTACCGATACGGTTAACCATTTCATGGTTTTCATCGCGTGTCGGATACCGATATGTTCAAATGTATATGCTGCAGGGGTCGGCACGACGAGACGAACAGAATAGTACATAATTACCAGCGATACAACAATCCTGTCAAATGTTGATATTCGCTGCCAAACTGCTGTTAAAACGCCAAAAATAAGATAAACGTGGCTAGTGCAGTCTAAATTTGGCGAAACAAAATACGAATCTCACTTAGAAAATGATAAATATTTTTATTATGTGAAAATATCTAGATTTCGGAAACATTTTAGTTTCATAAAATTAACTAATTTTAAACTAAAATTGAACATTAGGTAACAGAACTAACTTTCATATTTTTCAATATAACTTACCAGTTGCTATGTTAAAGTAGACATATTCCAGTTATAAAATTTCCATTGCAAAATTTTATAATTTAATTTCATAAAAATTTCAATTAATTATGTTATAAAATCGTTGAAATATATGGGTCGTTACTGTAACAACCCGCTTATTTTACGAATGTATATTTAAATATTTTATTTAAATATAAGCATCGTTAGTCGGATTAAAGTCTGAAAAGCTACTTTTTACAAACATCTGAATTAGGACTGGAGACCACTCCCATTGAATTCAAAATGGCATTTGCAACCTTTTTGAGTACAAACATCTATATGTTTAGAGTTAGCTTGAATTTTGACATTTTCAGTTAGGGCTTTGGGTTTGGGTTTCAGCCCAATAACCTAACATAAGATCCTAGCTCCATCCCTTTTCTCTTCATTCATTCCCATTTCCTAACACTTCAAGATTTTGTAAAAATAGAGAAAGAGAAAAGGAAATAGAAATTCTTAAGTCCTAGCTTTGATTAGGAAACTCAAATTCAAGTCCAAAATCAAGGAGAAGCTTAGGTAAGCATCTTCTCCATCTTCTCCATCTCAATCCTTCTTCCATTTTCAGAAATTCCTAAACCCTAACTTAGGAAATATTTTCTTATGAGCTTAGATTGAAGCTTCTTGAGTTGAGATTGAAGAGTGGTTGATCTTGCCTTGTTTTAAAAGCTTCTCCTTCATTGTTTTTTGGTTAAAAGTGAGTTTTTGAACTCACATCTATGTCTATAACTATTGTTGTTGTTAGATGTGAATTCCTAACATCTATTCTTGTTTATTTGCTTTGGATTGAATCGGTTTTATGAATATTCCAATTTTTGGTGTTTTGAAGTCAACATCTTTAATAATCCTAGCATTGATGTTTGAACATGTTTTTGGTGATGCATCGAAGAGACTATAGGGCTGGGTTGCCGATTGGCGTAAACCCCTAGTGCCCGTTGCTCGCCCGATCGTTGGCTGTTGGATTTTTTCCATTGGAAGGGATAGGCTGAATATGCTTCAGAAGTAGGTTCAGTCGACTAGACCATGAGGTCAGTCGACTGAACCAGAAGACGAAAATGCTTTTGAAATAGGTTCAGTCGATTGGACAAGGAGGTCAGTCGACTGAAGCAGGGGACAAAAAATTACTAGTCCCTGTGTCAGACTGAACTCTGAGTTCAGTCAACTGAGCCTGGAAACATAGAGTTTCCAGGCATTGAGTCAGTCGACTGACTTCAGGGTCCAGTCGAATGAATCTGGGAAATTGCATTTTTGCCTATTTTAGGCAGTTTTTGTGTGGGGTTTCCAATTTCGGTTGATACGTGTTGATCTGATTTGTTGTTATCATTTATAATCGATTTTGATGACTTCTTCTTTGGGATTTTTGAGAATATCCAATTTGATGGATTCAATATCGATTTCTATGGATTTGATTCACGTCTTCGTATATGAATTTTTTTGATGATTGGTTGTTTATACAATCATTTTTGTGGTTTGTTACTTTAAAATACAAAGGTTTCTCTACTAGTAATAAATATCAAAACTCTTTCATCTAAACGATTTCAACACTATTTTCAATGTCAAGCTTGTTTATAAAACCATTTTCCAACCTATTAGTATATATAAACCTTTACCTCATTCGTCTGAGAAATTTAATTAAATGGCTTAGCAAAAAAAGTGGTATGAAACACTTGCATTTACTTTGTCGGTTAATTCTTGGACTTGTTCGATTGAACTCTTGTGACAACTTTCGAGTGGAAATCTACAATCTGTTCGTAAATATTTAAGTTAAGCTAGTGGTTATGGGACTTGAAGCTAAACTCGTATATTTACTAGCTTAGCGTAATTTACACTTATTTTCGAGTGGAAGTTTATAATTTTTTCGTAAATAATTAAGTTAAGCTAGTTGTTATGGGACATGAAGCCTAACTCATTTACTCACAGGCTTAGTGTAATTTACACTTTATGATCTATGAAGATCCTTCGGTGGAGTTTAGGCTCAATTTGTGGGGTAGCTACCCAAGGTCTTCGGACCGTTTTGTTGAGCTTCGGCTCAAAGGACTTCGGACCGTTTTGTGGAGCTTCGGCTCATAGGTCTTCGGGCCGTTTTGGGGAGCTTCGGTTTAAATTTGATGGTTAGCGACCATGGAATTGCGTTCTGTTTGTGATGAACGTGTTGGTGAGTTTTTATGCTCCCGTTTTGTGATAGGCCTCCCCCTTTTTGTGATTTATGGATTTCTAATTAATGATTTTCTAGAATTTTTATTTCACCAACTTTTGAGAATTGGCATTGATATGTTTGTCAATATTTGTGGTTTGGTGAATAAAATAAAGAATATGACATTCTTTTTAGTGCTTTGAGATTTCTTGAGGCATTGTATGATTTTTGATGTTATTTAATGTATTTCGCAATATGGCATTATTGTTGTCATATTTTTTTGTCATTTCTCTTATACTATCTCATTTTATCCAATATTTATATCTAGACTGATATGTTTATTATTTTCTTATTAAATAATGCTCGGGTCAGACCGAGATGTTACAGGTGCTTTTGCTTGACTTCTCATGTGGGAGCATTATCTGACTTTTGGCTAACTACTCTAGTTTAGTAGTTTTTGTTGTTATACATTCGAGATAGAGACTCCTTGATGTATACATATTCTTTTGTCTAGCACTCAATTCTTTTGTGATATTGTGGTTCTTATTAGACCACTACTCTGATGAACACTTTTATGTGTTATATTCATATTTGCTTCCGCCTTTGTGATATGGATATATATGACTGATTTGTGTTATGCTTATTTCTATATTTGTTTCCGAAGATCATATAGCTACTGTGTAGTAGCTTTGAGTTTGTATCGGTATGTCAGATTTCCTCTTGAAATGAAATGCATGTTATACTATCTGACATATCGGTGCTCGCACAAAGCAATTACGCGGATGGTTGCTCCTCAACAGCCTTATTCTTCATGCTAGTTGACGGCATTACCTCATGGTGTCTCTAGCTAGAGTGACCATAGAGGTGGGGCGTCACAGCTTGGTATCAGAGCCAAACTTCGAAACAACGCAGAATAATCTGGCAAGAATCATTGTCCTACGTCCTTCTTTGGAGTCGTGCCTTAGGATTTATTCGAGTCATTGGATCCGCTTTATCCTTTTCTTTTATGGTGCCTTGTTTTACCAATCATGATTTTTAATATTCATTCTGAGAATAACTTTTTCTTCTTCTTTCTTTCTTTTTTAAAGAAGAGAAATGGTTAGACCAGGTCATCCCAGCGCCTATCAATTTAGTGCTACTCCTCAGGACGGAGTATTTATGTCTGCCCAACAGCTTCTAGATCTTGTAAAGAATGCTTAAGCTATCGGACCTATTCCAAATCCTACACGTCCTAGATCTGGGTTTGCACGCTTGTGTAGAGACTATACCGATTTGGGTGGAAGGTCATTTAGGGGATCCGAAAATATTATGGAAATCCAAGCTTGGCTTAGATCATGCGACCGCATCTTTTCTCGCATGAATCTCGTTGATCTACATCGAGTCCTAGTGGCTTCTAGCATACTCCAAGAAAGAGCATTAGATTGGTATGAGCTTTTGGTTTCTAAAATTGTTGAAGCGGAGCTTACTTGAGAACAATTCTGGGAAAGATTCGAATTGAAATTTGTAGCGGAGGCTAAAAATGTAACTTTGGCCCGACGCTTTATTGACCTTGTTCAAGGTAAATCTTCCATGATGGATTACGTCGCATCTTTTGAATCTCCCTCTAAATATGGGGTGGAGTATATTAATACCCCATTGAGGAAAAATCAAAGGTTTGTCTATGGGTTGAATAAGAACCTTAAAAAGCCTTTTCTTCTGAAACTAGAAGTTTCTTTCAATCAGCTTGTAGATATCGCTCTTTGACTTGAAGCGGCCGATAAAGAAAACGATGTTGACATTGTGGGAGTCAATAAGAAGAGGCATCTCTTTATTAAGTTTGAAAGTCCTAATCCTAACAAGAGAGTGAAGCAAGTGACTTCGGTAGCAAAGACTCCAATCCCTAATCGTGGAGAATACTACAGTTGTGGCTCTAAGGACCACTATATAAATAGGCATCCAAGGCCTATTTCTTGCCGCTATTGCAAAGGGTCGGATCATTATATATCTGCATGTCCAAAAATTCAAAGCAAGAGAGAGGGAGAGCTGAATGTTGTGCAAGCTCCTAGTAACACTTCTCTTGGTCAAGGTATTTCTCACTTAGTCCTTGATGACATTTGTTTTGTGATTATCCTATTCGAGTTCTTGTTGATATGGGTTCATCTCATTATTATTTCATATCAAAAGAACTTGTCGATTCTTTTCTTTAAACATTTTGAGCTTGATGACTTTGTTGAGAATTGCTAATCTGATTGGTGGATCCGCAACACTCATTATACTTTGTGAAGATGTCAAGATTCATTTATGTGATTTCTGTGATTTTTCGAGCCGATTTGCATGTTATGCGTTTCTTAGGCTTCGAAATTGATTTTTGTGAAAGGATTGGCTTAATCATTATGAAGCCATATCCTATGTCCCGAGTGGACTATCCATCTTCGACATTTTCAATTTGTTAAGAAGATTTTTATTTATATAAATGATTTCGATTCCAATTTGATGGCACTATTTTATTCTTTAAACCCACATGATGAGGATGAGAGAAATGTTATTTCTCTCATTCAAGTAGTTTGTGAATTTCCCGGTATCTTTGAGCTTGTCTTAAGATTATCACCTAAGTAGTCTATCGAGTGGTGCTAAGGTCTTTTCAGCTCGATCTTGCCACTGGTTCTCATCAGTTAGGAGTTGCAGAGGGTAGCATTTCACTTACCGCATTCCACACTAGTTATGATTCTTATGAATGACTCGTGATGTCATTCGAGTTGTTCAGTTTATGTCATCCATCTAATGAATGGAGTATTCTACGAATATTTTGATGAGACCATCCTTGTATTGATTGATTTTGGATGAAAACAACAATCTAAAAAATTTTCCAATCCTTTTCATAAGATAGTAGCAAATATAATCAGATTTTTGTTCTTAAAACGAGCAAAGAATATTCGTAAAATTTTTAAGACATATTTTTATCATAGAGAAGATGATTTTGTGTTGTTTTGCCCATTAAGTGTTTTAAGAATTCTAGTCGATGCATTTGACCAACGTTATCGATAGGAATCTCCTAAACGCTATGATGAGACAATCAGACACAGTAAACTGACTTAGAATAAGTAAATTTTTCTAGAAAGATGACTACATAAAGTTAATTATAATTTTGAATGCCTTAGATTTTTGGGAAGGAGGATCATTTAAAAGAACTTCTTTCCAACGCTCCTATTCTTGTGATTCCTGAAGAGAAGCAAGACTTCGTTATTTGTACCAATGCTAGTTGTATTGGTTTGGGTGACGTTCTCTTGCAAAAGAGAACGTTCTATCATTTATGCTTCTTTACAATTAAAGCCTATCGACACTAGGTATGCCACTCATGATCTAGTGTTCGCGGTTATTGTTTTCGCTTTTAGAATTGGGGCATTATTATTTTTAGAAGAGAAATTCATTCTCTACACCGATCATAAATCTTTGACTTATTTATTTTCTCAAAAGGAATTAATTTGCATCAACATCATTGGCTCGAGTTCCTTGCATGCTGTGATCTTGATATTTTTTATACTCCTGGAAACGAAAATCATGTTGCCGATATCCTTTGTCGTAAGCAACAAGCGGTTGTTTCTATGATGATATCCGAATGGAAGGATCTCTAGACTTTATCCACTTGTGAGATTAGAGATCGTGAATCCGATTGATGTTCATCTCTTGTTCTATGTATCCTTGAGGCTCATCCATCTTTTTTAGACCGCATTCTTGAATCTCAAAAGCTAGATCCTGAATTGGCTCTTCTTAACCAAAGTTGTTGGGATAAAATTGATATTGAAGGTTTGAAAGACTTTGATTTTGATGCTTGTGGCAGTATTCAAGATTTGGTAGACTTATCATGCCAAATATTAGTTATCTTCGTAAAGACATTTAAGAAGATTCTCATCATTCTAAATTTACCATTCATCCCGGTAGTAATAAAATGTAGGCGGATATGAAGCTACTTTATTATTGGGATGGAATGAAATCTGATATTGCTAATTTCATTAAGCGTTGCATGACTTGCCAACTCGTTAAGGCCGAGCATCAAAGGCCCGGTGGGTTATTGCAACCTTTGGACATTCCAATTTAGAAGTGGGATCAAGTCTCCATGGACTTTATTGACAGACTTCCCCGTTCTCCTTTGGGCCATGATAGCCTATGGGTAATAGTTGATAGACTTACAAAATCTATCCATTTCATTCCCGTTCGATCCAATCGGACCGTACCTCTTTTGGTCAAACTCTATGTTAAAGAAATTGTTAAATTGCATGAAGCTCTTATTCTATTGTTAGTGATCGTGATCCATTGTTTACTAGTGGATTTTGGAAGAGTCTTCAAAAAGCTTTGGGAACGAAGCTTAATTTTAGCACCGCTTATCATTCTCAGTCCGATGGACAAATCGAGCGTGTGAATCAAACTCTTGAAGATCTTCTTCGTGCATATGTTCTTGATTTTGGTGGAAGTTGGGAAGATAATATTTCACTCGTTGAGTTTTCCTATAATAGTAGCTTCCAATCTAGTATTGGTATGACACCTTTCGTGGCAATCTTTGGAAGGCCATGCCGATCTCCTTCTTGTTGGCTTGAGGCTGGTGAGAAGCTGGTTTTAGGACCAGATTTTATTCGTGATTCCATAGAAAAGATTTACCTTATTCGTCACAGGATGAAAGAGGCTCATAGTAGATAAAAATCCTATGCCGATAACCGAAGAAGGAAATTAGAATTTTCTGTGGGAGATTTGGTGTTTATTCATGTTTCACCTATGAAGGGTATTGTGCGTTTCAGTCGATCGTGAAAGTTAGCGCCTCGATATATTGGTCCATTTCCCATCACCGAACGTATTGGTTCCGTGGCCTATTGCCTTTTATTACCAGCTCAATTTCCTGCTATTCATGCGTGTTTCACGTTTCTCAATTATGGAAATGCCTTCGAGATTCTGATTCTATTCTTAAGCCCGGTGTTGTGGAAGAATTGAAGTTTCGCCTAATTTGACTTATGAGCAACATCCTATTCGCATCATTGCTACGGAGATTGGACGTCTTCGTAACAAAGATCTCCCGCTTGTGAAAGTTCAATGGTCCTCAAATCCTAAGGATTGCTTTTGGGAATCTAGAGAATTCATCGAGCGAACACATCCGAGTTACTCCCTCATGCTCCTTAGAGGTGAATTTCTTATTTCAAATTTTCTTTTGTGTTGACACGCTTTTATGGTTGTTACTCCTTATTTTCTTCTTAAGTATTGCAAGGATGGAATTTCTTTAAGGAGGGGAGTCTGTAACAACTCGCATATTTTACGATTGTATATTTAAATATTTTATTTAAATATAAGCATCGTTAGTCGGGTTAAAGTCCGAAAAGCTACTTTTTGCAAACAGCTGAATTAGGACTCGAGACCATTCCCATTGAATTCAAAATGGCATTGACGACCTTGGAATTTGCTCGCCCTATCATTAGTTGATGGATTTTTGCCCTTGGAAGGCTAGGATGAATATGCTTCAGAAGCAGCTTCAGTCGATTGGACCAGGAGTGTAACGTTTGCGACTTTTCGACGCTCAAAAACCGACAACGATACGTCCACTGTATCAACTGCCGAGCAATCGAATGCCGGAAAACCAAATTGTTATGGTTTAAGAAGAAGAAAAAGATAGAAGAAGAAAGAAAGAAAAGCAACAAAACAATATCAGAATCTCACAATCGCAGCAGAACAACATATAATAGATAAATGAATAATCTTTAAACAAAGAACGATACCGGTTATTACAATACATCACATTACATTACATTACATCATCAGAGTGTACAACAACAAACAGTGGAAAAGAAATACTATATACTGGTTTGATACGCCATGCACTCCAGCTTGCTTCCAGATCTCTACAACAACTCCCGAATTCTATAAAATCCTGATAACCTAACTCTAGACTACCCGTGTGGAAATTGATGGGCACCCAGAGTTTAGGAAGGGAAACAATAAACTCCAGGTCAGTCATGGGACTGGTCAGAGAACTTAAAATAGTTTATCTTTAAAAACAAACAACAGGATATTTTTTTTGAAGTTAATTTGCAATGCTTTTTAAAAATGAGACTACCATAAGGCCTCCCACATACACACAATGCAAACGCAGAATCAGAGGAGATTTCTCCTTATGATAGTCAAAGATGCTTGATACGCATTAAAAAGAAACATTTGATATTATTACTAGTGCATAGTGCAGAAAACATTTCGAAAGTAATGATATAAATCTTAGCCAGCATAGGCATTTCGCACTTATGCCTACTATAGCTACCATGTTCAATAGCAGGTTACCGCCACATTCCATGGCAGGTTATACAACTAAAACCGTACAAGGTTTGCATTGTTTCTTTGGATTTCCAACAAATGGTCAGGCCAAGGAACTTCCCATTGCCACATGGGTACGCCTCTGGAAAGACGACCCCGAGAACATAACCTAACATTACGGCTAGATCTTTGCCAACACAAGGCCGGGTTACCCCTAACTGGGTTACCGCTGACACGAATATGTCATCCCTCGATCGTAACTGATCTATATCCGAGGATCCTCGATTCCAACAACCACAAAGTAATAAATTTGCAGCAACAACATAGGCTAAGTATCTGGGCTCCATACCATGACACCACCTCTATCCACAAGGAATGACATACACTAAAGGGGCGCTACCCCTTAATAACCTTGCTGCATCCTTCCTGTTTTGACCATTTCCGGGGTGTGAGGTCTGACGAAGTCTCGTCCACAAAGCTACGCTTTATACAAAAGCTGTGCTTTGATTTAACAAATGCTAAACAGCACTTAGCATATCACACTACCAAATTGGGAGTATATCACTAATAACCTTTAACTACATAACCTATGAACTCGTACATCTCAGAGAAGCGTGTTAAGCTAAGAGAATAAATTCTCCGCCACCAACAGATATGTATTTGAAAAAAATTAGTTTTATATCTCTGTTTGTAATGTCAGACATACAATCCATACAAGTCTGTTCCGGGTTCGAATAGAACCGAAGGCACTTCCAAAGAAGTCCTTGCAATTCGGATATTCACTAATCACGACCGGACTTCCCGTCACTAAGGGTGATAAAACCTCTATATCGGAGATCAGCCGATGCAGAGTCATTCGACGGTAATCCTTCCGTTTTCAAAAATATAAGGTCTTCAACACCGGTCTTCAAATGCAATCCATAACAATGTATTGCATATTCGGAATGGGTTATACGACCCAAAGGTCCTTTCTCGGCTAACTCGAATAGTGAGCGCTTATTTTGAAAATAAGTGTGGCATTCAAATTCAAGCAAATCACAACAAATACCCATTTAAAGGTAAATATTGATAGTCGGTTATTTAACTATCAATAGACATGCACAACATCATCAAATTCCAAATAATTTCCCAAATTATTTATTTTCCAAAAATATCTTTACAAGATATATTTTCCACACTTCAACCATTTGAAAACAAATTTCTAATCATTTTTCACCTTTCAATCTTTGCAAACAAATTTCAAATCAAATTCCTTAAATGGAAACACTTCCAAATATTTATCCATTTTAAATATAAAATGGTTCATTTAAATCAATTAAATAAATCCTTATCGATTTATTTTAAACTTGCGTTCCAAATCCGTAAATTTATTTCCACACTTCAAAAATAAATCAAAGTTTATTTTTAAACAAATTCCCCTTTCTTTTATAAATTCCATAGTGAATTTACAATTCCAAAATATCGATGAATATACGATTTCCAAATTGATTTCTAATATTCATTTTCAATTTATCTTTAAAAGATAAAATCTCAAAATATTCACTTCATATTGGAAAAACATTTCTATGCTTATTTAGTAATAAGTAATTCACAAATCCATTTATTTTCAACACTTGGAAAATATTCAATATACTTAAATCGAAATTAAGTATATATTTCATTCTTGAAGGAAAACATCATTTTAAACACATTTATTTGAGTCAAAACGAATGTTGCGTAAAACATTGTGACGACAACCCAAAATCACTAGTATAGGGATTCGAAATTTTAGATGGATATATAAATCCCAATACTATATAAAACATTTCCTTTCGGAAATCATTTACTATAACAACAGTGTTATAGTCCATTATTTCCTTCTATTTCTCGAAAATGTCTATTTCAACAATGAATGTTGAAATCTATGGTTTCAACACCTAATGCATTTTAAAACAACTTCAAATCGTTTTAATTCTATTTAAAATATCACTTCCCTAAAACACTTTAATATATTATTCACTGTCCCAAAATCGTGAATATTCTTCGTTAACCAAATTCAACATTTTTACACTTTTTTTAAAGGATTATCCACCGTCCAAAATCGTGAATATATCTCCTTTAAAAATCTAAAATAATTGACTTATCAAAATAAGTCGGTTTTCGGATTTATAAAAAATGTTTATAAATTCCCATTTATATTTTATAAAGACTTCAATTTACAAAATTTAAAAATCTTACTACTTATAAAATTTCATTTATAGCCTCATTTTCAGCATTAACAGAACTCCTTTTATAATTCCATTATTTCGATTTATAAAATATATATTTTATAAATCTCATCCATAAACCATTTATACTTATTCGAAAATCTCAATTAAAATGCCAAAATCCGATTTATAAGTTAATTACTTATAAATCTTTTATTTTACAAAAATATATTCATTTTATAACTTCCCAATTTATAAATCTATAAATTTCATTTACTTATGAAATCCATTTATACTTCATTTTAACACTTAATAAAACTCGTTTTATAATTCCTATATTTTTAATTTATAAATATTAATTTTATAAATCTTTTATACACATCGTTTAAAATAATTCAAAAATCCCAATTTAAATTTTTTTATAAATTTATCAACTACTTATTTAGAAAATCAAATTTCGGTTATATTTCACAAAAATCATATTTTTTATAACATTAAATTTATAACGTTAATTTATTTAAAATGAATCAATTCAAAATTTTAATAAAACATATACTTTCAAAAATCACTTTAAAATCCTTTTAAATTTTGAAAATCATTCCTTTAAAAAATTTAAAACTCCAAAATAGGCCCAATGCTGCAACAGCACTAAATATAACAATCACGGCATCCAAACATCATATATCAATATGATAACAGAATATATCCCAATTTCTGTAAATAAATCAATTACTGTTGAGGAATCCAGCTGGATCCCTCCAACCTGTTTCCCTGCATCCACAGATGTTAACACAATACCAATTCCGTTCCAATACGAAATATCACGGTATATGGGTTCATAAAAATATTATCCGCTATTATGCGGCGCAATAGTGTCTCATCCGCTATATAATGCGGGAAATCAACCCCAAGTACATAAATAATACCAATTTCACTTTACGGTGAAATATTCGCGGTATATGTTTTTAATAATAACCTCCGCTTAATATACGATGTATAGAGTCTACTTCAATCATCAACAGATAATAATTTATCATCCAGGCATACAATCATCAATTTTAAATCTAACTATTTAAAATTTAAATCGAAACTAATTCGATTGTGTGAGAAGTTCTCACCTCGCTTTCAATTCAGTTTCAGCGTTTTATTTCGAATAAAATTAAACACGCGTCTAATTTTACCCAAATTCAAACTAGCTTCAAACGACTCCAATTCAGTTCCATAGCGTAGTGCTTGTCAAAACGAAGCCAACGCAATTCGCTTCGTCATTTTTCGACCTCGTATGACAAAGTTATACACTGTTAAACATTATACGAATTTAAATACAAATTAATTTCAACTTTTATTTTATTTTTATACCCTGGATAGTATCATAGCCGTGCATTCCAAAGAATAGGATCTGGGCCACCTTTTTGCCTTCTTCTCAAACGTGAAAACCCTCAGGTCAATGACGCACGAACAACCCATGAAGCCGCCTCTTGCATCGAATTTTTGCGGCCTATATACACGACTTCACGACGATTGAATACCATGCTTTCGAAGCTCGCGGCTCGTCCTACTCTCGGCCAGAGGCACTTGAAGTTCAGCCTCAGGTGGTGCTCGAAAACCATGTGCAAACGTTGAACATTCAAACTCGATTTGATGATGACCCGTAGCACGAAAATCCATCATCACCATTGAAGTCGTAGATCTCGAGACGATCTATAACATAGCAGTTGAACTCTTTTTCTAATTGCTGATGGATTAAAAGAAATTTGAGGAAGAACATTAGAAATTTTCGGTCATTGATGTTTTTAGGAGGCGGCTGACCTAATTTCTTTTTAGGGTTTTGCAATTTGTGATGTTGGAGGGGCTTATATAGAAAATTCTCAAATTACTATTCACTCGAAATTTTCCGAACTCCAAATCTTGCGCGGTGACTGGCGTTTCTAGGGTTTACCCCGCGTTTCGAACACAATGGAACGTGTTTCGGAGGTCAATTCGATTATTTGCGCGAGCTACGGAAATAAATGATCAAATTTAAATTAAATTAATTTAAACTAATTTCTATGCGTCTTGGCTTGCCCCGGACAAACTGTAAATCCGATTCTGTAAATCCGATTGACACGAAATTTGAAATCTTACAATAATATAACATTACGGATTCGATGAAACTAGTTTCGTCATAATCCGAGACTGTTTGAAAAATGGCTATTTTAACTCGTCAATTAAATATTAAAATATTCAATTTTTACAAATTAACTTTTAATTCAATTTTAAAAGTTCTATAACATCATTCTAACTCCAATATGATATAGTAAAATTTTACAAATCCTTTTTAATCACATTAAACCCAATTTCCAATTATTTCTGTAATTTGAAATATTAAATTATCGATTTAATTATCCAATTAAATCTAGATATTCGAAATAAAATTTATTCGACTTACAAATCTTACTTGTTAATATTTAAAAATCAATTAAAATATTCGAATTTTAATTAACAGAAATTCTGGGTCGTTACAAGGAGGTCAGTCGACTAAACCATTAGACGAAAATGCTTTAGAAGTAGGTTCAGTCGACTGGACCAGGAGGTCGGTCGACTGAACCAAGGGATAGAAAATTCTTGGTCCCTGTGTCAATCGACTAAACTCTGAGTTCAGTCGACTGAACTCTGAGTTTAGTCGACTGAGCCCGGAAACAGAGAGTTTCCAGGCATTGAGTCAGTCGACTGACTTCAGAGTACAGTCGGCTGAATCTAGGAAATTGCATTTTTTCCTATTTTAGGCAGTTTTTGTGTGGGTTTCCAATTTTGGTCGATTCATGGTGATCTGATTTATTTTTATCATTTATTATCGATTTTGATGACTTTTTCAAGATTTTTGAGAAAATCCAATTTGATGGATTCGGTATTGATTTCTATGGATTTGATTCACGTCTTCATATGTGATTTTTTCTGATGATTGGTTGTTTTTACAATCATTTTTGTGGCTTATCACTTTAAAATACAAAGGTTTTTATACTAGTAGTAAATATCAAAACTCTTTCATCAGAACGATTTCAACACTATTTTCAATATCAAGCTTGTTTATAGAATTGTTTTCCTACCTATTAGTATATACAAACCTTTACCTCATTCGTATGAGAAATCTAATTAAACGGCTTAGCAAAACAAGTGGTAAGAAACGCTTGCGTTTACTTTGTCAGTTAATTCTTGGACTTGTTCGATTGAACACTTGGGACAACTTTCGGTTGAAAATCTAAATCTGTTCGTAAATATTTAAGTTAAGCCAGTGGTTATGGGACATGAAGCTAAACTCATATATTTACTAGCTTAGTGTAATTTACACTTATTGTCGAGTGGAAGTCTACAATTTGTTCGAAAATAATTAAGTTAGGCAGTGGTTATGGGACATGAAGCCTAACTCATTTATTTACTAGCTTAGTGTAATTTACACTTGCGGATATACGAAGATCCTTTGGTGGAGTTTCGGCTCAATTTTGTGGGGTAGCGACCCATGGTCTTCGGACCGTTTTGTGGAGCTTCGGCTCAAAGTTCCGTTTTGTGGAGCTTCGGCTCAAATTTGATGGTTAGCGACCATGGAATAGCGTTCCGTTTGTAATGCACATGTTGGTAATTTTTATGCTCCCATTTTGTGATAGGCCTCCCCCTTTTTATGATTTCTAGATTTATAATGAATGATTTTCTAGAATTTGTGTTTCACCAACTTTTGCGAATTGGTTTTTGGCATTGATATTTTCGTCAATATTTGTGGTTTGGTGAATAAAATAAAGAATATGACATTCTTTTTAGTGCTTTGAGATTTTGTGAGACATTGTATGATTTTTGTTGTTATTTAATGTATACTTGCCATAGTATATCATTATTGTTGTCATACGTTTTTGTCATATCTCTTATTCTATCTCATTTTATCTGATATTTATAGCCAAACTGATCCATTTATTATTTTCTTATTAAATAATACTCGGGTCAGACCGAGATGTTACAGGTGCTTCTGCTTGACTTCATATGGGAACATTATCTGACTTTTAGCTAACTGCTCTAGTTTATAAGTTTTTGTTGTTATACATTCGATATAGAGACTCCTTGATGTATACATATTCCTTTGCCTGGCGCTTGTATCTATTTTTTTGTGATATTATGGATCTTATTTGACCACTACTCCGATGAACTCTTTTATGTGTTATATTCATATTTGCTTCCGCCTTTGTGATATATATATATATGTGTGTGTGTGTGTGTGTGTGTGACTGATTTGTGTTATGCTTATTTCTATATTTGTTTCCGAAGATCATATAGCCACTGTGTGGTAGCTTTGAGTTTGTATCAGTATGTCGGATTTCCCCTTGAAATGAAATGCATGTTATACTATCTGACATATCAGTGCTCGCACAAAGCAATTACGCCGATGGTCGCTCCTCAACAGCCTTATTCTTTGTGCTAGTTGGAGGCATTACCTCGTGGTGTCCTTGGCTAGCGTGAGTATAGAGGTAGGGCATCACAGTTACAATACGTGCATTATATAGTATAAGAGAATTAAAGTGAATTCTATATCATAATAAAAGAAGATAACCTAGAATAGAAGAGAGACACTTGTTATCATATATAGTTATAAAAGAAAATAAAAGTGATAATTACAAGTAAAATTATAACATAGGTTACAATTAAAGTAGATAGATTGGAAAGGCTTATTTAAGATTTAAATTATATTAATAAGCAAATAGAATAAATATAATAGAAGATGCTTATTTAATAAACTTAAGACTTAAATTGAGTTAAATAAGCAAGGTAATAAACGTGGCAGTACCAACAGCATTCCCTGTTTGATGAATGGTGGTCTTATAATAGCCAGAAGTGAGATGAGGGTAAGAATATGCTAGTTTGGGCAAATAAGTAGCCAACATAATAAGAAATGTAAACTAAATCCAAATTAAAAGATTAGACTTAGGGTCTAATAAAAGAGTGAGATGTGTTTGGTGTAATGAACCGGAATTTTCGACCCTCAAAAATCAACATTAATACGTCCACTGTATAAAATGTCGAGCGGCCGAGTGCCAAAAACACCACTTTATCAGGGTGAGGAAGAAAACGGTAGAAGAAAAATAGAAATACCAACATAGAATCTCACAATCGCAGCAGAACAAAATATAATATATAACAATAGATTTTAAAATACAAGAACTGTACCATTAATATACATACCATTATTAGAGTACAACAATTTAATTTACCTAATGGACAATTATAATAACTGTCCTCACATAGCGGAAATACAAATCAAGTACGGAAAAATACGTCTTGGTCATCCAGCTCGTCTCCTGAGCTCCATAACATCCTATCCTGAATATGTAATACTCGGTCGAACTCGAGCATTATAATAAAATAACACTCGAGTCAGTCTGGAAAACTAGCGTACGAAAACACACTTAACTTGAATTATTAACTTTTATCAAATCCTTTTAAAAAAAAGGTAACTCATAAGACGGTGCCACACATAAACATGACGGGTTTTTCCCTTACGATGACCAAAACATTTTATAGAAAATCCAATGATACTATAATAGCGTCTAAATACAAATACTTGTTTAAATAGCTGAAATTGTTACACTAATTAAATTCCAGCATACTAGGCTCTATAAAAAAAACGGTAAGCTCGTATTGAAGAATGGATTCCATCGAATGACTGGGCCATTGGGGTACCATCCGTCACAACACACTTCTAGAACAATGTACCAAGGACCTCGCCGGGATCCCCTGCTACACAAGACTGGCCTATCCCCTACCCGGATAGACCTAATATGTTATCACCCCGGGTGTTCCTACCCTTACCACCGAGCACTCCTTCCATGCACAACCATATCCATAATAAATAGTTTCCCATGAACATCTAGAAAGTTGATAACATACCCTAATTGGGTGCGACCCACTTAGCCTTGTTGCATCTCCCTTGTTTTAGTCATTCCCCGTTGATGAGGCTCGAGGCTAAGAATTAACTTTCAAGAGCACAATTTTTCATAGAATGCTCACCGTCCTCCAACGACAATGTTCTAATAGCATTTATCCATACAAGTTATCCCGAGTCTGGACAAACCAAATCACTGCCTTTAATATCTTCACGATATTAATTCATTACATTCAAACCGGATCGAAGTGGTTTTCGGATAATTAAACCCGATCTTGGTCTCCTCGAAACAATCAGCAAATTTGGCCAAACCTGATAGTCAGTTATTTAACTATCAATACACATCCAAAAGCATACATCAGGTCTTATTTCAGACTTTCCAAAATTTGTTTCAAAATATCTTTATAAGATATTACTCCCGCTACTTTAACATTTGAAACAGTTTTCACATCCTTACATTTTTAATGGAATATTCCCACCCCTTCCCAATACTTAGAATATTTTTTCCCATTCCTTTTATATTCAACACTTAGGAAGTATTCCATTTATTCCCTATTTCTACTCCTCAAAATCATTTACAAATTATTTGTAAATTTCTTAACTCGTTTACACAAATTCTATAAATTCCAGAATTCTTACGTTATTTCCCTTCAATATTTCCAAAGCGAATTATACTCGCTTAAATTTCAATTTCCCTTTGTACTTCTTTATGAATTCTATTTTATTTTTTTGAAGTTCACTTTTACTTAGCTACTTTGGAAATTTCCTTACTTTTCTTCCCAATTCTATTTCAAGGATTTCCTTATAAATTCCATATATTGAATAACCCCATTTCCAGACTTCTGAGAAGTTTTATAAATAAATTTAAAACATTTCAAAACTCTATATATACATACACGAATATGTAAATAAAAATAAGAACTTAAAGAAAATAATAATAATTTGTTTCAAGAAGTATTCAAATAATTATTTATAATATTGAAAACACTTTTCTATAACATCACTTTTCAAAGCAGGTTTAAAAATTTAGGATTTTATTAAAATAAATATTAAGTATTTTAAAAATTCACTTCTGATGTATTTCAATATTAACTAACTTAAAATTTTCATAGTTTAATAAATAAAAATTTCCTTTTTAAATAAACTTAACTTATTAAAAAAATATTATCAAATTTGGATAACCAAATTTTCAATTTATAATTCCACTCGATTTCTATCACATCACTTCCATTTCGGTCTCCTTAACCATTTCCACTTCAAAAATAGTATGCACTATTTTTCACTCACCCTATCTCCGTATTCAAATATAACTTCCTCCTGTAATTAATATTTCCAATTTATCATCAGATATCAATTTTCTTTATTTATAAACATCGTTTATAAATTTTTATAACTCCTTTGAGTTTCACTAAAAGTAATCTCATTTATAAAATTCCACTTTATAAATTCGATTCCTAATAAAATCCTTTTATTTTTGCTAATCTATTTTTTTGTCGATTTCAAACTTATTCCCATATTTCCCGAATACCATTTTAAAATCCAGTCTTATAAATTCCTTTATATAATTTATTTTAAAATGCCTATTTACATTATTTTTCCCACATTATTTGGTATGGTGAAAAACCAATTATTGCTTATTCAAATCAATCTCTTTTAAATAATCCAATTTCCAATATACATATTTTTATATTAAAAATCTCCTTTTAATTCCTTAAAAATTCAAAATAATATTTATGGTATTTAATATACCAAAGTTAATTCCCGTGCTATCATAATATTTGAAAATTTGCATTACATAATAATCCAGCAGATTATTCATTCACATCATATGTGTGTGTGTGTGTGTGTGTGTGAAAAACACTGAATATATTTGAGGAATCCAGTTGGATCCCTCCAACCTATTTTCCCTGCATCCATAGATGTTAGACAACAATAAAAATACCAATCCCACTTCGAGGGGGATATCGCGGTATATAGGGTCATCTGCTGTTATGCGGGGCGCATACGGTCTTATCCGCTATAATATGTAGGAATAACACTCCAAATACTAATATATATATATACACACACACACCCCTATGTATATATAGTCATCCAATAGATAATTATAAATTTATCAAACCAATCAAACATCAAATAATCAAATTTAAACATTTAAATTTAAATATGGTAATCCAAATGAGTGAGAAATTCTTATCTTGATTTTCAAATTTTCTGATTGATCCAATATTTTTTTCCAGCTTGTAAATTTCTCATCCACTAATACAAACTCATCTTAATTTCATTTATTCTTGGACCTCGAATGCAATTTTTTTTTAAAATTTATTAGCTATCTCAAATTAAAACTTTTTATTAAATAACAAATATATAATTAAACTTAATTATAGAATTTATACCTTCAACGTTCGTTCCACCAAAATATCGAACGATAACCCAAACTAGGACGAGACCGATGAGCTTCCCCAATCCTCGCCTGAGACCACCCATTTCACCTACGATATCCATATGCACGCGAGTACATCACTTCACGCGCGCCACTCCTCCTCTCACGTTCATGACCTCTTTACTTCGCCGGGAGATAGCCCAGCCTCACATCCCTTCATTACTGCAAGTCGGACCTCCACCAAGTCGCCCAATACTGGAAACAGACCACACTTCTGCCCCATTCATGGAAAATTGCCACTGCCAAACTCCTCATATCGAGCACATTGACCAACCTCCACGCTCGATCGCCTCCTCCTAAGTCACGCTTCCCTAAAATTGCTACTTCAACTGAGATCGCCTGCTGTGCAGTCGCCCATGCAAGCAACCATATCTCGACGACGACCCTTTCTCTCCACGCGAGCACTCATTCCTCTCGTCGCTCCCTAACGCTTCTCCACGCATCGTAATTTCGATTTTCCCTTTTTTTATTATTTAAATCGCTCTAGTTTTTGCTGGTTCGAAAGAGATAGCTAAGCGTCATTATAAAGAGGAGGCGTGTTTTTTTGAACATTTTCGATTTTAATTGGTTTCGTTCATCATATTTTTTTCGTTCTTTTTATTGATCGGCCTTGTTATTTGAAGAAGAAGAAGAAGAAGGGAGATAACGTGATTTTTGAATTGAGAAGAAAGGTTGCATGAAGGAGGCCAACTACAGTAGCTCTGAAATGAAGGGAAAAAGGGTTGATGTGAAAATATAGGTCAAGGCAACATATAATTTTATTATTTAAATTTTAAAATATCTCGATTTACACAACTCAAAATCTAGAACCACTATCGAGGCATGAAGCTAGGCGATCATAATGTCATACCCCTATTCCGAACACAATGGAAAAGGTTTCGACTCGTAATTCAATCGTATGGAGAAGATAGCTTTTTGGACCTAATTAATGTATTAAATTTCGATACTAATTTAACGCGTTTGTATACCGTACGACCAAACGGTAACTCCAAACACCAAAAATTTGAAATCCGATAATAATACACTATTACGGATCCAATGGAAGTAGTTCCGATGAATTCCGAGACTGTGCCCCATATGGCTATTTAATGCGTCGATTAAATCGACAAGTTTTAAAATTTTGAAATCGCTTTAAATTTTCAGTTTTAAAAACTTATTAACTCGATTATAAATCCAAATCCAATATTTAAACCATTTAAATATTCCAAATAAATCATCGAAAAATCCGAGTCGTTAGATCCCTTCCACCTTAAAAGAATTTCGTCCCTGAAATTGTTAAGGCAGGAAAAATTCTCCAAACCATTACTTATTCAAAACCCGCTTAGTTAAACATGACATTTCACCTTTCTAATCTCTTAGTTTTCAATCAATCAATTAGTTTTCAATTCAAATTACATGACCCTTTATTCCAATTACAATTTGTATCAGATTGTTGTTAAAAAAAAGTTTGAAATTTTTCTAACACTCTAAATTCCCAATTTTTTTTAGCAAAGTCTCTTTTGTACGGAGGACCTTTTGCAATTTAGCAAGAGAGATAAATATATATACATCGATTGACATGGTCGAAAAATAAAATATATGCCAATATTTTTATATTTGGATGTATTTAATCTAAAAACATACCTTATTTTAGCATTGTTAAGCAAGCAAGTTGCTTTATATGCAAATCAGCAACCAAAATCTGGTCCGACAGCCTCCAGTTTCGTGTACTTACTCAATTTAAACCACGTAAGTACCAAAATATGAATTCCAATAACATTTAATTCAATTAACCAATTAAAAAATGTATTTCATAGCATGACATATAACCATAAGGTTCTAACATTCGATTATTCATTTTCAATCCATTCACATATTTTTCATTCAATTCAAAACAGTTTATATCAACGTAACTTTCATTCAATTCATATCTATACCAAACAATTTCATATCCATTTCAAATTGATTTAACAATCAATTTATTCACTTCCTATTAATTCATAGAATTTTATTTGCTTCCATTTACGTCATACGATAATTTTTTTATGTAAATTCGACGATATTCATTTTATAAAATTACCATTTCAGTTAATAGCTATTTTAAATTGATTCCAAATCAATTTATGTTTAATTATATTTCATTTCAAATTCATTCTCGATCAATTTATTCACTCCCCTTTCGTATCCACATTTATTATATTCAAATCTATTTTATCAAGCTCAAAATATTTCTCGTTATATACTTATGAATTGTTTTATAAATTCATTCGGGTCATTTCTATAGGCTCTTATACAAACTCATTTGTTTATATCATTCCAAAGTGTATACTTGAGTTCTTAAACCATTTTATAATTGAACTTATAGTTATGTATCCATTTAGCACTTCAAAATTTTTATTTCATACTCAAATTTATTCTTGAATTCATTTAAATAATATTCAGGCCATATCCATTTTATTCATACACACATTGAATTAATTTATAAATCAAGCCATTTATTTCAATTAAATTTCATTTTATCACATTTAACACAAATTAATCAGCTTATATGTATAAGTCGAATTTTATTTATTACTCAAGTTTTATAATCAACTTCAGTTTTGGCCCACAGTCCATTCTATTTAATCAAGTTAGATTCCATTCACAAATTCAATTTTCTAATTAATTTATTTGATTAGTCCACTTCCATTTTTACAATTTCTATATCTGATTTTGTTTCAAAAACCACTTCATTTTAATTTACTTGAGTTCAAATTTACTTTATAATCCAGGTTTGGATTTTTATTACTTCACTAAAATATCAAACGATTTTCATTTTTGTGTTTTCCATTCCACTTTCCAATTTTTATAAGTTACACGACTTATTTCCATCAAGTTTATACCGAGTATATCACATTTTATTTTTCAATTCAGGATTGTACATTACTTTATGGCTTAAATATATACTTATTCCATAAATTTCAAATTTTATAAGCTATTCAAATTTATTTATCTATAATCCCAAATTTTCACTTAAATTTTGTTCCACTTAAATTTTTATAACTTATAGTTATTTGGTCATTTAACAATCCAAGTTTATATATTCCATTCATGTGACGACCCAAACTCGATGTCCAATAAACGACATCAAATTCGCATCGCCGGAGCTTATAACAACAATTAGATGAATATAAAACAGCGGAACAGAATCAATATCATAAATAACATCACTGTTACAACATCAACATAATATCCATACTGCAACAGAGTACATAATACATACACTACAACTCCAAATACAACATCATGATAATACAACAGTGAACATATATCCAAAAGTTCTCAAATGAGAGAGATGATTACGAACTCCTAAAAGCTAACACCTGTAATCTCCAAAAGCTCCTAAGATATATCCAAGATAAGAGCTCCAAAATACTGCTACTCCAAAATAAAGAAACCTGCTACTAGGCTGCCCGTGTGGAAATAATGGGCACCCAGAGTTTAGGAAAGAAAACAATAAACTCCGGATCAGTCATTGGACTGGTATGAGTAAACAAAAACAGTTGCATTAAATAAAACAAGATTTATAAAAGAATTTTCGGAATGCTTTTAAAAATGGAACTACCATAAGACCTCCCGCCACACACACAATGCAAACGCAGAATTGGAGGAGATTTCTTCTTATGATAGTTAAATATGCTTGATACGAGAAAAGAATTCTTTGATATTGTACTAGTGCATAGTGAAGTAAATCATTTCGAAGATAGAATATTAATCTTAGCCAGCATAGACATTCCGAACTATGCCTACTATAGCTACCATGTTTTGTGGCAGGTTACCGCCACGCTGCATGACAGGTTCTACAACTAAAATCGTAGAGGGTTTCGTATTGTTTCTTTGGATTTCCAACAAATGGTCAGGCCAAGGAACTTCCCATTGCCACATGAGAACTCCTCTGGAAGGACGTCCCCGAGAACCAAACCGGATCTCTGCCAACACAAGGCCGGGTTACCCCTAACTGGGTAACTACTGACACGAGTATGCCATCTCCCGGTTGTAACCAACCTTTAACCGGGGCCCCAGCAACAAATCACAAAATCATATATATATATATCTGCGATATCTACATAAGTTAAGTATCTGGGCTCCATACCATGATACCACTTCTATCCAGAAGGAAATGCACATACCCTAAGGGGTGCTACCCCAAATAACCTTGCTGCATCTTTCCTGTTTCGACCATTTCGGGGTGTGAGGTCCGACGAAGTCACGTCCACGAAAACACACTTTATACAAAAGCCGTGCTTTGGGTCAACAAATGATCATAGAAATGATCACCAAGATAGACGATCAAACAAATGATCCTATCACAAATAATCAACACAATGATCATTTCACAGCAACACTCAGCATGTCACATTACCAAATTGGGAACATATCGCTGATAACCTTCAACTACATAACCTCTAAGCTCGTACGTCTCAGAGAAGGGTGTTAAGCTAAGAGAATAAATTCTCCGCCACCAACAGAAATATATTTGAAAGAAATCGGCTTTATATCTCAATTTGTAATGTCAGACATACTATCCATACAAGTCTGTTCCGGGCTCGAACAGAACCGAAGGCACTTCCAAAGAAGTCCTTGCAATCCGGATATCCACAATCCTGATCGGATTCCCCATCACATATGGAGAACTCTATACCGGAGCAACTCGGTGCAGAGTCCATCGACAGATCATCGTATCGCTCTCGCAAATACCCGGTCTTCAACACCGGTCTTAACTTGCTAACCATAACGTCGAATCACATATTCGAAATGGGTTATATGACACAACGGTCCTTTCCCGGCTAATTCGAATAGTGGGTGTTAAATTTTAAAACGTGTGGATGTCATTCACAAATATTCACAGGTTCGATGTGGGTTTCGGATAACAAATGGAAATCTGATTCCCTGTCGCATCGAAGTTTTAAATGTCGTTTTACGGACAACAGGGTTTTCATATCAATACAGAACAAATCATAATCACAGGGCAATAACATGGCAATTACATCATACAGAATTTACATTCAATAGTTAACAACAATAGTTAATTACTTCCAATGTGATTTAAATAAATTTACCACTAAATTAATTTAATTTAATGATGAGAATCTGGATAAATAAACTAAATTTTGATTACTCAATTTGTTTCAAAATCTACAAATTCTTACTTACTAATTTATTTAAACACTTAATTGTTTATAAATCAATTTAATTACAACTTTGTAATTCATTCTTAATTTCTTTTCAAAATCATTGATTAGCAATTATTTACCTTAATTATCATTTTAAACTACATTATTTATTTATTAAACAATTTTGTAAAATAATATATCCGGATTTAATAATTTAACCATATAAATATTTTTTTTTCTTGATTACCTTAAAACGATGATTTATTATTTATAATTACAATTAAATTAAATCTCAATTGACTATATTAATTTATTATTCCTTAATAAATTATCTTAATGTAACTATCAATTTTTTTTTTAAATCAATCAACTTAAATTATCAACTTAACGATTCTTAATTTACAATTTTAATTTCAATTGCTTTTATTTATTTATTATTATTAATTACAAAGTAATTTTAAATCATAAATTATTTAATCGTTAACTAATTAACTTCACATTCCATTTACTAACGATCTTCATTTTATAAACAATGCTTTTAAAAAAAAAATTTGTTTAAACTCAAGTTTTCTACAGCTTCAACTGAATATGCCGTTCAGGTGGCCAACCCGAAGCTCCCCCGAGTCACGCCCGATAAAAACAGCACCCTGCTTCGAGTTTTTAACCAACTAACCCGAGTACTAATTTTTTTTCAAAATTTGCTTAAGTTCCAAAATTAACCACGCTACAACCCAGCACAACTCGAGTCTTCCTTCGAGTCCTGCCCAGTTTTCCCCGTAGTATTTTCTTCTTCTTCCCCGCGTCTGTTCCTACTCCTCTTTTTTTTTCTTCTTAAGTTTAAAACCTGTAAACTTCATTTTAAAGATTCGAGCCTATGCGACGAGAAACTCGAGTAAACTCCAAAAAAACCCAGAGCCTACCCTGATCGTTCACAAATCCATCTTCTTCTCCTTCCTATTTATTAGCTAAGCTAAACACTCACGCACGCATCATCACTGATACATTCACGTGCACGTGCACATCACCATGGCGATGCTCTGGTGAACCTCGCGACTCTCAACAGGTCGAAAATCTCACATACGCTCGAATTCCAACCTCCATTCGAAGCCATCGGTTCGAATTCAAAAAGTAGCAACTTTGCTCGTCCCTGTAACTTAAACCACCACGCGAAAATCGCCTCTCCGCCTCGCACCGTCCACCTGAAATGTCCATGCTTCCGGCCATAGCACGCTAGCCCGATGCTCTTCCATTTCCCTCAATATCATGGAGCTCGATCATTTCATTTCGACAAAATCACCATTTTTTTTTCGTACTGCAACTTCCAGTTTAAACCCTATTTTGGGTTCGAACGGCAACTTCACACATTCGAAATTTTATTTAATATTTTTCTTATCATTATGGAAGTTCAAACTCACTTCAATTCAAATTACAACATTTATCACTGACTCGATCTCTGGAAATTCAAAGAAAACGATTTTGTGTTCATGCTCGAACTGCTCTGTATATACCCAACTAAAAATCTTCATTTCTGTTGTAAAAATCATGATTTGTAATAATAATTTAAGCTATTAACTTGGATTAGCTTTTTATAATACTTGAATTTATCCAATTTCTTCTTGCTTACCTGTAACCAAAGTTACAGTAGTTATATTTCTTCAAATCATGTTGAAACAGTCTTTAAAAACTTGATTACTGATTCAACTGCTTGTTTGATTGAAAACTTGTATTACTTAACAATGTTCCAATGTAAATAATTTAAATTCTTTGAATAAATGATCAAGTACTGTGATAAATACAGAGAAGATGAAATGCAGAGCATACAAAATCCTATTTTATAAACTGAAGCATATACAAACAGCTTATAAATGAAGTTTAAACTGTTTAAATAATTTTAAGCTTTTAAAGTTTATTTTACTCACCTGAACAATATAGAAACAGAGAATACTTTTGTTTCTTTTTAACTGCAGTTTTGATTCTTCTTCTCTTTTCTTCTTTCAGTAATTTTGCCTTTCAACTTGTAATTTATAAAGTGACTATCTTCTTTCCTTTTTAATTTCTATTTTTCTTTTCCAGGTTTGCAGAAATTTGTTGAACGAAATAAAGAGGCTGGTTGATGTTTATATATAGCAGATTGTGTACTGAGGCTTATTAAAACAAGTACAGAATAAACCATGCTGGAAGTAAAAGCATTGAATGCAGGTATGTTGCTTTGTAGAGGCTTGCATTTAATGTAAGCATGTTTTGAGATGCTTCTATACTGTGTACTTGTAGAAATGTGCTGTTTGATTTATATAAATATTATTTTTTTGAATGTTTTACTCTCTTGCATCTTCTTTTATATGTACAGTTTATATTCTTTTATTTTTATTTTTATTTTTGTTCACTTCCTATGCAATTTGTTTGTTGACTTTGCTAAGATGAAGTGTTTTACTTTCTTTTATTTTCTTTTGCTTACATATTTTAGTTGACTGGTTTGTAGTTACTTTGCTAATTTCAGCATATTTTGTTTTGTTTTAGGTTCTTAGACTTACCTGATTTGATTTATTAACATGTTTATTTGTTTGTTCATTTGTTCTCTTATGTCCTCATATTGTTTACAGCAACTTGTTTTAGTTATTTTGCTAAATATAGGAAAAGTTGTTTTAGTTATTAAAATTTAGTAACTTATGTAATTTAATTCCAATATTTGTTTTTTAATTCTATTTAAAGGTTTTAACTAAAAACACTATATTTTGTTCATATTCTATTTCTTTATAACTTTTAAATTTTTATTTCAAAAAGTTCAAATATATTACTAAAATTTAAATCAAATTTTTTTGGGATGTTACAATATCCCCTCCTTAAGAATATTTCGTCCTCGAAATTGAAAAAGAGAGAAACGTAAACAAATAATATACGAATTCAGAAACAAGGAAATGACTTACAGTTTTAAGTCGAGATGTCAATTCTGCATTTGGGATATGACTTCTTCATATTCTCTTCAGTCTCCCAAGTACAGTCCTTTGGATCCCCACTCCATTTAACTTTGACCAATTTCACAATTTTGTTCCTCAATCACTTCTCATCACGATCAACAATTTTCATCGGTTCCCTTCTAACTGCCAAGTTGGGAGTGATTTCAAGATCCTGCTGAGCAGCTTCTTCAATTATATCATCTGGATCGTGCACATATTTCCGAAGGTTAGAAATATGGAACACATCATGTACGCCAGACAACCAGCTGGGTAACTGCACTTTATATGCTAGAGAACCAATCCTTTCCAGAATAGGAAAAGGACCAATATAACGCGGTGCCAACTTTCCAGTTTTCCCGAATCTCAATACACCCCGCATCGGAGATACTTTCAGAAATACAGAATCTCCAACTTGAAATTCCAAATTTCTCCTTCGACGGTCATAGTAGCTCTTCTGACGGCTTTGGGCAGTTAATAACTTCTTTCGAATAAAATTTACCTTCTCAGTGGCTTCTTTTATCATATCCGGTCCAAGAACAAGTCTGTCACCTGATTCGATCCAGCATGTAGGTGATCGGCACGGACGACCATATAAAGCTTCAAAAGCAGCCATTTCTAAACTGGCCTAATAACTGTTATTATAAGAGAATTCAACCAGATGCAAATGGTCCTCCCAAGATCCACCAAAATCGTGAACACAAGCACGCAGTAGGTCTTCTAAAATTCGGTTAACTCTCTCAGTCTGTCCATCAGATTGCGGATGATAAGCAGTACTGAAATTTAATTTCGTTCCCAATGCGTCCTGAAATGCTTCCCAAAATCTACTAGTGAAGATCGGGTCACGATCACTCACTATACTACTGGGAATACCATGGAGGCGAACAATTTCCTTTATATATACCCCTGCCAGGCTTGCTGCAGTCCGAGTAGATTTAACTGGAATGAAATGAGCATTTTTGGTTAGGCGATCCATAATAACCCAAATCGCTTCATTGCCTTTCTTGGTACGAGGCAATCCGTCGATGAAATCCATCGATACCTGATCCCACGTCCATTTCGGTACTTCCAAAGGTTGAAGTAAACCGGCCACTTTCTTTTGGTCGCTCTTTATTTGCTGACAAGTAGCACAACGACTCACATAAATAGATATGTCTCTCTTCATCGTTTTCCACCAGAATGTTCTTTTAACATCCCGATACATTTTGTTGACTCCTGGATGGATGCTAAATTTGGACTTGTGGCATTCGTCCAAAACTTCACATTTCAGATCAGGGAAGTCTGGAACACAAATCCTGCCTTTTAATCTTATTACTCCTCTATTATCCATCTCGAAACTAGTGTCTTCTCCTTGGCAAATTCTTTTATAAATTCCCCGAAGAAATTCATCTTCATATTGCTGTCTTGCGATCTTCTCAAAGAGAGTAGGAGTGATAATAAGATATGCAAGAACAGCATGTCTCCTACTTAAAGCATCGGCAACCACATTGGCTTTTCCCGGCGTATATTGGATATGTAAGTCCTAAGATGCCAGAAATTCCAACCAACGTTGTTGTCGCAAATTCAAAACCTTCTGGGTGAAAAGATATTTCAAGTTTTTATGATCGGTGAATAATTCGAATTTTTCACCTAAAACAAAGAGAGTTTATTAAGTATATTTCTTTAATCAAGTTAGTTTCATAAATCGTTAGGAAAGCTGAAAAGATTCTTACCCAGAAGATAGTGTCGCCATATTTTCAAAGCGAAAACAACAGCCAAAAGTTCCAAATCGTGCGTTGGGTAGTTCTTCTCATGCGGACGTAATTGTCTACTCGCGTAGGCAACTACCTTTCCATTCTGCATCAATACTGCACCTACCCCTTCACCACATGCATCAGTATAGACAGATAAGCCTTGGTTCCCGTTAACAATAGTGAGAACAGGAGCAGTGGTCAATCTCTTTTTCAACTCTTGAAAAACTTCTTCACATCTTGAAGTCCAAATGAACTTTGCATTCTTCATTGTTAACTTAGTCAGCGGACTAGCTAACTTAGAAAAATCTTGAACGAATTTCCGATAATAGCCTGCTAAACCCAAAAAGCTTCGAACTTCTCTTGGAGTAGTGGGTTGTTTCCAATCAAGAATAGCGGAAATTTTGCTAGGATCTACTGAAATTCCTTCTTCATTAACAATATGGCCAAGGAATTTTACTTCATTGACCCAGAAGTGGCATTTGGAAAATTTTGCATATAGAACATTTCTCCTTAAAATTTCTAAGACAATTCTAAGATGTTCGGCATGCTCTCCTTTAGTCTTAGAATAGATCAAAATATCATCAATGAATACTAGCACAAATTTATTCAGAACTTCCCGAAACACACGAGTCATAAGATCTACGAAGTATGCTGGAGCATTGGTTAGCCCAAAAGGCATAACCAACCATTCATAGAACATATTAGGACCTCTGAAAGCAGTCAGATGTACACAATCTTCGGCGATTCGTAGTTGATGGAATCCTTGGGCTAGATCCATCTTTGAAAAGAAACGAGCGCCGTGCAACTGATCAAATAAATCATCAATCCTGGGCAGTGGAAATTTATTTTTGAGAGTTTGTTTATTTAGATCGCGGTAATCTACACACAATCTCAAAGATCCGTCTGATTTGGCAACAAATACGACAGCTGAACCCCATTCAGAAACACTGGGTCGAATTAATCTTTTTGCTAGTAGCTCATTAGTTTGATGAACCAATTCAATCTTTTCCCTGGGTGCCATCCTGCGACTTGCGTGAACAACAGGACGAGTATTAGGTACAAGATCAATTCGGAATTCTATTTCTCGATGAGGAGGTAAAGATTTCACTTCTTCAAATACGTCGGAAAAATTCCGAACAACAGGTATAGACTGCAAAGTGGGTTCAAGATTTCCCAAAGTATACATCAATCTGTCTCTCCTTGGACTTGGATTCTCACAAGAGATTTCAATAAAATTTCCAAGGCTTGTTTTGATTAAAACTGTCCGATTACTACACTCCAATCTAGCATCGTATCTCGATAACCAGTTCATACCGAGTAAGATTTCAAATTCGTCAAATTCGAGGACATAAAGGTTGATAGGAAATTTATAGCTAGCATATGAAATAGGAACTCTCTTACAATATGAACTAAGATTTGCGGGACCTCCAACCGGATTTTTCACGCAAATAAGATCGTTAGCAAATTTAGTTTCAAGTCCCAATTCATTTACGGTTTGTTGGGAGATAAAGCTATGTGAAGCTCCTGTATCAAATAAAACTCTAACAGTTCTATTATTAATAGTAAGGTTACCTTCCAAAACACTTTTCCCTTTGTCAGCTTTTGAAGATGAGGGGTCCTCCTTTATCGTGCAAACTTTTGCCACCTGCGCTGGCTTCATCACTGGGCAATCTTTAACTAAATGTCCCGGTTTATGACAATTGTAACATTCTCTAGCTGGTTTCTTCGGTTTTGGGCAGTCATTTGAATAGTGGCCTTTCTCTTTGCCTTGCCAAGGTTTCTTGCCTCCGAATTTTCGCTTTTTATAATTCTGACTACCTGAATTACCTTTCTCCATAGTTGCTTCTTGTATATCAAGAGTAGCGTACCTGTATCCCATATCTACCAAATCTGAAAAAGATTCTTTAACATGACCTGTCATTCTTCCATGATATTTCTGGTTCATTCCCCGGATAAACCTTTCGTTTTTCTTCAGAGGTGTATTTAGCAATTCCGGGCCAAACCGAGATAATTCGCTGAATTTATTCAAGTATTCTTCAAACGACAAACTTCCTTGCTTCAAATCCAGAAATTCCTGATACATTCTGGAAACTCCCGCCGATGGCATGTAACGTTTCTCAAACACTTCTTTAAAACGATCCCAAGTAAATTCTTCCTCGGGTTCATCTATAATGATGGTTTCCCACCAAGCTGAAGCTTCTCCTTGGAGTTTCCAAGAAGCTATAAGTCTTTTCTGCTCATCCTGCAATTTTAGCCCTTTAAAAATCTTTTCACACGATCTTACCCAAGCTTGAGCGTCAATAATTGACTCTTTGCCAATAAATGGTTTGCCACCAAGCTTTTCAAATTTCTTATATAATTCAGCCAAGTCCGGCTGCTGCTGAATTTCTATTACTGCTTCTGCGGCTGCGGGAATTTGATTAGGTGCTGCAGCATTGCCTTGACCCCTAACTCTTCCTCTGCGTCCACTCATTTTCACTATCTGAGATTAGTAAGAAAATTGATTCAGATATACAGACGAAATATCTTAAGGAATATCAGCAGTAAAAAGAAATAGACTAAGAAATTTCAAAGTTTCAATTTTGATTATACTCATTCTAGGGTATACTTCACCCTATCTCTAATGAGCCATCTAATGTGTTATACTCCGTAGCTAAAGTTCTTACTCAACCAAAAGCTCTGATACCACTTTTGTGACGACCCAAACTCGATGTCCAATAAACGACATCAAATTCGCATCGCCGGAGCTTATAACAACAATTAGATGAATATAAAACAGCGGAACATAATCAATATCATAAATAACATCACTGTTGCAACATCAACATAATATCCATACTGCAACAGAGTACATAATACATACACTACAACTCCAAATACAACATTATGATAATACAACAGTGAACATATATCCAAAAGTTCTCAAATGAGAGAGATGATTACGAACTCCCAAAAGCTAACACCTGTAATCTCCAAAAGCTCCTAAGATATATCCAAGATAAGAGCTCCAAAATACTGCTACTCCAAAATAAAGAAACCTGCTACTAGGCTGCCCATGTGGAAATAATGGGTACCCAGAGTTTAGGAAAGAAAACAATAAACTCCGGATCAGTCATTGGACTGGTATGAGTAAACAAAAACAGTTGCATTAAATAAAACAAGATTTATAAAAGAATTTTCGGAATGCTTTTAAAAATGGAACTACCATAAGACCTCCCGCCACACACACAATGCAAACGCAGAATTGGAGGAGATTTCTTCTTATGATAGTTAAATATGCTTGATACGAGAAAAGAATTCTTTGATATTGTACTAGTGCATAGTGAAGTAAATCATTTCGAAGATAGAATATTAATCTTAGCCAGCATAGACATTCCGAACTATGCCTACTATAGCTACCATGTTTTGTGGCAGGTTACCGCCACGCTGCATGACAGGTTCTACAACTAAAATCGTACAGGGTTTCGTATTGTTTCTTTGGATTTCCAACAAATGGTCAGGCCAAGGAACTTCCCATTGCCACATGAGAACGCCTCTGGAAGGACGTCCCCGAGAACCAAACCGGATCTCTGCCAACACAAGGCCGGGTTACCCCTAACTGGGTAACTACTGACACGAGTATGCCATCTCCCGGTTGTAACCAACCTTTAACCGGGGCCCCAGCAACAAATCACAAAATCATATATATATATCTGCGATATCCACATAAGTTAAGTATCTGGGCTCCATACCATGATACCACTTCTATCCAGAAGGAAATGCACATACCCTAAGGGGTGCTACCCCCAATAACCTTGCTGCATCTTTCCTGTTTCGACCATTTCGGGGTGTGAGGTCCGACGAAGTCACGTCCACGAAAACACACTTTATACAAAAGCCGTGCTTTGGGTCAACAAATGATCATAGAAATGATCACCAAGATAGACGATCAAACAAATGATCCTATCACAAATAATCAACACAATGATCATTTCACAGCAACACTCAGCATGTCACATTACCAAATTGGGAACATATCGCTGATAACCTTCAACTACATAACCTCTGAGCTCGTACGTCTCATAGAAGGGTGTTAAGCTAAGAAAATAAATTCTCCGCCACCAACAGAAATATATTTGAAAGAAATCGGCTTTATATCTCAATTTGTAATGTCAGACATACTATCAATACAAGTCTGTTCCGGGCTCGAACAGAACCGAAGGCACTTCCAAAGAAGTCCTTGCAATCCGGATATCCACAATCCTGATCGGATTCCCCATCACATATGGAGAACACTATACCGGAGCAACTCGGTGCAGAGTCCATCGACAGATCATCCTATCGCTCTCGCAAATACCCGGTCTTCAACACCGGTCTTCACTTGCTAACCATAACGTCGAATCACATATTAGAAATGGGTTATATGACACAACGGTCCTTTCCCGGCTAATTCGAATAGTGGGTGTTAAATTTTAAAACGTGTGGATGTCATTCACAAATATTCACAGGTTCGATTTGGGTTTCGGATAACAAATGGAAATCTGATTCCCTGTCGCATCGAAGTTTTAAATGTCGTTTTACGGACAACAGGGTTTTCATATCAATACAGAACAAATCATAATCACAGGGCAATAACATGGCAATTACATCATACAGAATTTACATTCAATAGTTAACAACAATAGTTAATTACTTCCAATGTGATTTAAATAAATTTACCACTAAATTAATTTAATTTAATGATGAGAATCTGGATAAATAAACTAAATTTTGATTACTCAATTTGTTTCCAAATCTACAAATTCTTACTTACTAATTTATTTAAACACTTAATTGTTTATAAATCAATTTAATTACAACTTTGTAATTCATTCTTAATTTCTTTTCAAAATCATTGATTAGCAATTATTTACCTTAATTATCATTTTAAACTACATTATTTATTTATTAAACAATTTTGTAAAATAATATATCCGGATTTAATAATTTAACCATATAAATATTTTTTTTCTTGATTACCTTAAAACGATGATTTATTATTTATAATTAAAATTAAATTAAATCTCAATTGACTATATTAATTTATTATTCCTTAATAAATTATCTTAATGTAACTATCAATTTTTTTTTTGAATCAATCAACTTAAATTATCAACTTAACGATTCTTAATTTACAATTTTAATTTCAATTGCTTTTATTTATTTATTATTATTAATTACAAAGTAATTTTAAATCATAAATTATTTAATCGTTAACTAATTAACTTCACATTCCATTTACTAACGATCTTCATTTTATAAACAATGCTTTTAAAAAAAAAAATTTGTTTAAACTCAAGTTTTCTACAGCTTCAACTGAATATGCTGTTCAGGTGGCCAACCCGAAGCTCCCCCGAGTCACGCCCGATAAAAACAGCACCCTGCTTCGAGTTTTTAACCAACTAACCCGAGTACTAATTTTTTTTCAAAATTTGCTTAAGTTCCAAAATTAACCACGCTACAACCCAGCACAACTCGAGTCTTCCTTCGAGTCCTGCCCAGTTTTCCCCGTAGTATTTTCTTCTTCTTCCCCGCGTCTGTTCCTACTCCTCTTTTTTTTTTCTTCTTAAGTTTAAAACCTGTAAACTTCATTTTAAAGATTCGAGCCTATGCGACGAGAAACTCGAGTAAACTCCAAAAAAACCCAGAGCCTACCCTGATAGTTCACAAATCCATCTTCTTCTCCTTCCTATTTATTAGCTAAGCTAAACACTCACGCACGCATCATCACTGATACATTCACGTGCACGTGCACATCACCATGGCGATGCTCTGGTGAACCTCGCGACTCTCAACAGGTCGAAAATCTCACATACGCTCGAATTCCAACCTCCATTCGAAGCCATCGGTTCGAATTCAAAAAGTAGCAACTTTGCTCGTCCCTGTAACTTAAACCACCACGCGAAAATCGCCTCTCCGCCTCGCACCGTCCACCTGAAATGTCCATGCTTCCGGCCATAGCACGCTAGCCCGATGCTCTTCCATTTCCCTCAATATCATGGAGCTCGATCATTTCATTTCGACAAAATCACCATTTTTTTTTTCGTACTGCAACTTCCAGTTTAAACCCTATTTTGGGTTCGAACGGCAACTTCACACATTCGAAATTTTATTTAATATTTTTCTTGTCATTATGGAAGTTCAAACTCACTACAATTCAAATTACAACATTTATCATTGACTCGATCTCTGGAAATTCAAAGAAAACGATTTTGTGATCATGCTCGAACTGCTCTGTATATACCCAACTAAAAATCTTCATTTCTGTTGTAAAAATCATGATTTGTAATAATAATTTAAGCTATTAACTTGGATTAGCTTTTTAATAATACTTGAATTTATCCAATTTCTTCTTGATTACCTGTAACCAAAGTTACAGTAGTTATATTTCTTCAAATCATGTTGAAACAGTCTTTAAAAACTTGATTACTGATTCAACTGCTTGTTTGATTGAAAACTTGTATTACTTAACAATGTTCCAATGTAAATAATTTAAATTCTTTGAATAAATGATCAAGTACTGTGATAAATACAGAGAAGATGAAATGCAGAGCATACAAAATCCTATTTTATAAACTGAAGCATATACAAACAGCTTATAAATGAAGTTTAAACTGTTTAAATAATTTTAAGCTTTTAAAGTTTATTTTACTCACCTGAACAATATAGAAACAGAGAATACTTTTGTTTCTTTTTAACTGCAGTTTTGATTCTTCTTCTCTTTTCTTCTTTCAGTAATTTTGCCTTTCAACTTGTAATTTATAAAGTGACTATCTTCTTTCCTTTTTAATTTCTATTTTTCTTTTCCAGGTTTGCAGAAATTTGTTGAACGAAATAAAGAGGCTGGTTGATGTTTATATATAGCAGATTGTGTACTGAGGCTTATTAAAACAAGTACAGAATAAACCATGCTGGAAGTAAAAGCATTGAATGCAGGTATGTTGCTTTGTAGAGGCTTGCATTTAATGTAAGCATGTTTTGAGATGCTTCTATACTGTGTACTTGTAGAAATGTGCTGTTTGATTTATATAAATATTATTTTTTTGAATGTTTTACTCTCTTGCATCTTCTTTTATATGTACAGTTTATATTCTTTTATTTTTATTTTTATTTTTGTTCACTTCCTATGCAATTTGTTTGTTGACTTTGCTAAGATGAAGTGTTTTACTTTCTTTTACTTTCTTTTGCTTACATATTTTAGTTGACTGGTTTGTAGTTACTTTGCTAATTTCAGCATATTTTGTTTTGTTTTAGGTTCTTAGACTTACCTGATTTGATTTATTAACATGTTTATTTGTTTGTTCATTTGTTCTCTTATGTCTTCATATTGTTTACAGCAACTTGTTTTAGTTATTTTGCTAAATATAGGAAAAGTTGTTTTAGTTATTAACATTTAGTAACTTATGTAATTTAATTCCAATATTTGTTTTTTAATTCTATTTAAAGGTTTTAACTAAAAACACTATATTTTGTTCATATTCTATTTCTTTATAACTTTTAAATTTTTATTTCAAAAAGTTCAAATATATTACTAAAATTTAAATCAAAATTTTTTGGGATGTTACAATTCAATATGATTTCAAATCCAATTTAATTTAAATTTTCAATTCCCTTTGACCAATATTTCTGAACCATATTCCAGTTCATTCATACTTAAATTAATTTTATCCTAAACAAATTTTATTTTTAATTCATTCCATTTAGTCAAGCAAGAATTTAATTTCAAATTTCAAAATTTTTGCACACTCTCTTACTTATATTTATTTGTTCCATTTACTTGCACATTTATATGCACTTTATACTTAGTTAATTAACATTACATTTTATTCATTCCATTTTATTTATTATAACCACTTCATTTAATTTATTTTCTTTAACCTTTACTTAAGTTAAATTCCAATTCCTCACATTTTTCTTTTACGAATTCAATTTATTTAACTTATATATGTTAAATTTTTAACATTATCTTGAAGTTTAGTTTTTTCAAGTTTTATTTCAGAACCTTATTCTCTTCTTATTTCACTTCTCTCCTAATTAGAAATTTCAAACTTCAAATACCCGGTACTTGTTTCAAACCATTTGAAATACTATATATATATATATATATATATATATATATATATCTGTTTTCAGCAAACCATTCCCTGGAATTTTAAGCTCAATTTCGGTTTTTCTCCAAAATAAATTCCCTTAGAAACTCAAAAAAGAATTTTAAGCTCAATTATTTCGGTAGAAATCCATCGCTTAGAAACTCAAAAATGAATACTTATGATGCTGTAGTCACCCTCAGAATTTTTTTCCAGTGACTAAAGTAAGCTCGGTGCTATATCTCTTCCAAAATCAATTTTTAAACAATTTCCTCTCAAAAATATTCAAAAATAATACTCTTATTACTATTTTCCGCACCACTTTAAAAAAAATTCGAACTTCCCGAGATGTAAATTTTTAGTTTCTGGTATAAATCCAATTTTAATTATGATCAATTTGCATAATTTATACTTATACCATTTTCATTTGGTTATATAAACCATTCCCAATTTCATAATCTTATTTGACTATAATACTATCAATCAAACACTCCAAATATATATGATAATTTCAGAAAAATTATTTAATTTATATCAAAATATGGTTTGGGTAAAATTATTTCATTTACCCACTTTTTAAAACAATGTTTTGTTGTTTTGCCCAGTTTAAGAGTTTAGAAATCCCTATCGATACAGTTGTCCAGACTGTACCAACCAGAATTTATAAACACTCAACCGATAAGTCAACACAATACAAAATAATTTATATTGACAAACAAATAAGCGCCTCATATCTATTATTATGCTCAACTCATTCTAGAGTACTACTGACTTTATTTCTAAGGAGTAATCCCCACAAGAGCCAAGGTTCTCGCTTAGCCTTCAGCACTGTTACCAACTGTAATGAATCGGAATTTTCGACTCTCGAAAATCAACATCAATACGTTTGCTGTATAAAATTCCGAGCAGCCGAGTGTCGGAAACACCAGTTCATTAGGGGTGATGAAGAAAAAGGTAGAAGAAAAATAGAAATAACAACACAGAATCTCATAATCGCGACTGAACAAAATATAATATACAACAACAAATTTTAAGATACAAGAACTGTATTGTTAATATACATACCATTATCAGAGTGCAACAATTTAATACATCAAATGGACAATTATTATAACTGTCCTCATACAACCGAAATACAGATCAAGTATGGAACAATACGTCTTGGTCATCCAGCTCATCTCCTGAGCTCCATAGCATCTTACCCTGAATCTGTAATACTTGGTCAGACGCAAGCATTATAATAAAATAACACCCAAGTCTGTCTGGAAAACCAGTGTAAGAAAACACACTAAATTTGAATTATTAACTTTTATCAAATCCTTTTAGAGACAAAGGCTTCTCGTAAGACCGTACCACAGAAAAATAAGACGGGTTTTTCCCTAACGATAGGCAAAACATTTTATCGGAAATCCAATGATATTATGATAACGTCTAAATACAAATAATTATTCAAATAGCTGAAATTGTTACATTAATTAAATTCCAGCATACTAGTCCCTAAAAAGAAAACTATAAGCTCGTATTGGAGAATGGATTCCATCGAATGACTGGGCCACTAGGGTGGCGCCCATCACAGTACACCTCTAGAACTATGTATCGAGGACCTCACCAGGATCCCCTGCTACACAAAACCGGCCTATTCCTAACCTGGATACACCAAATATGTTATCACCTCGGGTGTTCCCACCCATACCACCGAGCGCTCCTTCCATGCACAAACATATCCATAATAAAAAGGTTTTCGAGAACATCTAGAATGGTGATAACATACCCTAATTGGGTGCGACCCACTTAGCCTTGCTGCATCTCCCCTGTTTTAGTCATTCCCGGTTGATGAGGCTCGAGAATAAGGGTTACCTTTCAAGAGCACAATTTTTCTTAGAACATTCATCGTCCTTTAATTACAATGTTCTGATAGCATTCGTCCATACAAGATGTCCTGGGTCTGGATGAACCGAATCACCGTCTTCATCATATTCACGGTATTTGTTCATTACGTTCAAACCGGATCGAAGTGGTTTCGGATAACCTAACCCGATCTCGGTCACTTCGAAACAATCAACGAATTTGGCCGAACTTGATAGCCGGTTATTTAACTATCAGTACACATCCAAAAGTAGACATCATTTCCTATTTTAGACTTCCAAATTTTATTTCAAAATATCTTTATAAGATATTACTCCAGTACTTTACATTTGAAATAGTTTTCACATCCTCATATTTTCAACGGAATATTCCTATGCCTTCCCAATACTTAGAATATTTTCCCTCCTTCCTTTTATAGTCGACATTTAGGAAGTACTCCATTTATTCCCTATTTCTTCTCCTCAAAATCATTTACAATTTATTTGTAAATTTCTTAACACTTTTGCATGAATTTTATAAATTCTGAAATTCTTACATTAATTCACTTCAATATTTCCAAAGCCAATTATACTCGCTTAAATTTATACTCGCTTAAATTTCAATTTCCCTTTGTACTTGTTTATTGATTCGATTACTTTTTTTCGATGTTCATTTTTACTTAGCTGCTTCGAGAAATTTCCTTACTTTTCTTCCCAATTCTATTTTAAGGATTTCCTTATAAATTCCATATACAAATAATCCCATTTCCAGACATCCGAGAAGTTTTATAAATAAATTTAAAACATTTCAAAGTTCTATATATACACACACACACATATATAAATAAAAATAAGTATTTATAGGAAAATAGCAATAATTTCTTTATAATACGTATTCAAATAATTATTTAGAATATTGAAAACACCTTTTTATAACATCACTTTCCAAAGCAGGTTTAAAAATTTAGGATTTCATTAAAATAAATATTAAGTATTTTAAAAATTCACTTATGAAGCATTCCAATACTAACTAACTTAGAGTTTTGATAGTTTAATAAATAAAAATTTCCTTTTTAATAAACTTAACTTATTAAAAAAATATTTTCAAATCTAGATAACTAAATTTTCAATTTATAACTCTTCTCGATTTCTATCACATCAATTCCATTTCGGTCTTCTTAACCATTTCTACTTCAAAAATAGTATCCACTATTTCTCTCTCACCCTATCTCCGTATTCAAATATAAATACTTCCTGTAAATTAATATTTCCAATTGACCATCAAATATCAATTTTCTTTATTTATACACATCGTTTATAAATTTTATAACTCCTTCGAGTTCTGCTAAAAATAATTTCATTTATAAAATTCTAATTCATAAATCCAATTCCCTGTAAAATCCATTTATTTTTGCTAATTTTTTTTATCGATTTCAGCTTCTTCCCATATTTCTTGAATATCATTTTAAAATCCAATCTTAAAAATTCCCTTATATAATTTATTTTAAAATCTCTATTTACATTATTTTTCCCGCATTATTTAGTGCATCAAAAACCAATTATTACTTATTCAAATCAATCTCTTTTAAATAATCCAATTTCTGATATACATATTTCTATATTAAAAATGTCCTTTTAATTGAATAATAAATGATATATAAATAATAAAGAGCTTCCGGTTAATAGAAACTAAGGAGATTGACTCGGAAACAGATTTTGTTGAGAGCTCCATTGCAGAGTTCAGGCCTAATCATTAATGGAGAAGCTATAGGAACGATGAAACCTGTGACTATATAGGATTCTATTTAAAAGAATCCAATGATTGAGCAGGTGGGATAGCGGAATGAACCAAGAACAATTTTTTTTACTCAGAGAGGTTGTGGATTGATCCTACGAATAAAGCAGGAAAAGGAAAGAGTCAATATTCGCCCGTGCTTAAAAATTCAAAATAATATTTATGGTGTTTAATATACCATATTTAATTCCCATGCTATCATAAAACTTAAAAATTTACAACACACAATAATCCAGCAGATTATTCATTCACATTATATTTTTTATATATATGAAAAACACTAAATACATTTGAGGAATCCAATTGGATCCCTCCAAGCTGTTTTCCCTGCATCCACAGATTTTAGACAACAATAACAATTACTAATTCCACTTCGAGGGGGATATCATGGTATATAGAGTCATTCATTATTATGCGGAGAGCGTAGGGTCTCACCCGCTATAATGTGCGGGAATAACACTCCAAATACTAATATATATACCACTATATGTATAGTCATCCAACAGATAATTATAAATTTATCAATCCAATCAAACATCCAATAATTAGATTTAAACATTTAAATTTAAATGTGGTAATTCAAATGAGTGAGAAATTCTCACCTTGATTTTCCAATTTTCTGATTGATCCAATTTTTTTATTCCAGCTTGTTACTTTCTCATCTATTAATACAAATTCGTCTTGATTTCATTTATTTTTGGACCTCGAATGCAAATTTAATTTAAATTTATTAGCTATCTCAAAAAATCTTTTAATTAAAAAAGTAAATATATAATTAAACTTAATTGCAGAATTTATCCCTCAAATGTTCGTTCCAGCAAGACATCGAACAACAACCCAAACTAGAACGAGACCGACGAGCTTCCCCAATCCTCGCCTAAGACCACCCACTTCACCTAGGAGATCCACACGCACGCGAGCACATCGCTTCACGTGCGTTATTCCTCCTCTCATGTTCGTGACCCCTTCCCTTCACCTGGAAATAGCCCAGCCTCGCATTTCTTCATTGTTGCAGGTCCAGACCTCCACCAAGTCGCCAAGCGCTGGAAATAGACCGCACCTCTACCCCGTTCATGGCAAATTGCCACTGCCAAACTCCTCGTATCGAGCACATTGACCATCCTCGATGCTCGATCGCCTTCTCCCAAGTCGCGCATCCCCAAATCGAGACTTCAATTGAGACCACCTGCTGTGCAATCACCCATGCGAGCAACCAGAGCTCGACGACGCTCCTCTCTCTCTACGTGAGCACTCATTCCTCTCGCCGCTCCCATAACACTTCTTTGGGCATCACAATTTCGATTTTCCCTTTTTTTATTGTTCGAATCGATCTCGTTCCTACTGGTTCGATAGAGAAAGGGGAGCATGATTATAATAAGGAGGCATATTTTATTATTATTTTTGAACATTTTCGATTTGAATTGGTTTCATTCAATGTATTCTTATTTAAAAAGGAAGAAGGGAGATAATGTGATTTTTGAATTGATATTGCTCTGAAGTGAAGGGAAAAAGGGTTGATGTGAAAATATAGGTGAAGTCAACATATAATTTTATTATTTAAATTTTAAAACGTCTCGATTTACACAATCCAAAATCTCAAACCCCTATAGAGGCTTGCCGCTAGACGTTCATAATGTTACACCCCTATTTCGAATACAATGGAAAAGATTTAAAGTCCTAATTCAATCGTATGGAGAAGATACCCTTTTGGTCCCAATTATTATATTAAATTTCGATATTAATTCAACGCGTCTATATACCGTACAGCTAAATGGTAACTCCAAACACCACAAAATTTGAAATCCGATAGTAATAAACTATTACGGATCCAATGGAACTAGTTTCGTTGAATTCCAAGACTCTGCCCCGAATCGCTATTTAACATGTCGATTACATCGACAAGTTTTAAATTTTTTAAATTGCTTTAAATTTTTAGTTTTAAAAACTTACTAACTCGATTATGAATCCCAAATCCAATATTAAAAACATTCAAATATTCCAAATTAATCATCAAAAAATTCGGGTCGTTACATTTGGATTAGCCCAAAGGATGAAGAGCCAAACGAAGCAGTTCATCACAGATTTCAGCAAAGGAGAAGCACATCCAACTTAGTTATTTTGGGCTAAAAGGAAGTATGAGACTTCAACGGGATGTGAGGATACTCTAGAATGGCCCTCTGGGTCGGCCTAATGAAGCTGCATTGCTGGAGTTAGGTCTGTAGGCGTTCAATCAAGAGAGTATGCCTTGACTGCTTTTTACATGGCAGAACCATTGTAGGAAGTCAAAAGTAGTTGGTGTTCGGAGTAGGACATTCATATATCCCAGTACTTATAAGTAAGTTTAATGGCCAGGACCCAAAAGGATAGTCGTATACGGTTATCGACCAGCATCAAAACCAAGAGCGAGTTTGGGAAAGACTATAGTTAAAACCAAAAGTCCAATGATTCTTTCACTATTGAGACATTGGATGAGGGGCACCGCCAATTGGATGTTAGATTGTTTGCTGTAGGGCACGACCACTTAACTCTTTAGAGGTATTTTGATTAATTGAGGGGTGGTTGTGTGGGGTTATAGGCACGATGAGAAAAAAGACAGACCAACTAGAATATCTGTATTGTAGGCCTAACGAAGCTGTCCTATACAGATATAGAAAATCCCCTACTAAGAACCGTACAAGGTATACCTTGTTGGCGGGATTCTGAGAGTAGATAGAATGATTACATATAGTCCTTAATGTACGTAGTGGGTGGTACGTTGCGGATGTCTAAGCAGTAGTATGGACTAGTGTTTATGCAGTTTTTCATTTTCATAGTAGACGATGGAACATCTGTACTGTAGGCCTCACGAAGGTGTCCTTTATAGATGTAGTCACAAAATGCTATAAGAGATGGACGATGGAGTCCTTTGCGAGGAGGATACGGAAGGTACCATGGGTAGTACCTAGGACCAATATGGCCATTGTTCATATAGTTACATATATATATATATATATATATCACTTATTAGCATTTAATCTACTAAAGAGTAGATGGGCATGTAACATATCCGATTTCTCGACGCCCGAAAGTCGACATCGATACGTCCATTGTATCAAATGCCACATAGTCGAATGCCCAAAAACCGTACTGTTAGGGTTAAAGAAGAAGAGGTAGTAGAAGAAGAAACAGAAACAATAACAGAATCTCACATTTGGCAACGGAACAAATATAATAGATGAATAAATATCTTTAAAAAAAGGGTTGTATATGTTATTACAATACAACATCAGAGTACAACAAAAACACACAACACTGGCAGTTATAAGTGACTTGCATACATAGGAATTTGTCTCACACAAACCCGAACGCAGCAGATACTACATCGTATAGATAATATGTCTCGCCATCCAGCTTACCACTTGAGCTCCACAGCAACTCCTGAATTCCAGAATGACCTGATAACCCGACTCTAGGCTGCCCGTGTGGAAATTAGTGGGTGCCTGGTGTTTAGAAAGGGAACAATAAACTCCAGGTCAGTCGAGAGACTGGTGTGAGATCTTAAAAACAGTTATTTTCATAAAGAAAGGAAAAGAAATCCGCTATGCTTTTGGAAAATGAAACTGCCATAAGGCCTCCCGCCACACACACAATGCAAGTGCAAACTTGGAGGAGATTTATCCTTATGACAGTCAAAAATGCTTGATACGAGAAAAACTCTTTTAAGTATTATTATTAGTGCATAGTGTGAAAACATTTTAGAAAGTATAATATTAATCTTAGCCAGCATAGGTACCATTATACTATGCTTACTATAGCTACCACTTGAGGTGGCAGGTTATACAATTTAAAACCATATTCGGCTCGTATTGTTTTATTTGGATTTCCAACAAATGGTCAGGCAAAGGAACTTCCCACATAAAATGGAACGCCTCTGGAGGGACGTCCCCGAGAACCTAACCAGATCTCTGCTACACAAGGCCAGTTACCTCTGTGACTAGGTAACACCTAACAAGAGTATGCTACCTCTCGGTCGTTACCAACCTTTATCTGAAACGCTTCTCAACCGACAACCACAAAGCAATAAGTTCGCGGCAACGTCAAAGTAAGTATCTGGGCTTCATACCATGATTTGGAAATGGACATACCCTCAGGGGGTGCTACCCACAAATAACCTTACTGCCACGATTACTGTTTCGACCATACCGGGTTGTAAGGTTTGACGAAGTCTCGTCCACAAAGCTACACTTTTCACAAAGTCATGCTTTGATCAACAAATGATCAGCAGCACTTTGTATGACCCATTACCAAATTGGGAATGTATCACTAGTAAACATCAACTACTTGACCTCTGAGCTCGTACATCTCAGAGAAGGGTGTTAAGCTTAGAGAATAAATTCTCCACCACCAACAGAAATGTATTTGATAGAAACTAGCTTTACATTTCAAAGTGTAATGTCAGACACACATCCATACAAGTACGTTCCGGGATCGAATGAAACCGAAGGCACTTCAAAAGAAGCCCTCGCAAATCCGGATATTCACTAATCACGTTCGGAATCCCCATCACAAAAGGGTAATAAAATCTCTATACCGGATCAACCCGGTGTAGAGACAACCGACAAGTAATCCTTTCGCTTTTGAAAATACCTGGTCTTCAACACTGTCTACAAATGCAATCCCATTTCATCGTATCATTATTCGGAATGGGTTTTATGACACAAAGTCCTCTCCCGGCTAATCCGAATAATGAGCGCTTATTTTTAAAATAAGTGTTCAATCAAATTTCAAACAAATCAAAAGAAAATTTCCACTTTGATCTTTTAAACAAAGATCCATCACAATCACAAAGGTTTGATGTAGTTTTCGAATATCCATTTGGAATCTGACCCCCGGTCGCATCGTAATTCAATTGCCATTTAAAAAGGCCAATATTAATAGTCGGTTATTTAACTATCATAAATATTCACAACAAACACTAAGATTTAAATAATTTCCCAATAATTTATTGTCAAAATATCTTTGCAAGATATATTTCACACTTCAACCATTTGAAAACAAATTTCAAATCACTTTCCACATTTCAATACTTTGAAAACAAATTTCAAATCATTTTCCACTGAAAATCTCTCGAGTTCAAATAATTTAAAATAATTTTAAAAGACTTATCCAAAACATGCTTGGAAATATATAAAATAAAATTATCTTAAATACTTACTTAAAATATTGGTTATGAAAGCATTATACTAATTATCACATATAAGATTTTAAGTCCTAACTAATTTTAAAATAAAATTAGTATTTAAGGTATAATTATTTAAATAATCGTTTCCTAAGACGAATATCAATTTTAAAAATAATCCCTTCCATAATTAATTAAATAAATCCATACTTTAAAGAATTGAAAGCGGTTAAGAAAATAATTTATCCAAAGTATCCTTTCTAAAACCATCCTTAAAAATTTTCAGTTTATATTTATAGGCTACTTCGAAATCATACTCAGCTTTCTAGGGAAAAATACATTTTACATTTCAAAATCATTCATTTAAATCAATTAATAAATCTTTCTTGATTTATTTTAAATTTATGTTCCAAATCCGTAAATTCCTTTCACACTTTTAAAAATATCCAAATGTTTATTTTTTTTAAAAATTTCCTTTATAAATTCCCATTGTGAATTTGAACTTCTAAATATCCATTGATATATGATTTTCAAATCGATTTCTACATATTCACTTTTAGCACCGAGTTAAATTCTAAATTGATTTCCAAATTTATTTTTTCAAATACCAAATCAATTTCAAAATTTATTTCTAAATTTATTTCAACACCACATTTATTATCTTTTAAAACAAATTCCTTCTTTTAAATTTATTCAATTTTCTAAATTTAATTTGCTATAAATTTTCTACTAAATTTCAGAAATCCAATTTTATTTATTTCTAACATCCTACGATATAAAAAATATATTCGGCTAAATTATAGCCTTCAAAAGTATCAATCATAAACAGTCACACACAGATTACAAATAAACAACACACAATATTGAAACTAATTCAAATATTTGACGAATCTAGTTGGATCCCTCCAACCTGTTTTCCCTGCATCCACAGACGTTAGCAAAACAATTAAATACCAATTCCACTTCGAGGTGGAATATCGCGGTATATGGGATTTATAAAATATCATCCGCTATTATGTGGCACATAGGGTCTCATCCGCTATATAATGCAGGAAATCAACAACTCAAATACATATATAATACCAATTCCACTTCGAGGTGGAATATCGCGGCATATGGGTTTAATATAATAACCTCCGCTATTATGCAGCGCATAGGGTCTAAACTAATATAACTGATAATAAATTAATCATCCAAGCACACAATCAACAATTAAATTTAACTATCACAATTCAACCATTAATTAATAACTGAAATTTTCATTTATTATAATTTGAGTGAGAAGATCTCACCTTTGCTTATGCATGCAATACATTTTCACTCCATATTGTTTTCTTCACATTTCTAGACGTTTATTTTCTGTTGTCACTTCCACATTTGAATTTAGCAAAAAATCCTGGAGGCTCCAAACTATCCTGATCCAATTCTAAAGTGTAGATCTCGTCGTTATGAATCCAACGCCACTTGTTGCGTTAAATTCCGATCTCGTATGCAGAAATTATAGAATTATAAACATTCGATTTAATTAAGATATTTTACATATTAATTATAAGTTTAGAATAATATTACCACCTATAACTAGCCCAGCCCACAAACACACTCGACCCACTTCCTTTTTTTCATGGCCCAAGCCCACCTCCTTTCTTCTTCCCCTCTTTCCTGTTTCCTACCTGTACACGAAGAACCCATGGCCTCGACCTGTAATGTGCATGTGCACAAGCCTTCCCAATCACCATCGACAAACCCGAGTTCACCTTCACGTTCGCCTCCTCCTCATCTCGAACGCACCAAAAGTCATTCGCCATCATCACCGAAACAAAATGCGACATCAGTAGAGCAATTCCGCAAGTGTCCAAGTCGCGATGGCCATGTCAACGTCGCGCCACACCGAACTTCGACTCCAGGTGCTTCTCGTCGAGCTCGACTCAAATCTTCACTCAAATCCCTACATCGGCTACAAAATCGAGCCCAAATTGCAAACCCGAGTTGATGCCTCACGTCGACACTCCCTCAAGACGCCTTCGAACCCATTTTTATTCACATCAAGGGAAAGCTCTACACTTAACATGAATTCTAAAACAAATTTGAGAATTTTTCATTGAGTGAAAATCGAGTTAAAGATTTTTGGATTTGATTTTTTTTCTTCTATTGTTCTGCTCGGCTGTTAATAAAAGAAGGGATGTGATGTGAAAAGAAGGTGGCTTGCAGGAGAAGGTTTATTTAGAAATATTTTTATTTAAAATTCCAAACGTCTCGATAAATGCAACTTAACATTTCAACTCCTATTGAGGCGTGCCGCTAGGTGTTTATAATGTTTCACCCGTATTACGAACACAATGGAACGTGTTTCGGAGCCCGGTTCAATCCTATGTGAAAGATCGCTTTTTAAATCGAGTTTAAATACTAAATTCCTGATAAAAATTTCAGTGCGTATATATATTGTACGCTCACACAACAACTCCAAATATTATGAAAATTAAAATCCGATAATAATACAATATTACGGATCCATTGGAACTGGTTTCGTTAAATTCCGAGACTATGTCTCGGAAGGCTATTTTCAAATGTCGATTTAAATGATAAAAATTCAAAACTGAACAATTCACTTTCAAATTCAATTCTGAAGCTTCCATTATCTTCAGTATTGTCCAAGTCTTTGAAATGTTTTTAATCAGCTTAAAACCGAGGATTCAAATTTTTATCCAACTTCAATAAATTTAAATTCAATAATTAAATTGCCAAACCATAGTTAATTTTGAAATCTAAGTTAAACTAACTTCCAAATATTTGAAATCAATTAAATATTTCATTTCAAATGTTAAAATTTTTCGGGTCGTCACATCCTTCCCCCTTAAAAGAATTTCGTCCCGAAATTACTAGCTAGGAAGAATGATCCTTAACACGTTTGTTATCTTTCCAAAACTAAACTGTGACGACCCGACTTCCACTATCCAGAAGATGCATCATGAATTGAAGAAAGGGATAGAAAAGAGAAAGAAAGAAGAGAAAGAAGAAACAACACAAGAATCTCAACAGCGGAACGAATAAATTATATTAAACACATAACAATTTACATAATATACAATATATATCAGAGTTACACAACTTATACAACACATACTAGACAGTTATAAACACCTGTCTAGTTATACAACTCAAATACAACTCAACAAACACAACATAGAGAACACACAGTGGAAACTATATATCTAACGCCGAAGCCTCCTACTCCATTGCTTCTCCATAATTCGTCAAAGCTAACCTGAATCCCTTGGCTACTCGTAAAAATTTGAGTACCCAAGAGTTTAAGAAAACAAAAGATAAACTCCGGGTCGGACATGGGCCTGGTGTGAGTAACAGGTTAAGGTTGCTTAACTTTAAAAATCCTTTGAAAACAAAGGTATCACGTAAGACTTCCCACACATAAACATGGAAAAGTTTTTACCTTACGCTAACCAAAACATTTGATAGGAAATCCGATGATATTATAATAGTGTATAGGGTTTTCAAGTAAATAGAAAATAGCCGAAATTGTTACATCTATTAAATTCCAGCTACTAGCCACAAGAGTGGATAATACAAATCAAAACCGTAAGGTCTCGTAGGAAAAATGGGTTTCCATCAATGGCAGGGCTACTAGGGTACCGCCCGTCACAGTACGTGGCCTAGATCACCGTACCGAGTATCCACCCTAAATTCCCAGCAACACAAGGCCGAAACCATCCCTTACTGGACAGTCCTAAACAAGACAACCCTGTCAGTTATTGCAATCAACTCCCCCACACAGCCGAATATAAAGGGACTTCTAGATAGGGGTTCATCTCATCCTACTTGGGCATGAACCACTTAACGTTGTTGCGCCTCCCCTATTTTAGCCATTCCCAGTTGATAAGGCTTGAGGCTACGATTACCTTTAGAGAACATGTAACGACCCAGAATTTTAGTTAATTAAAATTTGAATATTTAATTAATTTTAAATATTAATAAGTGAAATTTATAAGTCGAATAAATTTTATTTCGAATAATTGAATTTAATTGAATAATTAAATCGATAATTTAATAGTGAAAATACAGAATAATTGAAAATTGGGTTAAATATGATTGAAATTGTTTCGTAAAATTTTATTTTATCATGTTGAAGTTAGAACGATATTTTAGAATTTTTAAAATTGAATTAAAAGTTAATTTGTGAAAATTGAATATTTTAATATTTAATTATCGACTGTAAAATAGTCAATTTTCGAACAGTTTCAGAATTGGACGAAACCAGTTCCATTAGATCCGTAATAGTTTGTTATTATCGGATTTCAATTTTCGTAGCAATCGGAGTTATCGTTTGACTGTGGCAGCTCGAAACGCATCGAAATTGTTTTAATATTAATTTGGCGAGTTAAAATAGCCATTTTTTAAACAGTCTCGGATTTCGACGAAACCAGTTTCATCGGATCCGTAATGTGATATTATTGTAAAGTTTCAAATTTCATGTCAATCGGATTTACCGTTTATCCGGTGCAAGCTAAAACGCCTAGAAAATCGTTTAATCGGTTTAATTTTAAATTGAACGTTTATTGCCATAACTCGCACGGATGACCGAATTAGCTCCCGAAACATGTTCCATTGTGTTCGGAACGCGGGGTAAACCTTAGAAACGCCAACCGGCACGCTTCGTTTGGAGTTCGGAATATTCAGGATGAATAGTGTCGCGCGAATTTTCTATAAAAGCCCCCAATATCTCACTTTTTCAAAGAAAATTAAATCCTAGGGTTTCCCAAACCTTCAGCCACCACTTTCTGAATGAACGGCCAGAATTTTGTTTTCTTTCCTCCTCAACTACTCTCAATCCATCAACAATTATGCGAAGTGTTCAACACGAAAGTCGAAGAGCTAAGCAAGAGCTTCAATTCCATACGGCGATGATCGTGTTTAGAGCGTCAGAGGGGGAGATATAGGGGGCCGACGACCTGATGTTGCGCACGCAATTCGAGGTGCCTGGGGTGGCCGAGCTTCAAGTGTTCATAGGCGTGGGTAGCTCTCACATAGGCGGAGGGAACGACACTCTCTGATCAACTTATCGTTGCTTGTGGTGATTGCAAAATCAAAACCTAATTTTGAGCTTGATGGGTTTGTGTACGTGTTGTTTACTGGAAGAAACGTGAGTAGGGGGAGAAGAAAAGGGACGGGCTGGATTGCAAGGAGCAAGATCTTGTGGCTGAGATTAGTTGTAGGTTAAAATATAAAAGGAAATTTGTAAATTTAGTTTATATAAAATTCGTGTAAACTTTAAATATTCGTATCTTTTTCATACGAGGTCGAAAACGCACGAAACCAGTTGCATTGGAATCGTATGGACGAGCACTATGCTATAGAATTGGATTAGAGTCGTTTGGTGCTAGCGAAAATTCCGGGTAAAATTAAACGCTCGTTTAGTTTTATTCGAAATAAAAGCTAAAAACGAAATTGAAATCAAGGTAAGAACTTCTCACTCAATCGAATCGGTTTCGATTTTAATTTTAAATAGTTAGATTTAAAATTCTTGAATGTATGTTGAATGATGATTGTTATCTATTGATTGTTAAAATAGACATTATGTGCCGTTAGTAAGCGGAGGTTATTTATTAAAAACATATACCGCGAATATTTCACAGTATAGGGAAATTGGTATTATATATGTACTTGGAGTTGATTTTCCCACATTATATAGCGGATGAGACCCTATTGCGTCGTCTATTAAGCGGATAATAATTTATGAATCCCATATACCGCGATAATTCCGTACTGAAACGGAATTGGTATTGTGCTAATGTTTGTGGATGCAGGGAAACAGGTTGGAGGGATCCAACTGGATTCTTCAACTGTATTGATTTATTTACAGATATTTTGATATTTTTTTATTATCATATCGATATATGATATTTGGATGTCGTGATTGACTATTTGGTGCTGCTGCATCATCGAATCCATTTTTGAAGTTTTAAAATAATGATTTTTGGTTTTAAAAGGAATTTTAAAGTGATTTTCAAAAGTATACGTTTTGTTAAATTTTGAATTGTCAAAATAAATAAACGTTATAATTTTATTTTCGTAAAAGTTATGTTTTTTGGAAAATAATACTTAAGTATGATTTTGAAGTATATAAGCTTTAAATAATGATTTGTAAGTTATTAAAAGAATAAATTGGTTTAAATTGGTATTTTTGAATTATTAAAAACGATGTATATAAAAGACTTATAAAATTGGTATTTTATAAATTAAAAATATTGGAATATTAAAACGATTTTTTATAAATGTTAAAAATGAAATAAAAATGGATTTCATAAGTGAATGAAATTTATAGATTTATAAATTGTGAAGTTATAAAATGAATAGATTTCGTGAAATAGAAGATTTATAAGTAATTGTCTTATAAATCGGATTTTGGTATTTAAATGAGATATAAATGGAACTTGTTAATAATGAGATTTATAAATCAAAGCTTATAAATAGAAATGGAATTTATAAACATTGTTTATAAATTCGAAATCAATTGAATTTGCTAAATTGAATATTGAAGTTTATTAAAGGAAATATATTCAGGATTTTGGCATTATTGAATAAAATAGTCATGTTTGGCAAAATGAATATTATAGAACGAAGTTAATTATTTTAAAGATGTTTTAAAATGTATTATGAATCGAAACCATAGATTTCAACATTTATTGTTGAAATAGACGTTTTCGAGAAAGAAGGAAATGGTGGACTATAACACTGTTGTTATAGTAAATGGTTTCCGAAAGGAAATGTTTTGTATAGTATTGGGATTTATATATCTATTTAAACTTCGAATCCCTATACTAGTGATTTTGGGTCGTCGTAACGATGTTTTACACAACATTCGTTTTTGACCCAAATAAATGTGTTAAGAGAATGATTTCCTTAAGGAATGAAATATATACTAAATTTTGATTTAAGTATATCGAATAGTTTTCAAATGTTGAAGTATGGAAATATTTTTCCAATGTGAAATGAACGTTTTAGAATTTATCCTTGTAAGATAAATTGAAAGTGAATATTGAAAATCGATTGAAAATCATATATTCATAAATATTTTGGAATTGTAAATTCACTATGGAATCTATAAAAGAAAAGGGGAATTGGTTTAAAAATAAACGTTGATTTATTTTTGAAGTGTGGGAATTAATTTACGGATTTGGAACGTAAATATAAAGTAAATCGTTAAGGATTTATTTAATTTATTTAAATGAACCATTTTAAATTTAAAATGGATAAATAATTGTAAGTGTTTCCATTTAAGGAAATTGATTTGAAAATTTGTTTTCAAACGGTTGATGTGTGGAAAATTATATATCTAGTAAAGATATTTTGGAAAGTAAATAATATGGGAAATTATTTGGAATTTGGTGATGTTGAGCATGCCTATTGATAGTTAAATAATCCGACTATAAATATTTACATTTAAATAGGTATTTGTTGTGATTTGCTTGAATTTGAATGCCACACTTATTTTTAAAATAAGCGCTCACTATTCGGGTTAGCCGGGAAAGGACCTTGGGGTCGTATAACCCATTCCGAATATGTGATACGTCGTTATGGATTGCATTAGATGACCGGTGTTGAAGACCGGATATTTGTGAAAACGGAAGGATTACCGCCGAGTTACTCTACATCGGCTGATCTCCAATATAGAGGTTTTATCACCCTTAGTGACGGGAAGTCCGGTCGTGATTAGTGAATATCCGGATTGCAAGGACTTCTTTGGAAGTGCCTTCGGTTCTCTTCGAGCCCGGAACAGACTTGTATGGATTGTATGTCTGACATTACAAATTGAGATATAAAGCTGATTTCTTTCAAATATATTTATGTTGGTGGCGGAGAATTTATTCTCTTAGCTTAACACCCTTCTCTGAGACGTACGAGCTCAGAGGTTATGTAGTTGAAGGTTATTAGTGATATACTCCCAATTTGGTAGTGTGGCATGCTGAGTGTTGCTGTGAAATGATCATTGTTTGATCATTTGTGATATGATCATTTGTTTGATCGTTTATCTTTGTGATCATTTCTATGGTCATTTGATTGACCCAAAGCACAGCTTTTGTATAAAGCGTGGCTTTGTGGACGAGACGTCGTCGGACCTCACACCCCGGAAAAGGTCAAAACAAGAAGGATGCGGCAAGGTTATTAGGGGTTAGGGCCCCTTTAGTGTATGTCATTCCTTCTGGATAGAGGTGGTATCATGGTATGGAGCCCAGATATTTAACCTATGTTGTTGCTGCATATTTTTGTGGTTGTTGGAAATCGAGGATCCTCGGATAGATCGGTTACGATCGGGGGATGACATATTCGTATCAGTAGTTACCCAGTTAGGGGTAACCCGGCCTTGTGTTGGCAGAGATCCGGTTTGGTTCTCGGGACGTCATTCCAGAGGCGTTTCCATGTGGCAATGGGAAGTTCCTTCGCCTGACCATTTGGTGGAAATCCAAAGGAACAATACAAGACTTGTACGGTTTTAGTTGTAGAACCTGCCATGGAATGTGGCGGTAACCTACTATTGAAAATGGTAGCTATAGTAGGCATAAGTGCGAAATGTCTATGCTGGCTAAGATTTATATCTTTATTTTCGAAATGAATTTTTCCTACACTATGCACTAGTAATAATATCCAATGTTTCTTTTTGATGCGTATCAAGCATCTTTGACTATCATAAGGAGAAATCTCCTCCGATTCTGCGTTTGCATTGTGTGTGTGTGCGGGAGGCCTTATGGTAGTCTCATTTTTAAAAGCATTGCGAATTGACTTTAAAAATATTCCTCTATTTTGATTTTAAAGAAAAATAAACTGTTTTAGTTCTCACACCAGTCACATGACTGACTCGGAGTTTATTTTTTTCCTTTCTAAACTCTGGGTGCCCACCAATTTCCACACGGGCAGTCAAGAGTTAAGGTTTATCAGGATATTCAGGAATTCAGGAGTTGCAGGAGGCGAGCTGCATATCGAGACGTACCACTTGTATATGATATTATGCTATGTTTTATTCCGCTGTGTATTCTGTATAAGGACAAGTTTATATAACTGTCCATTGATGTTGTTTGTTGTTGTACACTCTGATGATGTAATGAAATGTAATGTAATGTAATAACTGATATAGTTCTTTGTTTAAAGATTATTCATTTATGTATTATATATTGTTCCGCTGTGAATTGTGAGATTCTGATATTGTTCAGTTGTTTCTGTTCTGTTCTATCTTTTTCTCTCTTCTTCTATCTTTTTCTTCTTCTTAAACCCTAACATTTCGGTTTTTCGGCAACGAAAAATCGCATTCGTTACATTTGGTATCAGAGTTTATGGTTAAGCGACAACCATGGATCTGTTGGGAATTACTCATTAGAGATAGAGTCAGTAGTACTCTAGAATGAGTGTGAGTGTAATAATAGATACGAGTGCGTATTTGTTAGTGAATATAAAAATGTTTTATATTGTGTTTGCTTATCCGTTGAGCTGATTGTGAATTCTGATCGGTGTGTGGGACGCCATATTATCGATAGGGATTTCTAAACACTTAAACGAGGCATGTCGACATAGTATTATTTAAATTGGGTAAATGAAATAATTTTACCTTGATTATATTTTGTATATAAAGGAATAATTTTTTCAGAATTATTAAAGTATATAATTGATTGTTTGGTTGTTGAATAAGTTAAATAAAAAACAACAGCTGTAAAAGAATGAATTGTATAAGCAAATGAATTATAAGTATGGAACTATAATTAATGTGATTTACAATTGTAAAATAACCTTATATATAAGAAGTGAAATTATATAAGTAAAAGGTTTGTAAATGTGATTTATAATCTGAAATGAAATTCCAAAGAAGTATTTTGAAATGACTTGATATTTTGAAAAATTGTTTTGAAGAGATGAAAGCTCTAAACTCTTTTCGATCGCTGGAAAATAATTCCGATGATGATTGCAACATCATCGATGTTCATTTTCGGGTTTCCAAAAGAGGGATTGCTGCCAAATTGTTTAAAAGAAAGTTGTTTGGAAAATTTGGATTTGATTTGGATTTGATAAGATGCTTGAAATGAAATATAACTTAAGTGATGTTGAATAAAGTTGATTCTGGTATCAAAGTAAATTAATAAGTGAATTAATGAAGTGAAGTCATTAAGAATTTGAACTTGAGTTATATGAATGAAATTCAACATTTTATTGTTAAAAGAATTAGCAATAAAATTGATAAATGGATTGAATGTTAATCAATCGAATGTAAAAGAATTGATATGAAATAATGAATGTAAGTGTAAATTCATTAAAAGCTAATGTTATTGGAAGTTGAATAAATTGAATGGAAGTCAATTTAATATGATCCAATTGGAATTAAAAGTGTTGAACCAAATTGAATGTAAAGTGAATAAATTTGGTTGTATTGAATAAACATTGGTTGTTATTTGATTGTTGATTGATGTACATAAATTCATTAATTGTTAATGAAAGTGAATTAGTGAAATTGGAAGCTAACGAAATTGAATCCAACTTGGAAGAAAATGAACTTGAATAGAATTGGATTTAATTTGAATTGAAAGTGAATTAATGTGAAAGTAAATTAGTGAATGTTAACTAGTTGAAATTGAATATGAATGAATGTTAGTAAAATCCAATATTAATGAATCAAATGTGATTTAAATTGGAAAACCAATTCATTGAATATTAATGAGAATATGAATGAATATTGATTTAGTTATGGATGATAATTGGTTGATGTTTGCATTTGTTGTTTTGTTGCATTTGCTATGTTGGCACATGTAGTTGTTATGTTGCTATATGTTGTATATTGATACTATTTTCATATATGCATGATTCTCATGTTGTTGTTGAGTGTTTAGTAGGTGCGGATTGCGCTTGCTTCGCAGTTGGAGCTCGCTTTCGCGCTATATTAGCCGTTATGTGCTCGCTAATAAAATAAATAAGGTACATATCTAGGATTACATACCGTACTTTTACACTTTTTTCCCTGCGGGATGCCTCATCACTTGATGAGAAGTATATTTGTGATATATATACTGTCATTTTTTTTTGGATCGAGCCACGCAAAGGAGACTATGGCGAATTTTTACGAAAATTTAAGGCATTAGAATATTTTTGGAAATTTTGGGAAAATTTGTGAAAACTATAACTTTGATTTTGGAATTGGAAGTTAAAGGATGTAATTGGTTTTGAAAAGATAACTAAGTATGATTTGAAAACTTAGTAAAGTATGGTAAGAAGTTTAACTATGAATTTTGGGAAAGTTAAACACTTAAGAGATTTGAAAAATCTAAATTGAACGGTTTGTTTTAGAAAGTTAATGGACTCTGTAAATTTTTCTTACTTGGTAATTTCGAGAACGAAATTATTTTAAGGGGGGAAGTCTGTAACGACCCAGAATTTTAGTTAATTAAAATTTGAATATTTAATTAATTTTAAATATTAATAAGTGAAATTTATAAGTCGAATAAATTTTATTTCGAATAATTGAATTTAATTGAATAATTAAATCGATAATTTAATAGTGAAAATACAGAAATAATTGAAATTTGGGTTAAATATGATTGAAATTGATTCGTAAAATTTTATTTTATCATGTTGGAGTTAGAACGATATTTTAGAACTTTTAAAATTGAATTAAAAGTTAATTTGTGAAAATTGAATATTTTAATATTTAATTATCGACTGTAAAATAGTCAATTTTCGAACAGTCTCAGAATTGGACGAAACCAGTTCCATTGGATTCGTAATAGTTTGTTATTATCGGATTTCAATTTTCGTAGCAATCGGAGTTATCATTTGACCGTGGCAGCTCGAAACGCATCGAAATTGTTTTAATATTAATTTGGCGAGTTAAAATAGCCATTTTTCAAACAGTCTCGGATTTTGACAAAACCAGTTTCATCGGATCCATAATGTGATATTATTGTCAGGTTTCAAATTTCATGTCAATCGGATTTACCGTTTGTCCGGTGCAAGCTAAAACGCCTAGAAAATCGTTTAATCGGTTTAATTTTAAATTGAACGTTTATTGCCATAACTCGCACAGATGACCGAATTAGCTCCCGAAACACGTTCCATTGTGTTCGGAACGCGGGGTAAACCTTAGAAACGCCAACCGGCACGCTTCGTTTGGAGTTTGGAAAATCCGGGATGATTAGTGTCGCGCGAATTTTCTATAAAATCCCCCAATATCTCACTTTTTCAAAGAAAATTAAACCCTAGGGTTTCCAAAACCTTCAGCCGCCACTTTCTGAATGAATGGCCAGAATTTTGTTTTCTTTCCTCCTCAACTACTCTCAATCCATCAACAATTACGCGAAGTGTTCAACACGAAAGTCGAAGAGCTAAGCAAGAGCTTCAATTCCATACGGCGATGATCGTGTTTAGAGCGTCAGAGGGGGAGATTTAGGGGGCCGACGGCCTGATGTTGCGCACGCAATTCGAGGTGCCTGGGGTGGCCGAGCTTCAAGTGTTCATAGGCGTGGGTAGCTCTCACGTAGGCGGAGGGAATGGCACTCTCTGATCAACTTATCGTTGCTTGTGGTGATTGCAAAATCAAAACCTAATTTTGAGATTGATGGGTTTGTGTACGTGTTGTTTACTGGAAGAAACGTGAGTTGGGGGAGAAGCAAAGGGACGGGCTGGATTGCAGGGAGCAAGATCTTGTGGCTGAGATTAGTTGTAGGTTAAAATATAAAAGGAAATTTGTAAATTTAGTTTATATAAAATTCGTGTAAACTTTAAATATTCGTATCTTTTTCATACGAGGTCGAAAACGCACGAAACCAGTTGCGTTGGAAACGTATGGACGAGCACTACGCTATGGAATCAGATTGGAGTCGTTTGGAGCTAGCGAAAATTTCGGGTAAAATTAAACGCTCGTTTAATTTTATTCGAAATAAAAGCTGAAAACGAAATTGAAATCAAGGCGAGAACTTCTCACTCAATCGAATCGGTTTCGATTTTAATTTTAAATAGTTAGATTTAAAATTCTTGAATGTATGTTGAATGATGATTGTTATCTATTGATTGTTAAAATAGACATTATGCGCCGTTAGTAAGCGGAGGTTATTTATTAAAAACATATACCGCGAATATTTCACAGTATAGTGAAATTGGTATTATATATGTACGTAGAGTTGATTTTCCCGCATTATATAGCGGATGAGACCCTATTGCACCGTCTATTAAGCGGATAACAATTTATGAATCCCATATACCGCGATAATTCCGTACTGGAACGGAATTGGTATTGTGCTAATGTTTGTGGATGCAGGGAAACAGGTTGGAGGGATCCAACTGGATTCCTCAACTGTATTGATTTATTTACAGATATTTTGATATTTGTTGATTATCATATCGATATATGATATTTGGATGTCGTGATTGACTATTTGGTGCTGCTGCATCATCTGATCCATTTTTGAAGTTTTAAAATAATGATTTTTTGTTTTAAAAGGAATTTTAAAGTGATTTTCAAAAGTATACGTTTTATTAAATTTTGAATTGTCAAAATAAATAAACGTTATAATTTTATTTTCGTAAAAGTTTTGATTTTTGGAAAATAATACTTAAGTATGATTTTGAATATATAAGCTTTAAATAACAATTTTTAAGTTATTAAAAGAATAAATTGGTTTAAATTGGGATTTTTGAATTATTAAAAACGATGTATATAAAAGACTTATAAAATTGATATTTTATAAATTAAAAATATTGGAATATTAAAACGAGTTTTTATAAATGTTAAAAATGAAATGAAAATGGATTTCATAAGTGAACGAAATTTATAGATTTATAAATTGTGAAGTTATAAAATGAACAGATTTCGTGAAATAGAAGATTTATAAGTAATTGTCTTATAAATCGGATTTTGGTATTTAAATGAGATATAAATGGAACTTGTTAATAATGAGATTTATAAATCAAAGCTTATAAATAGAAATGGAATTTATAAACATTGTTTATATATTCGAAATCAATTGAATTTGCTAAATTGAATATTGAAGTTTATTAAAGGAAATATATTCAGGATTTTGGCATTATTGAATAAAATAGTCATGTTTGGCAAAATGGATATTATAGAATGAAGTTAATTATTTGAAAGATGTTTTAAAATGTATTATGAATCGAAACCGTAGATTTCAATATTTATTGTTGAAATAGACGTTTTCGAGAAAGAAGGAAATGGTGGACTATAACACTGTTGTTATAGTAAATGGTGTCCGAAAGGAAATGTTTTGTATAGTATTGGGATTTATATATCTATTTAAACTTTGAATCCCTATACTAGTGATTTTGGGTCGTCGTAACGATGTTTTACACAACATTCATTTTTGACCCAAATAAATGTGTTAAGAGAATGATTTCCTTAAGGAATGAAATATATACTAAATTTTGATTTAGGTATATCGAATAGTTTTCAAATGTTGAAGTATGGAAATATTTTTTCAATGTGAAATGAACGTTTTAGAATTTATCCTTGTAAGATAAATTGAAAGTGAATATTGAAAATCGATTGAAAATCATATATTCATAAATATTTTGGAATTGTAAATTCACTATGGAATCTATAAAAGAAAAGGGGAATTGGTTTAAAAATAAACGTTGATTTATTTTTGAAGTGTGGGAATTAATTTACGGATTTGGAACATAAATATAAAGTAAATCGTTAAGGATTTATTTAATTTATTAAATGAACCATTTTAAATTTAAAATGGATAAATAATTGTAAGTGTTTCCATTTAAGGAAATTGATTTGAAAATTTGTTTTCAAATGGTTGAAGTGTGGAAAATTATATATCTAGTAAAGATATTTTGGAAAGTAAATAGTTTGGGAAATTATTTGGAATTTGGTGATGTTGAGCATGCCTGTTGATAGTTAAATAATCCGACTATCAATATTTACCTTTAAATAGTTATTTGTTGCGATTTGCTTGAATTTGAATGCCACGCTTATTTTTAAAATAAGCGCTCACTATTCGGGTTAGCCGGGAAAGGACCTTGGGGTCGTATAACCCATTCCGAATATGTGATACATCGTTATGGATTGCATTTGATGACCGGTGTTGAAGAACGGATATTTGTGAAAACGGAAGGATTACCGTCAAGTTACTCTACATCGGCTGATCTCCGATATAGAGGTTTTATCACCCTTAGTGACGGGAAGTCCGGCCGTGATTAGTGAATATCCGGATTGCAAGGACTTCTTTGGAAGTGCCTTCGGTTCTGTTCGAGCCCGGAACAGACTTGTATGGATTGTATGTCTGACATTACAAATCGAGATATAAAGCTGATTTCTTTCAAATATATTTCTGTTGGTCGCGGAGAATTTATTCTCTTAGCTTAACACCCTTCTCTGAGACGTACGAGCTCAGAGGTTATGTAGTTGAAGGTTATTAGTGATATACTCCCAATTTAGTAGTGTGGCATGTTGAGTGTTGCTGTGAAATGATCATTGTTTGATCATTTGTGATATGATCATTTGTTTGATCGTTTATCTTTGTGATCATTTCTATGATCATTTGATTGACCCAAAGCACAGCTTTTGTATAAAGCGTGGCTTTGTGGACGAGACTTCGTCGGACCTCACACCCCAGAAATGGTCAAAACAGGAAGGATGCGGCAAGGTTATTAGGGGGTAGCGCCCCTTTAGCGTATGTCATTCCTTCTGGATAGAGGTGGTATCATGGTATGGAGCCCAGATATTTAACCTATGTTGTTGCTGCATATTTTTGTGGTTGTTGGAAATCGAGGATCCTCGGATAGATCGGTTACGATCGGGGGATGACATATTCGTGTCAGTAGTTACCCAGTTAGGGGTAACCCGGCCTTGTGTTGGCAGAGATCCGGTTTGGTTCTCGGGACGTCATTCCAGAGGCGTTTCCATGTGGCAATGGGAAGTTCCTTGGCCTGACCATTTGTTGGAAATCCAAAGAAACAATACGAGACTTGTACGGTTTTAGTTGTAGAACCTGCCATGGAATGTGGCGGTAACCTGCTATTGAACGTGGTAGCTATAGTAGGCATAAGTGCGAAATGTCTATGCTGGCTAAGATTTATATCTTTATTTTCGAAATGAATTTTTCCTACACTATGCACTATCAATAATATCCAATGTTTCTTTTTAATGCGTATCAAGCATCTTTGACTATCATAAGGAGAAATCTCCTCCGATTCTGCGTTTCCATTGTATGTGTGTGCGGGAGGCCTTATGGTAGTCTCATTTTTAAAAGCATTGCGAATTGACTTTAAAAGTATTCCTCTATTTTGATTTTAAAAAAAATAAACTGTTTTAGTTCTCACACCAGTCACATGACTGACTCGGAGTTTATTGTTCTCCTTCCTAAACTCTGGGTGCCAACCAATTTTGTGACGCCCCACCACTATACCCACGCTAGCCAAGAACATTACTGAGAATGCTGTCAACTAGCATGGAGAATATGGATGTTGAGGAGCGACCATCTGTATAATTGCTTTGTGCGAGTACCGATATACCGGATAAAAATATAACTTTTCATCTCAAGAGGAAATCCGACATACCGACACAAACTCAAAGCTACTACACAGTGGCTATAAAGGTCTTCGGAAACAAATATAGAAATAAACATAACACAAATCAGTCACAGACAATTCATATCACAAAGGCGGAAATAGATATGAATATTACACTAATAAGTGTACATCAGAGTAGTTGTCTAAAAAGATCCACAATATCACAAAAGAATAGTTACATGAACTACACAAAAGAATAAGTATACATTATGGAGTCTGTATCTCGAATGTATACACCAAAACAAACTACTAATCTAAGTAGTAAGCCAAAAGTCAGAGAAATCAATCCCAAGTGAGAGGTCAAGCGGAAGCACCTGTAACATCTCGGTCTGACCCGAGTATTATTTAATAAGAAAATAATAAACGGATCAGTCTAGCTATAAATATCAGATGAAACGATATAGAATAAGAGATATGACTAAAAACATAATAATCACAATTCCAAGCTGTGATATGTAAGCAGTTGAAAATCATCAAGGGATTATTCAATGTCACAAAATCTACACAAGAATCAAAGGAAATGTCATACTCCATATTTCGTTCATCAAACCACAAATATTGACGATTATATCAAAGTCAATCAAAAAAATCAATGACACACAAATTCACCAATGCACAAAAATTGACAATACTTATCAAGGGAAATCACGAAAATTGGTGAAGCACAAATTCTAGAAATCAACACAAGAAATCCAGTCAATGACACACGAATTCACCTATGCACAAGAATTGATAAATCATATCAATAGAAATCGCAAAAATAGGTGAAGAAGAAAATTCCAGAATTCGACACACGAAATCCAGAAATCACACAAAATAGGGGGGAAGGCCTATCACACGAACGTGAGCATGAAAACTCACCAACAGCTGTACACATGAACGAGAAGCTATCTCATGGTAGCTAGCCATTAATTTGACACACGAATGGTCCGAAGACCTGACACACGAATGGTCCAAAGACCGTGGGTTGCTACCCCACCAATTTGAGTCGAAACTCCACAAAATGGGGTCTCCCGCGCAGTCAAAGAGACATCGCACATTGCTAGTCTAAATCACAAAAATGATCGTCATGATCATCGAGAAGTGTCAATTACACTAAGCTAGTAAATATATGAGTTTAGCTTCATGTCCCATAACCACTTGCTTAACTTAAATATTTACGAACAAATTGTAGATTTCCACTAGAAAATTGTCACAAGAGTTTCAATCGAACAAGTCCAAGAATTAACCAACAAAGTAAACGCAAGCGTTTCATACCACTCGTTTTACTAAGTCGTTTAATTAGATTTCTCATACGAGTGAGGTAAAGGTTTGTATATACTAATAGATTGGAAAATGGTTTTATAAATGAATTTGGTATTAAAATAGTATTGAAATCGTTTGAGGAAAGAGTTTTGATATTTACTACTAGTATAGAAAACCTTTATATTTTTAAAGTGACAAATCACAAAGAAGATTGTAAGGACAATCAATCACTAAAATTCACATTCGAAGACGTGAATAAAATCCAAAGAAACCGATAAAGAATCCATCGAAATGGATATTCAAAAATCCCTAAAAAGAGTCATCAAAGTCATAATAAATGATAACAACAAATAGGATTATCACGAATCGATTTAAATTGGAATTCTCAAACAAAAGGCAAGAAGGAAAAATCACAACAGTTTCAGATGTCTGAAACAAGTGGTTCAAACGTCTGAATCTGGAAATATAAAAATTTCCAGAACACGATTCAGACGTCTGAACCAAATGTTTCAGACGTCTGAAATAAGCATATTTTAGCCTATTTTCTTTCTGTTTGAAAATAAGCCAATTCAGACGTCTGAATCTGGGAATAGAAAACTTCCCAGACAATATTCAGACGTCTGTATATCACGTTTCAGACGTCTGAATCTGGGGTTCAGGGCATTACCTGAACCTAGGCCATAAATGGCCAAATGAATATCGAAAACGACCAATCGAGCAAATGGCGATGACTAAGGAATTACGTCGAACGACAACCCACCCTAAACGGCTCTTCGATACGCTTCAAATATCCATGTCCAAATATCCATAAAAGGATTTTCATAAATTAGACCAAAACACCCAAAAATTGGAATATACACCAAATCAATCCAAACCAAAATCAATTGCACAAGAATAAGTGTTAGGAATTCATACCTAACAATCGAAGATAATTATAGACTAAGATGTGAGATAAAAATCTCACCTTTTCACAAAATCAAACAAAAAGAAGCTTGAAAGCAAATGGAGAATCAACCTCTCTTCAACACAACCCAATTGAGCTTGAATCTAAGCTCAAAAACAAGAACATTTCCAAAATTAGGTTTAGGAATTTCTGAAATTGGTAGGAGAATAAGTTGGAGAAGAAGAAGAGAAGCTTACCAATGGGTTCTTCTTGAGTTTGGAGCTAGGAATTTGATTTGCAAGAGAAACTAGGGTTTTGGAGTTTTTAATTTCCAATCTCTCCCACCATTAATGTTATAAAAACTGAAAAGAGAAGAGAATGAGGGTGAGTGGGGAAGAGTGGCTCAGATTTGAGCATAAGTTAACATAGGGCTGAGCCCAAAACCAAACCCAAAGTGAAAAGTAGCAAAAATCAACTTTCTCCAAACATATCGAAGCTTATACTCAAAAAGGTCGCAAACGGCATTTTAAACTCAATGGGAGTGGTCCCGATTCCTAATTCGACCGTATGCAAAAAGTAGCTTTCGGACTAAAATCCGACTAACGATAAAATATTTAAATAAAATATTTAAATATAAAATCGATAAATATGCGGGTTGTTACAGACTCCCCTCCTTAAAGAAATTGCGTCCTCGCAATATTTAAGAAGAGAACATAATGTAACAACCATAAAAGCATATTCAATCACAAAAGAACTTGAAATAAGAGGTTCACCTCAAAGAGCACGAGAAAGTAAGTCCGGATGTGTTCGCTCGATGTACTCTCTAGATTCCCAAGAACAATTCTTAGGATTTGAAGACCATTGAACTTTAACAAGCGGAACATCTTTATTTCCAAGTCGTTTGACCTCCGAAGCAATGATACGAATAGGATGTTGCTCATAAGTTAAATTAGGCGAAACTTCAATCTCTTCCACAACACCGGGCTCAAGAACAGAATCGGAATCTCGAAGACATTTCCGAAGTTGAGAAACGTGAAACACGTCATGGATAGCAGAAAATTGAGCCGGTAATAAAAGGCGATAAGCCATGGAACCAATACGTTCAATGATAGGAAATGGCCCAATATATCGAGGCGCCAATTTTCCCGATCGACTGAAACGTACAACACCTTTCATAGGTGAAACACGAATGAACACAAGATCTCCCTCAGAAAATTCTAACTTCCTTCTTCGGTTATCGGCATAGGATTTTTGTCTACTCTGGGCTTCTTTCATCCTATGATGAATAAGATCAATCTTTTCTGTGGAATCACGAATAAAATCTGGACCTAAAACCAGCTTCTCACCGGCCTCAAGCCAACAAGAAGGAGATCGGCATGGCCTTCCATAGAGTGCCTCAAAAGGTGCCATACCAATACTAGATTGGAAGTTATTATTATAGGAAAATTCAACAAGTGAAATATGATCTTCCCAACTTCCACCAAAATCAAGAACACAAGCACAAAGAAGATCTTCAAGAGTTTGATTCACACGCTCGGTTTGTCCATCGGACTGGGGGTGATAAGCGGTGCTAAAATTAAGCTTCGTTCCTAAAGCTTTTTGAAGACTCTTCCAAAATCCACTAGTAAACAATGGATCACGAACACTAACTATAGAAGTAGGAACTCCATGTAATTTGACAATCTCTTTGATAAAGAGTTTGGCCAAAAGAGGAACGGTTCGGTTAGACCGAACGGGAATAAAATGGGCAAATTTAGTAAGTCTATCAACAATCACCCATAAGCTATCATGACCCGAACGAGAACGGGGAAGGCCATCTATAAAATCCATGGAAATTTGGTCCCACTTCCAAATTGGAATTTCTAAAGGTTGCAATAACCCACCGGGCCTTTGATGCTCGGCCTTAACGAGTTGGCAAGTCATGCAACGCTTAACGAAGTTAGCGATGTCAAGTTTCATTTCCTCCCAATAATAAAGTCGCTTCATATCCGCGTACATTTTACTACTACCGGGATGAATGGTGAATTTAGCATGATGAGAATCTTCTAAAATGTCTTTACGAAGATCACTAATATTTGGTACGATAAGTCTACCAAATCTCCGAATGCCGCCACGAGAATCGATATCAAAGTCTTTCAATCCTTCAATATCAATCTTATCCTTAATATTTTGGCTAAGAAGAGCCAATTCGGGATCTAACCTTTGAGCTTCAAGAATGCGGTCTAAAAGAGAAGGATGAGCCTCAAGGCTACATAAAACAAGAGATGAACATAAATCAGATACGTGGTCTCGAATCTCACAAGTGGATAAGATCTTGAGATCGTTCCATTCGGATATCATCATAGAAACAACTGCTTGTTGCTTACGGCTAAGAGCATCGGCGACACGATTACCCTTACCGGGGGTATAAAGAATATCAAGATCATAAGGTGCAAGAAACTCGAGCCAACGCTGTTGACGCAAATTAAGTTCCTTCTGAGAGAATAAATATTTCAAGGACTTATGATCGGTATAAATAACAAATTTCTCTCCTAAAAGATAATGACGCCAAATACGAAGGGCGAAAACAATAGTCGCGAGCTCTAAATCATGAGTGGCATATCTAGTCTCAGCAGGCTTCAATTGCCTAGAAGCATAAGCAATAACACGTTCTCTTTGCATAAGAACGGCACCCAAACCAACGCGACTAGCATCGGTATAAACAACGAAATCTTGATTCCCCTCGGAAATAACAAGAATAGGAGCATCAGAAAGGAGTTCTTTTAATTTCTGAAAAGAAGCTTCACATTTGTCTGACCAAATGTATTTAACACCTTTCTTAGTCAAGCTAGTGAGAGGCACGGCAATCCTAGAAAAGTCTTTGACAAAATGACGGTAATAACCTGCCAATCCAAGGAAACTACGAATCTCTGTCACACTCTCCGGTCTCTTCCAATCTTGAATCGCTTCAATCTTTGAAGGATCCACGGAAATTCCGGATTCAGAAATAATATGACCGAGAAACTTCACACGAGATTGCCAAAAATGGCATTTAGAATATTTTGCTTTTAATTGATTACTCCTAAGAGTTTCCAATACAATTCGAAGATGTTTTTCATGCTCCTCTTCGGTTTTTGAATACACAAGAATATCATCAATAAAGATGAGAACAAATCGATCAAAAAAATCTTTGAAGACTCGATTCATAAGGTCAACGAAATAAGCCAGGGCATTCGTCAAACCAAATGGCATGACAAGCCATTCATAAGATCCATAACGAGTACGGAACGATGTCAAATGAATACTATCCTCTGAAATACGAAGCTGATGAAATCCAGTAGCTAAGTCTAATTGTGAAAAGACCTTAGCACCACTAAGCTGATCGAATAGATCATCAATCCGAGGTAAAGGGTATTTATTTTTGATAGTAAGCTTGCGGTAGTCAACACAAAGCCTAAGTGTACCATCGGATTTCTTCACAAAAATAGCCGAAGCTCCCCAAGGCGAGGAACTAGAGCGAATAAATTACTTCGTCTCCAATTCGGATAATTGTTTACGCATCTCCTCGTTTTCTTTATTGGACATGCGATAAGGAGGGCGAGTGATAGGTTGAGCTCCAGGAATGAGATTAATTCTGAACTCAATTGCTCGCTTAGGTGGTAATCCTAAAACGGGCTCGAATGTGTCGGAAAATTCACAAACGACGTGAATAAGAGAAATAATATCACCCTCATCATCATCATCGTCATCACGAGGGTTTAAAGAATATAAAGATGCAACCAAAGCAGAACCCGAATCTTTAAGAATAACAGAAACTTGATTAACAGATCGAGGATGTCGAAGATGAATAGTCCGCTCAGGACATAGGATATGAGCTTCATAACGGTTAAGCCAATCCATTCCCAAAATCATTCCAAAGCCTAAATAACGCATGACATGCAAATCGGCTAGGAAAGGAAAATCACACAAAATAATCTCGACATCTTTACACAATAAACTGATTGTCGCGGATCCACCAACCGGATTCGCAATTCTCTAAGAAGTCATTAAACACAAAACATCCAAAGAAAAAGTATCAACAAGTTCTTTTGATATAAAAGAATGGGACGCACCCGTATCAAAAAGGACTCGAATAGGATGATCACGAAATAAAATAATTCCATCCAGAATAGAATGAGAAATACCTTGGCCACGAGATGTGTTGCCAGGGGCTTGAGAAACATTTAACTTTCCCTCCCTCCTATTTTGAAGTTTGGGACACACATGCATAAAATGGTCTGGGCTTTTGCAATAGCGACAAGTATGAGGCTTTGAACACTTGTTCGCAAAATGGTCTTTCGAACCACAATTATAGCATTTCCCTTGAGTAGAGGAAAAGGTCTTTTCAACAGGAGTTGCTTGCCTCCCTTTCTTATTGGGATAAGGACCTTTGAATTTGCTGGGCCTCTTCTTGTTGTTGTTGAAGCTTGGTTTGGAACCCACCACTTCAACATCATTCTCCCTATCCGCCTCTTCAAGACGAAGAGCGATATCTACAGTTGGTCGAAAGAAACTTCTAATTTTAGAAGTAATGGCTTCTTGAGATCTTTGTTTAAGCCATAGACGAACCTCTGGTTCTTCTTTAAAGGGGTGTTGATGTATTCAACCCCATATTTGGAAAGCGACTCGAAGGAGGCGACGTAATCAGTCACGGAGGACTCACCTTGAACAAGGTCTATAAATCGTCGAGCCAATGTCACTTTCTCAGCTTCTGGAACGAATTTTAATTCGAAGCGTCCTCGAAATTGCTCCCAGGTGAGATCCGCTTCATTAATCTCAGAAATAAGAAGTTCGTACCAGTCCAATGCTCTTTCTCGGAGCATACTAGAGGCTACCTGAACTCAGTGAAGGTCAATAAGATTCATGCGAGAAAAGATTCGATCGCATGACCTTAGCCAAGCCTGTACTTCAATAATAGTTTCGGAACCTTTGAATGGCTCCCCACCCAAATTAGTGTAATCGCTGCACAAGCGTGCAAATCCCGACTTTGGGTGAGTAGGTTCCGGGTTAGCTCTAGCTGCTTGAGCATTAGTTACCAAATCAAGAAGCTGCTGAGCAGTCATAAAAACTCCATCTTGGGGTGGAGTGCTAGAAGGTACGGCTCTGGGGCGGCCTGGTCTAGACATTTTTCTCCCTTTAAAAAGAAAGAAGAAGAAGAAAAAGGTTATTCACCAAATTGAATATCAAGCAATCTTGATAGATAAACAAGGAATCATAAGGAAAATAAGATGAATCGGTACGAAGACTCGAATTAAATCCTAAAGCACGACTCCTAAGATGGACTTAGGACGATGATCCTTGTTATATTATTCCATATTGTTCCGAAGTTTGGCTCTAATACCAAGCTGGAAACTGAATCTTGAAGATTAATAGAAATCTGCTCGACACACGAAATCCAGAAATCACACAAAATAGGGGGGAAGGCCTATCACACGAATTGGAGCATGAAAACTCACCAATAGCTGTAACACATGAACGAGAAGCTATCTCATGGTAGCTAGCCATTAATTTGACACACGAATGGTCCGAAGACCTGACACACGAATGGTCCGAAGACCGTGGGTTGCTACCCCACCAATTTGAGTCGAAACTCCACAAAACGGGGTTTAGTCTCCCTCGCAGACAAAGAGACATCGCACATTGCTAGTCTAAATCACAAAGATGATCGTCATGATCAACGAGAAGTGTCAATTACACTAAGCTAGTAAATATATGAGTTTAGCTTCATGTCCCATAACCACTTGCTTAACTTAAATATTTACGAACAAACTGTAAATCTCCACTAGAAAATTGTCACAAGAGGTTCAATCGAACAAGTCCAAGAATTAACCGACGAAGTAAACGCAAGCGTTTCATACCACTCGTTTTACTAAGCCGTTAAATTAGATTTCTCATACGAGTGAGGTAAAGGTTTGTATATACTAATAGATTGGAAAACGGTTTTATAAACGAATTTGGTATTAAAATAGTATTGAAATCGTTTGAGGAAAGAGTTTTGATATTTACTACTAGTGTAGAAAACCTTTATATTTTTAAAGTGACAAATTACAAAGAAGATTGTAAGGACAATCAATCACTAAAATTCACATTCGAAGACGTGAATAAAATCCAAAGAAACCGATAAAGAATCCATTGAAATGGATATTCAAAAATACCTAAAAAGAGTCATCAAAGTCATATTAAATGATAACAACAAATAGGATTATCACGAATCGATTTAAATTGGAATTCTCAAACAAAAGGCAAGAAGGCAAAATCACAACAGTTTCAGACGTCTGAAACAAGTGGTTCAGACGTCTGAATCTGGAAATATAAAAATTTCCAGAACACGATTCAGACGTCTGAACCAAATGTTTCAGACGTCTGAAATAGGCATATTTTAGCCTATTTTCTTTCTGTTTGAAAATAAGCCAATTCAGACGTCTGAAATTCCAAATTTAGACGTCGTAATCTGGGAATAGAAAACTTCCCAGACAATATTCAGACGTCTGAATATCACGTTTCAGACGTCTGAATCTGGGGTTCAGGGCATTCCCTGAACCTAGGCCATAAATGGCCAAACGAATATCGGAAACGACCAATCGAGCAAATGGCGATGACTAAGGAATTACGTCGAACGACAACCCAGCCTAAACGGCTCTTCGATATGCTTCAAATATCAATGTCCAAATATCCATAAAAGGATTTTCATAAATTAGACCAAAACACCCAAAAATTGGAATATACACCAAATCAATCCAAACCAAAATCAATTGCATAAGAATAAGTGTTAGGAATTCATACCTAACAATCGAAGATAATTATAGACTAAGATGTGAGATAAAAAATCTCACCTTTTCACAAAATCAAACAAGAAGAAGCTTGAAAGCAAATGGAGAATCAACCTCTCTTCAACACAACCCAATTGAGCTTGAATCTAAGCTCAAAAACAAGAACATTCCCAAAATTAGGTTTAGGAATTTCTGAAATTGGTAAGAGAATAAGTTGGAGAAGAAGAAGAGAAGCTTACCAATGGGTTCTTCTTGAGTTTGGAGCTAGGAATTTGATTTGCAAGAGAAACTAGGGTTTTGGAGTTTTTAATTTCCAATCTCTCCCATCATTAATGTTATAAAACTGAAAAGAGAAGAGAATGAGGGTGAGTGGGGAAGAGTGGCTCAGATTTGAGCATAAGTTAACATAGGGCTGAGCCCAAAACCAAACCCAAAGTGAAAAGTAGCAAAAATCAACTTTCTCCAAACATATCGAAGCTTATATTCAAAAAGGTCGCAAACGACATTTTAAACTCAATGGGAGTGGGCCCGAGTCCTAATTCGACCGTATGCAAAAAGTAGCTTTTCGGACTAAAATCCGACTAACGATAAAATATTTAAATAAAATATTTAAATATAAAATCGATAAATATGCGGGTTGTTACAAATTTCCACACGGGCAGTCAAGAGTTAAGGTTTATCAGGATATTCAGGAATTCAGGAGTTGCAGGAGGCGAGCTGCATATCGTGACGTACCACTTGTATATGATATTATGCTATGTATTATTCCGCTGTGTATTCTGTATAAGGACAAGTTTATATAACTGTCCATTGATGTTGTTTGTTGTTGTACACTCTGATGGTGTAATGAAATGTAATGTAATGTAATAACTGATATAGTTCTTTGTTTAAAGATTATTCGTTTATGTATTATATATTGTTCCGCTGCGAATTGTGAGATTTTGATATTGTTCTGTTGTTTCTGTTATGTTCTATCTTTTTCTCTCTTCTTCTATCTTTTTCTTCTTCTTAAACCCAAACATTTCGGTTTTTCGGCGACGAAAAATCGCAGTCGTTACAGAACACATCTCTTAGAATGCTCATCGTCCACTTGACGATGTTCTAAAAGCATTCAATCCATACAAGTTCATTCCGGGTTCGAACGAAACCGAAGGCATTATCTCGTTACGCTCATTTTGGAATCACCCTCAGAGTTAACGACGATAACCCTTGCACTCTGAATCTTCATCTTTACTTGAAATTCACGACCTAACGTTAATTTGGATCGATGTGGTTTTCGGATATCCAAATATGGAAACCGATCCCGGTCTCATCAAAATCCAAAACGCCATCTTTTAGGTCCAAGTTGTTTTAAGGTTAAAGCAATTCAATTCTATTATCTATATACACACAGATAGATAATTCACATATCATAATAGATAATCAATATTATCATCATAAACAGATAATCCATATCATTATCACAAATTGATAATTCATATTATCATCACAATGCAACCAAAGCATCCATATCACACAGCATCACTTATCGCATATCTGAGATCTCAAACCATTCAAGGAAATCAATATCAATCAACATTCATAAGCAATGATTTATTAATCACCATTCTATAATTAATTTAAAATGAATTAATTTAGTTACTTCATCTCTAATTAATTTAAAGTAAATTAAATTAATTACTTCATCAATATAAATCTTTCTTACATAACCATTAATTAATTACAAATCAATTAATTTATTACCCTTTAATAAATCACCTTAATTAATCACCCTTGATTAATTATCCTTTAATTACATTCAAGTAATTAGCCTTTAATTAATTTCGCAAATTAAATTATTCTAAATCAAATTCAGTAATTAACCTTTAATTACTTCATTAATTAATTAACTATAATTAATTACATTAACCCTTAATTAATTACATTAATTAATTCCTTCATTGATTAATTATTCTTAATTAATCAATCCTTAATTACATCATTATGTTAATTAATGATCCCTAATTATTTTTATTTATAATTACCCTATTTAAATTCTTTACATTAATAATTAATCATCAATTAAACCATATTGATTAATCACATTCAATAATTAACTACCCTTAATTACTTCGTTAGATAAATTAATTACTCCTTAATTAATTATCTTTAATAATTAATATTTAATTAATTATATTTATTAATCACCCTAGATTAATCTCATTAAGTAATTAATTACACTTAATTAATTACATCTCTTAATGATCTTTAAATAACTTTATTAATAAATTCTTTATTAATTACACTAAGTAATTAATTATTAATTACTTCCACTAAGTAATTATCTTCATTTTAGTTACACAAAGTAATTAATTTCCAAAAACTCTTCCATTACCAAATTATCCTTCAATTTAATTACATCCAGTAATTATATTCTTAATTACTTCACTAAATAATTATTCTTCATTAATTACATTGAGTAATTACTTCTTAAATTATCCAGTGATTATCTTAAATTAATTAAACTAGATTAAATAACTTAAACTAACCAAATAAACTTAATTAATGACAATTAGTAAATAATTTCTTAATTACTTCCATTAAGTAATTACACTTAAGCAATTCATCAATGATTATCTTTAAATTACTTAATCTAATTAATTATTAAAATTAATCATATTGATTATTATTAAATATTCCTAAGTTGATGACCTTCATTAACTATTAACAAATCTTTAATTACTTCTCTAAAGTAATTAACTGAGATTAATCATTATTATTTACAAATTAATTTATCTATAATAACCCATTAATTAATCTCTAGTTATTTAATAAATTAAGTGTTGATCTATAACTTAATTAATTTTAATTGCTTGATTAATAAATTTCAAATCATTAACTTAAATCAAATCTTATCTAATTAATGATTTCTTAATTACAAATTAATTAATCTAAATTAACTTACTTAATCCTTTAATTAATTAAACCCCTAATTACTTAATTAATTAACCCAAATCATTAATTATTTAAATTAATTAATTATTCATATTAATTACCTTGATAATTAAATGAATTATAAATCATCAATTCCTTATTTACTTTAAGATAAAACATTTTCTTACATATGGTTAAATTATCATTCATAAATACATTTGAAACATTTATTTCAAATTTACTTTTAAATTTCATTTTAAATTCAAGATTTAAAATGAATACCAATTTATCTTCAACAAAGTTTAAAACCAATTTCAAAAAAAACTTTTTAAATTCGCATGTTAAAGAATACTTATTTCTTATAAAAGAATTTTAAAAGAGTTTAAATCAAATTCCTTTCCAAATTCAAAACTTTAAAATTTACTTTAACATTCAAACTTATTTACAACATTTGAATTTATAAGCTTTATTTTATTTCCAAAACCTAAGATTCAAATTCAATTTGAATTCTGATTTAAAATTCTGATTTTAACTTTATTTAAATCCTACATTGATATTTTAAAATTTTAGTTTTTAATTTTATAAAAAAAACATAATAGGTTTCTAAAACCTGTTACCAGACTCTTCCCCGAGCCACCTCAAATTTACTTCGAGTCAGTCTCATACAAACTCGAGCAAAACACACCATTTACTCGAGAATCACTTTAGACAAAAGCCCCACACCAATCAACAGCTAAACTTCACCAGAACCAGATATGCACTGTGCATATGCACAGACCAGCCACCCCTCTCCGATCATCCATGATGATCTTTACAAGTCAACGACCATCTCCAGATCAATCTACGACCATCGAAACTCAACTAATACCGCAAAATTAGAATCGAGTCTTAAACCACAATCCTGGAACCAAAGTCAAGAACCTGGAATCACTTCATACTCGAATCTCCGACCACCGTAGCGACTGCAATTCCGGCCATTACTTCGATAGCTCATCAACTTCCATCACCCAAAATCCTACTGCACTCGATCAACTAGAGAGGCTGTGTCAATCAAATTGTCCTAGCAAATAAAAACTAGGGTTATAAACTTATTTTGATCACCACCGTCGCTACACTAACTTGATCACCATACAGGCATTTTTCCATGATTCTCCGATCATCCTATTATCACCAGAAGAAAACTCGAACCTCCAGTTCATTCAGATCACCAGAGATAAACCAAAACTCCGGTTCTGGTCAACCCAGAAATGTACATCCATTCCCAAACTATTTTTTTTAGTTTTAAAAATCATGATTTTGAATAAGCTTTCAGATTTTATACTTAGATCGGTGAATTAAAATGTTTGAAAGTTAACATCAATCAAGCTTGCACTGTTCTTTGAGGTTTCAAGTGAGATTTTCAAACTTATTTTAACTTAAATAATTTTCGAACTTACTTCATAATCAAACAAACAATATTTGTTTATATTCTAAGTTCTAACAGACTTTAGATCAAAAGATAAGGATTTTGTTTGCAAATCTGTGTCTTGGAAAAACAAGAACAGAGATATCACAGTGATACAGGCATGCATACATTTACATTCAAATACTCACAGATAATTCACCTATATATTTGCAAAACTTAACTATATCCTCACAAATCATGCTTATCACAAGAATAATCATGCAACCATGTTTAGACTTAAATAATTTAATAAAAATGTTACTCACCTGATTTTTAAGAAGGACAGAGCCTATTTATAAAATCTTGAAACTGGAACGTTCTTTGCCTTTGAAAACATTAGTTGTTGGAAATAAAATCTTTGATCTTTAAAAACTTGGGTGCTTCTTTGTTTTGATTTATGAAATGCAGTTGCATGCAGGCTTCCAGATTGAAGAAATGCTCAAGCTTTGATGATTTCTTCTTTAATTCCAGGTTTGAAAAAAAAATACAGTCTTTTTATGACTCCAGATTGAAGAAGAATGCTTGCATGTTGATGATTTCCAGATTGAAGAAATGCAGACTTGATTTTCTTTGGTTTTTGAAAAATGAAGATATTTGTTTTTTGCTAAATTTTGATTCCAGGTTGCTTTCAAAACAGAGAAAATTGTTTGAATGATCTCTGCCTTGATGTAGAAATTGACCTACAGGTTTTTGATCTGAGTAATGATATTCAAGTTGATGTTTGATTTTCCGGTTTTAATTTGAGGAATTAATTTGAGGAACGAATTTCAATTTTTTTTTTTTAAAAAGCTGTTTAAGTTTTCTTAGCTTAGAATTTGAAAAGAAAACTGAAAAGGAGGAAATAATGTTATAAAGGCTGAAATAATTAAACAAAATAAGAGAAAAAAAATGGGAATTAAATGACACTTGTCATATTGTTTAATCTATCATAACATTTTAAATATTTATTTTTAAGTATCTATTCTTTTGAATTTCAAAGCTTTAAATTCAAATAAAATTATAAAATCAAATCTAAGAATAAAGTTATATCTATACATATATAACTACTTATTAAATTTAAAAATAACAATCCTATTCCTATAAAATCTATTTATGTTTATAAAAGCTAAGTATTATAATCGTCATTTGAAAATAACAAATTTAAACGATTTATAAAAGAGATTATAAATCACTTCTACTATTAAATGAATTAAGACCATATGTTATATTGTATTTTAAACTTCTATTTCAAATCATATATATCAAGTAATATTTAAAAGAAATGAAATAAACTTTTTTGTTTAAGTTTTAAAAAATTAAGCTAAGATATAATCTTAAGCAATTAACATTTATCTTAAGTATTTACAAACCATATAGTTATTAATTAAATAACTTTGAAAAGCTTAATATTAATTTAAATCATAATTTCCAATTTATTAAATATATTATTAGAATTTGAAAACAAGACTTTATTTATTTATTAAATTCAAAATCAAAGATTATCTATAATATATACAAATATATATACATTATAAATAGAAACATTTATTTAGCTTTTACAAGATAAAATCAACAATTAAATATTTATTTAATTATATTATTAAACCCATTCATATTTTATTAATCAATATTATCAAATCAATTTAATTTTAAATAAAGATTATTAAATTGATATTGCCAAAAATTCTGGGATATCATATTCCTCCCCCTTAAAGAATTTCATCCCCGAAATTTAAAATAAAGGCAATTTAATAATCTCATTAATGATTTAATTTTAGCCACAAGCATATATTATCAACCATATGCTGACAACCATAGCAACCAATTCATCCAAACAAACAAATTTAACTATCCAGACAAAAATTCCGAATAGACTTTTCTCGAGTTTCCCAAGTATAAACACCGGGATACTCGCTCTACAGAATCCAAATAATCAACACTACTGAGCTATAGATTTCCTATTCATCTCGATCTCACACTAAACAGAATATCAGACTATAGACAAGTCTGACTTAATGACCAAATCTCCCAGAACAGATGGTTCCAAAATCAGAAATAAATCATACACGTACTCCCTCAGAGATACGTGAAACACATCGAATTCCAGTTGTCCAAGCTGGCAATTCAATCTAGAAGACCAAACACTTATCTTACCAAAACACAAAAAAGATCCAATACACCTCGGAGCTAGCATCCCATTCTTATAGCTCCTAAAACCGAAGAAAACTTACCGAAAATCAGATCTCCGATTCGGATCCACAAAACTCTTCAGACGATCCTGGGCTGCCTATATCCTTCCTGGTCAGCTCAACCTTCGCTGATGCCTCTAAAACAAACTGGACCAAAAACAACCCAACACAATGATCTCCTCAAGATCAACCAAGATCAAGAACACCAACTCTACTCTACAAACATCAAAAGTAAACTAATTTCGCCTATCTGGAAAAGTAAAGCAGATGCACTCCCAAACTGCTTCCGCTGCACAACTCTAATTTGGAGTAGCTGAAAATGTTGATGATGAACACAAGCACAAACTGGACAACATAACATAGAAGATCACTGATAACTAAGAGAATACTCAGCTATCGCAAGTCACTTTTGCGATCAATCTAGCCTAACATCCAAAGAAAAATATTCTCTCTTTACCAATCATAACAGCTTACGCTGGTCTAGCCAATCCATCGAAGAAATGGATCCACTCTACTGCTTCTGAACTCCACCTCTAGAAAAACTACTAAGCTAGAAGATCTCCTTGGCAGCACACAGAACACTCCAAGCTACAGTGCTGACACCGATGCCAAAGACTTCCTAACCAAAGCTCTTCGAGAAATTTTTGGCCTCAAAGCCAAACAGAAACACCCAGCTGAACTCAGCCACATCACTGAAGCAGACACACTTTCTTAAACTTGTTCGAAAGAAACATCTTCGAAAACATCCATAGTCACTGCATCTCATCACGCAGCTACCACTTCCTAGGGTATCAAGATACGATCACTCGCTTCTGCCCAACCAACAGATCCAAACTCTACTCAACCAACTTCAAAGACGGATTCCGAACCTTTAAAAGATTTCCTTCACAAATCAATGAAATCCCTACACCCCAGCCAAAGCTTATTCGAGACGGTATTTGGTCTACAGTCTCGAAAAATACACTTCCAACCTCAAACATACAACTCCAACCAATGGTATTCACGTTATACATACCACTACCACATCTACCTTTATAACTTATATTGGAAAACCTGTACGGGCAACCCAACAAATAGGTAGAAATAAATATATATATCAAAATTACAAATACGCTCTCTCAAGAAAGAAATCACTCCAAAGCCTAGGTATTCACTCAACCTAGCGCTCTGATACTAACTGTGACGACCCTTCTTCCACTATCCAGAAGACGCATCATGAATTGAAGAAAGAAAGGGATAGAAAAGAGAAAGAAAGAAGAGAAAGAAGAAACAAAACCAGAATCTCAACAGTGGAACGAATAAATTATATTAAACACATAACTATTTATATAATATACAATATATATCGGAGTTACACAGCTTATACAACACATACTAGACAGTTATAAACACCTGTCTAGTTATACAACTCAAATACAACTCAATAAACACAACAAAGAGAACACACAGTGAAAACTATATATCTAACGCCGAAGCCTCCTGCTGCATTGCATCTCCACAATTCGTGAAAGCTAACCTGAATCCCTTGGCTACTCGTAAAAATTTGAGCACCCAAGAGTTTAAGAAAACAAAAGATAAACTCCGGGTCAGACATGGGTCTGGTGTGAGTAACAGGTTAAGGTTGCTTAACTTTAAAAATCCTTCGAAAAAAAAGGTATCACGTAAGACTTTCCACACATAAACATGGAAAAGTTTTCACCTTATGCAAACCAAACCATTTGATAGGAAATCCGATGATATTATAATAGTGTCTAGGGTTTTCAAGTAAATAGAAAATAGCCGAAATTGTTACATCTATTAAATTCCAGCTACTAGCCACAAAAGTGGGTAATACAAATCAAAACCGTAGGGTCTCGTAGGAAAAATGGGTTTCCATCAATGGCAGGGCTACTGGGGTATCGCCCGTCACAGTACGTGGCCTAGATCACCGTACCGAGGATCCACCCTAAGTCGCCTGCAACATAAGGCCAGAACAATCCCTTACTGGACAGTCCTGAACAAGACAACCCTGGCAGTTATTGCAATCAACTTCCCACACAATCGAATATAAAGGGACTTCTAGACAGGGGTTCATCTCATCCTACTTGGACATGACCCACTTAACCTTGCTGCACCTGCCCTGTTTTAGCCATTCCCAGTTGATAAGGCTTGAGGCTACGATTACCTTTCGAGAACACATCTCTTAGAATGCTCATTGTCCACCTAACGATGTTCTGAAAGCATTCAATCGATGCAAGTTCATTCGAGGTTCGAACAAAACCGAAGGCATTATCTCGTTATGCTCATTTTGGAATCACCCTCAGAGTAAACGACGATAACCCTTCCACTCTGAATCTTTATCTTTACTTGAAATTCACGACCTAACGTTAATTTGGATCGATGTGGTTTTTGGATATCCAAATATGGAAACCCGATTCTGGTCTCATCGAAATCCAAAGCGCCATCTTTTAGGTCCAAGTTGTTTTAAGGTTAAAGCAATTCAATTCTATTATCTATATACACACAGATAGATAATTCACATATCACAATAGATAATCAACATTATCATCATAAATAGATAATCCATATCATTATCACAAATTGATAATTCATGTTATCATCACAATGCAACCAAAGCATTCATATCACACAGCATCACTTATCTCATATCTGAGATCTCAAACCATTCAAGGAAATCAATATCAATCAGCATTCATAAGCAATGATTTATTAATCACCATTCTATAATTAATTTAAAATGAATTAAATTAATTACTTCATCTCTAATTAATTTAAAGTAAATTAAATTAATTACTTCATCAATATAAATCTTGCTTACATAACCGTTAATTAATTACAAATTAATTAATTAATTAATTACCCTTAATAAATCACCTTAATTAATCACCATTGATTAATTATCCTTTAATTACATTCAAGTAATTAGCCTTTAATTAATTTCATAAATTAATTATTCTAAACCAAATACAGTAATTAACCTTTAATTACTTCGTTAATTAGTTAACTATAATTAATTATATTAATCCTTAATTAATTACACTAATTAATTCCTTCATTGATTAATTTTTCTTAATTAATAAATCCTTAATTACATCATTATATTAATTAATGATACCTAATTATTTTTATTTATAATTACCCTATTTAAATTATTTACATTAATAATTAATCATCAATTAAACCATATTGATTAATCACTCTTGATTAATCACATTCAATAATTAACTACCCTTAATTACTTCGTTAGATAAATTAATTACTCCTTAATTAATTATCTTTTATAATTAATCTTTAATTAATTATATTTATTAATCACCCTAGATTAATCTCATTAAGTAATTAATTACACTTAATTAATTACATCTCTTAATTATCTTTAAATAATTTATTAATCAATTCTTAATTAATTACACTAACTAACTAATTATTAATTATTTCCACTAAGTAATTATCTTCATATTAATTACACAAAGTAATTAATTTCCAAAAACTCTTCCATTACCTAATTATCCTTCAATTTAATTACATCCAGTAATTATCTTCTTAATTACTTCACTAAATAATTATTCTTTATTAATTACATTGAGTAATTACTTCTTAAATTATCAAGTGATTATCTTAAATTAATTAAACTAAATTAATTAACTTAAACTAATCAAATAAACTTAATTAATTACAATTAGTAATTAATTTCATAATTACTTCCATTAAGTAATTACACTTAAACAATTCATAAATGATTATCTTTAAATTAATTAATCTAATTAATTATTAAAATTAATCATATTAATTAATTATTAAATAATCCTAAGTTAATGACCTTCATTAACTATTGACAAATCTTTAATTACTTCGCTAAAGTAATTAACTGAGATTAATCATTATTATTTACAAATTAATTTATCTATAATAACCCATTAATTAATCTCTAATTATTTAATTAATTAAGTGTTAATCTATAACTTAATTAATTTTTATTTGCTTGATTAATAAATTTCGAATCATTAACTTAAATCAAATCTTATCTAATTAATAATTTCTTAATTACAAATTAATTAATCTTAATTAACTTACTTAATCCTTTAATTAATTAAACCCTTAATCACTTAATTAATTAACCCAAATCATTAATTAATTAAATTAATTAATTATTCATCTTAATTACCTTAATGATTAAATGAATTATAAATCATTAATTCCTAATTTACTTTAAGATAAAACATTTTCTTCCATATGGTTAAATAATCATTCATAAATACATTTGAAAACATTTATTTCAAATTTACTTTTAAATTTCATTTTAAATTGAAGATTTAAAATGAATACCAATTTATCTTCAACAAAGTTTAAAACCAATTTTAAAAAAAACTTTTTAAATTCACATGTTAAAGAATACTTATTTCTTATAAAAGAATTTTAAAAGAGTTTAAATCAAATTCCTTTCTAAATTCAAAACTTTGGAATTCACTTTAGTATTCAAACTTATTTACAACATTTGAATTTATAAGCTTTATTTTATTTCCAAAACATAAGATTCAAATTCAATTTGAATTCTGATTTAAAATTCTGTTTTTAACTTTATTTAAATCCAACCTTTATAATTTAAAATTTTAGTTTTAAATTTTAAAAAAAACGTAATAGGTTTCTAAAACCTGTTACCAGACTCTTCCCCGAGCCACCTCAAATTTACTTCGAGTCAATCTCATACAAACTCGAGCAAAACACACCATTTACTCGAGAATCACTTTAGACAAAAACCCCACACCAACCAACAGCTAAACTTCACCAGAACCAGATATGCACTGTGCATATGCACAGACCAGCCACCCCTCTCCGATCATCCACGATGATCTTTACAAGTCAACGACCATCTCCAGATCAATCTACGACCAACGTAACTCAACTAATACCCCAAAATTAGAATCGAGTCTTAAACCCCAATCCTGGAACCAAAGTCAAGAACCTGGAATCACTTCATACTCGAATCTCCGACCACCATAGCGACTGCAATTCCGGCCATTACTTCAGTAGCTCATCAACTTCCATCACCCAAAATCCTACTGCACTCTGTGTCAGTCAAATTGGCCTAGCAAATCAAAACTAGGGTTATAAACTTATTTTGATCACCACCGTCGCTACGCTAACTTGATCACCATACTGGCATTTTTCCACGATTCTCCGATCATCCTACTATCAACAGAAGAAAACTCGAACCTCCAATTCATTCAGATCACCAGAGATAAACCAAAACTCCAGTTCTGGTCAAACCAGAAATGTACATCCATTCCCAAACTATTTTTTTTAGTTTTAAAAATCATGATTTTGAATAAGCTTTCAGATTTTATACTTAGATCAGTGAATTAATATGTTTGAAAGTTAACATCAATCAAGCTTGCACTGTTCTTTGAGGTTTCCAGTGAGATTTTCAAACTTATTTTAACTTAAATAATTTTTGAACTTACTTCATAATCAAACAAACAATATTTGTTTATATTCTAAGTTCTAACAGACTTTAGATCAATAGATAAGGATTTTGTTTGCAAATCTGTGTCTTGGAAAAACAAGGACAGAGATATCACAATGATACAGGCATGCATACATTCATTCAAATACTCACAGATAATTCACATATATATTTGCAAAACTTAACTATATCCACACAAATCATGCTTATCACAGGAATAATCATGCAACCATGTTTAGACTTAAGTAATTTAATAAAAATGTTACTCACCTGATTTTTAAGAAGGACAGAGCCTATTTATAAAATCTTGAAACCGGAATGATCTTTGCCTTTGAAAACTTTAGTTGCTGGAAATAAAATCTTTGATCTTTAAAAACTTGGGTGCTTCTTTGTTTTGATTTATGAAATGCAGTTGCATGCAGGCTTCTAGATTGTAGAAATGCTCAAGCTTTGTTGATTTCTGCTTTAATTCCAGGTTTGAAAAAAAATACAGTCTTTTTATGATTCCAGATTGAAGAAGAATGCTTGCATGCTGATGATTTCCAGATTGAAGAAATGCAGACTTGATTTTCTTTGGTTTTTGAAAAATGAAGATATTTGATTTTTGCTAAATTTTGATTCCAGGTTGCTTTCAATATAGAGAAAATTGTTTGAATGATCTCTGCCTTGATGTAGAAATTGACCTACAGGTTTTTGATCTAAGTAATGATATTCAAGTTGATGTTTGATTTTCCGGTTTTACTTTGAGGAATTGATTTTTCAATTTTTTTTTTAAAAAGTTGTTTAGGTTTTCTTAGCTTAGAATTTGAAAAGAAAACTGAAAAGGAGGAAATAATGTTATAAAGGCTGAAATAATTTAACAAAATAAGAGAAAAAAATGGGAATTAAATGACACTTGTCATATTGTTTAATCTATCACTTAACACATGTTGTTAGATTACTTAAGGAATTAACACATGTCTTTGTTTTATTTTCTTTTTAGTTTAAATGTTAATAAAGGTTTTACTTAATTTATTTATACTTATGTAAATATATATGTGAATTTCTTATGTAAAGAAAAATTAATAAAACAAATTATAAATAAAAGCTTATGTAAATAATTTTAAGATCCAAAACATTTTAAATATTTATTTTTAAGTATCTATTCTTTTGAATTTCAAAGCTTTAAATTCAAATTAAATTATAAAATCAAATCTAAGAATCATGTTATATCTATACATATATAACTACTTATTAAATTTAAAAATAACAATCCTATTCCTATAAAATATATTTATGTTTATAAAACCTAAGTATTATAATCATCATTTGAAAATAACAAATTTAACAATTTCAAATGATTTATAAAAGAGATTATAAATCACTTCTACAATTAAATGAATTAAGACCTTATGCTATATTGTATTTTAAACTTCTATTTCAAATCATATATATCAAGTAATATTTAAAAGAAATGAAATAAACTTTTTTGTTTAAGTTTAAAAAAATTAAGCTAAGATATAGTCTTAAGCAATTAACATTTATCTTAAGTATTTACAAACCATATAGTTATTAATTAAATAACTTTGAAAAGCTTAATATTAATTTAAATCATAATTTCTAAATTATTAAATATACTGTTAGAATATGAAAACAAGAATTTATTTATTTTATTAAATTCCAAATCAAATATTATCTATATTATATACAAATATATATATACATTATAAATATAAACATTTACTTAGCTTTTAAAAGGTAAAATCACTAATTAAATATTTATTTAATTATATTATTAAACCAATTCATATTTTATTAATCAATATTATCAAATCAATTTAATTTTAAATAAAGATTACTAAATTGATATTGCCAAAAATTCTAGGATATCACACAGTTTTATCAACTTTCCAAAACAAATCTTATTATTTAAGACCCATCATTTCTTCAACCAACTCTCCAAATTCAATCATAAGTTTCCAAACAATATTGTTTTCCTGGCAATTCAAATTAAAATTAAAACTAAAATTTTAAAATTTCAAAATTTTCACCAAATTTTTCTAACTTCCTAAATTTTCGAAAAATTTAACCAGCATCTCCTTTGCGCGGCTAGCTCGGTACGACTACAAAATGGCACCACATGCCCCTAGATTTCAAAAGAAAACAAAAAGCCTTGTGGCTAGACAAGAAAATCACCAAATTTCATACTGAAATTTAAATACGTACCTTTTTGTCGAGAAATTTCAAATTTATCTTCAAAATCCCAATTCCAATTTTTTTCTTTTTCCTGTAACATACCTGTATATCCTTGTAGCCATAATATCCAATTACAACATTCAAATTTATTTTGCATATTCCTTTACAAAATTTTCAATATATACTTCTTATACCATTTTTTCTCCACTATTGAAGTTATATATCCATTTTCATTCAATCTTGCCTTTTCAATTTCATTTGAATTCGATTTACACTTTCAGTTCTGTTTGGATTCAATTTAAGTTCTAAATATTTAACTTTTATCAACCATCTTTCATTCACAACTGATTCATATTACTATTTTAAATTAGTTTTATTTACTAATTCATTACAAATTCCAATTCATTTTATCTCAAACCATTTCTTTATTTCACCTTTATTATCTTTATTTCCCTTCGAACTAATTTTACAACTTCATTTTATTTCACACAATTCGAATTGGTTTTCAATATTCAGTTTCAATTCCAACTTTATTCTTTTATTCATTCAAAAAAAAATATTTTCAATTCTCCATTTTGGTTTACAACCACTTATATTTAAACTGGATTTCAAATTCCATATGAATTTATTTTACTTTTCGTTTATAATTATTGAATTTCGATTCATCTCAGATCATATTCAATTTCGTCGCTCCTTTAATTAATTTCACTTACTAATTTCCTTTCAATACTTCGCTTTATTTATTACAAATCAAATTCAATTCCAATTCCATTTCTATTTACTTACAAATTCGAAATGAATTTCAACATGCAATTTTACTTTCATTTACTTACAACTGTAAATTTATTTACTCATTCACAATTTTATTTCCCACCTTGTAGATTTTTTTTCCAATCATTTTGTCTATAAGACTTCTCAAATTCACCTTTATTCAAATTAACTCAAGTTAAGTTTAGTTCAAATCTGAATTTCCTAAGTTTTCAAACTAATTACTCCATGACTATTTTTTATAAGATTCCAGAATCTTTTCAACATTTCAAAAATCATTTTTTTGAAATCAATTCAAATTACCCCCTTTAAATTTCTATAACGAACCGATTTTTCCAAACAACTTTTCGTTTAATAAATTTGAGAGCAATTCCTCTTCTGGAAACTCGAAAATGAACATCGATGATGCTACAGTCATCACCGAAGCTATTTTCCAACGATCGAAAAGAGTTTAGTGCTTTTATCCCTTCAAAACATTTTTCCGAACCCTTTGAAAATTATTTTCAATCCCAGAAGGAATTTAATTTTCAAACTTCCCGAATTTCAAATATTTTCAAGAACACTTCCAAATATTTCTCTGGAATTCTATCTCAACTTATAAATCTCGTTTACAATTTACATTTACAAATCCCATTTGGATTTTTATTTTCTTAGCTTTTGGTTATACTTCCAATTTCTTATTCAATAATCAATGATAATATTTGATATTATCACTTCCTAACAACCAAGCAACCATATACTATAATAATTATGGAAATGATTTCTTTTCTATACAAAATAGTTTTGGGTAAAATTATTTCATTTACCCTACTTTAAAACAATATCGTGTCGAATTGTTCTGTACGAGTGTTTAGAGATCCCTATCGATAGAGTTGTACAGACTATATCGACCAGAATCCATATACCACTCAACAAACCAATCATTACAATATAAAACAATTTTTTTATATTCACTAACAATTACACGCTCATATCTATTACTACACTCAAACTCACTCTAGAGTACTACTGACTCCGAGTAACACCCAACAGAGCCAGGGTTGTCGCTTAACCAAATGCTCTGATACCACATGTAACATGTCCGATTTCTCGACGCTCGAAAGTCGACATCGATACGTCCACTGTATCAAATGTCGCACAGTCGAATGCCCAAAAACCGAACCGTTAGGGTTAAAGAAGTAGAGGTAGAAGAAGAAGAAACAGAAACAATAACAGGATCTCACATTTCGCAGCGGAACAAATATAATAGATGAATAAATATCTTTAAAAAAAAGGGTTGTATATGTTATTACAATACAACATTAGAGTAAAACAACAATACACAACACTGGCAGTTATAAGTGACTTGCCTACATAGGAATTTGTCTCGCACAAACCCGAATACAGCAGATACTACATTGTATAGATAATACGTCTTGACATCCAGCTTGCCTCTTGAGCTCCATAGCAACTCCTGAATCCAGAATGACCGGATGACCTGACTCTAGGCTGCCCATGTGGAAATTAGTGGGCACCCAGAGTTTAGAAAGGGAACAATAAACTCCAGGTCAGTCGTGGGACTGGTGTGAGATCTTAAAAACAGTTATTTTCACAAAGAATGGAAAAGAAATCCGCTATGCTTTTGGAAAATGAAACTGCCATAAGGCCTCCCGCCACACACACAATGCAAGCGCAAACTTGGAGGATATTTCTCCTTACGACAGTAAAAAATACTTGATATGAGAAAAACTCTTTTAAGTATTATTATTAGTGCATAGTGTGAAAATATTTTCGAATGTATAATATTAATCTTAGCCAGCATAGGTACCATTATACTATGCTTACTATAGCTACCACCTGAGGTGGTAGGTTATACAATTTAAAACCTTATTGGCTCGTATTGTTTTATTTGGATTTCCAACAAATGGTCAAGCAAAGGAACTTCCCACATAAAATGGAATGCCTCTGGAGGGACGTCCCCGAGAACCTAATCGGATCTCTACTACACAAGGCCGGGTTACCTCTGTGACTAGGTAACAGATGACACGAGTATGCCACCTCCCAGTCACTACCAACCTTTATCCAAAGCACTTCTCAACCGACAACCACAAAGCAATAAGTTTGCAGCAACCACAAAGTAACTATCTGGGCTCCTTACCATGATACTACTTATAATCCAGAAGGAAATGGACATAACCTCAGGGGGTGCTACCCACAAATAACCTTGCTGCCACGATTCCAGTTTCGACCATACCAGGTTGTGAGGTTCAACGAAGTCTCGTCCACAAAGCTACACTTTTCACAAAGTCATACTTTGATCAACAAATGATCAGCAACACTTCGTATGTCGCATTACCAAATTGGGAATGTATCACTAGTAACCATCAACTACATAACCTCTGAGCTCGTACGTCTCAGAAAAGAGTGTTAAGCTAAGAGAATAAATTCTCCGCCACCAATAGAAATGTATTTGATAGAAACTAGCTTTACATCTCAAAGTGTAATGTCAGACACACATCCATACAAGTCCATTCCGAGATCGAACGAAACTGAAGGCACTTCAAAAGAAGCCCTTGCAAATTTGGATATTCACTAATCACGCCTGGAATCCCCATCACAAAGGGTAATAAAATCTCTATACCAGAGCAACCCGGTGCAGAGACAATCGACAGGTAATCCTTTCGCTTTTGAAAATACCCGGTCTTCAACACCGTCTTCAAATGCAATCCCATTTCGTCGTATCATTATTCGGAATGGATTTTATGACACAAAGTCCTCTCCCGGCTAACCCGAATAATGAGCGCTTATTTTTAAAATAAGTGTTCAATCAAATTTCAGACAAATCACAACAAAATTTCCACTTTGATCTTTTAAATAAAGATCCATCACAATCACAAAGGTTCGATGTGGTTTTCGAATACCCATTTGGAATCCAACCCCCGGTCACATTGAATTTCAAATGCCATTTAAAAAGGCCAATATTAATAGTCGGTTATTTAACTATCAATAAATATTCACAACAAACCCCAAGATTTAAACAATTTTCCCAATTATTTATTTTCAAAATATCTTTGCAAGATATATTTCACACTTCAACCATTTGAAAACAAATTTCAAATCACTTTCCACATTTTAATACTTTGAAAACAAATTTCAAATCATTTTCCACTGAAAACCTACCGAGTTCAAATAATTTAAAATAATTTTAAAATACTTATCCAAAACATACTTGGAAATATTTAAAATGAAACTATCTTAAATACTTACTTAAAATATTGGTTATGAAAGCATTATACTAATTATTTCATATAAGATTTTAAGTCCATGTTAATTTTAAAATAAAATTAGTATATAAGGTATAACTATTTTAATCATTTCCTAAAACAAATATCAATTTTAAAAATATTCCCTTTCATAAGTAATTAAATAAATCCATACTTTAAAGATTTGAAATCAGTTAAGAAAATAATTTATCCAAAGCATCCTTTCTAAGACCATCCTTAAAAAAATTCAGCTTATATTTATAGGCTACTTCGAAATCATACTTAGTTTTCCAGGGAAAAATACATTTTCCATTTCAAAATGGTTCATTTAAATCAATTAATAAATCTTTCTTGATTTATTTTAAATTTACGTTCCGAATCCGTAAATTCCTTTCACACTTTTAAAAATATCCAAATGTTTATTTTTAAAACAAATTTCCTTTATAAATTCCCATTGTGAATTTGAACTTCTAAGTTTCCATTGATATATGATTTTCAAATCGGTTTCTACATATCCATTTTCAACACCGAGTTAAATTCTAAATTGATTTCCAAATTTATTTTTTCAAATACCAAATCAATTTCAAAATTGATTTCTGAATTTATTTCAACACCACATTTATTATCTTTTGAAACAAATTCCTTCTTTTAAATTTATTCAATTTTTCTAAATTTAATTTACTATAAATTTTCTACGAAATTTCAAAAATCCAATTTTATTTATTTTGATATCCTACGATACCAAAAATATATTCGGCTAAATTACGACACATAATGTTGAAACTAATTCAAATATTTGAGGAATCCGGTTGGATCCCTCGAACCTGTTTTCCCTGCATCCATAGATGTTAGCACAACAAGTAAATACCAATTCCACTTCGAGGTGGAATATCGTCATATATGGCATTTATAAAATATCATCCGCTATTATGCAGCGCATAGGGTCTCATCCGCTATTATGCGGCACATAGGGTCTCATCCGCTATATAATGCGGGAAATCAACAACTCCAAATACATATATAATACCAATTCCACTTCGAGGTGGAATATCGCGATATATGGGTTTAATATAATAACCTCCGCTATTATGCGGCGCATAGGGTCTAAACTAATATAACTGATAATAAATTAATCATCCAAGCACACAATCAACAATTAAATTTAACTATCACAATTCAACCATCAATTAATAAATGAAATTTTCAATTATTATAATTTGAGTGAGAAGATCTCATCTTTGCTTATGCATGCAATACATTTTCACTCCAGATTGTTTTCTTCACAGTTCTAGACCTTTATTTTCTGTTGTCACTTCCACGTTCAAATTTATCTAAAAATCCTGAAGGCTCCAAACTATCCTGATCCAATTCTAACTCGTAGATCTCGTTGTTATGAATCCAACGCCATTTGTAGCATTAAATTCCAATATCGTATGCAGAAATTATAGAATTATGAACATTTGATTTAATTAAGATATTTTATATACTAATTTATAAGTTTAAAATAATATTACCCACCTATAACTAACCTAGCCCACAAACACACTCGACCCACTTTGCTTTTTCATGGCCCAAGCCCACCTCCTTTCTTCTTCCCCCCTTTCCTGTTTCCTACCTGTACACGAAGAACCCATGGCCTCGACCTGTAACGTGCATGTGCACAAGCCTTCCCAATCACCATCGACAAACCCGAGTTCACCTTCACGTTCGCCTCCTCCTCATCTCGACCGAACCAAAAGTCATTCGCCATCATCACCGAAACAAAATGCGGCATCTGCCAAGCCATGCCGCAAGTGTCCAAGTCGCGATGGCCATCTCAACGCCGCACCACACCGGACTTCGACTCCAGGTGCTTCTCGTCGAGCTCGACTCAAATCTTCACTCAAATCTCCACATCGGCTACAAAATCGAGCACAAATTGCAAACCCTAGTTGATTCCTCACGTTGACAATCCCTCAAGATGCCTTCGTACCCATTTTTATTCACACCAAGGGAAAGCTCTACACATAACATGAATTCTAAAACAAATTTGAGAATTTTTTCGTTGAGTGAAAATCAACATAAAGATTTATGAATTTGAATTTTTTTTCTTCTTTTGTTCTGCTCGATTGTCAATAAAAGAAGGGACGTGATGTGAAAAGAAGGTGGCTTGCAGGAGAAAGTTTATTTAGAAATATTTTTATTTAAAATTCCAAACGTCTCGGTAAATGCAACTTAGCATTTCAACTCCTGTCGAGGCGTGCAGCTAGGTGTTTATAATGTTTTATCCGTATTCCGAACACAATGGAACGTGTTTCAGATCCCAGTTCAATCCTATGTGAAAGATAGCTTTTTAAATCGAGTTTAAATACTAAATTCCCGATATAAATTTCGGCGCGTATATATATCGCACGCTCACACAACAACTCTAAACACTACGAAAATTGAAATCCGATAATAATACAATATTACCGATCCAATGGAACTAGTTTCGTTGAATTCCGTGACTGTGCCTCGGAAGATTATTTTCAAATATCAATTTAAACGATAAAAATTCAAAACTGGACAATTCACTTTCAAATTCAATTCTGAAGATTCAATTATCTTTAGTATTGTCAATATAAATTTTCCAAACCTTTGAAATGTTTTTAATCAGCTTAAAACTGAACATTCAAATTTTTATCCAACTTCAATAAATTTAAATTCAATAATTAAATTGCCAAATCCATTGTTAATTTTGAAATCTAAGTTAAACTAACTTCCAAATATTTAAAATCAATTAAATATTTCATTTCAAATGTTAAAAAGTTTCGGGTCGTCACAGTACGACTCACGCATAAAGGCAAGATTACGATAAACCTAGTGAACCTAATGTAATAGTGAACGAAAATAAAATGATATATGTAAAATTAAGCTTAAAAGTGTGATAATCGTCACCTAGAAACTCGAAAATGAATATTGATGATGCTGCAGTCATCACTAGGATTATTTTCTAACGATTTGAAGTGAGTTAAGTGCTATATTACTTCCAAAATCCATTTAAAACTATTTTCTCTTCAAAAATCTCAGATTTAACCTCATTTTTCTTTCAACCACTTTAGAAAACATTTTTAAACTTCCAGAATTTCAAATTTTCCCAATAATTAGTCCAAACCCATCTAAAAACATCTCTAAACGCTTCCTGGATTTTAAATCTCCAAATTCTGGTCTGAATCCATTTTAACTATAATCCATTTGTATAATTCATACTTATACAATCTCTATTTGGTTGTATATAACAATTTCAATTTTTATAATCTTATTTTGATTATATAATAACAATCAAACATACCACTATAATAATTTTCAGAAAATTATTTCCTTTTATATTAAATATAATTGGGTAAAATTAATTCATTTACCCGCTTCAAAACCACACTGTGTTAGTTTATCGCATTCAAGTGTTTAGAAACTCCTATCGATTTAGTGGCATCCCACTATTTGACAAGAATTTATATACCACTCAATAGACAGATCAGCACAATACAAGGCCATTTATATTCACTAACAAATACACACTCATATCTACCCATTCTAGAGTACTACTGACTCTATCTCTAATGAGTAATTCCCACTAAAGCCAAGGTCCTCGCTTAACCTTTAGTACTGATACCAAATGTAGAGACCTGTAGTTCCGTACCCCTTGAGTTGACAATAATTCACTCTTGTCCAACCTAAAGTGTATGAAAGAGCGAATAACTAGGGTAAAAAAGAAGAAAACAATAGAATAAAATTAGAACAACAACAATAACTGAATCTCACAATCGCAGCGGAATAAATTATAATATATAATAACAGATTTTAAATACAGGAACTGTGCTGTTAATATACATACCATTATCAGAGTACAATATACAACAATCAATCTGGACACATTACTAACTTGTCCTCATATAGCGGAAATATAAATCAAGTATGGAGATATGTCTCTACTCCTCCAGATCACCTCTTGAGGTCCATAACATTCTATCCTAAATCTGTAATACTCGATCTGACCCGAGCATTATAATAAAATAACACCCAAGTCAGTTAGGAAAACCAGTGTGAGAAAACACACTCAATTTGAATTATTAGAGTTATCAAATCGTTTGAAAAACAAAGGTATCTCGTAAGACTGCATCACATATAAACACGATGGGTTTTTACCTTACGATAACCAAAACAGTTTATAGGAAAACCCAGTGATATTATAATAATGTATGAATACAAATAGTTATTCAAATAGCTGAAATTGTTATAGTTATTAAATTCCAGCATACTAGGCTCTACAAAGAAAACCGCAAAGGCATGTATTGGAAAATGGATTCCATACGAATGATAAGGCCAGTGGGGTACCGCCCATCACAATACACCTCTAGAACAATGTACCGAGGACCTCACTGGGATCCCCTGCTACACAAGACCACTCCTAACCTGGATAGACCGAATATATTATCAACCCGGGTGTTCCCACCCTTACCATCGAGCGCTCCTTCTTTCATGCACAACCATAACCATAATAAATAGGTTTCCAAGGACATCTAGAAAATGATAACATACCCTAATTGGGTGCGACTCACTTACCTTGATGCATCTCCCCAGATTTAATCATTCCCAGTTGACGAGGCTCGAGGGTAAGCGTTACCTTTCAACAAAAAATTCTACTTAGAATTCTCCTCGTCCTCCACTGATGATGTTTTGATAGCATTCGTCCATACAAGTTGTCCTAGGTCTGGACAAACCGAATTATCCTCTTCATCATCTCTATGAAATTCATTCTTTGCATTCAAACCGGATCGAAGTGGTTTTCTGATACTTAAATCCGATCTCGATCTCTTTAAGACGATCGACGAATTTGGCTAATATTTGATAGTTGGTTATTTAACTATCAAATAACATCCACAAACAACCAATAGGCCTTATTTTATAAATCTCCAAAATATTTATTTCAAAACATCTACACCAAGATATATATTCAATCTCTTTCAATGTTTTTATATTTGAAAACAATTTCAACACTTGGATCCATAACATGGTATTTCACCATTTTCAATACTTAGAAACATTTCCAACTTCCATTTTTATAACACATAGAAAGTATTTCTATTCCAAATCTTTTCCCACTAAAATATTTCCAAAACCTTCCTTTCAATACGTAGGAAAAAATTTATACGTAAAATTTCCAAAATCATTTTAGTATTAAACAAGGAAATATTTCATAAGTCTCAAAAATTTTAATAAACCCTTCCTATGATTTCCAAATCGATTATACTTATTTATAATCCCAATCAACCATTTATAAATTCTTTAATGAATTCAAATTCTTTTCGAAGTTATCGCATCCAAACCTCAATAACCCTATAAAAATACCCCTTCTGCAAGTTTCAGGTTGTACGCACTGAAGCAGCAACCCTTTGTTCCTCTTTTTTTTTAACTAATGAAGTTAGTCTCGTCAGCCTCCACCCTCCCCCTTGTGTCCACGCAAGCAACTCACGAGCCCGCCAAGACTACGCCGACCAAATCACCTCCACTCAGCACCTTTTCCTCCGCCTCCTTACCAGAAATGCAATCCACTAAAGCGCGTTGAAATTCAACTCGCGCAGCCTCTATGAGACAACCAGATCAGCCACACGCGAACTCGAACTCTTCCATCTCCACATGCATGCTATTTTTAAGCATTGCGACTCCGAGCTCTAAAACGAACGCCATTGCCCCTACACATGAAAACAGCCTCTCATGTGATAACTTCCACCATCGCGGTCAAACTAGTCCGCGCACCACCCCTTAAACCATTGCGACTGCCTCGTGCCTCAACGTCGATGCGTTCTAGGCCGCCATCAACGCCATGAGAACGAATCCCCATAATAGCAGCGCTTGAACAACGACTATAGGAATGAAGTCTATGCCCTATACGAACTCGATGATAAAAGAAATGAGATTTCATTGAGATTGCAATCGTTCGATATTTGCCCTTTCTTTTAGGATATGATTTTCATGATTCTGAAGAGAGAGGGAGAAGAGAATGAAAAATCATGATTTTAAAAATGAAGGGAATGTCGTGATTTTTTTTAATAGAGAGGATGTGGATAGATTTTGAATGAAAGGAAGTGATCTTGATTTAAATGAGAAGAGAAAGGGGATGTCGTGATATTGATTTGATTTTATTAATATCCAAAATATACCGCTTGGCATAACTCAAAATTTCGAACCCCTATTGAGGCATGCCACTCGGTGTTCATAATGTTATACCCCTATGCTGAACGTAATGGAAAAGGTTTCAAGTCCTAATTCGATCGTACGGAGAAGATAGCTTTTCGGACCAAATTATTATAGTGAATTTTCGATATTAAATTTAACGCGTTTCTATCATGTACGGCCAAATGATAACTCCAAACACTATGAAATTTGAAATCCGATAATAATACATTATTACGGATCTAATGGAACAAATTTCGTCGAATTCGAAGACTATGCTCTAGATTACTATTTTAACGCGTCGATTAAATCGACGATTTCCAAAATTTAGAAACCGCTTGAAATTTTTAGTTTTAAAAACTTTCAAACTCAATTATAATCTCAAATCCAATATTTAAAATCATTTCAATATTACAATATACGGTCAAAAAATCCAGATTGTTACATTCCTTCCCCCTTAAAAGAATTTTGTCCCCGAAATTGCTATGGTAAGAAGATGCTCCAAGCCTATTAACTTGACAAAACCCACTTAGTGAAAATTCGATATTGACTTTTCTAATTTTTTTTACTTTCGACCAACACAATTAGTTGTCAATTTTAATTCCAAAATATCTTATTTCAATTTCAATTTGAAACTCAACTCTTTGGTTAACAAAAAGTTTTCTAACACCTAAAATTTTTGAATTTTTTTGGCAGAGTTTCCTTTGTATGTAGGACCTTTTGCAATATGACAAGGGAGATAAATATATATACATCGAACCATACGTTTGGAAAATAATATATATATATATATATATCAATATTTATATTTTTACGGTATTTAATCTGAAAACGTAATTTATTTTAGCATTTTTAAGTAAGCGACTTATTTTATTTTTCTATTCGCGCAATCAAAGTGAAGTAAAACAGCTCCAGGTGCCTGTACTTACTCAATTTAAACCACCTAAGCATCAAATATGAAATTTTAATAATATTTCATTTATTTAACGAGTTAACACATGAATCTCATAAACAATGCATGCTAAACATATATTTGTACGCAGATATGAGGTTCCAACACCAATTTAATTACCTTCAATCAATCTACGTACCATTTCATTCAATTTAAATGATTTACAACTCACTTTACATGCATTCAATTCATATTTATATCGAACAGCTCATATCCATTCCAAATTGATTTAAAAATCAATTGATTCACTTCCCAATTATTCATGGAAATATATTTACTTCCATTGGCAACAACAATTTTCTATCCAAATTTGGTGCTATTTATTAAATAAAATAACCCTTCTAATTTATAGCTATTTTAAATTGATTCCAAGTCAATTTATATTCAATTTTATTTTGTTTCAATTTCATTCTCAATCAATTCATTTACATTTCATTAATATCCACATTTATTATATTTAAATCCACTTTATTAAACTTGGAATCATTTCATGCTAATTTATTAAATGACCATTTCACAATTTTCGAGCCAACTTCTATTCAACAATACTAAATTAAGTTAATCCGTTATTTTATATTATTCCCGCCTTATAACTTAAGTTTGTTTTCATTTCAACCAACTTCCATTTCATTTACTAATTTATTAATTAGTTTATTCATTTTATTCACATCAATTTTAATTCCATACTCGAATTCATTCTCGAATTTATTTAATTCGTATCCAAAGCCACATTCAATTTATTTACACTTAAATAAAATTTATTTATAACCCAAGCGGTTGTTATCCCAGTCCAATTCTATTTTATTCGACGATATTTCCAATTATATTAAATTCGCTTATAATTTAGGTCAAATTCTATTTATAACTCAAGTTCCATTTCCAATATCCACTTTTAACCCATAATCCAATTTTTATTCAACCAAGTTAATCTCCATTCTATATTCAATTAACTAATTGGTTATCTAGTTAGTCCACTTCAAATTTATGATTCAATCCTTGATTTTTATTTCAAAAATCACTTCATTTAAGTTATTTGAGTTCAAACTTATTTTACAATTCATGTTTGGATTTTATTTCCTTCACCAAATATCAAACCATTTTTATTTTGGGTTTTCTATCTCACTTTTCAGTTTTATAAGTTAAACGGCTTATCTCTCTCTTTTCCATCAATCTTTACACTCAAGTGCATTCAAATTTTATTTTTAACTCAAGGTTATACATCTATTCATAGCCTAAGTATATTTTTATTACATTAATTTCAATTTCTATAAGCTATTCCAATTTATTCATTCACAATTTCAATTCTTCACTTGAATTTTATTTCATTCAAAATTTTATCCATATGGCTATATAGTTATTTCACAACTCAAAATTTATATTTACTTCAATTAGATATCATTTCTAATCCAATTCAAATTTTATAACTTATAGTTATATAGTCACTTTATAATTCACATTTACATATTTAATTCAATTCCATATAACTCAAATCCAATTCACCTTTTAATTTCAATTTCAATTCCTTTTAACCCACATTTCAAAACAATATTCGAGTTATTCATACTTAAATTAAATTTCACTCCAAACAATTTATTTTTAATTCATTCAATTTCATTATATATTTCAATTACTTTTATAAGTTAACTCTTATTTCATTAATAAACTATATTAATTCAATTCAAATCTAGTCAATTAAATTTCTAAAATTTAATCTATCCAACTTAACTTAAGTTGAATTCCATTTCAACTTCCTAACTTTAAATTTATTCCTACTTCAATTCTTCACACTTCATTATTTAAATTTATATAGCAATTTCACCATTCGAATTTATTATTGTCTCAATTCCCAAAACAACACTTGCTTTCACCAATATCTCCATACTAATTCACCATGGCAGCAATCCGTCATATAGGGACTCGAAAATGGACACCGATGATGTCACGATCATCATCGGAGTTATTTTCCAACGACCGAAGTGAGTTCTGTGCTATAACATCTTCAAGATCGATTTAAAACAATTTTCTTTCAAAAATATTTCCAAAATAATAATACTATTATTATCTTCAAACACTTTGGAAAATACTTAAAACCTCCAAGATTTAATTTTTTTCCAAATTCTGGTTATAACCCATTTGAAGTTTTAAATTCACTTGTATAATTTACCTATACAATCTAATTTTGTTTTTGTAACTATTCTAAAATTTTAAAATCTTATTTTGGTTATGTAATAATAACCGAACACATCAATCAAATATAATAATTTCTAGAAAACTAATCTCTTTTATATCAAAATATAGTTTGGGTAAAATTATTTCATTTACCCGCTTCAAACCGTACTATGTCGGTCTACCGTGTTTAAGTGTTTAGAAACTCCTATCGAGTTAGTAGTGTCCCACTATTCGATCAGAATTTATATACCACTCAACCAATAAGTTACACAATATAAAACCATTTTGTATTCACCAACAAATACGTGCTCATATCTATTATTACACTCAACTCACACTAGAGTACTACTGACTCTATCTTTAGTGAGTAATCCCCCACCGGAGCCAAGTTTCTCGCTTAACCTTCAGCTCTGATACCAAATGTAGTGACCCACGGTTCAGTACCCTTTGAATTGATAATAATTCACTCCTATTAACTAGGGTAAATAAGAAGAAAGGGATAGAAAAAAATAGAACAAAAAACATAGAATCTCACAATGGCATAGGAACAGAATATAATATATAATAACAGATTTTTATACGAAAGAATCTGTAGTATTTTATGTACTTACAATCACCAGAGTACAACAATCAATAAATAAATCTGGATAGTATAATCACTTTTCCACAGACGGTGGAAAATATAAACCAAGTACGAAAATACATCCTAACTCTTCCAGCTCATCTCCTGAGCTCCATAGCATTTAAACCTGAATCTGTAATACTCGGTCTGACCCGAACATTATAATAAAATAACACCCGAGTCAGTCTGGAAAACCATCATGAGAAAACGCACACATTTGAATTATTAACTTTTCCCAAAACCCTTTGAAAAACAAAGGTATCACGTAAGACCACGTGTGACGCCCCACCTCTATACCCACGCTAGCCAAGAACACTACGGAGTAATGCTGTCGACTAGCACGGAGAATAAGGCTGTTGAGGATCGACCATCTGTATAATTGCTTTGTGCGAGTACCGATATGCCAGATAAAACTTTTCATCTCAAGAGGAAATCCGACATACCGACACAAACTCAAAGCTACTACACAGTGGCTATAAAGGTCTTCAGAAACAAATATAGAAATAAGCATAACACAAATCAGTCACAGACAATTCATATCACAAAGGCGGAAGAAGATATGAATATATAACTAACACATGAAAGTGTATATCAGAGTAGTGGTAAAAAAGATCCATAATAATACAAAAGAATAGCAACACGTGCTATACAAAAAAATACAACTATGAGTTCATATCTCAAGTGTACAACAAAATAAACTACTAATCTAAGTAGTTAGCCAAAAGTCAGAGGAATCAATCCCAAGTGAGAAGTCAAGCTGAAGCACCTGCAACATCTCGGTCTGACCCGAGTATTATTTAATAAGAAAATAATAAATGGATCAGTCTAACTATAAATATCAGATGAAACGATATAGAATAAGAGATATGACTAAACACATAATAATCACAATGCCAAGCTGTGATATATATATATATATATATAGGTAATTGAAAATCAACAAGAGATTAATCAATATCACAAAATCTACACAAGAATCAAAGAAATGTCATACTCCTTATTTCGTTCACCAAACCATAAATATTGACGATTATATCAATGTCAATCACAAAAGTCGATGACACACAAATTCACCAATGCACAAATATTGATAAAACTTATCAATGGAAATCACGAAAATTGGTGAAATACAAATTCTAGAAATCATCTCAAGAAATCCAGAAATCACAAAAAGGGGGAGGCCTATCACAAACGGGAGCATAAAGCTCACCAACACGTATATCACAAACGGAACGCTAATTCCATGGTTGCTAACCATCACAAATTGAGCCGAAGCTCCACAAACGTCCCCAAGACCATGGGTTGCTACCCCACCAATTTGAGTCGAAACTCCACAAAATGGGGTTTAGTCTCCCTCGCAGACAAAGAGACATCGCATATTGCTAGTCTAAATCACAAAGATGATCGTCATGATCAACGAGAAGTGTCAATTACACTAAGCTAGTAAATATATAAATTTAGCTTCATGTCCCATAACCACTAGCTTAACTTAAATATTTACGAACAAATTGTAGATCTCCACTAGAAAATTGTCACAAGAGTTTCAATCGAACAAGTCCAAGAATTAACCGACGAAGTAAACGCAAGCATTTCATACCACTTGTTTTACTAAGCCGTTTAATTAGATTTCTCATACGAGTGAGGTAAAGGTTTGTGTATACTAGTAGATTGGAAAATACTAGTATTGAAAACTTTAGATTTTTAAAGTGACAAATCACAAAATGATTGTAGAAACAATCGATCACCAATATTCACATTCGAAGACGTGAATAAAATTCCAAAGAAATCAATACCAAATCCATAGAAATGGATATTCCCAAAAATCCATAAAAAGAGTCATCAAAGATGGTAATAGTGATAACAACTAATCCGATCGACAAAAATCGATTAATATTGTAAGTTTTACACAAAATTAGGCAAATAGGCAAAACTAGGGATTTCCAGACGTCTGAGGGGTTGTCCAGACGTCTGGATTTGGTTTCTGGAAATTTCCCAAAAAACCATCCAGACGTCTGAAACCTAAAATCAGACGTATGAAAAACCTTCAGACGTTTGGAGGAAAGTCCAGACGTCTGGTTTTGGTTTCTAGAAATATTCCAAAAAACCAACCAGACATCTGAAAACACAAATCAGACATCTAACCTTATTCCAGACGTCTGGAACGATAATTCAGACGTCTGAAATTAGGCACTGCCTTATTTATTTTTCTGCCGTATTTTATTTTTCTCCAGGTTGCAAAACCAGACGTCTGGCATTGGTCTCTAGATGTCTGAAAACCTGGTAAGGGCAACAATTTGCCTAGGCCATATGGCCAAAACGATGTCGGGAGCGATCGAGCGAGCAACGACGACTAAGGATTCACGTCAAACGACAACCCGGCCTTATAGGCTCTTCGATACACCCCAAATATCGTGATCAAACATGCATAAAAGGATTTTCACAAAAATTGGAATATTCACCAATTCAATTCAAATCGGAAGCAAATGAATATGCACAAATGTTAGGAATTCATACATAACCACAAAGATAGATATAGAAAAAGATGTGAGATAAAAATCTCACCTTTATGCACAAGAACAAGGAGGAAGAAGCTATAGAACAATGACAATGACAATCACTCTTCAATTCCAACTCAACGAGCTTGAGTCTAAGCAATGGGTTCTTCTATTAGTTTGGAGCTAGAGCTTGATTTGCAAAAGAAAACTAGGGTTTTGGAGTTATAATTTCCCATCTCTCCCACCATTGATGCTTTAGAACTGAAAAGAGAAGGAAGTGAGAGTGAATGGGGAGAGTGGTTCAAATTTGAGTATAAGTTAAACATAGGGCTGAACCCAAACCCAAACCCAAAATGAAAAAGTATCAAAACTTGACTAACTCCAAACATATCAAAGCTTACACTCAAAAAGGTCGCAAACGGCATTTTAAACTCAATGGGAGTGGTCCCAAATCCAAATTCGACCGTATGCAAAAAGTAACTTTTCAGACTAAATTCCGAGTATCGATAAAATGTTTAAATAAAATGTTTAAATATAAAAATCGATAAATATGCGGGTTGTTACAGAATCCCCTCCTTAAAGAAATTACATCCTCGCAATATTTAAGAAGAAAATATATAGTAACAACCATAAAAGCATATTCAACACAAAAGAAATTTGAAATAAGAAATTCACCTCCAAGAGCACGGGAAAGTAAGTCCGGATGTGTTCGCTCGATGAACTTTCTAGATTCCCAAGAGAAATCCTTAGGATTTGAGGACCATTGGACTTTAACAAGAGGAACATCTTTATTTCGAAGGTGCTTGACCTCCGAAGCAATAATACGAATAGGATGTTGCTCATAAGTTAAATTAGGTGAAACTTCAATTTCTTCCACAACACCGGGCTCAAGAATAGAATCGGAATCTCGAAGGCACTTCCTTAGTTGAGAAACGTGAAATATATCATGAATAGCAGAAAACTGAGCCGGTAATACAAGGCGATAAGCCACGGAACCAATGGGTTCAGTGATAGGAAATGGCCGAATATATCGAGGCGCCAATTTTCCCGATCGACTGAAACGTACAACACCTTTCATGGGTGAAACACGAACGAACACAAGATCTCCCACAGAAATTCTAATATCCTTCTTCGATTATCGGCATAGGATTTTTGTCTACTCTGGGCTTCTTTCATTCTATGTCGAATAAGGTCAATTTTCTCTATGGAATCCCAAATAAAATCTGGACCTAAAACCAGCTTCTCACCTGCCTCAAGCCAACAAGAAGCAGATCGGCATGGCCTTCCATAGAGTGCCTCGAAAGGTGCCATACCAATACTAGATTGGAAGCTATTATTATAGGAAAATTCAACAAGGGAAATATGATCTTCCCAACTTCCACCGAAATCAAGCACACAAGAATGAAGAGGATCTTCAAGAGTTTGATTCACACGCTCAGTTTGTCCATCGGACTGGGGATGATAAGCAGTGCTAAAATTAAGCTTCATGCCTAAAGCTTTTTGAAGACTCTTCCAAAATCCACTAGTAAACAATGGATAACGATCACTAACAATAGAAGTAGGAACTCCATGCAATTTAACAATTTCTTTAATAAAGAGTTTGGCCAAAAGAGGAACGGTTCGGTTAGATCGAACGGGAATAAAATGGGCGGATTTAGTAAGCCTATCAACGATCACCCATAAGCTATCATGACCCGAACGAGAACGGGGAAGGCCATCGATAAAATCCATGGAAATTTGATCCCACTTCCAAATTGGAATTTCTAAAGGTTGCAATAACCCACCGGGCCTTCGATGTTCGGTCTTAATGAGTTAGCAAGTCATGCAACACTTAACAAAGTTAGCAATATCAGATTTCATTCCCTCCCAATAATAAAGCCGCTTCATATCTGCGTACATTTTACTACTTTAGGGATGAATGGTAAATTTAGAACGATGTGAATCTTCTAAAATATCTTTACGAAGATCACTAATATTTGGTACGATAAGTCTACCAAATTTCCGAATGCCGCCACGAGAATCGATATCAAAGTCATTTAAACCTTCAATATCAATTTTATCCTTAATATTTTGGCCAAGAAGAGCCAATTCAGGATCTAGCCCTTGAGCTTCAAGAATGCGGTCCAAAAGAGAAGGATGAGCCTCCAGGCTACATAAAACAAGAGATGAGCATAAATCGGAAACACGGTCTCGAATTTCACAAGTGGATAGGATCTCGAGATCGTTCCATTCGGATATCATCATAGAAACAACAGCTTGTTGTTTACGGCTAAGAGCATCGGTGACACGATTACCCTTACCGGGAGTATAAAGGATATCAAGATCATAAGGAGCAAGGAACTCGAGCCAACGTTGTTGATGCAAATTAAGTTCCTTTTGAGGGAATAAATACTTTAAGGACTTATGATCGGTATAAAGAATAAATTTCTCTCCCAAAAGATAATGACGCCAAATTCGAAGGGCGAAAACAATAGCCGCGAGTTCTAAATCATGTGTGGCATATCTAGTCTCGGCAGGCTTTAATTGCCTAGAAGCATAAGCAATAACACGTTCTTTTTGCATAAGAACGGCACTCAAACCAACGCGACTGGCATCGGTATAAACAACGAAATCTTGATTCCCCTCGGGAATAACAAGAATAGGAGCATCAGAAAGGAGTTCTTTTAATTTATGAAAAGAAGTTTCACATTTGTCCGACCAAATGTATTTAACACCTTTCTTCGTTAAACTAGTGAGAGGCACTACAATCTTAGAAAAGTCTTTGATCAAACGGCGGTAATAACCCGCCAATCCAAGAAAACTACGAATCTCCGTCACACTCTCCGGTCTCTTCCAATCTTGAATTGCTTCAATCTTTGAAAGATCCATGGAAATTCCGGATTCGGAAATAATATGACCGAGAAACTTCATACGAGATTGCCAAAAGTGGCATTTAGAAAACTTTGCCTTTAATTGATTACTCCTAAGAGTTTCCAACACAATCCGAAGATGCTTTTCATGCTCCTCCTCGGTTTTTGAATACACAAGAATATCATCAATAAAGATGAGAACAAACCGGTCGAGGAAGTCTTTGAAAACTCTATTCATAAGGTCAACGAAATTAGCTGGGAAATTCGTCAACCCAAATGGCATAACAAGCCATTCATAAGATCCATAACGAGTACGGAACGATGTCAAAGGAATACTATCCTCAGCAATATGAAGCTGATGAAAACCGGTAGCTAGGTCTAATTGTGAAAAGAATCTAGCACCACTAAGCTGATCGAATAGATCGTCAATCAGAGGTAAAGGATATTTATTTTTGATAGTAAGATCATTAAGCTTGTGGTAGTCAACTCAAAGCCTAAGCGTACCATCGGATTTCTTCACAAAAATAGCTGAAGCACCCCAAGGCGAGGAACTAGAGCGAATAAATTGCTTCGTCTCCAATTCGGATAATTGTTTCCGCATCTCCTCATTTTCTTTATTGGACATACGATAAGGAGGACGGGTGAGAGGTTGAGCTCTAGGGATAAGATTAATTCTAAAATCAGTTGCTCGCTTAGGTGGTAATCCTAAAACGGGCTCAAATATGTCAGAAAATTCACGAACAACGTGAATAAGAGAAATAATATCTTCCTCATCATCATTATCGTCATCACGAGGATTTAAAGAATATAAAGATGCAACCAAGCTGGAATCCGAATCTTTAAGATTAATAGAAATCTGCTTAACAGATTGAGGATGTCGAAGATGAATAGTCCGCTCAGGACATAGGATATGAGCTTCATAACGGTTAAGCCAATCCATTCCCAAAATCATTCCAAAGCCTAAATAACGCATGACATGCAAATCGGCTAGGAAAGGAAAATCACACAAAATAATCTCCACATCTTTACAAAGCAAACTAAGAGTTGCGGATCCACCAACCGGATTCGCAATTCTCAAAGAAGTCATTAAAGCAACAACATCCAAAGAAAAAGTATCAACAAGTTCTTTCGATATAAAAGAATGGACGCACCCGTATCAAAAAGAACTCGAATAGGATGATCACGAAATAAAATAATACCATCAAGAATAGAATGAGAAATACCTTGTCCACGAGATGTGTTGCCAGGGGCTTGAGCAACATTTTACTTTCCCTCCTTCCTGTCCTGAAGCTTGGGGCATGAAGATATAACATGGTCGGGACTTTTGTAGTAGCGACAAGAGAGGGACTTTGGGCACTTGTTCGCGTAATGGCCCTTCGAACCACAATTATAGCATTCCCCATGACCAAAGGAAGAAGTCTTTGCCACAGGGGTTACTTGCTTCCCTTTCTTATTGGGATAAGGGCCTTTGAATTTGTTTGGCTCTTCTTTTTGTTGAAGTTTGGTTTGGAACCCACCACTTCAACATCATTCTCCCTATCCGCCTCTTCAAGATGAAGAGCGATATCAATGAGTTGGTTGAAAGAAACTTCTAATTTTAGAAGTAATGGCTTCTTGAGATTTTTGTTTAAGCCATAGACGAACCTCTGATTTTTCTTCAATGGGGTGTTGATATATTCAACCCCGTATTTGGAGAGAGATTCAAAAGACGCGACATAATCTGTCATGGAAGATTCACCTTGAACAAGGTCTATAAAACGGCGAGTCAAAGTCACCTTCTCAGCTTCTGGTATGAATTTTAACTCGAAGCGCTCTCGAAATTTCTCCCAGGTGAGATCCGCTTCATTAATCTAAGAAATAAGAAGTTAAAATGGGTTACTGGGATTATAAAATAAATGGATGAAGTCTGATTGGAGAAAAAAAAACTAAATCAAAGTTGTGATTGGAATTGGATTATCACACCGAACTTGAGTTCGGCAGCATATCAATTTGAAGTAAATGAGTTAAGTATGTGCTTGGATATTATTTGATGAATTATGATGGAGGGTTAAAATGTAATAGATGGGCTAACTGAATTAAATGGAATTTGATTTGATGAGAATCCAATTGAACGGAAGTGAACTTAAGTTGATGTTGGAATAAATAAAAGTAATTAACTTAAGTTTAAATTTATTGAAGCTTAGTTTCGAATAAGGATAAAAGCCCATTAAATAAAGGTTTGGATTAAATTAATTTGGAAATGGTTATTAATTTAGAAGTGTTGAATGTGTCAAGCTTAATAAATGGTTTGAATGAAGTCAATGCGGACATGAAATGAAATGCGTATGTATGGTTGATGAATAAATTAAAAATGAATGGAATTAGATATAAAATGAGTTGAAAATTAATTTTAAGAAGTTGTAAACTAAAATAAATACTCTATTAGGCGAATATTGTCAAATTTGCATAAAATGAATTGTCGTTTGACGTGAATAAAAGAAATTAAAATTCTTTGAGTTGAGAAAGGTTAGATAACTTGAATTTGTAATCAATTGAAGGGAATATGATCTTGTTTGGATTTAAAATAGATTGAATGTATAAGGTTGGGTTGAATGCAAGTAATTGTGTGTAAACCATTAAAATTAAATGAAAAGGCATATAAATTTGGTTGGAAACAATTAGATGTGCTTTAAAACATATAAATTGCTTATTGGAAGTGTTCGGTGCTTGTTATTTATGTAATGCTTGTGTTTAGCTATTAAAAGTAAGTGAAATGCTAATAGATTTTCTATGTATGACACTTACGTATTTAAATTGAGTAAGTACAGGTATAGGGAAGCCGTTTGGCTAGATTTGGGGTATGCTAATTGCTAAAATTTATAAGCTGCTTGCTTAAATTGCTAAATAAGGTACGCCCACGCAATAAAAATAGGAAATATGAACTGTTTTTGCTTTTTCCGACCGTGTGGGACGATGTATACATATTTATATCTATTGTCAAATTGCAAAAGCTCCTCCGTACAAAGGAGACTCTGCCAAAATTTTCCGAAAATTTTGGGAGTTAGAAAATTTTTGAAATTTTTGGGAAAAATTTTGGTTAACGACAAAACGATTTCAAATTAAAAACTAATGTAGATTAGAAGATGAAACTAATATGAATCGGTGATAAATGAAAGGTAAAATTAAATACTCAGAAGTAAAGATAAATGGAATTCATATGAAATGAGAAAGGTAATTTGAATAGAAGTAGGTATGAAACATATGTGAGGAAATGTATAAAATGATTGGAAATGTTACGATTGGATATTATTGTTAAGTAAAGATATGCAGGTATTAAAAGGGGAAAAGAAAATTGGATTTGATTCGAAAAGATAAATTTGTATTGCCCGACAAAAATAGGTACGTATTTAAATTTCTGGATGATATTGGATTGGGTTTTTGATGTAGCCACTTGGCTTTTGTTTTCTTTTGGAATTTGGAAGCCCGTAGAGGCCTTTTGTAGTTGTACCGAGCTAGCCGCGCAAAGGAGACGCTGGCAAAAAATTTCGGAAATTTAGAGAGTTAGAAATTTTTTGAGAAAATTTGATAATTCAAAATTTGATTTTAAATTGAAGTTTAAATGATTGAGAAAAGGGGTATTGTTTGAAACTATAGAAGGTTTTGGGGAAGTTGGTTGAGGTGATAGTGTGTCTTTAATAAAGGATAGTTGGTAGGATGTTGAATAGTGAGTGTTGGAGAAAAAGAAATCGGGTATTGGGACATTCTTCCTAACTAGTAATTTCGGGGACGAAATTCTTTTAAGGGGGAGGAATGTGACGACCTAGAATTTTTAACACTTCTAAATGGAATAATTAATTAGTTTTAAACTTATTTAAAAGCTAATTTTAACTTGAATTCCTGAGATCAATGTTTACTTGATAATTAAATCATTGAATTTATAGTTTAAATAGTGGATTTAATAATTGAAATTGGGTAAATTGTTGAATCAGAAATTTCTAAGCCTGTTTTAAATAATTTGAAGGCTTATAAAATTTATAATGATGATACTGAAGATAATAGAATAGTTGAAATTGAAATTAAAGGTGATTTGTTCAATTTTAATAAAATTTATCGTTTAAATTTAATTTAAAAATAGCCTTCCGAGGCACAGTCTCGGAATTCGACGAAACCAGTTCCATTGGATCCGTAATAGCTAGTTATTATCGGATTTCAATTTTAGTAGCAAACGGAGTTGTCGTTTGACCCTGGCAGCTCAAAACGCTTAGAAATATTTTAATCGATTCAATTTAAAATTGATCGTTTTCTTCTGTAACTCGGGCATATGATTGAATTAGCTTCCAAAACATGTTCCATTGAGTTCGGAATGCGGGTAAAACCTTATGAACACCTGTCGGAACGTCTGATACGGGGTCCGGAATTTCGCGTTATGCTTAATGAGACGAGTTGAGAGTTTTATAAAATAATAAATTTAATGTACATATGTCAGAGATATTTTTTTCCCATGCGTACTCGCGAAGCCTTCCCAAATCGATACTTATCCCCGTCTTTCTCTTGAATCTCCTAACTAAAGCCGATTCCTTTAAATAAAAAAAAATGGCGAAGAAAGAAAACAAATAATATATAAAAAAAATCAGTGGTTCGTTTTCTTTTCAAACTGGTTCGAACTTAAATTGAAAATGGGAGACCTCGAATTCATGGCCGTGACCCACTCCTACATCGCAAGCGATTCGACCTAATTCAATTCGACAAAGGGGAGCGTCGTGGGCCGAAGACAAACGAGTTACTCGAGAACCTAAGTTGGGGTTGTTCGGCGATCGCGAGAGGGAAGCTTGCGTGAGATGATGCGAATTTAGGGTTGAAGGCTGCAGCATCAGGGTTGGTGAGTGGTCGCGTTCGAGGTAATCGCGTTTGAGATGGTGTACGGCGATGATTTCAAGTGATGTTAGCAGTTTGGCGATTAGGGTTTGTGCCATAGACCGTCGAACGAGGAAGTGTGGTGTGGGTTCTTCGTTGTTCGTCGCAGTGGTGAGGGCAAGTTTTGGTTGAGGTAAGACAGTAGGTATTGCTTTTATTTTTGTTATTTATTTATTTATCTAATTTATATATATTTATAACAGAAAATAATAATATATATAGCTTCAAGAGTATTAAGAAGATTTATTAGTTAGGATTAAATTCCAAGTTAATCAAATTTATTGACAATTGGTAGTTCAATTTGTTTGAATATAAATAACCTGTATAAATATTTATACAAGGTTCAAATTGGGTAGAGATGGCCGAGATTGGATTTGGACTACAAAAGCAAAGGTGAGTAAATCTCACTCTGTTGGGTTCTTATTTAAATTTCCATGGTTAAGTTTAAATGTTGGGTTGAATGATTGAGTTGATTTGAGATGCACTGTGAATTGATGTTCTGGTGTTTGGTTTTGGATGGTTCTCGAGTTAATTATTGTTTAACTCGAAATATTGGGAATTTTAAGATGTTTAAATTTAAAACATAAATAAGACAATGTTTTCCGTTCTAAAGGCTTAATGACTTGTGATATATTAAATTAGTAAGGTAATTTAATGGATAATTAATTTATTCAATTAATTAACGATTGGGTTATTTAACTTAGTAATTAAAGGGTTGAATAAATAATAAATTAAGCTGTAAATTAATTAACTAAGTATAAGTAATTCAGAATAATCATTTGATGGTGTGGTAAATAATTATTTGATATAATTAATAGAATATAATTACTCTGTGAAATTAACCAAGAGATTAATTAAGATAATTAATTAAGGAGTAATAAATCTATGAATGAAGTAAATAAAAAGATAGTTACTTACAGGTTGAGATCATTCGAAATGATAAATTTTATGTTGAATTAAAGTAATTAATTTGGATTAGAATGAATTAAAATATAATTGGATTATTACTTATATAATTAACAATGTAATTAAAGACAGATTAATTAAGATAAATTATTCGATAATAAAGAGACGTATGGGATGTTAACTAATATTAGTAATTAATGATTGATGAAATTAAAATAGTTAATTGATTTATGCAGCAATTTAAGATTATTACTGGAAGGTAATTGGAAAATAAATAATCCAGGGTAGTTAATTAAGATGAATAGTGTACGGTTGATTAATTAATTAAATTGGAATTAATTAATATTGAAGGAAGGAATTTAAGTGAAGGTGGATTGAAATTCAATTAGAATCAACTGAATTGATTTGTATGAGATTAAGCTCTGCTTATGAGTTAATTAAATTGGCATTGGATGTTTTGAATGAATTGGTATCTCTGATACGAAATGTTGTGTATTTCAATTGGATAACTTGGGTTAGAATAACATGAGTTCGAAGAGACCGGAGTCGTGTATTGGGATATACCCGAAACCACTTTGAATTTTATAAATTGATTTTAGAAATCAATAGGTTGGAATAAATTGGATTGTTTTATCTAAGTTTGGTACTTAGAAATTTACGTGAGAAATAAGCAGTGTCTATAGTAAATTGTGAATTGGTTGAATTGATATAAGTTACCCGGGTTTTATATAAGTTGATTGCTTTGGTATTCCATGTTAGTTGGGTTTACTCACGCTGGTTTCCAGCCTGACCCGGGTGTTACCTTGATGTAATGCTCGGGTCAGACCGAGTATTACAGATTTTCAGGTAGGTACGTTCTGGAGCTCAGGAGGCGGGCTGGATGGCTATAGTGTATAGAGTATTTGCGCTGTAATATATTATTGCGTATCTGAGACATGATTTGTATATGTCCAGTGTCTGTATATATATGAGTAACTCTGATGTATATTAAATGTAATTAACAGATATAGTATTCTTCTGTAAACTGTTATTTATTATTATATTTTATCCGCTGCGAATGTGAGATGTTTTCTGTTTTCTGTTCTTCTTCTTCTATCTCTTTCTTCTTTTTCATAACTATCTGGAATTTTCGGCTTCAAAAATTCCGGGTCGTTACATTTGGTATCAGAGCTGAAAGGTTAAGCG